>OY783229.1:83479689-85879689 GCA_963678685.1 Patella ulyssiponensis
ATCTAGAAGCCAGTGAAGGTTTTCCAATATGGTCGTGTAATCACTGAATGGTTTTATCCGTGTTACCATAGAAAATATATTATTATACTGTTGAACAGTCTCTAGACATGTTGCAAATAACCCGTGTGGGGTAAGACAAATAAACATGTCGAGTTTTAATTCTTACTTAATCAATCGTGTAATTTGTGTAATGGTAGCCTTAATGAGCTAACCTACACTCCCCTCCTCAGATACAAGAGTTAAACGATGCATTGATTTATGGTTCAAAATGGTTGCTGTTATAATAGTGTATGAATTCCCGTAGCAGACCATCTGATAGATCTTCATAGATACAACCCTAACCCTGCCATAACAATGATAGCAGATATCCACTGAATATATGACAAAACCCTAACCCTGTTATAACAATGATAATAGACGACCACAGAATGTGTCACAAACCCTAACCCTGTCACAACAATGATAATATATATCCACTGAATATGGTTTTCAGAATATACGACAATAGTAGGAGGGGGTTGAATTATCTAATACATCGTGATCTGAGATATGCAATCGGGTTTTACTGTTCTCTAACAACAACCCGTTAGTCGTACTACTCGCCAACGCTATCTAGTGTTTTATTCATGGAACTTCAACAGCCGGGGGGTATTTTCGTACTTGTAAACGGTGCCTGTTTTTAGTCATAGAACTCCAAATGCCGGGAGTATTTGTATAGTCGAGACGCCAACCTTTATTCTATTTCTCTAAAGACAAAATCCAATTATTACTTCTAGCCATTTTCCTGTCAATGGCCACCGCTAGCATGAACGCGATTTGACGATTCCACACCAAAAAAAGCCTTGATGATTGATAGCATCTCTGGAAATGACTTCCCGTTTTCCGGGTCTCGTTGTATACGTAATGACGGTACGAGACATTGGTCTAGCGTTAAAGATATTCGTGATCTTTTATTATTTTATATTTGATTGTTTAATGGAACGGGGGAATATCAGGAACTGTAGAATATTTCACTTTTGATGATTTCGTCAGATTAAATGTTTCTCACACGACATTTTTATCAAGGCTTCTGCTCTGAAGACCGTTAGGGACAATCACACGAGGAATAAGAAATGAAATCAAATGAAAATTGTTCGCCTTATCGTAACTGAGATATAGTTCTTTATAAAACTTTTGTTGTTTGAAGGTTTCAAATACATCAATAAGAAACTATGTGCGAAGTTGTGTGTTTCTGGATCAAAGATATTTCTCATAAACAGTGATTGAAAGTTGAGTAAATTCGGTGTTAATTTCGGACCAAGTGGCCGATCCACGTGATAATGAAATGACATGCGGTTGAAGTCCAACTGTTCGGTTTCGAACTGGGCTAAGAAAGACGGCCATAGACCATACAGTGAGCAATAACAGCGGCGAATTCCAACTGCCAAGGGATCTTTCGCGTGCACGCCAATGTATACTTGGGACCTCGGGTTTTTTGTACGACTATACAACCGGGGAATCGAAACCACGCCAGATGACTTAATTGCAGATCTTATGATACAACGCGCATGTAATAACAATTCAATCATCTAACCCCTAGCGCCGTGAAACATAATTCATTCAGTACAACAAAGCAACGGCATTTTAATGGCACGGTTTACATGGTGCAGACGTACTTTGAAATCTGTGCCAGAAATAAATTAGAATATTTTGCAGGAATATCAGATATTGATACAATACAGATTTATCCAGTATAAGACTGTTCAATAAATCACAGAGTGGCGTTACAGGTAGTAACATTGACCATATTGCCGCAAAATAAAATCAACATGTTCTTAAAGATAGTATAACAGTCGCCACATATCCTTAAAACAAGAGAATTTCATAATTGTTTAAAACACTACGTAAAACATATCTTCCATAATTTTATTTACCGTTGTTGTCCAGGATATTAATAAGGGTGCTGAGTCGTAACAGGTTTTAAATTAAAATAAAATCACCTGACTATCATTCAGGATTTTATTAGGGAACGTGATTAGACGTAGCTAGCCCTGTGTATGGAACAGTTTGTTGAATATTAACAGGTTTTAAAGGTAACTTCCTGGTTTTTGTTAATAATGCAAGTAATTATGTCACATTCTTTCAAGAAGTATGGCACTTATTCCGTCTGCTCGTATCGAGTCTATATTTCTAAGAGCAGAGGGACTAAGATGACATCACGAAATGTTTATTGACGAAAAGTTACAACTACACACAGAGAACGGCGGAAATACCTAATGCCCGGGTTGACGTCCTCACTACGCTGCTGCGATGGTATCGCGATGAGAAAATGCTCAAGGTCGACGGCAAACGTGTATCCAACGCGCGAAAATGTCCCCCAAAAAATAACAATCTTGAAAAAATGTCGTATTTTCATAGCTTTCCAGTTTAGATCACAGGAGCTTGGCGTTAGTTTTGAACATGCTCAAAATAAACGCCGTGACTCGGCGATCATCGGAGACCATGGTGACGACAGCACGATATCTGGTGTTTCCACATCGCTTGTGGCGATCTTAACGCGATCTAAAACCATTTCCATCGCCGTAGCAACGAAGTAATGTTTACATTCGGGATCGTGTTACACTTATTGTAAGGATATGTTGACATAATCACTTACATTATTTAAAACAAATTGAAGTTTATCCAGGTGATCTTTAAATATAAACATTTATTAGACCAGGTTAGTCGACTTCTCGACGGAGGCTGGTATGTATCCGTACCCCCCTCTCCCTCTCTCTCACTATCTCTCTCTCTCTCTGATATAAAGTAGGGGCATGCTGTCTACTGTCTAATATGCTGGTCCTTTTCTATGGAATAGACTACCACAGTCAATGGAACAACTACCGTCTGTGGGTCATTTTAAATCTCAACTTAAAACATTCTTATTTCAAAACCCTGATCTGTAAATAATCAGTGAATATAAAAACCAACAGCGCCTTAGAAACTGATTTCTTCAGTATTAACGCGCTTTATAAATGACGATATTATTATTATTATTATTATTAACGCCAGTGATAATACTGTTTTTATCTTGGTTATTGCTTTACATTAACCATGTTCTCTAATCTCCTCCAACTTTACACTGAATTATTAACGCTAAACGAAATGGGGTTTAACTTGCTTGTTCTTCTCCGACTGGGCTAGTGAAACAGACTTTACCATAGAGTTTACTATGAGAGAACTCTGTGGTAATGAAGACCTACATTTACCATAGAGTGTACTATGAGAGAACTGCGCTGGTAACAGTGCTTACCACCTACTCTTATATCGAATTCCAACTGTCAAGTTATCTCTATCTGTATAACCGGACACAGTTTAGATTTGAATGTATACAACACGTCTCTCTCTCTTTCCCTTTCCTCTATCTCGTCTCTCTCTCAGTCTGTCTCCCACGCCCGCGCTCTCTTTCCACGGATGTCTCCCTTCTCCCTCACTTTTCCGCATCTCTCTCTCTGAATACCAGAAGCCGTATTCTAGATTATATACTTATTGACCCTTCCCTAGCTCAGACCGAAAGATTATTTGAAGTAGATTACATGGCCACTTCAGTTTGATGTCGTCTATATCCAAGGGAAGTCGTTTAAAAGCTGTTCACGAAATAAAACAAATTACAAAACATCAAGACGCTTTACGGTATTGTATCAAGGAAGCGCAATCCCCATGATAAGTTTACAATAATATTATCCAAGTGACGAGGTTCAATTTAATTCCGTGCAGCTTTTAATGATAACTTCGGTCATTATACAGATTTTGTTTAGAGGCTAGTAATGGAGTGGGATGATACGTCTTCTGTATTTGGAACAACTATGTGCAAGTGAAGACGCGGTGGCCTAATCTGTTTCACAGATAGAATTACTTACGAACTGTAACAGATGACTCTCCACAACAAGTGTGTTGACTGCACGCGGCGTCAGTCATTGGCTCAACGGCTCGTGCAATGTTTACATAATGATGCATTTTATCATTTTAATACCCGTTTACACTAAATAGGAAATATCTTTTAACTACAAATACTTCAAACGTCTTTATTTATTTTTCTTTTACCTCAAAAAATGTTTGAGAATTTAATTTGTCGGAGTAAAAAAGTTAATATGCCGTAATCATTAAGCCTCGTCGATGTCATGCTTATCAGTGATTGTAGCGGCCAAGCGAATATTCACTGCGGGATCAGTTTGGCGGTGGCCGATCCACGTGAAATTGTAATGTAATGGGGTTTAACTGGGTTATTGAAGACAAGCATGCGCCGTCCCGTGTGTTGTGAAGGACATTTTGGCCGGGCAGCGGTGTCACTATTTCGAATTCCAACTGTTAAAGGACCAATCTCGATTATATTTTGGAGAATAAAACTGCCTTATTTGCCTTTTATGTGATTTAAATACAGTCGGCGATTAATATCACTAGGTATTTAATTAATTGTACTTATTTTATCACAGAACCTGAAACATACCATATATCCAGATAATATTATACAAGACCGAATTCAAGCAACCAATCAATAGCTATAAAAGTATGTATGTTCTTAAAGAAATTTCTTAACAAATCTATGTCCATTAACTAAGAAATTAAACGCCCCCATCTTGTAAAATATAAGTAAATAAAATATCACTCATATGTCATGTAGTTTGTAAATAAAGTTTTGTTCTGTTCTATTTTGTTCCTTAAAAACTGTCTCAAACTAAGAAATATCAAATTATAAACGACAACCAAACAATCTGCATTTGTCACTGATTGTTCGTGGAGAGAGATAAATCCTGTTTAACGGCCAGTAAACACAAACTATGTCATTTTAGAAAAAATACATGGCGGAATTTTATTTCAATAATTCGTTTTTGCATAGAAGGTTTTAGCAGTGGGAGGAAACCGGAGGATCCAGCGAAAGCTCACGAAAGGCGACCCTACTCCTTGTCACGTACAACCGGGGAATGGAAATCAAGCCAGTTGACACAATGACAGACCATATGATACAGTGCGCACGTGCTAACCATTCTAACAACGCCCCCCTTTCCCCTCACCCGTAGACAACTCCGTTATAACCTTTTATTAACACTCGCCAAATGTTGCATAACGTTTCAAATAAATAACACGTTATATGTTTCGTTTCAATGTTAAATTTATCTTACTTTTCAAATTGATGTTACGTTCCAAAGTAATGTTGCGTTTCAAAGTAATGTTACATTTCTAATTAATCTTATGTTATGTTGCGTTTCAAGTTAATGTTATGTTATGTTATATTAATGTCACATTATGTTGCGTTTCAAATTAATGTTACGTTTCAAATTAATGTTACGTTGTGTTGCTTTTCATATTAATGTTACGTTATGTTGCGTTTCATATTAATGTTACGCTTCACATTAACGTTAAATTTATGTTACGTTTCAAATTAATTTTACGTCTCAAAGTAGTGTTACGTTTCAAAGTAAAGTTACTTTTCAAATTAATGTTATGTTATGTTATGTTATTTTACATTAATGTCACGTTATGTTGCGTTTCAAATTAATGTATTGCTTTTAGAATTAATGTCACGGTATGTTCCGTTTCAATTTTTGTTACGTTTCAAATTAATGTTACGTTATGTTGCGTTTCGAATTAACTAATGTTATGCTTCATATTTATGTCTTGTTCAATTTAATCAGTAGCAGCTAATTTAAAATTATAATGTCAAGTTGGCAATAAGAATAATGTCACTCACTCAAATAAAAAAAATCGTCGTTTCCCTAATAGGATATTGACGTCATTGTTTCACATAACATTATTTTATAGGCTACAAGTTTAATCAGTAGATATAATCATCTAAGGGATGCGTTAACCATTCGTCACCCCCTTTTCTATAAAGTCATTAAAGTTATTTTAATACCCAAAACATCGAACAATACAAGGTTTGTTAGAATCGATATCACTGACCGTAAGAAATAAAATGAAATGGAGTTTGATGCCCTACTATTCTTTACCGTATGGGCTAATGGCACGTTTCGCCTTATATTCAATATAATCCATTAATTTGTTTCTGGATTTCTTCTTGGCAGTTGAGATTTGTAAATGGATGGTGGACGAACCGATTTCTTCACATTTATATAGGTGGTATCGCCTATATTGTGTTTGTTTCTTGGCCCTTATACCCCCGTCAGAGCGGGTTAGCGTCCTTACTGCGCTGCTACGGGAAGGAAAATGGTCTAAGAGCGCGTCAAGATAGTCATAAGCGTGGTAAAAGCGGTATGGAAACTCTAGATATCGCACTGTGGTCTCCCTGGTCGCCAAGGTTCAACACAAACGCCAAGGTTCTGCGAACTGACCTACAAAGCTGTGAGAACGCGACTTTTTTCAAGTTTGTATATTCTTTTGAGGCATTTTCACGCATTGTGTTCACGTATTCTTTTGGGACATTTGCAGGTCGCCGCACGGTCGCAGCAGTGCAGTAAGGACGCCAAACCGGTCTGACGGGGTATAAGGGCCAGTGGAGTATTTACAGTGAATGGAGTGGAAGAAGGGTTGTATATTTTAGGTCATACGATTATATTAGTATACGATTATATTTTTATTTCGGCGGAGTACGCGGTGGCTCAGTGCGTAAGACACTTTACGTTTCAAAGTAAAGTTACTTTTCAAATTAATGTTATGTTATGTTATGTTATTTTACATTAATGTCACGTTATGTTGCGTTTCAAATTAATGTATTGCTTTTAGAATTAATGTCACGGTATGTTCCGTTTCAATTTTTGTTACGTTTCAAATTAATGTTACGTTATGTTGCGTTTCGAATTAACTAATGTTATGCTTCATATTTATGTCTTGTTCAATTTAATCAGTAGCAGCTAATTTAAAATTATAATGTCAAGTTGGCAATAAGAATAATGTCACTCACTCAAATAAAAACAATCGTCGTTTCCCTAATAGGATATTGACGTCATTGTTTCACATAACATTATTTTATAGGCTACAAGTTTAATCAGTAGATATAATCATCTAAGGGATGCGTTAACCATTCGTCACCCCCTTTTCTATAAAGTCATTAAAGTTATTTTAATACCCAAAACATCGAACAATACAAGGTTTGTTAGAATCGATATCACTGACCGTAAGGAATAAAATGAAATGGAGTTTGATGCCCTACTATTCTTTACCGTATGGGCTAATGGCACGTTTCGCCTTATATTCAATATAATCCATTAATTTGTTTCTGAATTTCTTCTTGGCAGTTGAGATTTGTAAATGGATGGTGGACGAACCGATTTCTTCACATTTATATAGGTGGTATCGCCTGTATTGTGTTTGTTTCTTGGCCCTTATACCCCCGTCAGAGCGGGTTAGCGTCCTTACTGCGCTGCTACGGGAAGGAAAATGCTCTAAGAGCGCGTCAAGATAGTCATAAGCGTGGTAAAAGCGGTATGGAAACTCTAGATATCGCACTGTGGTCTCCCTGGTCGCCAAGGTTCAACACAAACGCCAAGGTTCTGCGAACTGACCTACAAAGCTGTGAGAACGCGACTTTTTTCAAGTTTGTATATTCTTTTGAGGCATTTTCACGCATTGTGTTCACGTATTCTTTTGGGACATTTGCAGGTCGCCGCACGGTCGCAGCAGTGCAGTAAGGACGCCAAACCGGTCTGACGGGGTATAAGGGCCAGTGGAGTATTTACAGTGAATGGAGTGGAAGAAGGGTTGTATATTTTAGGTCATACGATTATATTAGTATACGATTATATTTTTATTTCGGCGGAGTACGCGGTGGCTCAGTGCGTAAGACACAGGAGGGCGATGGGTGTACAAATGGCTATCGCGTGGCGTGTTTTCGTTTCCCAGGTTGTACTTGACAAGAAGTAGAATCGCCTCCCAAGCACGTGGGGTTTCGTCGCTCATACATCATCCGGTTTCCTCCCACTGCTAAAGACCTCTACATGCTAGCGAATTATTGAAATGATATTGAACCATAAGTTTCTTCCGAAATTAATTTTTTTTCAAGTGGACTTTAAATATACACATGTATATCTCTCCTCCCCGCTCTCTTTCTCCCCCATCTCTCTCTCTCTCTCTCTCTCTCTCTCTCTCTCTCTCTCTCTCTCTCTCTCTCATCGTGATGGACGGAAATAGTTCCCATGGATTTTCCGTTGTGGTTTTGTTGGGATCGGTGCAAAACGAGAGATCTGACAAAGACAGTGCATAGTCGTTCGAATGGGACGGAAATCAGAGATCCAGTGTACACGTTAGCCTACACTAGAAGAATCCTTCATACGAGCAGATCGTAGCGCTGCTGGACGAAGTTGACTTACACAACCGGAGGATCCAGGTCGATCCTTCAATATTGTCGAGCTTAAACAAACCCCTAGCACTTAAAATCCGAAGAAGTGTCGATAAAATATGAACGCTGTATAGTCATTCCGATGGGGAGAAGAACCGGGGTCCAGTGTACACATTGGTGTGCACGTTAAAGATCCCTTGAAGTTAGAATTTGATATTAAAGTAGATCGTAGTGCCACTGCCCGGGCAATATTTAACTTAGAGCACACCAATAATAATATAATAATAATAAGTCCATTTATATCGCGCTAATTCCACATATAGTCGTGCTCATAGCGCTACAAAACACACAATCACTCTTGCAGATGATTCTCAAATAAGTATGTTTTCAATCTGGATTTAAAGGAGTCTAATGATGGACTGGATCGAAGATTTTCAGGTAGCGAGTTCCACAAACTGGAAGCAACAGCACTAAATGAGCGAGCTCCAAAGAAGCTGAGTTTATATTTTGGGACAACAAGGTTGTTCTTTGTACTTGATCTTAGATTTTTCGATGGCATGTAAGGTAGTTCTTTTAGATAAGATGGCATTTCACAGTAAATGCATTGGTATGTAAGAGACATTAATTTAAAGTCAATTCTCGCTTGCACTGGAATGATGATGTATGATGTATGCCCGTCTTCATCAGCCTTGCTCCGTACAGAACAATATGACGTTAAACCCCACTTCATTTCATTTCGGTAGAGAATGTTACTGTCGAATCCACTAAACACATTCCCTTTTATTTATATTGGCTTGACTGGCAGACTATATTTCATTTATATTGTGTTGACGGGCAAACTATATTTTAATTTGACACAAAGAAGGATGGGTGAGTTTTAAAATGGTATACGTTTGACAGAAATCGATTTCCCGTCATTTACAGTTAAAAATATTGTCATCAATTATACACGGAGAATGGATGCTGTTATAGCATCGTCTTCTGATCAATAATAAAAATCACGAATTCTGCGTGAAAGAAATTCAGTGACATTACGCAATATTGTAAAAAATGATGACAGCATCTGGTACACCAAGATAAAATTCCACAGGTTTCCTTGATTTTTTGAAGTTAAAAGTTTCTCTACTTAATATTTTCCCCAAAACTATCATTTAGCTTAAATTTACTTATTAATGTTTACAAAATGTTGATAGCTTTTGGTTTTCATCTTTTTAAATATCTTTCTTCAAAACAATCCTTCTGTTTGCTTATAACGTTTACAAAATTTGATTAATTTTTTGTTTTGTTTTTTTAACGATTTTTCTCCCAAACTAATCCTGTCAGATTGCTTCTAAAGGTTTACAAGGTCTGGGTCCCACTTTATTATTTATCCGCTTTACAACTTCGACAGGGCGATACGAGGCTGGTCAATTGTGAATAACTTATTCAGCTAGCATTGGCAACGAGAGTATTGAAGGGAGAGAGAGAGAGAGAGAGGGAGAGAGATGGGGTTATCATCCATTCGACACAATCTAAGTCATTTCGGAACTAACACATGGTTCAATTTTATTTCAATACTTCGCAGTAGGGGTAACCGGGGGACCCCGAGAAAACCCACATGGTTGGATAGGCGACCTCACTTCTTGTCACATACAGCCGGGGAATCGAGACTACGCCAGTTGACTCAATGACAGACCTTAAGATACAGCGCGCACCTCCTAACCATCCAACATCCCAATAATGAGATACAAAATTGAGATTTTCCCGGATATTCGAAATGTTGGCGATCTTGCTGACACACTTTAAAGCGGTCTCTTGTTGAGACTAGATGCTGTATACTTGACCAGAGTTCCCCCTTCCAACCACCCCATCCGGCTAACCAAACATCCTGCTCCGGTCACAAACAAACCGTTAAATCTACGGCGATAACTAGCACAATTAACATACTTTGTGATCGTTATCGCTAACCACACATTCCATTATTCTGACATTTAAGACATTATCTTTTATTGTATCTAATCTCGATGTACCGTTCTATTCCAATCTAGGATTGTTTCTTGTAGGGTGTTAAGAAAACAAAACCATATTAAAAGTCACAAAATCTGTTTAAGGTTGCACTAGGTTACCTGATTAATTGTTTGTAAATCACCAGATTTTCCCCCAAGAGGTGTTTGATATTAGTTTTGGTACCAGAACATCGCCCGTAATGAATGCCAATTAATTCGTTTAATGATCAAATTATAAAATCTGTACTATTCCGATAACATTTCGCGAAAATCCACGTGGACGTATCTGTTAAGGCGTGGATATACCATTCCATCAATATACTTCTTTTAGTGACTGTGGTGTTGTCATAAGTCCAGTCAGTCTAAGTTATAATTAGCGTAACCTGGAACAAATTGAAACCGTCGTGTTGTCGTGATCACCCTCCACAACATGTCCATAGTTAAATTTAGGGCAACAAATTGCAATCTTTGTGTTCGTGTGATCATTCACTACGCCATATTCAAAGTTATCCGGTTTTTGGTCTGGGGAAAGCGCCAAAGTTGCATAAATTAAAAATGGCTACCAAATGTAGATTTGGAGCCTCATAACTCCCTTAATATGGAGTTTTCACCTGATTACCTTAACCCCTGGGGGTTAGTATATATAGTTAGATATTATGAAATCTGGGTAAAATATAGATCAATATTTTATTTCATTTTTTATACTTTCGATGGCCTACACTACATGACGATCTGACAAGTTATAGTGGGAGTTCACGACAGGGGTCAAATCAGCGGCTTTTGACCCTTTGACGCCAGACATTGATAAATAAATCAGCGTTGATGTTTCTAGTGGTTTACCTACCCACAGACATTCATCAAAAGCACAAGAACTCGCCATAACAGACCGTTTCATTGGCTTATCCCTCACCTAGTGTAGTAAAGACAAGTAAAAGGAAATTTTGAACTTTCAAAACAAAACGAAATATGATCTGATTGGATATTAGCATTTATATCAACCTCGTGACTTCATCGCGTCTTATTTTATCGTGAAATGATGCTGCGAGTATAAACTTTTCACAAGCAAATAGTTCTTCGTATGAAGTTAACTGATGGAAATTTAAATGTAAATGATGACATGCTCATTAAACTAATGCCCGGTCCTGAAATTTCCCTATTTCTTGTAACATATCAAATCAAGTGAATGGATCCGGGGCCAGCTGTAAGCATCAACTGCGCAGTAAAGGTTCAACTATTTACGAGTTCTGAATGCATAAATCAACATCGAGCCTTGGTGATCGGGACTTCTAGTCTTATTGAGTACAAAATTTCCCTCAAATAACACTGTATGGAGTATGCTTGTCTTCATTGGCCCTGTTTGGAGCAGATGAGTAGGACGTTAAACCCCATTTCAATCCATTTGCAATCGAGTATTTTCCTGGTAACATTGGTCGTCTCTATTTATTTTTATTGAGAATAACTAACCAATAAGTTTATAATGTAGACATTGCACAGGAATGAGTAATAAAACACTCTACGGACAGATAATGGAAAAAAAAATAAATTGCATTCGAAACACTTTCATCTAATGTCTGAAGAAAATAAATAAACCTTTTGACATAAACTCGCTATACAGAATAAAAACTTATCTTAGAATAGAATCTATGTCTTTCAGGTCTTACACGGTAATTTATTGTTCAGACGGGAAATTTTAAATTGGAGATTTAATGTTTATTCTATACAGGCACATTTTGATATCCACTAGAAGAAGACAGTGTCGATATTTACTTCCATTGCACTCTGGAGAGAAGGGGGGGGGGGGGTCGAATGATTAGACAGTCAGGTTTCTTCGTCCCCTGGACGTATTAAAGGCTCAATACCACTCTTGTTGTAACTGAATAATATGTCCCAATCTTTATTCTGGTTAACAAATTGTATCATTTTACAATATTCCAATTAATTGATGATACATATTTCATCTTAACACACCTAATTTAAAAAATTGGATAATCAACTAAATGGTTTGAAAAGCCTATAACGTAAACCTTTTCAAATGTAACTTGGATTTAAAAATATTTTCGAACCCTCTGGACGAGTAAAATAGGATGTAATGGATAATTTACACAACAGGTAGGACACTTAAACATCTAGTACTTAGAATACGGCTATTATTTATTTTCTGGAACTGTCAAGCCAGCAAGAGTGTTATTGTCCCTTTAATGAAATAAAATTGAACCATATTAGTACCGGGGGTATCACGTGCACGTTAAACCCAGTGCCGGACTTGGCCCACCTGTCCACCTGTCCGTTACGGGTGAGTCTACGCTCATTCAAAATATGGGCCGAAGCCTATAAATAAAAAAAGAGAAAGAAAAAAGAAAAGGGGAAAAAAGGAGAGGGGGAGAAAAGAAAGAAGGAAGGACAGGACAGGAGAAAGAAAATTTATGAAAATGTGTGGGTCAATGACCTGACAGGTGGGTCTTCGGCCTACCAGTTCGGCACTGGTTAAATCCCATTTCTTTCTCTGAAGTAGACGTCGTTTCACACATCCAGAATATCTGAACATAAAATTAAATTAAATGGGGTATAACGTCCCACTGTTCTGGGCTAATATGCCACCACAGGTGTCTATCTGGAAGGAAAGAATAAATGACAAAATTACATTTACACCCGCGGTGAGTTACAACATGTTCAATATTTCAAAATGGTTTTTATCTTTAAACGGCTACATTATTCTATTTTTGATGTTTCGTGACAAGAGATATGTCGGACGTCCTGATGTGGTTTTCTAAATATAACAGATATTTTACTTTATCATGGTAAACTCTTCGGACATGTTATTTTAAAACTGAAAGTCCATTGTCTTTGTTAATAAATCAACGAGGTAAGAATTTTCTTTCTTTCTAGTCAACCTCATCAAGATTTCCCGGCGTGGTTCCCCCTGTCAGTGATGCAGGATGGAAGGCCTGACAAGAACAGCTGTCTAATCGTTCGGATGGGATGTAAATCCGAGGTCCCGTGTACACATTGGCAAAATTTCCTTCATAGCATACATTATGACATATGCCCGTTTTCATTAGTCCAGTAGGGCGTTAAACCCCATTTCATTTCATTTTTTTCTAGTGCTGGTTGGTGTGGGCCGAATTGTTAACGCATTAGCATTGCATCGTCATATCTGTCCAGTGACGTGGTTTCGATTACTAGCTTGTACGTGACCGGGAGCAAGGTCACCTATCCAACCTATAAAAGGAAAGATTTATATAATGTTAAAGGCACAAACTTAATTAATCAAATTATGTAAATTTATATCGATTATATGAGGTCACTTTAGTAAATAGCTTGTATTCACGATAATTATGTGTAAATAGCTGTACGTAAATGTTCAAAATATTGATTGTCGTGTTCGACTGTATCTATATTATGTATTATATATATTCATGTGTCTTCTGATGAAGATTTTTGGAATAAAGATTATTATTATTATTATTATAACCTCGTGGGTTTTGTTCGGATCCTCATGTTTCCTCCCACTGTTAACGACTCGTACATAAATGACCTCCTCGAACTATCTCTCTGCCCTGGAGCGTAATAAGGGGCGTAAATAGCACTATAACAAAATTTTGACTTCGACGCCCACGGAGTCAAATTTAAAATTGTCGTTTCAGAATAATCTACATGCATTGCCAGTTTGTTAAGCATCCCACGAATGTTTTGTGGGTGATCATAGCTGCTAATCAAATCATTTTTGGAAGATTGATTTTGCCTTATGTTTTGTATTTACCTGTCTGTCAAAGGCGGGATTGAAGAAAAATAAATTCGGATATATATAATATACTATAGATGGGAACCAGGAGGGTGGTTTGGGGGTCCATACCCAACCCTGCTCTGATACATAAAAGAAATTGTAAAAAAAAACCACTTTATGAGAACAGTGTAACAGCCGTAAGCTTTAACCTTTATCATAGATGATGGGATTGGGTTGGCATTCAAGGCGCGAATAAATGATATAAACATATAATTAATGCTTTATATCAATGGAATTGTATCACAACCTGATCCTATTAATTCATTAGAAAAATGGACATCAAACAGGATGTTGTAATTCTCTCTTGCAAAAGCTCAATGTGTATGTACTCCTACATAATTAATAGATGGCATTGTAAACGGTCAAATGTACTTAACAGCAGCCCGGCAAACCCCTCCTGCAAAGATTCCTGGATCCGCCTCAGATTACAGGTCGGAATAATCTGTCTATGTATTTATTTCGAGTGGGTGTAGAAATGCAGACGTTGAAAACCGGATACACCACTGAATAAGAAATTAATTAATCCCAATCGCTCGCTAATAAATTGTCAAGAAGACGGACCAATTCTTTTCAGTGAACAATTCGAGGAACTGAAAAACGATTTGAGCCGAAGAAAATAGTCTTATAAAAATGTTTTTCGACACAGATAACTGCGAACCTTTAATTTTTTGTTAGTTTGTACTAAATTTAATTTGTTATTTACAAAAACTTCCTGGTTGGTGGTATGGTAACTATGGCGACAAGTAATGCTGGCGTTATTGTCAATGCCATGAAGATGCCGGAAGGCTGAAAGTCTTGGACTATTAATAAATGCCACTTTAGCATCAGTAACATCACTGCTAACGAGGTAGCCGATCAGCGAAACTAAACTAGGACTTAATGTCCTACTGTTCTGTTCCGACTGGGCTAATGAAGACGGAGAGAGAGAGAGAAATGGGGTTTAACGTCCACTCGACACAAACTAGGTCATTTTGGGACTAACATATGGTTTTAATTTTATTTCAATTATTCGCTTGCGCGTAGGGGTCTTTAGCGGTGGGCGGAAACCGGAGTACACGGAGAAAACCCACGGGGTTGGAAGGCGACAACCGGGGATTCGAAACCACGCCAGATGACTCAATGTCAGGCCGTATGATACAGCACGCGCACGCTAACCATTCGGCCATCTAATCCCCCTAATGAAGAGGGACACACATCAAACAGATTGCTACCTTACGAGCGATACTATTCCGCATGTCGAACGGTTCAATCAGCGACACAGTACCGCAGGCGCAGATGCAGAAGGGGGCGCACCCGGCGCACGCCCCCTCTATTTTTTTGCGGTGGCGAACAATTTTTAGCTTCATGTATTCTCGCGGAAAAGGAGAACAAAAAGAGTTTAGGTTTGAAATCGTAATTGACAGTACTAGTATGAAATTAGTCCATGTGGGCATTTTTGTCCACTCAAAAATCACGGGCCAGGCTTCGCACTCCCCCCCCTTCCTTAAAATCATGGATCCGCCCCTTATACCATCAGTATTAGCATGTTTTCAAACATGTGGGGTTTGAATCCAGGCTGTATCGACCGGGCTACGTTTTATCGTTCATCGTGATTTACCGTGTTGCAGAATGGAGGACAGCTGTTTAGTTGTTCGGATGTGACGTAAAACCGAGGTCCCGTGTATACTTTGGTGTACACATAAAAGACCCCTTAGTCTTGGAATTCGGCAATCCACCCCCACCACCCCACCACCCCCTCGATGCAAGAGGATAATTGAAATGAAATGGGATTGTTTGATGGATGATAACTTGGATAATTTTTGAAGGATATTTGTTAGAGAATGAGATATTTTCTTAATGGTCTTTGGCTATTTATAAATAAATGACATATTATTTAGTCTTCCTGACTTGAATAACTTGACAAGGTTAAATACTAACCGTTTATAAATAAATGGCATGTTATTTAGAGTTTCTTGATTTTAAATATCATAGCATGGTATAATAATAATCTTCTATGATTGGCAGATAAAGAGAGAGAGGAGAGAGAGAGAGAGAGAGAGAGAGAGAGAGAGAGAGAGAGAGGGTTTAACGTCCACAAGACACAAACTAGGTCATTTTGGGACTAACATATGGTTTCAATTTTATTCCAATAATTCACTTGCACGTACGGGTCTTTAGTAGTGGGAGAAAACCGGAGTGCCCGGGGGAAACCCACGAGGTTGAGAAGGCGCCCCTATCTCCATGCCACATACGCCCACACCAGGGATCGAAACCACAGCCGCAAGCCATAGGTGACCGGCCAGCTAGAGGTCGAAGCGCGGCACTCTAGACCACTAGGCCATCCCAACCCCCGTGTAAACCGGAAGACCCGGCGATAACCCGCGAGGTTGGGCAGTCGACCATACTCCTTGACACGTAAAAGCGTCAACCATTCGACCACCCAAATCCCGATTTAGATAAAGAGCTGGTCGTTCTTGCTATAAAAGATCACAAAAGATAATGAAGGATTAATATATTAAAACTTTCAACCGATTTACTTTTTTCGTAGAGATGTTATAACTAGTTGAAGTTTTGACACGAAGTGACATAATAATTTATGTTACATCTGCGTATAAAGTAACGACCCACAATTTAATTCGTACGTGATGTATCGTTAACTCGTACATGATGTATCTTTAACTCGTACATGATGTATCTTTAACTTGTACATGATGTATCTTTAACTCGTACATGATCTATCTCCAACTCGTACATGACGTATCTTTAACTCGTACATGATGTATCTTTAACTTGTACATGAAGTATCTTTAACTCGTGCATGATGTATCTTTAACTCGGACATGATGTATCTTTAGCTTGTACATGATGTATCTTTAACTTGTACATGATGTATCTTTAACTCGGACATGATGTATCTTTAGCTTGTACATGGTGTATCTTTAACTTGTACATGATGTATCTTTAACTCGTACATGATGTATCTTTAACTTTAATAGCTTGGCAACTTATAATAATAACCTTTCTAATGTTTTGTTGGGGCTTTTTTTTTAACAACTTGAAATGCTGCCTTTGGGTTTTATGGACAACATTCGCTAGCATAATATTGACATTGGCTTTGTTTGGAAACATTATGTTTATTTGCCAGAAGGATGAATATAGTAGCAATTTCTGTAAGGGTAGAAAATGTGTTGTATGTGTTGTTTAATGGTCGAGTGCGAGACATTAAGTAATATACTGATAGCACGAGGGCAATATCTAAACAACGACCATTAAACAACTTAAAATACAGACACTATCCAGCACGTGCATTTCAATGAAATACTCCACGTGGGTCCAACATTGCAACTCGGGGCCCCGTCTACGATCCCTGTGTTGACCGAAAAAGTTCATCTGGATTATCCCGCGTGGATCCCCTTTGACAGTGATGCAGGACGATTCCTGGCGTGCACGTAAAATAACCCTTGTCAATGGGACACTTCAAAACAGGAGACCGTTAAACACCATTTCATTTTGTTTCGCGAGGATAATTTGGACACAGCTCACCAAATCTTCCTACGCCGTCACCAACCACTAATGAAAGGCGAAAGTTTTTTTGTCTTTCCCTCCTTCTCTCTTTTTCTCCCTTTGCATTGTGATATTTGTTGACCTTTTGTGTAGAATCTACGAAGATACATTTCTGCTTTACGGAATATTCATGATTTTGAGGCAGAACGATACATGACTTGAGAGGTTTGTTAGTTTGAAATGTTGGGTGGAAAATTGCAAGTTTACTTGTCTCTACTTCCAGCTTGTGTATCTCAAGTTTTCCATGGTGATTGGTGAACCTCATACGTGCTTCTGGGAAAGGGTTTTCCCCCTGTTGCTTCATCTGTGGTAGAAAGCGTTTTACCAAAAAGATTTTTGGGGAAAGGTTAGAGTTGGTCTGGAGACGAGAATTAACATTATTTAAAGTCAATAGGGATATCATTAGTGGTCTGTGGCCACTGACGCCATTATAAAATCTGCTGTATACTGTCTGTTTATTGGCGGTAAAACAACACAGCGGAACACCACTGTTGTATGTTTGTATCGTGTATCGGACCAGGGATATGATATACCTCACATGTAAGTCCTGCCTCTGTTGGCTATCCCAAGAAAAAATAGAAACAGTAGATTTTATTCGCCTGCCAATGCCATTTACATACCTATAGTATTAAGCACGTAGCTGTTGTTTAGAGAGTAATTATGGGAATATAATACCTATCATCTGTAAAATTCTCCATCAATAACCGATAATGATACGTCAGGGGGGTCATCGTGTTGCTGGAGCGTGTCAAAATATAAACAACGTATATTCTAAACTTAACCGGACGTTAATTACGCTTGTTGATATGCCGCACGGAACGTTAAGGAATGGTCGTCGCAATGGACCGCATAAAAAATTAAACAGAGAGAGAGAGAGCGAGGTGGGGGTGGGGGTTGGGGAGAGATTACTTGTATTTCGTATAATTGTCTAATATGTAAGGGACAAATATTATGCCACCGTCTGTGTCCGGACGTCCGTTTATCCGATTTTGATGAAACTTACAATAATTTCACGTTTTTATGAAAATGATACGGGTTCGACTTTTGTTGTCTTAACTTCGTGTATTATGGCCACTGTCTTTTATGCTTTATTGTGAAATATGTGCGAAGATTTTAAACCCGCTCGAAGCAGCAATTGTTTTCAGATTCAATTTAAATTTAACATATAAAAATGTCTTGGAGGATTTCAATTTTGTTCTGCATATAAGAGCACAGCTCTTGGCTTAAGGCCCTTGGTGGGTTGGATGGCCGCATTTTAGCCAGCTTTTATTACCTGGTTTTCCGGTTTCCTCTCACTGCTAAGGACCCATACGCTAGCGAATTATTGAAAAAAAATTGAACCATATGTTAGTCCCGAAATTACCTAGTTTGTGACGAGCCTTTCTATTTTCTTGTCTTCTTTGCAAAATGTTTGTGGTGGACACAATCCGGTTTTGATGAAACGTTAAGGATGACGAAAGTCGACCACCTTGAAAATGGTCGCTGTCTTAGATTGTCGAATGGCTTTTTTTCAAAGAATAGTCCCCAAGTAGTACTTGTAGCTGTTTGTTTCAACATTTTGACGATTTCCCTTTTGTTATACATTTATCTGATGCACTCAACTAAATCAATTGGCCTCGTCGTCATTAGCCCACTCGGCGCAAAACAGTAGGACGTTAGACCACATTCAATTCCGTTGATGTCTAAATATTTATAGAAATCTATTCGTGTAGGAATTGTTTATATAACCGCTGGTGTGTAACTACAATATACTAAATAACCGAATTTGTCAGGTCACCCAAGTAAACAATGCTGTGAGAACATTCCTCTTCTTGAAAACATGGCCTCGTTAAAGGGTGTAATACTATATAAATAACTGATTTCGAATAATTCCATATTCAAATTAAGGAGTTGTGGAAGCTCAATGAGAAAGGCAGTCAGAATTGCGAGAGAGAGAGCGCAAGAAAGAGAGATTGGTTTACCGTCCATTCAATCTAGGTCATAGGGTTCAATTTTATTTCAATAACTCACTAACGCGATCCGGGGAAAACACGAGGGTGGACCGGCAACTCTACTCCGTGTCACGTACAACCGTTGACACGAAACCAGGCCAGTTGACACAATAACAGGCTTTATCATACAGCGCGCACGACTTTACCATTCGGCCACCCCCTCCCTCCACTCAGAATTACACTCACATCACACTGTATGGCAGCGGTTCTCAACCTTGGAACACATGACAAAATAGCGGCACACCTGGCTAAATATAGGCTTATATGGACACCCCTGGCTAAATATAGGCCTATATGGAAAATATTTGAATTTTACAAAATAAAAACATGGCAAATCATAGATGACATACAACGGTAGACTTATAGTCATAAACAAATAGAATGACCCAAATTAAATAAATAAAAAACAGAGATGAACACCAAAGAATAGGCCTACTCAATTGCGATCACGTGGTTTTTCGCATTGTTTAAGTGTGCCGTTCAAAATTTCGTGGCACACTTAGGAAGATCTTTCGGCACACCTGTGTTCCGTGGCACGCAGGTTGAGAATCACTGCTGTATGGCGTGTTTCAGGAAAGAACAATGATCATTATTTCAACCGATCGATATTTATAACTGACATAAAGAATATAAATATGTTTATTATTGATAGTATTTCATGTGATTTAAACTCACGTGCATCCACTCAAGATACGAAACCCTTGATTACATCGCTTTTAGTTTTTGTTTACGTCTTAAACCCAAGATAACAACTCCTATTGCATCTATTTCGTGTTTTTTGGAGTTTTTTTTTTTAAATGATGTAAATGTTTAGAAAAATCTTTCTAATGGGATCTTTTCTCATCTGTGACGTTTTTAATTTCGCTGATATGACGCGAAATGACAGGCGTGAGGATCGATTAGCTTCATGAACTAACATGATCGCACTGGGGCAAAACAAAGATAATTAAAATATGATAGGGTTGCCCTAACAGGGTAAGCTTACTCTCCCGGAGCCCCTGTTACCACTGTTGGTCGTGTATTTTGTACACGGTGAACAGTCCATTTGCTGATTACACTATTTTGCCCATACTGTTTTTTAAGGACTTTGAAATTTGTCTTATGGTTTGGATTGTTCGTACTTTGTTTTATTTTATTTATATTGCTCAAGGGTGGATCCAGGATATTCAGAAAGGGGGGGGGGAGTGCGATGCCCGGCCCGTGATTGCCCACACGGACTAATTTCATACTAGTACTGTCAATTACGATTTCCAACTTAAACTATTTTTGTTCTCCTTTCTCGCGAGAATATATGGAGCTAAAAATTGTTCGCCACCTCAAAAAAAGAGGGGGCGTGCGCCGGGTGCGCCCCCCCCCCCACCTGGATCCGCGCCTGTTGCTATAGTTAACAAGATCACAGGTTAGATATGGAATTGAGTGAAATGGACTAGGCTAATAAAGATGGACCTTCTGAGAGAGAGAGAGAGAGAGAGAGAGAGAGAGAGAGAGAGAGATGGGTTTAACGTCCACTCGACACAAACAAGGTCATTTCGGGACTAACATATGGTTTAATTTTATTTCAATAATTCGCTTGCGCGTAGGGGTCTTTAGCAGTGGGAGGAAACCGGAGTGCCCGGAGGAAACCCACGAGGTTGAGAAGGTGCCGCTATCTCCACATACGCTCACACCAGGGCTCGAAACCACAGCCGCAAGCCAGAGGTGACCGGCCAGCTAGAGGTCGAAGCGCGGTACTCTAGACCACAAGGCCATCCCAAACCCCCTGGACCTACGTCATACAATGAGCTATGAGAATGATGTCGGCCCAATAAAAGCATTTGCATCAATACCTTTCTTCGTATTAAAAGAGCCGAGGGTTTTACATAGGCTAAGCCTGTTCCACAATCTCATTCAGACAACCTGAATAAAAATATTGTTTATAAAAAAAGGAATTAAAAGGATGAAACTAAAACTAAAAAAATTATATTCCGTCTACTCGCCATCCTCTAACAGTAGAAAGTAATGATATGAAATGGTCTCAAAGGCCTGCTTTTCTTCACAGGAGAGAGTAATGAAGACGGGCATATACCATACAGTGCGCTATGAAGGAAATTTTGCCCGGATAGCGGCACTACGGACTACTCTTATATCAAATGCTGTGGGCGTATGTTTCGTTGCCTGACAACCTACCTTTTTTCTTGATAATACTAGCAATTCATCACCATCGAGCCATAGTGGTCAGTCATTTAATCAATTACATGTAGTCAAGTGTGAAGACCACATCACTTCCTTGTTAAATAAACTCATCAGAAGCCATTGATAGACTAGTACAAGAAGGTGAATGAGGGTTAGAAAGTTAAGAGATGTTGAATGAAAAAATGATGAATGGCGACCATAATGGAGGTTAATCCACTTCACCATGTAGTGATAGCAGATGATGAAATATCGTGTAGAAAATGGACACGGTAAGTGGTCGGCCATTTTAACAGTACCAATCACTCATCTCTAGAAATGGCCGTGAAGGTTCAACCAGATTTGGGGGTCACGGTGGCTAAGTGGATAAGGCGCTGGTTCGCTAGCATGGAGGTCGGGTGTTCGATCCCTGCATTGGCCGAGAAAGTTCATCTCAATTTTTCGGCGTCATTTCCCCTAGTCAGTGATGCATAAGGAGGGCCTGACAAGGACAGCTGCCTAGTCGTTCGGATGGGACGAACAACCGAGGTCCTGTGTACATATTTGCGTACACGTAAAAGATCCATCGACTTGTTGGAATTCGATATAAGAGTAGTCATGCCCGTCTTCATAAATCCAGTTTAGAAGCAGAACATTCCGACTTTTAACCTCATTTTATTTCTCCTATCTCTACCTTTCTCATCAATCAACAATTTTTCAAGCGTTCGTTAATTCAGATTCAGCAATGGGAGATAACTGTGTACTTTACTTCAAATCTTTAACAGGGTTGAACCCACTTATTTGAAATTCAGAAATGGATCATTGTTTCATCGTTTATCATTTGTATAAGCCTATTCGTGTCTTTGTTTTGGTTTTAATTCGGTGAAAAGAGTTTGTATTTTGATTTTCGTGTGGCAAAAAGATATAATTCTCAAAACTAAAATTTCGACAATGGTATGAAAATGAAATGAAATGGGGTTTAACGTCCTACTGTTCTGCCCAGTACTGGGCTAATGAAGACGGATATACGCCATACAGTGTGCTATGAGGGAAATTTGATCTGTTAATTGATCTTTAGCGGGGGAAGGATACTCCGGTTTCCTCCCACTGCTAAAGACCCCTACGCTCAAGCGAATTATTGAAATAAAATTAAATCATATGTTAGTTCCGAAATGACCTAGTTTTTGTCGAGTGGACGTTAAACCCCATTTCTCTCTCTCTCTCTCTCTCTCTCTCTCTCTCTCTCTCTCTCTCTCTCTCTCTCTCTCTCATCGATCGATGTCCATCCGAATTGGAAAAAGGGAGTCTCCGGGTAAATAAAATATTTCATTAATTTTTAAGATGAACAATTAAACAGATATAAAAATTTAAATTCATATGTAAAAATTGGCCGAAACGTCATAGACAAAAATGTCCTTAATCGAAACGTGACAGATCGAAACGTCCCCCGTAAATGAAGCACTGAAAGTATTAAATTTATAGGTAATCAAGTAAAACAAATCAGATGATATGGACACACTCGCGGATTATATAGACACGTGTATTAGTTTATCATCGTCCTTCAGACACGCTGGTCGTTAAAAATCTTATTTTAAAATAAATGATGACATAAATATCAAGTAACATAAGTTCATGTTAATGTCAGTCCGTGAGATATAGAGTGAGATAAAATAGAAATACTAAGAGAGAGGGGCGGGGGTGGGTGGGGGCGATAACGTTCACACGACATTAACTGGGTTATTTCGTGATTAACATATGGTGCAATTTGTTTCAATAATTCGCTTGCACGTAGGAGTATGTAGCCGTTGAAGAAAACCCACGAAGTTCGACAGGTGATCCTACTTCGTGTCACTTTCAAGCAGAGTATTAAAACAGGTGTTTGCGCGTATGGGTGTTTCAAAACAGCGTCTTCAGTTGTAGGAAACAGGAGGACTCGGAGGAAACCGATGAGGTTGGACAGGCGACCCTGCTTCTTATCGCGTACAATCGGGGAATTGAAACCACGTGACTTGAATGAATGACGGACTTTCAGATCTAACGCACGTGTGATAAACCCTTGGGTCCCTCACCATCCTTGATAAATGGAAATAAAGAGACATATTAATAACCCTAACCCTAACCCTAACCCTAACCCTAAAGATAGACCAAGAACACAACCTTGGTCCCGAGTTGTATTAAGCTCGTTTTGTTTTTCATTTAGAAAGCAACAATTAATTATTATTCTAATAGATGTAGAGGATAGACATGAAGTAGCAATCTTAACTTTCCAATTCTAATTGTCAAATATAATTGAACATTCACACAACCGTGTACATACAGGACCTTGTTTATTCCTTCCAAATGCTGACTCGACATTGTTCCTGGGAACTTTCTCGATCAAGAGGACCCACCCGGCTATGGAGCCCGCTACCTACCCCCTGAGTCAACGTATCTCGTTCCATTTGTTCCTAGGAACTTTCTCTATCACCAGAATGATGGAACACATTATCCACTCGGCCCCGTACCCCGTGAGTCAACGTATCCCCCTCAATTTGTTAACAATTAATTAAGTTGGCAAGGACTGTTTTATTATCTAGCTAGTAGAATTTATCTATTTGCGGGCTTGGGTGGCCGAATAGTTAGCACGTGCATGCTGTATCATAAAGCCCGTCAGTAAGTCAGCTTGTCCGTGATAAGGAGTAGAGTCGCGTGTCTATTCTCGTGAGTTTTCTCCGGGCCCTCTGGTTTCCTCCCTATGATAAAGACCCCAACGCACAAGCGAATTATTAAAATTAAATTAAACCACATGTTAGTCCCGAAATGACCTATTTTGTGTCGAGTGGACGCTAACCCCCATTTCTCCCTCTCTATCTCTCTCTCTCTATCCCTCTCCCTCCCTCTAACACGATGAAGGACATATGTTAAATGTAGAGAAACATAACTTGTAATAATATAAAACCTGTTATTCTTGTCATCGTCCACCTACCTCTTTATAATATCATCTATTACAGATCACTGTTTCCTGTATTTTATACGTGACGAACAGATGACGTCCCAGACAATACCCTCCTTCACCTTCGCCTTGTTATTTGACAGTACGGTTGTACTAGGAACATTTTAGCCGGAAGACATATGGATGATTAAAATGAAACCTTTTATATCTAGAGTTTTTTATAGCTATGATTTTATGTCGAATAGGCTTATCCCTGTTAATCCTGTTATATATTTTATCTAATCAATCTTCTAGAATTACGATGTTAGGCCAGTAAGAGTTCTTTATAAATCAGAAATGCGAAATATAACTTTTGAGCATATTCCACGCCGAATACAGTGGCTTATTTTAATTGCCCAGGGATATCTAACGTGTGATCAGTGGTTTGTGTGGTATCGCGGGTTTTCATGCCATCACAACACCTCGATCCGTTCCCTTGCCCGGTCCCCTATCGTACACCACTGTGGAAATCATACACCAAGACTCAGATGGTCCACTGGTTTCTGTAGCTTCAGCTCCATTGTCAGTTGTGCACGATAGTGGTTTGAGAGAGAGAGAGAGAGAGAGAGAGAGAGATAGAGAGATAGAGAGAGAGAGAGAGGAATGGGGTTTAACGACCACTCGACACAAACTAGGTCATTTCGGGTTTCAATAATTCGTTTGCGCGTAGGGGTCTTTAGCAATGGGAGGAAACCGGAGTGCCCTGAGTATTACCCACGAGGCTGGACAGGGTACCCTACTCCTTGCCACGAACATCTGGGGATTCGAAACCACGCCAGTTGACTCAATGGCAGGCCATATGATACAGCGCGCGCACGCTATCTATTCGGCCTTCAAGTCCCCCACGAAAAGGAACAAAGTCTTGCGGGGTTCTGTGTGCATGTTCAATTAAACGAAATGAAATGGGGGTTTGACGTCTCACTGGTCGAATGGAGACTGGCATAGGCCAAACAGTGTGCAGTGAGGGAAATTGTGCCCGGGCAGCGGCACTGTGGCCTCCTCCTATGTCGAATTCCAGCTGCTAATGGATAAAGTGCACGCTAATATATATATGGGACTTCGGTTATTCATCAAATCTGAGTGACTATAGTCAGAGTTCATTTCGGGACTAACATGGTTGCTTTTTATTCCAATAATGCGCTTGCGCGTTAGGTTTTTAGTAGTAGGAGGAACCCATGAAATCGAAACCATGCCCGTTAATTCGATAACAGACCTTGTTATACAGCGCGCACGTGCTAACCATTCGGCCATCCACCACCGGCCAGCTTGTGCTAGAGTCTTATCCGATACAGTGTAACTCTACTAATCGGCAGCCAGCTTGTGCTAGAGTCTTATTCGATAAACTCGGTGTAACTCTACTAATCGGCAATCAGATAGCATTTGTTGACGATGTACAAACATGTTTTAACTAGAATTCAAGTGACGAACAGACCTGAAATCTGCTTGAACGTCCTCAATTCTACTAGTCAGGTAAAGATCCCAAATAACCTAGAACAAATTGCAACAGAATTTTTCTCGGCGGAATCTGATAGAGGGGTCCCTTAAGGACCTCCAAACGAAAATCGCCCAAAATAAAAAATAGGTTTTCGAGTAATTAGCATAAATCAAATATGGCCGCCATTAAACCGTTAAAACGCCTATATCTCGACAATAGTTGGGTTTAGAGGATGTAAATATACTGTGGGTAGATAAAAAAAGTGGTGCCAATGAATTAGAAAACATAGCTAAATTGTTTCCCTGTGACGTCATCACGTCATAAGTCCAAAATGGCGTCCTTGTGACGTCATAAGTCCAATATGGCTGCCACTGAACCCTTAAAATTCCAATTGATAAGAAATGGTTGGATTCGGGGCATGTAAATGTATAACGGGTAGATAGGGAAGTGGTACCAATGAAGCAGAAATCATAGCTAAATGGTGTCTCTGTGACGTCGTCATAAGTTCAAAATGGCGTCCATTTGACGTCAGAAGTACAATATGGCTTCCATTGAAACCTTAAAATTCAAATATCTCGGGAATGGTTTGATTCCGAACATGCAAATGTATAACACGTAGACAGTAAAAGTGGTACAGCTAAATGCCGCTAGAAACCTTTAATACGGAGTCTAATGTATTTAGAAATTCATGCAGTAAGAACATTACAATTACATGTATAGATCCAAGTGTGACAAATAAATAACTATTACAGCGATCTAACATTTACAAATCATCCGCTGTGTCTTCAGTTACGACAGAAGAATTTACACAAGCCACACCTCTGCATTCTGCACAGGCACTTGTGCACTCTAGTCCATGCCTCCTACATGTGCACCTTTTCGAGCCACAGTCCATTTTACAATTACAACGAATAACTTTGAGTAAGGCATCTGGTGCAGGTGGTTTACTCATTTTTATGGCGGCAAGTTTGTTATCTGAAATTTCCCACCCCCACTCATCGGGCTTTAGAGTAAAGTTCCCCATCCAGGTCTGTACTTGTAAATAAACCCGAAAACTATGATACCTCGCACCATCGCTCGTTGGTGGGAGTGACTGAACACCGACTTGAGTTGTACTGGTACTGACTTTTTGTGACCATTTAACGCATCGTAAATAATCCAACGTCTGGTTGGAGTGGTTGCAGTTGCCACCATACATGATTATTAATGCATTTTCACCAGCTTTCTCTATTTCTTTCTTATTAGCTGTAGGCGATGTAAATACAGATGCAAATTCTCGGAACTGCTTCGATGTCATCGCCTTTCTTAAAATGGCACCTTTTCCAAGACCAAACACACGAGAAGTTGTATCACACCCGCCAATCGCATGGATAACTGGTAGTATTTTGCAAATGTCTGTAGTCAGTTTTCCCCTCAAATGTTTTATATTCCAATCGGGTCTTTTAGATGAAAGACGCGGTGACCTCATCATCACACCACCTGCCACGTCATCGGCATGATGACAAAGAAGTACAAGAATGTCGGTGTCGTCAGCTATTACCTCTGTTGTACCTGATTTTGATGCTTCTATCGCCGTCTTAGCAATTAGAACATCCGCATCCCCCTGTGCTTGTCTAAAGGCAATGCCTAATGCAGACAATCTATCTTTTAACAAATTAATAAAGCTTACTTTATTCACGACATTCGACAAAAAATCCTCCTTTTTTGACTTGAGTATCTTATCACCGGATAAACTCAGAACGGTGTTGGCTTTTGTTTTGGATCTTCTTTGGTGGGTAGTGTCCTTTGTGGTGGTTTCCTGGTTGTAGCCATCAAATACTGTGATAGGGTTCGGGTAGCGTTTGATGATCTTGATGTACCTTTGACAGATAGTTTCGTAAGTGTCTATGTCCCTTTTCCATACAACTTGACCATTTAATAATGCACCGCCGTCAAGAACTGTTGTCACAACAGGGTTCGCCTGGCTTGGAGCATCACTATGCATGAGGGACAGAGCATCAAGAAGTTGTGATTTAGTTGCTTCTCTAATGAACCCACTATCGTCAAAAAGCGCGGTGGGGTGGTTGGCGAGCTCATACTTTAACAAATCTTCGGTGTTATCAATATCCGAACTGACACTGCCAATAGCAATGAAGCGTTGGAATAATAACTGTGTGTCAATAGTTACAGGATCTCCGTCTACATTGATCTTGTTCGATTGTCCCATTGTAACAACTTCATCTTTCTTTCTGAAAGAAAATTCACATGCATCACAGCCATACATCTTGTTCAGTATTGCCAATCCTATGTCATACGCATGGTGACAATTTACAGCAGATGACGCCGTCTGACCAGACGAAATGTCGCGTAACTCTTCCGAAAAGTCGAATGGATTGTTTTCTATTAAGTACTGTAACAAGACTGTACCATCTTTGTTGTCACGTTTAACCCGCGTAGTTGAACAGTCCTTGTGTGGCACATTATCTTTGTATTTAAGCGAGAGCTCTGTCATCGCATCATTTATCGCCGAACATGCTGGCATTGATAAGATCCATTTGTTGCGTTGAATCTCATCCATCACACCACGTCCATGCACCAGACCTCCGATACTTTTAATTGTTCTCATGAGTGATTGCTCAATTACCAAATCCTTCGGTAGTCCAGCCCAGAACCTGTCAGAGCGTCTAACAACAAACAAACCTTTCTCGAATAACGAACATATTAGAGGGTCGTTTTCTTTCAGTTCAACCATATCTTGTATGAATATCTGTACCGACTTGGCATAATTACGGTGACCCGTCGCGGCAAAGTACGATATCATCTCCGCTAATACAGACAGGTGAAGAGACCAATCGCCTGTCCGTTCAGATCTTATCAAATTTCTGAATACGTTTACCATATCCATATACTGACGCCAGAGCTGTCCGGTAGGGTGATTTCCCAAATTTGCTCTTTCATTCTCAAATTTGCCATGTACTCTATCAATTACGGCTCTCGATAAAGCGTCGTCGACGGAAATTTCACTTTGTATTAGCTTATCAAATAGCTCATGCATTTCCCGAATATCAGTATCTACATTCACTTCATCATTATCTATTTGCGATAATGGTAAATTGTATACTTTGCTGAGTATTAACGCACTTAAAACAGAGTCCACGAGGAAATGTGCACGAGCTGCCTTGGCGTACGCCTTCCCACTCAACATGTGCCCGACAGTGTTTTCTCCGTAAATTTTCTCCAATATTTGTCTCAGACCGGAACTGTCCATAACGTGACCAATTGAACCCAGAAAGCTCATAGCCGTATGGAAACCTCCAAGGTGTAATACTATACGTTTCAGTTTACTATCGGATGATTCATTATTAATAATTGTTCTGGCCTTCCACCATAATGGCTGGTCGAAAGTGATCACTGGCGTGCACCCGTGACGATTACATTCGTCAGCAATAAAGGACAGGGTCGAATAAACACAACTGAGATTGGTTGGATCCATGTCTATCATTGGCAAAAATCGTATGGTGGCTTTTCCAAAATGGTCTCCATTCATAACGGCTTGCATTGTGCCAGACCAGAGTGGCCTATCTGGTTTCAAGGGCCACGAAACTTTCCATACCAAGTCCAACTTAGTAAAAGGATTACACACATCCAAGGGAGGTAGTTTGTAGAAGTTAATGGGATTTCTTTTACCTGGCTTCTGGTAGAACTGTATTTCAATCATGGACTGTAGGATGTCTCTCCTAACTTTCGGATTCCTCTTTATTAAAACTTTATTGACAATTTCAGGGGTCACAGTTTCAATCATCCCCATTGCGTGTAGCGACTTCTTACCATCCAATGTACATGGGTTGCAATCAACGTTGTCCGCTACATATTGACGGAAATGTCCGAATGAAGTATCAAATATGTTTCCGGCACTCTTGGCATGACCTGTCTTATGATCACATCTTTGTATAACAATTGGTTCAGGTGCATTGGAATTGGAATCAGATGGAAACATGTTTGTGACGTCCGTATTACATGGTGTGTTGATGTTGCTCGTATCAAGCGGTGTATTAATTTTAATTTTTAAATTGGCGGCAGGTGGATCGATCAACAAATTAGACAAACCTAGTTCGGGACCTCCTACATCATGTCCATGTGGGACTCCAACGGATCTGCCTGTGATTAATGTTGCTTGCGTGGCTGCATTCATTTCGAAATTAAGTACTTCTGAATAAGAAGAACAGAAGCCGTATGAACTCAAAGTGTCGATCAGAAATCTTGACCCGTAATTGTGGTGTAGCTGTACCGCTAACCCTAAATGAAATGGGGCTAAAACTGCTCGGGGTCTCGCCGCCTGTACCAAACATTGTCCCAGAGTTGCAATCTTGAGGTCGTCGCCTACCATCAGCTCTTGTAGGAAAAGTGTTAATAAATTTGGTGCAAAGTTCGTAAGTTCATCCAACGATTTCATTGTTTCTGATTGGGGGTAGTACTCCTTTGAATGTGTGAGAGATTTTTTAATAATCTCGCTGCGGAGTAGTGCAGCTGCGGTTTTGACGAATCTTTTCTGGTCTGAGTCTAAATCCCCCTTTCGTGGATCATCATAGAATTCTTGAAGAATTGTCCCGGCTCTTCGGTTAAACGTTACCACGTCGTTTCGTCCGTTCACATTACTAATAATCACATCATCGCTTAGCGTTTCAATCAGTTTCTGTTTCATATACTTATTACTGTATGGATTATTTACGATTTTTCCCATCTCTTCAACAAGTTCCGTTATCGTCCTCTGCTCATCACTATTAGCAACCATGTCCTCCATTACTGTTAAAAACGCGTTTTCCCTTTGAATATCTGTTGGTCTCCCAGGAGCGTTACTTTTTGTAGCAAATGTTTCTTCGCCACTTAGAAATTTCACTGGTATATTCTTCCCGGTGCGAAAATTAACGCTGCACATTTGGTGGTAAATAGCGTCAGATGCGTGTAGATCCCTGGCGAATTCAATTCTTCCCAACACACTAGTACCCCAGTCATCGTTTCTTTCCATACACGCATTGTAGATTAATGTCTGGAATCTCATCGTTCGTACAGGATAACACATATTACCTTTTCTATTATCAGGATTAATCTCCGCTACATTCAATACAGCGTCACATCCGCAGAGAAAACATTTAGATTTGAACTGAAAAGGTGTAGTTTGGGAGCGCCGTTTTACAGAAATCATCTCAGCTTCTGTTCCTTCACCTTTTCTCTTCAATGCATTAGAAATATTCTTTGGATTTGTGAAATCTCGCCTGCAATCGACATGGACACAGATGTGTGGTTCTACTTCCAAGCGATCTCCTCGGATTTGAGCCGCATTTTGAAGTCCTTGCACACCTTTTGCCGTTAGTTGTTATGTTTTCTTGCCGTTTTCCAACGACTGCTTACATATAGGACACGTATTCATGACTGGTGTCAATTAGACATTCTAAAATCTATTCAAAACTACCTTATGATAACAAACGAAATCACGGTGTATAAGGTACAGACGACAAACTGAGCTGTGTGACGTCAGATCGTCAGCATGACGTCACGTCGTCAGTATGACGTCACGGGGACGTCTTGCCGTCATTTGGTTATGGCTTTTCTGATTCATTGGCACCACTTTCCTATCTATCCACATTACATTTACATCCTCTAAACCCAACTATTGTCGAGATATTGGCGATATTGGCGTTTTAATTGTTTAATGGCGGCCATATTGGATTTATGCTAATTACTCGAAAACCTATCTTTTAATTTTGGGCGATTTTCGTTTGTGAGTCCTTAAGGGATCCCTCTATCAGATTCCATCGAGAAACATTCTGTTGCAATTTGTTCTAGGTACCCCCTGCATATGGCTTATCTTTACCTGACTATACCTTGACAGTTAGTAACCTTTCCGTTTAAAGGGACAATAACACCCTTGCTGGCTTGGCAGCTCCAGAAAGTAAATAATAGTCTTATTCTAAGTACTAGATGTTTTAGTTTCCTACCTGTTGTGTAAGTTATCCATTACAACCTATTTTACTTGTCCAGAGGGTTCGAAAATATTTTAAAATCCAAGTTACATTTGAAAAGGTTTACGTTAGACTTTTCAAATCAATTAGTTGAATTTTTCCAATTTTTTAAATTAGGTGTGTTAAGAATAAAATTTGTATCGTCAATTAATTGGAATATTGTAAAATAATACAATTTGTTGACCATATACAATAAAATAATACAATTTGGGACATATTATTCAGTTACAACAAGAGTGGTATTGGGGCTTTAATATCCAAGCCAGTGTGTGTTTACATGTAAAGATGCGAGTACCACAAAATACACCAACGCACGGGTAGTTCCTAATCTGGGATAAATAAACTGCCGTGTTTATATTAATATTCTAATATCTGGAATCCATGTTATAAACAATAATAATTGATGGTAGTGTTATCACAGTTTGTGGATTCATCATAAAACATAGCAGTTCATTCATGCCATTAGATAGGGATTTAATACAACATGGCGCCAATTGGTAAACAAACCCAAAGGGCAACTTAGGAAATCATTAAATTTAATGCCACTAGTCGTTGTCTTTGGGATAAAATCAAATTTTTCATTTCTTATAATCTATGCTAAAATAGGTTTAACGTCCTACTTGTCTGTAGAATCCGGACTAATGAAGACGGACACACGCCTTCAGTATGACGGACGGATGTCAGAGGGGCGCTTACCGAGACGGGCATACACATTTAATTTTTGGTCCAATCCAAACAACTGGATTCTGATCCTTCAAGGCCCCAGTCGTGACCATGCTGGGAAATCCCTAGGCTCGTGGTCGCCCCACGCTGATCGTGGTTAGTGAGCCCGTGCATATAATTTAAGAAAACATTCGATAAGATGGGGAGCCACGGTGTCGCAATGGGTAGGAAGTTGGCTTGCTGACCAGGACGTCTTGTGTTCGATCCCGGTCGAGAAAGTTGATCGGGAAATTCCCTGCGTGGTTCAACCTTATCTGTGGTACAGAACAGGGTGAGGGCTGACAAGGGACAACGTTTAGTCGTCCGGATGAGAAGAAAAATCCCTGTGTATACAATGGCGTGCGCGTTAAAGATCCAGTAGACGTTAGAATTCGATACAAGGGAAGGCCGAAGCGCCGCTGTCCGGGCAAAATTTTCCTCAAAGCACACTGTTTGGCGCACTCCCGTCTTTATTAGCCCATTCGGAGCCAGTCTCTATCATCCGGAGAAATATTCTACGGATATTAGTCAGGATACGTTGTCAACATTTGAGAAAAATCGGTCTTTGACTAGATTATCCGGTCTTTTATAATATCAGAAACATTGTCTAAGGGGGGTAACTCATCCTAAAACAAGATGATTACGCCCATGAAATTAATTTAAGAATGACATTTCAAATAATCCATTTGATGGCATACCGGTTCAATATCCAACACCCTTGTTTTTTTATTGTAAAATCTTTCTCTTCGTGGGCCTTATCTGTGTTTTTTAAATTATTTAATTCTAATTCGTCGTCACGATTCATGTTTGTTTATATGAATGCAAGAATTATGGGATTTATTACGGGAAGGGGCGCTACTCTTGCTTGACTTGACCAGAAGATACTGGATAATAAACCACATTAAAAACCTTTACGTCAAATATTGACAACGGTCCAAGACCCCCTTTACGTTGTTTACAAGAAGAAATATATTTACAATCATAACAAAGACACGTCCCCTGCAAGTTACCGTTACGCCTTATTTTCACGTTGTATATCATATATTGTATTAACTCGGTTCACTTCGGTTGAAGTTATTTTAAGAAGCGAGTCAGTTTACACAATCCCGTGTTATATTATGCAAGTTGGAGAGATAATGTATTGTAAATATCCCGTCTTATCGAGTTCATGCCAGAACAAATCGATTGTCTAATATTGTCTAAAAATCACTTTAAGAAAAGGTTTTGTTGAAGAATTAATGACTTTAAGAAAATAACTTTAAAATGACATTAAGACCAGCCTGTGTTTTAAAGAGTTATCAAGTATCCTAGTTGTAACAAACAAGGGGCTTGCGTCTGTTTATGTCTTTCTGACTTGGGTTTTTATTTTTAGTAATTCTAAAGACACGAAGTGGGTACAGGGTGCCGGTAGAAATATAGAATACCGTGCAGAAGAGTTATTAACATCGTCTTGTGACAGGTTTAAGTAGGTTTCAATGAAGATCAATTATATATTCAATCTTGAAACTGGGATGATCGGTGACCTGGGTTTCTAGTACACTTCTTGTGAGTCGTGATACATTTACACCTGCTAGTAAGTAGTCGCAGTCCGGCTCGGTCTCCCCCTTGTCAGTGATGCAGGACGGAGGCCCTGATAAGGACAGCTGTCTAGTCGCTCGTATTGGATGAAAAACCGAGGTCCCGTATACACACATAGGCGTACACGTAAAAGATCCCTTAGCAGTTGGAATTCGATATAAGAGTAGGCCGTAGTGCCGCTGTCCGTGGAAAATTTCGCTCATAGAACACTGTATGGCGGATGCCCGTCTTAATTGGCCCAGTTTAGGATCAGAATAGTAGGACGTTAAACTCCATTTGGTTTCATTTCATTTCAAGTAGTCTCAACAACCGTCCAAACACAGTCAGTTTCTTTACCAAATGAATTCTGGACTTGTTTCTCGAAATCCAAACACAGTCACTTTATCTACCAAATGAATTTTGAGCCCTGTTTCTCGAAATCTGAACTAAAGATAAATCCAAATTTTTGTAGATACTACTTCAATTTTGATTGGCTAAGTTTTAAAATCAATCTAATATTATCAATCACATTACAAAGATTTTAATTTTATGTTAGTTATAATTCCCTGAAACAGACCCCTGGTCAATAGTAAAGACATATGAACAATAGGGTTCATCAACACCTCTGTACCGATTTGGTACAGTCTCAAATCTGTGTCGTATATATACCTGAAGGCCTGACAAGCTGAAACCTGAGGCATCAGGGTCTGGGGGACCTCCAGCTAAGATGTTTTTGACACTGTCGATAAATATTTCTGACCCGTACTGTATGTGACAAAGTGATCTATACCTTTCATATACTGAACAATCATTTCGGTGCAAAGAACTGTATGATCTCTGTTAGTTTTGATATATATTATAGTTGACGTTTCAACTCTCTAAACGTATTTTAAGGCACGATTTTATTAACCATCTAATTTATGCAGTGTGTTCTTTACAAGCTATATATGAGCTGTGTATAACACGCGACAGAACTGCGTGACTTCAAAGGAAATATGCAGTGCAGTTACAGATACTATAATCTTATAAATAAACAATACTAAATATGATGATCACTCTAATACCATTTTTCCTAATATTCGTATGCTTTATAAGCAGGAGTTTACTCACAGTTAGCAGACAACCCGAGACGGCGAGACAGAGCAGAGAAAGATGCAGAGACCGGTATATGGACACACCCGAGTTAAGTCGCTGCCTTGGCAGCGGGGCGGGATGGTGGATTTGATATATTTAGATGTGTTCCCGATGTAGTCGAGTCCTATACGTAGTAATAGTTCCAGTATAGTTGAGTTAGTTTCTGTGTTGTTGTAGGCCTATTAATGCATCTGTTTGATAATCTGTTCTCGGTGTAAATAAACCGTCTATTTACGAACGAATCTATCTTATCACTTACAATAGTGTTCCATGTAGTTGCAAACCCTCGTCACCATCCTCGACTCATTTCAATTGTGTTTAAAACTCGGTTTCATCTTGCTTTAGTCGTAAGGGTGGAGGTTGGGGGTGTCTCAAAAGTGGGACATTTTAGGGTCGGGTCTGCCTCCACATACAAGTTCGTGAGTTTCGTTTTGTTGTGGTCATGGGCGGTTGGATGGGCGAATGGTTAGCATGTGCGTGCTGTCACATAATGCCTGTCATTGAGTCAACTGGCGTGGAATCGAATACCCGGTTGTTCGTGGCAAGGAGTAGGGTCGCCTGTCCAACCTCATGGGTTTATTTCGGATCCTCCGGTTTCCTCCTACTGCTAAAGACCCCTACGCACTTGCGAATTATTGAAATAAAATGAAACCATATGCTAGTCCCGAAATGACCTCTCTCTCTCTGTGTGTGTGTGTAGTGGTCATGGACGGATGTTTAGTTTATTGAATAGAACTATAAACTATAAGACATAGTTAAACATACATTATACAAGGCCTAAATCCGTCCATTGCAGTCTTTCATTAGGTCTGAAATGTATTTTAAAATATTAATAAGACATTAATTAACTAATCCAGACATAATAAACTCTCTATGACAGTGGTTCTCAACCGTTTGTTGCGAACGGCACACCGTGGGACACATGAAGAAATAGAGGCACACCTGGCTAAATATATAGGAACAATATTTGGATTTTGCAAAATAAAAACATAGCAAGTCATAGACGGCATACAATCGTAGACACAGACCAGTCATAGAGACATCGACTGACTCAAAACTAGATAAAGAACAACACAGCTATGAACTTACCAGTAGACACCAGTGAATACTCAATTAGGATCATCTGGTTTTTCGCATTTTCTTAGTGTGCCGTTCAAATTTTCGCGGCACATTTGGGACGTTTTTGTGGCACACCTGTGTGCCGCGGCACACTGGTTGAGAACCACTGCTCATTGACAACGCTAGCCTTCGATATTGACTGGATCAATATCATATATGCTGCTTAACGTACTCACTTTAGTAATGATGATCGAGACTAAGCGGAAATTTTAATCGCTTAAATCTCGGTTCATAGTGGATCAATTTGTCTGAAACTTTCAACAAATTGCCTTTGCATTATCTGGTTTTAACTATAATAGTGAGGACTGCAAACTCTTTATCTTAACTCCCATGATGTAAGGAAACCCTCTAACTTGATTCATTTGTGCGACCTCTCCACGAGTATTCTCAACGTTACCATGTAATATATATTAGATCTTCATTTTAATTATTCGTTAGGTCGCACGGGGTCTATATCAATGGGATAAAGCTCGGTGGAATCATTAGAGGTGTTCCCATTATCACATTAAATGATAGATCCGTTCTTTAATCGATGACAGACCGCCGTATGATGTGGGTAGCAGGGACTAGTCAGATCACTGGGCCACAAGAAGATCAATGGTGTGAAAACTTTGATTTGGGTCAACATTAAGATGAAGATAGATGAGTGTTTCAGCTCGTGATGGAACAGCAGCTCTATGGTAATATTACTGGAGTGATATTTAGTGATTGAACTTCCAGTTCTTTATATTGTCCACAATCTCCGGTTTATGATTAACAGGACCCGCCACTTCCTCTTATCGTTTTCAAACACAGGTTAAAATGTCGTGTTGTAAGATTAAGCTTTGATGGTTATATTTAGCTTCAGTCGTCGGATGGTAAAAGTATAAACGTTTTTGTATCAAAATCTACTGTGTCAATCTGTTTCGAATATCTCTGTAAAAGTTGGCCGCCTTCAAAACGGTACGTCACATGACGCTACGTCAACCATTAGCTAAATGGCGCGTGCATTGTTTACATAAGACGTTACTAATAATTTACGGCATTTATTTTCTTGTAACAATGATCCATTTGAAAACCTGCTAACAAAGGAAACCACAAAATTCTAGCAAAATTGATGAACGATTGATCGTTTAATGGTGTCTGATGTTATGAAATTTGTAATGGTCGTGTTTTCGTTGTTTTTTCTACAAATAATTCTGTGTTATGGCTGCCTTGCTAAAAAGTCCAATAATGACAAATGACTGTCTATTAACATGTAATGGAAAACAGCAAAAACAATAAACGTGTGCAGAAAAACCGGATGTAGCCATCCTGGGAGACAATTACGTCATTTATCATTCAATAAACATGTGACAGTATTGATGCCCACAAAAATATTAACATCGAGATAGCTAATAAACACAAAACCACTCTATGGAACACAATTACTATTTGATAACATAGAAAGAATCCACAACGTAACGTCGCTTGGCAATTGCTAAATGTGGGGGGTTGGGATGGCCTAGTGGTCTAGAGTGCCGCACTTCGACTTCTAGCTGGCCGGTCACCTCTGGCTTGTGGCTCTGGTTTCGATCCCTGGTGTGAGCGTATGTGGCATGGAGATAGGGACACCTTCTCAACCTCGTGGGTTTCCTCCGGGCACTCCAGTTTACCCCCACTGCTAAAGACCCCTACGCGCAAGCAAATTATTGAAATAGAATTGAAACCATATGTTAGTCCCAAAATGACCTAGTTTGGGTCGAGTGGACGTCAAAACCCATTGCTCTCTCTCTGCTAAATGTAACTCAAAGAAGAACGAAATATCAACCCCTGTGTTAAATCATCGCGCGCAAGGGGCAGCGTAAAGTCGTTCATATGGAACGCTATATGCAGTTCTCATGTTAAAACGGTGTTCACGTGATAAAAACCCTTGACAGCTGGGTTTCGGAATAAGATTAGGTCGTATAGTACGGCTGTCCGGGCAAACTTTGCTTCATAGTACAATGTCGGCGTATGTCTGTCGTTATTCGGACGGGAATGTGGGACACACCACATTTCATTTCATTTCTTCTTGTTTTTCTCTTCTAATGAACAGTCCCTTTTCTCTCCAGAATCAGCCCGTTTACCACGTATGTGATTTCGCAGCATCACACCGACCATTTCGCCGGCGAAAAAGCACACGCATTCGAAAACACGTACACGGATCTTGTGAAATTCCAACGTCAAGTTTTCGTTTACGTGCAGTCAACGTGCACACGTTTTGGATGTTTGGTTTCACCTGGGTATCGACTAGTGACAACCTTGGTATTATTAAACAAGATGGGGTTGAGTAAACAAGATGGGATTGAATAAACAAGATGGGGTCGAGTAAACAAGATGGAGTCAAGTAAACAATATGGGTTGAGTAGACAAGACGGGGTTGAGTAAACAACATGGGATCGAATAACACGATGGGGTTGAGTAAACAACATGGGTCGAGTAAAAGAAGATGGGGTGGAGTAAAACAAGGCGGGGTCGGGTAAACAAGATGGGTTTGAATAAACAAGATGGGGTTGAGTAAACAAGCTGGGGTTGAGTAAACAAGATGGGTTTCAGAGAACAAGATGGTTTGAGTAAACAAGATGGTTTGAGTAAACAAGATGGTTTGAGTAAACAAGATGGGTCGAGTAAACAAGCTGGGGTTGGGTAAACAAGATGGGTTTGAGTAAACAATATGGCGTCGAGTAAACAAGCTGGGGTTGAATAAACAACATGGGATCGAGTAACAAGACGGGGTTGAGTAAACAAGATGGGGTTGAGTAGATGTTGATTTAACAAGATGAGGTTGAGTAGATATTGAGTGAAAACGATGGGGTCGAGTAAGCAAAATGAGGCCAAGTAAACAAAATGAGGTCAAGTAAACACAATGGGGTTGAGTAAGCAAGATGGGGTCAAGTAAACAAGATGTTTGAGTGTTTTGAAATTTTGGCTGCCAGCAGACTTTTATTGTATGAAGCAAAATTGAAATTATCTTTTCATGTCATTTTATCTTTAACATGAATAGATGGTAAAATAAAATCTTGGTTTAATTTAATGTTGTAATTAGTGAACTAGACCTCCTGGAATATTTACATGTTTCTAAAACTAACATTTCAAAGAAACAAAAAAACGTACGACATTCATCTTTTTATAAAATGTGACATTTAGAAATTTCACAATATTGTAGGACATAACAATAGTCTGCAAAATTACTTGAAAACAAAATACAGAAAAATAACATTGATGTCGCGTAAACTTCTAAATCAAATAACCATTACTGAAACTTTTCTGTGATTAATTTTCACCCGAAGCAAATCGGTATCGTCGTCTTTGATTTGTTAACCGGGATTAATATTAACCCCTTCAGCACCGACAAAAAATAATATAAATAATCGCTGTAAACTTCGTATTATGTTAGAGCTAACTAAGAGAGAGAGAGAAATGGGGTTTAACGTCCACTCGACATGAAGTAGGTCATTTCTCCTTCAGGCATGTGAGGGGGAGAGAGACAGAGAAAGAGAGAGATAGGGTTTAACGTCCACTCGACACAAACTAGGTCATTTCGGGACTAACATATGGTTCAATTTTATTTCAATAATTCGCTTGCGCGTATGGTTCTTTATCAGTTGCCGGAAACCGGGGAACCAAGAGAAAACCCACGATGTTGGAAGGCGACCCTACTCCGGAGATTCGAAACCACGCCTGTTGAATCAATGACAGGCTTTATGACGCTAACCATTCGGCCATCTAAGCCCCAAGCTAAATAAGCGTATTACAGGTTTATGTTTTGACTTCCGATGTTATATCAATTATTATTTAGACTTTTACTGACATGGCCAGCCTATCATCAACTCTCTAGATCATCGAGTGGCGGTGATTTAAAAGGATTGAGATACGACCGCCAATTAATGATTTAATTGACCAAATATAAGTTGGGATAATACACAATCTATGCCGCACCCTTTCTAAACTTTAAACAACATAAATGAATTAAATATTAATTTTGAATTATTATACTATAGCAAGAACCGCAACTAATTTGTGTAAATTTTACATAATCTCTCTCTCTCTCTCTCTCTCTCTCTCTCTCTCTCTCTCTCTCTCTCTCCCGCTCTCTCTTGAAACAAGATGTAGCCCTTTGACTATTGATTTTTATAAATCAACTTCTCTTAAAATTATATCTAATTGGACTAATTAACGATGAGCTTTTTTCAGTTTGTCGTGTGTTTAATAAATAAATAGTTAATGTTTAAAGAAATTGTTGTTGTTATATAAATACAGATATTCTGTCAAGTCATGGCCAACAGCAAAATGACGTGGCAACTTTTTAAAGTGTTTATTTACGTACACTGTGGGTAAAACGTCTTTAAGGGGTGTGTACCTCTAACGTCCACAGTAGGGGAACCATCTTTAAAAGATGTCAACCTCTAGAGTCCACGGTGGGTGAAACATCTTTAAAGGGTGTGTGAACCAAAACATCTTTAAAGGGTGTGTACCCCTAACTTACACTGTAGGTGAAACATCCTTTAAAGGGTGTGTGCCTCTAACGTACACTGTAGGTGAAACATCCTTTAAATGGTGTGTACCCCTAACGTACACTGTAGGTGAAACATCCTTTAAAGGGTGTGTGCCTCTAACGTACGTAGTAGGTGAATTATCCTTTACAGGATGTGTACCCCTAACGTACACTGTAGGTGAAACATCCTTTAAAGGGTGTGTGCCTCTAACGTACGTAGTAGGTGAATTATCCTTTACAGGATGTGTACCCCTAACGTACACTGTAGGTGAAACATCCTTTAAAGGGTGTGTGCCTCTAACGTACGTAGTAGGTGAATTATCCTTTACAGGATGTGTACCCCTAACGTACACTGTAGGTGAAACATCCTTTAAAGGGTGTGTGCCTCTAACGTACGTAGTAGGTGAATTATCCTTTACAGGATGTGTACCCCTAACGTACACTGTAGGTGAAACATCCTTTACAGGGTGTGTGCCTCTAACGTACGTAGTAGGTGAATTATCCTTTACAGGGTGTGTACCCCTAACGTACACTGTTGGTGAAACATCCTTTAAAGGATGTGTGCCTCTAACGTACGTAGTAGGTGAATATTATCCTTTACAGGATGTGTACCCCTAACGTACACTGTAGGTGAAACATCCTTTAAAGGGTGTGTGCCTCTAACGTACGTAGTAGGTGAATTATCCTTTACCGGGTGTGTACCTCTAATATACACTGTAGGTGAAACATCCTTTAAAGGTTGTGTACCTCTACAGTACATAGTAGTTGAAACATCCTTTAAAGGATATGTACCTGTAACATACACATTAAGTGAACCAAAACATCTTTAAAGGATGTGGGGTAGGGAAATGAGGTTAAACGTCCAATTGATTCCTCACATGACGTCGTGTGGATGTCAAACTATCTCTCTCTCCCTCCCCTCTCTCTCTCTCTCTCTCTCTCTCTCTTGCTCCAGTAGCCATGTCTGAAAATAAGTCAAATATCACATTAAACCTCATATTGTTCATTTCCGTTAAATATAGCTTAAGTACTTTCACTAATTGTCTATATCAACACCCGTTGACAGCTGTTTGATCTTGCCGCCAATGGCGTTAATCTTGTAAACAAAATCATTAGAAACAAACGATTTATTTTAACGATGGTGGGTGTTTGAGAAACTATTCTATCTGTCTTATTTTCTTTAACCGCTGTTCGTAGACATAATCTATTATACAAACTGAGGGGTTGAATGGCTGAATGGTTAGCGTGTGCGCTTTGTGTCATAAGCTCTGTAACTGAATCAACTGCGCGTTGTTCCATAAGGTCTGTCATTGAGTCAACTGGCATGGTTTCGTTTCCCGCACATAGTAGCAAATCTAACCTCGTGGGTTTTTCCTCCCACTACTAAAGACCCCTACGCGCAAGCGAATTATTGAAATAAAAGTGAACCATATGTTAGTCCCGAAATGACCTAGTTTGTATTTATCAAAGAGAGAGAGAGAGAGAGAGAGAGAGAGAGAGAGAGAGAGAGAGAGAGAGAGAGAGAGAGAGAGAGAGAGTTTAACGTTGTAACGTTCTGCTCCAACTGGGCTGATGACGACGGGCGATGATAAGAATATTATTTGAATTGACGTCACAGTTTGCATGTGGAGGCCGTTTGGGGAGTTGCCGACACCTGCCATCTCGCTCCTCTATTCACGTATTCCCAATGTAAATATTGAATTATATTACTCCACAATAAACTCGAAGCGATTTGTTATCTTATAAAGCAGATATGCATGATTTTTACTCCATATGAAAACAGACATGCGACATACTGCGTTAACAGTAACACGCTGATAAAAACATAATATCCCTCAGAAATGCAAATATAGTTTTGTTTGACTATTGTTTGTGCATATTTGATATTACGCACAGGAACATAATGTAAAATCCATAGATAAACAAAGCTGTAGTCTTTTGTCGGGTATGCTATATTCGGGCTAATAATTATCGAACGTCCATTTCGTATCATCGCCGACTTTGACTCAAAACACGAAATCAGATGAAATGAAATGGGGTTTAACGTCCTACTGTTCTGCTCCGAACTGGACATACAGTATGCTATAAGGGAAATTTGGCCCTGGCAGCAGCACTACGTCCTACTTTTATATCGAATTCGAAGTATTAAAGTGTACCCGGGAACTCGGTTTTTGGTCTAACCCGAACGAGACTAGACAGCTGTCCTTCTTGTCAGGACTCCGTCCTGCACCACTCTCAAAAGACGAAAATACAATCTCCGTTTATATGATTCGGGGAAACAACGAGTGACAGACAAACAGACAGGTAGAAATGGGGTTTAACGTCAACTTGACACAATCTCGGTCATTTCTGGACTAACACTTGGTTGAATTTGATTTCAATAATTCGACGGTCAGTAGGGGTGTTTACTGGTGGGGAGGGGGTTAAAGAACCAGAGAAATCCCACGAAGTTAGGACAGATACCGGAATGAAAAGACCACGATTCACCAATAATATCTTCATGTTATTTCTCGGCTCTGAGTTTTTACCAAATATTCGTTAGGTTGAACCCTACAAGTATGAAGTTCATCGAGGAGAACTTGAGATGCAGAAACTGAAAGTAGAGAGACAGGTAAACACGCAACCTTCCGTCCTACATTTCAGGGTAACTAACCTCTTATCCTTCCGCCTAAAAATCAGAAATATTTACCAGAACTGGAAAGAAAATGTACATTCAAAAATTACAAAAGTGAGAAATCAGGAATGAAAGAGAATAATTTTTAATACCTTTGCACTATATTTAGTAACCAGATTTAGGAATTAATTTTGTCCTGTGTCCCACTATGGAAAACTAAACAGCTCTTAATTCTGTCCGTAATTATGATTTCTTCTTTTTTTTGTCGTACTTCGACATTTGTCTATTAAAATCAATATTTGTTTTGAAATCATGGCATTTTTGTTTATTATAATTATATTTGAATATAAAGATAAAATTTATTTTAGAAAATCACAAAATTTAGATTTATATTTCGTCACAGATTTACAACAAAAAACAAATCTTGTAAATCATTTTTCAAAAATTATTTCCCCAATTCATCTAACCCGAACAATACGACAGGGAACGCTGGTGGTGAGCAAACCTCGAAATACGATAACAAATGAAGAGATGAGAATCGGGGACTAGGAATCGAGAACTGGGAATCTGAACAAAGAATATAGAGCAGCTTGGAATTCCATATCCAACACGTAGTCATGATCTTGTATGGACGAAAGGTCGACGTTACGTGGCCATTTCGTTTCGTATCGTCGGGCTTCACAATCAATCACTCACATTTAAAATAGATGCAACCTTTTATTAAAGGTTCAATAAGATCGGCTCCTTTCTAAAAAAAAAGATTATTGACTTTTTACTACATTGCTAAAATTCTAAAATGTGCGTTTGGTTTGTCTCTGGAGATTTTTAAAGTCTGCTGTGGTGGATAGCAGTCAGAAAGATAAGTCTTTTTTGTTGGGATTTTTCTGTCATGTTATCAAAGGTTGGTGTAACGCTTTATCAGTCTGGGATCATAATATAATCTTTACCGAGTTTAGTCAACCCTAGTCAAAGTCTCGAATTTTAACACAAATACTAAGTTACTAGGCTTTTATACGCCAGATTCATACTGTAGGTTTTAGTGTATGGGGTATAACTGTGGGTTTTAGTATATGGGGTATAAATGTAGGTTTTAGTGTATGGAGTATAACTGTGGGTTTTAGTGTATGAGGTATAACACTGTAGGTTTTAGTGTATGGGGTATACCTGTGGCTTTTAGTGTATGAGGTACAATTGTAGTTTTTAGTATATGAGGTAAATAACTGTAGGTTTTAGTGTATGGGGTATAAAACTGTAGGTTTTACTGTATGGAGTATAACTGCAGGTTTTGGTGTATGGGGTATAACTTAGCTTTTAGGGATATAAAACTGTGTTTGTTAGTGTATCGGGTATAAAAGAATTGTAAAATAACACTCAAGCTCCATAGTTTCTTTCAGTACGTTTTTTAGCGTTATCATCATAATTATGTGTCAGACAAACATACCAAAACCCCTTATACACGAGAAATAAATTAATTCTAGCATGTTCTACACTTCCACTTCGTCCAGACAGCACACTACCCTCCAAGGATGTAAACACACGATCCATCAATTCTAGCATGTTCCCCTCCCTCCTCCCCGACACCACAGGAATCTGACTCTCTATCTGTATATATATGCATACACCATACCGAACTAGACAATATATAATAAAAAAGAACAGGAATGCAATGCCTGTTGAAGCCTCGATTTTACCTGCTCTCGCTTCGGCACGTTTTTGTTCCACAATTCGTAATGTCAGGCAATCTAACCTCTGCCAATTCACTCAGATATGATTTTTCTCCAATCTAGCCGTTTTGATTTGCACAAATACTCCCCACAAAACGATATCATAGCCATTTGATTCCAATATTTACATTATTTTCCTTCGTTGACGTTTGTCCTCAACTCCATGCGCTGACGAGCTATATCCAACTAAAACTAACCACATGTATGGAATTACCGCTTTATAATTGGAGATATTATTTTTATTATCACTTGTCATAGCGAGAGAGAGAGAGAGGGGGGTGAAGAGAGAGAGAGAGAGAGAGAGAGAGAGAGAGAGAGAGAGAGAGAGGGGGTAACGTTAATACAAACTATATTATTTCGGGACTAACACATGGTTCAATTTTTATTTCAAACATTCGTTAGTAGTAGGAGGAAACCGGAGGACCCGGAGAAAACCCATGAGGTTGAACAGGCGATCCTACTCCGGGGAATCGAAACCACGCCAACTGATTCAATGGCAGACCTTATGATACAGTGCGCACGGGCTTGCCACTGGGCCACCCAACCCCCTCGTTTAAATGGAACCTTTGAGAAGCTTATTAATTTATTCAATACGTGAAATGTAAATTTTGTTTTTTAGTTTTCCAACCGTTACCAATTACATGGAGTGTTTGTATCTGTGACAGAATCCCTTCCTGTCAATCGGAAACTGGTTTCATAGCTGATGAACGAATACAAAACCTCTTTATGATTCAAGTTTCACTTTGGTAGATTACGCGACATGAGTTCTGTTGACATAATTTGTTTCTTTTTTTCATTTTTACTGTCACCCGTGGCATTAAATACCATAAATAATCTCAACAGGGGGGTTAAACAACAGATCTTAAGGTGTCATTCTGTGACAATCCATTAGCAAATTAATTCTTTCAATTCTCATTCAATGGCCGTCTCACTTTTTACAATCATCTCCATATTGACATAGCAGACCAGAATAACACAACTATCGCACACAGACTTGGACTAAATACCATACAACATATCGCTATTAAATATACATTACGGCATCTGGCTATAATAGTTAAATTAGAGCTATAGATACACAAGATTAAAGATTAAACGGTACCCGTGTTACAATGCCAGGGAGAGAGACAGCGAGCGAGAGGGAGAGAGAGAGAGACAGAGAGAGAGAGAGAGAGAGATATGGGGTTTAATGACACAAACCAGGTCATTTTGGGACTAACATGTGGTTTAATTTTATTTCAATAATTCGCTTGCGCGTAGGGGTCTTTAGCAGTGGGAGAAAATCGGATGACCCGGAATGAACCCACGAGGTTGGACAGGCTGCAGTGTCATAACTTGCGTCACGTAGCTTGATGTAACAACGATAGTACAAAAATTATGTATAATACGCATGTAATTGTGTACCCTTGACTATTAAAGATACATTATTGGAGATTAGATAAAGAGCTGGCAGCTCTCACTATAATAGTTAAAAACTAGATAATGTAAAGTGAATTGGCTGAAATTTCTGTTAAATTAGACGTGCAGGGGGGTTGGAATGGCCTAGTGGTCTAGAGTGCCGCGCTTCGACCTCTAGCTGGCCGGTCACCTCTGGCTTGCGGCTGTGGTGTCGAGCCCTTGTGTGAGCGTATGTGGCATGGAGATAGGGGCGCCTTCTCAACCTCGTGGGTTTCCTCCGGGCATTCCGGTTTCCTCCCACTGCTAAAGACCCCTACGCGCAAGCGAATTATTGAAATAAAATTAAAAACCATATGTTAGTCCCTAAATGACCTAGTTGTGTCGAGTGGACGTTAAACCCCATTTTTCTCTCTCTCCAGACGTGCATTTTTATTATTTAAAGAAGAAGCATACAAATTTCATGTCGATCGGACGTGAATTGACGGAGCCTACGGCTTTTTCGAAGAACATTGTTTAAATGGAACTGGTCCCGCATACTTGATTGATATTTTCAGACTTAACCAACTATAGTAGGGTGAATTACGGCCAAATAGTAAATGTTTAATACGTCGTGCTAATCCGCACAGTATTACTTAATTTTGAAGGCCATATTTTAATGGATCTTAATCCACCTTAATTACTCCCATTTATATACATTTATATTGTCTTATATATCTCATTAATCACATGTCTCCAGTATTCTTTGTTTTACACTTTAAATCTATCTTATTAATTGTAATTAACGTCTACGGGCTATAGCATTTTAGTTGCCAACGTGTACTGTTTGTAGACGATAGATTTATAGGATTAATGCCCTAGGCAATGCATGGGTATATAGACCCAATTGACAGAATTAAAGAAAAAACCTGGCTACACACCTGTCTTGGGAGATCAGCTCAGATCACATTCCTAAGAACAGACCTGTATTTGGATATTTGGAGACATAGTTTATGTCATTTCCCATATTCATATTGGAGCTTATTTACTATTAAGCATTTAACCAATAATTGTTATATTAATTATCTGCTATTAGTATTGTTTACTAAAGAATATATCGAATTATTAACAACCAACAAGAGTCCTGTCTTCATTTAATTAACAACAAGATTCCAGAAAATACACAAAAAGCGCACTTTTACACAACCACCAAGAAATCTTAGATCTCAATCTCAACTTAACTTAGTTGTGCCTTGATGGAAATTGAAATCATTTGGATTCAAGTCCTTGGACGTTGCAGCTGCAATTAAGTGGAATTCACTATCCGTATCTCTCAAATCTGCCCCGTCACTAACAACATTTAAATCACGTTTCAAGACACCTGTTTCAGCGGACAAGTTTAGCGCAGTATAAGAATCCGTATTATTATTATTATTATTATTATTATTATTAATAACGGTTAGGGACTAGTTCCTGGTCTAAATGTACCCCACATAGGCTTGAACAAAAGTGGCATAATATAGCAATTGAGTACGCTATGGTTTATACACACACGACGTATGAACAATTACTGAAAACGATAAGAGAATACCTGTTGAAAAGTCGTAATATACGTGTATAAATAAACCAGTGATTGCTTCCCATATAAATTGTGTGATAAATCTACATGCTAAATGAAGATAGATAAATCCATTCACTTACCTGTTTCACGGTACAGAATCACGATCCTCAAACACAACTCTGGCAATTTTTCTGAAACAGTCTTTAAAATCTCTGAAGCTGAATAATAATCTAACATTAATCGAAACCGTCTTGAAAATTTATTCCCGGGATGCTTTTTTTGTTAAACTGAAAGACTAACACTTCCGAAATTTACATCAATTCAAGGACTGTAGAATCATGGTGCCGTTCAAGGTTCACAAAATGTACACCATTAAATCCGAGCAAATATGTCTAATTAGAAATTGTGATATTTCATAAATAACTGTTGGAATGTCAAATTATACGAATACAAACTATGATCAAAATAGTTTAAGTACCGGAATACAAACTATGAAAAAAAATGTATTCCAAACTATCAATATAAACCTTAAAATAACCCCGGACGGAGGTCTTTAGAGGTCCCGATGCAAGATTATTTAAAAGGTTTTGGAATAATAAATCCCTAAGAGTTTCCAAAGACAAGACAAGAGTTTCCAATGACTGTGAATAAAGTTCTGAATAAGTTTTATAAGTTGGGTTCCTTACTAGCCAGTAGCAAACATTAAATTTCTCCTGGAACTAGCCATCTAGCTCAAATGGATCGATTCAATTCGCTAGTGATGTTCGCATTCGGTTTAAAGGAACAGTATACACACTTCGTCTTAACTTGAACTATGATTAGCTGGCAATGTCTCCGTATTGTTAATCGGCAAGTACCGAGATTATGAAGGGTAGAGCGATTAACCTAGGTTCGCTCATTATGTTGGCTAAGACAGTTCGTCAGGATTTTCCAGAGATAGAGAGAGAGAAATCGGGTTAAACGCCCACCCGACACGAAGTATACTTAGAGACATTGAAGATGTATTTATTCTGCTTCCATTTAATGGAATCGAATAGGTTTATGTAGTCTTTGTGTGCATGTCGAGTGTGAAGTGGGGAAGAACCGCGTTAAAAGAGAGAGAGAGAGAGAGAGAGAGAGAGAGAAATGGGGTTTAACGTCCACTAGACACAAACTAGGTCATTTTGGAACTAACTTATGGTTTCAATTTTATTTCAATAATTCGCTTGCGCGTAGGGGTCTTTAGCAGTGGGAGGAAACCGGAGTGCCCGGAGGAAACCCACGAGGTTGAGAAGGCGCCCCTATCTCCATGCCACACACGCTCACACCATGGATCGAAACCACAGCCGCAAGCCAGAGGTGACCGGCCAGCTAGAGGTCGACGCGCGGCACTCTAGACCACTAGGCCACCCCCCCCGCCCGCGTTAAAAAGTAATATACCAATGTTTTAGATAATATGGCGGTGAATCAGGTCAGGTATTTATTCACAACACGGATCTCTGTATGCAGAATTGGGCGTGGGCTTAAGACTTGGGATTTATGTAGATTAGTGCTCGATGTGGGTAGGGATTCGTGTGGGTTTGGGCTAAATGTGGGTAGGGATTGATGTGAGTTGAGGCTTAATGTGGGTAGGGATTTATGTGAGTAGGACATAGAGTGGGTAGGGGTTTGATGGGGTGTTAAGGTTTGGGATTGATGGACATTAACACTCGATGTGGGTAGGGATTGATGTGAGTTGGCGCTTAATGTGGGAAGGGATTGGTGTGGGTTTGGGCTTAATGTGGGTTGGGATTGGTGTGGGTTTGGGCTTAATGTGGGAAGGGATCGGTGTGGGTTTGGGCTTAATGTGGGTTGGGATTGGTGTGAGTTTTCGCTTAATGTGGGTAGGGATTGATGTGGGTTTGGACTTAATGTGGGAAGGGATTGGTGTGGGTTATGGGCTGATATGGGTAGGGCTTAGTGTGGGTTAAGGCTTGGGCTTAATGTGGGTTTGGATTGATGTGAATAGGGCTTGATGTGAAATTGTACCTTGGGTTTGATATGGGTTATTGCTTGATGTGGGGTTATGGCTTGGGTTTGACGCGGTTTATGGCTTGATATAGGGTAGGCCTCGAATTAAAAAATGTGTTGCCGAAACGTAGTTTTTGATACTAATTAAAAATGAAAAATAACGACATTTCCGCGATACAGGTTGGAGGAGTGGGGTGGAGGGGGGTAACAGCTCTTATATGTATTTTGCTAAAGTGTCAAGCACACCACCCTCCATCGATATAAATAAACTTAACGTCAACTCTAGCATTTGTTAAAGTGTCATGAATTAAAAGCATACACTTAAAAATAGACCATACCAATTCTTATCACCCCTTGTCCCCACTCACCCCCATAGGAATAAGTATTTGTAAGTAGATGGTGTTATCTACTGTCTTTCATCTTATTCTACTGTCGCCCACGCAACATCACTCCACAATTTTAGAACTCTTCTGTCTTGTTTTGATTTAAGGCATCAATATCTTCAGATGACAAATTCAACTTCTGCTTGATTTCAGATTATTAATATATATTTTTTGTAGCATCTTTCACACATTTGTCACCTTCAATTGAAACAGAAAACCTTTTTTTGTGAAAAGGCTTGAAGGATATCACTAAAAAATATTACCAAGTTACAGATATTTTTGTCGTTAGTGACACTTCTCAGTTTAAAGCAGCCAATTCGTCCAATATGAAAACTGACGCCATCAGAAATAACTTGAAGTGCTAAGAGTGGGATGTAACTGTTTTTAGACATACATTAGAGCTGGCCATTCTTGTTATAATAATTCAAAAATAGCTGATTAAAAAAGAGAATATTGAAATTTCATTCAAATTACTTCGTTCTGAGCCAAATTATCAGTTTGTAATTTATAAATGGCAAACCATTCTAATCTATTTTTAAAGGAGCTAAATCGCTAATATTTGGGACCTAGAAATTTACCCAAATGGATCGTAACGCATATAATAATGTAATATGAATATATATAAGCTGATTTACATTCATTTTTTTCCGTCTTTACTTTAATTTAAAATCAGTTATGTTTGGCGAAATACGCCTGAAGTCTCAATATCATGCCAATCTCTAGCCTCTGGTTATTCCAGTCTATATTATTGCGTATGCTCTCCATGCGTCATCGTCTAGTCTAGTTATCTAAGTCCCTTGTTGAAAATGGGCCTGAAATGGATTATGGTACACGATTCGTGTACCAATGGTAATTTTTTTAATTTTGTCATAAATATTGGATATCAGAAGCCCATCTTTTCCCGGTAAGATCATAACATCAATGTTGATTTAATTTGACAAATAATTCGTGTTTTCATTGTCGAAGATTTTGGATGAAATTGAGTTAGAGACTTAGCTACTTCAAATCACGAGTATCCGATGCCATCGAGAGTTGATTATGGTCTGGCTAAGTTAATTTATGTCTAATTAATAATTTAGACAACATTTTAGGCCTAAAGAAAGATCTGCAATAGGCAGATTTAGCTCTTGCATAATGTATGTTTAAATAATGTAGTAATGCATTTATTTTATGTTTGGAAGAAAATTTGAATTTAACGTGGACGAAGGGATAATTTACTCTTAGGCGTTTCCATTTACATTTGACCGACTTCCATCCGTTATGGGTTCATCTGCGCGCCCACCAACGTGTTCACAGGAACTCGACTTACACTTAAATGCGATGTGTTGCTCTACTACTACTACCCGGTGTTTTAACGTCCGCTTCCGCAGAGGTGATATCGCAGACAAGAAATGGGAGAGCCAAGACTTCTTCCTGTTTTTAGAATATGATGATGTGCTGCTCGTTGCCGTCATTACATTTATTTAAAAACAGGGCCATGATTCACTTCAGTTTTGATTGGCTAAGCACTAAAATCAATCTAATATTATCCAATCATATAACTAAAATTTGCGTTTTATCTTAGTTAAAATTTCATGAATAAGGCCCCAGATGTGCCGTCATCCTTTGATGTTGAGGACATTGCGTAATATATAGATATAGTCCTCGTGCAATATCAATATACATTACTCAATGTCCCGTACTCGACCATTAAACTTAGTGAAAGACCGACAACTTGAAGAGACGAAAAGGGCTGTATATTTTATTTGACTCAACCACTGGTATATTAAGGATAAGAGAGAGAGAAATGGGGTTTAACTTCCACTGGACACAAAGTAGGTCATTTCGGGATAAACTTGTGGAGAGAGAGAGAGAAATGGGGTTTAACGTCCACACGACACAACTATGTCATTTCAGGACTAACAACATATGTTTTTTAATTTTATTTCAATAATTCGCTTGCGCGTAGGGGTCTTTAGCAGTGGGAGGAAACCAGAGTGCCCGGAGGAAACCCACGAGGTTGAGAAGGCGCCCCTATCTCCATGCCACATACGCTCACACCAGGGCTCGAAACCACAGCCGCAAGCCAGAGGTGACCGGCCAGCTAGAGGTCGAAGCGCGGCACTCTAGACCACTAGGCCATCCCAAACCCCCTATAAACTTGTGGTTTAATTTTATTTTAATAAAGCGCTTGTGCTTAGGGGTCTTTAGCCATCGGAGGAAAGTGGAGGACCCGGAGAAAAACCATGAGGTTTGACAGGATAAACAAAATGGGAGATGAAAACAAGGCCTGTCATATTACTATTGTGGAAGCAGACGTAAAACCACCAAGAGAGGCACGGACGGGGATGGGGGGGGGATTCTAGGGTAAATCCTACTGTCCCATCCTTCATCCGCCCGATGGGGGGTTGGGATGGCCTAGTGGTCTAGAGTGCCGCGCTTCGACCTCTAGCTGGCCGGTCACCTCTGGCTTGCGACTGTGGTTTCGATCCCTGGTGTGAGCGTATGTGGAAGACCCCTACGCGCAAGCGAATTATTGAAATAAAATTGAAACCGTATGTTAGTCCCGAAATAACCGGGTTGTGTTGAGTGGACGTTAAACCCCATTTCTCTCTCTCTCTCTCTCATCCGCCCGATGGACCCTGAAAACAGGGTGTGGAATCCCATTTCATCATCTCGGTCATGACTGGCTGATCGAGACAAGGTTTATGATTGGCTTGTCCAGAGGAGGTTTGAAAAATAAATGAATCGTAGTTGTATTCAAAGTTTAATTCGATTTGATGTTTCACCTTCTCTTCGTATTGCAATCTGATTAAAACACAGATTATATTTCGTTTCGCTTTTTATAGTTCGAAATTTCGTTTTACTTGTGTGGAAGGGAAGAGTTGTTCTATAACAGCCGTTCTGGTTGATGCGAGGAATTAGCCAATAAAACGGTCTGTTATGACAAGTTCTTGGCGTGCCCTGCACGGAACTGTCGGTAAACCTATAAAAACGTCAACGCATATTGATTAATCAATTTCTGGCGTCATAGGGTCAAAAGCCGCTCGTATGACCCCTGTTGCGACAACCCAATACAATTGCCAGATCTCCATTTTGTGTAGGCCTTTGAAACTACGAAAAAAAAAACGAAACGAAATATAGATATGTATTTTGATCAAATTGTTTGTGGTGCTTCTGGCTTCATGGTGTTGTTTATTAATAATAAAATCAAACCAAACCACGTGCGATCAGTAGATTTAGGCTTCTGGCTTCATGGTGTTGTTTATTATTAATAAAATCCAACCAAACCATGTGCGATCAGTAGATTTAGGCTTACTAATTTAATTTTAATTCCATTTGATATCTTATTTACCAATCACTCCGCGTCTGGTCTTATACACTCGGTCACCCAGTAACTCCTTGTCACTCTTATCATATTTTTCTTGATAAAAGAGACTACTGTCCTTATGGGTACATATCAAATAAAAAAAATGTGCGATAAGTGTATACGAACTTTAATAACCCGTTTTTAACACGTTGCTCTGTTCTCTGTCAATATAAAAAATCCAGACAGATTTGACGTGAAATAGCAGACGTACAGATGAGTAAAATGGATCTGATATTAATATCTCGGATAACATAATATATAAAAAATATTAATCTTCGTTTGAATGTTAGTCTATAGAAGTTTATATCATCGTATTTCCTCTACAATGTACACACCCAATAAAATAACACGTTTACATCAGGTTTCCTGACATTTCTTAAAGTTGAAAATCTCAATTTTAGATTTACTTCTCTGAATTTCCGTAATATAAATCGTTACCGCGGAAATGGAAGTGACGTGTTTGATATAAATATCGTTACCACAGAAAAAGAAGTGACGTGGTTTCAAATAAAAGTGGTCCGTATTATTAATTTCACCCTTCTGCTTGCGGGTAAAAGAGAGAGAGAGAGAGAGAGAGAGAGAGAGAGAGAGAGAGAGTTTAATGTCCACACGACACAAACTAGCTTATTGCGGGACTAACATGTGGTTAATTCTATTTCAATAATTCGCTTGCGCGTAAGGGTCTTTGTGTAGTACCATGGGTCGTTTGTCAGACGTGCGGGGTTGGGGTGGCCTAGTGGTCTAGAGTGCCGCGCTTTGACCTCTAGCTGGCCGGTCACCTCTGGCTTGCGGCTGTGGTTTCGAGACCTGGTGTGAGCGTATGCGGCATGGAGATAGGCATACGACACACCTGTGCTTGCCTACTCCATGATCAAACACGATAGCAGATGGCTTCCATCTTGTTTACTGACGGTACTACTTATTTTAAGACAGACTCGGCTTTCCAATTTATAATATCTACGTCATTGGGGATTTCCAATTTCTACTCACTGGTTGCTATGACCCGCTATGGCGTTGTCTAGAAACGCGCGTGCTCGCGTTAGTTTAAAATTTTTGCTATACGTTTAACATGGACTATTTGATGTAATTTGCCTGATTTGATTTGGCCCCATTTCCATAAATTTAGGTTGTTTTTTAGAAATTTTTAGCAAATGTTAATCTTAGGTGTTTTTTAATTCTAGCCGAAGTAAATTTTTTTACAATTTATAGCGAGTTAAGTTATCGTCTCTAAGAGGCGGGCGTAGTATTTTAAATGGCGGCCATTTGCCATCATGTGTATTCTTGAAGTAGGTACACATGATGTAATCGTATGGGAGATAGGGGCGCCTTCTCAGCCTCGTGGGTTTCCTCCGGGCACTCCGGTTTCCTCCCACTGCTAATTGAAATAAAATTAAAAACCACATGTTAGTCCCGAAATGACCTAGTTGTGTCGAGTGGACGTTAAACCCCATTTCTCTCTCACTTTTGTCAGACGTGGAGAGCGGACAGTCGGCAAACCGGTCGCCACATCCGGCGTGTAACCCATGCACATTTTCTTACTACATATTCTGGAACAGCCCATGATCGTATAATCTTGTCTTTGACCGCATATGTAATTTCTTAACTGGTTACAAAGTATCTTTAAATGTCAATCTGACTTTCCCCATTAATGACGACTGTTTCAGTATATTGCATCTTCAATAATTTCATCAACCGGAACAACAAATACCACATTTCGGTTCTACATTTTATATCAAGCACTGCTACATACAGGTTACATGTTTACAAGCATTATAATAAAGTCTTTCTCTTAAACCCCATCCAGCCAGAATCTGCGAGTCTGCTGAGAGAGAACTACTACATCCTCTCCCTTCAAGAACTACATGGCTGTCTAACGAACCGTCCAATTTCCTTTACTTGTATATCCCTACATTTCCGCTACTAATTATTCAATTGGCCAAATATTACGTAATTAATTATAATGATTGGTTTAAAAGCCCATCACGTGTTTTAGACCCGATGGACATACCCCATACACTGCATACCACTAGGGACTCTTGACCAAATTTGGTCACCACACACATTCCATTCTTGACAATATGACAAATGTGTTTATTAACCTATAGTTCAAATCATGAATCATATCAGCACAGACTTCCCTTCTGTTTTCCTCTACATATTTCATAACTAATTTAATTTGTGTTTCAAATAAACTCATACCATAGCATACTTTGACAATGGTGAATAAATAATCCTAATATTATTTTGCATATGTTTTCTCTAGTTTCTTTAGCACGAATCCCCGCTACCCATATTACTACATTTGGCGGTGGAAGAAAACTGGGAGACCCGGAGAAACCCAACGAGGTTGGACAGGTGGGCCTACACCTTGTCACGTACAAGCGGGAAATCGAAACCACAACAGCTGACTCAATGACGGACTTTATGATACAGCGTGGGCACGCTAACCATTCGGCCATCCACCCCACCCTTTGTTGGTAAAACAAATGACTCGAATTACATGTAGTTTTGATTTTAGTCCACCCCTCGTACTGTCCATGTTAGAATGATATCGTTCAATTACATGACAAGGGCAGCTGTCTAGTCTTTCGGATGGGACGAAAAACCAAGGTTCCGTCTAAATTATATCTGACGTAATAGCCCTTGGCTGGATTAAGAAGGTTCTATAGGCCAGGGGCCAGTTGGTATTGGATTGTAAAGAGTTTTACTCTATCCGTTTTTATAAAGACAATATGTTACTCATGCCAATGTCTGTTTAATTCAACACGTATCTTACATGAGATATAATTAGGTAAATAAAGTAGATTTAAAATACATTAATAAGACAATATGTTACTCATGCCAATGTCTGTTTAATTCAACACGTACCTTACATGAGATATAATTAGGTAAATAAAATAGATTTAAAATACATTAATGTTGTGAAAGATATGTTTATCAAAATGGGGAATATAATATTGAATTTTAATATATGTAGAACTCATATGAATTATATATGTCGGTCATAATGATAGATTATTATGGAGCACACAATGTTTAATCATCCGTAATAGTAAGTGCAGGATAACTGCGCCACACACAAACAATTACATAAAACTAACCTATGGACAGGACACAAGACACAGACCCCACAAAGAACCAACGTTACATATCGGATCAAATAAATGGACTCGAAAGACAGCTGTTAGCGTCCACCGCACTGTATCACCGGTATATAGCGATACAGACGTCATTAAAATGGGGGGGTGGGATGCACGTGCGCGTTGTATCACATAAGGTATGCCATTAGGTCAACTAGGGGGTTGGGATGGCCTAGTGGTCTAGAGTGCCACGCTTCGACCTTAACCCTTTAATGCCCACACCATCAACCGAGTTTAGAAAAATTATGATAGTTTGGATTGTTGAAGGTTTACATGCAGTAAAAAATATCCCAGTGAAAAATTTAGGATCGGACGACCTTGACCTTGATTTTCAATGTGTATCATATATGATACAATGGGCTAATCGCAACAAAACAAATTCCAAACCCATATTCAAAATCGTATCAAAACAATGTTAATTTGCATTAATAATGAATATGTTAAATTGTATTTCAATCCATTTCAATATTTGATCATTTTGAAACAAAATGCGTAACAAAAAAAGGAAAATCCCAATTTCAAAAAAACACCCCAAAAAGTCAAATTTTTACAAGAATCCGTTTTTAGTATAATACACACATATAATTAATTGATGTAATACAAAATACACAAATGACCGAATTTCAAGACTTTTCTGACACTCTTTTAACACATAATATGAACACTGCATTAAATTCTATGTATCAATAAAGTATTGCTCAGACCCATTGTATCATATATGATACACTGAATTTTGACATTGAATTTCAGAAAAAATATTGTTTATTTTTAAATTTGAATTGCATCTATAAAAATATATGTTTTCCGGCAACAAATAGCTTATAAATAAAAATAGATTTACTTAATGTTTATTTTTTGAAATTGAAATCATTCCAGAGCTTTTATTGACATTTAAGAAAGTGTAGAGTTGGTCCCAGGCACTCGAGGCCACGGTCCTTGAAGGTGTTTAACTCAACCCGGTGACCGATTTTTATTTGATGGGGAATAAGTGATAATTCATATTATAACAGTAAATAATAAAAATATTCCAAAGGGATTATAATAATATGTATATCATCTAGGTGTGCATATCTGATACGCTGGGTATTAAAGGGTTAAGCTGGCCGGTCACCTCTGGCTTGCGGCTATGGTTTCGATCCCTGGTGTGAGCGTATGTGGCATGGAGATAGGGGCGCCTTCTCAACCTCGTGGGTTTCCTTCGGGCACTCCGGTTTCCTCCCACTGCTAAAGACCCCAAACGCACAAGCGAATTATTGAAATAAAATGAAACCATATGTTAGTCCCAAAATGACCTAGTTTGTGTCGAGTGGACGTTAAACCCTATTTCTCTCTCTCTCTCGTTGAGTCAACTGGTGTGATTTCGAATCCCTGGTTGTACGCGACTATGAGTAGGATCGCGCATTCCAACCTCGTGAGTTTTGACGTTTCCCCTGCTTTCTTACCGGGGGGTTGGGATGGCCCAGTGGTCTAGAGTGCCGCGCTTCGACCTCTAGCTGGCCGGTCACCTCTGGCTTGCGGCTGTGGTTTCGAGCCCTGGTGTGAGCGTATGTGGCATGGAGATAGGGGCGCCTTCTCAACCTCGTGGGTTTCCTCCGGGCACTCCGGTTTCCTCCCATGGCTAAAGACCCCTACGCGCAAGCGAATTATTGAAATAAAATTGAAACCATATGTTAGTCCCGAAATGACCTGGTTGTGTTGAGTGGACGTTAAACCCCATTTCTCTCTCTCTCTCTTGCTTTCTTACCACTGTTAAAGAACACAACGCACAAGCAAATCATTGAAATAAAATTGAACAATATCTTAGTACCGAAATGACCTAGTTTGTGTCGAGTGGACGTTACGGCCAATTTGAAAGTGTACAGTGCGAGACAAAGCAAATGAATGGGAGTTTAGTGTCTCCTTTTTTTTTCAATTTGGGCGAAGCATATGGTTACGTTTAGGGGGAATTGTGACCTGGCAGTGGCAGTTTGATCGACTTATTATTGCATTACACCGGTGAAGGGTTGGTTTACGTGTGGGCTACGGCCTCGCTTCTCGCAACAGAACTACCGGACATCTCTTTTCTTGTTGGCTAAATGGACACTGGCATTGTGGATCGAACCTGTCTCCCTGTCTGGATTCTAATGTTTAAGAATAAAAAATTCCGAAGTCTTTGACCAAGAAAATATAGATACTCGTTAAAGGGCTAATCCCGACAATTTCTGGAGAATAAAACTGCTTACTTTTGTGTTAAAATCGCTTAAAATCCTCTACCTAAGGGCAGAGAAACTAACTGAGTATTTGTGATACGTTTTCAAATAACTTAAACCCGTCAATCTTTATCTGGAAAGGAAACAAGTGTCCCAAACTATATTGTGTGGTGTCTAAGTAAAACCAGGCCTCCTTTATAAAAAAAATAACGTGTAGGTGAAATTTACCTTTCGGTATCAAGTACATGGGCCATTCACTATAAACGGGAGTCGATTATCAGGTTATCAACGAAAAAATAGACTCGAATTTTTAAAAGGGTTACGTGTCCGGATAAGCAGTTTTGACGTTCACGCCCAAATGACTCAAGATTTTGAGCTGAAATTTTGAGACAAGGTAAATACACGAGTCTTCGATATTTTGGCGTTTAAATTTCATGCGTACTCGGACTTTTATTTTTGAGACTCCGCTTAAAACGGGGTAGTCCCTTTAATTTACACGTAAGTAGGTAACCGCTAAAACGTGATGCCGAATCTAAAAGAAATCAGCCAGTGACAATCCTTATTAATATGCTAGTAATTAGAGTCGGGTGAATTTGGCCTAGAGCTATAACTAACTGAAACAGACGAGTATCCTTGATGGTCAGTAGAAACCCTGTACACAAACTCGACACCCAGCCTAAAGCTAGATGGTCAACTGAAACCCTGCAGATAATAAGAATTATTCAATCTCTAAGAAATGAAATGAAATAAAATGGTGTTTCGCATCCTACTGTTCTGCTCCGAACTGGGCTAACGAAGATGCCATACAGTGTGCTATGAAGGAAATTAATTTTGCCCGGACAGCGGCACTACGGACTCTTATATCGAATTCCAAATGTCAAGGGATATTTTACGTGCAAGCCAATGTGTACACTGGACCTCGGTTTTCCGTCCCATCCGAACGACTAGACAACTGTCCTTGCCGGGTCCTCCGTCCTGATATTTACTGGATTACGATCCGATTTGCTGTTCAACTTTTCATTCATAATTAAATCATGAAATGTATAATCAGTCGCTAAACTCTCGGTTCAGAGTGGATGTATTTGATTGAAATTTTTAGCAAATCCCCTTTACATTATCTAGTGTTTAAGTATTGTAGTGCGAACTGTTAACCCTTTATCTAATCCCCATAATGTATCTTTAAAGGTCGGCGAGTTTTCATTTGATCAAATAATATAATAAACTCTTTCCCCAACACCAATTTGATCTGCCAGTCAACGTTGATAAAATGATTACAAACGGTCCGAGATTCAACTTGAAATGTGAAGAAAGCAGCCAAGCGTTCATTTCATCGTTTCCTTAATATAGAGTTATCCAACTTGACCAGATCTCGTCTGGAAAGATGACAGAAAGGGGGTACTCGATTGAACGTTTCGGAATTGAATTCTCTCAATCCCAGAAATAGTGACAATCCAGTGAAAAGGTGGATTGAATAAGTCGACTGAATAAGTAAATACCTCAACCAACCGTGCAGCCGAAATCGTTTAAATACGTCACGATTCTACCCACACAACCTCCGTTGTCAGGACTGACAGAACTGTAACAGAACTGAATTCCACGTTGCTCGATTGCAATTCTGTCAATTCCCGACGTTCTGGACTGTGAATCGAGCATCCTCTAGTGTTTCAATGGTTATTTTATAGCAAGTATTGATTCGTCGTGCTTCATTGATGATTTGACCGATCGTCACTTCATTTTTGATATAAATGAAATGAGAGAGAGATGGAAAGAAAGAGTGAGAAAAAGAGAGTTGGAGAAAAAGACGGTTATTGCAAACATAACATAAACTAGTGCATTTCGGGACTAAAGTATGCGAGCACCGTACAGGATCAAAATGTCACTGGCTTTCTCTTCTTGTCACGTGGACAGATCGTTTGTGATCGAAATCCGTCGTTCATATCCGCAACTTGACAAGACACTTTGGGGATGCTCGATTCACAGTCCAGAACGTCCCGAATTGACAGAATTGCAATCGAGTGACACGGAATTAGTCCTGTCACAGTTCTGCCAGTCCCGACAGCTGAGGTGGTGTGAGTGGAATCGTGACGTATTTTAAGTAACAAATATGTTTCAACTGCCATGATTGGTTGAAATATTTTTTATGCAGTCGGCACATGCGTTGTACTCCGAAATTCTCCTTTTCACTCGATTGACACTATTTTTGGAATTGAGAGAATTTAATTCCGGAACGTTCAATCGAGTACGCCCCTCGTAATCAGCGAGTGTTGTTTTAAAGATTGCAATCCAAAGTTTATATCCGGAACTTGACTGGATACGAACGAATGTTCTAGACGGAATAAACTATTTATATACAACTGGTAGTAGTTTTTTTCTTTGATGTCCATAGCAGTTATATCTCATAACAACCTCTCATGACGTCATCAGAGGTTGATATATTCGGTTCATATCAACCGCTGATGACGTCCTGACAGGTTGATATTTCATATCAACCGCTGATGACGTCATCCAAGGTCGATATATTCGGCTCATTTCAACCGCTGATAATGTAGATGATCGAAATAATACAAAGAACACAGAAATAAAATTTTATTCTTTTGACAATAAAAAAAAGTTATGGTACAATTTGTAGCATTCAGTAACGAAATAGACGATGTACTTATCGTCATATTTAAATCGGTTATCCATACTCCATGTCTAAGATATCTTTCAGAATTTTCTTTCCGCCCACATTATTTCTCCACACACTGCAAGATTTGAAAGTATTTATCGCTCAAAAGTTCCTTTGTAAGGTATTTTTGGATAGAGTCCACTTAAACCAGTCGGTCAAATCCTTCTCTGAACATACCTAAATTTCAATCACGGTTCATTGTCAGAAATATCGGAAAAGATTGCCTTTTGATCCAAATTTTCTTCAGGCTTTGGATAGATCCTCATCATATTTGCATCCACATCTATTCCATCGTCAATATGATGACTAAAAAGGATTGATTATTCGTCTGACTTCGTTTAATTATCCCTTTTGTTCTTGCATGCTTTCAATTCAATTTCCCAAAATGGCGGCGTGTAAACAAACACACGCGCAATTTTACATCGGTAATTCTCGCTATTTGGCGGAAACTACCGAGCGATTATCCAATCACTGTTGCCTTTTTTAGAAGAGTCCATTAAATTTAAGGGTGAACGTTGTATATGTCAGATATAAACCTACTCTCCCTCGGATTGATATGATAGAGAACCCTTGGGCTTCGCCCGCGTGTTCTCTATCATATCAACCTCGGGTAGGTTAATATCCTATACATATCCGGAACTTGACTGGATGGATGTTCTAGACGGAATAAACTGTCTATATCCCCGACTTGACTGGACACCGACGGAATCCATCGTTTATATCGGCACCTTGACAGGAAACAGCAGTTCATGACCGCCACTTGACGAAACTCGCTAGAAACCACGTGGTTGCTCTAGACGAACATGTTAAGAACACGTTTTATACCATGTGTTTTATTGAGTTTTGTTATAAACAAACAATAAAATAATTAATTATCCAGTGAAAATATTTAATAGAGGAAAACACCCAGATCCCGCCAAACAGAGTGACTCTCACTTAACGTTTAATGAAGCAATGTTATTCATACAACCAGATTACCTCTTCCTCCATTCTATCTTCACTATCCCAGTCGGAACAGAACAATAGGACTGTTTTATTCTGCATGATATATACATAATTCTATAGTTATCAACATACTGTGGTATATACAGTCTATATTTATCAACAGTCTATATATCTCAACATACTGTGGTATATACAGTCTATATTTATCAACAGTCTATATATCTCAACATACTGTGGTATATAAAGTCTATAGCTATCAACATACTGTGGTATAAACAGTCTATATGCATCAACATACTGTGGTATATACAGTCTTTATCTCAACATACTGTGGTATATACAGTCTATATTTATCAGCATACTGTGGTATATACAGTCTATATTTATCAACATACTGTGATATATACAGTCTATATCTCAACATACTGTGGTATATACAGTCTATATGTATCAACATACTGTGGTATATAAAGTCTATATTTATCAACATACTGTGGTATATACAGTCTATATTTATCAACATACTGTGGTATATACAGTCTATATTTATCAACATCGCGTGGTACACTGTTTATAGGAAATGGAGCACGTGGGATCATCCAAGGGATGTTAATTAGTTAAATTTTGGGGGAGAAATTATTAACCAATGAGTTCACCATTATTTACTTGTCTCCTGAAGATCTAACAGGTTTGATGAGCAGCTTCTTTAGGAATTATCAGACAATTACTATTGATTTATCATTGTGTACTGCCAAATAATAGACCAAACGACAGTGTGAGTAATCAATTATGTTTTCTTAATTTTAACTTCGAAGGACAAATGATCATCATTGCCAGAGCATCTAAAGCCAAGTGAAAAACAAACAGGTTTTTTTTTCTAAAATCGTAGGCTAGGGACGAGGATTAATGCATATGTCTTGGCTGCATCGAACGGCTTTTACAGACGGGTGTACGCCATGTGTGTATGATAATAATAAATATTAAATGTGAACATAAGTATAGCTCTATTCCACACTGACTGTATGCTCGTGGTGCATGCACAGAGTTCAGATTTCTACAATTCTAGCAACATTTAAAACACAGTTCTAAACATAGCGTTGGAACAGATACGTCTTCAGTGATGATGTGAAAGTTGATAGGGTTGGGCACTGTTTGGAATGAGTCGACAAATTATTCGAATGATGTTGCTTCAAATGTTTGTAAATTATAAGTTGATAACTGTAGCTTAAAGTTGTTTTTTGATCTTAGGTACCTAGAGGGTAAATGTTCCTGGACAAATTCCTGGAGGTACACAGGTGTACGGTTGAGTGGGTGTACGGCAAGCATCGACCGACCATTGCAAGTGGGTTTACGCCAATAATTTGTGTACGGTAAGCATCGACCGTCCATTGCCGACACCAATTGTGTACGATGAAGCAAATCGAAATCCAACTGTCAACGGTTATTCTACGTGTCCACTAACGTTTGCGCGGGATATTGATTTTTCTCGCTCTCCGTTTAGACGCTGTTCATTGGTCAGCACCCACCCCACCCCTCCGTCCTGCATCACTCGTATGTTTCTTGCCCTTTTCGTCATTACAAAATCGACATTTAAATCATTGCGGTAGTCATAAAACTCTATTTTCTATTATTGATGTTACAAGTAAACAAACTTGACACCGTATTTCTCGGCTATTTGTCGATTCAAGTCTTGATTTCGCGTAGCTGAGATAGGCCAGTAAACATTAAACGTACACGCTACCAAGAGTTCCGCTGGCTCGCTAGCCTGGAGGTTTGGTGTTCGATCCCTGCATTGGCCGAGAAAGTTCATCCTGATTTTCCGGTATCGTTCCCCCTTGTCAGTGATGCAGGATGGAGAGTCTGACATGGACAGTTGTCTAGTCCTGCGGATGGAACGAAAAACCGTGGTCCCGTGTACACATTGGCGTGCACGTTAAATATCCCTTGACAGTTGGAATTCGATATAAGGGTAGGCCGTAGTGCCGCTGTCCGAGCAAAATTTCCCTCATAGCACATTGTATGGCGCATGCCCGCCTTCATTTAATACTCAGAGTTCCGGAGTTCCGACGTTCTTTCGTCAGTAGTGCAGAACGTAGAGTTGACATGCACGTAGGGTAGACCGTAGCGCCACTGTTACTTTCCCTGGCGCATATCCAAAAAATAACGATTGTGCTATATCAGTACTTTTAGAACTGAAATTAAAAAGGGTTTTTCCACCCCTAGTCTGCAAGATATAATGCTTTTAGCAACAAATGTGTTTTCCGGCTTTTCGATAGTCCGTTAAAACGTCATTAGTCCGTAATAACGTCATCGGTCAAAAATAACGTCATCAGTCCGTGCTAAAATAAAACCAAATGATAACTTCATGAAAACTTCGAGAGAATTTATGGAATGGAATGTGAAAAGGTTTTGTTTTTTGCACAGTGACCTACTGAAATCGCTTTCTCATTAATTCCAGTAATTTATCATTTAGAAAACAGACACCTGTTCGACATTATGTCCCCGCCTCACTAATTATCTAATATCATTATTCATTGAATATTGTATTATTTAGACCCCAGCTGTTAATGGCAGTCAATTATTGTCTTGCTGGGTGAATAAACGGTCAATTAGACTCGAGCGTGTTAAAACCAACTGGGAAGACATGTTAGCGGGATATCAACATCTGTATAAACAATCTCATCTTAAAGTCAATTTTATTTTTTTTCTGAGTTTATTGGTTTCGATTTCGTCTATTTTTAATTTTCGCTGATTCATCTTAAAGCATGTTTATTTACACAGTGTCGCCAGCCTTGGTATAAATGAAATGAAATAGAGGTTAGGAATCAACCTTTTTGCATCGACCGTCTACATGCCATTTAGCGAATTATGCCGGACAGCGGCGCTATAGTCGACACTTATTGAGAATTACATATTTCAGTGGTTCCTTTATACGCTACATCACCTGTCATGTGGCATGGAGATACGGGCGCCTTCTCAACCTCGTGGGTTTCCTCTGGGCACTCCGGTTTCCTCCCACTGCTAAAGAACCCTACGCGCAAGCGAATTATTGAAATGAAATTGAAACCATATGTTAGTCCCAAAATGACCTAGTTTGTGTCGAGTGGACGTTAAACCCCATTTCTCTCTCTCTCTCACACACATCACCCGTCCCGCGATACTGACAAGAGGCAATAGCCAAAAACTTTCTCGAAAAATGATATATTTTTCTGGTGATCTAAACTAATACTTCGACAGGCGACCCTACTCCTTGTCACGTACAACCGGGGATTCGAAACCACGCCAGTTGACTCAATGGCAGGGCGCATGATACAGCGCGCGCACACTAACCATTTGGCCACCCAACCTCCATGTGAGAAATAAACGAAGCGAATAAATAATGAGCGGTTTCACTGTTTCGGGGGTGCAAGGATGGTGTCCAGTCGTTCGGGTGATATAAATCATAAATGTGGCATCTACATATTAGCGTGCACATAAAAGACCCCTTGATAGCCGCAATAGGCAATAGTTCCGCTGTCCGGTCAACGTCAAAGATCCTTATATGGAGTATGTAGTCGTCCTTAGCCCTGTAGGAGCAGAACAGTAGGTCACTAAGCCCAGTTATATTTTATTTTAAAATAAAACGTTAACGTCGGTATTTATTATTATGATGTCGTCGAAAGTACAAGACCAAATCGGTCTAGCCCGTCTTCATCAGCCCTGTCGGAGCAGAACAGGAGGACGTTCATTCCCATTTTATTTTACATACATTATGCAATAGCTAAATCCGCCTATTGCAGGTCTTTTTAAGGCCTGGAATGTTTTTTAAAGTATTAATTAGACATTAATTAAAGTTACATTATGGGAGATAAGATAACGAGATGGCAGTTCTCATTTCGGATATTAAATAAATTACAACGGTTCAGCGATACTTTGATTTAATCAAACATGGTGGACCGAGACTTAGCTTTGATCAACCAGTACGGTGGTTGAAATTATTGCACACGTCTGTCAAACCTTCGAGGGGGTGTTGGGATGGCCTAGGGGTCTAGAGTGCCGCGTTTCGACCTTTAGCTGGCACCTCTGGCTTGCGGCTGTGGTTTCGATCCCTGGTGTGAGCGGATGTGGCATGGAGATAGGCTCGTGGGTTTCCTTCCACTGCTAAAGACCCCTACGCACAAGCGAAATATTGAAATAAGATTGAAACCATTTGTTAGTCCCAAAATGACCTGGTTTGTGTTGAGTGGACGTTAAACCCCATTTCTCTCTTTCTCAAACCTTCAAAGGCTAATATCTTCGTTTGCAAAAGGGCAATTTGAATGAAATTTTCAAATTATTCAAATTATTTACTTTCGAACTATTATAGCAAGAACGGTTAGTTCTTTATCTAAATCTTACATAATGTAACTTTAACGTTGGAATACATTATTATTCTGCCGTCAAAAATCCGGGCCAAATCTTCCTAGCCCGTTGTCAGTAGCCCTGTCATAGCAAAACCGCAGGACGTTCAGTCCAATTTCATTCTTTAAAGATGGCTGTCGTCTGGGTGATTGGGTTAGTTTGTGTGTTGACCGTGTTGTTATTTGACAGAGTAGATTTATTAGGGTATAGTTATAGCTCCCTGGTGAATTCCCTGTTCTCTCAATAGTTCATCGTCATAGACTGAATCATAAAGACGACAAGTTAATTGAAATGTTCGTAACGGATTAATTAAATTTGATGAACGTCTAGCAAGACCAAGAAACCGGCGACTGTTTCCAGGTGATGTACAATCACATGATGTCAATGGCGTCTATAAATGGCTGGTTATGCGAGTGATGTATATATTGGTGACAACTGGCCAGACCGGTTCTCCTATCCGTCTCTCTAAATAAGTAGGTACACAATTGGCTAGGGTCGTTCTCCTACAATACACAGACTCTTGTGGTCGCCATTATAGAGATTTAGTTTTAGAACAGTATCTGATAAAAGACGTCTAAGTGTAGCGTTTAATTTGGAAACCTGGCCATAAAGATTTAATTTGTCTATTTGCTGTTCGGGAGTATATCATACGTCTGGAAGTCACGTGGACACGTTAACACGCCATGGATTCCTCAATAATCAACGGTTGCCCGCAAAAATACAAGAACTAAAAAAGTAGCGGAACAAATAAACATTCGCAGACATGACTAGGTCACTAGACCAGGGCCCAACCATCCCCACTCCCACAATTCAATTCCTCGACCCCTTCCTCAAACCCCACCCCTATGTATAACTCTCCTCCACACCCTATCTCAATCTCCACCCCTATGCATCATCCCCCAGAACCACTTCCTCACACCCCACCCTCTGTATCCCCCCCCCGCCCCTTTCTAAAACCCCATCCCTATATATAACTCTCATCTCACCCCCTTCCTCATACCCGACCCCTATGTATAACTCTCCCAAGCTAAACAAAACAAGAGAGAGAGAGAGAGAGAGAGAGAGAGAGAGAGAGAGAGAGAGAGAGAGAGAAATGGGGTTTAACGTCCACTCGACACAAACTAGGCCATTTTGGGACTTACATATGGTTTCAATTTTATTTCAATAATTCGCTTGCGCGTAGGGGTCTTTAGCAGTTGGGGGAAAGTGGAGTGCCCGGAGGAAACCCACGAGGTTGAGAAGACGCTCTATCTCCATGCCACATACGCTCACACCAGGGATCGAAACCACAGCCGCAAGGCAGAGGTGATAGACCAGCTAGAGGTCGAAGCGCGGCACTCTAGGGCCATCCCAACCCCCCTAAACATAACATGGGTATAAGAAAGTACGGTACCAAGTAAATGTATATTGGTTTAAAATCCTATTTTGCTATAGACAGGTTTAAAAACCTATTTTCCGATATATTCAAGGGCTTTGACATCAATAATGAATTGAAATGAGGTTTAGTGTCCTATTTGTCCCTAGTCATGTTTAATGCCTTATTCTACATCGACTGGGCTAATTAAAGCAGGTGAAACTATTTATTTTCCCGTTCAATCGAGGGGTTGGATGGCCTGCCATTGAGTCAACTGAAGTTGCGAATCCCCGGTTGTACGTGACAAGGAGTAGGATCGCCTGTCCAACCTCTTGGGTTCTATCCGGGCACTCCGGTTTCCTCCTACCGCTAAAGACCCCTACGCGCAAGCGAATTATTGAAATAAAATTGAAACCATGTTAGTCCCGAAATGACATAGTTAGTGTCGAGTGGACGACAAACCCCATTTCTCTCTCTCTCTCTCTCTCTCTCTCTCTCCCTTTTCCCGTTAAATCAATAAAAAAATATCAAATCATGGATAACGTATTTTATAGAAAAGTGAAACACGGTAAGCCGTTGTAACGCCAGTAATTGTGGTTCCTGTGGTGAGCTTAAATTGAAACGGATATCCTTAAATGGTATAAAGCGAGATGTGAAATGGGTTAGATCGTGAATAGAATTTGTAATAACGAAACATTTTCTTTATGAATATAAACTAATCCCGATATTTTATTTAAAGGCTCAATACCACTCTTGTTGTAACTGAATAATATGTCCCAATCTTTATTCTGGTTAACAAATTGTATTATTTTACAATATTCCAATTATTTGACGATACAAATTTCATCTTAACACACCTAATTTAAAAATTTTATATAATATGTATTAGTTAGTTAAAATTGTTAGTAATCAGAGAGACGTCTTTAAGTAGGTGTTATGTCAGTAAGGTGTTAAGTGAATGATACACACCAATATTGTCCAGGTTTGTGTATTCAATAGTGATAGGGTAACTGTTATATAAATAGTCACACTTTTACACCAGTAGTGACATCTTTTACAACTAATATCAAATAAGAAGGTGTTTTGTGACGTTTGAATGCTATAACCCGATAGTGTGTATTCAATAGTGATGAGATATAATTAGTCACGCTTTTACATCAATAGTGACATCTTTTACAGCTAGTTATACACCTGCTAATACTACTGTATACTGTATAAATAGTGACGTTTTTACACCAGTAGCGACATGTTTTACAGCTAGTTACACACCTGTTAATTAATGACACCTGTATACTTTCTAACCACTTTCTATACAAACTAAACATTAGTCTAGAATACTGACCACTAAATATGATTTAATGACATGAGCTGTCATTACTGAAAGCATAGAACTAGAACACTAACGGGAACGCCCACGGTGTGACGTCACTACTTTATGTGACGGCCGGTCTCTGACGCTGATATCGGGCACAGCGTACTTCCGGTTTATGCAGACACCAACAAAATGCCGGGCGCTAATTGTGTATTGTACGGATGTTCGGCCTGTAACAAAAGAAATCGGGGCTTATCTTTTCACCGTTTACTAAAAAAACAACACAGAGTGGAAGGAGAAGCTTTTAGGTATAATACGATCTACCAGATCAGACCTGATAAACGAAAAGACATTGACAATTTGTTCAAGACACTTCGAGCCTGATTGTTTCATGGAAGAAAGTAAGTGAAAACCTCAACAAATACGAAATTAAATGTAGCCAAGTTGACAGTTCACCCTTGCAACCTACACTAAAATTATAATAAACCCATACTAGCCAAGTGTCTGTATTCTCATGTCTGTCTGTTAATTTTTATCTTTTCTCTCATCAAAGTTGCAGGCAGGTTTGTTTACATCAGTTCCGTTTCGCTATAATTTTAGCTGGCCAGGCTAGGCCCTGCTTCAAGTACTACTTGCAATTTGTTTTGAAATTTGTTACAGATCAATTACCAGAGGGATTCCCAAACGGTCTATAGGCCCTATGACAGCATGACTTTTCTTTCTTACTTAATACTATATCTGCTTTTATTTTAATTTCACGAATTACTGATTCAATTTTTTAAAAGTCTAATAAGGACGTGTGGTCAAAGTTTTGAGAGCAGCCTCATAAAATAAAATTGTTTATTTATGACTGACCTTGACCTGTCAAATACCGAGAGTGGTATCCCAAATCCTTTTACATTTACACTCAAAATAATCATGTTCCCTATATTATTATAAACCCCAACAATTATGCCTGAACCTTTTGTGATGTTTTTTTTAACCTTTTTATTCTTATTTTATGAATTTTTCAGATGTTTACAAAAAATCTGGCTCTACGTATAGAAGATTAAAAGAAGGGAGTCTACCAACCTTAAATCTTCCACAGAAAAGTGTAACGACAAAGAAATTGGACCCAAGGAAGCCACCGGTAACTTAATTCTCCATTAATAATACTAGATTTGATTTTCATTGGATTGGGTGGACCATAGTAAGCTTATATGAATTCTTTTATTTGAAATGAAGCTTATTTTTGTGAAAATCATTTTCGCAATATTGGTCCCACCCTTCCCCTCTTCAATATAAATTATGAATATATGAATATAACATTCAATGCTTCCATATTAAATATACATTATGTAAGATTTAGATTTAGGTAAAGTGCTAGTCATTCTTGCTATAATAGTTCGAAAGTAGATAATGTAAAATGAATAAATTGAAAATTTCATTCAAATTACTCTATGCAAGCCAAGATATTAGCCTTTGATGGTTGGATAAAATGTGTACAATGATTTCAACCACAGTTGTGGTTGTTCAAAGCTGAGTCCCAACCTTCCATTTTTAGCTTAAATGAAAATACAGCTCAATTGTTCCAATCTATTTAATATTGGAGAAATCTGATGCCACCAAGTGTTGATTATGGCCTGGATAAGTGAATTAATGTCCAATTAATAATTTAGAAAACATTTCAGGCCTAAATAAATACTTGCAATAGGCAGATTTAGCTCTTGCATAATGTAGGCCTATGTTTAAATGAAAATGCAATTCCTCCATATTAATTATAAATACTTGCATGAACATCACATTCTTCTTATAATTTACTTTTATAAATTTTCAATTTTGTTCACAAACGGAGGAAATAAAATTATGAATATCTATATACATATAATAATCCAATTCTTCTTGTTTAAATTTGATTTTATGAATTTTTCTATTTCATTCAGAATCCTAGGAAAACCGAGGAACCAGAATGTTTACGTGTAAAAGAAGTAACGTTTCAGATGTTGCAGCAATCATCTTTAGGTCAAATACCTGCTTCATGGCTATGTCAGTCAACAAATGATTATATTTACCTATTGAAAACTGAAGATAACAGAATAAAATACCATTTAACCATTGACAAGGACTTGAACTGTGAACTAAGATGTGATAATTTTTTGTTTCCTGTTAAAATTAAAGTTACATCTATTGATTTACTTATAAGAACTATTGAGATTAGAAAGATATGTACTGGCATAACATCGAAACATTTACAGACTTATTCTCAACTTGAACCTTCAACTGCAAAATACTTTCGACACGTAAATCTTTTCATGGACACGAGTCAAAACATAAGTTACAAAAGTTGTGTTCGTGCTACTGTATGTAAAGGCTTTGTTGAGGACATCCAAAAAGAAATCTGTATAAACTGTCGACAGATTAACAGAGATTTACTGCGGAAGTATGATCGAGAAAACATATCATCAAGTAAAACCATTTCTTCAAAAACTCCATTACAGCGAGTCAGTAAAGGAGTGGTATCTAAAGCCTTAAAGGAATCCCGCAGGAGAGTGAAATATCTAAACAACCAGCTACAGTCTATTCAAAAGAAGATTAATAAAGAAAGTGTCATGGTGAACAACGATTTACATGAATCTTTGTACAAAGTTATCAATGAAAACATCATATCAGAGCCTTTTGTCAAATTATTCTGGCAACAACAGAAATTAGCATTTTCTAAGGGGAATAGAGGACATGTATGGCATCCTATGATGATATGACTGGCAATTTTATTACATTCCCAAAGTCCAGCATCATACAGATCTCTCCGTGATATTGGCATTCTCCGTCTGCCAGGTGAATCAACACTTCGTGATTTCTCCAATGTCATAAAACCTTCGCCAGGCTTTCATCACGAAGTTTTGAACGAAATAAGACAGGCCGCAGATCTTCTTCCTGAGAATCAGAAGTGGGTTACCATAATTCATGATGAGATGAATATCAAGTCAGACTTGGTCTTTGACAGACAGACTGGTAATGTTGTTGGTTTTATTAACAAGTAAGTTATACTGTTTGAATGGCATTGAGTAATTGAATACATTCAAATAAACACAACAGTTCTGACTAGTGACTATCGAAAACAATTACTGTATTTCTATTAAAGCTATGTTTCAACTATGATTCTCATGTTATCAATATAATGACAAGAGTATCATTGTTGAAACATAGCTTTAATAGAAATTTTCATCCATAAAACTAATGTGTTTATTTTAACAAGTAAGTTGATATAGCAAAATTCGTTTTTATACCCGCCACTAATCAGATTTCTTGACAAACTGGGAGTTTACATACGAGCACTAACAGCAGACAGTGACACCTCCCTTTCTTAACAAAGTTAATGGTTGGCATACATAATGGTGGCATGACAATGATAGTAGTGGGGGCCTGGGTACAGCCCCTTCCTTAGCAACGCACGTGCTTCCCTAGCAACGGGGTTGCGCATGCGCAGACGCCCCTAGCAACGGGTTTGCGCATGCGCATGTCACTTCCGGTCCTCCTTAGCAACGGTAACTTCCGGTGATGACGTCACTTCCGGTGATGACGTCACTTCCTTAGCAACGGTCACTTCCGGTGATGACGTCACTTCCGATGATGGCGTCACATCCTTGGCAACGGTCACTTCCGGTGATGACGTCACATCCTTAGCAATGGTCTTTTCCGGTGATGACGTCATAGCGACGTGACGTCATAGGGATTCCCTTGTTTCTTGGGGATTTCTTTCGTGTTCTCGGCCATTCCTTGAGGTTCTCTTGAGGTTCTCTTGAGATTTTCTTGTGGGAACCCCCCTCCCAGTGCTCATTTACTCTCGGGGATTCCCTCCCTTTGCTCTGGGGATTCCCTCCCTTTGCTCATTTACTCTCGGGTATTCCCTTTCTCGGGAGTGCCCTAGGAGTTCATAACAATTTTAATTTCAATAAGTTTTAATTTCAATAAATTTTAATTTCAATAAATTTTAATTTCAATAAATTTTTAATAACAATAGAACAATAGAACAACAGAACAATCTTATAACGTATTTACATGTTTGAAAAAGAACAACACGTTTGTCCACCCAAACGATTTAAGGATGGAAAATGATTTTGAGCCCATTGATTCACCAGCACATCATTTTGCCGGGTATTGGTGCCAAACAATTGCAGGCACCGTTTCGAATGGCAGATGAAAAATAAACAATAATGTCCACACACAAAACTTGTTAAACTCTGTAACCATTGGGGTTGATGCGTAGTGGGTCCGTGACGTTGACTGAAATCGGCAAAGGCGTGTCCGTAGGTCTCGGGTGGGCATCCGTAAGAATCGAAGAAATACAAGTGTCCAGGTCCTTCACACATAAACACGGTCCAATGGGTGCCGGGGTCCTGTTCATCGTCGGTATTGACGATGTAAGCTAGAGGATAGGTATGGGGTTGCAACCGGTACAGGTGATTCCGTGACCAAACACCGCCAAAGACGTCAGAATGATACCGTAGGGCCTCTTCCAATTGTAACGTGGATAAAGGACTACCAATCCAGGATGACTTGTCTGTTACGATCGATTTCCAAGACATTGTCGTATTCGGCAAACAACATAAGATTGAGAGCGTTGGCGGGGGCTGCCGAGAAGCGTAGCTCTAGAGACAGGTTACCGGTGGTTCTGGGGTGTGAATAGGCCCCGTCGGCTCCTCGGTCATTGGTCAAATCAAAACAAAACAGTGTGTAGCCCTTGATATAATCGTGGAAACTGAGATCCAAATCTTCTCGAGTGTTGAGAACACCCACACGATTCATTAAATCCATGTACGGTGTGATAGCCAATTTATCGGCAAAGTTGAGATCGGCATAATCATCCACGACTTCTCCATTCATGGTCAGGCGAATGTGTTTGAGGTTATGATGATGAAATCGGAACGGGTTCCGGGTATTATATCCATCGTAAGCTCGGTTACTGACCAACCCCACAAATAGACGTGCGGGTAAGGTTTCGTTGATGAACAGATTGTCCAGGACGTGGCTGGTGCGGTTACTGGGTACGACCACATCTTTGACGACCATACGTTTCAAGGGGTACTTGGCATTGGTGGTTTGGAGTTGGTTGGTAATCCGCGTGTACGTGGTGGGAGAAAGGGTGACGAATGGAATTTCCAAATACGCTTTGATGAAATCAATCTTGTAGGGTCCTTTGTTGTCGGCATGCATCAGGAAAAATTTAGAGGCTTGTTTTTCCAAACTCAGGCGTAGATCGACCCCGTCCAATAAGTATCTCTCCTGTAAAAACATATCTAAATGCAGCCGCGCTTGTAATTCCACCACCTGGCTTTCGGAGATGCGTTTGTAACGTTCCACCAATCCAGCATTCGCAGGCTCGGGGGCATCTGCATTGACTTTGACGGGGGAGGCTTGATCAAATTCGCCGGCTGTATCCTTGTGCCACAGGACTTGTCGGTCTAAATGGTTCGTCTTGGCTTGTTTTCCATAACTCAGTAAATTCTCTAGGTAAGCTCGATAGGCGTAATTAGGTAGAGGAGACGTGACCAACGTATCAGAATCTTTTCCCAGCCGCAATTTCACATCTTTAAACAAAGAATGCATCCAATTATTCACGGGACCCACGGCTTCGTCTGCCGGTAGATTGGTACCATCCTCTTTCACCACTTTGAGTCGCAGGTACAGGGTCGTATTGGCCAAATCGATGAAATCCATACTGGCATTGTTCACCAGAAATTCAATTGGTCCATCGTGATTCAGATCGGGTGTGATGGAATATTTACGTATTTTGGTCACTCTGGTAATGGCCGTGTGGGTGTCGGGCACTTGGAACAATTCTTGCAGTTCATCTCGAGCACAAGGACAGGAATCGTTACGCATTGCTGAAGCCATGATCGAAGATGTCTGGCCGAGGACGTTTGGCTCGTGAAATGACGCCAGGGGATTTTCCTTTCCTTTTTATAGAAGTTTTGGTTTTGGGTGGACTGGTGTGTGTTGGTCGGCGTTGGGCTTTGGGTGATCTGGAGGACATGACGTCGGCTAGTGTTTGTCGGAGGCGCGGTTTTATGGTGCGCTGGAACACATTCTTCAAACTCTGGCCCACACTTTGTTTTCCCGACACTACGCCGAGGGCTGCTTTTCCCAATTCTCCAAACGTCTCTTTGTTCAAGAAATTGGCTTTTAAGGCGTTCTTTCCGGCTTGCAGAAAGGGTTTCGCCATGTTCAGTAGCCCCTGTAAACGTCCCGCGCCTTTTTGCCGCAAGACACCGCCCCGGTAGACGTTGATGGGCGTGCGGGTCTTCATGTTGGCGCCCTTTTGGCGTAACACACCACGATAAAACTGCATATTACGCTTTTCGTCGGAAATGTAGTTTGACGACGACTTTTCCTTTGGTGAATGACACTTTATGGCCCAGGCCGTTTCTTATATAGAGGCCAATGGTGGTGATGCTGTCGTACTTGAAGGGTTGATAATGGATGACTGTCGGTCGATGATAACCGTGAGAACTTGGAAAGACATCCAGTAAAGGCGCCACCATATTTCCCACCCGTTGAGGTTCCAAGAGATCTGCGTACAGATAAAACATGGTGTGTCCCACATTGATGTCATAGGTGTCCGGGGCCACGATGACATCCCTCTGTTTGAAAGACGTTAAATGGTCCAATCGGGGCGTAATTGTGGTCTCGTGAATCCATCCTAACGAGGATACCACGGGGCCCGTCAACTTCAATTTGAGAAAGGGTATAAGTTTGAGATATTTAAAGCCATCTTCCGTATTGATCTGCAACTTGACTTTTTTCGTGACGTCGTCCAGCACAAAGGATACGATCGGTTCTTCTTTGATCGCTTTGCTGTAGGCATTTATTTTGGCTTGATAATTCCTCTCGTGTTCTTTTTCGACTTCCGTGAGTTCGGGATTGTCTGGGTGTCTTCGTATGGGTTTGGCATGCAGTGTTTCCAGCGTCACGTGATCTTTAAACAGAGCTTGTATGAGCGAATTTATCTCAGCCAGCAAGTGTTGGACACTATTGTACGTTCCTCCAGGAATAGGGTATTTTTTGATCTCAACTTTGGAAGGCTCTTCGACTACCTTCCATTTGTCAGTCTTTGGTATGTTGGCTGGTCTGTGTACGTCTGGATTAAAGGGTGCAACCATCACCATCATCAGACTAACCTTACTACTTCCTTCAGGGAGGTTGTTCCACGTCGTGGGAAACGACACGGAGGCCAATCCCACTTCCCAGTCTCGGTGGTCCAAATCGATGGGAGAATTCAGCAACGTACGATAGCTGGACATTGTGTTGTCGGGATACACTTTCATGGAACTGTCACTAGGCAATGTGAGATAAAACTGGCGAGGATTTGTCATTTTTAGGGGTGGGATTGAGAGCTGGCGCCGGAAGCAGATAACCAATACTACTGGACAAGAGGGCCGTCCACAGGGTCGTTTGGGGACCGTCTGGGCGTGTGGCTAACTGAGCTAAAGCGACACCGGCCACCACGTACACTAAAATCACTTGACAGAAAAAGACAATTTCCGCTTGAGGGATGCGACTGCCAAAACAAGACCAGTGACGTCGATGTTCGGAGAGGGACGTAGAAATCGTTGACGTGGCTTCGTCTTGTGACATTGTGACATTCCCTGGAACACATCGGGACTATTTATAGACAACGGCGCTCTTGGGTATCCAGGAATTAAAGCTGGCAGGGTATCCCAACCATTTGACCAACATTTCGCCGCGGCGACGATCCAGTACCCGTTCAATGGGAAATTCTTCGTTCGGATCCGTTCTCACACTTTGTAATTCCTGGGGATAAAATGATCCTGCGATAGGTTCGCCACGTTCATCCAATAATTTGTACGTCGACCCACTCTGTCGATCCACACGAAACGTTTCCAAGGTCCAATTGGGCCAGTAGCCTTTGTCGAACGCCCCGTGTTTGGGCAAGGCCAAACGGACGGACGTACGTGGAGATTTGCCATTGCGTTGCATTGGAAGTGATTTGCCATTGGTTTTCTTGGAAGTGATTTGCCATTCTTTGTTCGGGGTCATGTCCTTGGGTGCCATGCCAATAGTACGATGTTGAGCCCCGTTGTAGCCCCTCACCAGATCGGCCAGTACATCGATATAACGTTGTGTGTTCCGATACGTAAAATAACGCCACATGCGTTGTTTGAGCGTGCGCTGAAATCGTTCTACCACACTGGCTTTGGTTTCGACATTGTGCGTGACGAAAAAATGAATCTTTTTCTTCTTCAGGAAAGCTTGAACATGTCGATTGAGAAATTCGGTTCCTTTGTCTGTTTGCAGCCGTAGTGGAATACGTTTTTGTGATAAAACACTCTGTAAAGCCTTCAATAACGTGGGACCCGTTTTATTCTTGAGTGGCACCACCCAGGCATATTTGGAAAACACGTCAATGATACACAGTAAGAATTTGTACCCATCGTTAAAGGACGCCAAGGAAGAGAGATCGGATAAATCGGCCTGCCACTGATGATCTACACCGGCCACGACAGTGGATAAACGAGGGAAACGTTTTCGTATGGGTTTATGCAAGGTGTACGTGCGTTGTCCACGTAACCAGGCCCGGACACGTTTCAATGGAACCCCGGTAGCTTTCTGTAAACGGGTCGCTCCCCCGAAACCCGCAGGATGCTCGGGGTCGTAATACACACGAGCCAACTTCTTGTCCATTTTAAACGTATTTTAAAAGTATTTGCACTGTTTAACAGTATTTATACTATTTCCAAAGTTTTATTTTCAATAAATTATTAATTTTATTTTAATGATTTTATTTTAATAATAACAATTTTAACATTTTAATAATATTTTAATAATAAACATTTTACAAGCACTTTATTATTAATTTTACAAGTCTCTGAAGGGGATCCAACGTGGCGTTGTTCTTCGGCTAGTTTGAAGACGTTTCCTTTTTCGTTCCCGAGGTCTTGTCCAGCGTACCTCCAGGGGTGTACGTTGGGCCGTCTTTGGTTCTTTCACCTGTGGTCTACGAGTGGGTGTCTTCCATCGGTCTGCATTCCCTACCCATTCTCGCGAAGCATGTGTCTTCTTCAACGTGGACACAACATCGCTCCACCCCGGAGCTGGCGACACGGTTTTACGACTTCGCATTAAATCGTTGACAATATCGTAGGCATTCGTTCCTTTAATCACTTGACCATCACGGACCAATTCATATTTTTCGTTCCATTCCAAAGGTGTTTTTTCTTTGATGTGTTTTAACAACAGTTTGGCTTTAGGGCGATACTTGATAGGAACCGATTCCAGGATCGATTGCGAGATATCGGGTTGTTGTGGTGGTTGCGGTGGTTGCGGGGATGGTGCTCGTGGCTGTGGTGTTTGGGGTGTTTGGGGTGATGGCAGTTGCGATGGCTGGGGGGTCTCGAGTTTCTTTTGCATCGTTTGAAATCTTTCAAACAACTGACCATACTTTTGCATTTTATCGGCATCAGACATACGGGATTTCAAGACGTTATCCATCTCGGTTGACACTTCTTCCATGATACGGCGAATGGGGTCCCGTTCCCACACGGGTTCGTACGGCTTCATGACCGTGACACTGGGTTCGTCCACCGGAACCAATTTCATTTTCTTTGCAAATTTCATCGTCGTCGTCGTTCCAGCTGACGTTGAATACAGGGGAAGACGTTTTTCCAAAGGGCTGAAGAATCCAATAAGCGTCTTCGTCGATGCCACGAGGTGTTGGGGGTTCCCAAAGAACGCAACACACGTTTTAGACGTTGCAAACGTTGTTTTTCGCTGGGCGTCAGAGGTATGGTGCCTTGCAGTAAATTACCAATACACTCGGATAAACAATTCACCACGTCTCGGGGCGCTTGTCGAATCAGACGTTTTCGCCAAGCTGGAGACACGTTCAATAACACATTCAAGAGAGGTAATGACTGCATGGTGACGTCTTGGTTTTTATACTGGAGAGCTTTTTATAGAGCTTTTATAGGGGTCTGGATACTACTCTGGATACTACTCTAGATACTACGCTAGATACTACGCTAGATACTACTCTAGATACTACTTTAGATAGGTAGACCTACCGCACGACCCACGGCCTGACCGACGGTTGTCAGAACTGGAAGCACGAATTTGACAATTTCACCCCAAAATCCACCGCGTTGAACGATTCGTCGTTTCGTTCTCATGGGGGTTTTACGATTTGCCAACCGAGTTAAAGATGGGGGTAGCGGTCTGGAGACTTGGCGGCAACATTCGGAAAGAGTCTGAATAAACGTATCAGGAGCCTGTCTCAGAACTTGTTTCTGCCAGGGTTTGGGCAGGGCCCGTAGCGACCGGATAATGTTGAGATCACGGGATTTCATGGTGTTATGAAGAGATGCATTGGATTTTGGTATTTATAGCCTTTTTGGTATTTATCGGCGTCTTCGTCGTTTTTGTCGGGACTTGACAATGTCACCAAAAAATCCACCGCGTTGCACCGGTCTCACGGGTCTCTGTTTTTCTCTGGCCTTTTGCAAACGTTCTTTCCAACGAATCAAGATTCGAATCAGGATACCTCCGAAAAATCCCTGTCCACCGGGTTTCATGATCATGTTCAATTTATCGTTGACAGATAAACGATCTCGGGTCAGTTGTTGCAATCTCTCTCGATTTCGCTCTACCCAGCGTTCGTGTTGTTTGTGCAAGGGTCGTATATTTCCTTTCAGCAAATGTTCGGCAGCCAGCTTGAACCATTTCAGCAATCCAATTTGAGCCATCCCTGTATTCTTGGCCAACTGTCCATAAGCCATTTCGGGGGACAGTCGTTTCAAACGGTTAATAAAGCTCCTCATTCCCTTCAGTTCCTGACGTGGTGGTTGGCGGGGCGCTGGACGGCGTCTGACGACACCGTCATCATCCAGACGTAGAGGGCGGCGTGGTGCGGGACGGCGCGGTGCAGGACGGCGCGGTGCGGGACGGCGCGGCGTGGGACGGCGGGCGTCATCGTCTGTGACTGGAATCTGATGATGGCGTGGCACTCGTACGACCACGGGGGATAAACGTAAATCTGGAGCTAGGTTGGTGCCGGTACCCCTATTGGTACTCACATTGGAACCCATATTGGAACCCACATGGGAACCCACATGGGAACCCACATTGCGGCGTCGGTTGGGTCCTGTGGTCTCTGTTGGTGTGGCGCCAAATGAATTTTGTCCTTTCCAGGCGGGCGGTGGAAATCTAGCACGAGGTAGACCTGGAGGTGGATGCCGACGAACGGTGTTCTTCACACGAGCCATGATGACATGAAATGAAGGTGATCATTCCAGGAGCCTTTTTATACCTTTTTCACGTAGACATGAGACGGTTCTTCCTCCGGTAAGATACGTGTACGAAGACGTAGTTCATCGGGGGTATCGGGTTTCAGATCGATCAGTAAATAGCTGCGAGGGGTACTGGTGGCATCGGCAAAGGCTTCTTGCATAAACTGACCATGTCCCGGATACATTTGTCGGGCCAAGACACCCATCTGTGAGGCATCGCGAGGATTTTTGAAGAGGACCACATAGTGAGCATTTAAACTGATGGTTCTCTGTTGTTTATCAAACAGATTTTGCACAATGTATATCACGCTCACATTCCTATGATGACTTTTCTTGGTGAACCAGCGTTCTAACGTGTCGGTGTCTTCTCCCATCAAATCATCCACGACTAAACATTGGGGCCCTTGGACTTGTTCCATCACCTCGTCCAAATTGCCCAACCCACGAGTATAGGTATAAGAAAACTGTTTGTAACTGTCTTGCCATTCGCCATAGGCCCACACGATGCGATCAGGGGGAGTATCAAAAAGCGACGCTTGGAGAAATTTCTGCACAAAGACCGTTTTCCCCACACCCGTTGGCCCACTCACTAACATGGTAAAGGGGTGTTTGAATGACACGTCCATGGTGAAATAACTTTTCCTTTATTGGACAGTCCCCCTTTTATACTTTCCCTGGCAAAATTTAAACAACAGACAAGATGTGTATAATAATAAAAATAACATTTATTAACATTATAATATATTTACAATTTATTTACAATTTATTTACAATCACAACGGTGTTCTCCAAAAAGTTCACTACAGTGTTCACAAATTAATGTTATCCAAAAAGTTCACAACAGTGTTCACAAATCAATGTTATTCGAAATGTTATCCAAAATGTTCACAACGGTGTTCACAAATGTTATCCAAAAAGTTCACAAACTTATGTTATCCAAAATGTTCACAAATTAACGTTCTCCAAAAAGTTCACAACAGTGTTCACAAATTAATGTTATCCAAAAAGTTCACAACAGTGTTCACAACGGCAAAGGGTATTCCATGCGCACCATATGCGCATACAGCCACGGAGATCGCGTCAACACACGGGGTACCCAATATACGGAACCGATCATCTGTTGTAAATAGTCGTCGTCGACCCAGTCTTGGGCGTCTAGTAGAGTTAACACCAGGGGTGCCCATTCGCTGTCCATCCAAGGCAGTGGTGGTGGAAGAGGGTGTTCTGTCATACCACGAGGGCCACCTGGAATGATGAGTGTGTGGGCTAATCGTTGAGCATCTTCGGCCGTCAAGGAAATAGTAAACGGCGGCACCTCGAGTTGAATCGGACAATGAACCAAATCTTGTTCTAGTCTAGTTGCTGTCGTAGTACAAGGTTCGGACGTAGGATGGTTTAACATCTTCTTCTTCGTCTTGCCTGAATCGGTGATAGAGTTCGTTGGCTTCTTCGCCCCAGTACCAGTTACGTTGATCGACGTTAAACAGTTTGTTGGCAAGGGTGTTAAAGTCGTCGATTCTTTCTTTGGGTTGTCTACAAGTAAACAATCCATGGCCAAATTCGTTACAGTTGAGACATCGGTGTTTTGCTTCTTTTGCTTCTTGTTCTTTATTTTGTTCTTTTTGGTAACGGGTCGACGGGTAAGGTTGGTAGCGTTGGGGACAGGCGGGAGCCCAGTGTCCGACTTGTTTGCATCGATAACAGGTGTCGTAGCGTTTACTGACTTTTTTGGCTTCTCTCTGAGTTTCTCTCTGAGTTTCTCTTTGGGTGTTGACTTCTGTCGTTTCTCGTTGAGCTTCTCGTTGAGCTTCTCGTTGAGCTTCTCGTTGAGCTTCGCTCTTGGTGTTGACTTCTCCTTGGGTTTCTCTTTGAGTTTCCTCTTGTGTGTTGACTTCTGTCGTTTCTCCTTGAGTGGCTCTTTGTGGGGTGTACCAATGTCCATTGCTTCCACACCCAAAACAGTTGTTGGACTGTTGTTGGGTTTCTTGTTGAGTGGTTCGTTGGTTGGCTCTGTGTGGACAGTCTCTGTACCAATGTTCATTGCTTCCACACCCAAAACAGTTGTTGGACTGTTGGACTGTTGCTCGTTGAGTAGCTCCTTGTGTAGCTCCTTGTGTAGCTCGTTGAGTGGTTCGTTGGTTGGCTCTGTGTGGACAGTCTCTGTACCAATGTTCATTGCTTCCACACCCAAAACAGCTGTTGGAGTGTTGTTTGGTTTCTGTTTCTCGTAGAGTAGTTCGTTGAGTGGTTCGTTGATGAGTTCGCTGAAGATCGCACTGTTGTCCATCGCCAGAAGTTTCCATATCACGTCTGTGTACTTGAGTAGCTGTCTCCAGAATGAAGTGTCGATGTTGTTGGAAGTGTTATATCCCCCCAAATCACGTGATGGATGACGTGGCATTCGCTCATTGGTCATATTGATCATAAAAGACAACATCCAGATCGTTGAGTCGGTTGCGCATGCCCAACGCAGCGTAAACAATACGTCATGGTCACGTGATAGTCCGGTAGTAAATGAGAGGCGAACCAGTGATTCATTGTGTCTTGCGTCATTGTTACACCATACGTCTTGACCAAACGATCCAGCACATCAAAAATAATCCGATCCTCCTCATACCAGGTGACAGCTTGACAACCTTGACTCTTTTTGTAATAAGCAAAATTAATCCGATCTTTCTCGAACCAAGTGATGACTTGATAGCCTTGACTCTTTTTATAATAGGCCTTCCAGAGGTGTGTAAGAGGGTACACCGTGTCCAGCATATCACTTAATAACAGCGTATCTTCTCTATTCATGTTCACAACTGTGTTTTCTTCTGATCAACGCCGTTTTGAAGCCCGGTACCACCTCCCAGTGTTGTCGAAGTGCGTGTTCCACGTCGACTGCCCATTGGGGATCTGCTTCCCATTCTTGTACCTGTTGTCGTGGTTCGTCCATGAAACTACCCAATACTTTTTCGACATCCTCGTGGTTGTGGTCATCTAATACTTGATCCAGATACATGTCAACGGGATGGGCCGTCTGACCGGTGGTAGGACAGACTCCCAAACCCAGACAGGAATGATACCGCTGACTCGGGTGATTGTAGGAACATCCAATGCAAAACGTATATTGGTGGTGGTCTATAATAGGTAAATAGCGATGACTGACGCTATGCGCCAACCACCTCTGTCTCAGTTTCTCCGTGAGGGTCTCCATAAAGTAAGGTGGTCTCTGCTTCAATTTCTTCGTGATGGTATCCGTAAGGTAGGGTGTTGCTCGGCTGTCCGTCTTGGTCCAATAACACAAACCGTTTGTTGTATACTATCTTATACACTTTCTCCTCCACACGTGACCATAGCCGTCGATCACGTGATCGCTCAATCTTGTGTGGATTGGTAACTGTTATTTTGTCTTGGGCGAGACCGAGGACCATCTGTTTCACGGTGTCGAAATTCAACAGTTGACTGTTACGGTAGTTGAGCGTAAATCCTCTGATTTTACACACCGTTTCGCCACTACTCAGTTGATAGGCGTAATTTTTAGGTCCACCAGATACAAACTGACGTATCGATAATGTGTCGGGTAATTCGTTCTTCCATTCGCCTAACGAATTTCCTTCCGGGGGGTTCCATTGATGGCGATCATATTTGAATATGACACTGTCCGTATCAAAGTAGCACACACGTTCTCCCAGTGGTTCCAATACAGAATACAGTTTCAACCGGGCTTGAGCTGTTACAAAAGCAGCCACCACGACGTTGGTAATGGGACATGGTCTCACGTGCTCTTCTTTTTTGAGCTTTTCCACCATAATCATGTTGTCGTTCACGACTCGAACATCTTTGATGGTTTCGGTGACATCCATCATGAGTGGAAAATAATCAGCGGGGTCTGTCATGTACACGGTTTGGGTAAAATTATCGCGTTGTCCGAATTTGCCCCACAATGTGTTCAATTGTAGCTTGCTAAAACTTCTCAGACCTTTGTTGGGTATCATGGCTTCGTGATCGAGTTGAATGCCTTCCTTGTCGTACACGTCTTGGATGAAACGTCGTTTATCGTCGTCCGTGGAGCAATCGTCCGGATATCCACTAGCTTCCATCTTCTTTTTCAAGTAATGATCAATGTATCCAGCAAATAATCCTCCAGACTTGGATTGATTGTCGTACTGACTCCATTCGCTCCAATGCCATACTTCGTACACGACGAGGACTTGATAACCCATCGCCACGGCCTTCTTTAATTCCAACGACACAAAAGTTCCTACCCAGGCGCGTTCTTTCTGTTTGTGTGTACAATCGATGTAGTGGGTGATCTCACTTTTCTGCATGTGTTGTTCCACGCAGCTCCGACATAGTGGAAAAGTGAGTTTGCCGTTGTATCGAAACGGGAGTACGGGGTGATAGAGTTGGCGAGGTGGAAGCACAGAACACTGAATCAGACCTTCGTACTGTTCCCATGCTTGACTGGGTCGTGTGATGATGTTTGGTTCTTTCAGAGGGAATTTACCGTATTTACACACCCAAGGGTAAAGGGATACCACGTCCACGTATCGGATCTCTTCGTCGGGATGTTCGGCTTTGGCCATCAATTGACAGGCATTGGTTCTTCCTCCAAAAAAGCCAGCTCTGGGCGACAGGGGATCCGGACAAGGCCATCCCTGGGCTTCTAGACTGGCAAAGAATTCTTCCATCTCAGGATTACGACGACGTTCTTCGCTCAGTTCACATTCCCACATAACTTTGATCTCAGATAGGCAATACACGTGGCGTAATTTGTAAAGGCGATCTTGGGTGTGTTGATACAAATCACGCATGGTTCTAGACGGATCATACGGGTGATGATGTTTTACGTCTTGTATGGGTCCCGGGTAGCAGCGAGGACATCCGTGATAGGCACATCCCATGAATTCGTAGCCCGTGTTATCGTCGTAGCCATCTAAATGATACTCGCCAATTCTCACTTCACCCTGGTTACGGGCATGTCGAATCTGTGGAACGCGTCTTCCCTCTCGTAAAGCGCTTAGAGTCTGGCAGTGCTGTTCCCATTCCAACCATCTCAAAGCTATGTTAGATTGCTGTCGCGGTCGAAATTGTTTCCAATCTTTTCCGGCTTCGGGTTCCTGCATCAACGCTCGAGGAATGATGGCCATAGTGTCAGGTTCCAAATAATGCGTGCGAAATACTTTATTACAGGCCGAAGCCAGCGTGAGACTTTCCACAAAAGGATCGAGGCCCGTGTCCATCATAAACAAGTCTCTGAAAGCTGCACAGCCCCGTCTGAGGACGTCGACGTCGCTCTTACAATACGTCATCAGCTCGTGTTGAAAATCGAACGGTTCGTGTTTGTGTTGTTGGTACCAGGCGTGAAAGGCTTTCCGTTCAGACACACTCATTCCATCCGGATCGTATTCTTCGGCAGGTGGATATGAACCCACGTACGCATAATGGTCTGGCTTGTTGAAAAAGTGTGGAAAATAACCTTTCTTCAGTTCCGTGAGGCCAAACGTCTTGGGTACATCTCGTAAGGGCATCGGTAAAAAGTTCAGCGAATCGACAAATTTAACGGTCCCCAAGGTCACTGTCATCACTTTCCCACCACTCATAATAACTTGAGGAGCGGCTATCGCGTGGTCGTGTATCGCCTGTAACATGAGTAAACCATCGTATCCCTTGAAATTATGTGCAACGGCTATGATTTGTGTAGACTTGCGAGATTTTATTCCTCCCGGAACTGTACCGTGTGCCGATAAATGGATGAACCATTTTCCCACGTCGTCCAATGTACGAAATATCCATTCGCGTTGACCATTCCAGAAAGGATCACAGTAATCACAGGGGTCCGACGATGCCATGCAGAAATGACAACAGCACTGCAGCACACACAAGTTGACTAAATGTTCTCCCGTATCTTGGCTGCACTCAAAATCATAAAACACAAAACGCGTCAAGTCTTTTCCTTGCAGTTTCGCTAACTGTTGTGGCCGGTCCGGCTGGGTCAGATCGATGGGTGATTTGAGTTTCTGAATAAAACACCAACGGTCTCCGCGCTGATGCCATTTCTTACAGATAGAGCACTCGTATTCCCCACACACGTGTTCGGCCAATGTCCGGTGTCTTCTCAGAATATCCCATTCTTTGCCGCACTGTAAACATTTCGTCCATCGTTGACAGATCGTCGGTGTTCCTGGTTGTCGAGGTTGTAGGTGCCGGTCATAACACATCTGATTCGGGAAACGTCGATGGCATGTGTCACAGGCTCGACGAGTAGCGTCTTCCAAACACGGGGGTCCTGACTGTTGACAGCTGTGACACATGGCATGACACTCGTGTCGATCAGGATGATCGTAACCTTTCTGACAGGCCTCGCAGAAATAGTTTCGTTCAAAAAAAGCAGGCATGGACGTGATGACGTCATAGTGATTAGCGTGATGGTATAGATGCAATACTTTAGGCTGGCCACCTACGATATACTTGGTGCCTTTGAACATCAGTTTTCCAAAAAGTTGTCGGGAATAAACGTTGATCTGGTAGCCCTGGGGACCCAGCACACGTTGATATTGTTCCCAGGTCTCGGGGCCACGACAGGCTTCGTAGGCAACTCCAACCTCCTCAATCAAACGGTACGTCTTACGTGTCTGCCAGCTGCTGGGTCCACAATGCTTGACTATTCTTTTTCTTTCTGCTTCCCATTCTGGGGTATCGTTTTTATTGGCATAGTGTTTGGCCACCACCAAAGCACGCTGGAAACAGAGTTGATCTCGATTTTTAATGATCACGATGGCTCTCTTTCGTTTCAAATAGTCGTCAAAAGAACTCATGTCCTTCTTTTTGATGATCGGTTGTCCCCTGCCGGATCCATTAGGCGGGGCTACGTGACACACATGTAGTCTCAGGCGTTCATCCATCTTAAACTCTTCGTTGGACTGTAGGATCCGGGCCAACGGATCCAATATGTGATGTGGTCTGACATCTTGCCATGATTGAAATGGTATCCATGCAGGTGTCTTGAGCCCCGGGTGCGATACACTAAATCGCACAAAGTCGTTGGGTTGACAGCCAACCAAATGTCCCAGGTCATTCAATATGTTATCAAATGTATCGTACAATACCTCTGGAACATCAGCGGGTGCAATCTGGTCCCAATTCCTATTAAAATCAATGTTGACATACAAGCTTTCCGTATGAAAACGTCTGGAACGGCGCTGGTGTCCTAAACGTAGAGTGTAGCCTGGTGTGTTCGCCATTGTAGAATGCTATAGCCAACAGTCGCTGGCTGCTTTATATATACAGAATTGATGAGGCTTACAGTGAAGTCCGCGCGATTTTTTGTCTTTCTGGTCTTCTTGGAATTCATAGAATTACAGAATGTTTTTTGTCCAAAAAATCAAGGCTCTCTCACAGGTCCGCGATAGAAGTACAAATAGGCATGTTGAAACCCAACCCTTCAATCATGGGAAATTCTATGAAGAAGGAGAAACGTCTGGTTAGCGTGTGGCAGGGGGAGTTCCAGCAACTCATCTCTGAACAATGGGCAGAGAGGGCGGCATGGGAGGCCGAGAAAGCGGCGTGGCAGGCCGAACGGCAACGGTTTTTGGAGGAGCGAGGGTACCTCCAGAAACTGTTGCGGCAGACCCGCCGGGAGCTCCATCGCTTAGAGGCCATGGAGTTGGATACACATAGAGAGGAGTTGTTGGACCTCTATCGGCTACAAGCTGATGGGGTACTTCCCCTACCACCACCCCCACCGCCTTACAGTCTTTACCCTCGGCTGTAAGGCAAACCGACCATCCAACGGCCCTTTTCAGGGCCACCCAACGGCCCTTTTCAGGACCACCAAATCCTTCAGAAAGAGTTTTTTCATATTCTAATTGCAAACCAAAATAATAAGTAAATCACAGTGCCGCGGCATTTGGCGATCCGATTTGGAGCATGAGACATTTTAAGTCTTTTATTAAAAAAGGTGCTCTCTATGAAGTCCGCGCTGGGTGGGGGTTGGAAATTTCAACTCCATTTCTCGATCCGATTTCTCATTTTTGTGTTCTTATATTTAATCCTTTTTGTTTCTTTTATTAAAAAAAAGGGTGCTCTCTATGAAGTCCGCGCTTGGAGGGGCTCGATCCTATTCTTTTGCATAAAAGGCAGACCGATTGCGCTTTCTTGTCATTCAACATGGGGTCTTACATCATGCTTGACGGCGATGACTGGTTCGAGGTGCTGGAAGAGGTGCTCGTCATACCTGCTCCAGAAACTGTACCAGACACTGTACCAGACACTGTACCAGAAACTGTACCAGAAACTGTGTCAGAAGCTGTGTCAGATACCACCCTTGAGCCGGAAATTATAGTCGTGAGTGATAGTGACGACGACGATGAGTGGTTAGTGACAAGTGACCCATTCTGGTATACTCCGGCCACTCCACCGACACCATCACCACCAAGCACCGGGGACGACGACGCCGAGTTTATCCAACGCGTCCGTCTTGGTTAGGCGGTCAACCAACCAACGGCCCTTTTCAGGGCCACCCAAACGGCCCTTTTCAGGGCCACCAAATCATTCAGAAAGAATGTTTACATATTCTAATAATAGTTCTAATAATAGTTCTATTTTGATAATGAAATTTTAGAATACTAAAACAAGACATCTATTGTAAATGTATTTTAAATCTTTTTTTAAAAAAAAGGCGAGGGGACCGACTCGATTTCTCGATCCGATTTCCCGATCCTATATTCCTATTTCGCCCATTCATTTTTAATAGTGTAGTATACATTTTAAATGTATATTAAGTGTATTTTAAATGTATCTTAAATCTGTTTAAGAAGGGCGGGTTCAATGCTCTCTATGAAGTCCGCGCTGAGGAGGGTTCGGAAATTTCAACTCCAATTCTCAATCCTATTGTGTTTCTTTTTTTTAAAAAAAAAAGGTGCTCTCTATGAAGTCCGCGCTTGCAGGGGCTCGATCCGATTATTTTGCATAAAAGGCCGCTCGGTCGCACTTTTTTTGTCATTTCACAATGGAATTTCACTGCGTGCTAGAAGACTGTTCGATGGAAGAGGTGGTAGTAACAGAAGAGGTAGTCGAGACAGACAACGGATATGAAGCTGATGTGGATGATATTGATGATGGCTACAGCGAAGAAGAAGAATGGATGTTTGGTGACGAGGAGTGGTTAGTCTCAGACCCATTCCTGTGCGAAATGGACCAGGAAGTATACAGTTGGCTGTATGAGGAGGCGTTCAGACCGAATGTCTCCTCTACGCCAGTGAGGCCAACCACTCCATCACCGGCATCCATTTTCGAACCCTTCACAGATATGGACACATTGAAGAGTTGGTACCAGCCCGATTCGGCCACGCCACCACCGACACCAACTCTTAAACGGAAGATGTACGACGACGACGACGACGAAGACATGAGGCATGTCCGCCGACGCCTCGTCTAGGCAGTCCATCAACGGCCTTTTTCAAGGCCACCTAAACGGCCCTTTTCAGGGCCACCCAACTCATTCAGAAAGAACGTTCATATTCTATTTTGTTTATATCTTTTATAAGACCATTTATAAGAACCTTTCATAAGAACGTTTATAAGAACATTTATAAGAACCTTTCATAAGAACGTTTATAAGAACATTTATAAGAACCTTTCACAAACACTTTTACAAACACTTTTACAAACGCTTTTATAAGAATGGATGAAATGCCTACACGTAGACTACATCCGTCACCACTTTCTCACCGCTTAATATATCTATGATATATCTATAATATATCTATGGGAATCGCATCCTAGCAAGGAGCTCCCACCAGGAAAATCCAAGATTCTAAAAGAAATCTGATCATAATTTGTATAAGAATCTGTATAGGAACTTGTGATAAGAAATCACACTTCACCTAACAGTAACTACGGTTCATTTCCCCAACGTTGCATGACATGTGGATATAGACTAGGCGAGGGAATCCCCAGAAAATGAAAAGAAAAAAGAAAGGGAGGGAATCCCCGAGAGTAAATGAGCACCTGGGAGGGGGGTTCCCACAAGAAAACCTCAAGAGAACCTCAAGGAATGACCGAGAACACGAAAGAAATCCCCAAGAAACAAGGGAATCCCTATGACGTCACGTCGCTATGACGTCATCACCGGAAAAGACCATTGCTAAGGATGTGACGTCATCACCGGAAGTGACCGTTGCCAAGGATGTGACGCCATCATCGGAAGTGACGTCATCACCGGAAGTGACCGTTGCTAAGGAAGTGACGTCATCACCGGAAGTGACGTCATCACCGGAAGTTACCGTTGCTAAGGAGGACCGGAAGTGACATGCGCATGCGCAAACCCGTTGCTAGGGGCGTCTGCGCATGCGCAACCCCGTTGCTAGGGAAGCACGTGCGTTGCTAAGGAAGGGGCTGTACCCAGGCCCCCACTACTATGATATACATGTAGGTGTCGTATATATAATTTGTAAAGTTAACATAAAGGAGGATGATAATTGACTTCTTTTGCTAAAGTCTGAATATATGCATAGCCAAAATGATTATGTTCCCAAATGGAAAGACATCTAATTTCTCATATTTTTAATTGACTGGAATATTGTTTGGTCTTAAAATTTAAAACTACTGTCAGTTTTGTTATATGAATTTCTTCTTATTTTAAACATAAAATAACTGGAAAACTTGTATCAATATATATTTCAGTGCTAATGAATGTGGAAGTCTTTCACAGAATGTTGCTACACATTGTCTGGTTTTGATGGTTATTGGGGTGAATAGCAATTTGAAGTATAGTGTTGGATGGTTTCCTACAAAATCAACCACAGCGACTGATTTATATGCAATATTTTGGGAAGCTGTTGCCCATCTTGAGACTTACTGTAATCTGAAGGTTAGTATTATTATGGAAATTTATTGTTAAACTTATTATTAACACTCATACAAAGAATACGCTTATTAGGTAGATGTATTCAATGGCACAGACTGAATATACTCCGATTGTAATTGAAAACCCAAATGAAAGGGCATGTACTATGTTGTGCACTACTCAATATCAATACCACCATTTTATTGACACTTATATTTGTCACAAAATAGCTGTATCCGTCTTAATTCAAATCTATGTTAATGATTTCTGTATTTGTAGGTTATAGCTAGTACATCTGATAAGGCTTCTCTAATATGAAATTTATTGCTCTTCATGGAAAAGATGATATGGTATATAAAACAACTAATCTGTTTTCGCCAGATAGAGAGATATTTTTTCTCTCAGATGCTCCACATCTTTTGAAGACAATAAGGAATAATCTTTCAGCTTCAGGAAGTAAGGAAAACTCAAGATTGTTATGGGTGAGTTCATAGCTTATTAAAGTAAAAGAGCTAAATCAAGAGTATGAGAACAGATATGCTGAAAGTTTCAGTCAAATTGCCTTACTCGAAACCAAGATATTTGCCATTCAAATTGAGGCTAGCCTCGATCATCAATACTAACATCGGTATTATAATAAAGAAAGTCATGATTATCCAATTTATCTTAAATTATCACAAAATGTATTCAAATCACCTAAATATCACAGGCTAATATAATGATGCCATCGATAGTTGATTATGGTCTGGATGAGTTAATAAATGTCTAATTAATAATTTAGATAACATATCTGGCCTAAAGAAAGACCTGCTACGGGCAGACTTAGCTCTTTCATAATGTATGATTAAAAAAATTTAAATCTGTAGTAAAAGGAGACATTCAGTCAATGTATTTTTATTATGAATAGCTTTGTATCAAAATCTAATAGATCCATTGTTTTATTAGAAAAAAGGTAAGAACCTTTTATGGAGGCATGTGGTTGAAGTTTATGAGAGAGACATGCAAAATGAATTGAGCAAAGCTACAAAACTGACTTACAACCACATTCATCTATCATCATTTTCCGTTATGAAGGTAAGCTTGTTATGTAAATATTAAATACAATACTGAAAGCTTAAATATTTTGCCAAAGTAATCACAAATGTGTCTGATTTATGATCATGATTTTATAATCTCATTATATATTTGGGTTTTCCAGGTTTTAAGTAGATCAGTTGGATTGATTATAGAGGAATATGGTGGCGAAGCAGCTACAGAAACAGCAAAATTCATCAAACTAGTTGACCGTTTTTTTGACTGCTTAAATGTTAGATCTTTGTATGAAGGTGAAAGAAAAAGGAAACCAGATTTAATGCCATACACAAGCATGGATGACCCACGATTTCAAGTGAGAAAATTATTATTTTCATTTAATTTGTTTGCAGATATGATCTAGATATTTATATTTGTCAACTTTTGGAGTGTTTATAAAACAACCATTCCACTTCTCATTTGAGGAGCTCACAAAATTAGTCTATTTTTATCTTAAAGATGCATATTATAAGATTTAGATGAAAAGAGCTGACTGTTTTTGCTATAATAGCTCAAAAATAGATAATGAAAAATATATTACATATGTATTGAATATTTTATTTAATTACTTGTTTCTGGGCGAAGTTTAAATCTCTCCCCCTTTAACTCTTGTGCACAAGGAGTAATTTCATACTAGTACTGTAAATTACGATTTCCAACAAAAACTATCTTTGTTCTCCAATCGCGCGAGAACATATGGAGCTAAAATTGTTCGCCACCTCAAAAAATAGAGTGGGCGTGCGTGCGCCGAGTGCCGCCCCCTCTGGATCCACGCCTGTCAGTTGTGGAATACCGCGTTTTATCAGTGAAATAAAAGTGTTATTCCACTGGCCACCACTTTTTTTTGCCTAAAATGATTGTAAAATCATAAAATAAAGAGAACATTTGTCGTTTTGTCATGAATAACATATTTTATTTCATCTCTAAGCAAGAAAACGTTTATATTTTCACGCATGCTACGCATACATGAAAATATTAGTTTTCTTGCTTCTCGATGAAATAAAATATGTTATGCACTCTAAAACGACAAATATCCTCTATATATATATAACATTGGAAGCCAAAGGACTTGAGTAAAGTAATGCATCTTTAATTAATTCTGATTTTTTTTTATCTCTATAGTTTTTAACTGAAGACTTCTTGGGTTATCTTAGAGACTGGAAAGATCAAGTTGACAACAGACAAGGCTTCAACAAAACAGAAAAATCCAAGATGTTCTTATCATATCAAACATATAAGGGTTTGGTAATAACCAGTAAGTTCATGTAACATTTATATTATGGACACCGTGTCATTTATAAATATCTTACCAAAGCTGTTGTTGAAGCCACAAGGTATCTTATTCAACATGGGGTCCATTTTGTGCTGACAAACAAATTCTGTCAGGATCCTGTTGAGGAACATTTTGGTCGACACAGGGCCTTGGGAAGACGGAGTGATAATCCAACGGTATATGAATTTGGGTAAGTCCTCCCCCACCCACAACATCTCTTTTATTAATGTTCATTTCAAGTGTATTGTATGTGTAGTTGAATGGTCAAGTGCGAGACATTAAGTAATATATTAGTATTGTATGAGTGCGATAGCACGAGGGCAATATTGATATATTGCGCAATGTCTTGCACAAGACCATTACACAACTTAAAATACAAACACTATTCAGAATGTGCATTTCAATGAAATACGTCACACACGTCCAATATTGCAACTAGTGTAATAATGTACCATTGGCACATTGCTCATACCATTTTGCGAAATAATGGTACGCTAACATCAAAGGATGACGTCATATCTGTATTTTAAATATGACTAAAGTATAATATGTCAAGCAACTACAATAACAAGCTGGGTTTTTTTTACAAGAATATAATGATGTATTTTTAAATTACAATTACCAAGAAAATAAACTTCGTTTACAAAGAAGTCTTGCTCTTCAAATAAAACCAAATGGAAACGTCAAAAGAAGCAGCAAACTGTGTGAAATAGAGATTGATGATACTCCTTTAAAGAAGAAGCAACGCAATACACTTGTAACACACAAGACATAGACAGAAGCTTGTTGAGTCCCACCATGGTTATGCAAACACCTCAGCCCACGTTTTTATACACCCACATTCTCATGTTATGTATATTGTTGTCACCCCTGTCCGTCCATTCACATTTTGCTTGTGGACACTATGTCACAATTTTTATTCGATTTTGATGAAACTTGAGTGTACAAAACATCCCAGTTTTAGTTTTAAAACCAAATTATATGAAATAAAGATGCATAATGAAGTTTTGAGTTGACCACATATAGTGTAAATAATCTTACGTATCACTGCCACTCCAATAATAAACGAAGTCTTGATTTTCAGTCCTTCGAATGTAGGGATGAATTCAGAGAAGACACTGAAAAGTAAATAGCAATAATAAAAGTTTATTTCACATGTGTGGATACATAGTACATTGCATATTTAGATTTTGATTGACAATATATAATTCAAAGAATCAATATTTACATATTTGTAAATGTATTTTACAATTCAAACATAACGCTAACGCTACAATATACGTCCACATTCCTGCTTTTATTGATATGGTACTTTGTCAAGAAGGCTAGGCGTTTGTTTTGTTTAGCGTTGAGGGTCATGCTTCAACATCAAGATAATCCATTCAGAATTGTGGCTTTCAGACGCTAAAGGCAAAAAGTGGACGTGACTCTGCCCCTGGGGTCGGGACATTCACCAAAATCAATAGTGGACGCCCTCGGGCTATAAGGAATACATATGCCAAGTACCAAGCTGATTCATTCAGAATTGCGGCCTGTAAACCACAAACACAAAAATTGGGCGTGGCTTGCCTCTGGGAGTCGGGACATGCAGTTGTCGTCCTTAGGCTATAAGGAATACATATCCCAAGTTTAAAGATGATCCATTTAGAATCATGGCCTGTAGACAACACACACAGACACGAAGTAAAAATGGACATGGCTCTGCCCCAGGGAGATAGGAAATCACCAAACACAATTGGGGTCATCCTTAGGGTATTAGGAATAGGTGTGCAAAGTTTTAAAAGGATCTATTAAGAATTGCATCCTGTAGGCGAACACAAACATTGGGCGTGGCTCAGTCCCAGGCCATCCCACAGACACACACACACACACACATACATACATACACACACACACACACACACACAGAGACAGGGGTGACGGCATAATACCTTCACATTATGAATGTGGACGTATAAAAATAGCTTAGCAATAATATTTAGTTGCCATATAAACCAGCAAAGGTGATAAAATATAATCATGTGGTACGAATTTAATTAAAATTTAGATTTCAATCCATTTTGATTTATTTCTTCCAATTGACTCCACTCCACATAGATTTGAGGTCAAATGAGAAATTATAGAGTTAAACTTTGATCCATGATGTCAGGTATTTTATTTACTGCACTTTGCTGCAAGTATTTCACACAATGAAGGAAACAAAAACAGATTATATAGATAATCTCATACAAGAAATAGAAAGTGTATAAATAACCTAAACTTTTCCTGGCTCTATTCAAAGTATAAAAAAATAAATGTGATTGAATCTAGAATTTAATCAGTGGTGTTCTACTGATTTTTTATTTCTTGTTACTATTGTAGTTAATAAGTAATGAAAAAAAAATCAAGACGTGAGTTCACAAAGCTTCTTAGAATTAAGTTAAGAATTTACTCAAAATTGTTTGTCTTATTTGGACTAAAGAACGCCTTTTATAAAACTTTTGTTGTTTTAATGTATGAAATATATCAATAAGAAACTATGTGCAAATTTTTGTGTGTCTGGATCAAAGATATTTCTCTTAAACAGTGATTTAAAGTTGAGTAAATTCTTAGGTGAATACTTTGTCAACTTGGGGCCAGGTTGATAATTGTAAACAGAATATATCGAGTTGCAATGAAATAGCACCTCTGACATGACATCTCTTAAATTTGCACCTTCCACAATTGCATAAAACCTTGTTTTTTTAAACACCGCGCATTATATACAAGAAAACTCAACATTCTGATTTTCTCGAGTTTGATTTGTTTTTTGTTTGAGAATTGTCACATGTTATCATCATAAGTAAGTGTGGTTGTACATTCAGAATAATAAGATTAAAGCAAATCTTGAAAAGTACAAGATTTACATTCCATCCATTTTTAAAATTGGTGTATTTTTCATTGCATCTCAGTATAAAATAATAACAATGATAACAAAATTTATACATATTTTCTACAGGTGCACTTCTTGTAATGTGTGAGCTTTATAATTGTATCAAATTATTCTTAATTATTATTATCATAAGCTTATGGATTTTTTGTGGTTTTCTTTTTGCCTTTAATGTTTATTAATGGTCATTATCTGTTAAATTCACATGTTTTCTTCAACATCATCACTGTCATGTGAATAAAATATCTCTGAATGGGTCTTGGATCATTGCAACCACATATTGTTGTTTTTGTTTTTTAAATTAGTTATCTTGAATAGCAATTTAACTATTTGTTCAAAATGATGATAAACTTATACTAGAAAATACACAGGCAGATGCATGTATTGATGAACAGTTTTGATGTATAATATTCCATGTTAAATCGATTGAGATTTGGCAAATCCTTGAGATCATGTGAACATCAGACCATTTGTCATGTAACAACTACTTGAACTTTCCCTTTAATATTAACTGGATTAGTTTGAACCTTAAAAAGAAAAAGAAATAATGGAAAAAACTTAAAAAAAAAACAAACAAAACCAATAGCTATGAATTAAAATTACCATTGTAAATCTGTACACTAGAACCAAAGAAAGGGTTGGAGGTTTTAATTTTCCTTATAATTTCGTCTAATTGGGAGCTTGATACCAAATTAATACAGCTCTTTAAAGCAAATATTATATACAATATAAAAGAAATGTTTGGAAACAATTTGATCGTTTTAGAAGGAAAAAATAATACATCATAGACATGGTCTAGACAACCGTGACCGTCAGATATAAAAAAAAATGTTAAACATATGTGTCTTGAGATGATGAGTTTCAAAACTTGTCCATTTGCTACGAAAACTGTGACTAATGAATGTGATTAAGTTACAAGTATAATAGGTATGTAGAAAACTTACGCTTGCGGATGCTACTGAAACGACATGTTCATGATGTTGAGACGTCCCAAACAAATCTTCAGCAAAGAAAAGCTGTAAAGAATAAATAAATGTAATGTAATGTTGTAAACAAAATAAGGGCAAAGGGAAACCACCGGCCAAAACCGGCACGGGCATTCCAAAGCCAAAGGCTAACAATTATTAAATATAGGCCCAGGCTTATGTGAATGTCTGTAGACTAGAACCGGATGCCGGCGAGGACTAGTCTGGTAGACTAGAAGTAGAAAATGATGCTGACACACGCGTGTGGGGATAATTTAATGTCCGAATATGAATGGTTTATAACCCCGATGGTATATTATACAACTAATTTAAATAAAATTCCAAAAAATTATGAAATAACTTACATCTATGACACTGTCAAGTTCTTGAAATTCCAGGACGTCGTACGCTTCTGCCATGTTGACAGACGGCCGGAAGTTACTTGTGCCCTTTTGACCTCGCGCATGCGATGTACAACATAATTATGTCATCACTGTTCTACGTCACCGAGTGGGCGTTCCCGTTAGTATTCTAGTTCTATGCTGAAAGGCATAGCTTCATTAGTCTACTTCCGGCGTGGTTTCCTCTTGTCAGTGATGCAAGATAGAGGGCCTGACAAGGACAGTTGTCTATTCATTCGGGTGTGACGTGTATACATTGGCGTGCACAAAAACGTTCCTCTGACATTTGGAATTCGTTGTAAGAGTAGGCCGTAGCGCCACCGCCCGGACAAAATTTCCCTCATAGCACACTGGCCTATGCCCGTTTTTATTAGTCGAGGTTTAGGAGCGGAATAGTAGGACCGTAAACTCATTTTATTTCATTTTATTTCACTGGTCAACGGTATCATCTTGCCAGTGCAGTAGATTGGTCTATTAATCACTTGATTAAATATTCTTTACTGCATCCCCCTTGTCAGTGATGCAGAAGGAGGGCCTGACAAGTACAGCTGCCTAGTTGTTCGGATGGGACGAAAAACCGAGGTCCCGTGTACACATTGGAGTGCACGTAAAAGATCCCTTGGCAGTTGGAATTCGATATAAGAATAGGCCGTAGCGCCGCTACCCGGGCAAAATGTCCCTCATAGCAGTCTGTATGGCGCATGCCCGTCTTCCATTAGCCCAGGTTAGGTGCAAAAGAGTAGGACGTTAAACCCCATTTCATTTCATTTCATTTCTTTACTGCATTACTACATTAAATGGAGTCCATGCTTCGTCAGGTTAATTTCACTGGGTAAATCGGTGTATGGATTACATGCTTGGTGTCGTGGGTTCGATTCCTGTCCAACAATATTTATAGTAAAGACAGATAAATAATTAAATTCTTTGAATGATATATGTATATGAATTAAAACCCTAATAATCGAATGATATAATTCAGTCTGGTACCATGACTGGACGTCATCAGGGAGTTGATACTGCTGGCTACTTGGGTCATTTCCACATTATTTTATCTAACCATCGTTATGTAAGGTCGATGTGCTCCTCGGTATTCGATATTAATCTGTCAAAGGGGTCATTTGAAGAGTGTAGATGGCCACAGAGCGAGGAAGGAGAACTTCATCGTGAGATTGGTCATTTCCAGACTAAATAACTTATACATAGTGACCGGGCCTGAAAATAAGGCACCTGTCACTGACAAGGTCAAGCACAGATTCAAGATTTGTCAGGCACGAAAACTCTGGTGCACGTCTTTTTGTCCGGCACTGATTTGTTGTTTTTATTGATTCACGTACACGCGTGGAATCGAACACCCAACACTTGCATCGGTGATCTGCTTCCGAACCCTCTTTTCACGTCAAATGATTTTAAAATACTAATCTGAATAAAGTATCGGGATCACGGTGGCTAAGTGGGTAAGACGCTGGCTCGCTAGCCTGGAGGTCGGGTGTTCAATCCCTGTATATACCGAAAAATTGCATTGAGATTTTCCGGTACGGTTTCCCCTTGTCAGTGATGAAGGGCGGAGGGTATGGCAAGGACAGCTGACTAGTCGTTCGGAGGGGACGAAAAAACCCGTGGTCACGTGTACACACTAGCATGCGCGTAAACGATCCATTGGCAGTTGGAATTGGATATAGGAGTAGGCAGTAGCAAACTGTATGGCGTATGTACTTATACATAAGCCCAGATGAAAGGTCGGGGGGACAACATTGATTTGTGGACCCGATTTTAACATCAAATTTCATCATCAACAAGACCGTTATAAAACAGTTTCAATTTCATCATCTACAACAAAACAATTCAAATATTCACATTTCATATAAACATTCTATCTGAATAATATACAGATCTATATTTCGTTTCGTTTTTTATACTTTCGATGGCCTACATTACATGAAGAGCTGACCGGTTGTTGCGATAGGTCACATTAGGGGTCATATGAGCGGCTTTTGACCTATAACGTCAGATATTTGATTTACCAATCCGCATTAATGTTACAAGTGGATTACCAACAGTTCCGTGCACGCCTTAAGCTCACAGTAACAGATCGTTTCATTGGCTAATATCGTACACCATTCAGATCCTAGTGTAGTAAAGACAAGTAAAACCAAATTTTGAACTATAAAAAACGAAACGAAATAGAACCTGTGATTGAGAAACTTACTAATCAATGTAATTTGTATACTATTATTTAGTGTGGGTGGGGTGGGTGTTTGAGGCTCACACCTGGGTCCACTATTGTTAGCCAGTGCGTCGCGTATCCGCGATTCGCTGCCATGGTAACAACTTTCAACAGTACTTTCTTGTTTTCTTTAACAACTTGCAACAGAAAGTCGTTGTTTCAGTAGCTTCCATCCGAAATCCACTGATTTTAAATAGCTTCCGTAAGTAAATGGTTGTTTAAACAGCTTCCATCAGTAAGTCATTGATTCCAAACAGAAAGTCTTTGTTTCAATTGATTCCATCAGTAAGCTGCTGATTTTCATAAGCTTCCCATCATTAATTTTAAACAGCTTCCAACAGAAAGCCATTTTCTTAAAACTTGAACCTTTTGTGTTGTTGTCTTCAGTTAACGTGTAACTCTGTTGTCTTGGTAACAACTTCAAACAGTTTGCCATTCTTTTTAAAACATTAACTTTTTAGTTAGTTTGTTCCTACTTTAACTATGTCTGCTCGGACATTGAACACGTCCATATAAAAACTGGCGCCATTGTAAGACACGATTAGAAACATGGCGCCCAGAAAGACACAATGAGCGATAAAATAGTTATACCATACGACTGTTATGGTAACGGATATGAAACAAAACAACCAGTTGAATATAGTATACATTAACACTCGCCATCTGAAAAATATAATTATTATTACTAGGTAATGACATCAAAATAAACACCAGGCTCCGTTAATTCGTAACTTTTTAGTTAGTTTGTTCCTACTTTAACTATGTCTGCTCGGACATTGAACACGTCCATATAAAAACTGGCGCCATTGTAAGACACGATTAGAAACATGGCGCCCAGAAAGACACAATGAGCGATAAAATAGTTATACCATACGACTATTATGGTAACGGATATGAAACAAAACAACCAGTTGAATATAGTATACATTAACACTCGCCATCTGAAAAATATAATTATTATTACTAGGTAATGACATCAAAATAAACACCAGGCTCCGTTAATTCGTAGAGGGATTGGATGACGGAATGCTTGACACGTGCGTGTTATATCATAAAGTCTGCCATTAAGTCAAAGACGTGGTTTCGATTCCCCGGTTGTATGTGACAAAATTCAACCATATGTTAGTCCTGAAATGACCTAGTTTGTGTCGAGTGGACGTTAACCCCATTTCTCTCCCTCTATCTTTTAACCAAGGTCAATAAACTGCACTGGACGGGGCCTATTTTATACGAAACGGACATCTATATTCCATAAATGTGCGGAATAATATATTCCACAAATATACGTACCAGTATATTCCACAAATATCCCTGCCAGTATATTCCACAATTATCCGGAAACCGTAATAAGATGGTTTGCCAGTAAACTTGAATGAATAATTGATTAAATCACGTGACTAGAATTATCTTACCTGGGTCCAAATATGTTGACTGGTTGTTTTAGCTGTGAGGTATCGATAACTAGTTAAATACTCTTTAGATGGTTTTATTATACTTATAACAATTATATATAACAACTGAAAATATAACATTCTGTAATTAGAAACAAGCAAGTCTATAATTAGAAGCAAGCAAGTCTATAATTAGACACAGGCAAGTCTATAATTAGAAATAGGCAAGTCTATAATCAGAAACAGGTAAGTCTATATTTAGAAACACACAAGTCTATAATTAGAAACAAGCAAGTCTACAATTAGAAACGGGTAAGTCTACAATTAGAAACGGGCAAGTCTACAATTAGAAACAGGCTAGTCTATAATTAGATACATGCAAGTCTATACAATAAGAAACGTCTAAGTCTACAATTAGACACAGACAAGTCTATAATTAGAAACATGCAAGTCTACAATCAAGCACAAGCAAGTCAACAATTAGAAACGTGCAAGTCTATACAGTTAGAAACGTCTAAGTCTACAATTCGAATTTCGGTAATTTGAATGAATGAGTGAATGAAAAGGGATTTAACGTCCTACTGTTCTGCTCCGACTGGGCTAAAGAAGACGGGAATACGCCAAATAGTGTGCTATGAGGGACATTTTCACCGGAGCTACGCCCTACTTTTATGTCGTGTTCACTGTCAAGGGCTGTTATACATGCACGCCCATGTGTACACGAGAGCTAGATTTTTGTCCTATCCGAACGACTATACGATGTACCTTGCCAAGCCCTCGGTTCCGCTTCACTGTCATGGGGAGACCACGCCGGAAAGTCCTGATGAACTTTTACGGCCATTGCAAGTTGTGAAGGTGACGGCATACGCTCACTGCAAGCCCGGGTTGACCGGTCACCTAGAGCTCGAAGCGCGACACCGTAGACCACTAAGTCCGATCCCCGTGAAATGGTAGACGTGCGCCTGCTCTCTCTCTCTCTCTCTCTCTCTCTCTCTCTCTCTCTCTCTCTCTCTCTCTCTCTCTCTCACTCTCTTTCTATTTCTCTCACTCTCTCTGAAACTATGGAAATAACTTACGCTATGAAGAAGGAAACAGGCTAGAGGAATGATTATATTCCACGACACTGACCATTCTAATATGACGGGTATAAACTCATTGTACCAGTACAGGGAACACTTCTGTGGATACCAACGGATTCTGAAAAAACAGAAAAATAACCATTTAATATCACAGAAAACTAGAAAACAAAACTGATGAATAATATTAAGAAAAAGACAAATCCTGGTTTACGATCCCGGGGGTCATTGTACGGTCCTGTACGGTTTATTCTATGGCCCTCTCAGGAACCCAGAAATGTACTCCCTTGGTCATTTTACGGTCATTTCAGTAGTCTTGGAGTCCTATAAATATCCCTTATCCGACCCCTTATCCTGCACCACTGACAAGAGGGAAACCTTGAACATTGTAGGTCAACAATAGAATCAAACACCAGACCTTAAGGTTAGCGAAACGTGATACTAAGTGTTATTTGAACGACACAAAAGTGATACAGGATGTTACTTACACCGAAGAGAAGTGATACTGGATGTTACTTACACGAACGAGAAGTGATACTGGGTGTTACTTACACGGAAGAGAAGTGATACTGGGCGTTACTTACATGAAAGGGAAATGATACTAAGTGTTACTGACATGAAAGGGAAGTGATACTAAGTGTTACTTACATGGAAGAAAAGTGATACTACGTGTTATAAACACGGAAGAGAAGTGATACTGGATGTTACTTACATGAAAGGGAAATGATACTAAGTGTTACTTACATGAAAGAGAAGTGATACTAAGTGTTACTTACATGGAAGAGAAGTGGTACTGGATGTTACTTACATGAAAGAGAAGTGGTACTGGATGTTACTTACATGAAAGAGAGTAGAGCTGGTAGTAGATGGATATAAACTGAGGTAGTTTTATCGATACAGTGTAAAACTAAAGAATTCCTGAATATCACCATCGCCCACACCATCGGTCCATTAGCCAACGCAAACACTACAATAAATAGTTCAGCTTGATGTGGTGCTATCCTGAAACAGACAATAAATAGTTCAGCTTGATGTGGTGCCATCCTGAAACAGACAATAAACAGTTAACTAAACAATTAAACAATCATACAAAGATGGATGGAAATAAAACAGAGTTTAACGTTCTACTCTTCTGCTCCGAACTGGGCTAATGAAGACGGGCATACGCCATACAGGCACTATGGCCTACTCTTCTATCGAATACCAATTGTCAACGGATCTTTTACGCGTACGCCAATGTGTACGCGGGAACAAGTTTTTTTTTTGTCCCATCCGAACGACTAGACAGTTGTCCTTATCAGACGATTCGTCGTGCATCGACCACCAGGCTAGCGAGCCAACGTCTTACACAAACAGCCCCCTTGACTATCCCGAGATGGATAGAGAACAAGCTAAAAAAGGACGATTTTTAGTACATTCAGGAGCCATAATCCAGAAAGCTATGGTGTGAAATGCACGAATATCAAAATTGACTGAGATCTTTGTGACATCAAGATGTATTGAAAGTTTCATCTAAATCGGATCAAAATTGTGACCTCCACAGGATCAACAACCTTTGTATTACATACTTTTACCTAATTTGCGTTCAAGGAGCGGTCATTTTGTCGGGCAGTTTCGTTTCGATTTTCACTCATAGCCCACTGTATGGTGTATGTCCGTCGGTGACATTAAAGGAGCTAAATCGATATTATTTGGGACGTGGAAATTGACACAAATAGTTCGCAACACATATAATCATGTGATAATCATTCAATCATTTCTATTTTACTGTAATTTCTAATCGGTTATGTTCGGCGAATTCCGAGTGGCATTCTCTAGCGTCTGGTTATTCCAGTTCTTCAGCGAAAATATTAGCTGCGCATGCTATTTTGAGTCCCTTTTTACAAACGGCGCTGAAACGTATTTTGGTACAAGATCCATGTATAAATATGTAAAATGTATATTTTGTCTAAAATATTGGATATCAGAAGCGTATCTTTTTTCCGGTAAGATAGAAACATCAATATTGATTTAAATTGACAAAATTTTTCAATGTCGAAGAATTTGGATGACATTGATTTAGAGACTAAGCTACTTTAAACTCCAGCTAATTTTATGTATTACAATTTCGTAAACAGATAACAAACGGTTTTTTTTAATAAAAACTTTTCCCCTGTACTCACCATATACAGGAATACCACATTATGTTTCCACAGTAACAGAAATCTATCAAAAAATATTGCCATTTATAACCCCTGAAAATAGAATTCTCATTTAAAGGGGTATAACTCTACTTCTCTCGAACCTTCAAACAGAAAATGAAATGAAATGGGGTTTAACGTCCTAGTGTACAGTGTGCTAGGATGGACATTATCAATGGTTCTTTTACGTGCACGGGAGGTCGGTTTCCTTCCCAACCGAACGACTATAAGTTGTCCCTTTTCCCGAGCAGGCTACACGAGCTGTCGTTTCACTTTTGCTACTTGCTACTCAGTTCAATGCTTATCAATATTTAAGGGAAGGGAGATAACTCCGGAATTATTCCTGAAAATGACAGGCCACAGATCACTAATTATTTCCCCATTGACTTTAATGTTAATTCTCGTCTCTTAGACCGGCTGTAACTTTTTCCCAAATATTCGTTGGGTAGAACGCTTTCTGCCACAGATGGAGCAACATGTGGCAAACTCTGGCCCAAAAGCATGTATGAGGTTCACCATGAAAAACTTGAGATACACAGGCTGGAAGTAGAGACAACTAAGCAAGCAATTTTTGGCCCTCCCTTTCAACGTAACCAACCTCACAACCCTTGTATCCTTCCGCCTCAAAATCATGAATATTCACCAAAACCTGGCAGAAAATGTATTTCTAAACCCTTTTCTTCGATTCTACGCCAAAAAGTCAACAAAAATCGCCATGCAAAAGGGGGAAAAAGGGAAAGGGAGAGAGCAAGACTAAAAATAACTTTCGCCCTACATTCGTGGGTGACGGCCCATGAATATTTAGTGATCTGTGTCCTATATAGGAGTGAAACTTTAGGTATCACCAAAAGGCCTTTTTTATATGCTTCCCATAAGTTCTGGCAACACACCGGTGAAAGAAAATCAAAATCAAAGAATAACTGCAAAAATGATGGCCCTTTAAGCATACATGCTGATTTATGTACAACAGTGCATCTCAGGTCCCTGGGCCTTTTGTGCTAAAATTTAAAAATCTTTCTTATTAAAGACAGTATTTGAGTTTTGTGAAAAAATAAGACAAGTTACAAACAAATTACACAGAAAACACTCATAATCTGGATTTTTTTTCAAAAATATATTTTTTTACTGCCATGTCATGAAAAATGTACAAAATTTACATGTAGCATCTTTCAAAAAACCAATAATTTTCCACTTTTTTAGATAGTCAGACTGGCAAGTAATATATTTTTGGAAACCCTGGACAATATGCAAACAGAAAAATCACAAATCAGATGCATTGGTTGTAATTATAGAGGTTTGTACTGAAACATGTAACCCCACCCCCTAAATATGTCAATGACTGAATCAATCCTATCTTTGGTTGCAGAGCTAACATTACCAAAGGTATCTGCCGAACAGCTATGTTTTACCATCACTGGCTAATATATGTACATAAAAACTAAAATAGGTGCAATAAATATGAATTATGGTTAAAAATAGGCCTTGATAAAAGAAAAAAATGCCATTTTTGGTCTATGACCACCCCTCTCTAACAAAAGGGTCACAGAATACACAATTTTCACGAATTTGGAAATAGTTCAATGTTTTCAACATCTCAAAACTCAGAGGCATCATACAAATCTGTATTGCAATTCTTGTGCTGAATCAAGATGTCTGGACCATTACATCAATTGCCTGGAAAAATGAAGTCAAAAGGGCAGTTATGACAGAGTTGACAACATAAAAGAGGCCTGAAACGGGGAAAAATTAACATTTTACTGCTCTATAAGTAACATAGATGCAACAAACACCACCAATCCTTCATTTTGATAAGAAAATATTGACCATTAAGCTGACATTTACACATCTACACCAGTTTTGTATCAGGGTGTGGTCTTATTGGCCTGACATGTCTCAGGGTTCTAAGTTTGACTTTAAACAAAAAAGATTAGAAATCCTTGAAATGTACAAAATAACCATTTATTGGTGTAAAATAACATTCCTAGCTGTAATTCAACAACAAATTCCAATTACTATAATTTAATTGTCAACACAGGTGCAATTAAATCTCTCAAAACACATAAATAAAAAAGGGTGGGGTGGGGCATTTATAGCCTCTCTAAACAGAATGGTGGGATGAAAAATGTCTATAAAGACTGGGATATTGCTTCCTTCATGAAGGAAATGCAAGAATTTAAGGTTTCAAAGAGGAAAAAAATGCTTTTTCTGTCTAAATTGGTGGCAAAATTGAGCCAACCCCTGTTTTGAACATTTTGTACAAACCGATCTGCTGTATAGTGTTAACTCAGTGTTGCCAATTTTCAATTTTCTGTAGGAAAACTGGAGCTATTTCTAAACCTGACAAACTTATAGATCCCATCTAAGTTATATTAGCAATGGAAATAAGGGCAGTTTTAGAAATTTTGACTCTTTTGAGTAGGCATGAAGGCATTAATTTCTACATCGAAATAGGGGAATCTGTAGATTTTTAGTGAATATTCCTGATTTTTAGACAAAATTAGGTGAAATTACAATTTTGTTCACTTTATCTGTGCTTTCTGAGGCTGAATACACCAAAATTAGACATTGAAATATTTTTCTTACTGTTAGAAATTAAATAAAACCTTAAAATTGAGAAATTTGCAGTAAAATCACAATTTTTCTCCAAACTTTGATCATTTTTTTTAAAATTTAACATTTTTTGAGTTTTTCTCGTCTCAAAATACTTTATACATATTTTCTGACAATTTAGTCATCATGTTTTCAAAACTAAGGCATATCAGTCACAGCCATGTCATACACAGACAGGCCACAGATCACTAATTATTTCCCCATTGACTTTAATGTTAATTCTCGTCTCTTAGACCGGCTGTAACTTTTTCCCAAATATTCGTTGGGTAGAACGCTTTCTGCCACAGATGGAGCAACATGTGGCAAACTCTGGCCCAAAAGCATGTATGAGGTTCACCATGAAAAACTTGAGATACACAGGCTGGAAGTAGAGACAACTAAGCAAGCAATTTTTGGCCCTCCCTTTCAACGTAACCAACCTCACAACCCTTGTATCCTTCCGCCTCAAAATCATGAATATTCACCAAAACCTGGCAGAAAATGTATTTCTAAACCCTTTTCTTCGATTCTACACCAAAAAGTCAACAAAAATCGCCATGCAAAAGGGGGAAAAAGGGAAAGGGAGAGAAAGACTAAAAATAACTTTCGCCCTACATTCACCCATGAATATTTAGTGATCTGTGTCCGTATCGCCTTTATCTGGTCACAGATCAGTAATGATTTTCCCATGGGTGAGCTCTGTCCATCTCATTCTTGAATTTGACGAAACTCGAAAATAAGCTGTCTATTGTAGACTAGAACGACCAGGTTTAAAAAATATCTATAGTTTTACTTCCTTACATGTATTAGCCACGCCTCTTGTGTGTGGGGAGTGTGCGCATGAAACCATAAACTCTGTCATGACATTGAGTCAATCCGTGTGGCTTCGATTTCCACGCTCGTACATCCCTAGATCCCCGATTTTCTCCCACTGCCCAATACTGTCACACGCAGGCGAAATATTGAAATAAAATTAAACCGAAATTACCTAGTTTGTGTCGAATGAACGTTAAACCAACGTGTGTAGTAATGATATAATAATATATTAGAGGTGGTAGGAAGTGTTCTAGACTTACCAATATATGATAATTCTGATGAGTAGTAGAATAGGTGTAGTGATGGTATAATAATATGGTAATAACCACTGGACAGAGAAGAGACCATGAACCAGTATAACTATTGTCGTTAGAGATATCACATACACCAATTTCTCTTGTATACGTTTCTTCTTTAATATCTGACAAAATACAGTTTAATAATTCATTAAAAAATAAAACAAAAACGCATAGCTCTTTATGTAAATCTGACATAATTTAATCTCCCAAAGTCTGAAGATATTATGTCTAAACTGTTCATATTAATATAAGGATGTTATTCAAGGACAGATAACTCTGTAAGGATACGAAATGAAATGGGGTTTAACGTCCTACTGTTCTGCCCCGACAGGGCTAATAAAGATGGGCATACGTCATATAGTGTGATATGAGAGAAACATTCCCCAGACAGCGGCGCTACGTCCTACTCTTCTATCTAATGCCAACTGCCAACTGCCAACTGCCAAGGTATCTTTTAGGTTCACGTCAATGTGTACACGGGACCTCGGTTTTCGTAACTTTCGAACCACTACACAGCCCTCCGTCAAGCACCACTGACAAAGGGAAACCACGCCGGAAAATCACGACAACCTTTCACGACCAACACCGGGATCGAAACCGGGACCTCAAGTCAAGCGAGCCAGCGTCTTACTCACTTAATCACCTCAAGTCAAGCGAGCCAGCGTCTTACTCACTTAGTCGCCTTGCCTGCAACTAGCGATTTGTCCAAACCATTGTTGAAAGTTAATGCTAATAGGATTGTTTGTCATATAGGCCTATCAATGTTGCCTGTAGAGCGAATAAAAATCAAATATTTCACCTCGACAAATCGTCCAACGTCTGAATTCAGTTTCTTTCTGAGTTCCTCTTCTTCCTTTTTATACGAATCTCTTTCATCCTGGATTTTAATTTCCTTATAATCACCATTCGTGTATACTTGGTCATTTCTATCAAATAATAATACACTTGGTTATTTATATCAAATAATGGAATAATAATAATAATTGAAATATGAGTCGATAATAGAATTAAATTGACTACAGTTTAACTTCTCATATTTCTGCTTCATCTAGCTGCTAATGAAGACGGGCATAACGTACGACATATAGTATGCTATGAGAGAACTTTTGACGGGTTAGCGATACTACGATCTACACTTATATCGAATTACAAGTTCTTTTGCACTACAATGACTAAACGCCGATCCTTGTCAGCCCCCCCCCCCCAATCCCGCACCATTGACAACGGGAAAGAAAGTCGAAAGACAGAGCAACACCTCACTCACTGAGCCACCGCGGCTCTCTTATGGATTACATTATGTATCGACCGATAAGTCGATAATTGTGTTATCGGCGCACATTGGTATTTGGCCCGAAATGGACATGTTTACCAATGTTTCGACCGAGATTCTATTTTACATAATTTTACAGATGGACTTAGGCCTTCAGCCGTGTTATTTCAAATGGACAGAGCTAAAACCTGCGACCGAATTATGCAAGATGAAATGTCGGTTACTAAAATATATTCTGATTTCTCAGGAGACCAGAGACTTAAAACTCAAATGAGATAAGAGAGTTTGTACGTATCTAAAGCGCACCATAAACATTTCGAGACACCCGTAATGGCAGAACTTGAGATTTCAACAAAAATTACAATTTACTATCCCTTGAAGACAAACATACGGACACGACTATCTACACAAACATTTCTCGTTTCTCGGTCAAAACTGAACTTAGTGATCGATTCCGAGAGAGAGAGAGAGAGAGAGAGAGAGAGAGAGGGGTCGTTAACGTCCATTCAACACAAACTAGGTTATTTCGGGACTAACTCATGGTTCATTTTTTTTTTCAAAATTCGCCCGCGTTTTGGGGTCTTTAGCAGTGGGAGGGAGATTGAACAAGCCATGTTACTCCTTGTAAAGAATGGAAACTACGCCACATGATTCGATGACAGACCTTATGATATAAAACACACCTGCGTTAACCATTACCCCATAGCACACTATATGGTGTATGTTTATTAGCCCGGTTGATGAAGAATAGTAGGACGTTAAACCCCATTTTATTCCAGTATACTTACAGAATTTTTGAGACTGTTTTAACACCATTTGAGTTACATGTTATGGTCTTGTCTACTGTTTTAATATTATTCTTCACAGGCCTGTTTATGTCGGGATCTTTCCATTCATCCATTCCTGTATAATATACACTGTGTTTATTATCCTATCAAAGCTGAAAGTTGAACGGATGTGCGGTATAATGATAGACAATAACTAAGGAGGAACGGGTTTGAATCTTACAATTTCATGAACTGAAATTAAACGTACCTTAACATATTATTTGAAAGGGGAATTGCGGGGTGAAGTGTGGGTGGGGTGTTTTGGGTCAAGTGGTGGGGATTCGATTACGCTTGAACATGACAAGGAGTAGGGTTGCATCTCCAACCTCATGGGATTTCTCCTAGTCCTCCGGTATTCTCCAACTGCTAAAGACCCCTACGCGCAACCGAATTATTAAAATAAAATAGAACCATGTGTTAGTCCAGAAATGACCTAGTTTGTGTCGAGTGGACGTTAAACCCCATTTCTCTACCTTATCTCCCCTACTTGAAGACGGACACATACACCATGTGCTCTGTGACGATGACGTTTTCAGGGAATTCCAACAGTCAACGGTTCTGTTGTGACTGGTCTAACGAAGACGGGCACACGTCATACAGTGCGCTAATACCTACCCTTATATCGAATTCCAACTGTCAAAGGTTATTTTACGTTCACCCCAATATGTACACGGGACCTACGTCTAACTCACCGCGTCTCTTCGTGTTGTGCACGTAACAATGACTTATATATTAACGTGTAGGTAGATTTTAGTATAATGTATACACCTATGTTTGATATATTAACATATAGGTAATCTATAGTATCTGGTTTTATTATTCAACACTGTATATCTCATGTAGGCTATCTGTATCTATTATTCAGTCTATAATTGTTGTGTATAGACCTCATAGTAAACACCGCTATTATACTCATTTAACTAATATATTATTATTGTAATTCATACAGGGGCGGATTTAGGAATTTTGAAAAGGGGTTTGGGCGCCGCAAAATGAGGACACTTAATTTGGAGACTGGACAAGCCGCTGCGAGGGGTTGGGGTGGGGGGTCCCCGAAGATAATTATCCGTCATTTCCGTGCATCTGTTGACATTACAAGAGCTATTTTGCTGATATTTTCGTCAAAGTAAACGTTCGGAGAGGACATATTTTGGTCTGAAAAAAGGCACTTTCAACAGTAAAAAAGGGCACTCGCCCCACGCGCCCCGCACTGGATCCGCCCCGCACGTATTGTCCCGTCTTTCCGCCATGTCGAATTCCAATTGTCAAGGATCCCATTTTACGTGCGGTATAGATTTTTCGTCCTATACGAGTGACTAGGCACTGTTGCTTGTCATGCTCTTCAGTCATACACCATGACCAAGGATCGAACCCAGGTCCTCTTGGTTATTAAGCTAGCGTCCCAATCACTGCGGCACAATAATCGATGTATAATCATGGTCCAAAAAGAAAATTTAAATATCTCATTTGTTGTTGTAGACAGAAAAGTGTCATTTGAATAGAAAATAATTAAGTGTCTATTTTTATATTTGGGTCAGTACAATTTAGTAACATTTCTTCAGTATTTTTGAAATAATAAAAAAGAATTGAGTGAATTTTAAACTATTTGACTGTCAAGGGGCCCGGTTTCGAGTCCAAGCTTTCAGGAAAGGGCTAGGAGGCGAAGGAGTAGGATCGCCTGCCTAACCTCGTGGGTTTTCTCTGGTGTCCGCTGTTCGAGACCGCTCGACGCAAATTAAATACTGAAACTAAATAATACCAGACTGGTGCAAGCTTACAATCGAAAGGAACTTGACTGAAATAACACTGACATAATTTCTGACCATAAAAATGAAATGAAAAGGGGTTTAACGTCGTCCTACTTTTCTTACCCGTCTTCCATTAGCCCAGGTTAGGTGTAGAACAGTAGGACGCTAAACTCAATTTCATATCCGACTGTTCTGCTCATAAAATGGGCTAATGAAGACAGGCATACGCCATACAATCGGCTATGAGGGCAATTTTGCCTGGACAGCGGCACCACAGCCTACTCTTATATCGAATTCCAACTGCCAAAGGATCTTTTACGTGCACGCCAATGTGTACACGCGACTTCGGTTTTTCGTCCCATCCGAACGACTAGACAAATTAATTTTTATTTTTCATATTACTACCGGTATATTCCAGTTCCTATATTCTATCAGAATGCAGTTGTCTAGACAACCAGGTAATTCAAACCTGTTATAATAAGAGACAATAAGTATGTAATCTTACCTGTAGTCTAGCTTACCGTCTTGAGAACTATCTGTATGTAGTATATGGCCACTAGTGATATACAAGTTTACACTATATATCGACCTATATATCCAACTAGTCTATATACTTGTAAACATGTGTTACACTGGACCAATAGACAGTGTTTCACATCAGACTAGTCATTTCACGTATTATCCTCCTTAATATCACATTAAATTATATAAAACTATAAAAAAATAAAAGTTTAGGCCTAATCACGTAAAATCATCCTTGCAGGGAAAACCACTGCCGGAGTATAGATTCACCCATACTACGTCCACCCACAGCACACTGTAATATGGTCTTACTCACTGTAGGCTATAATTAGTTCTGTGGGTGTCGACAACTTGGACGTTACACCCCAATCCACCCACCAAGTATAATACTAGTGGAGTATAATACTAGCAATTTGTCTTACAAAGACGATATTGTGTGGAGTATAATAATTTATAAGAATGTAATTCTTCGATTCGGATCACCGATCATCGGGGTCAGCGCGAGTAAAATGTTGGGTCGTACAAGGCTACTTGTGTGGAATAATGGCGTTGTTGGGTCGCTTAATATTATAATAATACCAGTACTAGATCACGTAATGTATCGTTATATGGCCTACTAGGCCTAATACTATTATTAGATCCCTGCGGTGGCCGAGAATGTTCATCAAGTATTTTCCTGCGTGGTTCCTTCTTGTCAGTGGCGCAGAACAGATGACCTTGCAAGGGACAACTTTTATAGTCACTCGGAATTCAAAGATTTGGTATACAATGTATAATACATTACATGATGATGATACGGTAGGCCTTGGTTACCTTTTTTAAGCTTGCTATATTATTCATTGTCGTTGGTTCAGCTTATTGCCAATTGGATCTTGTTTTGGCTGTTTGATACAAAACATTTATTATTCAAATTTATTCACCATTTCAATTTCCATTGCATCGTGCAATATCAGGAATTCAATTGACCGTTACACGCTGACAGGTCAACGGCCTTCGTGTTTACATTTTAATGCATTTGGATAACACCGTTTTAATTCAAGTGAACCAGAAATACTACTGTCCAATGTATATCTCTTCAATGCCTACCAGTATTGGGAATTATTTTTACTGGTAGACATAGATAAAAGGTCCACATCTTATCAAAGCATTGTAAACAAATTTACATATTTTAATCTGTTATAGTGAAGATTATTATTATAATTATTATCTTAAAATTATTCGCGCTATCATTTACACATCTTTTCTCGACGTTTCGAATGAATTTCTGGATTGACGTTACTAAATAAAGGTAAGCAACTCTATTTAAAAATAGTAGGAAGCAGACCAAACGTTATTTTTATAAAGTTATTTATTGTAAAATCACATGATTCTCCTCTGCATAAAGAGAGGGTGTTGGGGTGGGGGTGGGGGGGGCTGCCTGCACATCAAATACAACCGAAATGGGACTACACGGGGGTACGACAGCCCGGGTGTTTCCATGTAGGCGCCAGGAGATATTAATGAAGATTGGCAGTGCGACGTTGATTCGTGATGCCCTTCTTACGCGATGCTCTTCTTTCGTGGCGCCCTTCTTTTGCGATGCCCTTCTTTCGTCCCTTTTCGTGATTCCCTTCTTTCGTGATTCCCTGCTTTCGTGATTTCCGTAACCTAATAAGAGAAGGTTTGGGAGTTTTATTTTCAATAAAATAGACTGTCGCTTTTCTTTGTAGTAGCCTAATGGTGGGTGGGGGAAATGTAATGTTGACATAATATATTAATAAAAAATAAATTTCTAGGCATGCCCATCTTTAAATACGTGTTTACTCTGGACAACTGTTTTGATTTGTGGGGAGGTGGGGTGGGAGTAGCAAGTGTAGGTGTTTGTAGGTGGGGGGGGGGGGTATTATGTTGACATAAATGATTATCATGTTATATATTATCAAAACATAATTTTCTATCTAGGACTGCCCATCTGTAAATAAGTGTTTGTGATGCCCTGGACAACTATTTGATTAAGTAAGTAAGTAAGTAAGTGTATTGTATAGAAACGCCCACGGGGAGCAGCATACAATTACAAAATGAAAGAAAAATCACATTAGAATAAACATACATAAACATAGATAAACGTTGCCTGATTCAAGGGCGACACGTAAAGATGCCTTAACCTTAATCGATCATAATACCTAATTCAATCTTATAAGGGGGGTTGGGATGGCCTAGTAGTCTAGAGTGCCGCGCTTCGACCTCTAGCTGGCCGGTCACCCCTGGCTTGCGGCTGTGGTTTCCAACCCTGGTGTGAGCGTATGTGGCATGGAGATAGGGGCGCCTTCTCAACCTCGTGAGTTTCCTCCGGGCACTCTGGTTTCCTCCCACTGCTAAAGACCTCTACGCGCAAGCGAATTATTGAAATAAAATTGAAACCATATGTTAGTCCCAAAATGACCTAGTATGTGTCGAGTGGACGTTAAACCCCATCTCTCTCTCTCCCCCCTCTCTCTCTCAATCTTATAATGTACTTATGAAAGAACGCTTACAACAAAAAGAAAGAAAATAAACGTGACTAGAATATTTGCGGATACATGTAGAATATATTATAGAGCATTCAGATATATTTAGTGATACTGATATATACATGTGGGATGTGGGTAGCAGTGGTGCGTCTGTGGGAGGGGGGGGGAAATTGGTGGGAAATGAGTTCACTTTGATTTAAATGATGAGGTGTGAGATAAATGTATTTTGGGAGCAGAAACCACTTGATTAAAAATTGACCTGAAAAGTGTTTTCTCGTGTTTTTGGTTCAGTACCAATATTGTCATTCAAAATATTAAATTATGATGGTACTTTCGAGAGATCTGGAATTTAAACATAAAAAAACACATGTTCGGATATTATCTTCTTGATGGCTGATCAACAGCTCGCATGCATTCTTTGGATATGCTTCATATACCCATTCACATTGTAAATCTTCATTCCAGCAGGGTCATTTTGTTCGATTATTGGTTTTGCAGCCTGTTTCCATATCGTTGCAACGCAAAAATAATTATTGCGTTTAATGTGCAGCAAAAGACTACTCAGGCAAGATGGTAATAAAGAAAAAAAGTTTTGTTATTTTTCATCAAAATAAAATTCCCCCAGAAGATCTTTCTTCGAATGTCATCTACAGGTGTAATTCAGTTTACAAGGTACAAACACTTTTTTTTAAACTAGCAATTACGTCATCCCAGCCCTTTAAAAATTGTTAGAAAGTTGGGATTATCTTGAAAAAGAAAGACAGATAGTCATTACCACTGAAAGCATGTACTATATGCCGAGATATTCTCGACACTTTCAATACTAATCTTGATCGGATCAAAATATATCAAGATATGGAAAGTGTCGAGAATATCTTAGAACTGACAACCAACCACGAGGATACCAAACATATCTTACCTACTCCTCTTCGCATTTCAAATTAATGGAGGGGGCGAAATAGACATCCCAATCATTCTCTTGCAATCACTGATCCCAATATACACATTTTGATCGATAATGAGACGGGTAAAGGAAGAAAATATCGCGAAGGGCGACTTACATCAGTAGATGGGTGAATAAAATAACAGACCTTTCTTTATTACCACTTTGCCGTATACGGGATCTTTTGTTGCATGGCTGGAATGATGATTTACAATGTGAATTGGTTTCGTAAGCAAATCCAAAGGATATGCGAGCTGTTGGTCAGCTACCAAGAAAATATTTATCTCAATAATATGAACTTTCGATTTTAAAATCTTCTGATGAGGACTAGAATAAACTAATAACTAAACATATCCCTGTGTTACTGTGTTTTTGATTTACATTCCCAGATCTCTTGAAAAGAACCATTATAATTTAATATTTTGAACGAAAACGCTAACGGGATACTACTTTAAGCTCAATTATGAACGAAATGACTTCTGTCCACAAAAATACATGTTGTCACTTCTCCCCCACCCTACGAGATCGCACCCCAGCGTCCACCCCCACACAATGGGAAAATGGGAATCTTAAAAACGTATTTATAAGAGATGTTTCATCAAGTTCACCATTTAAATCAACGTGAACTCATTTCCCGCCAATTTTATTCCCCCCACCCCTCCACACGCACACCTGTTACCCCACCCCATAAATCAAACAGTTGTCCAGGTGCATCATAAACACTTATTTAGAGATGGACAGTCCTAGAAACTTATGTTTTATTAATATAAAATGATCATCATTTATGTCAACATGACACCCCCCCCCCCACCCTACACACACACAAACAGCTACACTTGCTACACCCACCCCAGCTCCCCAGATATCAAAACAGTTGTCAAGGGTATCATAGACACTTATTTAAAGATGGACTGTCCTAGAAATTTATGTTTTATTAATATATTATGTCAACATGACATTCTCCCCACCCCCACCACACGCCCATTGTAGACATTTGACGCCCTATATCTCGGAAACGCCCCCTCCAACGCCTGATCACCACCCATATTCGGAATCTACACAAAAAACTGGTCTCATAAATTTACGGCTCGGGTGTCGATTGCCCCCCTTCAGCCACCGGACTAAAAGCGAAAGATACCTGTGGAATTGTTATACAACCCATGTCTTGAAGAACAACCCAGCTTGAACCGTGGAGTTAAAATCTTTTAACTAAGATAAAATCCAAATTTTAGTAATTTGATTGGATAATATGGGACGGATTTTCAATCAAAATTGACGTATCTATTAAAATTTCGATTTTATCTTCAGTTAAGATTTGGAGAAACAGGGTCTTAGCTTGCACCGCGGAGTTAAAATCATAATAACTGATAACATCAGCAGTCTAAAATAAAATAAAATCAATCCGCCAACAGGATCGGATTTACGTCGGGTGATGACAGATTCTCTATCGATGATGTAACCGCTGATGATTGATTGACAGGTTCTAGTCTCGATCAAATTACTGAGGAGTGGGTGTCTTTATTTCGTCATCAATTACATGGTGACGTCATACATAGTGTCAGTGGGCTCTGTTTCCCGCACATCAAAGCCCTGTATAGGGAAAGTTACGACAACTCATTTACAGGCGCCATTTTGGGTCCCAACTATGACGCCATAAAAACTATGACGTCATGGCGCCGTATAGCCTTACTTAACAAAATGTTTTATTTTTTTCTTGGTATATCGTTTTTCGGGATACAATTTATCCTAAACAAATTGCAAAAGAATAGTTCGGATAGGGCAAGTGGTATTCAAAGGCACTGTTAAGTATCAAATTGTCCCTTAAAGTTAAGCTGCCTTAACTTTTAAGTGTTAGTCTTTAAGTGGTATTCAAAGGCCAGTTTAGGTGAGAAATATCCACTTAACTTTAAGTGACCTATGGGAGGTACCTTAAAGTTAAGTGAGATTATAATGACTTCTTTTAATGCAGTAGAAGCAGTCCCGTAATGGTGTTTTTAAAAGGTGGGGGATTCAGATTAAAACAAAGACAATGTCGCCGAGCGTAGCTGACCTTTTTTCGTCGTCAATTTTGATGGTGTAGGGCCATAATGGAGTATGAGGTTATTACCACCGAGATATGTTAAGGATATCTTTCCCCGATCATTTATCATTTTATGTTTGTATGTTTCCATGACTGTCATATAATAAAGTTAAATTCATTTGTGATGACATGGCTTTATAGATTCCAGAAATTATTTATACTACCACTAGAAGCATGGTATGATCTATTTTTTTTACAACTCATTGCCATATATACGTAATCGGTATTTATTTCGGTAAAATATAATGCAACATGAATATCTCGCACACACAATGTGCTGTCAATGTCAAACGATAGATTTATATACAACACTGTATAATTTATGCGGTCATTGTGTATTGCTAATAATATGTTGTTTTCTAGTCGCGTTATATTGTTAAAAAATTAAAGTTTACAATATCCATCATTATACTACCACTATTTATTGTAATCTATTGGAATGGATTTTTTTTTTAAAAAAAAAGTCTATGAAAACAGCTGTTCCGACAAAGGATGCACACTATCATAATTTATCGTAAATTATAATCATACTATTTTAATGGGTTACAATAATATTTCGACATACATTTTCCTGGTGATGTACACTAGGAATTTAATAGAGTATAGTGGTGCGCTTAAGGGGGCATAACATGCTTGCAATGTCAGAAATTCGTGATTTTTGGCAGTGATGGGGTATTCCATAAATTGAAAATTCATGCTTTTTGGCGAATGTGAGTATTCCATAATATAAGTGTGCAGTTAAGTTTTCACATAGCCAAGTATAATATGTAAAATACAACCTTTGAATACAGATTTAAGGTAATACGATCAGTAAACAGTTAAGTGGAAAAATTGAGTATTTTTACTTAACTTTTAGAAAACCTTTGAATACGGACCCATATAGACTCTCTAAACCATGTTTACACTGGGATAAATCATAGTTTTGTAAAAAGGGGGTCGATCGTCAAATGAACGTGAATTTATTTTACGATATGTTAATCCTGAAACGACATAGTTTCTCATAAATGAATATTATATTGTCAACACGCTTAAAATAGATGGATGCAATAGATTTGGCGTAGAAAATTCTAGTTACACACTGTTAACCACACAAAGATGTCTTATGTTAATAATTCATATACTTTATTCAGCTCGACGAAAATTAAAAAATTTATACACTGTTGGTTAAACTTGAATGTAGATATCATAAAAATATCTTATTTCATAAAGTCTTACCTATTTGTCGACATTAAGGTGTACTTATTCTATTGTTCCTTTTTAGTCTTTGAATTTTCTTGTTTAAAGTTCCAATAGCATTTTTTTAAGTTATATTTTCAAAATGTATAAAAATAAAGCCCTAAAATAGATTGAACCTATAAACAGTCCTACCTTGTTAAAGAATAATCCTATTAATCCTATAATTCACTATTGCCAGTTGAGAAATTGGCAAAAATATCATTTTCAACTTCAAATTCAAACGTTTGAAGATGGCCGTCCATGGAGAGGAATGGGAAAACAAGGGAGGTAATTGAGTAACTATTTCCTTAACCAGCCTGTGTCAGCCTTTTTAATGCCCAAAAATTTTTGCCCATGATCGTATAATAGTGAGTTGACAACCTTTTGAGCAAAAGACATAGAAATAATTATGTTTTGACTTTCTTAGAAAATGTGAAATTGGAACTTTAACATTTAGTAGGGATGTATGCGTTTGATGGAACAAAAAGTCGGTAAATGTATAGATGGGAGGAACAAACTCGAGACAATTTGTAACAAATCTGATATACTTTTGATACTGGTTAAACATCAGAACAACATCATTCTTTTCATTGGAAATGGGGGGGGGGGGGTAAATACCCAAAGGAGGACAAACTCAAAACTAACTGCGTCCCCTTCATTGTCTACCTCTGGAATGACGTCTTTGTATGTTGCATTTGTGTCGTTTATATATAAGACAAATTGATATTATTGACACATAGGCGGGGAGTGATAACGTCTTACCCCAAACAATTTGCAAAAGAAACCATAAAGTTTCGGAGAGCGATATCTGGTATCGCATGATACTCATAAAACATATGCCCGGAACACATGTCGCGCATACACATATAGCAGAGTGGCGCTAGACACCTTTTAATTAAATTACACTGATTTTAAGTTATATTAATTTCAAATGTTGTGTCCATCCGTCAATTTAAAGAAATTTCGATTTTCGAAAAATTGATGATACAATTAATGATCGATGACCGAAAACTGACGCACAATCCGGAATAGCTCTAAACAAAAAAATAGAGCGCATATTTTGCCGGCTAGAGGGAAAAATGGTTTATCTCCCAAATTATTATATATACATGTATTTTGATTTTTCACTTTAACCGTCTGCACAAAAAAAAATCTGATTTTTAAAAGCGTATGCAAGTTAGATATATTTAATAGCGCTTTTATCTGGGAAATCTTATACTTCATGCTCTTATGAATTCGGCTATATAACAATGTACTCTTTGGGTTGTATAATAATTAATAATGATAGTATGTCCAGCTATACTTTTCGTTTTAAAAATGCATGTTTTATCGCCTATAGCCTCTTTTTTCGCGGAATTCTATATTATATCTATCAACATTCCACATCCCTGTTGGGGCAGACAACTTCGACACAGCAATATAATTGGGCATAAAGTAGATAGTGAGTAAGCAATGACTTGGGACCCAAAATGGCGTCTTTTTACATTTGACGTCATATTTTCATGACGTGATATGAAATTTCTGGCTTCACAGTTGTCGCAACTTTATATATATACGGCTTTGCCGCACATATGAGTATGACGTCATATTATGTGGATTGTACTTTAGGGAAAAGGTAAGGGTTAGGCTTGGTTAGGGTTAGCGCTAGCCCTATTTACATCTGGATAGTTTAACGAATCGTGCAGGTCCTAACCCGCAATCTACATATGCCGTGAACTGGACTTTAACAGAATGTTAAACATTGTCTCCGCCGTGCACACACATACCCCCCCCCCCCGACACACACCCAATCACATATGTATTCATATGTTTGTCAAAGATTTTAACTGGACCTCAGCAGAATAGAAAACATATTCACAGGCATTTTAATTATATACACAGTAAAAATAACATCCCCATTTTATACCCCATAAAGTTTAATATTGTTTTATAGTCAGTATATAATATTTATATACATCATCAACAGACAACATGTAGTTATATAACTATAAATGTTTAATATTGTTTTATAGTCAGTATATTATACACCATCAACAGACTACAACCACCAGGAGACTCCATCTCTGTGATCTATATTATAGTTTGACAATGGAAGATGTTTGTTGTGTTGTTTGTAGTGGTACTTCTTCTGTATATCATCATGACTGTAGATACAATGAATATAACCACCATCTCTACCATACACCTTTCTATGCTCCTCCTTTATCATCTTCTCTAATTCATCTACTGTTTTATCTCTACTTATACTTATATCAGTCAGAACCCACTCCTTGCTGTAAATACAGGTAAATATATAGTATAATACTTATATCATACAGGTAAATATAATATATTGTCAGTTTAATTAGCAAGTGAATAAAAACCATGTTTCTACTTACAAGAATTTGTGGTTTATTATAGTAAGTTCAATCATATCATCTTTTTCTTTAAATATATTATTTTTATTTGTCTTCTTGGCGCCTGTTTTAACTTCCATCACGTTCATCCTTGACTTGAGTTGTTGTATTTCGTCAGCTTGAGTCTTATTGTTCAACTTGAGTTGTTGTATTTCATTCTTCATTCTATCAACATCTTGTTTTAGTTGATTAGTCTGATGACAGTGTATGGTGTTGGTCTCCCCTAGTTGTACATTATTTGAATCGTACAAATTAACAATCTGTTGTTGGACAACCTGTTGAACTGACTAAAAACAAAACAAAAACATATCTAATAAATTTTAACATTTACCTTAATTGAGAGAGAGAGAGAGAGAGAGAGAGAAGAGAGAGAGAGAGAGGGAGACTGGTCGTATCTTTCCACCCCTCCCGTGGCTGTCAACCATAATCAGAAATTACGATCATAAGACGGGTGACGTAATTATGACTGGTGACTTGTGACGAATTTGCGGCTAATGACGTAATCGGTGACAAAACCTCGTTATTACCGTAAATAGATGGGAGAACGCTAGATCAGAGACGGTCCTGGACATATATATGACGTCATGTGGGGATTGTGGGTTAGGGTAAGGGTTGGATTTGGTCCAGGTTTAGGGTTAGTGCTAGGCTGCTAGCAATGTTTATATCTCGAGATTTTGACGAAAATCAGCAGGGCCTAATGTTAAAATGTGCAGGACTGTCTCCGATCTAGCGTTCTCGAAATATATGATTTGAAAACACCATTAATGTTAATTTTACACACAGAAAGAAATTATTAAATTTCCAAGAGGGAAATCCCCGTCTATTTGTGACTATGAGTTAAGCTTTGTAGATTAGGTCATACTGGTCTTTTTTATAATATGATAGTCTATTTTAAGCGTTGTAGACTTGATTATACTGATCGTCTATATAGTAATATAATCGCTAAGTGCTACGTACGTTGAAGACAGATTATGAGTTGTTATGCTTAAAGATACCTTACCTCGATATTATTTATGGGGAAGTTATTGCCCATGAAAGTATGGAAATTCTGGTCTATTTTTAAAGTAGAGTCATCAAATCGTACTAGAAAAATACTGAATTCCATGACAACATCCACGGGATGTGAGGGTACCTAACAGGCAGCATGTAATTAACGCCCAATAGATTCTGTGATTAAACAACGGAAGAAGAAGGTGGGGGCGGACAGCCCAGGAATTTAGTTTGACTTGGATATTTATGGTAAATTGACAGCGACTAAAGATTCTGTAGTTGGGAGGGGACAACCAAGGAATTTAGTTTGGCTTGGATATTTAGGGTAAATTGACAGCGATTAACGGGCGAATACGGGCTGCTAATGGATTGCCCCTCAACATAGTCACGTGATAAACATGGCCGATTCCTACGTCATGGAGTAGTTGTCTTACTATTAAAATGTCTTGAAACAAATTTAAAGCAAAGTTTTGATAGATAAATTAGTTTGAATATGTTTTTAGTTCAAGTATGTTATCATATTACACAGTTGGTACGAGGGGAAGCCCCTTTAATTATGTACTGTTATTTTACACAGTTTGAACGAGGGAAATCCCCTTTAATAATTATATATTATCATATTACCCAGTTGGTACGAGGGGAAGCACCTTTAATAGTAATATATTATCATATTACACAGTTGGTACAAGGGGAAGCACCTTTAATACTTATATATTATCATATTACACAGTTGGTACGAGGGGAAGCCCCTTTAACAGTTACAATATAACCCATTGATATCAAATAAGGGGAATTCCCTCAACATACAGATAAACCGGTTTAACCAGTTTATGACTATAATGTTATTATAGGTAATTTATACAATCTGGTATCCAAGGGCATGAAACCAAGGTTCTATTAATGATATAACAGGGTCCAAAACAAGATGTCGAAATGTGAACGTTAGCTATGACAACTGATTTAGTAAATGGTCGTAACGGGTTTACACGTACATTACGTACCACACTCGACAGAAAGACCACACCCCATATCCAATTAAAACAATAGGTTCTATAAACATAGCAATCCAACCACACACACCGATGCAAATGTTGTGGATTTCACCCCAGGCTTGTGCGTGGTCAGTTACGGTCAGTTAGATTTTAAACCAAATTTTTCCCTCATCTCCACTACTACTACACGCCCACATCCGTTTCACCCCGATTTTCCGGCGTGGTTTCCCCTTGTCAGCGATGCAGGGCAGGGGGGGGGGACAAGGACAGCTGTCTAGTCGTTCGAATGGGACGAAAAAACGAGACCCCGTGTTCACATTGGCGAGCACGTAAACTATCCCTTGACAGTTGGAATTCGATATAAAATGTCCCTCATAGCACACAGTATGGCGTATTATGCTCGATTTCATTTGTCCAGCTTGGAGCAGAACAGTAGGACGTTAAACCCCATTTCATCTCATTTCCAATTTCAATGCATTTTATTGTCTATTCGTCAGTTATCTAGGACAATGATCTCGAGTTATATTGGTTCAGAATTTAAATCCGTTAAAATACCCTGAAACATCTTAATTCTATACTCACGGTGTCAGTCATCATGATGTTGTTATAGTAACAGATTTAATAAATACAACCTTCTTCTAATCTGGTCGACAGCAGAAATAACGAGAAAAACAAAAATGGCGAGACAAACAGGCAGGAAATATTTATTAAAATCTCCAAAAGGGAAACCACTGTCTATTTGTGGCAATGATCTCAGGATTGTAGACTAGGTTGTACTGGTCTTGTGCTTAACAGTAACAAAATAGTAACATGACGATCTTGTCTACTGTATTACGTCAGTATATTATTACATAAAGGGAATACCCACAATACGAACTAGATAAAACCAGTCAATAATGGGAATTCCCAAAATGGAATACTGTTCTTGTTCTACTTATAGTCCATAACAAAATATCATTCCACCAAAGTTGTCTCTACAACTAAAATTCACCTCTGTTTATTGTGACGTGTAATAGTAATACTGATTTACCTCGAGACATCGTGGAATCTCAGCATCCTACCAAAACTCTACAGAGGTAACTATATAAGTATGATTATTATATAAAGGTACATAACTCCAATTAATGAGATGTGGATGCAGACCACTACTAATACTCTCCACATTCTGGTGATCTTAAACTGTACAGTGTCCAAACTGTCAGATTTATCTGATACAGAAATAGAACATTCAAGGTTACAAAAAGTCAATATAAATAATTACCATTCAATGCGGACTGCATCGACAATGTAATTTCCGACACTTATTCTAGACCATAAAGTCAACACAAAATGCTACGCAAAGCGGATAAAATGGAGAATGGGCTAATTTGCTATATATAGACGCATTATAACAGATAAAATAGAATAATCGCTATTATATAGAGTCATTATCACAGATAGAATAGGATAATTGCTATATATAGACGCATTACAGGTAGAATAGGATAATTGCTATATATAGACACATTATAACAGGTAGAATAGGATAATGGCTATATATAGATGCACTATAGAGGTAATGACTCGACTGAGGTCCAATGCCATCTGCAACCTAGCAAGTTTTCGGATGGGACAAAAACCAGTGCCCCCCCCCCACCGATCTGTTTACAGAATAAGACATGACATTTTATTTTAGACCCTCCCCTCAAATTAGTCACATGGCAAACAAGGGGAATTTGAGACAAAGATTTTGCCCTGCCAGGTTTTAGATCCAACATCTTACTCACCGAACCACTGTGGCTGCCTATACATGTAAATTTATAAATCTGTGTAATTCGTCCACAATTCAACAGCTAATTAAAGGAAGACAGGTATACACCATCCAGGGTCCTATCAGCAACATTTGACCAGACAGGTATACACCATCCAGGGTCCTATCAGCAACATTTGACCAAACAGTCAACACCATCCAGGGTACTATCAGCAACATTTGACCAAACAGTATACACCATCCAGGCAGGGTTCTATCCTAATGAACACTAGATGCTAATTTTGTTTATTTTATTCGGTAGGTAAATCTACATAACTATTGAAGTAAAGGTCGTCCCCGACCAGTGACGATAGTATAATAGTATTATTGAGCTTTATAAGACAACTCATCAAATCTCTGAAAAATCAAACCCTATATTTCCAATGTTCTCAGTCACGGTATTTGTATGGTAGTTGACCAATATAGTTTACAGGGGATTTCAACAGACATTAAAATCTCACTTAGATTTGCTCAGACTGCAAAAATCACTTGTTAAAAATTATACACTACAGTCGGAGTTTTAGAAGGCACAATATTCCAGACTAAGCAGGAACTAAATGTGTCAATTTATATAAATTTTACATAATGATGTTTAAGTACTGCCATATGTAAGAATATGGTCTTTAAGACCATATTGTGTCTTTGGGAAATTGTTAAAAACAACTATTTTTATAAAGTCAAATTCACATGCACCTAGTGCACTGAATGAAAAGCTATACATAAATAACAAGTGATGTTTTGGTAAAATTCTAACCACTGTCAAAATATTCGTTAAGTTCTACCTGTTATTTAACCTATGGTTGGAAGACCATATAAGGAGTATCACCTGATTGTAGTGGTGAGAATTGTAAGGCTTTATTCCATATTTGGAATGGAATTTAGGGTCAAAGTTAATCTTGAGCCTGCAGGAACTGGGGGATATAAAATAGGGGTAGAGCGAGGTTCGTTAGAAACTCACCCAGATTTCAAGCAGCCATTACCTGTGGAGAACAAGGGACCTGCGAAACCATTCAGCCGGTAATAAAATTATTTACAACTAACGCTGTGGTATTATTGTCGATCACAAGAAAAACACAACAAAGAAGTCCTATAGTACTACAGTGTTGATTTGGAGCCGTGATTTCCAGGAGCAGATAGAATTAGCCAAATTTTATTTTTGTGAGTATCTCTTTTCGATTTTTTCACTAATTTCTATCTGTAGTAATGGTTGAGGAATTTTATAGAAATTTAGGTGCCCAATTGATAGGTTTGTCTTCCTCAATATCCACGAATTCAGTAGCTAATATAATTGAACCGTATAAAGGAGATCCAAAACAATTTAAAGAATGGATCAAAAATATTGAAAAATACTGTGTTCTCGCCACAGTACCTGAAGACCGGGTAAAGTTAGTCGCTTTTCAATCAAGTAGGGGGGTCGTAAGTCATTTTATTCAAAGAAAAATGATGGCAAATGCCAATTTAACGTGGGATGCTTTAAAACAAGATTTGATTAACACTTTTTCGGAAATTACAGACACACAACAGGCATTGGCAATTCTAGCAAAAATTAGACAAAAACCTGAGGAAAACGTGCAAGTTTTTGCTGAAAGAATTCTATCTTTAGCCGCTGAAGCATTTCCAGGTTATGCCGGACAGCGAGAATTTGATAGGCAATTAATTAATTTCTTTATCGACGGACTTCAGCTCGAAAATATTAAAACAAAAATTTTACGAGACGACCCGCAGACTTTCGTCGCAGCAGTAGATTTGGCTAGTCAAGAGCAAAATATTAGGAAAAGATTTGCGTTAAGATTAGGCGGACAACACACACGCGTATATACAAATAGCGAACATGAACCCATGGATGTCGATTATGAACGAAACCGCACGTGTGGAATATGTTTTCGTCGGGGTCATGTAAGCCGCGAATGCAGACAAAAACGAGGTGTAAAGGAGGTTAAGGCGAGTTTTCAAGGAAATACGACGTGTTGGTTTTGTGGCGTAGAAGGGCATTTTAAACGGGACTGTAGGAAATTTGAAGACTATCTTAAATCAAATCCAAGATTTAAACGACGGGGTACATTAGTTAAGCCCAAAACTCCACATAAACGGGGAAACTAAGGTACTCTTTTCGGGGGGCTTACGGGAAGAGTAGCTATAAAAAGCCCTTTTCTGGTATAAATGTTTCAGGTTGTTCAAGTTCATGTTTGATTAAAATAGAAAAACGAAATTTTCGATCATTAGTTGACACCGGGGCTCAAGTATCTTTAATTAGTAAGCAGGTATATGATTCTTTAAAATATAAACCAAAGTTGGACAAAAGTAAAATTATATTACAGTCAGTAAATGGACTTGAACTTAAATTGGTCGGTTCTGCAAATTTGGAATTTCAAATAAAGGGTAAAAAGTTAAGACACGTATTTCATGTTGTTTCCAATATGAATAGAAACGTAATTTTAGGTCGGGATTTTCTCGTTTCTCACGGGCGTAGGCTTTTCTTTGATTTAGGGTGTATGAAAATTGGAAAAATGTATGTTTCCTTGGATAATGACGCAGAAATATCTTCTGTTTTGCGAATAGCAAACGATGTAATTTTAAAACCCCAGACAAGGTACATCATTCGTGCGAAATTGAAGAGACATAGTTACGACAGTGGACAAGATATCTTCATGGTTGAACAAGCAACTAAAGGGTTTGTGAGTAGCGAACCGGGACTTATGGTCAGCAATTCTTTGTTCAGCATGGAACGTGCGAAAACTTTTGGTAAAAGAATCCCAGTCTTTATTGTAAACAGTACCAACAAAACGTTTCGATTAAGAAGCGGATGTGTTATTGGGCGTGCTGTCGAGGCGTTTGACAGTACGATAGCTTCGGTGGATCAGGTTTTACGGGGTGCGTCGCAGTGTACTGATGCAAATTTAAATGAAAAATTTTCTAAAATCAATGTACCAGATACGGAACGCGTTAAGTTATTTAATCTTTTGAGGAAAAATCATGATTTATTTGCGATAAGTGACTCAGAGTTAGGACATACAGATACGGTAAAAATGACTATTGACACAGGTAACCATTTCCCCATCAAACAGCGGGCATATCGTACTCCATTGACGTCTAGACCCATTGTTAACGAGGCTATCGATGACATGTTACGTAATAATATCATAAAAGAAAGTAACAGTCCTTGGTCATTTCCTATTGTCTTAGTAGACAAGAAAGATGGAACAAAACGATTTTGCGTTGACTTTCGGAAGCTTAATAAAATCACTAAGACCGTCAGTTGGCCCCTACCCCTCATTGAGGACATGTTAGGGCGATTAGATAAATCAGAATACTTCACAACTCTCGATATGAAATCAGGGTATTGGCAAGTTTTGGTCGATGAAAAAGATAAGGAAAAAACAGCGTTTGTATGCCATAGAGGCTTGTTTGAATTCAATGTTATGCCATTTGGAATTAATAATTGTCCAAGTATTTTTTCGCATTTAATGGCACGCGTTCTTAAAGGACTTGAAGATTTTGCAATAGCATGTATCGATGATATACTAATTTATTCTCGTTCAAAGCGAGAACATTATGAACATATTAAGCTTGTATTTGATCGTTTGCGACAACATGGGTTGAAATTAAAACCCTCTAAATGTAATTTTTTTCAACAAGAAACTAAATATTTGGGTTTTGTCATCACTCCCGAAGGAATTAAAACAGATCAGGATAAGGTTTGTGCTATTAAGGGTATGGATCAACCTCGTACGGTAAAAGAAGTTAGGAGTTTTATGGGAATGTGTAGTTATTATAGACGCTTTATTCCAAATTTTTCTAACATTGCTGAACCTTTAATCAAATTAACGAAAAAATATGCAAAATTTAAATGGACATCTGAATGTCAAACTGCTTTTGAATTTTTAAAGGAGAATTTAACGACAGTGCCGTTATTAGCTTACCCAGATCCTAATTTACCGTATATACTTTATACTGATGCAAGTGATACATCTATAGGCGCAGCGTTAGTGCAGGTGCACGAGGATGGAAACGGGGAAAAAGTCGAACGCCCAATTTACTTTTTGTCCCACAAGTTGTCAAATTCTCAGGTGAAGTGGAGTGTTGTAGAACGTGAGGCTTATGCCATCCATTACGCGTTACAAAAGTTGGATTATTATTTACATAATGCCAAATTTACGATTCGAACTGATCACAAGCCGTTGCAATATCTTTTGGAATCACCTATGCAAAATAAGAAAATACAGTTATGGGCATTGGGGATCGCGGGATTTAATTGTACGATTGAATATGTACCCGGAAAACAAAATTCTATAGCTGATCTTCTCTCTCGAGTTCCATCAAAACAAGTAGCGAATGATAATAACGCTTTCGGTGAAACAATAGAGCCGCGCACAAGTGATATGTTTGAGATTAGTGCATTCAATTCAAATGAATTCGTTCCACATAATTATGTGAAATGTACTGTTCCGGATAAAGATCTGCCGGATAAAATAGATTTAAATGTGGATAATTTTGACATAGAAAAAGAACAAAATGACGATCCGGAAATTGTATCTATCATTAAACAACTAAAGGCCAATACGGGTGGTAATAAGACAAAAAATAGATTTCTGCTTATAGACAAAGTATTATATTTCATCTCAAGTCCTGATGATGATCCAACACTGAGGCTATACATACCCCAACACCTTCAAAATACTGTTATAAAACAATATCATGACAATAACGGACATTTAGGCATAGATAAAACACATGATACCATAAAAAGGCATTATTATTTTCCAAACATGTATGTCCGTATTCATAATCATGTAAATGAATGCGTGTTATGCCAATCGAGGTCTTTAACTAAACAAATTCCACCTATGCAGTTCTATGATATACCACCTTATGCTTTTGCAAAGATAGGGTTAGACTTATCGGGGCCGTATCCCACAACACTTTCGGGGAACAAATATATAATTAGCTTTATTTGTCATTTTTCGGGTTATGCGGAGGCCTTTGCAGTAAAGAGTAAATCTGCCGAGAATGTCGCCCACTTACTTATAGAGGAAATTTTCCCTCGATATGGTGCTCCGTTAGAATTGGTTACAGACAACGGTAGCGAGAACGTAAATAGGATAATGAAGAAAACACTTCAGGAATTAAATATTAAACATGTCCTTACGTCGTTTTACCACCCACAAGCAAATTCACGCGTTGAGAGAATGCACCGCACGATGCACGACATATTATCTAAAAAGATCGCAGAAAGTTATAACACTTGGGATTTATACTTAAATCAAACTTTGGCCGCTATTCGATTTAATGTCAATGAATCCACAAAATTTTCTCCTTTTTACTTGTTGTATAATCGCGATCCTGTATTGCCATTGGACAACATTTTGAAACCTCGAAGGAAATATTTGGGAACCGATCCTCACGAAATAGCGTTGCAAAATCAGCATAAGGCTTTTCTTTTGGTTCACAAGAGGTTAAGGAAAACACAGCGTAAAAACGCTGAATATGTCAATAGAAATGCAACTGACACCCTTTTTAAGGTGGGTGACCCAGTGTATTATAAAAACCATCTTCGAAAACATAAATTGCAAGAAAGATGGACGCCATATTATCGAATAATCGAACAAACGTCGCCGGTCTCCTTTATAATACATAATCAATTAACAGGCCGAACTACAAAGTCGAATGCACAAGATCTGCGTTTAGCGAAACTTGATAATTGGCAAATTCCGGAAAAACAATCCGATAAGGAAAAGTTGCTGCGAAAGGCACAATATGTTGAAGATCCATCGAGTTCCGATTCTAGCTTAGAAAACGAAACCAGTGAGCCCGATGATGATGTACCATTAGCACAACTGGCTACACGATTTAGGCGGGAAAGATCGGAAAGCGCCTCTGACGGCGAAGATGTTCCATTAATGGAATTATCCAAGCGTCTCAAGGCTCGTGATGCTCAAGATACTGAAAATATAAAGGACACGAATAGCTTGTCATCAAGTGGTAGTGACACCTCTGATGATGAACGCAACCTAGATGCGGATGTCCTTGAATGCGATATAAAGAGCGAGGGTAAATTAAAACCTGAAAAATCGCCGAACAAAAAGACGAAACAGTTGTTAAAACTGATTGCCAGTATGCTATAATATTTGATTTTTTTTTTACGTTAAGGATTAATTAACTGAGGCGATTTTTAGTTAGGAATGCCAAAAACAGTTGTGTTGTTCCAAAAACGGTTGGGTTACTAAAATTCGTCGACTTACTAGACTCACGATTTTCCCTTCATTGAAATGTTACTCCTATGTGTGGACTGTAATTTGGTTTCATAAAACTAACAAATCATTCGGACAAAAGCTTTAGACACTCTTTAGGAAATCTCTACACATAGCTATCTTAATAAATTACCACCGAAATTAGAACATTTAAGAGAAATTTCCATGGAAAGTTTAATTTATGAGTTACATAATTTGAGGCATTTAGAGAAAGACAAACCCTGGTATTTATGGTATTATATCATAATAATTGTTGGTTCGGCACTTGTAATTCTCATTGGTTTTATATGTTGCTATAAATGCAATCCAAAATTTAAAAAATTCGTAAGTCATTATTGTAGAATGAAACAATGTGGAAATCGTCCTGAGATCAGTACAAGAGAAGAAATGGCTCTATCAAGAAAAGGCGAGTTAACAACTAATGGGAATGAATCAGCAACCATCTCGCCACCGACCACTGTTGCTCAATCAACGTCAGTACTTGGTACACCTACTACGACTGTTTCTGTCGCTACTGGTAAGAGGATTCCAAAGGAAAGGAAATTAGTGGAGAAATAACCTCCCGACTTTATTCTGCCTGATATAAAGGAAATTTTCCATGTGACTTCATAAGAAGTGTTGTGTTAAACAGTCATTCACGGAATGTGTGTATTTTATACAACTGTTGTTTTATGGGTGACTAACCCACTATTCAGTGACTGTTTGTGCGCGCGTCGACAGCTTTTATATAGTATACATGTAACTATTGCGCTTATATAATATGCCCATATACTTGTACCTATATCAACATATATATATCCAGAGTGTTTCAGTTCCAGTACACATTGTTCGGTAGCTGGGTTGTCTATCAACCTGTCATTAACAATTAAACACGGTGTAACTTTTCACCTTTCGTGGTAACCAGAAGTCAAATATGTGACCCTACTCGTGTAGACTGAGTGTATATTATCAAACAAACCATGGAGGTCAACTTCATTAGGTCACATATTGTAGAAGGAGGTGTGTTGTAGCAGGACTTTATTTTATATCACTATCTATTTGATAAGCGAATGATTGTTTCTTTCTGGAATGTGAATTGGACTTAAAGGATGTCAACCGATGAACGTTTAACAACAGTTGTGTCGTGCTTTACTATACTTGTGTAGTAGTGTGAATTGCAGTTAGCGTGTTTAGGACACTTCAAGAATCAAAAACTTTTTGAATTTGACATAGTTTTTTAAAGTGAAATTTTATCATATGGAATTATTTTATGCATGAAATTTTAATATATTGATGTAATCCTATGTTTCTTTGCAAAGGTTTCCTTGTTCTCCAGTTTCCCCTTACTCCCCATAAGACCTATATTTTTTTTTATTACATGTTTTTACTATGGTAAGAACATGTCTTTAGTGAGGGAAGGTATGTAAGAATATGGTCTTTAAGACCATATTGTGTCTTTGGGAAATTGTTAAAAACAACTATTTTTATAAAGTCAAATTCACATGCACCTAGTGCACTGAATGAAAAGCTATACATAAAAAACAAGTGATGTTTTGGTAAAATTCTAACCACTGTCAAAATATTCGTTAAGTTCTACCTGTTATTTAACCTATGGTTGGAAGACCATATAAGGAGTATCACCTGATTGTAGTGGTGAGAATTGTAAGGCTTTATTCCATATTTGGAATGGAATTTAGGGTCAAAGTTAATCTTGAGCCTGCAGGAACTGGGGGATATAAAATAGGGGTAGAGCGAGGTTCGTTAGAAACTCACCCAGATTTCAAGCAGCCATTACCTGTGGAGAACAAGGGACCTGCGAAACCATTCAGCCGGTAATAAAATTATTTACAACTAACGCTGTGGTATTATTGTCGATCACAAGAAAAACACAACAAAGAAGTCCTATAGTACTACACACTTTTAATTGGACTTTAAGAAAGATTGGACCCAAATTCCATGGCCTTAAATATTCACACGATCATCATGGCGAATTTAAATTGCGGATCGCGGTGATGAAACGTCAATGCTGCATGATGGACGATCATACAAAACTTGATTATATTTATATATATATATTAATAATAATATTGCTGCTCCATTATTATTTGTATTGATGAAAGTATAAGTACAAAACAATCAAACTTCCGCTCAATAATTCAAAAAGAAAGTGAAATACTATTGAATTTGTCTCATTATTATTTGCATTGATTTTTTCCAGCAATAACAAATTACCACTCAAATCAAAAATGAAATGAAATGAAATTGGATTTAACCTCCTACTGGGCTAATAATGGAAAGCGTTACAGCCTACTTATATCGAATTCGATCTGCAAAGGGATCTTATACGTGCACGACAATGTGTACACGGGACCTCGGTTTTTAATCCGATCTGAACGACTAGGCAGCAGTCTTTGTCAGGCCCTACGTCCAGCATCACTGACAAGGGGAACTTTTTTGAATGGCATTTAGTAATTGAACCGTAACACACTAACATTATTTATAGAATAACAATTATTGGTTTATTAACATGCAACGTTTCGACGATTATACTCTCCTCTTTATCAGGCAAATGATAACATGTTATTCCATAAATAGTGTGACAAGGGGAAACCACGCCGGGAAATTATGATTAACTTTTTCTGCCAACATCGGGCACCCCATCGAAAAACACCAATTGAAACGTTTATGGTCTATCTTTGAGGTTTAGGGGAATGAGATCAAATCATGGACTTCTCTAGTATAAACATGGACTGACAGATCAGACTGAACCATGGCTCCTTGAAAACAGTTTATTTATAAATATTAAGTATCAGGTTTACACTGCCCGTTTAAAGGAGGTTTACACTGTCCGTTTAAAGGAGGTTTACACTGCCCGTTTAAAAGGAGGTTTACATTGCCCGTTTAAAGGAGGTTTACACTGCTCGTTTAAAGGAGGTTTACACTGCCCGTTTAAAGGAGGTTTACACTGCCCGTTTAAAGGAGGTTTATACTGTCCGCTTAAAGCAGATTTAGATGGCCCACTTAAAGTATAAAAACGACCGCTAATTATATTGCACAATAAAGCGACAGTTTGCCATGGTTACCTGCAGTTAATGAGAGAGAGAGAGAAATGGGGTTTAACGTCCACTCGACACAACTAGGTCATTTCGGGACTAACACATGGTTTTTAATTTTATTTCAATAATTCGCTTGCGCGTAGAGGTCTTTAGCAGTGGGAGGAAACCGGAGTGCCCGGAGGAAACCCACGAGGTTGAGAAGGTGCCCCTATCTCCATGCCACATACGCTCACACCAGGGCTCGAAACCACAGCCGCAAGCCAGAGGTGACCGGCCAGCTAGAGGTCGAAGCGCGGCACTCTAGACCACTAGGCCATCCCAACCCCCCTGCAGTTAATGACGGAGGCAGGATATTTGCTTAGGAGGTCCAACTCCAAGGACATTTTGAAAAATCGGGGTGTCGACATTTAGGAGATAAACACCTCCCGTTTCGCATTTAGAGGGGTGTTATTGTCCAATAGACATGTCCTGAGATCATTAGGACCCAAGACGCGTTAGCGTCGCGGGTTCTAATGTAAAATCTCAGGACATGTCTATTGGACAATAACACCCCTCTAAATGCGAAACAGGAGGTGTTTATCGACATTGTAACATGTTCTTTTTCGGGATTTTAAAAGAACTTATTTTATTGTGTAAACTTCAAAATTCGCAAAACAGCAAATCGGTTTGAATGACGTAAAAATAAAAAAAAATAAATTTTGACGTCAGACAACGTTGTGACGTAACTTGATAACGGACTGCCGTTTTACCGAGGTGTGCCGAATTAGTGGTGGAATCCAAGCGAAGATAAATTCAAGTTTAAAATGCTTAACTCTTTGGTCTCCATGGTAAATAAATTATGGAAGAAAATGTTTTTCGAATATTTCAAATAAAATATTTTTAACGTTTGAAGACTTAAAAAGATAAGTAAATTAGCCTTAGTGTGGTCTTTTTGACCGACAGTGCCAGTCGTGAACGAATTAGTTACGGCCTGTTAACCGAGACTACATAGAGGTAACTCTTCTTGGCAACAATGATGGCTTCGTTTTCGCAGTTTGTGATAACATGGGTGAGTTTGTAGCCTTTATTATTTTATTTGCAGACTATCAACACAATTTTATTGCTGGTTCTTGTTCGGAGTAGAGCAGTTCTTACACACCTCCCTCAAAATACCCTATAAAACTATGCGATGCCTAGGATTCACGTGGTTGCTATGTATATCGTTCTGACGTGTTGTCAATCATTGTCAATTTTGGCATAATTTCCCGTTATTCTAGGCCCATTCTCAGCTGTTATTTCACCTTCCCTAGTTACTATATTTCCAAACACTTTCTTTTGACTAATGACTCATTGTCAGGCGGATCATGTTATTCAGAATTTGAGCAAACTTTGATTTAAAATTTCCACTTTAAAGTAAACACTGCGGAGAACAAAAACAAAATTGTCCACACTGCTTAGTTACGAATAATTTATGTTGCCAGAAAACGGTTTTCATTAATTCATGACTGACTTTCTTCTGTTTTATGTATTTTAGAGATGTGTTTGTATAAAAGATGAAGTTTGAAAATAGTGTGATGGTCATTTGAGCAGAATTTCATGAAGATATTTGCCAATAAAAATTTGAGTTGAGGAAGATGGCTGAGGACAAAATGAAAAAAAAGTACACTGTAATATTTATACGCAGTTATTCGCCTTGCTAAAACAGAGGGGTGTTATTGTCCAATCGACAGTGTCTAATCGACCAATCAAAACGCAAGATTCACCCCTAAGCATGTTACAATGATTTGTGGACCCGTATTTAACATCAAAACTCATCACCAACAAACCGTCATACAAGATGTTCAAATATTCACATTTCATTTTTATGAATGGGGTGGGTGTTTGAGACTCACACCTGGATCCGCCATGGTTAGCCTGACGACCTGTGGTATAATATTATAAAGTTCTTGCCCCGAGTTCACAAAGCATTCTCAGACTTAAGTTAAACTGTTATAGTGAGAACTGCCAACCCTTTATCTTATCACCATTATAACGTATCTTTAACTTAAGCCTGGGAATGCTTTATGAACTTGGGACCTATCCAAAAGTCATTGATTTTGAACAGCTACCATCAGAAAGTTGTTGATTTTAAACAGCTTCCACCAGAAAGTCATTGATTTTAAAAAGCTTCCCATCAGTAAGTCATTGATTTTAAACAGCTTCCAACAAAAAGCCATTTTTAAAACTTTTGTGTTGTTGTCTTCAGTTAACTTGTTCCTTGGTTGTCATGATAACAACTTCAAACAGTTTGCCATTCTTTTTAAAACTTTAACTTTTTAGTTAGTTTGTTCCTCATTTAACTATGTCTGCTCGGACATTGAACACGTCCATATAAAAACTGGCGCCATTGTAAGCCACGATTAGAAACATGGCGCCAAGAAAGACACAATGAGCGATAAATTAGTTATACCATACGACTGTCATGGTAACGGATATGAAACAAAACAACCAGTTGAATATAGTATACATTAACACTCGCCATCTGAAAAATATAATTATTATTACTAGGCAATGACATCAAAATAAACAAAAGGCTCCGTTAATTCGTAGAGGGATTGGATGACGGAATGCTTGACACGTGCGTGTTATACCATAAAATCTGCCATTAAGTCAAAGACGTGGTTTCGATTCCCCGGTTGTATGTGACAAAATTCAACCATATGTTAGTCCCGAAATGACCTAATTTGTGTCGAGTGGACGTTAAGCACCATTTCTCTCTCTATCTCTTAACCAAGGTCAATAAACTGCACTGGACGAGGCCTATTTTATACGAAACGGACATCAATATTCCACAAATGTGCGGAAAAATATATTCCACAAACATTCGTGTGAGTATATTCCACAAATATTCGTGCCAGTATATTCCACAAATATCCATTTGAGTATATTCCACAATTATCCGGAAACCGTAAAAAGATGGTTTGCCAGTAAACTTGAATGAATAATCGATTAAATCACGTGATAGAATTATCTCACCTAGGTCCAAATATGTTGACAGCTTTAAAAAATAATTTGGTTGTTTTAGCTGTGAGGTATCGATAACTAGTTAAATACTCTTCAGATGGTTTCATTATACTTATAACAATTATATATAACAACTGAAAATATAACATTCTGTAATTAGAAACAAGCAAGTCTATAATTAGAAACAGGCAAGTCTATAATTATGTAACAGGGTCATATTTTGGGACTCTGTAAATTAATGTTGGTGAAGAATGTCCTGGTCAGTGTCTTGATTGTTGGAAGTTTTTAATAAGTGAGTTCATAGTTTTGGTTGTGAGATAATGTAAATTCGCTTAAATGTTTTGGGGGATGGATTTTCAGTTGTATGGGTCTGGAATTGTATTGTCCGGATTATGGTGTTTTATTTTAGTGGTTGAAATGTCTTAGTTCTTATATGGGTTTACTTTTAATATTTTTTGGTATAGTTGAAATGATAACTCGTTGGACTCTTTATAGTTCTGAAGGTGGTCTCTTTCTGAAATATTGTTTATCAGGTGATTAGTAATTCTTTGTCCTGGTTGGTTATTCAGAAGTTTAGCTGGGATAAAACTAAATTACACGCATGCATCAGTACCACATGTTACAGATTTAGTGAAGGTCAATACCGGCTCTTTTCCACAAATGGGTAAGCTATTTAATTTAACTTTCTTGTAATAGATGACTGCAAGTGGACTGTGAGTTTCATGAGTGTTTGATATATAATTATATATGTAATTCAAATACTGTAAGGTAAAAATTGTAGGATGTGTAGCCAATAGAACTGTTGGTTACGAATATATGGATAATGGCAACTATTGTATTTTCAGGGCCAACTTGTCGAGCATAAATGTATTTTGTGTTATAGTTATGTGTAGTACCAACAGAAATGGTGTTTAATGGTTATGGTGAATTGAAATACATCTAGATCGACCAACATCGACTACGCGCTTACGCGTTTCATTTAATTGTTTTAAACTGTATCATGTGTCATTTGTGGATTATATAAACTTATTTAAACCTTATCGTGTTGTCAATCAAGAAATCTATTTTCCCGAACTAAGCAGGTTCAATCTATCAACTTTACCACACCATTGCAGGTGATGGAAAGGGTAGGTCTGCAATATTATATATAGGCAAGTCTATAATTAGACACAGGCACGTCTATAATTAGAAACAGGCAAGTATATAATTAGATATAGACAAGTCTATAATTAGAAACATGCAAGTCTATACAATAAGAAACGTCTAAGTCTACAATTAGAAACAGGCAAGTCTATAATTAGAAAGTTTAAGTCTATAATTAGATACAGACAAGTCAATAATTAGAAACATGCAAGTCTATACAGTTAGAAACGTCTAAGTCTACAATTCGAATTTCAGTAATTTGAATGAATGAGTGAATGAAATGGGATTTAACGTCGTACTGTTTTTCTCCGACTGGGCTAAAGAAGACGGGAATACGCCAAATAGTGTGCTATGAGGGACATTTTCACCGGAGCTACGGCCTACAGTTATGTCGCGCTCACTGACAGGGGTTCTTATACATACACGCCGATATGTCCACGGGGTCTGTTTTTTTTATTCCATCCAAACAACTATACGAAGTCCCTTGCCAGGCCTTCGGCCCGTCTTCGCTTATATTACAAGGGGAGACCACGCCGGAAAACCCCGATGAACTTTTCCGGCCAACACCGTCTTACTCACTAAGTCAACACAGTCATTCAGAAATATTCGTCCATTTTGTTTATTACCGGTAGTTAATGGCATGCCAAATTGGCCTATATCTTCATGAACTGGCGAGTATGTAATATGTAATAGCCGAATTTAACAATATTTGGACCCTTTTATATTTGTAGTAATCTCCAAATCTATACTACGTATTCTGCCCTTTAAGAACGGTGTATCGACGCTCTAGATCAGTATATTAGTTTCAAAAATATTCTCTCTCTCTCTCTCCCTCTCTCTCTAGTTGGTGTTGGGCGAGATAAAATAATTCCCATGATTTAGAATAAATGTTTTATCACCTGATACTGAACAACGATAATATTAGAACTAAACTAAGTTATCTCAACACTACTGTTCAACACTCGTGTCCCAACATACGTGTTTCTTCAGTGACTTCTGGAGTTTTTATTTAGGAAGGTCATTTTGAATCGACCCCATTCAAGTCTAAACTACATCCTTCATCTGGTTATAATCTTATTAATGTTAATGTTAGAAACTAGGTCATATTGAGACTAACAGGGATTGTTAGTAGTCACAGCCAGTCCCAGACTGGGCCCACCTGTCCACCTGTCACGGACAGGGAGAAAGAAGGAAGGAAGGGCAGGGCAGGACACAAGACAGGAGAAAGAAAAGATAGGAGGCTTTGGTCTGAAATGCTTGGAAAATGGGTTTGCGATTATCAATTTTCAAAATTTTCCAGGGGCACCCCGACCTCCCTCGGACGGTCGTGGGCCTTCGGCGCTGACTTGTGTCGGCCTTGGTCAATGACCTGACAGCTGGGCCTTGGGCACAGCAGTCCAGCACTGGTCACAGCCAACCAGACACACGTGTTAGTCTCGAAATAACAAGGTCTCGAGTTTACAAAGTATTTTTAGACTTGAGTTAAGAATTGATTCAACTTTCAATCACTGTTTACAAAAAATATCTTTGATACAGAAACAGGCTAAAAGACAAAGTTTTATAAAGGGCCATATTTTAGTGAAAATAAGGCGAACAATTTACAGGCCTTGCCAGTTCCACAATCCTATTCTTAGTGAATAAAATATTCTTTTAAAAAAAAATAATTTTGAGTATATTTTTTAACTTAGGTCTTTGTGACTGTGTGAGCTCCGGATCCTGTGGATTGGATCTCTCTCTCTCTCTCTCTCTCTCTCTCTCTCTCTCTCTCTCTATTTCTCTCACTGTCTCTGAAACTATGGAAATAACTTACGCTATGAAGAAGGAAACAAGCTAGAGGAATGATTATATTCCACGACACTGACCATTCTAATATGACGGGTATAAACTCATGGTACCAGTACAGGGAACACTTCTGTGGATACCAGCGAATTCTTAACAAATAGAAAAATAACCATTTAATATCACAGAAAACTAGAAAACAAAACTGATGAATAATATTAAGAAAAAGACAAATCCTGGTTTACGAGCCCGGGGGTTCATTCTATGGCCCTGTCATGATCCCGGGACTTTATTCTATGGCCCTGTCAGGAACCCAGAAATGTATTCTATTCTACGGCCCTGTCATGAATCCAGGAATTTATTCTATGGCCGTGTCAATAGTCCCGAGGTCCTATTATTAGGTCCGAGGCCTTGTCATGACTCCGGTGGTCATTTTACGGTCATTTCAGTTATCTTGGAGTCCTATAAATATCCCTTATCCGACCCCTTATCCTGCACCACTGACAAAGGGGAACCTTGAACATTGTAGGTCAACAATAGAATCAAACACCAGACCTTAAGGTTAGCGAAACGTGATACTAAGTGTTATTTGAACGACAGAAAAGTGATACAGGATGTTACTTACACCGAAGAGAAGTGATACTGGATGTTACTTACACGAACGAGAAGTGATACTGGGTGTTACTTACACGGAAGAGAAGAGATATTGGGTGTTACTTACATGAAAGGGAAATGATACTAAATGTTACTTACATGAAAGTGAAGTGATACTGGATGTTACTTACATGGAAGAGAAGTGGTACGGGATGTTACTTACATGAAAGAGAGTAGAGCCGGTAGTAGATGGATGTAAACTGAGGTAGTTTTATCTATACAGTGTAAAACTAAAGAATTCCTGAATATCACCATCGCCCACACCATCGGTCCATTAGCCAACGCAAACACTACAATAAATAGTTCAGCTTGATGTGGTGCCATCCTGAAACAAAGAGGGAGAGAGAGAAATGGGGCTTAACGTCCACTTGACACAAACAAGTAATTTCGGGACTAACATATGGTTTAATTATATTTCAATTATTCGCTGCGCATAGGGTTCTTTAGCTCCGGGGGGGGGGGGAAACCGGAGTACCCGGAGAAAACCCACGAGGTTGGACGGGCGACCCTACTCCTTGCCACATACAACTGGGGATTCGAAACCACGCCAAATGACTCAATAGCAGGCCGTATGATACAGCGCACGCACGCTAACCATTCGGCTACCACCCACCCACCCACCATCCTGAAACAAACAATAAATAGTTCAGCTTGAGGTGGGGGAGATCACGTGGCTAAGTTGGTAAGACGCTGTCTCGCTAGCCTGGAGATCGGATGTTCTTTCCATGCAATAGCCGTGTTCATCCAGATTTTCCGGTGTGGTTTGTCCTTGTCAGTGATGCAGGACGGAGGGGCTGACAAGGACAGCTATCTAGTCGTTTGGATGGCACGAGGTACCGTGTACACATTGGCTTAAAAGATCCCTTGACAGTTGGAAATCGTAATACAAGTAGGACGTAGTGCCGTTGTCAGGACAACGTTTCACTCGTAGCACACTCTATGGCGTATCTCCGTCTTCGTTGCCCCAGTCGGTGACGTTAAAGGAGCTAAATCGCTAATATTTGTATTTGGGACCTAGAAATTGACCCTAATGGGTCGCAACGCATATATAATAATGTAATATGAACGTATATAAACTGATTAATATTCAATCTTTTCTATTGGTTATTCAAGTCTACGCCGATAGTATTAATTGCACATGTTCTCAAGATAAGATTATATAGGCACCGTTTGACACGACTTAAGGAATATGTCTAGCCTCGTGTTTCGAGTCACTTGTTACAAATGGCGATGAAACAGATTCCTTTACTAATAGTTAAATGTATATTTTGTCTTGAAAATTGGATATCAGAAGTCTATATTTTCCTACTAAGTTCGCAACATCAATGTTGAACTAAATTGACGAATAATTCGTGTTTTCAATGTCGAAGAATTTGGATGATATTGAGTTAGAGACTTAGATAATTTAAACCCGAGTTAATTTTATGTATTACAATTTCGTAAACAGATAACAAACGTTTTTTTTTTTAATAAAAAACTTTTCCCCTGTACTCACCATATAAAGGAATACCACATTATGTTTCCACAGTAACAGAAATCTATCAAAAAATATTGCCATTTATAACCCCTGAAAATAGAATTCTCATTTAAAGGGGTATAACTCTACTTCTCTGGAACCTTCAAACAGAAAATGAAATGGGGTTTAACGTCCTAGTGTACAGTGTGCTAGGATGGAAATTATCAATGGTTCTTTTACGTGCACGGGAGGTCGGTTTCCTTCCCAACCGAACGACTATAAGTTGTCCCTTTTCCCGAGAAGGCTACACGAGCTGTCGTTTCCCTATTGCTGCTTGCTACTCAGTTCAATGCTTATCAATATTAAAGGTAAGGGAGATAACTCCGGAATTATTCCTGAAAATGGTATGGCCACAGATCACTAATTATTGCCCCATTGATTTTAATGTTAATTCTCGTCTCTTTGACCGGTTGTAACTTTTTCCCAAATATTCGTTGGGTAAAACGTTTTCTGCCACAGATGGAGCAACACGTGGCAAACTCTTGCCCAAAAGCATGTAAGAGCTTCTTCATGAAAAACATGAGATAGACAAGCTGGAAGTAGAGACAGCTAACCTTGCAATTTTCGGCCCTCCCTTTCAACGTAACCAACCTCACAACTCTTGTATCCTTCCGCCTCAAAATCATGAATATTCACCAAACCCTGACAGAAAATGTATTTTCAAGCCCTTTTCTTCGATTCTACACCAAAAATTCAACAAAAATCGCCATGCAAAAGGGGGAAAAAGGGAAAGGGAGAGAAGGACTAAAAATAACTTTCGCCCTTGTTTCGTCACTAATGTTTTCTCCATTGGTGAGCAGTGTCCATCTCATCCTTGAATTTTATTTCGTGTGCGCGTTAAACCATAAAGTCTGTCACTTAATCAAATCATTGGGTTTCGATTTCCACGCTTCTACAAGGAGTAAGGGTGCTATATATGAAGTGGTACGAAGTGTTCTAGACTCACCAATATAAATGAAATGAAATGGGGTTTAACGTCCTACTCTTATGCACCTAACCTTGGCTAATGGAAGACGGGCATACGCCATACAGTGTGCTATGAGGGTAATTTTGCCCGGGCAGCGGCGCTACGGCCTACTCTTATATCGAATTCCAACTGCCAAGGGATCTTTTACGTGCACTCCAATGTATACACGGGACCTCGGTTTTTCGTCCCATCCGAACGACTAGGCAGCTGTCCTTGTCAGGCCCTCCTTCTGTATCACTGACAAGGGGAAATCACGCCGGAAAATCGAGATGAACTTTCTCGGCCAATGCAGGGATCTGATAATACTAATGAGTAGTAGAATAGGTGTGGTAATATACATGTATTAGAGGTGGTACGAAGTGTTCTAGACTTACCAATATATGATAATTCTAATGAGTAGTAGAATGGGTGTAGTAATATATTAGAGGTGGTACGAAGTGTTCTAGACTTACCAATATATGATAATTCTAATGAGTAGTAGAATAGGTGCAGTTATGGTATAATAATATGGTAATAACCACTGGACAGAGAAGAGACCATGAACCAGTATAACTATAGTCGTTAGAGATATCACATACATCAATTTCTCTTGTATACGTTTCTTCTTGAATAACTAACAAAATACAGTTTAATAATTTATTAAATATAACCTGTTCTAGCAAGAACGTTCTTTAATAACTCACAAAATATAGTTAAATAATTCGTTTAATAACTATCAAAATATAGTTTAATAATTCGTTAATAACTGACAAAATATAGTTTAATAATTCATTAAAAAGAACGTTCTTTAATAACTGACAAAATACCGTTGAATAATTCATTAAGAAAAACAAAACCGTCCAGTTCTTATCTAATTATTACACGACGTATTTTTATATATTGCGTTCATATTATTATTATTATTAGAGATAATTAAATCCAAAGTCTGAGGGTATTATGTCTAAACTTGTTTATATTAATATAAGGATGACAATGTTATTCTGACGGGCCGACAACTCTGAAAGGAAATGAAATGAAATGGGGTTTAACGTCCTAATGTTTTGCTCCGACTGGGCTAAAAAAGACGGGCATATACGCCAGTGGAATATGAAAGAAATATTTCCCGGACAGTGGCGCTACGGCCTACTCTTCTATTGAATACCAAATGCCAACTACCAAGGTATCTATTAGGTTCACGTCAATGTGTACACGGGACCTCGGTTTTCGTATCCTTCGAACCACTACACAGCCCTCCGTCAAGCACCACTGACAAAGGGAAAAACCGCGCCGGAAAATCGCGACAACCTTTCACGACCAACACCGGGATCGAAACCGGGACCTCAAGTCAAGCGAGCCAGCGTCTTACTCACTTAGTCACCTCAAGTCAAGCGAGCCAGCGTCTTACTCACTCAGTCACCTCAAGTCAAGCGAGCCAGCGTCTTACTCACTCAGTCACCTCAAGACTGGCGAGCCAGCGTCTTACTCACTTAGTCACCTCAAGACTGGCGAGCCAGCGTCTTACTCACTTAGTCACCTTACCTGCAACTAGCGATTTTTCCAAACCATTGTTGAAAGTTAATACTAATAGGATTGTTTGTCATATAGGCCTATCAATGTTGCCTGTAGAGCGAATAAAAATCAAATATTTCACCTCGACAAATCGTCCAACGTCTGAATTCCGTTTCTTTCTGAGTTCCTCTTCTTCCTTTTTATACGAATCTCTTTCATCCTGGATTTTAATTTCCTTATAATCACCATTCGTGTATACTTGGTCATTTCTATCAAATAATAATAATAGCCATTTCTATCAAATAATAATACACTTGGTTATTTCTATCAAATAATGGAATAATAATAATAATAATGGAAATATGAGTCGATAATAGAATTAAATTGAATATAGTTTAACTTCCCATATTTCTGCTTTATCTAGCTGCTAATGAAGACGGGCATAACGTATGACATATAGTATGCTATGAGAGAAATTTTGACCGGTTAGCGATACTACGGTCTACTCTTAGATCGAATTACAAGTTATTTTGGACTACAATGACTAAACGCCGATCCTTGTCAGGCCCCCTCCATCCCGCATCATTGACAACAGGACAGACAAAGCAACACCTCACTCACTGAGCCACCGCGGCTCTCTTATGGATCACATTATGTATCGACCGATAAGTCGATAATTGTGTTATCGGCGCACATTGATATTTGGCCCGAAATGGACATGTTTACCAATGTTTCGACCGAGATTCTATTTTACATAATTTTACAGATGGACTTAGGCCTTCAGCCGTGTTATTTCAAATGCACGACACTAATCCACGGCGTGCGGTAGCGACAGAGCTAAAACCTGCGACCGAATTATGCAAGATGAAATGTCGGTTACTAAAATATATTCTGATTTCTCAGGAGACCAGAGATCCTAAAACTCAGATGAGAGAGTTTGTACGTATCCAAAGCCCACCATAAACATTTTGAGACACGCGTAATGGCAGAACTTGAGATTTCAATGATTTGAAAATAAATTGATTCAACAAAAATTACAATTTACTATCCCTTGAAGACAAACATGCGGACACGACCATCTGCACATACGTTTCTCGTTTCTCGGCCAAAACTGAACTTAGTGATCGATTCCGAGAGAGAGAGAGAGAGAGAGAGAGAGAGAGGTCGTTAACGTCCATTCAATAAAACTAGGTTATTTCGAGACTAACTCATGGTTCATTTTTTTTTCAAAATTCGCACGCGTTTTGGGGTCTTTAGCAGTGGGAGGGAGATTGAACAGGCCATGTAACTTATTGTAAAGAATGGAAACTACGCCACATGCCTCGATGACATGCCTTATGATACAAAACACCTGCGTAAACCATTACCCCATAGCACACTATATGGTGTATGTTTATTAGCCCGGTTGGTGAAGAATAGTAGGACGTTAAACCCCATTTTATTCCAGTATACTTACAGAATATTGGAGACTGTTTTAACACCATGTGAGTTACATGTTATGGTCTTGTCTACTGTTTTAATATTATTCTTCACAGGCCCGTTTATGTCGGGATCTTTCCATTCATCCATTCCTGTATAATATACACTGTGTTTATTATCCTATCAAAGCTGAAAGTTGAATGAATGTACGGTATAATGACAGACAATAACTAAGGCGGAACGGGTTTGAATCTTACAATTTCATGAACTGAAATTAAACGGACCTTAACATACTACTTGAAAGGGGAATTGCGGGGTGAAGTGTGGGTGGGGTGTTTTGGGTCAAGTAGTGGGGATTCGATTGCGCTTGAACATGACAAGGATCTCCAACCTCATGGGATTTGTCCTAGTCCTCCGGTATTCTCCAACTGCTAAAGACCCCCACGCGCAAGCAAATTATTAAAATAAATTTGAACCATGTGTTAGTTCAGACATAACATAGTTTGTGTCGAGTGGACGTTAAACCCGATTTCTCTACCTTATCTCCCCTACTTGAAGACGGACACATACACCATGTGCTCTGTGACGATGCCGTTTTCAGGGAATTCCAACAGTCATCAGTCAACAGTCATACAATGCGCTAATACCTACCCTTATATCGAATTCCAACTGTCAAAGGTTATTTTACGTTCACCCCAATATGTACACGGGACCTACGTCTAACCCACTGCGTCTCTTCGTGTTGTTCGTGTAACATATGAGTAATATATTAACATGTAGGTATATTTCAATATAATGAATAGACGTATGACTTCATGTAGGCTATCTATATCTATTATTCAGTTTATAATTATTGTGTATAGACCTCATAGTAAACACCGCTATTATCAATTATTGTCATTTAACTAATATATTATTATTGTAATTCATACAGGGGCGAATCTAGGAATTTTGAAAAGGGGGGGGGGGCGCCGCAAAATGAGGACACTTAATTTGGAGACTGGACAAGCCTCTGCGAGGGGTTGGGGGTGGGGGGTCCCCGAAGATAATTATCCGTCATTTCCTTGCATCTATTGACATTACAAGAGCTATTTTGCTGATATTTTCGTCAAAGTAAACGTTCGGAGAGGACATATTTTGGTCTGAAAAAAGGCACTTTCAACAGTAAAAAGGGCACTCGCCCCACGCGCCCCGTACTGATCCGCTTCTGTCATATATTAGGGACGTATTGTCCCGTCTTTCCGCCATGTCGAATTCCAATTGTCAAGGATCCCATTTTACGTGCGGTATAGATTTTTCGTCCTATACGAGTGACTAGGCACTGTTGCTTGTCATGCTCTTCAGTCATACACCATGAACAAGGATCGAACCCAGGTCCTCTTGGTTATTAAGCTAGCGTCCCAATCACTGCGGCACAATAATCGATGTATAATCATAGTCCAAAAAGAAAGTTTAAATATCTCATTTGTTGTTGTAGACAGAAAAAGTGTCATTTAAATAGAAAATAATTAAGTGTCTATTTTTATATTTGGGTCAGTACAATTTAGTAACATTTCTTCAGTTTTTTTGAAATAATAAAAAAGAATTGAGTGAATTTTAAACTATTTGACTGTCAAGGGGCCCGGTTTCGAGTCCAAGCTTTCAGGAAAGGGCTCGGTGGCGAAGGAGTAGGATCGCCTGCCTAACCTCGTGGGTTTTCTCTGGTGTCCGCTGTTCGAGACCGCTCGACGCAAATTAAATACTGAAACTAAATAATACCAGACTGGTGCAAGCTTACAATCGAAAGGAACTTGACTGAAATAACACTGACATAATTTCTGACCATAAAAATGAAATGGAAAGCGGTTTAACGTCGTCCTACTTTTCTTACCCGTCTTCCATTAGTCCAGGTTAGGTGTAGAACAGTAGGACGCTAAACTCAATTTCATATCCGACTGTTCTGCTCATAAAATGGGCTAATGAAGACAGGCATACGCCATACAATCGGCTATGAGGGCAATTTTGCCTGGACAGCGGCACTACAGCCTAATCTTATATCGAATTCCAACTGCCAAAGGATCTTTTACGTGCACTCCAGTGTGTACACGGGACTTCGGTTTTTCGTCCCATCCGAACGACTAGACAAATCAATTTTTATTTTTCATATTACTACCGGTATATTCCAGTTCCTATATTCTATCAGAATGCAGTTGTCCAGACAACCAGGTAATTTAAACCTGTTATAATAAGAGACAATAAGTATGTAATCTTACCTGTAGCCTAGCTTACCGTCTTGAGAACTGTCTGTATGTAGTATATATGACCACTAGTGATATACAAGTTTACACTATATATCGACCTATTAACCCAACTAGTCTATATACTTGTAAACATGTGTTACACTGGACCAATAGACAGTGTTTCACATCAGACTAGCCATTTCACGTATTATCCTCCTTAATATCACATTAAATTATATAAAACTATAAAAAAAATAAAAGTTTAGGCCTAATCACATAAAATCATTCTTGCAGGGAACACCACTGCCGGAGTATAGATTCACCCATACTACGTCCACCCACAGCACACTGTAATATGGTCTTACTCACTGTAGGTTATAATTAGTTCTGTGGGTGTCGACAACTAGGACGTTACACCTCAATTCACCCACCCCAAAAAAATAAATTAAAAAATACTAGCAATTTGTCTTACAACGACTATATTGTGTGGAGTATAATAATTTATATGAATGTAATTCTTCGATTCGGATCACCGATCACCGGCGTGAGTAAAACGTTGGGTCGGTAACCAAGAGGTCATATTAAAAACTAGACGTACAGGCTACTTTTGTGGAATAATGGCGTTGGTTTGCTTACTAATACCAGTACTAGGTCACGTAATATGATGTTATACGGCCTACTCGGCCAAATACTATTATTAGATCCCTGCGGTGGCCAAGTATGTTCATCGGGTATTTTCCTGCGTGATTCCTTCTTGTCAGTGGTGCAGAACAGATGGCCTTGCAAGGGACAACTTTTATAGTCACTCGGAATTCAAAGATTTGGTATACAATGTATAATACATTACATGATGATGATACGGTAGGCCTTGGTTACCTTTTTTAAGCTTGCTATATTATTCATTGTCGTTGGTTCAGCTTATTGCCAATTGGATCTTGTTTTGGCTGTTTCATATCAATTATTCAAAAGTTCTTATCTAGATTTTAACCTAACAAAACATTTATTATTCAAATTTATTCACCATTTCAATTTCCATTGCATCGTGCCGTATCAGGAATCCAATTGACCGTTACACGCTGACAGGTCAACGGCCTTCGTGTTTACATTTTAATGCATTTGGATAACACCGTTTTTATTCAAGTGAACCAGAAATACTGCTGTCCAATGTATATCTCTTCATTGCCTACCAGTATTTGGAATTATTTTTACTGGTAGACATAGATAAAAGGTCCACATCTTATCAAAGCATTGTAAACAAATTTACATATTTTAATCTGTTATAGTGAAGATTATTATAATTATTATCTTAAAATTATTCGCGCTGTCAATTACACATCTTTTCTCGACATTTCGAATGAATTTCTGGATTTTGCTGAGTGACGTTACTAAATAAAGGTAAGCAACTCTATTTAAAAATAGTAGGAAGCAGACCAAACGTTATTTTTATAAAGTTAGGACTATTTATTGTTAAATCACATGATTCTCCTATGCATAAAGAGAGGGTGTTGGGGTGGGGGTGGGGGCTGCCTGCACATCAAATGCAACCGAAATGGGACTACACGGGGGTACGACAGCCCGGGTGTTTCCATGTAGGCGCCAGGAGATATTAATGAAGATTGGCAGTGCGACGTTGATTCGTGATACCCTTCTTACGCGATGCTCTTCTTTCGTGGTGCCCTTCTTTTGCGATGCCCTTCTTTCGTCCCTTTTCGTGATTCCCTTCTTTCGTGATTCCCGTATTTGTCGTGATAATAAAAGAAATGCCCAGACGTCATAACTAAAGATGTGAACCAATAAGAGAAGGTTTGGGAGTTTTATTTTCGATAAAATAGACTGTCGCTTTTCTTTGTAGTAGCCTAATGCTGATTAGTGTGCCTCGACAAGGGGCGTGTGTGTGTGTGTGTGGGGGGGGGGGTACTGTTGACATAATATATTAATAAAAAATAAATTTCTAGGCCTGCCCATATTTAAATACGTGTTTATAATAATCTGGACAACTGTTTTGATTTGTGGGGTGGGGTAGCAAGTGTAGGTGTTTGTAGGTGTGTGTGTGTGTGGGGGGGGGGGGGTATATTATGTTGACATAAATGATTATCATGTTATATATTATTAAAACATAATTTTCTATCTAGGACTGTCCATCTCTAAATAAGTGTTTGTGATGCCCTGGACAACTATTTGATTAAGTAAGTAAGTAAGTTTATTGCATAGAAACGCCCACGGGGAGCAGCAGTTTAGTTATTTTTCATCACAATAAAATTCCCCCAGAAGATCTTTCTTCGAATGTCATCTACAGGTGTAATTCAGTTTACAAGGTACAAACACTTTTTTTTAAACTAGCAATTACGTCATCCCAGCCCTTTAAAAATTGTTAGAAAGTTGGGATTATCTTGAAAAAGAAAGACAGATAGTCATTACCACTGAAAGCATGTACTTTTTGCCGAGATATTCTCGACACTTTCAATACTAATCTTGATCGGATCAAAATATATCAAGATATGGAAAGTGTCGAGAATATCTTAGAACTGACAACCAACCACGAGGACACCAAAATATCTTACCTACTCCTCTTCGCATTTCAAATTAATGGAGGGGGCGAAATAGACATCCCAATCATTCTCTTGCAATCACTGATCCCAATATACAAATTTTGATCGATAATGAGACGGGTAAAGGAAGAAAATATCGTGAAGGGCGACTTACATCAGTAGATGGGTGAATAAAATAACAGACCTTTCTTTATTACCACTTTGCCGTATACGGGATCTTTTGTTGCATGGCTGGAATGATGATTTACAATGTGAATTGGTTTCGTAAGCAAATCCAAAGGATATGCGAGCTGTTGGTCAGCTACCAAGAAAATATTTATCTCAATAATATGAACTTTCGATTTTAAAATCTTCTGATGAGGACTAGAATAAACTAATAACTAAACATATCCCTGTGTTACTGTGTTTTTGATTTACATTCCCAGATCTCTTGAAAAGAACCATTATAATTTAATATTTTGAACGAAAACGCTAACGGGATACTACTTTAAGCTCAATTATGAACGAAATGACTTCTGTCCACAAAAATACATGTTGTCACTTCTCCCCCACCCTACGAGATCGCACCCCAGCGTCCACCCCCACACAATGGGAAAATGGGAATCTTAAAAACGTATTTATAAGAGATGTTTCATCAAGTTCACCATTTAAATCAACGTGAACTCATTTCCCGCCAATTTTATTCCCCCCACCCCTCCACACGCACACCTGTTACCCCACCCCATAAATCAAACAGGTCCAGGTGCATCATAAACACTTATTTAACGATGGACAGTCCTAGAAACTTATGTTTTATTAATATAAAATGATCATCATTTATGTCAACATGACACCCCCCCCCCCACCCTACACACACACAAACAGCTACACTTGCTACACCCACCCCAGCTCCCCAGATGTCAAAACAGTTGTCAGGGGTATCATAGACACTTATTTAAAGATGGACTGTCCTAGAAATTTATGTTTTATTAATATATTATGTCAACATGACATTCTCCCCACCCCCACCACACGCCCATTGTAGACATTTGGCGCCCTATATCTCGGAAACGCCCCCTCCAACGCCTGATCACCACCCATATTCGGAATCTACACAAAAAACTGGTCTCATAAATTTACGGCTCGGGTGTCGATTGCCCCCCTTCAGCCACCGGACTAAAAGCGAAAGATACCTGTGGAATTGTTATACAACCCATGTCTTGAAGAACAACCCAGCTTGAACCGTGGAGTTAAAATCTTTTAACTAAGATAAAATCCAAATTTTAGTAATTTGATTGGATAATATGGGACGGATTTTCAATCAAAATTGACGTATCTATTAAAATTTCGATTTTATCTTCAGTTAAGATTTGGAGAAACAGGGTCTTAGCTTGCACCGCGGAGTTAAAATCATAATAACTGATAACATCAGCAGTCTAAAATAAAATAAAATCAATCCGCCAACAGGATCGGATTTACGTCGGGTGATGACAGATTCTCTATCGATGATGTAACCGCTGATGATTGATTGACAGGTTCTAGTCTCGATCAAATTACTGAGGAGTGGGTGTCTTTATTTCGTCATCAATTACATGGTGACGTCATACATAGTGTCAGTGGGCTCTGTTTCCCGCACATATGACTATGACGTCATATTATGTGGATTGTACTTTAGGGAAAAGGTAAGGGTTAGGCTTGGTTAGGGTTAGCGCTAGCCCTATTTACATCTGGATAGTTTAACGAATCGTGCAGGTCCTAACCCGCAATCTACATATGCCGTGAACTGGACTTTAACAGAATGTTAAACATTGTCTCCGCCGTGCACACACATACCCCCCCCCCCCCCGACACACACCCAATCACATATGTATTCATATGTTTGTCAAAGATTTTAACTGGACCTCAGCAGAATAGAAAACATATTCACAGGCATTTTAATTATATACACAGTAAAAATAACATCCCCATTTTATACCCCATAAAGTTTAATATTGTTTTATAGTCAGTATATAATATTTATATACATCATCAACAGACAACATGTAGTTATATAACTATAAATGTTTAATATTGTTTTATAGTTAGTATATTATACACCATCAACAGACTAGTAGTACCACCACGTGACTATATCTCCGTGATTTATATTATAGTTTGACAATGGAAGATGTTTGTTGTGTTGTTTGTAGTTGCACTTGTCCTGTATATCATCATCACTGTAGATACGATGAATACAACCATCAAGATCTCTACCATACTTCTTTCTCAACTCCTCCTTTATCATCTTCTCTAATTCATCTACTGTTTTATCTCTACTTATACTTATAGTCATATCACACACACCACTGTAAATACAGGTAAATATATAGTATAATACTTATATCATACAGGTAAATATAATATATTGTCAGTTTAATTAGCAAGTGAAAAAAGACCATGTTTCTACTTACAAGCCGTAGTTTATTATAGTAAGTTCAATCATATCATCTTGTTCTTTAATTACATTTTTATTTGTCTTCTTGGCGCCTGTTTTAACTTCCATCACTTTCATCCTTGACTTGAGTTGTTGTATTTCGTTAGCTTGACTTTCGTTATTCAACTTGAGTTGTTGATTATCAGACTTGAGTTGTTGTATTTCATTCTTCATTCTATCAACATCTTGTTTTAGTTGATTAGTCTGATGACAGTGTATGGTGTTGGTCTCCCCTAGTTGTACATTATTTGAATCGTACAAATTAACAGTCTGGTGTTGGACAATCTGTTGAACTGACTAAAAACAAACAAAAACATATCTAACTAGACCTGCATGCAGGAATGACGGGTTTCACTGGTGCCATGTCACTTTCGGTGCCACATTACCCTTGAACATATGTCACTTCCGATACCAATGAAACCATCAAACAGGTTTCCATATAAGCATTGTAAACATCAAATAAAATGGACGAAGAATCAACCAAATCTAGCAATATCAATTCATTTTATATATATGTTACTTGTAAGTGATCCTGGCAAAATTACATTACTTCCGGTGATAATAAAAATGTTCAATTAGTTTTATGAAATCAGAAATGGCATAAGGCATCATATGGCGAAAATTGTATGTAAATCGAATAAGAATTGCCACTTTTATAGACCAAAAACCTTGAAAAGTGACTTGTAGAAAATCGTCTATTTCTCGGCAACCGTACATGATAAAAACTATTTTGTGGTATCTATATGATCGTATGGGTTCAATCCATTTGTTGACTGGAATCAAATATCATAATTTGAAATATATTACAAATCAGACTCATTTTTAAAAAATAACTGTTTTGAAGGCTAAAAATACAGTTTTTGCCAAAATGACGTTACTTCCGGTGATAATGAAAATCTTAAATTACTTGTATGAAATACTAAATGGCATTAGGTATAACATGGTGTAACGTTTATAAAAATCGAATAATAATTGACACTTTTATGGCCCCAAAACCTTCAAAAGTGACCTGTAGAAAACCGTCTATTTCTCGGCAACCGAACAAGTTAGAAACAATTTTATGATATCTATATGACCATATGAGTTGTGTTTATATGTGAATTTAAACCAAAAGTTAAAATTATTAATACATATTAAGTAATTCTTGGTTGAATAAAACATTGATTTAAAAAGTTTAAAATGCAGTTTTTGACAAAATGACGTCACTTCCGGTGTCAATTTTAAATTGTAATCTACTTGATATTACGCTACATGCTTTTTGAATCAAATGATGTCACTTTTATAAAAATCCAATAATAATTGACTATTTTACAGGCAAAATAACGAAAACAGTGACGTATGCAGAACTGCCCATTTCTTGGCAACTGCTTATATTACAAACTAATTTTAACATACATTTTCTTCGTATGGATTATAGCTACATGTTTAAAAAAGTTACGAAGAAATATTTTAAAATCTGAAAAGCCTGAATGGGTTGTAAATAGGTCAATTTTACACCATTTTTAGCCTCTTAATCCAATTTGCTCGAAAATGAAATCGAAATTAAAAAAACTGCTTCCGACATTTTTTGCACCTTTAAAGGACACACTCTTTGAGTCATATAATTTTTCAAAAAAATAATATTTGTTTTCGAAAAATGGTACCTAAGTGTCAAAATTGTAGTTTTTGGCAAAATTATGCCACTTCCGGTGCCGACAGATAACACTTTCAGTAATAAAAAAAATGACAATAGAGACAACGAAGCATATGAACTTTGTTTTATACAAATCGAACAATAAAAAATTAATCTAGGACTGAAAAACTGAATTAGCCAATGGCGGCCAAGGAAAATTACTGAGACAAAATTTTTTAACATTTTTGCGCTAGTCAGATGACTCTTTATTTCTGTGCACAACACGACTAAAAAATATTCATAAATAAAAAAGTTTTTTGTAAAATTTTAAATTTTCGAAATTTGGCGCCTAATATCTTCGAAGATTTGACGAAAATCAAAAATCGAAAGTAACGTAGCTATGTGCCCTGTCTCCGGCTATGCCAAAATGTATCGACAGTTAAAATCCAATGATTATTGTTAAAATTACTGCAATATTTTTAAAAACGATAACTTCGGTGATTTCGGACATTTCGCATTGTCGCAGAACGTTCAAAATAGCTTTATCCTCTAAGTCACACCCATTTTCCCAGTAAAACCGAAGAAATCGTAACGATGCGACAAGCAGTTGCTGAGATCTACTCAAAACAAAAGAAGAATAATAATAATAATAACTAGACCTGCTTGCAGGACTGAAGGCTTTCACCTTACCCAAGGCAGCACAAAATGCCCACCACTCACCCCTTAAAAAATACCCACACACACTTAAACAACTCAGATATTGACACTTTCTGTGCATGCGCATCGCGATAGAAAGAAAGTGAAAAATATAGTTGAATAATTTCCAACATAATGAACTTGGATCGGTAGAATCGCACAGACGTCGGAAATCTAAGCACGCAATCAAAAACTCAAAAATTCCAAGAAATTTTAATTTTAGTACATTTTCAAAATATTCAAGAAAAAAGAGAACGACGTGGTATCTCAATTCGATCGTTATCGCATCCGCAATATCCCCCGCTGTACAAAAATACAACTTTTTCGAAAATCGGTTGGGAATTGACATAATTAGGACCGATTTTCATTCGCGCACGTTAAAGATTTACATCACTTCCGGTCTGTTCACAACTTTCGCAATAGATCTAAGCACTAAATGTTTAAAACATAGAAAAAAAAACAATATTCAGAACTCTATCAGTTTTAGTTTCAGAAGTCTAAACGACTATAGAAAAAAACAGTTTTCCGAATGAGACAAAAAAATACCTTAAGTATCAGGTAATAACCAAAACCCAAAATCGCACCTTTCAACATTAATTGTTCAACATTGTAATTGAGGGGTACCTTATTTATAAATAGCTTCATTAGAGAGCTTCATTTTCACTGGTGTCAAATGATGACGTCATGTAGACAAAAAAACCTGGGATATTAATTTCAGGAGTAACTGATAATTACTAAAATGAATTATTTTCATTCTAGAAGCACCGGTACCAGATATTGGTTACCATTCAAACACCCTTAGTTCAAATATTGCCAGTTTTAAAAAAAAAGCTCTCTGTATGCTTTATACGTATGCAAACCGTTCCATTTATAACCAATTCGGACTTTTGTCGATGTCACACCAATGTGTAACACGGGTCTTTGGAATCGCGTTCATGTCAGCTACTCAAATATGTAACTGGTTCAAAAATTGATTTAATATGCAATGAAATATCGACAATTTTCTGAGTTCGTGCACGTTAAAGATTTGGAACCACTAACATATAAAAAATTATTATTTATTACAGATAGAGTATATGCTCAAACTACATCATGCCTTCTGTCACAGGTGCAATATTCGTACTTCTGCACGATACTACTGCAAGATACAACTGCATCCTCTTGAGACTGGACTTGCTTATAAACAGCGCGAGTCGTCGATTTATGTCGAGATGATTACGGTTATGAGGTAATTTTGACAAAGAAGAAACAATATTAATTCAAAGACTAATTATTACACACAGCAATCAACTATATCTGTTGCAGGGTCACTAACCCCATATTCTGAATATAAGTTAACTCTCAAAGTTGAAATAGTTTTCGCTCAAATATCGTCACCGTGAGAGAAAAACGGACTTTTGAATAGGCTCTAAACGTATGTAATACGTACAGATTATATCAACTCGAACTGCATGTTTCACTTAACAATGAAAGGTGACGTTTTCAATTTTCGATCCCTTTGTTCTCATACTCCTGATATTTCTAACTATTGCGCAATGGTTTCATACATAAGACTACTGATAAAACTCTCTGTAGAAGAAATTCCAAAAAAATATTACATTGACTTTTCGAGAAAAAGAACCCTAAACATGCTTCAAAACGTAAAAATACGCCGTTTTCAATTTTCGATCTCTTTTTTCGGCTACCCATGACAATTAGAAAAATTGTACAATGGTTTCACACAATACACTACCCATTAGACTCTCGATTGAGAAAGTTTGAAAAAAATCGTTGGCGGCGTTTAAACTTGGTCGAAATCGTAAATAACCTCACTTTTCAAAGTCCCATAACTTTTTTAGTTTGAAAAAGAAACTTGTCGCTGTGGTACCATCTTGTAGATATTTTACGTGGCTATCAAATGACGCTGTACTTTAACTACTCAGTAAACAGCCAATTGAAACATCGCATTTTGCGCACAGGCACCCATTTTTCGAAATTTTGTCAAAGTTTGGATACTTTTCTTGACCACTTCCGGTGATTAGAGGATTTTCATCCATAGTCTAAGGACTGGAGACGACTCTTGACTTCATATTCCCGAAGTTTCAAAAATATCGTAGGCGCCGTTTTAAAAAAATAAGAACTCTACGATTTGACCAAAATGCGTAAAAAAGTGAAAAATCAAAGTTAACATTTCAGAACAAAACTTATATTGTTGGAATCGGATTTGTGTCAGCTATCCAAAAATATAAGTCATATTTTAAAATTCCCAAAAATAACAATTTTAGAAAATTTTGAAAATTTTCCATTTTTCACCAAAAAAATGAGAGCGACAAAGTTCCTAAACTCGATGTTTTTGAACTGCCATCTGCTCAGAAATGTCTCCAGCTAACCAAAACTGTAAATATCGGAAAAGTCGGATGAGAATTAGAAGAATTATGGCCGATTTTCAATTTGCGTGCACGTTAAAGATTTGACGCATTTCCGCGCTGCGCACAAATTTGGTTTTACATTTAAGCACTAACCACCACCCAGTTTCCCAACAGAAAATCAAATTTCAAACCTCTATCTCTTATAGTTGCTGAGAAATAGGCAAAGTGGAATAAAAAAAAATAATAAATAATAATAATCTTAGTAATAACAATAGCCTTTCACCATTAAAAATGGTGAAAGCCTAATAAGAATAATAATTTTAACAAAAACAATAGTGTTTCACACAAGCTTCGCAGTGTGAAACCCTAATAAATTTTAACATTTACCTTAATTGAGAGAGAGAGGCAGGGAGAGAGATGAGAGAGAGAGAGAGAGAAAGAGAGAGAGGGAGACTAGTCGTATCTTTCCACCTCTCCCCTGACTGTCAACCATAATCAGAAATTACGATCATAAGACGGGTGACGTAATAATGACTGGTGACTTGTGACGAATTTGCGGCTAATGAAGTAATCGGTGACAAAACCTCGTTATTACCGTAAATAGATGGGACAACGCTAGATCAGAGACGGTCCTGGACATATGACGTCATGTGGGGATTGTGGGTTAGGGTAAGGGTTGGATTTGGTCCAGGTTTAGGGTTAGTGCTAGCCATGTTTATATTTCGAGATTTTGACGAAATCCGCAGGTCCTAATGCTAAAATGTGCAGGACCGTCTCCGTTAATGTTAATTTTACAAACAGAAAGAAATTATTAAATTTCCAAGAGGGAAATCCCCGTCTATTTGTGACTATGAGTTAAGCTTTGTAGATTAGGTCATACTGGTCTTTTTTTTTATAATATGATAGTCTATTTTAAGCGTTGTAGACTTGATTATACTGATCGTCTATATAGTAATATAATCGCTAAGTGCTACGTACGTTGAAGACAGATTATGGGTTGTTATGCTTAAAGATACCTTACCTCGATATTATTTATGGGGAAGTTATTGCCCATGAAAGTATGGAAATTCTGGTCTATTTTTAAAGTAGAGTCACCAGATCTTACTAGAAAAATACTGAATTCCATGACAACATCCACGGGGCACGCACAAGATAAACATGTGAGGGCATACCTAACAGGCAGCATGTAACGCCCAATAGATTCTGTGATTAAATAACGGAAGAAGAAGGTGTGGCGGACAGCCCAGGAATTTAGTTTGACTTGGATATTTATGGTAAATTGACAGCGACTAAAGATTCTGTAGTTGGGGGCGGACAGCCCAGGAATTTAGTTTGGCTTGGACATTTATTGTAAATTGACAGCGATTAACGGGCGAATATGGGCTGTTAATGGATTACCCCTCAATATAGTCAGTGATAAACATGGCCGATTCCTACGTCATGGAGTAGTTGTCTTACTATTAAAATGTCAACAAATTTAAAGCAAAGTTTTTATAGATAAATTAGTTCGAATATGTTTTTAGTTCAAGTATGTTATCATATTACACAGTTTGTACGAGGGGAAGCACCTTTAATTAAATATTGTTATTTTACACAGTTTGAACGAGGGAAATCCCCTTTAATAAGTATATATTATCATATTACACAGTTGGTACGAGGGGAGGCACCTTTAATAGTTATATATTGTTATATTACACCGTTGGTACGAGGGAAAGCGCCTTTAATAGTAATATATATTACACAGTTGGTACGAAGGGAATCCCCTTTAATAGTTATAATATAACCCATTGATATTAAATAAGGGGAATACCCTCAACACACAGATAAACCGGTTTAACCAGTTTATGACTATAATCTTATTATAGGTAATTTATGCAAGGGCGTGAAACCAAGGTTCTATTAATGATATAACAGGGTCCAAAACAAGATGTCGAAATGTGAACGTTAGCTATGACAACTGATTTAGTAAATGGTCGTAACGGGTTTACACGTACATTACGTACCACACTCGACAGAATGACCACACCCCATATCAAATTGAAACAATAGGTTCTATAAACATAGCAATCCACCGATGCAAATGTTGTGGATTTCACCCCAGGCTTGTACGTGGTCAGTTACGGTCATTTAGATTTTAAACCAAATTTCTCCCTCATCTCCACTACTACTACACGACCACATCCGTTTCACCCCGATTTTCTGGCGTGGTTTCCCCTTGTCAGCGATGCGGGGCGGGGGGGGGGGCGACAAGGACAGCTGTCTAGTCGTTCGAATGGGACGAAAAAACGAGACCACGTGTTCACATTGGCGAGCACGTAAAGATCCCTTGACAGTTGGAATTCGATATAAGAATATAGGCCGTAGTGCCACTGTCAGGGCAAAATGTCCCTCATAGCACACAGTATGGCGTATTATGCTCGATTTCATTTGTCCAGCTTGGAGCAGGGGCCTATTTCACGAAATTTTAACTAAGATAAGATCCCAATTTTAGTAATTTGATTGGATAATATTAGATTGATTTTAGTGTTTAGCCAATCAAAATTGAAGTATCTACTAAAATTGGATTTTATCTTAAGTTAAAATTTCGTGAAACAGGGCCCAGAACAGTAGGACGTTAAACCCCATTTTATCTCATTCCCAATTTCAATGCATTTTATTGTCTATTCGTCAGTTATCTTGGTTCAATGATCTCGAGTTATAGGTTCAGAATTTAAATCCGTTAAAATACCCTGAAACATGTTAATTCTACTCACAGTGTCAGTCATCATGATGTTGTTATAGTAACAGATTTAATAAACACAACCTTCTTCTAATCTGGTCGACAGCAGAAAGGGCGAGACAAACAAAAATGGCGAGACAAACAGGCAGGAAATATTTATTAAAATCTCCAAAAGGGAAATCACCGTCTATTTGTGGCAATGATCTCAGTCTTGTAGACTTGGTTATACTGGTCTTGTACTTAACAGTAACAAAATAATAACATGACGATCTAGTCTACTGTATTACGTCAGTATATTATTACATAAAGGGAATACCCACAATACGAACTAGATAAAACCAGTCAATAATGGGCATTCCCAAAATGGAATACTGTTCTAGTTATACTTATAGTCCATAACAAAATATCATTCCACCAAAGTTGTCTCTACAACTAAAATTCACCTCTGTTTATTGTGACGTGTAATAGTAATACTGATTTACCTGGAGACATCGTGGAATCTCAGCATCCTACCAAAACTCTACAGAGGTAACTAGTTTTATAAGTATGATTATTATATAGTTAAAGGTACATAACTCCAATTAATGGGGTATGGATGCAGACCACTACTAATACTCCCCACATTCTGGTGATCTTAAACTGTAGAGTCCAAACTGTCATATTTATCTGATACAGAAATAGAACAGCGGTTCCTTGTCAAAGCAATATATAGACTGTGACGTCATTCAAGGTTACAAAAAGTCAATACAAAATACAATTCAATGCGGACTACATCGACAATGTAAGTTCAGACACCCATTCTAGACCACAAAGTCAACACAAAATGCTACGCAAAGTGGATAAAATAGAGAATAGGATAATTGCTATATATAGACGCATTATAACAGATAAAATAGGATAATTGCTATATATAGAGTCATTATCACAGATAGAATAGGATAATTGCTATATATAGACGGTATTACAGGTAGAATAGGATAACTGCTATATATAGACACTGAGGTCCAATGCCAACTGCAACCTAGCAAGTTTTCGGATGGGACAAAAACCAGTGCCCCCCCCCCCCCGATCTGTTTACAGAATAAGACATGACATTTTATTTTAGACCCTCCCCTCAAATTAGTCACATGGCAAACAAGGGGAATTTGAGACAAAGATTTTGCCCTGCCAGGTTAGAGATCCAACATCTTACTCACCGAACCACTGTGGCTGCCTATACATGTAAATTTATAAATCTGTGTAATTCGTCCACAATACAACAGCCAATTAAAGGAAGACAAGTAAAGACCATCCAGGGTCCTATCAGCAACATTTGACCAAACAGTATACACCATCCAAGGTCCTATCAGCAACATTTGACCAAACAGTATACAGAATCCAGACAGGGTTCTATCCTAATGAACTCTGGATGCTAATTTTGTTTATTTTATTCGGTAGGTCAATCTACATAACTATTGAAGTAAAGGTTGTTCCCGACCAGTGACGATAGTATAATAGTATTATTGAGCTTTATAAGACAACTCATCAAATCTCTGAAAAATCAAAGCCTATATTTCCAATGTTCTCAGTCACGGTATTTGTATGGTAGTCGACCAATATAGTTTACAGGGGATTTCAACAGACATTAAAATCTCACTTAGATTTGCTCAGACTGCAGAAATTACTTGTTAAAAATTATACACTACAGTCGGAGTTTTAGAAGGCACAATATTCCAGACTAAGCAAGAACTAAATGTGTCAATTTATCTAAATTTTACATAATGATGTTTAAGTACTGCCACTTTTAACTTGACTTTAAGAAAGACTGGACCCAAATTCCATGGCCCAAAATATTCACACGATCATCCTGGTGAATTTGAATTGCGGATCGCGGTGATGAAACGTGAATGCTGCATGATGGATGATCATACAAAACTTGATTATATTTATATATATATATATAAATAATAATATTGCTGCTCCATTATTATTTGTATTGATGAAAGTATAAGTAAAAAACAATCATAGTTCCGCTCAGTTATTCAAAAAGGAAAGTGAAATACTATTGAATTTGTTCCATTATATATTACACGGTTGGTGCAAGGGGAATCCCCTATAATAGTTATATATTATCATATTACAGTTTGTACGAGGGGAAGCCCCTTTAACAGTTGCAACCCATTGATATCAAATAAGGGGAATACCCTCAACGTACAGATAAACCGGTTTAACCAGTTTATGACTATAATGTTATTATAGGTAATTTATGCAAGGGCGTGAAACTAAGGTTCTATTAATGATATATCAGGGTTCAAAAAAAGATGTCGAAATGTGAACGTTAGCTATGACAACTGATTTAGTAAATGGTCGTAACGGGTTTACACGTACATTACGTACCACACTCGACAGAAAGACCACACCCCATATCCAATTAAAACAATAGGTTCTATAAACATAGCAATCCAATCTCACACACCGAAGCAAATGTTGTAGATTTCACCCCAGGATTGTACGTGATCAGTAATATGGTTTATCACCGCCCTCCGGTTTTCTCCCGCTGCCAAACTTATTGGATTTTATTAGGGTCCCCCGGTTTCCTCCCGCTGCCAAACTTCGTGGATTTTATTATGGTCTCTCGGTTTCCTCCCGCTGCCAAACCACGTTGGTTTTCTCGAAATGACCTAGTTCGAGTAACGAGTTGACTTTAAACCACACACCACCATTCCCACTACTACTACACGCCCATGTCCGTTTCATCCAGATTTTCCGGCGTCGTTTCCGCTTGTCAGTGATGCAGGGCCCGACAAGAACAGCTGTTTAGTCGTTAGGGTGGGACGAAAAACTGAAGTCCCATTTACAAAATGGCGAGCACTTGACAGTTGGAATTCGATATAAGAATATAGGCCGTAGTGCCGCTGCCCGGGTAAAATGTCCCTCATAGCACACAGTATGGCGTATTATGCTCGATTTCATTTGTCCAGCCTGGAGTAGAACAGTAGGACGTTAAACCCCATTTCATCTCATTTCCAATTTCAATGCATTTTATTGTCTATTCGTCAGTTATCTTGGTTCAATGATCTCGAGTTATTGGTTCAGAATTTAAATCCGTTAAAATACCCTGAAACATGTTAATTCTACTCACGGTGTCAGTCATCATGATGTTGTTATAGTAACAGATTTAATAAACACAACCTTCTTCTAATCTGGTCGACAGCAGAAAGGGCGAGACAAACAAAAATGGCGAGACAAACAGGCAGGAAATATTTATTAAAATCTCCAAAAGGGAAATCACCGTCTATTTGTGGCAATGATCTCAGCGTTGTAGACTAGGTTATACTGGTCTTGTGCTTAACAGTAACAAAATAATAACATGACGATCTAGTCTACTGTATATTATTACATCAAGGGAATACCCACAATATGAACCGGTTAAAGCCAGTCAATAATGGGAATTCCCAGCATTTTACTAAAACTGTCGTTAAAGGTAGATAACTCCACTAAAGACAAGTCGATTCAGACCACCTGCACAACCCTCTCACTAATAAGAATCTAGCAGGTAGTATTGATGAATTGGCTGCGGGGGGAGGAATTTCGAATAATGTGACAAATAATCTTACCCATAAGGGTAGTTAAACTAGTAATTTAGCCTAATATGTTCAAATATAAATTGTGAATTTGGTAGTCTGTCTTTCGGTGCTTGTAACTATAGACAGTGTAAAATATGTACTGATTACAACGAAGCCCACACATTTAGTAGCTCCGTTGGTGGTAGATTTAACCTTAATTGTAATACACAAAATATATTATATTTATTGACCTGCAATTACTGCAAACTACAGTATGTTGGGGCAACAAGTAAATCATGTAAAACTAGATTTAATAATCATAGATCTGCAGGAAATTCTGAAAATACACACAAACTATTATATCAACATTTTAAACAAAAGCCCTGTAAGGAATTTGGATACCATATACAAATAATTGAAAAACCTCCCGGTTCAGGACACCTCATTCACGGCAAAATTGATCCTGCTGTTACACAAAAAAAAAAACTCACGCAAAAGAAACTTGGATTATCAAGCTACAAACCATTTTCCCTTATGGTCTTAATAATCGATCTAAAAATATCGATTATAACAACCGGAATGAAAACACTTTGATCACCAGAAATTGTTACAAAAACTTGACCATAAGAAAAAACGTGCTATAAAAAAAACTAAATTTCAAAAAGAACCGGAAACTATTTTGAACGAATTGTATTCTGTATGCCTATGCCACACTTCCGATAATTTGTCTTGTGCAGCTTGTGTACTTAACCTAGCCCGACAAATTGTACACACTTTGAAAAAATCAACAGCTAAGAAAACTTGGTGTTCTCATTCAGGATATTATCTATTCTAATCAACTTAATGAAACGTTTCTTCCTCAATATTTGCGCTACGAGCATACAGTCAGTGTGGAATAGCGCTATACAAATGTTAACATTATTATTATTATATTACGATGTTATTACCGATTTGATAAATAGTAAATTCTCACCAAAACATTCAGCACAGCCTCATAAAGTACAGAAGAAAAAACAGAGATATTATGTAAAATACTTTTTACAGACAAACATATACAAGACATTGGATTGAATAAAATCTTTCGAGACAGATCAGTAATAAGATATATACCAGATACTGTACCTAAAATTTCACCTACAGTCGTATACAAATTTTTTACCTCCAATTCGTAATAAAATATTTAACTACCATGAAACTATTGCAAACCTTTACGTTCAAAAATTTATTGACACTGCATGTCAATGTACTAACTCTCCCTATAAAGATAAGTTTCATGACCATGTACTGACAGGAAACTTCGATATTGTTGAAAATAAAAATCTTAGAAAACTATTTCGCTTTGGGCCACAATTTCGAGAACAACCAAATAAAACTAACTTCAAAAAATTACATAATAATCTCAAATCTCAAATCCGGAACCACAATACTGTCGAAAATGTATCTCGAATCGTTTGGACTACACACGATGGTAGATTGTATTTAAATCGCTGCCGTGAGAAAACAGAACGACCGTACATAATGAAACAAATTTTAAAATGGATCTTGAATTAAAATGTATTACAAAACAAATTATTCCGTAGTCAATTGTTTTATTTAATTAGGGGGATTAAGGAATCAGTCAGGCCACACGCCGGGTGTGTATAGGTAATTAAGCAATCGTTCGTAAAATGTTCACTGCATATCACTGTTGTGACTGTAGGTTGCCAATCAGGATTTGAATTGTTTACAAACGCATTCCACTCTTTCCGTACGATTCCATCCTTGGGAAATTTATGAAACACCGGTACATTATTCCCCTTGCTGGAATTTCCACAACTCTCAATAACACAACGGTAATATGGCATCTTGAAATACACTCGGTAAACCGTAATATTCTAGTCACAAATATATAATCTATACTATTCAAAAAACGTAGGGGATATTTGAATCACTAAAGAAACAAACAGAAGAAACATTTCCAGTTACATGTGACGCTCAAACGCACCAATAGCTACCGCATGGAATGCAGGTGATGCTTGGGATCATAATGGGGGTCCAACCCAAGATTTGCACGACTCTGACTTTGAATGTTACAGTCATTGTGGCAGTCAGTTTAATTGTTTTAGTGACCAGAAAACAAATTTTGATATGCGTCGGCTTACCCAAAATGAAAGGTTGCGTGCCCTTGGCATGCTACAGATCGGCACAACACAGGCGGTTGTGGCGCGGACGATGAATGTTTCTCAGTCTATCATAAGCAGGCTATAGTCCAGATACCGTGATACACAATCTGTACAGGACAGACCACGCTCAGGTCGACCAAGGGCGACAACTCAAGCCCAGGATCGATTTATCCGTACCTTGGCCTTGCGAAATCGTGTCATCACAGCAAATCAGATCAGCGCTCGTCTTCAAAAGACACTGGTGTGAGAGTGAGTGGCCAGACGATTCGGAATCGACTGCATAGGGGTCACCTTCGCGCCCGACGTCCTCGCATGATCCCTTGTTTGAGAGACCATTACATTCAGGCAAGACGTCGTTGGTGTAGGGATCGTCGACACTGGGATAATCGACGCTGGAGCAATGTGATGTTTTCAGATGAGTCAAGGTTCACTGTTGATTTTTTGGACAGACGTAGGAGGGTGTGGCGTGGTCGAAACGAGCGCTTCCAAGACGTTAACGCCATCAGACATGATCGATTTGGGGGTGGTTCTGTTATGGTGTGGGGAGGCATCACTGTTGCTGGAAGAACGGCTTTACATGTTGTGGCAGAGCGTGTTACAGGCCAGTACTACCGGGACAACATCTTGGCAGTCCATGTTGTGCCGTTCGCACGACGTCATGGCCGCCGTTTCATCTTCCTGGATGACAACGCAAGATGTCACAGGGCCAGGATCGTTACAGGTTACCTCCAACAACAGAACATCACCACATTACCTTGGCCAGCACTGAGTCCCGACCTCTCCCCCATCGAGCATGTCTGGGACATGCTTGGACAGAGGTTACGTCAACGTCAACAACGTCCTGCCAATGTCCAAGAACTTGCTGCTGTGTTGCAACAGGAATGGGACAATCTGGACCAAAATGACCTTAGACGTCTCATTAGGAGTATGCCACGTCGGATCAATGCTTGTTTGGCAAACAGAGGAGGATTTACCCGTTACTGACTTTGTTGTGATGATGTGGTAACTTTGCTGTTTGACTCCGGGTATCATTTTACCCTTATAATGGTCAGTCTGTGCCTTACTTAGTCTAACGATCATTTGGAATAAATAGATGAATGTGAACTTCATTTCATTCTGTCATTTGTTTCTTCGTCAGTTTCATTAGGTGACTTTAATAACACTTAAAAATCAAATACCCCCTACTTTTTTTGAATAGTATATTACAACTCAAGACGAGAAAGGTCGGCTTTTGAATTATTTTGACTGATATAGTGATATCTAGCTTACATGTAAATAATTATGCGTTAATGATTACGCCAGTCAAATGTTTATTGGACCGACAAATACACACGTGTCAACTGGCTGTGTGTATATACAGTGATATATTGCACGGGCAGTGATATATTGTATAGATGATGTGTATAGTATGTGTAGTGCCTGTGACGTCACCAGCCAATCAACCGGATTAAGGTTGTAATTGAAAATTTGAAAACCGTTTTTGGAATTCGGATACTAAAACGTAAATATCTGAATTAATTTTAATCAGATTAGTTTGAACTTGCCGTAAAATGGATTTTGTAAGTATTGAGTACCCGTACGTAAAAATTTTCTGAATCATTTGATGTGGTCTTTAAATAAAGAAAATTTGGGCACTATGGATGCATCTATTCTTGACCAGGACATCAATATAATTAACGATAAAGTTAATGTCGGTATATTCGATAAAACAGACAAATTTGGTTTTGAAGTAGTAAAGTACCCGTCAACTTACAGTAACATACCAGATACTACACTGTATAATGTTTTCTATTCACAGGCATTGCGATTTTTAAAGATATGCAACAATAAAGAACTATTTCTTTCCCGAATAAAAACTTTTAAGTGCACTGCCAAAGGTGGTACACAATTACGCATTTTTAAAGAAATTTCAAAACTTCCATTTCATCAACATACTAAGTTTGACATTTCTTATAAATATATTACTGACTACATATTGGTTAATGATTCAATATAATATTTATTTAATTTCTTCTGTAGTTGTCTAATCCCGTCTGGATTATCGCCCTTATTTATTATGCCTTTTCATATGTACGCTAATAGCCTAAGTAGTACGATTTCTTCAGCATTCCTGTTTTGCATTTCTTGCATGGTGTATTATATAATAATTATATTATGGTTTGTACAATTACATAATTTAATTATTCCGGTTGGTCGCAAAAACTAATAGTTTTTTTAGGTTTTAACGTTGTTGCGTCTGGATTATCTAAGCTACGACGTCATTACCGCTATAATTACAAATTTGCGTCACGCCATTCAGTCAGCAAACGGCTGTCTTCCGAGACAGTCTTCATTCCTTTGCTTCCCTGTATTCAGTTTTGTTTGTTGCTGTGACGGTTGGAATGTGTGCACTAAATGCATTCAACATACTTCAATCCTCTTCTTTATCGATTTAGTGCATTTTAGTCCTGTGACCTACTTTTCTGGTACAGTTAACGATGTGGTTACTTGTATAGCGAAATTAATACAATATGCTTGCATTCGTATTTCTTGCAACATATGACAGATCATGACTCATGCTGACATTATATAATTATTTCTTTGGGTTGTATTCCAAATTTGTTTTCAAATATGAGTGAAGTCTGTGTCACCACAGGCCCGGGACTGTACAGCGCAGTGGACGCTTACGGCTAGCCCCCGGAACCATTCACTCTTTTTGAATTGTGTTGTTTCTTTTTCTCTGAGTACGATGTCCTGTCCATATATTTGTTTTGTGTAGTCATCGAGCTGGCTACGGGCCTGATACACCGACTGGGTTTATGCAAACACATTACCATGTAATGTACACTCATAGTCCTACGATAAATTGTCTTTCCTCTGTTGTACACCGACGAGGTTAATGCACACGGACATACGCCACGCTATGTAATATGACGGGGGAGTTTCACGGACAGCGACATTTTATTGCTTTTATAGTCAGGTCAATATATGGAAAATACCCCCTCGAACTCCCAAAAATTGCAACAAAAAGTTTCTGAACTGATTCTGGCAGGGTTTAGTGTACTTTATAACATACTAAAAGTTTACCACACAGTAGGACCCCCGGAAAAGTGTTTTTTTCAAGATGGCGTCAGCAATGGCCACCGAAACGTCTTAAAATAATCAACTATGTAACTATCAACTCAAATTTGATGGTTTTGGTGTATTTTCCTAGATTTTGGGGGCCAAAGAACACATTAAGATCATTAAAAATGATGTTGGCATATCATGTCAAAAATGGCCGCCAACTCCTCCAGGTGACCGAAAGTCCATAACTAGGAAAAGACACCAAGATCATCAAATTTGAGTTGATAGTTACATAGTTATGATCGTTTTAAGACGTTTCGGTGGTCATTTTTGACGCCATCTTAAAAAAAAACTTTTCCGGGGGTCCTACTTTGGTAAACTTTTAGTATGTTATAAAGTACACTAAACCCTGACAGAATAAGTTCAGAGATTTTTTGTTGCAATTTTTGGGAGGTTAAACTGTATATTGACCTGACTATTATGTGGTTAAGATTTTATGAAATTTGAACGATTTGGTGTTAATTTTGTTTTAAAAGGTGTCGCACATAATTTATGTATAACATGTAGATAATGTTTTACCATATTTAAAATATCTCCCTTTCTCGCGTGTATGATTAGTAGACCCTATACACGTATCTTGGAAGGTGCGTGGGTGAGGGGATACAACTAAGGAGTTAAACCCAGAGAACAGGGGTTGAAGTATTCCATAAAATATATAACTTTCCGTCATCTGTCGACGTCACACGACATTATACCAAATAGGCTCAAGAAACGGGTACCAAAGAGGGTGCTATTGCTGTGGTGGAAATTTTTCCCGGGATAGCGATTGGATTCCAAGAGTCTGTGGCTCTTTTATGTGTAATCGGTTTTTGTCAAAACCGAACGACTAGACGCATTTGCTTGCCAAGTCCACGTCCTGCGCCACTGACAAGGAGAAGCCATATAAACGGTAAGTCCTTTATTCGACGTCCGTCTTCTTCAAACCAGTCGGAACAGGGGCGTGATTCATTAAATTTGATTGGATACTAATTGATTTAATTTAGTGCATAGCCACTCAAAATTGAAGTACCAACTAAAATTTGGATTTTATCTTTAGTTAGAATTTTGAGAAACAGGGCCCTTGGCAGTACACAGTTAAACCACATTCCATTTAACCGATGCGCAATTGTCCAAATACAATGCCTGACATGTTTATTTTTTATCGTACTGGAAATGGTAATGGGAGAGAGAGAGAAATTGGGTTTAACGTCCACTCGACACAAACTAGGTCATTTTGGGACTAACATATGGTTTCAGTTTTATTTCAATAATTCGTAGGAGTCTTTGGCAGTGGGAGGAAACCGGAGTGCCCGGAGGAAACCCACGGGGTGATTGGATTTTTAACGAATTCCTAGTTTAATTATGAATGGAGAGTTGGGCGGCCGATTGGTTAACCTCGGTGCTTCACATCCTTTCATTGAGTCAACTGGCGGGGTTTCCATTTCCCGGTTGTACGTGACAAGGAGTAGCGTGGCATGTCCAATCTCGTGAGTTTTCTCCGGGTCCTCCAGTTTCACCCCACTGCTAAAGACAATACGCGCAAGCGAATTATTGAAATGAAATTTAACCACATGTTAGTCCCGAAATGACCTGGTATTTTTCGAGTGCAAGTTAAATCCAATTATCTCTCTGGGCCCTGATTCACAAAATCTTAACTAAAGATAAAATCCAAATTTTAGTAGATACTTCAGTTTTGATTGGCTAAGTACTGAAATCAATCACATATTATCCAATCAAATTATTAAAATTTGGATTTTATCTTAGTTGTTAAAATTTCGTGAATAAGGCCGTTGGTTTATAAATATACAGTGAAATCCCTCTATTAAGACCACATGTGGGACTGTCTAGATGTGGTCTTAATAGTGAGTTGGTCTCATTATTGAGTGGGCATGCTTGAGACAATAAGCGATATACATTTTAATATGTTTTAATGTCATATACATGTACTCCGATTATGCAAGAGTTGAATCTCTCTATTCCAAGTCTTTCTTTAGGTCTGAAATGTTAGATAAATCATTAATGAGACATTAATCAACTTATCCAGACCATAATCAACTCACGATGTCATCGCTTGTCTGCGTTATTTACTGGATTAAAGTCCGATTTGCCGTATGACGTACGTTCGCTTTCATTAACCCAGTCAGGGTTTAAAATTAAACCATATGTTAGTCGCGAAATGACCTAGTTCGTGTCGAGTAGACGTTAAACCCCATTTCTTTCTCTCTCTCTCTCCAACGGACTAGAAGAAACACTTGGAATCGAACTCTGGACACCATAGTTAGAGCGCCCGCCCCTAGCTCACTGAACCCAGGTGCCGGTGGTAGTACTGTTTCTTGTATCTTCCGAACGACTAGATGAAAACAACACAGGGGATCGCACTCTGATCTTCTTACCGCGCAAGCCATTAACTCACTGAGGCACGGTCAGGCGTCGGTACTGCTATCTGTACCTTCCAAACGACTAGAAGAAACCAACATAGGGTATCGAACTCTGAACCTCTTTGTGAGTCACCGTGGCCCAAATGATATGTTATTCAGGTATCCATTTATAACGCAGAATAAATATCAAGTTGGAGTAATTCACCCTATTCGCTTGAAAGATTTCCCAAAGATGTAATAAAAAAGAAAGATCTAGGTTACGTTTTATATATACCCATACAATTATAAATGTTGAGATCAACTTTACATACACACATATAATTATAAAAATATGAGATGGCTAAATGTTGATAACATATTGCCTAACTGGTACATGTATGTTTGTAATATTCATCGTCAGTTAAAGGGACTATCCCGTCTCACAAATAAAATCCGAGTACGAATGAAATTTTAGCGCCAAAATATAGAGGAATGGCGTATTTACATTGTCTCAAAATGTCGGCTCAAACTTTGTTAAGAGTGTTCTTAGTCGGCCACATCCTTATCCCCTCCAAAAAATTCCGTAGCCTCACCAAACTTTATAAGCTGGCCACGGGCCCGATTTCACCTACACTTTATTTGTATAAAATTAAAGCCCGGCTTTATCTAGGCACCGCATAACATACCTTGACGCACTGGTCTCCATCTTTAGAGGAAGACTGACGTGTTAAGGTTGTTTGAAAAAGTATAGCCCATATTAAGTTAGTTGCTGTGCCCTAAGGTAGAGGATTTCAAGGAATTTAACCCAATATAACTGGGATTGGCCCTTTAAAACATTGCGCTATTACATGTATTAACTCATGCATTTCAAATAATTTAAAGGACAATATTGGTGTCAGTCATTATCACATAATGTGATAGAACTGGTTAAACACTTTCCAAATATAATTTTAACACGGAGATCCATGCTACGATAGATGTGTAATGAAGGTTTCAACAAACCGAAGTGATGAACACGAAAGGAAATCACGAGTTATCCTTCTATGTAACTAAAGGTCTGGGAAGGTCTGCTAACTTTAACATGACGTTACTATGTATTGTTAAATGGTCGAGAGCGAGACATTAAGTTATATATTGTAACAACAAGAGGGCCGCGAATGTTTTTACAATATATTACGGAATGTCTTAAAACTCGAGACCATTAAACAACTTAAAATACAGACACTCACATGTGCTTTGCAATGAAATACGTCACTCGAGTGCAATATTTCAACTAGTTATGCTTGGCACATTGTCTGTACGATTATTTTAAATAATGGTACGCCAACATCAAAGGAATGTATTGTACTTCGTTATCGATTTAACGATGATGTTAGTCGACCGCCAGTCAAAGTATAAACGTAGATTAAACATACATTATGGGAGAGCAAAAACTGACTTTTGTCGGTCTTCCTTTGAGCTTCAGATGTCATAGAAATTATAAATTAGATCTTTATTTAAACAACAAGCCCAAAATGAACACTGTAGACCCACGGATGGCTTGGATTGGGCTCGATTTAAAACAGGATTTCGTCGACCGATTTAATCACTATGGCGTTGTGGGTGGGGTTTCTGCGTGACGTTGACGTCATCATACTTCCGGAAATTATTCATGAAAGACAGTGATGACCGAGGCTATACACAAGCTTCAGTAGATACCGTTTAAACATTACTTGATGATCGAGACTATGTAGGTGGAGTTAACGCCTGTCAATCAACAATCGGCCATAGTGGGAAAAGGGTGTCGATGATTTTAACCCCCATATCTAGTAAAAAATTATAGTGGTAACAACTTTGTTCAGGATAAAGTTATTTGACTGAAATTTTCAATATATTCTTGTTTCAACATCTATTTTTGAACTTTTATAGCAAGAATGGCTAACTCCTTGTCAAAATCTCCCATAATGTATCTTTAACTGTGTAATTCTATAGAACATTGTAGAGGGTTTGGGGGTTGGGGGCTATCCCATTTTCTATACCATGAACTTCTATAGTATTCGACAGCATCTATGATGCAAATCCTATAATTCTCCATTCAAATGTAAGTTTTAACTCTATAGCAATATATGATATTATTCTATAGTGAATTCTGTTGTAAACTTGGCAGTTATCTTTTAATGAAATTTTGTGAACGGACTGCACAGTTGTCCCACTTTCGTCAGTTTCTTTACTAACTTCTATGAAGTTGTTATACACGCACATTAAATTTAAAAATTTAAAATTCAGAGTTTAACTGGTCGTTACAGTAACCGAGCTTTGAGCAACTGACCTTGACCGTTGTTAGTAGAACAATTTACAGATGTATTATGTAAGATTGAGATAAGGAGCTGGCCCTTATCTTATAATCGTTTCAGTCACATGGACTGTCAGTATTGGTTGCGTCTGGGGCACCTGATCGCTTAGTGAACATGGGCTGTCAGTATTGGTGACGTCTGGAGCACCTGATTGCTTAGTGAACATGGGCTGTCAGTATTGGTGACGTCTGGGTCACCTGATCGCCTAGTGAACATGGGCTGTCAGTATTGGTGACGTCTGGGTCACCTGATCGCCTAGTGAACATGGGCTGTCAGTATTGGTGACGTCTGGGTCACCTGATCGCTCGGTTTTTCGTCCATTCCGAAGAAACACTTTAGTAATGATGATCGAGGCCATGCCTAAAATTCAATCGCTATATCTCGGTTCGGATTTAAGCAATGTGACTGAAATTTTCAGTAGATTCTCTTTACATTATCTTGCTTTGCACTATTAGAGGGAGGACTACCAACTCATTGTCTTATCGCCGAGAAAGTTCATCTCTATTTTCCGGCATGCCGCCCCCACCCCCTTGTCGGGGATGCAGAACGGAGGGCCTAACAAGGATAACTGTCTAGTCGCTCAGATATGGACGAAAAAACGTGGTCTCATGTACACATTGGCGTGAACGTAAAAGGTCCCTTGACAGTTTGAATGTCCCTGCCCGGGCAAAGTTCTCTCACAGCACACTGTATGGCGTATGCCCGTATTCATTGGCCCAGTTCGGAGCAGAACAGTATAGGACGTTAAACCCCATTACATTTCATTCCTTTACCTATATCATCTATAGCGTCCCTTTAAGTTGATCATTTATAAAGGGAGTAGCATAGATCGATAGGGTGTCTGTTCATCAAACCTTCGTAAGTCATGAACCGGAACTGAAATTCCTACTAGACATTTGCCTTTTCAATCTCTTAATCGGCCAGGCATTCTTTAATATATCGCCTAATTCAAGGCCACGACCTTTATTCAATGCCATTTGTCACGCGTATTTTTTACCTTGGGAAGTTATTTTTGTCGCGTCATTATGACGTCACATCGTATACTTATATAACTGATATTTTGTGTCACTGTACGATACAGACGTTGGTTATGTGTGAACGACATACCGTAGGTTGTCTACAGAATATGAGACTATATCCTAAAGCGGCGTTTACACGATGCAGCATATCATTCTCGGTATCCACAGTGGTATCGCTTGCTTCTACTTCACTGTCCCTCAACCTCGTGGGTTTCCTCCGGGCACTCCGGTTTCCTCCCACTGCTAAATACCCCTACGCGCAAGCGAATTATTGAAATAAAATTAAAACCATATGTTAGTCCCAGAATGACCTAGTTTGTGTCGAGTGGACGTTAAACCCCATTTCTCTCTCTCTCTCCCTACTTCACTATCCTCCAGCTCCTTCCCAAGGGCTGGGCGAGGTAACTCTACTTTGATCGCCGAATCATTATTGGAAACTCTCAAATAATTTTGAGCATCGTTTTGTGTGCATGACATTTCTCATAATCGAACGTGCAAGCTGTTGTATTGTGATGAACGCAAACAATGACGCCACGATTTGTATGTTTTGAGTTGTTTTTTTTATTATTTATTCGTAGAATCACCCTTCGTGGCCAATGCAAAAACGAAGGGCATATAATTTGAAATCCCATGAATGGACCCACGGGTTAGTGAAGTAGATGGGAGAATGAAATAACATCACTGGGGATACAGGGGGTTGGAACATATTGAAAAATGACGCCAAACGCACAAAGCGCCTGCTACTTTGTTTTATTTTTGTAACTGAATAAGATGGTGTCGTGTGAAAAAGATAGTTTTAAAAAGTTTATGTTTCCAAAACAGGGTTATCATAGAGCGAGTGTCAGTGTTACTGATGCTTAAACCGGATACACGGGGGCAAAACAGTCAATGCGCATGTCAACATAATCAGAACTATCAAATCTCACTTTAGCCAGATTACGTAGCTTACCAAATAACTCATTTTTTTATATGACGTCACTAAAATTAATTCTCACACTTGTTTTGATTTTCTTTAACAAACTGACAACAACCAGGTTCTATCTTGGCAACGCCCGTTTTTTACTAGACACTCTAATTCAGTCGCAGATAGTTTAAGTCCTACTTAAGAGGATGTGGAAGCAGCAAAAGAAGCCAGCCATCTTTAATAAAATTAGCAAGAAAAATATTTTTGCCAAGTCACATATGACGTAGACTATCGTATGACGTCGTTTAATATAACGTAATTTGGTGGATCGGTCGGATGAGAATAGAATTTGTCTTATTCAAACAATAAGCTGTCCATTCGACCCTTGTATGAATTGGTTGTTTCATGTAAACGTGGCTTAAAAATGATATTTTAACCTACCATTAAACTGCTCCTCATGTTACCAACAATAAACATAATATGAATTATTTCTTTATTATTATCAACTTAAAGGAAAATGTTGGTGTCCACAAAATTTACATAACTGACAGGAATATTTAAACAGATTCCTTTAACACAGGAATCTCTAATCGGTAACATCCGGTGTTGAATTTTCCCATGTGTTTGACGGGATGAAACCCAAGGATTCAATTTCTTATGAACGGAGACAGATTTGCCTATAAGCCTGACGTCCGTCAGCATCCTCTCCTTGGAACATCCGTCAGCACCCTCAGCTTGCAACATCCGTCAGTACCTTCGGCTGGGAACATCCTTCAGTAAACCTTTGTGTTCAAAACATACCTTCACCCTCTCTTGGGTTCGGGGGTGGGAAAGGCCCCACAAGTGGAATAGTCCAGAACCTCTGTTACTCTAAACCCGTCCCTGGTAACAACAGATTCCGGAAGTGACGCAAATAAAGGAAATGAGTTATTGTCACCAACTGACATAACAACGATCTCGATGTTAAAATTATATATGCAATGTATGTAACGAGTTTTATAAATAAAACTGTCAGCACCAACACTGTCCTTTAATGAAACTATATATTATAGACATTAAAACATCGTCCTTTTATATAACTATATAGTATAACCATCAACACATTAATGATTCGGATAATTTGTGGATAATTCATCATTTTTCAGAGCATTAAAACTTATCAGAGGATATATCTAACTCAATTAAAACTTGTTGAAAGAGAGGTGTGGTCTTTTCATTAAACTCGGTGACGTCATGGTATGATGTTATTTACGTCAATGGGAATGTCTTATATAAATGTGCAGTCATCAGTGACAGTCAAATTCTGTACACTTCATTCCTCGAGAATAGATTTCTGTCCTAAATGGAGAGAGAGAGAGAAATGGAGCTTAACGTCCACTCGACACAAACTAGCTCATTTCGGGACTAACATATGGTTTAATTTTATTTCAATAAATCGCTTGAGCGTAGTGGTCTTTATCGGTGGGAGGAAACCGGAGGACCCGGAGTAAACCCACGAGATTGGACAGGCGACCCTACTCCTTGTCACGTACAACCGGGGATTCGAAACCACGCCAGTTGACTCAATGATGGGCTTTATGATACAGCACGCACGTGCTAACCATTCAGCCATCCAACCCCCCTGTCCTAAATGGTCGCCATATCCAGAAATTAGGAAGCAGAATAAATACTCAAAAAAAATTCTCGAAGTATACTTCGTGTTTTCGACTAAAGTCGATTTAGGACTTAAAATGTCGGCCAACAAGCTTTATACAGACACTCTAAGTTAAGTATGTGACAGTCAGTCAGTCTATCAGTGGGGCTTCACGTCCGCTTTCACATACAGTGATATTGCAGACAAGTGTTAGAGAAGTCAAGTAAGAGAGAGAGAGAGAGAGAGAGATGTGGTTTAACGTTCACTCGACACAAACTAGGTCATTTCGGGACTAACATATGGTTCAATTTTATTTCCATAGTTCGCTTGCGCGTAGGGGTCTTTAGCAGTGGGAGAAACCGGAGTGCCCGGAGGAAACCCACGAGGTTTAGAAGGCGCTCCTATCTCCATGCCACATACGCCCACACAAGGGTCGAAACCACAGCCGCAAGCCAGAGGTGACCGGCCAGATAGAGGTCGAAGCGCGGCACTCTTGACGACTAGGTTACCCCCCCACCCCCGTGTTTGTTAGAGAAGTCATGTAAGACATTCGTCGCGGTTAGATTGTTGGACGGGAAAGCGATTAGAGGACATAACTTGTGGGTAGCACTGTCCACGGTAGTATTCCAAGGTAGGGTCACCTGTCTAACTTCGTTGGTTTCCTCTGTGTCCTTCTGTTTCCTCCCACTGCTCAAGACTTCTACGCGCAAGTTGAACCATGTGTTAGTGCCGAAATAACATAGTATAATTTATGATCATAAAGGCACCATCTAAAAGCTTTGCTCCTCGATACAAATATGGAGAGAGTAGGAGAGATGGCGTGTGTGCTCGGGGTGACCCCGTGTGCCTTCACAAGGGCAGTTCCGAGAAATTTTGCTGAAAGGGGTTTGCCCGATTCCGGAGACAATAATTATATCTTTGGATGTAGGAGGCCGGGACGATGTGTGGGCTCGAAATGTTTTGAAAAATACGTCAATTGTGGCGTATATACATACACACCGAACTTTTTAAATGGAGAAACTCAACACCCCGTTTGACTTCGGTTTTTTATTATGTTTTCCTGGTCCAAGTGGGAGATCCCCCCCCGCTCCGGATCCGCCGTCTTCAGTGACAAATTCTGTCATTAGTCGAAGTACGGGTGAACCGTACAAGGACAACCTTTTCAAGAAAGATATAAATAGCTTTCGAGTCTATTCACGAAATAACAAACCACGTTATAAATGTTCCCAAACTATGAACGGTAGGCAATCTTCGTGCGGCTGAATTCAAGCAAAATAAAAAGAGTTCCGTCTGACCACACTCTTTTTTTATTTGTGCTATCGTTGTTAAACCATGTTTGGACTAATAACGTGCACATTAGAGATCCATTGGCAGTTACAATTCGATGTAAGAGTAGGCCATAGTGCGGCTGCCCGCCCAAAATTTCCCACATGGCCCGTCTTCATTAGCCCAGTTTACGACCATAATAGTCGTACGTTAAACCCAATTTCATTCCATTTCTTATCTGAGGTTCAGAGTCTACACTAAAGAACCATATTTGGATTTGAGATAAAGCTTCAGCAATAATGAACCATATTTGGACATTTCAGAGGCTCATCATTCAAAGTATTGTAGTCTCCAAGGGAAACCCCAAAACAAAATAATTTAATGTCTTATTTTTCTTCTCTAAGATGAAAGAATCAAGTATGATAGGCTGAGAGAGAGAGAGAGCGAGAAAGAGAGAGAGGGAGGGAGAGAAATAGAGAGAGAGATTAACGTCCACTCGACACAAACTAGGTAATTTCGGGACTAACACATGGTTTCATTTTATTTCAATAATTCGCTTGCGCACAGGGATCTTTAGCAGTGGGAGGAAATCGGAGGACCCGGAGGACCACGAGGTTGGACAGTATTTTGTACAGAATGTGGAGCCAACAACCAGCCCTTCATGTGCTTGATAAATAATCATCTATAACACAATTAACCTAAATGCGCACTATGAGCTTTTTTTGGACCAAAAAATAAAAAAAAATGATGTGCATCCAATCTGATGATATTAGTGAATGTTCACCGCCTGTGTAATAACCCAGTTACCAACGTGGGTTGGTTGAATAAGTCGGTGAATATTTGATTGACACCTGCACATTATAATAGCAGGTAAATAAATACAGGCAGACTCCGGTAAATCGGGGTGTTTAACCAGGTAGATCAGCCGTCAGACGTGAAACAAGAAAAAGCAGGTATCAGTTATAATGGCAGGTGATATCCAACCTGAACTTTTCTCTGATCCGCTAGCTGATCCGATTGTCAAAATCGTGGATGCTGCTAAGAAATTGAAGGTAATGAAGATTTATTTAATTAGTAATAATTGATAAAAACGAGGCAATGGATATTCGTCACCCATGATCGTTATTTGCCAGCACCCTTTTTGTAAAATCGATATTCTCTGTTCCTGCACGGTTTTCAGTCGAAGGGTCGAAGGGTAACAAACAAGCACCTGGCTGACAATCGATGGATGGATCCGTGAGTCCACGGGTGGATCCGTGAGTCAACGGACAGATCCGTGGTATGACGGGCTTACGCATGAGAATCTACTGGACTCATGAGACGACGGGCTTACGCGTGAGACAACGGGGGATCTACGAAACAATGGGTGGATCCGCGAGTCCCAGAGTGGATCCGTGAGACATCGAACGGACTTCCTTGTGAGACATCTACTGGGTCCGTGAGCAATCTGGGTCATTCTGTGATAAATCAATCAGAGTAACGGTTCTTGAGATATGGCCCTTTAAAGTTATGCATTTTCTCATATAGTGGGTTTGCTTTACCAAATATCAAGTGATCATAGCTCACTATCTATTGTGCAATATCTCACGTACCAACAGAGAAGGGAGCACGGTTTACATTTTCCAACCAAAAACACTTTGTAAGCGTCTTCCTGTTCTTGGAGTGAGGCAGTCAATTCTAGCATGCTCGACCTTGTTCTTTAGACGCTTAGAAGTTTAATATGACGTCAAAATTCCAATATGGCTATCTTGACGTCATTGTCGGTTCTCTCAGCGTCCTCGTAATTGGTTCTATGAATTTTTGTCATGCCATTCCTTCGTGGATTGCATTTCACAAATTTACGACTGTTCAGGACCCTTCTACGTTTCTCCATCCATTCCATTAAACCAAAACAATGATTTTAGTTTTTCACTGACTGTCTTCGGACACTTTACGTTATTACATGTATTATCCAACCTCGTGTGTTTTCTCCGGATCCCCTGATTTCTCCCCACTGATAAAAGCTTCTAAACGCAAACGAATTATTGAAATGTAAATGAACCATCATGTTACAAAATGACGGTTGAGTCGACTGGGCGTTAAATCCCATTTCTCTTTCACGCACATACCGACAGAGATAGTTCGTTCATTTGATCTGAAGCGCACGTGTAAGGGCACTCGGCCACTCTCCATATATGAAAAGAGTGGCTTAGCTGGGTCGCAAGCCTGGAGGTCGGGTGTTCGATTCCTGCATTTGCCAAGGAAGTTCATTCAGGGACTGACAAGGACAGCTGTCTAGTCGTTCGGATGGTACGAAAATACGTGGTCCCTTGTACATATTAGCGTGCACGTAAAGATCTCTTGGCACCCAGCCCTATACAAATTGATTATTATTAAATTAGATTAAATTAAATTTAAGAGTAGGCCACAGTGCGGCTGCCCGGGCAAAAATTCCCTCCTAGCACACTGTATGGCGTATGTCAGTCTTCATTAGGTCAGTTCGGAGCAGAACAGACGGGCATTAAACCCTATGTTATTTGATATAAGTAATAATGCTATTAATTGCGCGTCCGTTACGGATGGTGTAGTTCTGACTATTTAACCTAGTTAGGTTATATTGTCAATATTAATAGTATCTACACGACCTATATACTAAACTTTGCCTCGCTGTCTATACTACTTAACCTAGTTTGAATGGTTAGCAGGTGCGCGCTGTATCATAAATAGTAAGTGCAGGAGGACCGCACTACACCCAAAACAAAAATCCACAAAAGATAAATCTACGTACAAGACAGAAGAGAGACACTGCAAAAAACAAACAAATATCAAATCAAGTGAATGGATGTCATAAAGTCAACTGATTGTAAGTGACAGAGGGTCGCCTTTCAAACTTCATGGGTTTTCTCCAGTCTTCAAGTTTCCCCCCACTGCTATGGCCTACTCTTATATCGAATTCCAACGGCCAAGGGATCTTTCATGTGCAGGCCAATGTGTACACGGGACCTCGGTTTTTCGTCCCATCCGTACCACTCGTCAGCTGTCTTTGTCAGGCCATCCGTCCTGCATCACTGACAAGGGGGAATCACGTCGGAAAATCTGGATGAACTTTCTCGGCCAATGCAGGGATCGAACACCCGACCTCCAGGCTAACGAGCCAGCGTCTTATCCACTTAGTCATGTGATCCCCTTTAATTGTATGATATTCTCGTGTTGCAGATCCTGGGCTTTGTGCTGGAAATGGGTTTGTTTGATGAACTGGAACAGTCGAGTAATTGGGAGACGGTTCCAACCCTGGCTATTAAACTGGGATATGACCGGGATCCCTTACAGAGAATATTAAATACCCTCGTCTGTTTCAAATTACTCGACAAGAAAACAACTAACGGTATGTAATATTACTTTATTCCAATGTTGATAATGTTAACCACTTTAGACGCCCGCGTGAAGTCTTGAAGCCGGTATAATTTCATTTAATACTTTAAAATACATGTTTAGGGGCTTATACCATTCAAATACAGGCATAACTAAGATATCTAATCCCTCAGAGTCACATCGGCATATAAACGGGGCAAAAGGGGCCAAGATATCGGCTTTAGGGGCTCCGACAGAATCTTCACCTCGTCCCCGCTCAATTTAGATTTCAATCTGTTCTATTTGAGATAACGGAATCAATATACTGTCTACTGGGAAAAGGTGGCTTTACTATCTCTCTCTCTCTCTCTCTCTCTCTCTCTCTCTCTCTCTCTCCATATAAATATATAATAAACCTAATAAACCTCAAACCATGAAAAATGAAAAAAAAAAGGTCACAATCAGAAATCTAGATAAGAATATTGCTACTTTAATTGACTCCCATATATAGTGGTTCAGGCTAACAATTTTTATAACAAACAGACACTATTTCGGGATTATTTTAACATTATATGATAAGACTGACTATAAAAACTTCATTCATCAACAAGTCTGGCCACATTTGATTTTTGGGGATATATAATAACCATTTGGACATACGTAAAAAATGGCTCAAAATCTTCCCGGCTTCCATAATCAAGGGAGTTAACTATCTCTTAGTAAGCTTCACACGCCCCTGAAACGCGCTATCTGTATCGCAGTCGGAAAACATTGTTTATTTCCTTGCTGCGAAGTAACGGAATACACTATATGAGACGATTGGATTTGGCATCTGTACGCATGCGCAAACGCTTAGTTGTTTTAACAGGAGACTCACGCCTTCAAATTTCTTTATATTTACTGTGTTTATAATGCTACACTGGAAATTAAAATACACGTTAAAGGACAATATTGGTGCCAGTCATTATCACATATGTGATAGAACTGGTTAAACACATTCCAAATATAATTTTAACACAGAGATCAATGCTACGATAGCTGAGTATTACAGGTTTCCCAAATCGGAAGTGACGAACGCCAAAGGAAAACACGAGTCACCGCTTTATATAACTAACTGAAGTGACTAGTGATAACAGATACATGGGCGAATATCTTCTCACTAATAATTCCCTCGAAGACCTAAAGTTGCTGTGTGACACTGTGAGAGAATATCTTACAATTCATAAAAAGAATTGACTGCCACTACATAAGAGAACACGAAAGAAAAACAGAAAAAAAGTTCGTGCATTACCATGTTTTTATAAGGTAGGGGAGACCGGGGCACATTGAACCACCATGGATATATCCTTTATAAATAATACTGTACAACCCAACACTATACAGTGTTCAATGTGTCCCGGTCTCCCCTATGGAATGAATAAAAACAAGGGGCTGTACGGAGTATTTCTATTTTTCCCCTGTTTTCTTATCTCATGACACTTAATTACTTTATTGAATCGTCAGATATGCTCTTGCGGTCCCATATAACAACTTTTTTGTCTTCGAAGGAATTATTATTGAGCAGAAATTCGGCCGTTTATCTGTCACCACTCGTCACTTCAGTCATTCACATAGAGAGATAACTCGTGTTTTCCTTTGGCGTTCGTCACTTCCGATTAATGAATCCTTTATTACTCCTCTATCGTAGCGATGATCTCTGTGTTAATATTATATTTGGAAAGTGTTTAATCAGTTCTATCACATATGTGATAATGACTGGCACCAATATTGTCCTTTAAGATGAATATGAGTTTGACATGAATTGTTTCAAGATTAGCCTAATACATGTATTAAAATGAACAGTGCGTTTACTTATTTATACCCACAGACACTGATCTGTTTATAATGGCATGTTATACTGTGGGAGAGAGAGGTCTATAAATCTAATAATGTAACACTTTAATGTTAGTCTCAAAGATAAATAAATATTATATTGTGCAGTATGATGTTTGTTATGAAAAATAAATTGTCGGGTAAAGCACGAGGAAAATATAATGGAATGTAATACGGAGAGAGATAGGGGGATAAAGACCACAAAAGAAATGAATATTTCGCTCCGAATCTGATAAATCTGACCATTTTTCTACTAATTTAGCGCAAACACTGCCTCTGTATTGAGTAAATAAAGAATTAAATAGATTTTCATTGCTGGCTCTGTCTGACATGGTATTTTTAATTTCGAAAATAACGGATTTACTAAATGGTCCAGCAATTTAGTCAAGATCTGCCAAAAATTTCGGTTAATGTCGATAATGTAGTTTGCGCAGATTTATCAGCCATTTCATGAAGACCAAGAATAAGTGGGAGAGCGGGGCACAGTGGGCATGATTTCTTTTTTTAGTAAATTGACCAGAAGTGAAATCCTACAGAGAACCAAACTATGTACTCAGTTGAAGCCAGTCATATGTTCGATTTAAGAGTGCTGTTAAGAAGTTAATAAATTGAAACTATTTATGTGTAGATCATTGTAAAACCAACATTTTGTTTGACCCAATGTGCCCCGTATGTCGGGTACACTGGGTCACACTATGGGACACAGTTGGCCATCAAGTATGTTTCTTAAAAAAAATGTATAGTAAACAAACTGAAAGTCATAACAACTGTAAAAACTAATCTTTTAGTTCAAAATATGAATTTGTTTTAAGACTTAAACACAGATACACATCTGAAAATTAAAAAAAAACAATCAAAAATTCTTTAACAGAAGAAAAAAATCCCTTATGCGAAAAATTCCTATGACTTGTAAGTCAGTAACGATTCGTAGCCTAGGACCAATATTTCCTTAAAAACAGCTCAAATATCCAGATTCTGTCTAAAATGGATAGATGATATAATTTAGCTAAACTCGAAATGCTTATGCCCAGTGTGCCCCTCTGAAGTGCACCCCACTGTGCCCCGTCATCAACCATGACAAAAAATCGAAAATGGCAGGAAGACATGTGATAGTATTATGAAACAAAATATTTCTAATGAAAGTCAATCACTATCTCCTTTGCCTGGAATATCAAGTTTGTGGGCTGTAACAAAATTTGGAGTAGCCTAGCAATTTAACAAGTCCACCAAAAATTCACATTTGCGTCAGAAAAACAGTTAATGTCTGATAAATATCAATCAGTTTACATGAATTTATTGAATTTAGGAGGACAAATGGGGGCTATAAAGGGCAATTCCTCCGTGATGTCACAATTGAATTTTGCCAAAACAGTGAAAAATTACAAAGCCTGGCTAACTGTGCCCCATGGCCCACTGAGCCCCGCTCTCCTCTATGTGTCGAGTCAGCGGTTATTGCGTATGTGCCGAATTTAGAGCCAAATTTTGTAGTTTCGTCTGTATAAAGGAAGGTATTTTTCGCCGACTTCAAGGTTTCCACAACATGTTTTAAAGATACACCGACGCGCTCACATGATATTCTTTGAACTGTAGATTTTGATGGAGTGTAATTAGATTTTAGTTCCGCGACAGCCAAACATGCGGTTATAACCGCTGCTACGTTACCATTCGAAACGTTTAGATTTTTAAGTTCTATGACTAAATTATGACATTCTGCTACGTATCTTTGATTTTTGACATCATACAAAATTACTTCGTTCATCTTCAAAGGTTTGGACTTGCAACCATACTTATTTTTCCTATTTAAATCAGTCAAGGTCGCATCGGCAGATGTCTGAGTCTCTCTATTTATTAAATTAATTTCACTAGTGTCTGCCGATGGAGTCTCGTCAGCTATCCCTGGAAAAAATGGGGTGTCACGACAATCGTCATATAATTTCATAAATTTAGCGGACTTAGCCTTACTTTTACCCAGCTTCCTAGTCTTTGTCTTCAGTCTGACCAGACTATTTTGAATGTATTTGTCACCAAACGTCACACAGTCGTCATGTAAAGCAGTTATGATAGACTGATGCTCCGTATATATAGTTGTCGGGAATCTATTAACAATGCCTAATATAAGCCTATTTGTTATTTTTGCCATAGGTAGTTACAGTGGTTACAGTGCTCAAATCATAGGGGTACTTAATTGTCCAATCCAAGGCTGGATAGCAAATCATTGGTGGACGCCATCTTACAGGGCTCAGTGTCAAATCTAGAAAAAAATAAGTCCGTCGATCAAAGCCTATGGCTAAAGGATAATTAAATAATATACTACGATTATGAAAATAATTTACACTAAGTTACTGAAAAGTGTCTGGAAAAAAAAGACTACCAATAAAAAGTTTGTTTCGGTTATTTTCCGGTCTCAAATAGTTCTGCGTATTTAGAGCTAGCAAATATTTATTTCCTAACCAGAAGAGATCGTCGCGTAAACCAAGGTTGTAACCATTTAATAAAAGTAAATGTCGAAAGGTTGTAATGAATTTATCTCGACGCTCTCATGTGCTTGAAAGTTAGAAATGAAACGAAGCTATTACATCTAGCTCTGTATTTAAATCACCAAAATCGCCAAAATCAAAAATCAAATCAAGGAGTGAAATCGAAATTTTTGCTCAAGTTCGCTATTAAATAAACACGAAAGTCGAAGCGTGTAATGACTGTATTTTTACTTGGCTTTATATACCAATACATGTTCGTATAATACCACGTGAAAAGCTATTTGTGACGTATATTTGCTGCGACCTCCAAATTCACGTGCTCGGGACTAAATATCGCTCACTTCAGAAAACACCCTCGATAAGGCAATCAGACAGATAAGTGGGCCAGTTTTTATAACGACAAATAATTGACTCTCTGAACCACTCTATATCTGATATTATATAACACACCTGTTATATAACACATGTTACCAGTATAACACATCTATTAACAGTATAACACGTCTATTACAAATATAACACATTTGTTACCAGTATATAACACACCTGTTACCAGTATAACACATCTATTACCAGTATATATAACACACCTGTTACCACTATATAACACATCTATTACCAGTATAACACACCTGTTACCAGTATATAACACACCTGTTACCAGTATTACACACCTGTTACCAGTATAACACACATGTTACCAGTATAACACGTCTGTTACCAGTATAACACACATGTTACCAATATAAAACACATGTTACCAGTATATAACACACATGTTACCAGTAGATATCTGATATATTCTTGTATTACAGGGTATACAGTGTACCACAACACGTCTGCTACCAGTAAATATCTGATATCTTCCAAGAAACCAAGTTTTATACATTTTATTCAATGCGAAATAAACATGGTCATGGCAATGTATGATACTTTACCTGCGGTTCTTAGACAGGGTAAGAAAATTCAGTCTCAAGGTCTTCCATTTTGTAAAATAGACCTATCTGTTCTAGTTTTAACACAATTATACACTGGCCAGTCGTGGTTCAGATCAAGCATGTTCCACACAGTGCATGATTTCTCGGTGCCGTTGGGAGAGAGTCCCAAAACCCCACTGCTGTTTCTCATGCATGATTATTTATAGCCCAATCGTGGTTTGGATCGAGTATGTTCAACACAGCGCACAATTTCTCAGACCCTAATCAGACCTGTAACGCCCCTCCCCTGCAAAAAGTTTCGCCCCCACCCCCCTGTGAAAAAAACATAAATAACAATAGATATACATTGCTCGTCAATTTTACAGCACCCGCGTTGCCCTGGGCTAGTTACGGCCTTGACCCTAATGCATAATTGTCTTGACAGAAATTTTATTTGTAATATAGCTTTAAACATGGCAGGTCTTTCTTTAGGCCTGAAATGTTTTCTAAATTATCGATTAGACGCTAATTAACTTAACCAGGCCATGGTCACTCTCGGTGGCATCGAATTTCCCCGACATTAAATATATTAGAAAAGTTCAGCCATATTTTGATTTAAACTAAAAATGGAGGACCGAGAATTAGCTTCGAACAACCAGTACGGTGGTTGAAATTATTGCACACGTCCTGTCAAACCTTCAAAGGCTAATATCTTCACTCGTAATAGAGTAATTTGAATGAAATTTTCAAATTATTCAATTTATGTTATCTTTTTTTGGAACAATTGTAGCAAGAATGGCTAGTCCTTTATCTAAATCTTACATAATATAGTTTTAAATGTGAAAAAAGAACGATCGCTGGCGTCCATGTACAGAACGTGTTCTTGATTTAAAGGGACAGCGGACAACATAACCGAAGCCTTTCAACACGGAAAGATGGATGAGATACATATGACGTCATTAACAAAACAACTGAACAGAACCAATCTAGAAACCAAGAAGGTACCGATGGAAATTCCGCTGGACAAAAACCAAAATCCAGTTCCAACTAACGACAAACCAAAGAAAAAAATTTCACCAATAAATTTTATGTTGGCCATGAATGGTTTTGTCGCTCCCACGGCATCAGTGATTACCAAGGCGTTTGATCTCAGCGGACATAAATCACTCCTGGATCTTGGAGGTATTTCTGACTTTTTAACGCATTTGGTAAAGGGGTGGGGGTAATTATTACTGCATAATTTTAAACTCATTTGGTAATGTGGTGGGATCGGCTCAGAGACATAATAGTTCCTCTAGTCTTTCGGCTGGGACGATTAAATGAGTTCCGTGTACATTTTGGTGTGCTCGTAAAATACCCATTGGACATTGGAAATGGACTTCGACGACGAGTGGGAAACTTTTTTTCTCATAGCACAATAACATGGCGTATGCAAATGAAATGAAATGGGGTTTAACGTCCTACTGTTCAGCACCTAAACTGGGCTAATGAAGACAGACATCCATACAGTGTGCAATGAAGGAAATGTAGCCCGGGCAGCGGCGGTACGGCCTACTCTTATATCGAATTTCAACTGCCAAGGGACCAGACAGCTATCCTTGCCAGACCCAGCGTCTTACCAACTTAGCCACGTGCCCCCTAAACGTGGCGTATGCCAGACTACATCAGTCCGGTAAGGACTGATAAGCCAGGCGTCAAACCCCCATCTCGGGTTTTCGTCCCATCCGAACACCTAGACAGCAGCTGTTCTTGTATGCTTGACTATGCTATATTTCAGGTGGTTCCGGATATTTAGCAAGTGAATTTGTTCGAACCTACCCAGGTTTGAAAGCGATGGTGTTTGATCTACCAGACACAATAAAAATAGCAAGACTACAGCAGGATGACGAGATTAAATCTCGTGTTTTATTTGTTGAGGGTACGTTTAACACTACTTTATCACCCAATAACACATTTGACTGTAGTTATCGCTTGTATGATATATTACATAATCTACTGCGATCGCTTGGGGGGGGGGGGGCGGGCTAGTGGTCTAGAGTGCCGCGCTTCGACCTCTCGCTGGCTTGCGGCTGTGGTTTTGATCTCTGGTGTGAACGTATGTGGCATGGAGATAAGGGCGCCTTCTCAACCTCGTGGGTTTCCTCCGGGCACTCCGGTTTCCTGCCACTGCTAAAGACCCTACGCGCAAGCGAATTATTGAACTAAAATTATAAACCATAAGTTTGACCTAATTGGTGTCGAGTGGACGTTAAACCCCATTTCTCTCTCTCTCTCTGATCGCTTGACATGAATTTGATTGGTCAATCAAAAGGGAACTACTTTCTTTTATTTTAAAGAAACCACTTATATTTCAAATAAACAGTAACTTCTTTTTTTGTTAAAAAGAACTGTTTTTATTTAATTGACCTTAAAGGAAATACTGGGTCAATATTTAGGACTTTGCAATAGCTAAACTGCTGTCAAAAAACTGATGTATCACTACGCTGTAATATAATTAAATTCTTGGATTTAAAACTGTCAAAACCACTAAAATGTAAACAACACTGCTTGGGGACGAACAAGACCTTCGCCGTTTTAATACCTTTAATCACTGTCCAAATTTTTAGGGAAGATCCCAGATTAAACGAGGGGCTGTCATGTTGTTGCACTTGTGATAGTTTTCATTAAACGGGAAGAAAACACACACTCCACACGGAGACCGACAAATTATCACTTCTTATAATCGAAATCGGGTGAACTACAATATTTTACTTTGCAATGGATTCTTCTACTTGTGGTTTCTCCTTACAATTCGATAGAAGAATAAGCCACAGCGCAGCTGAACGGGCAATATACCCCCCCCCCCATCCCCAGCCCCCAGCCCCTCCCCAGACTCAGCCCCCAGCGCCCAGCCCCCAGCACACTCTATGGCGCATGCAAGTCTTCATTAGCCAAGTTTGAAGAAGAACAGCAGGACGTTAAACATCATTTCATTTCATTTGCTACTAATATATTCCGGCAATGTTGCGAAGAGTATCCCCCAAAGTCATCAAGCTCATACTTTTCAAAACATTGCAGTAGTAGGCTAGTACATGTGTTAGTTAGGGAGTCGCGGTGTCTCAGTGAGTAAGACTTGGCCTTCTAAACCAGAAGGTCTCGTGTTCATCGAGAATTCCTGGCGTGCCCGGCGCCCCGTCCCCTCTACTTGTCAGTGGGACAGTCCAAGGGGTTTGGCGTATAGTTGACTGGATGGGGCAGGTAACCGAGGTCCCCTGTACAAATTAACGTGAACGCCAACGAATCCTTGGCAGTTTGAATTCGATAGATCGTAGTGCCGCTCTCAGGGAAAAAAATCCTTCATAGCAGACTATTTTGCATATGTCAGTGTTGATCAGGCTATTCCATCAGAACAATCGGACGTTAAGCCCCATTTCATTTCCATTAACGTTGTGGGTATATTATTGTTAAGGGTGGGTGGGGTGGGGCTGGATGGCCGAATGGTCAGCACGTGCGCGTTGTATCATAGGGTCTGTCATTGAGTCAACTAAAGTGGTTTTGATACAATTTAACCATATGTCAGTCACGAAATCACCTAGTTTGTGTCAAGTGGACGTCAAACCCTATTGTTGTATTTAGGTGATTGTCTGTATGTAATAAGGGAAGTAACTGTGTAATAAGGGAAGTAACTGTGTATATTATTCAGGTGATTTCTTCAAAGATAATTTCCCCCAAGCTGACTTGATAGTCTTAAGTCACGTGATTCACAACTGGGAGAGGAATAAAGTAGATATTATTCTGGACAAAGCTTTTAACCGATTACCATGTGGTAAGTTCACCCTGTTTAACTAATTACCATGTTGTAAATTCACCCTGTTTAACCGATTACCACGTGGTAAGTTAACCCTGTTTAACTGATTACCATGTGGTTAGTTTACCCTGTCTTGCAGATTACCATGTTGTAAGTTCACCATGTTTAACTGATTACCATGTGGTAAGTTTACCCTGTTTAACCATGTGGTAATTTTACCAAGTTTAACTGATTACCACGTGGTATGTTTACCATGTTTAACTGATTACCATGTGGTACGTTTACCCCTGTCAACTGATTAGTCGCGAAATGACCTAGTTTATGTTGAGTAGACGTCTCTCTCTCTCTCTCTCTCTCTCTCTCTCTCTCTCTCTCTCTCTCTCTCTCTCTCTCTCTCTCTCTCTCTCTCTCTCTCTCTCTCTCTCTCTCTCTCTCTCCCTCCTTTTGAGCTTGCTTTAAAAAACCTTATTTAATTAGAGGTGTAGTTCCTTTTAATAGTTTGTCGTCTTATGCGTTGATTAACACCAATCAATGACGTAGTGTGGGCTAAAATCAATCAATGACGTAGCGCGGGCTAACATCAATCAGTGACGTAGCGAGGGGGTAACATCAATCCGTGACGTGACGTTACATCATTAAGGAACGCAGCGTGGGTTAACATCATTCAGTGACGTAGCGTAGGCTAAGACCAATCAGTGACGTAGTGTGGGCTAACATCATTCAATGACGTAGTGTGGGCTAACATCAATCCCGTCAAGAATTGGATTATCAGTGAGCCATTAAGCATAACTTGCGTTTTCCTTTTTTTCACTTCCCCATTCTTCGAATCTGTGTTACGGAACAGCCGTAGCATATAGGCTATGTCGGTGTTACAATCATATTTGGAATGTGTTTACCCAGTTCTACCACATGTGTAATATTGACACTAACATTGTCCTTTAACTTCCTATCACAACTGATTAAGCTCAGGTGAACTTTTATTTTTTCAGGAGGAGAAATAATAATAGCAGAAAAGTTTTTAAACGAGGATAAGACTGGACCAGAGATCAGTGTTCTGTTCGATCTGTCCATGTGTTTATTCTGCAAGGGAAGGGAGAGAACTCAGACAGAATATATACAATTACTTCATAACCATGGCTTCAGAAATATTGAAGCTAAAATAATTGATGGTATTAACTATCATGACGTCATTATCGGCCGTAAGCCATTTTGAATTAAAGGGTTATTTATACTGGGTGACGAAAGATAAAACAGGGGCCTTGAAGATTTCACCATGTATTCCTTTTGGCCAATGATTCTGATTAGACAATCAAAATGTTCGCACTCAGTATAAACGAACCTTTAAGATGCATTATGTTGCAGGAAATCTGCATATTACAGGTCATTCGTTCAACCTCAATTTAAAGATACGTTATGGGAGATAAGATAAAGAGATGGTAGTTCTCACTATAGTAGTTAAAAACTAGATAGTGTAACGCTTATTTGCTGAAAATTTCAGTCAAATTGATCCACTATTAGTCGAGAACGAAGCGAGTGAAATATTCACATAGCCTCGGTCATCATTACTAAAATCATTAATATAAACAGCACAGTCTCGATTATCCACTTGATTGATTTAATTATCAATGGCCGTTAAGCGGCATATAGGAATTTAATCCGCCAACATCGAAGGCTAGCCTTGACATCAAGAGTTTATTATGGTCTGGATATGTTAATTAATGTCTAATTGATTATTTAGATAACATTTCAGGCCTAAAGAAAGACCTGTAATAAGCAGATTTTGCTCTTGCATAATGCTATTTTAATGTTCTATAAATTATTAATAAATTATTAACTCCAGATGGCCGGTATTTTTAATGGATTAAAACACGGTCGACATTCAACAATTTAACTTGAAAGATGTTTTCTGTTTCTAATCGCAACAATACTAGTAATAAGAATTGACGCTGCGATATTATTGTCGAAACTTAAACAGTGTAAATTTTACCCAGAATAAGAAGTTTGAAGTTTCCAATATATTCCCGTTCCCTTATCTATTTTTTTTGTAACTTTTATAGCGAGAACTTACATGCTGTATTTTGAGAGTTTACTATCAAAGTATAAAATGGCCATGTTATATAATTAGGAATAGGGTGTTGATTGTAAAAACATAAGCTGTTTAAAACTCAGATCTATATTTCGTTTCGTTTTTATTTTTTATACAGTCAATTACCTTAAGAGGTCACAACATAAAGGGGATGCTCGATTGTCGGAGAACGCTAGATCGAAGACGGTCCTACGTATTTTAGCACATATGACGTCATTTATAGATTGTGGGTTAGGGTTAGGGTAAGGGCTAGAACCTGTGGATTTCGCCAAAGTCTCGAAATGTAATTAGGGGCTAGCTCTAACCCTAACCCTTGGCTAAGTCTAACACTTACCGTAACCCACAATCACATATATGACGTCATAATATGCGTAGGAACGTCTCCGATCTAGCGTTCTCCTCAATTGTCAGATCTATATTTCCTGTCACACTTCTGTCACCCCGGTGTGGTGTGACTTTACATTCACGACGTAGTTAAACACAACGAATATGTTTCGGCTGCATGCTATATGGTTGGTTGTCAATGGTTGGGATATGTTCTTATCCAATCGACACATACACTGTAGCCCGAAATATGCCTTTTCGCTCGATTGTCACAATTTTGGGGAGATGGGGGTAATTCAATTCCAGAACGTTCAATCGAGTATCCCCAACGATCTAACCGGGTGTTGTTTGAGGTCGTGTCAGGGGTCAAAGACCGACATTTGACCCTATGACGTCAGTCATTCGATTAACCAATCAGTACTTTGTTTTGAAATATATACAATTTATTCCAAATAACTGCGAATTTACATAACTGGTATTAACAATAAAAAGTTACCAATAATATTAAGATATATTTACATTATATTATGGACAACGAAATAAACGGTGTGTTTTATACAATATAATCATGTGTAGGATAATAACCTTTTTATTTAAAACGTCATACAATTTAATATTTCCTCCTCCTTATTATGGGAGATTATATAAAGAGCTGGCAGTTCTCATTATAGTTAAAAACTAGATAATGTAAAGGGTATTCGCTGAAAATTTCAGTCAAATCCTCTCTGAACCGGGAATTTAGCGATTGGATGTTCGGCCTAGCTTCGATCATTATGACTAAAGTCGTTATGATAACAAAATAAAGTCTCGATTATCAAATTCGTCATTTAATCATGAATGAAAGTTGAGCAGCAAATCGGATCCTAATCCAGTAAATATCGCAGGCTAGCGATGATATCGAGAGTTGATTATTGTCTTTTCAAGTTAATTAATATCTAATTAATAGTATATATAACATTTCAGGCCTAAAGAAAGACCTGCAATGGGCATATTTAGCTCTTGCATAATGTATGTATGTTTAACAAGTTCCACAGTTTTAGAGTTGATGGTCTATTTACGTATTATGTAGCTATCTATTCACTTCAAGCGTTTTGTTAGAGCTAAATCTGCCTTTTGTGGGTTTTTTTCTGTCTTCAAATTATGTAAGTTATTATTTATACCTTTATTAACACGATACGTCCATAATCAACTCTCTAGACCATCAATTCTTTAGATCGTCGGATAATAAACAATCCACTTACATCTTCTAACTTCGCTCATAATAACGTAATTTCAATGAAACTTTTAATCTATTCATTCTACATTATCTATTTTCGAACTATTATAGCAAGAATGGACAGCTCTTTATCTAAATCTTACAATGTTTCTTAAAGTTACTCAAAACTAAGTTTAAGTTTATTACATTTAATATAGCGCTCATTACTGCAATACATACATTCAATGGCACTTTACAATTACAATAAATAATTTAGTATGTACAAAAATATAAATATAGTATATTAATAATCATTTAATTTGTGAAGGTCCTTTGACAAAGATACGTTTTAAGTGATTTCTTAAAACTTTCCTGAGAGTTAGAGTTTTTTAAGCTGTCGGGTAGATCATTCCATAGCCGTGGACCGGCAACGCTGAAAGACCTGTCTGCAAATATTATAATTGTTATATCTTTAAAAAATGAAAAAAAAAATAGAAATGAAATAAACTTAATACAAATTATTGTCATTACCTCATGCATTGTTTATGGGTCCCCATTTTAATAAATAAGGTAAATAAATATCTGTGTTATTATGAATTGATTTGTTACGATATGAATAATACACGGACATGTTGTTTTGAAGAGCACACAGGTATGATATATCTATACATGGAGGGGGTGGGGCGAATGGTTAGCGCGAGCACGTTGTATCATAGGATCTGTCATTGGCGTGGTTTCGATTCCCCGGTTGTACGTGATAAGGAGTGGGGTCGCATGTCCAACCTCGTGGGTTTTCTCCGGGTCCCCGATTTCTGCCCTCTGCTTAAGACCACTACACGAACCCCCTCTCTCTCTCTCTCTCCATTGTTGTTGGGATGGCCTAGTGGTCTGGAGTGCCGCGCTTCGACCTCTAGCTGGCCGGTCACCTCTAGCTTGCGGCTGTGGTTTCGAGCCCTGGTGTGAGCGTATGTGGCATGGAAATAGGGGCGCCTTCTCAACCTCGTGGGTTTCCTCCGGGCACTCCGGTTTCCACCCACTGCTAAAGACCCCTAAGCGCAAGGGAATTATTGAAATGAATTTAAAACCATATGTTAGTCCCGAAATGACCTAGTTTGTGTCGAGTGGACGTTAAACCCCATTTCTCTCTCTCTCTCTCTCTCTCCCTCATATCTCTAGCTTTATCTGAACATAGGGACGTTGGGTGTTCTAGTGGTGTAAGTCGTGCGCGTGAATCCATAAGGTCTATCACTGAGTTAAGTAGCTTAGTTTCAATTAATATCTCGTTTTACAATGGATAAATTTGACTGAAATTTTCAGCAAAATACCTTTAAATTATCTAGTGTTTAACTATTGTAGTGAGAACCTAATCTTCCATTATTATTCTTACAAATCTTCATATTTATCAAATACAATGTTCGAAATCTCTAATTCTTACATTAGTTGGCTTTCAAAATATCTTTAAGCTGTTTGGTTCTAATAAACAAAGCCGCCAACTCATTTTCTATTTTCCGAATTCTCTTCAAATTAAAGTTTGAATACGGGGTCAGATCTGGATCTCGAGGGTTTAGGGTGCCCTTTACGTCATCACTATTTGTGTGTGGCCTTGGACGTAAATCTTCTAAAACAACACTGTTATGATTGCCCATGTTAAATTGACTTATTGTGCTTGAATCGGTGGAGTTTTGATGATAAGAGTTGGTTTCTCGGTTTGTGGTTTTGTAGGTGTCATTTACGTCATCACTATTTGTGTGTGACATTTGACTTACTGGTTTCGATATCTTTAAATCTTCGTAAACAAATTTGTTATCGTTGTCTTCTTCTAATTTTTCGGGTTTCAGTTGTTGTTTATAATATGCATGAAACTTCAGGAATTCCTTAATTTTGTTAATACCTTCGGATTCTACGTCATTTAATTGGATATTGACGTCACTTTGACTACTTTTGCCTTGTCGTCTGTACTCTATTCTTTCAAAGTAAGTGGTTCGGAATCTAAAGCTGAATGTCAGGAATATAGTCAGCCTGGATTCAAAAAAATAAGAAAATTATGAAATTAAAAATTCCAGAATCAAGTTTCAAGATGTACTTTAGTAGTGACGAGTCTTCACAAAGCCCAAGTCCAGTTCAAATCGCCAGTTCATCAAATCAGTCAGCAATTCATTAAGTCATGTTAGAGTTATGTCCCCTCAGGACTGTCGAGTCAGGAGTCGCGGTAAATATTTCAAGAGATCCATCTACTTCGAGAATAGACCTCTGCCTTAAATGGCCGCCATATTCAAAACTTAGTATACTATTTGCAATGCGGTTCTACTCGGGTTTCGGGGGGGGGGGCTATAGTGGTCTAGAGTGCCGCGCTTCGACCTCTAGCTGGCCGGTCACCTCTGGCATGCGGCTGTGGTTTCGATCCCTGGTGTGAGCGTATGTGGCATGGAGATAGGGGCGCCTTCTCAACCTCGTGGGTTTCCTCCGGGTACTCCGGTTTCCTCCCACTGCTAAAGACCTCTACGCGCAAGCGAATTAGTGAAATAAAATTGAAACCATATGTTAGTCCCGAAATGACCTAGTTTGCGTCGAGTGTACGTTAAACCCCATTTCTCTCTCTCCTCGGGTTTCTATTCTGTCATACACTTAATGACTAAATAAACGTTTTCAATTTTATTAAAAGGAAGCATTATAAATACTTAACAAATTTCTCGAAGTATACTTCGTGTTTTCGACTAAATGTCGGTCAACTAGCTTAGTGTCTGTTCTCAAGTGGAGCTAACTGTAAAAACACAGCATAAGTTCGGTATGATCTTTGATGCGACTCAAGTCTGACTCGAGGCAGAGTTTTCCCCTCTGACTAGTGTAAATGCCGGAACTCAATAATCAGCCTGATTCACAAGACATTTAAAGCGGAAATTTCATATTTTCTAAGAAAGTCAAAACATAATTATTTCTATGTCTTTTGCTCAATAGGTTGTAAACTCACTATTATACGCTCATTGGCATTATTTCCCACTCTTAGAAATCTTTCACACAGGAAATAATAACACAATTTACCTCGCTTGTTTTTCTATTCCCCCATGCAATAGCTATTTCAAACGTTTGAATTTGAAGTTGAAAATGATATACGATTAATAGGATTACTATTTAACAAGGTTGGACTGTTTATAGATACTATCTATTTTAAGGCTTTATTTTAATATATTTTAAAAATACAATTTAAAAATATGAAATTGCAGCTTTAAATAATTTAGGGATTATTTTAATACTTCGTCTTACCCCAATAATATAATAATACAGGTCCGTTTCGTCCGACATTTCCTCGCTCTCAGTATTTGTCTAGAGAAAAAAAACACCTGATTAGAATATATTTTATGTATCAAAAATGTAGAAATTATTTTTGTTTTCTTACGGCTGGCCCCCAGATCCATTCACTTGATTTGATATTTGTTTATTTTTTTACATTGTCTCTTTTCTGTCTAGTACGCAGGTTTATCTCGTAGATTTTTGTTTTGCGTGTAGTGCGGTCCTCCTGCACTTACTATTATAGGCATATTATAGGGTACATTGGCTAGATTGAATCCAAGCAAGGGAGGTGGTCAAGGCGGTGACACAGACATCGCTTGCAGAGAGCGGTGATGGCTTACAATCAAAGACTCGGCATAAAAACAGGAGTTTATAAAATTTAAAATTATGGCTGTTTTATAAGCTGTCCTTAATTCACTATCATAAAGAGTTTGTTTCATTTGTTTTCATATTTATAAGATGTGCTGGACTGGACTTGCCGGGATGTTCCATTAGGGTGCAAGACGGGTGTCTAGCAAAGACAAGTGGTGACTTGTCCTTCGGATGAGACGGCAAATAGACCGGGATGTTCCTGTATGGTGCAAGGAGGGAATCTAGCAAAGAAGATGACTTGTCGTTCGGATGAGACGATAAATAGAGGTCTCGTTTACTCATGGGTGTTTACATTAGAAAACATGTGGCAGATGAACCGCTACCTGGGCAAAATTCTCTCATAGCACGTACGTTGCATGATATACGTCAGTCTCCATTAGACCGGCTGGTGCAGAACAGTAGGACGTTAAACTCCATTTCATTTGATTTCAGTTCATATCACAATTTTACCTTGGGTTAATACGATACATCATCCAGGTGCCTGGCCCTATTACGCAGTTATCTCCCTTTACAAATGAAACATGAGCAAATAAATAATATTCACAATAACACGCTATATTACTAAATAAACAAGTTGATTTTCACCGCCCTTACTCCATGTCATCCAGAAATGGCTATGTATATACATTTGTATATATATATAACATATACTAGTATATACATAACAACTGATTAGATCGATCAGCATTAAACGGATTTAATCAATAATCAATCACATTACGATTACCTTCACTTAATCCTAGAAACCATTATCAAAATACATTATGTAAGATTTAGATAAAGAACTTGCTATAATAGTTCGACAGTAGATGTAAAATGAATAATTTGAAAATTTCATTCAAATTACCCTATTGCAAGCGAAGATATTAGCCTTTAAAGGTTGACAAACGTGTGCAATAATTTCAACTACCTTACTGGTTGATCAAAGCTAAGTCTCGTTCCTCCATATTTGATTAAATCAAAATATCGCTGAACCGTTTTAATCTATTTAATATCGGACAAATCTGATGCCATCGAGAGTTGATTGGGGTTTGAATAGGTTAATTATTAGTTTGTATAACATTTCAGGCCTAAAGAAAGACCTGCAATAGGCAGATTTAGCTGTTGCATAATGCATGTTTAATCGAGATATTGATTCCTCTAGATATGACGACACATGCGGGGCTTGTTTCACGAAATTTTAACTAAGATAAAATCCAAATTTTAGTAATTTCATTGGATAATATTAGATCGATGTTAGTGCTTAGCCAATCAAAATTGAAGTATCTACTAAAATTTGGATCTTATCTTTAGTTAAAATTTCGTAAAACAGGACCCGGATCTCGTTCCAACTCCATCATTTCATAGTTCAGGGGTTCTCAACCATTTTTTTTTGCCAATGGCACACTTTGGAACATATTAAACAAAATAGCGGTACGCCTGGCTAAATATTTATCAAAAATATTTGCATTTTGCAAGTTAAAATATAACAACTCAGACGGCAGACACAAACCAATCATACACACATGGAATGGCTCAAGCTAAATAAAGAAAAACACAGCTACGAACTTACTTTATTGCAGACTTTCGAATTTTATCAGCCAAAAAGCTGGCTTATTTAGTGAGAAATTTTCTTCGTGTGGCGTTCAGAATTTCGCGGCACTCTCGGGCACATCTTGCGGCACACTGGTTGAGAATCACTAACCTTTTTGAATAATAATAATAATAATAATAATGTGCATCCACGAGCATGCTCTAAGCGCTGTAAGTTAATAGATCCTGTGGATAATACATCGTTAACAAATGTGTCTTAAGTCTAGACCGAAATTGAGCAACTGATTCTGAACACTTTATTTTGTCAGGTAAGTGATTACATAGTCGTGGACCATATACACTGAAGGCTTTATCACCAAAAGATTTTAATTTAGTTGAAGGTACAACAAGTGATTGATTATTCTGTGAACGGGGTGGTCGGTTTAGTACATACGGCTGCATAAGATCTGTGGCATATGATGGAGCTGAATCATGCTGAGATTTGTAGACCATTTGTAAACATTTCTTTAGATGAATTGTGATTAACGGCGATACAGTCCCAAAAAATGATTTATCATGCGGTTATATCCATTAAAGTATGGCAATTCTAGTATATTTTTTTTTGGGGGGGGGGGTGGCCTAGTGGTCTAGAGTGTCGCGCTTCGTCCTCTAGCTGGCCGGTCACCTCTGGCTTGCAGCTGTGGTTTCGATCCCTGGTGTGAGCGTATGTGGGTTTCCTCCGGTCACTCCGGTTTCCTCCCACTGCTAAAGACCCCTACGCGCAAGCGAATTATTGAAATAAAATTAAAACCATGTTAGTCCCGAAATGACCTAGTTTGTGTTGAGTGGACGTTAAACCCCATTTCTCTCTCTCTCTCTAGTATATTTTGAGGATAACATGCCCAATAAACGACGGGAATAGAAGTTGCCACAGATCACCAATGATTTCCAGTGTTAAGTCTCCTCTCTTAGACCGGCTCTAAATTTTCATTGGGTAGAACGCTTTCTACCACAGATGGAGAAACATGCGGCAACAACTTCTTGTCCAAAATAAATGCCCTACAATTCAACCTAACTAACCTCTGAACTCTTGTATCCTAAAAAGTCAACAAAGATCGCCATGCAAAAGTGGGAAAAGAGAAAGGGGGAGAAAGACTAAGAATAGATTTGGCCCTTAACAACCAATACAGCGGCACTACAGCCTACTCTTATATCGAATTCCAACGGTCAACTTATCTTTTACGTGCACGTCAATGTGTTCGTGGGACCTCAGTTTTTCGTCCTATCCGAACGACTAGACAGCTGTCATTGTCAGGCCCTCCTGCATCACTGACAAGGAGATACCACGCCGGAAAATCTGGATAAACTTTACCGGCCAATAAGTCTTACCGATTTAGCTACCATGACCGCCTGATCATTATGACGTCGTATAATATATATATGTGTATGTTCATGTGTGTTGTAACCTGGTAGATGATGGGGATTGGATCGTCGAATTGCCAGCGGGTGCACAATGTATCATAAAGCCTTTTTCGAATCCCCGGTTGTACGTGACAAGGAGTAGGTTCGCCTGTCCAACCTCATGGGTTTTCCCCGGGTTCTCCCATTTCCAACTACTGCTAAAGACCCCTACGCGCAAGCGAATTATTGAATTAAAATTTTTAAAAAACATATGTTAGTCCCAAAATAACCTAGTTTGTGTCGATTGGACGCTCTCTCTCTCTCTCTCTCTCTCTCTCTCTCTCTTCCCACCCTCTCTCTCTCTCGTTTACCATATTGTTATGTACCGAAATGATATAGTATATTTTGAATGGACGTTAAACCCAGTTCTCTCGGTTTCGTCACTAAGATAAACAGACCCACTAACTGTGACAAATTCTCTTGATCGTCATCAATAAACAGATTATCAGGAATTAAATAAACATAATGAGAGTTGATATAACAGTTTGTTCATACTGGATCAGTTAGTATGTATTACACGTGTTGAAACTTGTATATCAGATTGGTTTATGAAACAATGGACTATATTTAATACTGTATACAACTCAAATAAAATGGGGTTTAGCGTCCTACTGTTCTACACAGATTGCGATAATAGCGACGGTATACTGTTACCAAACTTGCAATATGAAATATATTTTTGAACGAAGTGAATCGGCTTTAAGAGACATGACGTTGTTGTAACCAGTGTTTTGGCCAGGAAAACAGTGTTTTAAGAAACTTGCGTAAATTGTGGTGACCAGTGTTTTGGTCAGGAAAATCGTGTTTTTAAATACTTGTGTATATATGAATTCACCGATTAAGTTTGTGAATAATTAAGATTTTTAACAGGAACCGGAAACAATCAAACTGGAAATGTATCGCAAGATTTCAAGGTGAGAGGTCAAACAATGTTTTTATTGTTGTTGAAATGCATTTAAACCTCATGGTTAGTATAGAATTATATTGAAATTAAATGGGGTTCTTTTCCGAAGTTGGCTATTGGGGGAAATTTTGCCCGGGCAGCGGCACTACGGTCTACTCTTATATCCGATTCCAACTGTCAAGGGATCTTTTACGTGCACGCCAATGTTTACATGGGACCTCGGTTTATTGTATAATCCGAACAACTAGTCAGCTGTCCTTGTTAGGTCCCCGCCATGCTTCACAGACCAGTGGGAACATGAAAATGTGGATAAACTTTCTCGGCCAATGCAGGGATCGAACACCCGACCTCCAGACTAGCAATCCAGCGGCTTACCCACATAGCCACCGTGACCCCATTATAAAATAAATGTGATACCTTATCAAAATGTGAGTTGCGATGTCTCAGTCAGTAGGAGTTCTCGTGTTCGCTACCGGCGTTGACCGAGAAAGTTTACCGGGATTTACCGGCATGGTTTCCACTTTTCCGGCCTGACAAGGCCTGTTGTCTAGTCGTACGGATGGGACGAGGTCCCGTGTACACATTGGCGTGCACGTAAAAGATCCCTTGGCATTTGGAATTGTTTATAAGAGTAGACCGTAGTGCCGCTGCCGGGCAAAATTTCCCTCATAGCACACTGTATGGCGCGTGCCCGTCTTCCATTAGCCCAGGTAAGGTACAGAACAGTAGGACGTTAAACCCTATTTCATTTCCTTTCATCGTCCGTGGTGCATGACAGAGTGCAATTTGCCCGGACAGCGGCACTAGTCTTCTTTTATTTCGAACCGTCAATAGTTCTTTTACTTGCACGTCGCGCACACGAAACCTCGTTTTTTTGTACTATCCGAACGACTGGACATCGTTTACCGAAACTGAGGTCCCCCGACTGACGTGTATTAAATATTTTGTTTTATCTGTAGGAAAATACGGATCACGAGGATTTCTCAGATACAAAGGGGCTGTGGCTTTATAATTCTGATGATAGGGTAAGTTGAATAGTTCTATAGTTCTACTTAATGCCCCCTTCCCCTACGGCTGCTAGGGCTGGTAATTTTGACAGCATCATCACTGATCGTCTCGGAGCCATCGTCAAGATTTACGCTAGATTCGTATAGTTATGACACGTTGTGTACTTGCGTTTTTTTTTTTTTACAAATTCTTCAATTTGAAACCGCCATTTTGTCTATGGGCGGACCTCTGGTTGTCGCTTCATCCGAGGGACTAGGCCCATTATATTTGTCAGTTCGCAGACGCAATGTGACAACGGAACGTCCGATGGACAGGGGAGAGGGGCAGTGTTTTGGGTGCCGCTGGTTGAGGCGTCAAGCGATTTCTTTCCAGAGAATCTTTTGTTTAAATTTTGGCAATTATCCTTTAAATCTACAAGATGGTTTCGTATGCGATTTGTGCAGTTAAATTACCGCCATTGGGGGAATGACTGTTACAATTACTAGTCCATTTTTCTCAAATTAATGTCCCTTCACCGTTTTGGCGCGAATACTAGATATTGCTTGGTGGTTTGTATTCCATTTCACAATCATCAGTTGCAATTACTTACACGTATTCCATTCCATGTCGGTTTATTTTTAAATATTTCAGATTGGTGATAATTCTGGGGTTTGCGCTTGACTTCGGGGATTCTTATTTTGCTAAGATAGAATATGACCAGCAAATGGCGAGGCATCCTATTTATGACACGTTACAGCCAGCAGATGTACAAATGGCCGACGTTTACACGGAGGAAGAAATTCAGGAATTTTTGAAACTTTATTCTTACTACCTTTACGTGAAACGTTCAAATTTTTTGGACAAATTTAGAAACATCAATGGAAGGGTTATTGATCTATCGTAATAAAATACACATCTATATTTCGTTTCGTTTTTTCATACTTTCGATGGCCAACACTACATGGAGATCTTATCAATTGTAGTGGGAGGTCGCGCCAGGGGTCATATTAGCGGCTTTTGGCCCTATGACACCAGACATTGATTAATGAATTAGCATTAGCGTTTAATTACCAAAAGGCCAAGAACTAAACGTAACAGACCGTTTCATTGGCTAATCCCTCACATCATTCAGAACAAGTCAATGATAACTACTCTAGATACTAGTGTAGTAAAAACAAGTAAAACGAAATTTTGAACTGTAAAAAAAGAAAAGAAATAGGATCTGTGTTTTAATCAAATTGATAGTTAATGTGTGAATAAAAACTAAAACGAGAAGATTAACATTATTTTATTAAAGTAAAGGTAATATTCCCCTAAAACAAGAAGATCAATATTTATTAAAGTAAAGGTAATATTCCCCTAAAACGAGAAGATCAATATTTATTAAAGTAAAGGTGATATTCCTCTATCACCAAGCCACATCCACTCACACCATGGATTGAAACCACAACTGCAAGCCCGGTCTTCCATTAGCCCAGGTTAGGTGCAGTAGAGTAGGAAGGTTAAACCCGGCATTTCATTTCATTTACAACTGCAAGCCAGAGGATACTGGCCAGCGAGACGTCAAAACGCGGCACTCTAGACCACTAGGTCATCCCAGCCCCCCCTGTTCTGTTGTTTGACGGCTTAAACCCACGGGGTTGAGAAGGCGCCCCTATCTCCAAGCAACATACCTTCACACTCTAGACCACTAGATGACCCCATACTTTACTTTACCAAGCAATAAATACAATGCATTTTGCAATAAAATCTTTTAATAACATTTTATGTTTTTCAATAAAATTTAATTTTTATTATATTGTTAATAAAATTTTATATTTTTCAATAAAATTTTTATTTTACAATAAATTTTTTATTTTTCAATAAGCTTACTCTTCCGAACACCTGTTACCACTGTTTGTCGTGTATTATGTAGGACCCAGAGAAAACCCACAGAGTTGGACAAGCAAATACTTATCACACCGACTCAATGACAGATCTTTAGATCTAAAGCGCACCCATTAGACCTGCCAATCATTCCCCCCATCGAAACAACTAAGCACAACAGACAACACAGTCTGTCTGCAGACCCCTTACAATTGGAGAGAGAGGGAGAAATGGGGTTAAACGTCCACTCGACCCAAACCAGGTCATTTGGGGACTAACATATAGTTTAATTTTATTTCAATGGTTTAATTTTATTCGCTTGCGCGCAGAGGTCTTTAGCAGTGGGAGGAAACCGGAGTACCCAGAGAAAACTCACGAGGTTAGACAGTTGACCTTACTCCTTGTCACGTACAACCGGGGATTCGAAACCACGCCAGTTGACTCAATGGCAGGCCGTATGATACAGTGCGCACACGCTAACCATTCGGCCATCCGACCCCCCTTACAGGTGGGATTTCGACTAAAAATATATAAAGATAAGTCAGGGCCTCAACTTTTCGTCCCATCCAAATGACTAGACAGCTGTCCTATTCAGGCCCCCTGTCCTGCACCACTGACAAGGGGAAACCACCGAACAACTAGTCACATTATTGAGATGAGATCTTGGGTTTCTTAAACTCTCACATTATAGAGAGCAGACATTGGCTTTTTGTATCATCCGATAAACTAGCCACAATAAAGATAACAGACAATGATAACTTTGGTGACCGGACCAACTATAGTCACTATAAAAAAATTGAAATGAAATGCACCGACCGGGTAAATGAAATGTGCTACCAGGGGGAATTTAGCCTGGACAGCGGCGCTACAGCCATCTCTTATATCGAATTCAAACTGTTATTTTACATGGTTTTCCATCCCATCCAAATGACTAGACAACAGGTGGGGGGGGGGGCAAGGTAATAGACAATACATATATGATATATAATAATGTTTATTTACAACATAATATCACAAGAAAACAGGTGCTATAATAATAATAATAATAAATAGGTGATGATATATAGTCTATGTATTATTATATTACAAATTGTATACAATAAAAGCAATCCAATATTTGATCACACTGGATTCCATGGAGACAAAAAAAACAGGTTTTTATTCCTATTGTTAAAATTTAATTAATCTGGAAACAGGACATCAAAAACCCCAATTAGGTCAAGATTAGACCACAATAATTTGATCTTCGAGGTTTTGATAAATAAAGACCAACCCCAACAATTACATGAAAGATGTTTCGTTGAAACTTTCAAAACTTACAAATTTGGAACTATAAGATTTTGAACAGAAAAAGCAAGTAAGTAATTGATTCAGTTTTTAAACAAGTCCAATTTCCTGATGACAAAAAAAGCAACATTTTTAACAAAACAACTAGTCAATAGGCCTACAATCAATAGGCCTACAATCCCTAGGCCTACAATTAATAGGCCTTCAATCACTAGGTCAACAAACAATATGCCTACAATCACTAGACCTGCAACCAATAGGCCTACAATCACTAGGCAAACAAACAATAGGCCTATAATCAGTAGGCCTATAATCACTAGACCTACGATCAATAGGCCTATAATCACTAGGTCTACAAAGGTGAATTTTTATTCCATAAACAAAGATAAACAAACAAGCCTAAGTTCCAATAAACTTAGTTACATTTCTTCTGGTGGTCATTTCCGATAATGTCAAAAAGAGATTAGTATTTCTCAAACATCAGATGGGAAATATTTATTTAAAAAACAAACAAGCCTTCAGATTTAAAGTCCCATCTACATTTCTTGGGGCAGCAATTTTAGTTTCAACTCGCCCATTTTTTTTCAGGGAAACGTTTTCTTATAATTCTCTCAAAAATGAAGGATGTTTATTTTATTGTTGAATGTCAGAATGTTTTTTTATAAAGAAAATATATAAAATATTGGGCAGGTTTATAAACAAAACAGTTGAAGATAACAATATATATATATCACATTCCTAACACATGGTTTTCAAACTATTGAACAATAAGGTTAGAAGCAAGAGTGGACTGGATGTACAAATATTCCAGTAGACTAGGAGAGCCATGTAACAAAATGGGCCGTGGGCTGGATTCAAATATTGCGAACAAACAATTGATCAACAACAGGTCAAGAATAGATCCTAGCCCTAAATGGCTGACATATCATTGATTTAGGAATTAAAATGTCGGTCAACTAGCTTAGTGTCTGTCCTCAAGCATATAGCCAATTGTAGGCAGACAGCATAAGTTTAGTATGGGAAAATATCTGGCTATCCATCCATGCATGCATGACCCTTGATCTTCCGTTTCTTTGACCACCACAAACTATATAATAGTTGTTGCGACACCACAGCGATTTCAGATGCAGGAAGAGTTAAAGGGCAGTCTATGCAATAATTTCAGATTAACCATGTACTGTAGGGCAAACTATGCAACGATTTCAGATGCACAAAGAGCTAAAGTGCAGACTACGCAACGATGTCAAATTCACCAAGAGCTGAAAGGCAGATTACGCAACTATGTCAAATTCACCAAGAGCTAAAAGGCAGACTACCCAACAATTTTAGATGCTAAATGGCAGTCCATGTAACGATTTCAGATGTACCAAGAGCTATAGGGCAGTCCACGCATTGATTTCAGATGCATCAAGAGCTAAATGGCAGTCCACACAAGGCTTTCAGAGTTAAATATAAACTATAAATTAACAAACTGTGGATTCATCAATTTTAAATTTCAAAGATGAACACTCAGAATAATTTCTGCCTGCAAACACAACAAAAATGATTTACCCTTTCTTCCACATTCAAAATATTTTGATTGTTTTTCACGATGCCTGAGGAACAAACAGATTTCAGTCACACTAGCGAACGTTCCAACCTAACCAGTTAGCTCAGTGGTTCTCAACCTTTTTTTTGCCAATGGCACAACTTTGAACACATGAAATAAAAGGCAGCACACCTGGCTAAATATATATGTAAAATATTTGAATTTTGCAAAATAAAAACATGGCAAGTCATAAATGGCATGCAACCATAGACACAGACTAGTGATGGACACAACAAGAAGTTTAACACAGCATATGAACTTAACAGTCGAAACCAGTGAATACTCAATTGGGATCACATGTTTTTTTTTTGCATTTTCTTGATGTACCGTTCAAAATTTCATCGCACACTTAGGGAGAGAGAGAGAAATGGGGTTTAACATCCACTTGACACAAACTAGGTCATTTCAGGACTTACACATGGTTTAATTTTTTATTTCAATAATTCCCTTGCGCGTAGGGGTCTTTAGCAGTGGGAGGAAACCGGAGAAAACCCATGAGGTTTAACAGGCGACCCTACTCCTTGCCACGTACAACCGGGGATTCGAAACCACGCCAGTTGACTCAATGGCAGGCTGTATGATACAGCGCCTGCACACTAACCATTCGGCCATCCAACACCCCGGCATACTTAGTAAAATCTGGTTGAGAATCAATGAGTTAGCTGGTATATTAGAATTAATTATGATTAGCACCTGTTCATTTTATTGTGGCCTAAAAACCGATGTCGCTGAAACTGATGTAGCTGAAACGGATGTAGCTGAAAGGATGTAGCTGAAACCACTGTAGCCACTACCAGTGTGGCCCAAAACCTTGTGTCAGAAACTTCGTTCTACCCGGAACATCGACACCTATTAACCCTAACCCTAGCACATATTGATCATTTGTGGCCTGAAACTCTGTGATCAAAATGTCTGTCTACTCGGACTGAGTGGCCACTCAGAAAGTATAAATATTGTAAATTCTATTGTAAACTAAAATATCTATGTTTATTTTTTTCATCTAGATTTCCTGTGAAACATTGTCATATATTGTCATAAATGAAAATGCTGACTCCAAGCTGAGAATCAATTGGGAAACTAGCTGTCAACATGCCTGTAATCAACTAGGCTAGTAGTTCCAGATGAATGACTAAAAATAAGAGAAAATTCTTGGATTTCTTGGGTTTTTTTTACATTGAGTATTTGAAGTTCATTTTCAAAATGCCCCCAAAAGAACTATTCCTCTGTTCCCTAGACTGCCTGAGTTACAAACATTGTGTACAGTCCTTACATGATTCACAGCGATTCAGTCAGAGCAACCAGGGCAGTAGTTTTGGACCGGAGCAGGAGCCAAACGATTAACCCACAAATAATGATAGAGATATTACACCTGACTCACATAAAAATTACAATTGATGAAATAACTCTCCAAAAACATCAGAATTATTCTGATTAAAATTCAAAATGTTCCGAACATATTTAATTTAAATCGTTCAATATAATTTTTTTTTTAAAAAATGGGGAATTTTCTAATAAATTCTAACTAAACAATCTATACAATCAATTAAAACACAGACACATGGGGCAGCAATCATTGTAAACATGGTCACGTGAGGGGATCAATCATTGTAAATCCAGACATGTGGGGGTGGGGGCATTAATCATTGTAGTACGGACACATGGGGGCATCAATTATTTCAAACACAGACACGTGGGGGCATCAATTATATCAAACATGTGGGGGGCATTGATCATTGTAGTATGGACACGTGGGGGGCATTAATCATTGTAGTACGGACGCATGGGGGCATTAATTATTTCAAATATGGACACGTGGGGGAGCATTAATCATTCATTCATATAAACAACAAGAGATGATAAATATTTAAAATTGATCGAGTAAAAGAATTAATAAAAGTCTAAAAGTCTTCGTTTCAAATCTCGTTCACGTAAAAACCTTAATCTGCGGCATTTCCCGAACATCAAAAACACTCGACTTTCACAAAATTCTAGATGCACACGAGGAGGACACAAACTAGAAATATTTCCTGGATCTTCTTAGAATTCTCATCACTTACATTGATTTTGCCAATTTTGATGCCATAATAGATTAATCACACTTCTTGAATCAACAAAATTTTGTTCTATAAATATCCATTTTGACAAAGTATGCAAAGCTCTTTTTTTTTTCGGAGCGCAATGCATCTGGTTTGAAGACAACAAACTTATTTCTTAAATTGTTTGTTTGTGTTCGCTGTCTTTGAAAAGTTCAAACTCTGTCAAATTTTGGAATAAATACATCAGGGTTAGATTAACGGAACATCAAAGAACTGTGTCAAAAATCGACATCCCTTTTGTTATATTCTCATCCTGAAAGATAGAAATGTAAAACAAAATGATTTCATCTTGGATAACGGAGCAATGAAATAAACCCAGTTAACGATACATTATGTAAGATTTAGATAAAGAACTTACCATTCTAGCTATAATAGTTCGAAAATAGATAACGTAAAATACAAATTTTGAAAATTTCATTTCATAGAATTATTTCATTGTGGTATATGTCACGTTCACATGTTAAACCATTCGGTCACACGATCCCCCTGTAGCAGTGGCAGGAAACCAGAAAGAAACCAACGATGTTGGGTGGGCGACAATTGAAATGAAATGATAATGAAATGAAATGGTGTTTAACGTCCTACTCCTTTGCACCTAACCTGGTCTAATGGAAGACGGGCATACAGTGTGCTATGAGGGAAATGTTGCCCAAGACCTCGATTTTGTCCCAACCTTTTCAGTGATGCAGATCGGAGGGCCTGGCAAGGACAGCTGTCTAGTAGTTCAGATGGGACGAAAAACCAAGGTCCCATGTACACATTGTCATGCATAAGATTGGGATTGAACCTGCACCACTTGAATCAATGACAGACCTTATGATCTACCACCTCAGTCCTGGTATATTGAGGTTGTAATCTCAGGAAGCGATGGGCATATTGAAGTTACAGTGGATAAAACCCACATGGCTTGAGTCACCAACAGACCTTGTGACGAAAAGTGTCTGCATATCGACCATCTAAGGAAGGGGATCCGAGACTTACCCTTTTACACGTGTCCATAAATTCCTCTAACGATATTACACCATCCATATTCAGATCCATTTTCTACAAAACAATAAGAAAAGCATAAAACAACTTTATAATAAAATAACAATTTCATAAAACCTTTCTATATTCAAACATCAAATTATTAACCCATAGTCTAATAAATAAATCTTTAAGTGATTTGAAGGCAGGGGGTGTGTGGGGTGTGAGAGGAGGGTGAGGGTCTAACCGGTGATTCGAAGGCAGGGGGGGTGTAAGAGGAGGGAGAGGATTCAACAAGTGATTTAGAGGGGTAGAAGGGAGGAAACAAGCGATTTAGAAGGAAGGCAGGAGGATCTGAGAGGAGGGAGAGGGATTAACAAGTGATTTAGAGGGGTAGAAGGGAAGGTGTGAGAGGAGATGAAGGGTTCAACAAGTGTATAAGGCTAACAACTTTTACACAATTTCAGTAAATCTCTAAAGTACATGAAGATTTACATTTTATCAAAGTCAACACAGAGGTCTTTCTTGTGAGACGAATACCCAAAGTAACCATATGACCACAGGCTGAAGAAGGTACCGATTCATGGATCAAACCCACAGCTGCAAACCACAGGTGACCAGCCAGCTACCGCTCAAACTGCAACATCCCACCCACCAACTTTCATTTTGCAAAAAAACTATACCTGAAAGACTTGATCAACGTGTTCTCTTGGTGTGTTCTCATCACAGATATGTTCCGAGTACCTCCCCATCATTTCGTATATCGCCGATACGATATCTACCATCTCATCTTTAGTGATTATACCGTCACCGTTGATGTCGTATAAATTAAACGCCCACTGTAACCTCTCCTGTAACGTCCCTCGTGATAAAACAGACAACCCCATCACAAACTCCTGTAAACAAATAAAAAAATGTAGTGTATGGTTGCATCAGGGGTCATGCGAGCAGCATTGGGATTGCTTGATTAGAGATAGGAAGCATTCCCTCGTGTCATAACTAGAGTTATTCCCCTTCCAATGTGTTAGAAGAACCAAAGGATGTAGTTTAAATGAATTGGGATTAACATACTGACGGAGAGACGGTCATACGCCATACAGTCTGCTATGAGAGAAATTTTGCTTAGACGTCCGTGGTACGTCCGGCTCATATCTTTGGTATAATACTTCCCATTATGGATGGTTCTTTTACGTGCACATTGATGCATACAAATAAGGGATCTTGATTTTTTGGCCAATTCGTACAACTACTCCATAGTTTAAACTACTCTGTTAGGTATTAACATGTTCCTGACTATGCTTTCAACTATGGGGAGGGGTCGGCAAATTACCATTTGCATCCTGCCTCTCAATTTTCATTTGGGGATAGGGCTCTGAAAATGACCTTTTTTGCTCCCCCACACGATGGACATATCTCTCCATCACTAATATGCCCCTGGTTAGAGATGGACCCTATGCCACATGAACGAAGGATGGATCAAACAGTCAAAAATTGGTTATGAATTTCTAACCCCTAAATTCAGATTCTCTGATTTCTTACCTCAAAACTGATGGAACCGTTATTATCATGATCGAATGTGCTGAACACATAATGAGCGTACTGACTCGAATCTGAAACAATCAATTAACATATTATATATTGATATATAATATAGTTTGATAGATCTGAGAGAGAAACAGGGTTTTAAATCCAATCGACACAACTTACCAATGACTTGCCACGTGGGAAACCAATGGAGAGAAAGAAATAGAACTGGGGTTTAACGTTCATTTAACACAGACTAGGACGAACACATGGTTCAACTTTATTTCAATAATTCGTTTGCGCGTATTGGAGTTTAACAGTTGAGGGAAATCAGAGGAGGCAGGTTTAACAGGCGGCCCTACTCCTCATTGTCACGTACAACCGGGGAAACCACAATGCCAGACACCTATCAGGTGACTCCATCACAGAATAGCATCTTAAGGCAAAGGAAATGACAAAATGAAACAGTGTTTAACGTCCTACTGTCTGGCTGGGCTAATGAAGATGGACGTACGCCATACAGTGTGCTATAAGGGTAATTTTGGCCAGGCAGCAGCACTAGGGCCTACTCTTATATCGAATTCTAAATGCCAAGGAATCTTTTACGTGCATACCAATGTATATACAGGAGCTTGTTTTTATTTACACATCCAAATGACTAGACAAATGCCCTTGTCAGGCACCTCGTCCAGCAACACTGACAAGGGGAAAACCATGTCAGAAAATCTCAATTCCGTTTACAAAATTCCGTAAAATTCCTGGCCTTTAGGATCAGGCAAAAAATCAGAAATTGTACGACCACCAGCTGCTGGCCTGCGACTTATAAATATCATACTCGGAAATTAATGGGTCCCTCAATCTAATTAAGGTGTCTGTATCAGCATGCCCTACGGTAAAATGCATGCGTTCCCCCACTGTCCCAGGACCCTGAGGTAAACTCAGTGCTTCTCTCAGTCTAGTTAAGGTATCTGTGTTCCAGCAACCTAAGGTAAAATTTGAAATTTGAAATTTACAAGGAAAGTACTCACCACCCTGAGGAAAGAACTGAGCATAAATATCTTTAAATGTTTCTTCATTCACTATCCCCGTCGGACATTCCTGCAAATATACATTATAATCATAAATTACATTCAATATACATGTATGTCTGTTGGATATTCATGTAAATATACATTATTACATTCAATATATGTCTTTCAGACATTTATGTTAATATATACATATAATGCCCATCGGACATTCCCATAAATATACATAAAACTTATGTATAAAGTTTTAATTACTGTAACTTGTGAATGTGGAGCCTCGCTGAACTGGAGTATTTCTTCATACGAGGTGCTGATAGGAAAGAAAACAGTCGTAAAACAATAAATTAAAGTTAAAAAAATATCTCTGAATTCGAAAGTTTTTTGATGTGGGGGAATAAAAATACTTTTTAAAAAAAATGATTGATTGTTTTATCGAACTCAAGACCAGCCTTTTTGTTATTCAACAGCAGTAATAAAATCAATTTCTTGATAACAAGTCGTTTGTTAAGATTGACACACGATCTGTAGAGTTGTTCGAAAACAGTCCAAGAAACGTTTGCATTTTCATGATTAAAGTTACTCTTACATTTGTGGATGCATCAACTTGACAAAATAGAATTCAATATTGAAAAATACTTCAAATACAAATCGCAAAACTTCTCTACAAGTTTCTTAACAAAAACACTGTTATGGATAGCGCTGCAGATGGCAGAAGTCAGGATTTCAAAAATGTGTCAGTTCCACCGGGAGAGACAATGGTCAGGATTTAAAGCGGAATATTAAGTAGCCTCTTCTAACGGCTTAAAGTGAAGCTGTCCGTGCTACATGTAAATTAAACGATCTCCTTAACGGCGCCGATTCGTTAAAATAACGATAGAATTAATCTCTAGATCTGCTACATGTTGACATTTTGACTCCAATCTGGTAAAAACAATCAATAATTGAGTCTATTTCACAGAATCATTGCAGAGGAAGGAGATGAAGGTTGAGAATCGTACCAGCCAAGGAACCAACTTGTTGATTTGACCAAACGTGTACTTTAACGATTTATAGACCGCTATTCGATTGGTCGGAGACTTTCTCAAGTTTTTTTATCTGAGAAATCTGGCTGCTCATTAGATCTCATTGAAGTGACAAGATAACAAGAATTGATAAATAGACTGAAACTGACAATGGCCAGATGAAGGCAACACATCATGCTGCCACCCTATAACGAGTCCTGCGACAAGAGTTCTTCCCCACCTTCCTCCACTGCGTTGAAGATTTTTAGAATGGCTGTCCAAAATTCATAGTCTAAGTAGAATTTACTAAAGGGGAGAAAGAGAGAGAGAGAGAGAGTAGGTTTAACATCAACTCAACACAAACTAGGTCATTTCGGGATGAACATATTGTTCAATAATTCACTTGGGCGTAGGGATCTTTATCAGTGGGAGGAAACAAGAGAAGAAAATGCACAAGGCTGGGCAGACGACCCTATTCCTTGTCACGTACAACTGGGGAATCAAAACTCCAGACGGACCTTATGATAGCCCACGCTAACCATTCGGCCATCCAACCCCCTTATATTTAGCAGTGGGAGTAAACCAAAGGACCTAGAATTCAATCCACAAGGTTGGACAGACAACCCTTATCACTTTCAAAGCATAGGAGAATCGAAACCACAGCATTAATCTATCACAAACCTTGTGAATTCACCCGCACCCATGACACCAATAACCCCTACCCCCACGTCACCACCCCCGGAATATACTAAAATCACAGACACTGTCATTTGAGCTTACAAATTCAAAACTATTATGTTTATGTACTAAAATCGTGGACGCAATCAGATGTAAGATTAGTTTCTGTAATTTACAACAAATCAATGGAACTCTGGGTTCGTTATTTAACGTTATTAATCAGTTAATTTAATCAGTTCTGATTGGCTGACTGATTAACTTCCAATTAACGAGTTGTAGAAATGTAATAAACAAGCATGATGGGAAGATAAAATAAAATATTTATATACCCTGAGAAGTTCTCAGTCAATACGGCCTCACAGTCATGTCTATGATTATCTTGCAAATTGCCACATATGTGACCTGTTCCCACACAACCAGGCACTTGTCGCACAACTTCCATTTTGTATTTTGGCACAAAAGCCTAAACTGTATGCCTTCTTGTTGCTGTGAATGAGCCAAACTCAACTCAAGTGTGGCAAAAACCTTTCATGTTATGGATGGGGATGCTATGAACAAGCGCCCAAGTCTAGCAACTATCTTTCATGTAATTGATAAGGAATGGCCTGAATCGAACCCTTGCTGTGAACATCCACCCAGGTCTAGCAACAAACTTTCAAGTAATTGATGGGGAATCGCCCGAAACGAACCCTTGCTGTGAACAAGCACCCATGTCTAGCAACAACCTTTCATGTAATTGATAAGGAATCACACGAATCGAACTCTTGCTGTGAACACTGTTGAAAGAAAACAACTAATATGAGATCCCAGATTGATCTGTTATAGTGACATAACAAAATAAACCAATAGAATAATGTAAGACATATAGAAATAGATTTCACTAAAAATAAACACACTTATATCGATATACTACTTCTGAATTTTATTAACATACTCCTTTTCAATACACATACAGGTATCCTTATCAAGTAGCATTTTAATAAAATTCAGAAGTAGTATATCCATATACAAGTGTGTTTATATTTAAACAAATATTATTTTCATCAATCTGATTTGAATTATATCAAACTAGTTTGATATACCGATTAAATTTGTTAATTTGATCAAAAATACCAACAATTTCTCCTTGTGTATTCATATATTCAACTATATCGATTAGACATAATATGTAATATATCAGTTTAAATTATGAGTATCACTGACTCAGAAAGTGGAGAGCTGGTTCAGTGTGGACGGAGCTGGCTCAGGGTGTGGAGAGATGGCTGAGATGGGGGGGGGGGATGGCTCAGAGGGTGGGGGGAGCTCACGCAGTGTGTGGAGAGTTTGCTCTCTGTGTGGAGAGCTGGTTCAGCGTGTTGGGAGCTGATTTAGAATGTGGGTGCTGGCGCAATGTGTGGGGACTAACATGGCTTCATTTTATGTTTCTATAATCCGCTTGCTCTTTAAAAGGGGTGGAGGGGTGGGGGTGGCAGTGTGACTAAACTGGAGAACCTGGAGAAACCCATGCTGTTGGGCAGGTGACCCTACTCCTTGTCATGTACAAGTGGAGAAACAAAATCACGCCAGTTGATTCAATAACTGATCCCTTATACCACGCTTGTCTTCGTTAGCCCAGTTACTTGTCTACAGAAATACTGGGAGTAATATAAACTCCACACAACACACAAGAGAAATTTATAAAATAAAAATGGTGTTTCTTCTATCTAACACAATAAACTCATCACGACTACTACATCACAGATATTCAGAACATAATCATTAACTCGCTTTCCTCTCCAGATCTCTTTGTACATAAAATGAGTTGTCTAATGTTTGCCGTAGATAACTCAATTATCTAAACAATGGTCTTTCCTCTATATCCCTACGCGTATATAACAAAGCCTTTTACGGCTGCTAATGTCCCAACAAATCGTTTATAGATCTGACCCTAATCTCAAACCAAAACATACCAAAAACTAATAGAATCACTGTCATTATTCAAATTTCAAAAAGAACAACAAATTCTCGTTGGAGCTGGCCGCAAGTGTTTAGTTAGAAAATAATATTTTATTCGATCCGGGCTTTTGTCTTTCGGTAATCACTGTCGTTAGGTTTTTATCGACTTGTTGCCGTTGGTTTTTATTAAGTTTGTAGCCGGGGAGAGAGGACGAGGAGGTAATCAGAACGTTATTGATTATCTGACAAATTGAACAGAACGATTCTCGTTGGGGCAAATGATCCATCGCGTAGCGAGTATTTATCGTGGTTTCCGTTAACGTTCCTCGGAGGATTACTAACTCTCATCCTATCTTTTACAAGATAATTTCAAGCCTTTCAAACCTTTTTTGTCTTTAAACGAAATTTCTAAAATCTTTGCAAAGTCGAAAAGAATGTTTTCTAATAAATTGCCTGGTAAACATTTGAGAAAACTATAAATTTTGTTAGCGCCATCACTTGCTTGAACTATTTTATTACGATTCACACAGCACACAACACAACACACACACACACACATAGCCTGCTGTAAACAAATCAACTGTGTTAGTCTCAAATTATAAACCAACGAACTGAATCGATTCAGTGATATGACATAGAACCATCTTGGTTGAGGAGAGAGAGAGACAGAGTGAGAAAGAGAGAGAGAGAGAGAGCTTTACCCAACATCTTGACTACCTAGTACAGCCTTTAAAATAAAAAAAAAATACCTTATTAACTCATAACAAAATAATGGAGTTTAAGTTGTTATTAACTCTTAACAATTAGATAACAACTAATATCCTGTGACCTCTGACCCAAATCAAAATAATAGAGTTTAAGTATGGCCAGTCATTTAATATATCCTTTATCTTAGATAGCTGTATCAGTAGTCCACCCACTGCAATATTTATTGCCAATAAACGTAAATCAAGGGAAAATAAAATAAATAATGAGATTGTTTCCCAAGTGTAATTAGTCCTCCTATAATTGCTAATAAAGATACCATAAATGGGGCTAAACGTGAAATTTATTCACAGTCATTTCCGTATAGAGGAACTCTGTTTGTTAAGCCAGCAAGATTTATGGCTAATATATCGAGAAGTAACAACATTAAAGACCACCATTTCCAAACGAATAAATTAATTATAATACATAAATATTTGTGTATATAAATGTGGGGGTTATTCACAGATTTCCTTATAGAGGAATAACATTTGTTTTGACACAGCGGTTTACAGCCAATAAATAGGGCAAAGGAAAAACTCAAAATATAATAACTCATTATCAGAGTGAATAAATTGAAATAATATTAAATACTGTCAAATATTCTTTTGATAAAAGATCTTGCTAATTATCAGAGTAGTAATAGTAACTACCTTAACTTTCCAAGGACTGTTTCGTTGATAAGCCTGTCTACAAATATAGTCATCCATGTGAAATTCAACGTAATGATATAAGTCAGAATATAAATTGTTTACAATAAGTCAGAATATGAATTGTTTACAATAAGTCAGAATATAAATTGTTTACAATAAGTCAGAATATAATTTTTTACAATAAGTCAGAATAAAAAAAAATTTGTTTAAAATAAGTCAGAATATAAATAATTTATAATAAGTCAGAATATATTTTTTTGTTTAAAATAAGTCAGAATATAAATAGCAAAAAAAATTGTTTTGTTTAAAATAAGTCAGAATATAAATTGTTCAAAGGTTTTTGTAAATCCCAAAATTTACAAATGCGGATAAAATAGCGTCTCATAAACACATGTATGAGCCCATGACAGCAGGAATTCAAAATAAGAGTAGGTCGCCATGGTGCTGTTATGTCTCGAATCATACCCTGTATAGTGTACGACAGATTTTGTCATAACCGAAAAGTAGGTAGTCAAACCCCATTTCATTTCAGATCACCGGAAATGACTAGAAATTGTAGCATGGACGTAACTGTCAGTCAAAGAACATTTGAAGTAAAAACTGGGTGTTTGATTGTAATGATCACTATTTTTTGCAATAGCTAGCTACAAGCTATCTGTTAAAACCATGGAAGTCACATCCAATTCTACAATTTCTTTGAAAATCAGAAATGTTAAAAGCTAGCGGCATCCATTAATATAGCGTTGTGTTACATGATTCCTGATTAATGTACGTAAAGACCTTTTCACGTTCGTTTATTCTCGACACTCGTCTTTATCAAATTATATCCAACCAGCTTTATATTTCATTATTTAATGTAGTAACAAACGATGTTGTGGGAATATCAAAGTTGATCATTTACCGTTCTTTTAATATCAAAAATAACTGAGTTACAAAAACTTGTTATAAACTAGCCTTGTTCGATCCCTGCATTGGCCGAGAAAGTCTGTCTCAATTTTCTGGCATGGTTTCCCCTTGTCAGTGATGCAGGACGGATAACCTGAGAAGGACAGCTGTCTAGTTGTTTGGATGGGATGAAAAAACGAGGTCCCGTGTACACATTGGCGTGCACGTAAAAGATAGAATTCGATATAAGAGTAGGGTGTAGCGCCGCTACCCGGGCAAAATTCCCTTATAGCACACTGTATGGCGTATGCCCGTCTTCATTAGCCCAGGTTATGGACAGAAGAGTAGGACGTTAAACCTCATTTCGTATCATTTTTGATATAAACTACAAACTCTTTGCCTTATTGCTTCTTGACATTCTGTAGGATGGAGGGACTGACAATAACGATCGTCCAGTCTTTCAGCTAGCAAGAGAAAGAAATGGAGTTTAGCACCGACACAAGCTAGGTCATTTCGGGACTAATATATCGTTCAATTTTATTTCAATAAAATCTTTTTAGCAGCGGGAGGAAACCGGAGGACCCAGAGTTAACCCACGAAGTTGGAAGGTGACGCTACTCCTTGTCACGTACCACCGGGGAATCAAAACCCAGCCAGTTAACCCAATGGCAGATCTTGTGTTAACAAGCGCTAACCATTCGGCCATCCAATCCCCTTCTTTCAGATAACGCAGAAAGTAAACATCCAGTTTTCTAAGTAAAGGTCCAGTTTTCTATGTACTATTTAAAATTTCTTGTCAAATATTCTAATATAATTATTTTAATCCTAAGCTTGTATATATATAAGTTCCATATTGTACTGTAACTTCCGTCTGGTAACGGACTTTCCCCAATGATACCTACCTTGTGGCACTCATTTATTAAAAGTACAATTTTAATTATTTATTCCGAGTGATCGTAATTAGTGTTGAAATAAGCTACAACTCTCAGAAAACAGCACTTTGGCGCATGTAACAATACACCAAGCAGTGGAAACACCAATATTTCCCTCGTGGGACACTGCAGGTATATGCCTGTATTCCTCCGCCCAGTTGAGGCAGAAAAGTAGGCAGTTAAACACCAATTCATCTTATTGCATTCAATGAATAAAACAAACTTTCTTGTCAAATGTCACTAACTCTAACCCTGGCAATTTGACATCATGCAGCGTATCGATTGACATTTGCGCGATGCCGGAACCAATTTGTATATCTTTATAATGTTATTACACCTGAGAGATCCCCACGGCAACACCAAACTCATCAAGCCGAAACTTGTTATTCTAAAATTCAATTTATATCCACAAGTATCATATCTCCGGGGATTTCAAATTGTTATTGACAAACTCTCTTCCTCATCCATAAATTCTACGACCATCAAATTTACACGAGAAATAAAAACTTTCCACTCTGCTGTCAATTGGAAGCTTTCACTGTTTAATTGGTTGAAACGTATCGACTAATAAAATCGGACAATAATTCATGCGATAATTCTTCGGTGAAGTTGAACAGATTGAAAAGGTTTGATTTTTATTATAATATTTGAATACAACACTTGGACAGAGAGTGCAAATAAGATTGTTTTTGAATTGATAAACTAAAATGAGTTATGTTGGGGATATTCCGTCCTTCAAGATAAACAAACGATAGAGGTCATTTCGGAACACAGGGTTCAAGCTTATTTCAAGTACACGATAAATATCTAGACGCGCCCACCCCCCAACTAGACCAGCAACTTCCTAACCAGACCCCCTTACCCACAACTAGACCCACCAAGCCCCCATAAAAGGAAGCAGCTCTGACACCTAAATTAAAATGAGTTTCAACATTCTATTTCTCTGCATCGAGTGGGCTAATGATGAAGGGCTTACACCAGCTGTTGCAAAGAAGGGACTGTGTCGAATCTTTGTCGATTTTAACTGCCAAAGGTTCTTTAAAGTGCATGTCATTTGAACCACTGGACACTGTTCTTGGACACCAGGTCTTCTTACTTGCATCACTGACAAAGACCTCGTAGGTTAGTCAGCCAGCATACATCTTCATCATGGATCAGTAGGTTGGTCTCAATTTTTCTACAACATCTAATTTTAACAAATCATGTTAAATGAAAAATTATCTTTATCCCTTGATATAAATAAAATATGAGATTTGTGACTTTTAATTATTCTGGTTTTAAATATAATACAGAAATTTTATCTTTAATAAGGTATAACTGGAGCCAAAATAACCTTGGCAACAGAGAATCGCGATCATTCGTTTCATATCCCCAGGTCTTCATGTGATTTCGTTTCTTCAAGAAAATTTATTGAATTGACAGCTATCAGGTCCTGACAGCTCTTTACAATGACACACATACCACGCTGTCATAGCAACCAAATTAATCACTTTAAAGATGGTCGCCTAGCGATCAATAACGGGAGAGTTTTTCCTCGCTACCATGTTTCTAGAAACGAGCGAGAAGACACGATTTCTTGATATATGAGAATCACGTCGGTCATGTTCCCCTACTTTATTTACCCTTCGACATTTAATAAAAACATTGAAATCAACGACAGAAATTTTGCGAGATACTTTCATTCCGAATCAAAAAATCAATGCCATCGTTAGATGTAATTACCCACACTCCTTAACCAACGCAAAAACATTTAACAGCAGATACTATTTGAAAATGTTTACACATCGTTTAATTTTTGTCATTATTTCGATAGATACGTCGAAAACAAAGACGAGGAGAACAAAGAACATTTTTCTATTCTGGGACCGACAAAGGAAATATTGCAATATGTGATGAAAACTTGTCCAATTGAGGTTTTTTTTTAACTAGTTGATGATTTCAATATGTTTTATAATGAGATACTGAAGGATAAATTCTCTGTCAAATCCAATTCCTACTGATCTCCGGCAAATCCATTTCCTACTCAAAGATCTAAAGATATCGGGCAAATCAAGAAAAGTAGACGAAACATCGTAGAGAGCGATTCACCTCCCCAAAACCAACCCAGATGAAGATCCACGGATCGGTTTGTCTGGAGTTCAATGTATTTCATTTTTTGTAATGAATTAAAATTTGACATTCCCCACAAACATTTAAATGAGTTGTGTCTCGATAAATAATAAAGTTTTGCAGTTGTTTGGAATAATTAAAAAAAAATTAACGTTCTGTGTGCACGTTAAAGAACCATCAACATAAAACTCTGATGTACAGGCAAAAATGTCCATCATAGCACACTATATGACGTATGTTTTTACCTTGCCAATGGTCCAGAAGAGAGGGTCTGAAGAAAAACCAAGGTCCTGTGTACACATTGGCGCGGACATTAAAGATACCTTGGCAGTTGGAATTTGATATAAGAGTAGGCCATAGTGCCACTGTCTGGGAAAAGATTTTCTTCATGGCAAAGTATGGCATCAGATTCTGACTGGAACAGATAGAAGTTTTTGTTTTTTTGAAAGTGAGAAAACCTCTTTCAGAATGATAACAAAAGAATTCAATTATTTTCAGTTCTCTTTCACTGGAGAAACAGGATCTGTCAAGAACAGACGCAGAAACAATAATTATCCTACAAGTGTTCCAACGAACAAAACAGTCATCTGATACATCAGACAAGTGACTTCCAGGAATCGTGAGTTGAAGGAAACTACATTAGTTTTAGTGATGTAAAGACTGAGAGATAATAATAGTGACGGAAAGAATGTGTCTCGTTCAAATCATCTTATTTTATAAAAACATCTGCTCTCCGTGGTATTTATCGAAAGAGCATATTAAAAAAACAACACCATTTATATAACAAACAATCCTAAGTTTATTATGTAAACGTTTTTACAAGTTTGGTCGTATTGTTTTTGAACACAAACCATAGAAAAAAACACTTGTTGAAACATTGTATATTTTGTAAATTGTGATGTTTTTTTTAAAAAAATTACTAAATCTGATAGACAGAAATGGGGTTTAACATTCACTCGACAGAAACTAGGATATGTTGGGACTAACACATGGTTCAATTTTATTTTAATAATTTGATTGTGCATAGGGGTTTCTAACAGTGAGAGGCAACCAAAAGACGCAGAGAAAGCTCAAGAGGTGGGAAAGGCGACTCTATTCCTTGCCACCTACATCTGGGTAACCAAAACCTTGTCAGTTGACTTAATGACAGACGTTATGATACAATAAATCTGATTATAAAAAACATTCACCACAAGGTCATTTTGAGACTAACAAAATGTGTTTTACTGAAGAATTATTGAAATAAAATTAAACCATATGTTAGTACTGAAATAACCTAGTTTATCTCGAGTGGATGTCAAACCCCACCTCTCCTTCCTATGGATGTTTCACTGATTTTGTCAAAATGCTAAAGGGACTACACAGCATGGACATGGTTTAATAAAAAAAAAAATCTCTCTCTCTCTCTCTATACTAACAGTAACATATTCATGGTTGATAACGCTTGATTTCCTGTCTATGATAAAGAGACCATGCAGCACGGGTGGATTCCAATAACAAATAAAGTGCATTTTGTTAGTCCCAAAATGGCTTATTTTACGTTCATTTTGTCCAATCTGAAGAGCAACACAATTTCTTAAATTGTTGAAACCTCCACGGTGCACATGACAAGAGAATTGAATGAATTACACGAAGTGTCTTAGAATGAATATCTTGTCTCAGAATCAAATAAATCGGTGTAAGAGAAAACTCACTGAGAGATCTTAGAATGATTTATTGACATTCACAGAAAAAATATATTTCCCGCCTACCCAAATATATCAATGAAAACATCGCCCACCCGTAACACCTACTCTAATGTATCAATCCAAATAAATCTGAATTTTAGTAGCAAAAAATCTTTTAAATAAAATGAAATAAACAATGCAAACCATGAGACAAAATTTGAAGTCCTAAAAAATTGGTATGGCCAAAATAGTGTAATCAGCAAATGGACTGCTCCCCGTGTACAAAATACACGATAAACAGTTGTAATGGGTGTCTGAAAGAGTAAGCTTAAACTGCCTGGCACCAGAGTGGGAGAGAAAAAAAAGAGGTTTACCGTCCACTTTACACAACGTAGGTCATATTGCTTTGTTTAATTTCATTTCAATAATTTTCATGCAAGAAGGAGTCTTTAGCTGTGGGATGAAACTGGACTAGCGATCCTCCTCCTCAAAACTACACCACTTGACTCAATGATATACCTGATGATACAACGTGCATACGCTAACCATCCAACAACCCTGGCTAACAACAATGTGTGTGTTTAATTTGTTTTACATGTAACTTGTGGGTGGACATCTTGTTCTACATGTAACTATATGGGCGGACATCTTGTTTTATACGTGACCACGTGGCCGGCAAACTTATTTATATGTAACTATGTGGGTGGACATCACGATCATTTTAAATGTCACAGCATCATACATGTCTAAGCAGGTGAGACATGCTATCAGTTAAAATAAAACTAAGAATCAAATCACCAGAGCGAGAGAGACAGGAATGCGGCTTAAGTCCACACAACACAAACTAGGTCATTTCGGGACTAACATAGGGTTTAATTTTATTTTAATTATTCGCTTGTGCGTAGGGGTCTTTAGCAGTGGGATGAAACTAGAGGACCTGACGAAAACCCACGAGGTTGGACAGGCGACCCTACTCCTTGTCACGTACAACCGGGATTCGAAACCACGCCTGTTGACTCAATGACCGGCTTTATGATACAATTCGGCCATCAAACCCCCCCAAATCACCAGAGCTAACATCTCATTAACTCAGACATAGAATATAGTTTAATGTTGCATCAACTCCGAGGGGCTTGAAGGCCGAATGGTTAGCGTGTGCGCGTTGCATCATAAGGTCTGTCATTGATTTCCCATTTGTATGTGACAAGCCGTAGGGTCGCCTGTCCAAACCCGTGGGTTTTCTCAAGGTCCTCTGGTTTCCTCCCACTGCTAAAGAACCCTGTGCGCAAACCAAGGAATATCTGGCTGCTCCCCCTTACCAATACCCCACTACTTTAAAGGTATTCCTACCTGTACATCCAGGGACCAAGCCTCCCCCTCTCCAAGCCCCCACCCCTTCTCAAGTCCGCCCCCTCCCCAAGTCTTGGTACAGAAGTATTCCTCCCTGTACATCCAGGTTATAAAAGTGTTCCTACCTATACATCAATGAACCAAGCTCTCCCCGTCCCCCTTCCCCTCCCCCAGTTCTAGTATAAAAGTGTTCCTACCTATACATCAAGGGACCAAGCTCTCCCCGTCCCCCTCCCCCTCCCCCTACCTATACATCAAGGGACCAAGCTCTCCCCCTCCCCCCCCCTTCCCCTCCCCCAGTTCTAGTGTAAAAGTGTTCCTACCTGTTTAAATCCTCGGTACATTATCTGTAATTCTTTGCGCGAAAACTTTGTGTTTCGGCAGAGTATATCAAGCCCTTCCGGTTTATACCTAACAACCTGCATCTCCAAATCATCGATATCATTGTCTGAAAAATAAATAAATCAATAACTTGAATTGAATACAAATCAAACGTCAAAAGTATGTTTTTCTCCTCGTAAGGATTGTTAAATTGACCAATCATAAATTCCACACCAATAAATGTAAGTAGATACATTGGCTGTCAATACGTTAAACAGCCTATTGCAGGTCTTACTTTAGGTCTGAAATATTATCTTAAAGCAGAAATTTCATATTTTCCAAGAAAGCCAAAACATATTTATTTCTAATTCTATGTCTTTTGCTCAATAGGGTGTCAACTCACTATTATACAATCATAGGCATTATTTTCCACACTTAAACATCTTTCACATCGGAAATAATCACACAATTACCTCCCTTACCTTCCCATTCCCCCATGCAATAGCTATCTTCAAACGTTTGAATTTAATGTTGAAAGTGATATTTTTGCCAATTTCTAAACTGGCAATAGTGAATTATAGCATTATTCTTTAACAAGGTAGGCCTGTTTATAGATACCATCTATTTTAAGGCTTTATTTTAATATATTTCAAAAACATAACTTGAAAATATGAAATTGCTGCTTTAATTATTAATTAGACATTAATTAACTTATCCTGACCATATTCAACTCTTGATGCCATCGCTAGCCTGCAATATTTAGTAGATTAGAATACATTTTTTGAAAAATAATTAAATCGATAAATGGATAATCGAGATTGTTTTTTATCACACCGACTTTAGTAATGATGATTGTGACTGGCCTAAAATTCAAAAGCTAACATCCAGTTTGGAGTGGAGGAATGTGACTGAAATTTTCAGCATATTCCCTTTACATTATCTTTTTTAAAACTATCATAGCGAAACCAGTCAACTCTTTATCTAATCTCCCATAATGCCCCTTTAACGGTTCTACATCTGCATCAAAAGGTGAAAGATGAATGGTAATATAAATATGTTTGGTAAATAAAATAATAATAATCAAATATTATCGGAGTTAGAAATCAAATTAATGTCTATTGATGACAGCGACTTTAATCATCAGTTAGGTTCATTTGTCTAAGAGTCTTGATCAAGGTTTTTCTGTGAATTGCTTAGCAAATATTAGTTCATTAAAGTACATGGATGGCTCAAGGGATCAATGTGTGATACGATGTATAATAATAGAGATTGTACTTGTAGTTGCTGATCAACATTTGACAGAGAAATAAAATGGTATTTAACGTCCTACTGTTCTGGACTAATGGATGGGCTATGATGGAAATCATTTGATATATAATAATAGGGATTGTACTTGTAGTAGCTGATCAACATTTGACTGAGAAATGTAATGAAATGGGGTTTAATGCTCTACTGTGCCGAGGAGTATGAAGACAGGTATACGCTATACAGTGTACTATGAGGGATATCACTTGATTGGCCTCTTTTTATTTGGATAGAATCCAAACCAGCAGAGTGAGATAGAGAGAGAAATGGGGTTTAACCTCCACTCGACACAAACTAGGTCATTTCGAGACTAACATATGGTTTCATTTTATTTCAAAAATTCGCTTGCGCATAGGGGTCTTTGGCAGTGGGAGGAAACCGGAGTACCCGGAGAAACAGAAGGAGGTTAGACAGGCGACCTTACTCCTTGCCACGTACAACTGGGGATTCGAAACCATGCCAAACCAGGAGAGTATCTACCTTTAATATTCTGATATTGCTTTCATAAACATACATTATGCAAGAGCTAAATCTGCATAGTGTAGGTCTTTCTTTAGGACTAAAATATTATCTTATTTATTAATTAGACATTAATTAGACATTAATTAATTAAACTGTTAATTAATTAACTTATCAAGACCCTTATCAACTCTTGATGGCAGGTGATCCTACTCCTTGTCACGTACAACCAGGGAATCGAAACCACGTCAGATGACTTAATCACAGACCTTAAGATACAACGAGCTTGCGCTAACCATCCAGCCATCCAACCCCCCTGTTTGCTGAGAGAGAGTGATCAGGTTAGCTGGTAATTTAATGTTTTCCGAAGAGAACAGATTTTCAATTAATAACATTAATTCATGACGTTTCATACATAATGGGGGAGGGTGGTGGATGGCCGAATGGTTAGCACATGCGTGCTGTATGATAAAGCCTGTCATTGAGTCAACTGGTGTGGTTTCGAATCCCTGGTTGTATGTGTCAAGGAGTAGGGTCGCCTGTCCAACCTTAGGGTTTTCTCTGGGTCCTCCGGTTTCCTCCCATTGCTAAAGATCCCTACGCGCAATCAAATTATTGAAATAAAAGTTAACCACATGTTAGTCCCAAAATAACCTAGTTTGTTTCAAGTGGACATTACACCCCATTTCTCTCTCTCTTTTTCATACATCATGGACTACTGGTCACAATATTGATGCTGTCCAAGTTCATTACCCAAATATTTTTACATAAAATAATGAATTGGCAGTTATATATCAGCCAATATTATTTCAGATAGAGAGAGAGAAATAGGGTTAAAACGTCCACTCGACACAAACTAGGTAATTTCGGGACTAACATATGTTTCAATCTTGTTTCAATGATCCACTAGCGCATAGTGGTTTTTAGCACCCAACACAAACTAGGTGATTTTGGAACTAACAAATGGTTTAATTTCATTTCGATAATTTGCTTAAGTGTAGGGGTCTTTAGCAGTGGGGGGAAATGGGAAGAACCAAAGAAAACCTACGAGGTTGGACAGGAGACCCTACTCCTTGTCACGTACAACAGAGGATTCGAAACCACGCCAGTTAACTCAATGAGAGGGTTTATGATACAGCATGCACGTGTCATCTAACCCCCCTGAATGAAATAAGTTTTATTGTTCAGGATAAAGTTGGTGATTGGGTGTCCTTTATGACATTTAGATGAAGAGACTATCAAAGAGATAATGTTTATAACATTGAGGTTTCATCTTAGCTCACATATATTATTCTGACATTTACACTATCACAGTTACAACATATTAATATTTTACAAATATCAACTCAAAGGTTATTTAATATTTATTTATTTACTTCAGGAATATTTTCTCATCGAGATCAGATGAACTGTTATTTATTTTCAATATCTTCTGGAATATTAATATCATATAGTTCCATGGAGGTAAATAAACTTACATCAAACAATGGAGAGAGATAGAGAAAAGCACACACACACAGACAGAGAGAGAGCGACACACACACAGAGTGGGAAGGGTGAGAGACACACAGAGACAGACTGGAGAGAGAGAGAGAAAGAGAGACAGAGGGTGGAGTGAGTGTGAGAGAGAGAAAGAGTGGTGACAAGAGAGAGAGACTTATTTTCATGGAGGTAATAAACTTCCATCAAACATATAAAGGAGCCAGAACTCAGATCAATTCACTTAATATGTATTGTGTCAGGTACTATAAAGGGTTGGAGAGAAAGAGGAAGGGAGAGGGAGAGAGAGAGGGAGGGAGAGAGAGAGAGAGATGGGATTTAACGTCCACTCCACACAAACTACCTCATTTCGGGAATAACATACGGTTTAATTTTATTTCAATAATTTGATTGCGCGTATGGGTCTTTAACAGTGGGAGGAAACTGGAAGACAGGCAACCCTACTCCTTGTCGCGTTGAACCAGAGAATTGAAACTACGACAGTTAACTCAATGAACGACCATATGATACAGCACGCATGTGCTATCAATTCAACAACGTCTGTATGTATGTAACTTCTCTACAATCGATACCCCTCTATCAACTTTTTATCATAAAAACCCTTTTGTCAACGAAAATAATAATTACATAGTGTCATCCAGTCCTCATGGTAATCATGGCTGTCCAGTCTTCCAATTAATTGACAATTTAGGATGAGCGTTATGTTTTGGACCAGTAAGTGATAAGATGTCTGAGCCTGATGAGACCAATCACTGTCTATCTTACATCACTGAAGACAAAGATATAACGAGGAGGACGTATAGATAAACCAAACGGAATACCGTCTGTTACAAAAACCAGAAACAATCCCAGAATCTATAATAAACAAGTCTTATAATAAATCTTGTGAACACCTTCGGTAATTATATGAAAAAGACAGAGGTGGGGGAAACATCCATTAGGAGACAAACAAGGGACAGAGAAAGTAAGTGAGAACAAGAGAGATGAGAGCCAGGAGAATACTGAAACTTTCAGACATGGCAGGATCCCTTGCCTTCTGGAATACTCTTTTATACGCAAAAGTTGCACAAGACTTGGGGGCCTGTTTCACAAAATTTTCACTAAGATAAAAATTCAAATTTAGTATAATTTGATTGGATAATATCAACTCCACGGTACATCTTCAAAATGATTTATTTTTTTCAAATGTTCCAGAAATTTTGAAAACTCAGGCTTTTTTAAAGTGTCAGATAAAAAATCTTGGTTGTGTTCCTTTAACATTCTATTGTTGCCAATTAAACGAAAGAAAGAGAAACCTGAGTTGAAAACAGGTCAGACAGAGTAGAAACCCACGATTAAAGAGGATTACGGAAGGTTTCATTACAGCGCGAAGCACAGATTTCCTTCAAATCTATTTCTATTATTTTGTCAACATTTCAAATACAAATTTGGGGTTTTTGTGTAGACAAATCAAATAAAAATGAGACGGTTTTAATTGGCAACCAAATCTAGATATAAATACTGGTATGTCTAATATCACAGAATTCTTGTTTTTAAAAAAAAAAATAGAATAATTGCGACATGTAAATACTTTAATAATATTCCATCATTTGGTAATTTATAAACAAAATGAAATCTTTAAAAGGTATTTAGTGAAGTGATATATCATAACAGACAGCTTTAGCTTTATGGGAGAGAGTGAAAGAGAGAGAGAGAGAGAGAGAGAGAGAAAGAGAGAGTAGGTCATTTTAGGACTAACATATATGATTCAATTTTATTTAAATATTTGCATTCGCTTTGCGATTAGGGTCTATTAGACGGGGAGAGAGAGAGAGAGAGAGAGAGAGAGAGAGAGAGAGAGAGAGAGAGAGAGAGCGAAGAAAGGGTCATTTCAGGACAAACATATGGTTCAATTTTTTATAAATATACTGAGCACCATAGAAAACGCATCATAAGTGATTGCATTTTTCTATGGCGCTCAGTATATTTGCATTCGCTTGCGATAAGCGTATTTAGTAGTGGGAGGAAACTCATCATGTTGGACAGGCGACCATACGATCAGGGAATCAAAACAGATGACTCAATGACAGACTATATGGGACACGCTAACCATTCAACCCCCCGCACCCACCCCACGGATAGGTGATTGTTCAATGTGGTTAGAGGATTGTAAATGTTCTTATGAGGCATTTGATAGACAAGGAAGACATTTTTATATTAAAGAAATTAAATGTTTGGAGAAAGCATGCGGAAACAACACCAAATAGACTTGTCATTTAATTTTGTATGTGAATAGAAAACTGGAGACAAAACTCGACCAGTACTTTACTAATAGTCACATTCATTTTCTCGCAGACGATGGAGACAACATTACACCGAGAAATTCTGTCCCCGTTCATGAAGATTTATTATACTTAAAACAAGGATAATTGGTTAAAAGCCACAGTTTCAGGGCTTTTTTTATCCGACAGACAGAATAATCTAATCATGTGTGCTTCTAGTCAGACCCATGTCATTATGCAAATTTAGTTTTAGACCCCAAATTGACAGATCCGTGACAATATTTAAATCAGCTATTGATACGAGAGTAGGAGATTTTAATGGTTGCTGTCCATATCTCTCGAAAATATTTTCAAGTCAGAAAATAGATGCTCATGTAAAAAAAATTTCAAATATTACAATATTTGGTGCGTGGATATTTTGGAGCTTCAATTGAATTCTGTGTATTCTTTCTAAATAATTTCATTTTGAGAGAGCGAAATGGGGTTTAATGTCCACTCGACACGGACTAGGTCATTTCAGGACTAACATATGGTTTGATTTTATTTCAATAATTCGCTTACGCATAAGGGTCTTTAGCAGTGAGAGGAAACCAGAGGACCTGGAGAAAATCCACGAGGTTGGACAGGCGACCCTACTCCTTGTCACGTACAACCGGGGATTCAAAACCACGCCAGTTGACTCAATGACAGGCTTTATGATACAGCACACACATGCTAACCATTCAGCCATTCAACCCCAGCAACATCCTTTCAAGCAGGAGTTGCGTCAACAATAATTTGTAAAAAGATCAATTAATATATTGATAACCTCAAACTCGGCATAAAAAAAAAAATATCAAAAGAATCAATAAATGTTTTTTTAATTTGATATGAATCATGCAGTTTATAACGAAATCTCATCAACATAAAAAAAACCCCAACAAATTTGTCGTTAGAATAGATGTATTGATAAGTTAAGTTTATATACATCTTGTATGAATTTTAATTGCATGTTTGAGAAATAAACATGACAGTAAATCAATGGAACTTGATATTTACAGAATTGATTAACTACGGGTTAACGAGATTGTGTAGAATAATATTACCTGTACATCGATGAATAATTTATTTATAATCTATCTTAAACAATAAGATTAATCAATCCCACGGAAAACTCGCAATAACAAAATATTTTCTATGGCTTCTGGGCGTCTTGCATGATTTAAGTGAATCACAAAAATGACTTACATTCTTCAAGTATGATTTAAAAATGGGCCTGACAAAGGCAGCTGTGTAGTTGTTCAGATAGGATGGAAAACTGAGGTCCTGTATGCAAATTGGCGTGCAAGTAAAAGATCTCTTGGCAGTTGTAATTTGATATAAGAATAGGCAGTAGTACCGCTTCTTGGGCAAAATTCTCCTCATACCATATGATATGATGTATGCTTGTCTTAATTAGCACAGTTTGGAGCAGAAAAATAAACTATTCCTTTGTATTTTTTGTTTATTTGTATACATGTATTTTTTTTATAATTATATCTACATTGTAAAGTGAGAGGGTGAGAGAGAAATGGGGTTTAACATCCACTCGACACAACTAGGTCATTTCTGGACTAACATATGGTTTTTAATTTAATTTTTTTTTTTAATAATTCACTTGCGCGTAGGGGTCTTTAGCTGTGTGAGGAAACCGGAGTGCCCTGAGGAAACCCTTGAGGTTGAGAAGGCGCCCCTATCTCCATGCCACATGCGCTCACACCAGGGCTCGAAACCACAGCCGCAAGCCAGAGGTGACCGGCCAGCTAGAGGGCGAAGCGCGGCACTCTAGACCACTAGGCCATCACAACCCCCCCAGGGCAGTCACACGTACAGCACTGTAGAAAACGATTATTATCATTATTATTATTATTAAACCCAATTTCATTTACTCTTTAGAGAACACCTGATACCCTTCTCCTTTGACACATAACGTCTGTCATTGAGTCAACTGGCGAGCTTTCAAATCGTCCGTTGTTTGTGAGTTGGATCACCTGTCCAATCTCATGGGTTTTCTCCCGGTTCTCCGGTTCCTCCCAACGCTAAAGACCCCTATGCGCAAACAGATTGTTGAAATAGAATTAAAACCAATCGCTAGTCCTGAAATGACCTAGTTTGTGTCGAGTGGACGTTAAATGCCATTTCTCTCTCTCTCCTTTATAACAAGTTCATGCAAAAAACTACAATTTGTTATTTTCGGCTACACTTAAACATTGCTAATTATAAGATCAAGCTAAAGGAATTATTATGAGTTCTAAGTAGCAGGCATATTACACCAGATGTGTCGACATACCTTTAATCTTTTTATAGCTAACTGTGCAATAAGTAGTGCAGCTTTACGGCTGTGCTATATATCTATACTGCCCCACAAAAGAGAAAGGCAGTATCTGCAAAATAGTCATTTTGAGAAAATCGACTTTAAAGTTTGTCACTTTCCTGTACTCATAGTTTTGTATAAAATAATGTGATTTCTTCAACGTAAGGAAATATTTTGATTCTCTTTCGAAATAACTTGTCGATTTTCGTATATTTCTTTGAGGGACTGAGATAATGCAGATACTGCCCATTTTATGGCTCGGGACCTTTTCCTGTGCCCATTGTAAAACCAAGGTACAAAGCAGCATCTACACATGCTCTCTAATTGTTTCTGTGATAAACAGACAGTTTACAAACTGCATATTTATGCATAAACATTGTTCTAGGCATTTCCCCATTCAGTAGAGTCCAAATTCATGACATTATATACTGTTTTCTACCATAGTTATTCCAGGTCACTTTACATTTACTGCCAGCACCTTATCTTAAGGTGCATACATGTCCCAAGGAGAACGGCAGTATCTACACACAAACTAGGTCATTACAGGATTAACTCATGGTTCGGTTTTATTTCGATAAATCGCTTGCCCATAGGGGTCTTTAACAGTGGGAGGAAACTAGAAGACAGGCAACCATACTCCTTGTCGCGTTGAACTGGGGAATTGAAACCACGACAGTCAACTCAATGACAGACCTTATGATACAGCACGCATGTGCTATCAATTCAACAACGTCTGTATGTGTGTAACTTCTCTACAATCGATACCCCTCTATCAACTTTTTATCATAAACGACTTAGAAAATAAAAACCCTTTTGTCAGCGAAAATAATAATTACATAGCGTCATCCAGTCCTCATGGTAATCATGGCTGTCCAGTCTTCCAATTAATTGACAATTTAGGATGAGCGTTATGTTTTGGACCAGTAAGTGATAAGATGTCTGAGTCTGATGAGACCAATCACTGTCCATCTTACATCACTGAAGACAAAGATATAACGAGGAGGACGTATAGATAAACCAAACGGAATACCGTCTGTTACAAAAACCAGAAACAATCCCAGAATCTATAATAAACAAGTCTTATAATAAATCTTGTGAACACCTTCGGTAATTATATGAAAAAGACGGAGGTGGGGGAAACATCCATTAGGAGACAAACAAGGGACAGAGAAAGTAAGTGAGAACAAGAGAGATGAGAGCCAGGAGAATACTGAAACTTTCAGACATGGCAGGATCCCTTGCCTTCTGGAATACTCTTTTATACGCAAAAGTTGCACAAGACTTGGGGGCCTGTTTCACAAAATTTTCACTAAGATAAAAATTCAAATTTAGTATAATTTGATTGGATAATATTAACTCCACGGTACATCTTCAAAATGATTTATTTTTTTCAAATGTTCCAGTAATTTTGAAAACTCAGGCTTTTTTAAAGTGTCAGATAAAAAATCTTGGTTGTGTTCCTTTAACATTCTATTGTTGCCAATTAAACGAAAGAAAGAGAAACCTGAGTTGAAAACAGGTCAGACAGAGTAGAAACCCACGATTAAAGAGGATTACGGAAGGTTTCATTACAGCACGAAGCACAGATTTCCTTCAAATCTATTTCTATTATTTTGTCAACACTTCAAATACAAATTTGGGGTTTTTGTGTAGACAAATCAAATAAAAATGAGACGGTTTTAATTGGCAACCAAATCTAGATACAAATACTGGTATGTCTAATATCACAGAATTCTTGTTTTTAAAAAAAAAAAATAGAATAATTGCGACATGTAAATACTTTAATAATATTCCATCATTTGGTAATTCATAAACAAAATGAAATCTTTAAAGGGTATTTAGTGAAGTGATATATCATAACAGACAGCTTTAGCTTTATGGGAGAGAGTGAAAGAGAGAGAGAGAGAGAGAGAGAGAAAGAGAGAGTAGGTCATTTTAGGACTAACATATATGATTCAATTTTATTTAAATATTTGCATTCGCTTGCGATTAGGGTCTATTAGACAGAGCTAGGGGGAGAGACAGAGCTTGGGAGAGAGAGAGAGAGAGAGAGAGAGAGAGAGAGAGAGAGAGAGAGGGTCATTTCAGGACAAACATATGGTTCAATTTTTTATAAATATACTGAGCACCATAGAAAACGCATCATAAGTGATGCGTTTTTCTATGGCGCTCAGTATATTTGCATTCGCTTGCGATAAGCGTATTTAGTAGTGGGAGGAAACTCATCATGTTGGACAGGCGACCATCCAATCAGGGAATCAAAACAGATGACTCAATGGTAGACTATATGGGACACGCTAACCATTCAACCCCCCGCACCCACCCCACAACTAGGTGATTGTTCAATGTGGTTAGATGATTGTCAATGTTCTTACGAGGCATTTGATAGACAAGGAAGACATTTTTATATTAAAGAAATTAAATGTTTGGAGAAAGCATGCGGAAACAAAACCAAATAGACTTGTCATTTAATTTTGTATGTGAATAGAAAACTGGAGACAAAACTCGACCAGTACTTTACTAATAGTCACATCCATTTTCTCGCAGACGATGGAGACAACATTACACCGAGAAATTCTGTCCCGTTCATGAAGATTTATTATACTTAAACATGGATAATTGGTTAAAAGCCACAGTTTCTGGGTTTTTTTTATCCGACAGACAGAATAATCTAATCATGTGTGCTTCTAGTCAGACCCATGTCATTATGTAAATTTAGTTTTAGACCCCGTATTGGCAGATCTGTGACAATATTTAAATCAGCTATTGATACGAGAGTAGGAGATTTTAATGGTTGCTGTCCATATCTCTCGAAAATATTTTCAAGTCAGAAAATAGATGCTCATGTAAAAAAAATTTCAAATATTACAATATTTGGTGCGTGGATATTTTGGAGCTTCAATTGAATTCTGTGTATTCTTTCTAAATAATTTCATTTTGAGAGAGCAAAATGGGGTTTAATGTCCACTCGACACGGACTAGGTCATTTCAGGACTAACATATGGTTTGATTTTATTTCAATAATTCGCTTACGCATAAGGGTCTTTAGCAGTGAGAGGAAACCAGAGGACCTGGAGAAAATCCACGAGGTTGGACAGGCGACCCTACTCCTTGTCACGTACAACCGGGGATTCAAAACCACGCCAGTTGACTCAATGACAGGCTTTATGATACAGCACACACATGCTAACCATTCAGCCATTCAACCCCAGCAACATCCTTTCAAGCAGGAGTTGCGTCAACAATAATTTGTAAAAAGATCAATTAATATATTGATAACCTCAAACTCGGCATAAAAAAAAAATATCAAAAGAATCAATAAATGTTTTTTTAATTTGATATGAATCATGCAGTTTATAACAAAATCTCATCAACATAAAAAAAAAACCCCAACAAATTTGTCGTTAGAATAGATGTATTGATAAGTTAAGTTTATATACATCTTGTATGAATTTTAATTGCATGTTTGAGAAATAAACATGACAGTAAATCAATGGAACTTGATATTTACAGAATTGATTAACTACGGGTTAACGAGATTGTGTAGAATAATATTACCTGTACATCGGTGAATAATTTATTTATAATCTATCTTAAACAATAAGATTAATCAATCCCACGGAAAACTCGCAATAACAAAATATTTTCTATGGCTTCTGGGCATCTTGCATGATTTAAGTGAATCTCAAAAATGACTTACATTCTTCAAGTATGATTTAAAAAAGGGCCTGACAAAGGCAGCTGTGTAGTTGTTCAGATAGGATGGAAAACTGAGGTCCTGTATGCACATTGGCGTGCAAGTAAAAGATCTCTTGGCAGTTGTAATTTGATATAAGAATAGGCAGTAGTGCCGCTTCTCAGGCAAAATTCTCCTCATACCACATGATATGGTGTATGCTCATCTTAATAAGCACATTTCGGAGCAGAAAAATAAACTATTCGTTTGTATTTTTTGTAAATTTGTATATACATGTATGTTTTTTATAATTAGCCTATATCAACATTGTAAAGTGCCACAGAGCAGTCACGAGAGAGAGAGAGAAATGGGGTTTAACGTCCACTCGACACAAACTAGGTCATTTTGGGACTAACATATGGTTTTCAATTTTACTTCAATAATTCGCTTTCACATAGGGGTCTTTAGCAGTGGGAGGAAACCGGAGTGCTCGGAGGAAACCCACAAGGTTGAGAAGGCGCCCCTATCTCCATGCCACATACGCTCACACCAGGGATCGAAACCACAGCCGCAAGCCAGAGGTGACCGGCCAGCTAGAGGTCGAAGCGTGGCACTCTAGACCACTAGGCCATCCCAACCCCCCCAGAGCAGTCACACAGCGCTGTAGAAAACGATTATCATCATTATTATTATTATTAAACCCAATTTCATTTACTCTTTAGAGAACACCTGATACCCTTCTCCTTTGACACATAAGGTCTGTCATTGAGTCAACTGGCGAGATTTCAAATCGTCCGTTGTTTGTGAGTTGGGTCACCTGTCCAACCTCATGGGTTTTCTCCCGGTTCTCCGGTTCCTCCCACTGTTAAAGACCCCTATGCGCAAACAGATTGTTGAAATAGAATTAAAACCAATCGTTAGTCCTGAAATGACCTAGTTTGTGTCGAGTGGACGTTAAATGCCATTTCTCTCTCTCTCCTTTATAACAAGTTCATGCAAAAAACTACAATTTGTTATTTTCGGCTACACTTAAACATTGCTAATTATAAGATCAAGCTAAAGGAATTATTATGAGTTCTAAGTAGCAGGCATATTACACCAGATGTGTCGACATACCTTTAATCTTTTTATAGCTAACTGTGCAATAAGTAGTGCAGCTTTACGGCTGTGCTATATATCTATATATATATCAGGGTTACAGGATGTATAACTACAGTACAGGTGATATTTGGAAGGTCGGATACATACAGAATATCAGAGAGTCAGAAACTATTAGTGTTCTCTTTAAAGAACCATTATGTGAGATGTAGATACAGGGGGTAAATACCAAGGGAGTAAAGTTATATAGTATACATGGTCTTCATTAGTCAGTGCAGAACACTACATTTATTGATTAATCCTCATTTAATATTAGGGAGCTCCACTTGTCACATGTAACAATAGGGAACTTTGAAAGCAAATTTAACATTAGGGAGCTAGAGAGTACCCTTCATTTAACATTAGGGAATCCGACAAGCTCCATTTAACATTACAGCACTCTACTAGTCTCGTTTAACATAAGGGAGCTCGAAAAGCCCCCATTTAACAGTAGGGAGCTCGACCAGCCCCCATTTAACACTGTGGAGCTCAACTAGTCCCCCATTTTACATTAAAGATCTCAACAAGCAGCCAATTTAATGTCAGAAATACAAAACCAGAATTTTGTTTTTAAAAGAAACCATTTTGCATAGATTTTAAAATGAGTTCACATAAATTAATCCAATTATTATCAATAGAACTCGGAACAATTTTAAATGTCATTAAAAAACTAGTTTTAATGACATAGTTTTAATGTACATAAATGTTATACTAAACTTAGCTGTCTGGTTAAAATAAGCTCCACTTGAGAACAAGACAGTAAGCCGGTTGACCGACATTTTAATTCAACGATTTTAGTTGAAAACATTAAGATTAGTTCGAGAAATTCGAGAAATATATATTCTGCTTTCATTTAACAAGATCGAAAAAGGTTTATTTAGTCTTTTTGTATAACAGCTGTGAACCAGAGTAGGGCAGCATTACAAAATAAGATACTAATTGATGAATATGGTGGCCATCTAACATCGAGATTTATTCTCGATGTTGAGTGGATGATTTACTTTGTGTAGAATGCGTTAAGAGTGGGAAGCGTACTCTAAATCTTTTGTGGCGAATCATACTAATGGTCGTCCTACTCATAAAATCATGAATCAATGAAACTGTGATATTCAGGAGATAGTCAACTGAATTTTCTGCTCAGTTTTTTTCCGCCATTCACTGCCGTTAAAAGCTTTTTACAGCAGCGTAAGTAAGATATATTGATGTCCACTCGCAAATTAAAGAGATTTCTAGCAGAAGTGTTGTTGTCTTGTCAGTGAAGGTTTGAGATTCACCTCCGATTGACTCAAGTCTTCGGGTTTCAATCCATTTGTATTTTGACCCGTATTTCCTGGTTTCAATCCATATCTGTCCGATTTCTTATTGTCAAGTAAGTTATAAATACATGATAGAAATTAATGGACACAGATCACTAACATTAAAGTCAATGGGGAAATAATTAGTGATCTGTGGCCTAATGTGTTAAATGCAAGTTCATTTTTAACTTCCTTTATAATCCCAATCCTCCAGCCTATCTTTCACGTACAAGCAGGGAATCCAAACCATGACAGCTGACTTATGATACAGCATGCAGAGAGAGAGAGAGAGAAATGGGGTTTAACGTCCACTCGACACAAACTAGATCATTTTGGGACTAACATATGGTTTCAATTTTATTTCAATAATTCGCTTGCGCATAGGGGTCTTTAGCCGTGGGAGGTTGAGAAGGTGCCCCTATCTCCATGCCACATACGCTCACAACAGGGATCGAAACCACAGCCGCAAGCCAGAGGTGACCAGCCAGCTAGAGGTCAAAGCGCGGCACTCTAGACCACTAGGCCATCCCAACCCTCGATACAGCAGGCACGTGCTAACCATTTGGCCATACACCCTCTCCACCTATCTCAGATCATCAAAACAATTTAATCTGTCGCACCATCTGAATTTGATTTTGGGAACAAGTGTTTAAAGTATGCCTCTCCGGTGGAAGGAGGGAGTGAGAGAGAGAGAGAGAGAGAGAGAGAGAGAGAGAGACAGACAGAGAGAGTGAAATGGGGTTTTATGTCCACTCAGCATAAACTAGGTCATTTCTGGACAAACATATGGTTCAAATCTATTTCAATAATTCGCTTGCGTGTATGGGTCTTTAGAAAAGGGAGGAGACAGAGGACCAAGAGAAAAGCCAGGAAGTTGGACAGGCGATCCTACCGGGGTTCTCCTTGTCACGTTCAGCCATGCAACCCCACCCCATCCCCCTTGTGAATGGAACAAACTGCACAAACAAAATTATTGAATTAAAATTGAAGTATGTTAGTCCCTATTTTATGTTGAGTGGACGTAAAACTCCATTTCTCTATATTTCATGATACAGCCGTTTCGTGACAGGTGTACGATTGGGTACCTGTAATAATTGGATATTTTTTACCTTTTTAGATAGAATGAGAATTTGAATAATTAACGCGTTGAAGGTGCCGTGCACTGATCAGGTGTAAAATTAAACCTGTAACGTCATGTGATTACTATCATCATGTCATGTGATTTACCTGTAGCTTAATTACAGGTAATCAGGCAATAAATAAACAGGTCAACAAGTACTGTCTTACCTTTCTATAAGTGAAATGAAATGAAATGAAACGGGGTTTAACGTCCTACTCTTCTGCACCTAGCCTGAGCTAATGGAAGACCAGCATACACCATACAGTGTGCTATGAAGGAAATTTTGCCTGGACAGCGGCATTACAACCTACTCTTATATCGAATTCCAACTGTCAAGGGATCTTTTATGTGCATGCCAATGTGTACGCAGGACCTCGGTTTTGCGTCCCATCCGAATGACTACACAGCTGTCCTTGGCAGGCCCCCCGTTCTGCATCACTGACAAGTGGAAACCACGCCGGAAAATCTGGATGACCTTTCTCGACCAATGCAGAGGTTGATCACCCGATCTCCAGGCTAGCGAGCTAGCGGCTTACCCACTTAGCCACCAATATGTCTAATAGATTCTGATGGGTGAGTGGTTAGGGTTAGGGTGAGTTATGGTCAAGTGGTTAGGGTGAATGGTGGTCAGGTGATCAAGTGGTTAGGGTTAGGGTCAGTGATGATCAAGTGCTCTAACACCTGTGATTAAGATCACCAGGTCTGTCATTGAAGCAAGCGATATGGTTTTGATTCCCTTACTTGTACGTGACAAGGGCCAGGACCACATTCTCAACCTCGTGCATTTTCTCCGAATCCCTTAGTTTTCTCAGAATCCCCTAGTTTCCACAAATGAATTATCGAAATAAAATTGACTCCTTTACGGATGCCAGAAATTATTGTCATAGTTTGTCAACCTGTTGTTTTTCTCTCCTGACACTGGTTCTTCTAGTTCGGATGGAACAAGAAAACTATGTGGACGTTAAAGATCTCCTGACAGATGGAAATCAAATTAAAATGAAAATGATGTGGACGTTAAAGATCTCTTGACAGGCAGAAATTGAATTAAAAAGAAAACTATATTGATGTTAAAGATCTCTTGACAGGCAGAAATAGAATTAAAAAGAAAATTATGTGGACGTTAAAGTTCTCCTGACAGGAGGAAATCCATTTAAACTATGTTGATGTTAAAGATCTCCTGATTTAAAAACGTAGAATCCACGTCATTGTGCAGTGAAATACAACGTTAAACCTTGTTTCATTTCATTTCAACAGTTCGTAATCATGGTCAAAATTCTTGTGATGCGTGACGGCGGAAAAAACAGATCGTGAATATTGTAACATGACAGTCAATTTATTTTGTTAGACGGCTTTATCTTGGATCATTTAATAATCCCGCCATTAACAAACAACTGTTACAATCAGCTGTATATTGATCCGACATCCAGTAGAAATGACCACCGCCTCTGTGTTATTTAGTCGGCATATTGATTTATTATTAGTTTCCTGGACGTCCATCGCGCGAGTAGAATTTGTCATAAGGATATTATTTTCCAGTGGAAACAAGTAATTATTTTCCTAGAAAATGGAGACTCGAGTCAGGATAGCAGAAATCAATATATTTTTATTACCGTTTCTGACATTCAGTAAATATCAGATTTGTTATATTTCTTATCGGTGTTTTGTGTCGTATTATATTTCACGGTAACTTGACAACGCTTTTAACATTTTAATCCCTGTAAAAGCATCCTCTAAAGTTTCAGACATTGTTAATAAATGGTATAATAATAATAATAACGTAGTATATTTACCGATTACATTGAACAAGTATTAATATTACTGGTAGTTTTATTATTAATATCATTTAACATTCGGTCAATCAATACGAGAGAGAGTTTCATTCCACACTATACAATATAGTAATATATATTAAATATATAGAGATTGTTATTTTGGGACTAAAATATTGTACATTTTAATTCCATTCTACACATATCGTACAGGAGTTACATATGTATAATATTTAGAGATTGTTATTTTGGGACTAACATGTGTTACAATTTTACTGCTGAATTATTATTACTATTTGTGTCTCAGATAAATAAGAGAGAAAGAGAGAGAAAGAAAGAGAGAGAAAGAAGGAGAGAAAGAGAGAGAGAGATTTAAGGTCCACTTGACACAAACTTGCAGAATAACATATGGTTCAATTTTAATCAAATAATTTGCTTACGAGTAGCGGTCTTTAGCAGTGGGAGGAATCCGAAGGTCCTGGAGAAAACCCACGAGGTTATACAGGCGACCCTACTCCTTGTCAAATACAAACCCGGGTTTCGAAACCACGACCCTAGGCTACTCCTTGTCAGGCACAAACCGGAATCAAACCCACACAATTGGACTCAATGACTGACCTTCAAGTCTGCATTTTTAATTTTTATAATTTGTATTACTTTGTTTACCAAAAAACTTTTGCTGCGTACAAGATATAACATTTCAGGCCATAAAAAGATTTTCAAATTCTGTTTTTAATGGCTACTATTTTTCTACAGGAGGTAATTTTAAACCTTCTTAATCAATGTCAGACTACTAGTTGAATATCGGATCCGATTCATTGTAAAAAATGAAAATAGAACTCAGGATCTGTAATCAGAATGTCAATCTTGTCCCGCGATATCAGAAACAAACTAATAATCTAACTTATTGATGTGAAAATAATCTGTGAATGAAGCGATATCATTAGCGGTTCGATACAGAGAGAGGTGATCAGTTGTACAGAGATTAGTATTTGGCATGATGGAGATGACATTATCATTAATGTGTCAATTCCACGACACGCAATCAGTCTTACTGGTGTGTAGGTTTTAACTTAATTTAGTCAAGCTGGAAGCAAGAGCCTACCATTTCAAATTATGATGTAAGCTCTACAATTGTTTTTTTTTCTGCATTACAAATTAGTCCAGGGGAAAAAACGATCTTAGTCACTTTTTCAACGAACCCCAGTTAATGGAGCCACATAGTAGCAAATTGTATAAGCTTTCTGTGGTAGCAATCAATTTGAGGTAAAAACAATGAGAGCCACATCGAACCAAGGCCCTTCTGAAATAGCGTACCGAACAAATGCAAGTCCCTCTACCCTTTCATTTAACCATAACATGCCGGAAAAGTTGAAGTCAGTTGTACCTGGTAATTATGATTCGTGGGGGGGGGGGATGGCCTAGTGGTCTAGAGTGCCGCGCTTCGACCTCTAGCTGGCCGGTCACCTCTGGCTTGCGGCTGTGATTTCGAGCCCTGGTGTGAGCGTATGTGGCATGGAGATAGGGGCGCCTTCTCAACCTCGTGGGTTTCCTCCGGGCACTCCGGTTTCCTCCCACGGCTAAAGACCCCTACGCGCAAGCGAATTATTGAAATAAATTGAAACCGTATGTTAGTCCCGAAATGACCTGGTTGTGTTGAGTGGACGTTAAACCCCATTTCTCTCTCTCTCTCAATTATGATTCGTGTTAAACCTCATTTTGAACCCACTCATTGTTCTGTTCGCGTCAAGCATTCTTGCCAAAACTCTGTTTTGCATTTTGTGCAGAAAGACTAAAATGTGGATTCTTCATATGTATACAAGGTATCAGGGTATTTCTGACACCGTGATTCAGTTGAACATCAGTAATAAAAGTGGAGAGAGAGAGAGAGATAACGCTACAGAGAGAGAGAGAGGACCAGGTTTAACATCCACTTGACACAAACTAGGTCACTTTGGGACTTACATATGGTTTAATTTCATTTCAATAATTCGTTCGCTCGTAAGGGGTCTTTAGCAGTGGGAGGGAACCGGATAAAACCCACGAAATTGGACAGGAGACCCTACTCTTTGTCAAGTACAACCGAGGATTCAAAACCACGCCAGTTGACTCAATGGCAGGCTTTATGATATAGCACTCTAACCATTTGACCAACCACCCCCCCAATGACAGACCTGATACAACGTGCTAACCATTCGGCCCCCTAACAAAAGAATATATCCATAATGACATTGTGTTGCAGCGGCAGAACCCAAAGAACAGGGAACACACAGAGAAGAGCTTGTCAACCTAAACAGGTGAATCTACATAAAATGAGTTTAACGTCCTTCTGTTATTCAGCTAATAATGACGACAGTCATACCGGTACGCTATGCAGGGTCCTATGAGAGAAATATTCCTTAGACGGTAGCTATCCAGCCTACTCTTATATCAAATTCCAACCATCAAGGCTGTTCACGGAACAACGGTCTTTCCTCCCATCCGAATCAGGTGACCCTGAACAACCAATACCCACAAGCGAATTATTGGAATAAAATTAAACCATGAGTTAAACCCTATTTTTATTCCTCTCCTAAGGGAAAGCTACCATATATCAAGATGAACGTGGTCTACCCCAGGTTAATTGGTGATTATTCGAACATTGCCAGATTGATGTGTCTGGAAGACTCACTGATAGTTCGTGACATTTCTAGTTTACAAATTAAAGGTACAATTTCTCACTTATATGCCATTACAGCCTACAAAATTGTTTATTTTCTTTAAAGAGAGAGAGAGAGAGAGAAAGAGAGAGAGACAGAGAGAGAGAGAGAGAGAGAGAAATTGGGTTTAACATCTACTCGACACAAACTAGGTCATTTTGGGACTAACATATATAGCTCATTTCAATAATTCGCCTGTGTTTGCATTGATTGACAAGGAGGACAATTGCGGTGTTGTGAATGTGGACCATACATATAATGAACAATTCAGGTTTCAGGAGCTATTGAAATTTCTGACAAACAAGAAAACGGTCAATCAATTTTTGGGTTTAAATATAAACGTTTGAGATTTTCAGATCTTTCATAGAAACTGTCTCAGTGCGTCGAAAATTTGGCTTAATGACTTAATAATTCTTTACTTCCATTATATCTATGATTTACTGCATTTTATTCTGAGGAAAGAACCGGGCACAGTGGTTCACTATTGATCACAGGCAATCATAGAATAATAAAAACTCTAGACACTTTCTATTAATGGCTGTTGTAATCCGGGGTGATCATCACGAAACGGACGCAGCATTATTACGCAACAAGAAAATAGCCTGATAGATCTGGGGAAGTGTGAAGTATAAGATATCGATCATCCGTGGGCCCTTTTATTGTCAGGAGAGCTTAATTACACGATTGACAGTGCATTCACGATCTTCTCTCAACAAAAATAAAATAAATTGTATCGTCAATCATATGTACTAGTAAACAACCCACGACGTGTTTTTATTTCCGAAAGCATGTCCTTAAAAAAAAATCTTCACTTGTTTTTATCTGTGTGTAGTTATTTTGTTATCTGTATAGCTATCTCTTAGGAGAGGGAATACAGTGTCCGGAGGTTTTCTGATGCCACCGAGAACTGCATGATTACACGTTCCAAGACTAAGTATTTAGGGCCTTGTATATGAAGACTAAAGTATTTAGGGCCTAGATCCATGACTCAAGTATTAGGCCTAGTACTGAGAATTGTTAGAATAGAAGACATTAATTTAGATGAAATAAATTTGTAAAATCAGATGAAATAAATTTGTGTTCAAATTAAATATATGGCAGGTGAAATAAAAGCAATAATTTCAAATATTAGTTTTAATTCTACTCCTTTAGTGTAAGCCACCCAACGAAAAGCATGTTCAACGACGTTGTCCACCTTTCTCTGAACGCCACTGATTGCAACCATGGAAACAGACTTTGTTGATCTCGAATTATCTCTATATTGTTACCAAGACTTGATCCGGTGTAATCCCCATCCAGAACTATGGCCTTATGCTATGTAAACCTACGACCCCCCCCCCCAACAAACAACATCCTACGTAATCCACCCAAGGCCTTATCCTATCTAACCCACCCAGGCCTTATCCCATATAAACCACCCAGGCCTTATCCCATGTAACCCACCCAAGCAACATCCTATGTAACCCACCCAGGCCTTATCCCATGTAACCTACTAAGGCTAGATCCAATATAAAAGCAACCAAGGCGTCATAATAGAAATGTAATTTAATGGGGTTTATTTTTCTACTGTTCTGCTCCTAACCTGGGCTAATAAAGATGGGCATACAGTGTGCTATGAGGGAAATTTTGTCCAGGCAGCGGCATTACGGCCTACTCTTATATAGAATTCCAACTGCCAAGTGATCTTTTACATGCACGCCAATGTGTACACGGGACCTCGGGTTTTCGTAGAAAGAATATAAAAGTTGTAATTTACCTCCTATGTGAACTTTATCATAAATAGCTCCCATGCTGCCATGAAGAACTCCACTCGATTATTGTCACCATCAAGATGTCTTTCCACTCGTCCGTAATAATGACACATTCACAATATTTTAAAATAAAACTTTGGTTGTTTAAATCACAAAAAACAAAGATATTTTCCCCCGATTTTAACTCACAGAGTCTCAAACTCCATTACATCACTAATAACGCTCAGATTAAACAGGTTTCACCTTTAAAACAATATTTCTGTTTTTCACTTCACTAAAATACGAACATTTGCCGCTCAATTCATCAAAGTTACCGTATAAAATACATCACATACGACAGTGGGAGGCAGATGTTTCTTCACTTTTGATAAAATTCGTAAAGTTCAATATTTCGTTTTAGACAAATATATCATCTTTTAATTTCCAGAATCCAGCTGAACAGTGTGAATATTACGACTGCACTCGTTCACTGTCTTGAAAATCAAATAACGTTTTTGCCCTCACCATATGTCTCGTTAGCACCACACAACTTAATTTACCATAACTGTTATGAATCAAAAAATATGTTCATTTGCGTTAACGCCCGCATTAGATATTTCTCTGGAGAACAGAAAATGAAAATATTATTTTCGATGTTTTCTATTCAAACGGAAAATATTCCTCTGTCAACACTGCTAAAAGTATCAACAGAATAATACTTTACTCTTCTTCAAATAAAAATTCTAAATATTCTTTTAAAACCTTCAAGCTCGAATGCCAATCACTATAAAACCAACCTGTTTACCTGGGTAAATATTTAATGGATGTAAAATTCCTATTCTCCACTGTATAAATATTATAAAACGCTGCTTACAGCAATCAAGAAAAACCTTTTGAAATATTCATAAACATTTTCTCATTCCTCCTCCTTGAGTTGACTGAGCGCATAAAAACAATCTACGTACTCAAGTACCTGATGTTTTACCATCAACTTGAAACATATAATATTACATTTAATCTTTTATTTTCACTGAACAACTATCAAATGGCAGATGTCTTTTCAAATTTTTTTTTCAAAAAAAGTTTTTGCAATTAGTTGCGGCGGTATGTCTACAACAAATGTACCATTGCCATAATAAAAAAACTTTGATGTTACAAACGTTTTTCCAACTTCAACAGAACGCTCATTAAAATCTGTAAAAATCACACAAGGTAATGAGTTAACTTCAATGTACCAGAACTATTTTACTTAAATTCCTACACACTTAACTAAATTACAAGATTAAATACAATTAGTTCCACCTATTTACTCATGGTCTCACCAGAAACATACATCAATTAAATAACTCCCTAGATCTCAAAAGAAAAAGATATCAAGTAAATTGTAGATATTTTTTTTTTGCATTGTTAAAAGATAACTTGGAACAAAAATTCCCAACAGACAAAATAAATGATTTGCTAACACGATTTTATCTTACATAAAAAGTTGCAGGTAAATGTAGTCCATCCATAGAAAAATCACAATCCAAGATGTATCATCACAATACAGACATTCTCCACACAAAACAAAAGAACATTTCAACAGCAATAAATTGTTTGCTAACGAGATTTACCTGCGATAAAAAATTCCAGGTAAAATTGTAATTACTTACATTCGTACAACTTTTATATTTTCTGTATAGTTAACTAACAATCCAGAAGTTCACCAACACGTGAAAAATAAATAAATTATTTGCCAACAAGATCTCGGTCTTTAGCACAAACAATATTAACGTGCAAATTCATAAAAACGGATCTGCCGAGAAAAAAATATTGTTTGCATCTTTTCCTATGTTTATCAATGACATAAGAACGCAGTGCTTTACGATGATCTGTTTCCCAGATGGCGCTGTTGTATAAACCTGTTATTCTAAGCTGCACAAAAGCGCAATAAACCTAGCAGACGTACTTGCCATGAAGTATACATGAATTAGATGTCAAGTTTAAGATAAAGCGATATGACAAGAACAAGAAATGTTCGAGTAGCTTTTCTCCAGATGTAGCAACAATCTGTTTTAATACACAAGTCAATTGTATTAAAGGGGAAGACCCAGATATATTTTATTAAAGGACATTGCATAATTTACTTGCGTTGCTTATATTTTTTTCTATTCTGGATCCTTTTTTTTTAAAACCCTTTCTACCTTTATGAATAACAGTCTGGACTGACGAGATGTTGGAACACAGATATGTCAGATCATTGGAATTAGATGAAACAAAAAACTGTGAGCGAAATAAATGACTTTTATCAAGTTAAAAAAGAATTACACAAAGTACAGAACGGTAACAACACAATAAATAGAATATACATCAAAACCTTTTAACAGACTAATAAACGCACCATGACATTTCCTTCTCAACAATTCCATAAAAATATCGTCATATGTGTAACAATAAATGTCTTTTGCTAAATTGAATACAGTCATTACAATAAAAATATCGTTAAAATGTGTGTCAGTAGTTGATAAAATGGGGTTCAACATCCTAATATGCTGCTCCAACTCGGCTCATGAAGACAGATGTCAGTAATAAATGTCTGTCGCTAAATTCAATACAGCTATTACAATAAAATATTAGAAGACGTATATCAGTCAAGCCAGAAAATTTCAAACATTTTCTTCACGAATAAATTCAATGTCCACTTGAGACCTACTAGGTCATTTCGGAACTAACACATGTTTAATTTTATTTCAATGATCTGTAGCAGACGGAGGAACCTGAGGACTTTGAGAAAACCAACAAGGATGGACAGGCAACCCCACTCCTTGTCATATACAACTGGGGAATCGAAAAAGCACCACTGGACTGAATGATAGACATTATGATACAACACGTGCTAACCATTCGGCCATCCAATCCTCCTCGCCTTAAACATGAATACATAAACTACACAGAGGTCAACAGACGAGACTAATTATCCAGCAGAAAGTGATGGAATTTAAACCAAATGATATTATGTAACTTATTAAGTATCTTCTTGTGGATAAATAAAATAATAATGCAAATGTTATCATAAAATCGAAACCAGAACGGCAAATAAAATACAACAGATCCAGTCTAATGTCATGATCCGTTTCTTTATCACCAACAGAAATACGGGTACTCAAAGGTTGTAAATATATCACCAAAACAACACACCTACTTGAAGGTTGGGACTATATTAGACAGAGAGAGGGGAGGAGAGAGTTTTTAAACATCTACTACAACGTCATTTGCAATATTTGATTTGATATTTGTTTATTTTTTGAAATACAACCAACAAATGTAACACAACAACAACACACCTACTTAAAATTTGGGAAGAACCCTAAGTGCAAACTAACTATTGAAATAAAATTGAACTATAAGTTAGTTGGAAAATGACCTTGTAGTGGATGTTTTATTTGAATAAGTTGCTTGCATGCAGGGCTGGGGTAATGGTAATGGGTAATGGTAATGGAATGTAATCATTACATTTTTTAAGTAATGGCCATGTAATGAGTAATGGAAGATTTTAAAAGTAATGAGTAATGGAAATGTAATTAATTACATTCCAAAAATCATGTAATGCTCAATTACATTTCAATTACTTTTCAATTACATTTTATTTTATAGCACATATAAATATTTCCATATGACAAACATGAAATTTTATATCACCAAAGAAGAAATTTAAGTGTACCTGACACAAATCCAATTTATTATAATTATCTTTTAAAAAAAAGATTTAAATCAGTTTTAACAAATTATAATAAGAAGGCATTCAACATTTTCTTTTATTACTTTTTATGTAGGACCCTTCTTTAGACATGTAACCTAACAAGTGAATCTTTGAAAAGAAGTATACTTTAATTAAAGATTAGTGTTAATTTACAGTCAATCATTCAGGCAATCAATCAATCAGTTAAGATTAAAAGACAATAGTCTTAACTACACTTTAATCTTAATCTCAAGGTAACAAGTGACAAACTAAACAATGGCTTTCAAGTATCTCATCATTTTATGGTTACTTTATAATAAACAATCATTTTGTTTTAGAGTCATGCTAAATAATTTACAATATATTATAGACAAACTCTTTGGGTTGATTAAAAATCTTATAAAATTACTTAAAGGAGCTAAATCGCTAATTTTCTTGATCCAGAAATTGACACAAATGGGTCGCAATGCATATAATAGTGCAATATGAATGTATATAAACTGATCAACATTCAATCCTTTCTGTTTTTGCTGTAATTTCTAATCAGTTATGTTCAATGAAGTATGTACAGCAGTTTTTGTAACCACTAACCGTCACTTGAATATTTGCCCGGATGTTTAAATTTATAGAAATAACAATTCATGCACAAATATTGATTTAAGTGAAAAAAGGATTATTTTAAGTTTGGTTTTGTAGGCTCTTCATGTCAGAAAACAATGTTGTCTTTTTAATTTCTATGTGAAAAGTCATAAAGTAATGGGTAATGGTAATTAATTACTTTCAATGTAATGGGTAATGGTAATTAATTACATTGCTAAAAATGAGAAAGTAATTGTAATGATTACATTTAAAAAGTAATGGTAATGGTAATGTAATTAATTACATTGGTAATGTAATGGCCCCAGCCCTGCTTGCATGTAGGGGTCTTTAGCACTAGGAGAAAACCTGATGGAACAGAGAAACTCGTGAGGATTGACGGGCAACCCCACTCCTTATCTCGTACAACCAGGACTGTCTCTCGATCACCAAATTTTAATTTCTGTACTGGACATACATACAGAAGTTATATTGCAAGGCCCTTCACCATGCGACACTGACAAGTGGGAAAAAAGCTCAAAATTCATGAAGCACTAACTCAGTTCAGTCAAACCCCCTGGACCCTTTGGTTAGTGAGCGAGCACCTTTTGACCAAGATAACACGACTCCCTTAACAGTGAAATTAGGCTCAAGAAAAACTAATTCCATAAGAACATCACAGACTTCAGAAAATCACAGCAAAGCTTTTGACCAAACAAGGTGTACTGGCCCCTACAATACATCCGAGCGAATCGGTCATGACTTCAGAAACATTTAATGTCTAATGATGAAAAATGGATAGATTGATTCAATCACAGCGAGATATTGTGTGATCCAGGAAATCTCTAAATCCCTCAACAATTCCAGACTACCCACACAAACAATAATTAACTAATTATCTTGCAGACAATAAAATAATTAAATACATCCTCAGCACCACGCTGACTCAGTGAGTATAGCGCTTGCTCACAGGGTTTGATGCCAGTGTTGGCCAGACTGACGTTTCACCTTGTCAGCGGTTTCCCTCTCTTGTCAGTGATTTACCCTTTTGTCAGTGGTTTTCCTCTTTTGTCAATAGCTTCCCTTTGTCAGTGGTTTCCCCTTGTCAGTGCTTTAGGACAAAGGGGTCTGATAATCAGATAGAAATCAGATGATATGGGGTTTAACGTCCAACTGATCTGCTCGGACATTGCTCGGACATTGACAAGTGGAACAACGCCGGCAAATCTGGATGAACTTTCTCAGCGAATGCGGCGATCAATCACCCAACCTCCACGCTAACAAGCCAGCGTCTTACCCACTGAGCCACCGTGGCCCCTGATAATCAGATTGAAATTGGTGTACATATTGCTGTGCCCGTAAAAGATACTTCGATAGTTGGAATTTGGACAAAACATTTTCATAGCATATTGCATGATGTATGCCCATCTATATTAGCTCATTTGGGAGAGAGAGAGAGAAATGGGGTTTAACGTCCACTCGACACAAACCAGGTCATTTTGGGACTAACATATGGTTTCAATTTTATTTCAATAATTCCGGAGTACCCGGAGGAAACCCACGAGGTTCAGAAGGCGCCCCTATCTCCATGCCACATACGCTCACACCAGGGATCGAAACCACAGCCGCAAGCCAGAGGTGACCGGCCAGCTAGAGGTCGAAGCACGACACTCTAGACCACTAGGCCATCCCAACCCCCTAGCTCATTTGGTGCATGACACAGGTTTTGATGGCCGAATGGTTAGTAGGCTTTCGATTCTCCAGTTGTAGACCACAAGGAGTAGGGTTGCCTGTCCAACCTCATGGGATTTCGCCATGTCCTCCGGTTTCCTCCCACTGCTAAAGACACCGACACACTAGTGAAATAAAGTTGAATCCAAAAAGTAGGACCTTAAAACCTTTTTTTCATTTTCAACATTTTGACTTTTTAACAGTGCATATTTTGCGGTTATAAACTTGTTATAGGATGAACTTTGACCTTTTTAACAGTATAATTTTTGTTGGGTTGTCAATAAAGCAGTCTGGGTCACAACATGTTCTCTAACATTCAACAACCTCAGCATGCTAGCAACATAAATTATCAAGACAGCAATCAATGGCATAATATAAATAAATACGGGTACAGCGTGACCCATTCTGAGTTGCAAATGAGTTGAAATAGGTTTAATAATATCCTGCACAAAGTGGGAGAGAGAAAGAAAGAGAGGGTTTAAGTCGACTCATACAGTGTGCTATGAGGGAAATTTTGCCCTGACAGTGGCTCTACAGTCTTCTTATATATATCAAATTCCAAATGCTAAGGGATCTTTTACGTGCATGACAATGTGTATGTGGAACCTTGTTTTTTGTCCCAACCAATTGACTAAACAAAACAGCTGTCCTTGCTAGGCTTTCCATCCTGCATCACTGACAAGGGTAAACCACGCTGACAAATCCTGATTAACTTTCTCCGGCAACACTGGGGCCTCCAGGCTAGCGACCCAGTGTCTTATACCCACTAATCAATTTTCAATAGTTTGTAGCCATTGAGGGAATGCCAAACCCTAAAGGTAATAAGGGAAACCCTATTTCGCTCTTACGTTCAATCCAATGCTGTTATCAAAACCCAGCAACTTGACTAATCGGTATACACAACTTAATTACAAACTATGCTAATTATCTTCAACATTTACATCATTTCAAAATCAATCATTCATATGATTGTACTGAAATTATAATTATCTATAATTAGTTTCATATTTATGCGCATTAAATTATTGTCACGCATATTTATTAGTATAGTAATCTCAATACAACCTTTGATCCCATTGGCTAACATTGAGAGAAAGAGAGAGAGAAATGAGGTTTAAAGCTCACTCGACACAAACTAGACCATTTTGCGACTAACATGCAGTTCATGAGCTCAACTTTCATGATTTTGGGGTGGAACAGTCCAAGGCATGGTCTTTAGATGGTAATCTATGACACTGATTCAAGTGGGGCGAATTCAATCACGCATTTGTACGTTCTTGACCTGGAGTTGGATCGCCAGCTTAACCTCAGGTGTTTTCCCTGGGTGGATGCTTAACCTCATATCAAGTGGTGCTGGATGGCCGAATGGTTAGTACCTGGCAAGGAGTAGGATTGCCTTTCCAACCTCATGAGTTTTCTCCGGATACTCCGATTTCCTCCCACTGCTAAAGACCCCTACTCGCAAGCGAATTATTGAAATAAAATTGAACCATGTGTTAGTCCCGATAAAACCTAGTTTGTGTCGAGTGGAAGTTAAACCTCATTTCTCTCTCTCTTTCTCACTTTCATATTGAAAAACCGATTCAAACAAACACAATTTGAAACCTCTTAATTCCATTTTACTTCGCATAACTACCCTACTACCTCAATAACGACAATCAAACTACTGTCTATTCACTGTCCCTCCGCCTTAAACCTGATGCTGTAGACAACTACCCTAATAACGACAATCAAACAATTGTCTATTCACTCTCCCTCCACCTTATAAATTAATAATAATGCTTTTCTACTGATAAAAATTGTTTTCTAGAAACTTCCAGCTTATCTGATCAAGAAACCCCCAACAAATTATGTCATGTCAGCGACAACCGACTGAAAGAGTTTTAACAATTCAAAGAGAATGTAAAATGACAGGCCGACTATATTACAGATCATTCGCTGATTTCAAAGTCATTTTAAAAGTCGTGATTTGGTAGATAAAAAAGAAACCACATTTATCAAGGACATCTTGTTTTTTAGTTCTACAGAAGTGATCTGTCATAAAAGCGTCGTTTTCATTTATTAAAACATGAAACCGTTTCTACGAGATAAAAATGTTACCACCATCAAACAACAAGTGAGTCGGAAAATATTGAAATAGATTGGTGGAGCATGATAATTTTCCCTCGTGATTTTAATAAATAAATGGTGTTTTACGCCACGTTAATTCTTAATCTGCAGTTTGACAAACATAAAAGCTGGTCTGGTGGTCTGTAGATGTTTCTAATTTCTATTTTCCCTCCGGGTAAAACTGTGAAATGAGTAAATATAGGTGGAGGACATTTTAGTTGAAACACAAATTTAAGTTAAAAGAGACATAGAGGTCATTTCGGGGCCAACATACGATTCAATTTTATTTCAATAATTCGCCTGCGCATAGAGGTCTTTAGCAGTGGGAGGAATCACGAGGTTGGACAGGCAATCCTACTCCTTGTCACATACAACCGGGGAATCGAAACCAGTTGACTCAATGACAGACCTTATGATACAACATTTATGCACTGACCATACTACCAGCTGTGAGCAGAAATTTGATCTAGAGAGAGAGAGAAAGAAATGGGGTTTAACGTCCACTCTACACAAACCAGGTAATTTCGAGACCAACATATGGTTTAAATTTACTTCAATAATTTGCCTGCGCGTATGGGTCTTTTATCAGTGGGAGGCAACCAGGTACCCGGAGGAAACCCACGAGGCTGGACAGATGACCATACTCCTTGCCACGTACAACAGGGGATTCGAAACCACGCCAGTTGACTCAATGGCAGGCCGTATGATACAGCGCGTGCACGCAAACCATTCGGCCATCCAACCCCCCATTTGATCTAGAAATTTGAACCCTCATCCAATGAAAGGACTGGTTATATGTTGATGAATGTAAACCTGTGGACGGTATAATTATAATTAACAGGAATGTGTTGGAGTACAGAAAAAAACTTGGTGATAATTACGTATTTTACACACCAGCAATATCATGGTCATTACTGTCTGTGAACTTTTTGTCCTCAACCAAACCAACCACCATAATATTTCTCTAAGCAACCTCAAAATTACAACTTTATTTTAGAATTTGAAACATCACCCATCAAAATAATTGATAAGTAAATACATCTTGCGTAGACTTTACACAGCCTCTTTCTATTTGTTCATCGCAATAAGGACACAAACGTGCTACAAATCAAGTCTGTAAAGGAGAGAGAGAGAGAAATGGGGTTTAATGTCCACTCGACACAAACTAGGTCATTTCAGGACTAACATATGGTTCAATTTTTATTTCACTAATTTACTAGTGCGTAGAGGTCTTCAGCAGTGGGAGGAAATCGGAGCTAGGATCCACAGAAAACCTACGAGGTTGGACAGGAGACATTTCTCTTTGTCACGTACAACTCAGGAATCGAAACCACACCAGCTGACTAAATGACAGACCTTATGATACACTGCGCACACGTTAACCATCTGGCCATCCCACCCGCTGACTGTAAATGAATTGGGGGGGGGGATGGCCTAGTGGTCTAGAGTGCCGCGCTTCGACCTCTAGCTGGTCCGTCACCTCTGGCTTGCGGCTGTGGTTTCAATCCCTGGCGTGAGCGTATGTGGCATGGAAATAGGGGCGCCTTCTCAACCTCATGGGTTTCCTCCGGGCACTCCGGTTTCCTCCCACTGCTAAAGACCCCTACGCGCAAGCGAATTATTGAGATAAAATTGAAACCATATGTTAGTCCCAAAATGACCTAGTTTGTGTCGAGTGGTTGTTAAACCACATTTCTCTCTCTCTCTCTTGTAAAGGAATGAGTTGAGTTTAATGTTTAGTCAAATGAATTATAAGATTCTCATGTACATGACAACACAATCTCAGAAAATAACTATTAAACCTTTTAGGGAATAACCCAGGGAATTGTTAAAAATTTCAGGGAATAACTATCACACTTCTCAGGGAATAACGATTAAACCTGTCAGGCAATCTGTAAATAATCTCAGGGAACTATCAAACTACTCAGTTTATAACTTTAAAAAACCTCAGGGAATAACACTGTAAAATATCTAAGGGAATAATTAGTTAAAAATCTCAGGGAATAATAAGCTCAAAACTTCTGGTTAAGATAGTGAATTAAGACGTCGATTAAGGAGGTTGATATTGGAATCTGGTATTTATCAGAAAACCTCTTATAATAACATGTTTATTTATATATATCTCACGGCTATATATATATATAAAAACAATGATATCCAGCAGACGTCTTGTCCATACAGCTTTTATCATCGTGATATCTGGCACGTCTGCTACCCACATGAACGAAATTAAGGGCGTATACCCTACAATAATTCACACCAAATTTTTAATTCCCAGTTCTGTTTTTTGACGTCACTGATCAACATTTACAATTTTCACAAAATATTTATGTTTTTCATAGGTTTATTCAAGCTAAAATGTACTCTAACGAACCAATAAAAGATAAAATGTAGCCTACTTTAAATGAACTGTTACAAGATAAAATGTACTATATTGGACTAATCCAAGAAAAAATGTACTCTAATGGACTAATCCAAGATAAAATGTACTCTAACAAACTAACCCATGATAAAATGTACTCTATGAACTAATCCAAGATAAAATGTACTCTAACGGACTAATCCAACATGTACTCTATGAACTAATCCAAGATAAAATGTACTATAATGGACTATTGCAAGATAAAATATATTCTAACGGACCATTGCAAGATAAAATGTACTCTAAAGGACTAATATAAGCTAAAATGTACTCTAACGGACTAATCCAAGATAAAACGTACTCTTAATGGACTAATCCAAGATAAAATGTACCCTAACAAACTAATCCAAGATAAAACGTACTCTTAACAGACTATTACAAGATAAAATGTACTCTAACGGACTAAATCAAGATAAAACGTACTCTAATGGACTATAACAAGATAAAATGTACTCTAACGGACTAATCCTAGATAACGTGTACTCTAATGGACTGATCCAAGATAAAAAAAATGAAAGTATCAACCATAGATAAATCTCATACCCATCTAAAGAGTAAGCAAAAAGAGAGAGGGAAATGGGGTTTAACGTCCACTCGACACAAACTAGGTCATTTGGGACTAACATATGGTTTCAATTTTATTTCAACAATTCGCTTGCGCGCAGGGGTCTTTAGCAGTGCGAGGAAAACAGAGTGCCCAGAGGAAACCCACGAGGTTGAGAAGGCGTCCCTATCTCCATGCCACATACGCTCTCACCGGGCTCAAAACCACAGCCGCAAGCCAGAGGTGACCGGCCAGCTAGAGGTCGAAGCGCGTCACTCTAGACCACTAGACCATCCCCCCCCTCCAATCGATGACTATGTAATGTAAATGTAGACCAGCGGAATAAAAACCACATCAGTTGACTTTATGACAAACTTGATGATGCAACATGTACATGTTAACCATTCGGACATCGAAACCCCCTAGTTTGTTAGAAGAGATTAGGGGTTCCACTATAAACCCAGCTATCACTAGGGACCGGGTATCATTCAGATTTGATGAAAAAAGGTAAGAAACTGAGCTTACCATCTAGAATCTAATACACATATCAGTTAATAAATTGCCATCCAGAAAGTGTTAAATACCATCAAGATTCATCAAAAACCGCCCATTTGTGCTACCATTTAGTTTAAGAAATACCATTTAGTTTTGACATCCATCATCTAGTTTATGACCATTTAGCTTAGTTTTGATATTGGTCATCCAGTTTATAACCCTTTAGTTTCATAAACTAGACAAATGATGTCAAACTAAATGGTAGCACAAACTGGGCGGTTTTTGATGAATCTTGATGGTATTTAACACTTTCTGGATGGCAATCTATTAACTGAATACGTGTATTAGATTCTAGATGGTAAGCTCAGTTTCTTACCTTTTTTCATCAAATCTGAATGATACCCGGTCCCTAGTGTATTATACGTAACCATAGGAATATAAATAAACATATATTATACCAGATTCAAATAACTCATGTTTAATATTCCTACACTATATACAATCATAAAGACTTCATCAAACCCATGTATCTTTATTTCAACCTTTTCTTGCTACCGTTTGACATTTAACGGTGAAACGAGTTCCATTCTTTCTTTATAACCCCCTCAGGCTCGTATTGACCTCCACATTATAGACATAGTAGACTAGTTTCTCGTACAACAAACATGTGGCAGCACATGCTGAGAGGAATTATCAAACATATCTCATCATAGCTTCATCCATAGCCTGGATAAAAGTGCGAAGATATCCACGAGATAGGGTAGAGAGAAAATGAAAATGAAATAAATCAGTGTTTAAGCTTTTATTCGGCTAATGAAAACCGCCATATTCCATCCATAGCGTGCTATGAGAAAAATTTTCCCAGAGAGAGAGAGAGAGAGAGAGAGAGAAATGGGGTTTAACGTCCACTCGACACAAACTAGGTCATTTTGGACTAACATATGGTTTAATTTTATTTCAATAATACGCTTGTGCGTAGGGGTCTTTAGCAGTGGGAGGAAACCAGAGTACCCAGGGGAAACCCACGAGGCTGGACAGGCGGCCCTACTTCTTGCCACGTACAACCAGGGATTCGAAACCACGCCAGTTGTCTCAATGACAGGCCGTATGATAGAGTGCTATCCATTCAATAATCCCCCCCACCCCAATTCAACAACAGACCTTACGATCTAAAGTAAACCCAACCACTACAATCCTGGCCATTATTCTAAAGTACAATACAACTGTTGATGTATTTAACAGATAATGTTATATAATAATATCAATAAATAAATAAAAAAATAATTTAATACAATATTCATATATGAAATTGTGTATTTTATGATCATGTACAGATATTAAAGTGTGAATTATCTACGAACAGGGAGGATATTATATTGATTTTCTCTAGCTACATGTGAGATTTTATTGTCAACTCAACCTTATGTACATGAGTCAAATGTTTATAATATTCTCGCATTAAAATAACATCAGTCCCGCCGAGTTCCAACATCCATCGTAATTTAATTACCTTTATATTTTCATACATAAAGCAAATAATGTAAATATCCATCCCTATCTCCATTTATCTATATCTGTCTGTCTGTCTCTCTCTCTAAAGTCCATTTCTCTCTCTATCACAAAGCATAAAATTGAACCATAAGTGTGCTAAAGTGCTAGTCCCAGAATAGTCATCCTCTTTCTCTCTCTCTCTCTCCCATCTCTGTCTCTGTCTCTCTGTTTCTGTCTCTCTGTCTCTCTCTCTCTCTCTCTCTCTCTCTCTCTCTCTCTCTCTCTGGATGTTGTTATTTTTCTCTAATGATACAATATTTAGTTGATTAATCAATGAATACTATAAATTTTTCTGTGAAAATATTTTTTTGACCTTGCATAAGAAGTTTATAATGAGGCTTCGTTTGATCTTCAAATTGACCTAGACAACTTTATCGATTCATAACAAATAAACTATTATACACAAATCTATTTTCATAAAACAACACAAAAATATTCATGAACTTGGTAGAGCAATTTATACTGTCTCAAAAGCACACTATTAACGTCCTTTGCATTTAGCCTAATGTCAAATTTTCCATGACTTATGTGACAGACTATTGAAATGAAATTACACCCTATGTTAGTTCCGAAATAACCTAGTTTGTGTCGCGTGGAACGTTACACCACGTTCTCTCTCTCTGACTAAATATGACCTCAATCAAGCAGTTGAAAAGTTCATATTTCCTTATAAAAAAATACTGCAAACAACTTTTACATTTTGACTTTGAATTGCCACCTTCAGCAATTTGTGTGAATGAATACCTTGTAAAATCTACAACTATCCATTTAAGCTAAAAAGGAACACCATGACAATAACTATAGCCTACGCTCTTTAAAATAAAATAAATTACTTCATTAAAACTACTCTTTTAAGATAGAAGGTTGCCATTTTATTACAACCACACGATGATGCTCTTTAAAACTAATTAAATAAAAATACGCCCAAATTCTATTCAAAATACATTAATTAACTCAAGCCATATTTTTAGCTGGTTTTATGTTTTTACCTGGTACTAATGAAGTTAAACGAGAGAGGTAATTAAAACGTCTGTAAATATCAGGTAATAATTTTTCTGCTCTTTGATAGCCCAGAATTTAACATACAGTCTATTTATATAACTTGATATCTAACGTGCTTCGACTAGTCAACAAATATTTCTCATGAATATAATACTAGATCACTTATTTTAACCAAAAAAACAGAAACGTCACCAGAAATAAATCCTTCAATCTTACACCCCCAGCTAGATTAAACGTACACCCATCATTCAAAGATTGGGCGATAAGCAGGTCCTAAAACCCCGGATGATAATAAGATCGAAACGATAGCGCTGCCTGTACCGTATTCTTCTAGATCATTGTAAAACTCATATAATGATCCTTAAAACAAAATAATCCCCTTAAAGACCAAGAAATTGATCAACTGAAAATCTTTATCTTTTTTATCCTATTCTCAAGACGACAAGAAACAAAAATTTTTAAGATAAAAATCTAAAAATATTTCAACATTCCAATTATATACGATTCCTTGTGACCCTGAGAATATCCTGACAGAGCGAGACCAGTAACGATGACACGACACACAATAACAACAGCTGTCATGTCAGCCACGGAGATTAAGATAATATTCACGCTAAATTACAGACCTTCTCTAGAATATTTAAACGAGACCAGCTGCAACGACAGACTTAATAATTTCCTTTCAACTTGTCGTCAATATCTATCCTCCTCGCTGATCAACAACCTTACACTCTGTAATATAAATGTATCGCTTGTCATCTGATTACCGACGACGACGGCACATCAATGCCAAACACTCCGACCACTCGTTGGCATGTAAGATTCAAACTGTCGATATCAAAATCTTGGCAGTAAAATCGTCCAACATTGAAGGAATGCGTTCTTTCCAGCAGAAACCTCTGTTAATTGGTTAATCAAATAATGCATGATTGCATGCCTGTAATTTCTTGTAAAGGAATCATTATGACCAACAAACAAGTAAAATGCATCATTTAGTTTTTATTTAACAAACAATTTAGTAGTCTGCCATTTCCGGTTCTATATCTGATGAATATATTGAACCAAATGGCTGATTAAGCCTATATAGAACAGATACACACCACCTCTTTCATCTGGCCTGGATTAACAGTACTTGGTGTTTCCGTTGTGTCTTTTTATTTTGTCCCGTCTTGTTTAACATTTTATAGGCCACATTATTTATCTGCGGGGCTCCATTTTATTTGAGTGAGCGAGAAAGATGTGGTTTAATGTGCACTCGACACAAACAAGGTTATTTTGGGACTAACATATCGTTCAATCTCAATTCAACAATTCGCTTGCGCATAGGGGTCTTTCGCAGCAGGAGGAAACTGGAGGATACAGACTATCGGAGAATTGAAACAAAGGCAGTCAACTCAAAGACAGACCTAATGATACAACGCGTACGTCCTAACCATTCGGCCATCCAACCCCCCAGAATGATGCCTAGGACTTACCTGATAACTACCACATATCAACATACACCATTTTTATTATCATTTAAATTAAACAATTCCTGCCATTAAACAAACTTTATCATGATCTATTCATAATAAATCCAAAAACCATTCACCAAAATCTCTTATCTAATGAAACATATTCACTCACAGTTGACTGACTTTGTCGTAAATTATTGCTATATCAGATGTTTGCTTATCAGCTACACATTATTTCAGTAATATATAAATATAGATATAATATATTCCAATAAAATATAATATATTTAATGGCCTATATTATGATATCTCTCACGGATTTCAAAAAGGCTTTCACATATTTAACAGGACTATTAATTTAATAGTATTAAAGTTACATTATGAGAGATTGGATAAGGAGCTGGCAGTTCTTACTATAATTGTCAAAAACTAATTAATGTAACAGGAATTTGCAAAAAATTTCAGTCAAATTCTGAACCACAATATTAGCTTTTGAATTTTAGGTTTGTATGATAAAAAGCAAAATTCAAATCCAGAATTTATCGCAGGTTAGCAATGACATCCAGAGTTGATTATGTTCTGTAGAAGTTCATTTATCTCTAATTAATAATTTAAAAAATATTTCAGGTGTAAAGATAGACCTGCAATAGACAGATTTAGCTCTTGTTTAATTCATTTTTTAAAGTAAAGTATTTTATATTTATGAACTATATGATGATAAAACATGCTTTATTATTGTCATCTATTCAGAACTTACACACACCCACATTTGTTTAATGTTTAAAAACTCAAGGCAACTAAAATAACCTTTGTTTACAGATAGGGCTAGCGTTAGGTTAGGGTTAGGGTTAGGTTTAAGAATTTGGGGGAGAGGTCAAATCTCCACATAAATATTCAATAATCAGTTTGATTAATTAAAACAAATTTTCCTGGCTGAGAAACTTATTGTCGAATTACCACATTCATTTAACTAATCAAAATTCAAACGTACAATAAATTCGAACAGAACCATCAACTCTGCTCACTGAAACAAATATAAACTAGGAATCAAATTGAACATATCGGACATTATTACTCCAATTCTTATAATCAAACAAATAAACACAAGGAACAGAATTTAAGGTATCGGACAATATTTCTCCAATTCTCAAACAAACAAATAAAAACAATAATAGAATTTAACGTATCGGAAATATTACGTCAATTCCCACGCAATCAACTAAAAAACGGTATAAAATTGAACATATACATATCAGACAATCAATTTTAACATACAATGTCTCAGAATAGGCCTACTGACAACTGAACTTTATGATATAATATTATTATTTTCATCGAAACCTTCCATGATCACAAATCAATCCCTTAATATGACATATTTTACCGTAATATATTCCCTCTGTGATCTAACACAGACTTATAACTCGGCCGGTACTTGATCGGGAATTATCACCTATCTACATAACACATAAACTTGCCTGCTGATTCTCCCTTCACTTGTCACTTAAAATAAAAAACTCCAAGAGATTTGACACAGACGTCAGATTATCACAGGAATCGGAACAAATCACTTCACACGATTATAAAATTATTCCAGAGATTCCAAGAAGCTGTATGTTGAAGAATTATTTGTAGGATAGTGTCGAAGAGAACATTGATGTTGTATCTACAGACTGACACAATCTCTCGTACAGGCTGATACACAATCTGTGGTAGTGTACAAGGCTGGATTGATCTCAGTGCCACTACACCACTATACTGGTATATTAGTGTGTTGGTACTATCCTAGCTGGCTCATAGATTATATTATAATTTCTATTATAAAGGACAAATAGAGAGAGAGAGAGAGAGAGAGAGTAGGGGTGAGCATCAATTTGACACAAACTAGGTCATTTCGGGTCTAACATATGGTTCAATTTTATTTCAATAATTCGCGTACACATGTGCGGCTTTAGCAGTGGGAGGAAACCCGAGGGTGGACAGGTGACCCTACTCCTTGTTAGCCAGTTGATTCAATGACAGGATTTACGGTACAGCGCATATGCTAACCATTTGGCTATCTACCCCCCCCCCCCCCTTCCCATATATATTGAAGATTCCTCTATTGAGTAAATATTCACATAAAGATACCCCACTCAATTATTGGGTCTAAAAACAAGTCGGGGCTTATATAAATTCATTTCTTTATATCTTCAAACCACACTATCAAATATCTATTTCTGTTCACAAATTTAATAGGTGCCCCCCTTCCCCAATGACAAATAGATGAAGAGAAGAATGGATTAATAAAAGAAAGGTGGGTGGATGAACAGAAGGATAGATGGATGAATGAACAGAAGGATGGATGAATGAACAGGATGGATGAATGAACAGAAAGATGCATGATGAACAGGATGGATGAATGAACAGAAAGATGCATGATGAACAGAAGGATGGATGAATAAACAGAAGGATGGATGACTGATGAACAGAAGGGTGGATAAATGATGAACAGAAGGATGGATGAATGAAATAGGAGAATGAAAAGGCTAGATTGTCAGATGGATAGACCAGGATAGACAGGATGAATGATAGAAGAATTGGGAGAAAATGAAAGGAAGAATAAAATTTTTATTATCAGGGTTGTCTATACATGGAAGCCTAGATAGGGATGGACAGATGGATGATTCAGTATTAGTAACATGGCATCAAGAAGTGGGGGCCTGTGTGGGTGTGTGGTTATAAGTATCGGGGGACTGTGCGATGACTACCCAAGATATCCCCAGCTGAAATCCGGGAGGATGTGGACCCAGAAAAACCTTCATGATGTTCATGTCCGGTTCCCAACCGTCCGGGCGGGTGTCTTTAGAGGTTGACACACAGATCATGTCTAAACATTGTAACTATGACAAAACAATAACCATAATGTGTTTCTAAGGACACACTCCCCACTCTGGGGTCAGGCTCAATTTAGGGGGTCCAAAAAAGGCAGAAATTGCAGATGTTTTAACTTTACCACACTCTGCGTTCGTGAATTCTCACTGGGAGGAAAAAAGAAAAAAGAAACGATAGGTAAGACAGGCAAACTTGTGGAATCGAACTCATGTCCCTTGACTCAATGACAGACCTTATGATATAAAGTGTGTGTTGTATACAGCTCAGTTAATTCAATGACAGAGAGAGTGAGAGAGAAATGGGGTTTAATGTCTGCTCTTTTGACCATCCACACACCACCCCCTCATTGACAGACCTTGTGATATAAAGTGGACAGTTTATAAAGCACAGTTGATTCAATGACAGACCTTATGATATTAAATACACACCTTAAGCCTAGTTTATGTCACCCTTCGACACGACAATACACATTAAGCCTAGCTTATGTCGCTACGACTGAATTTATCCACGACTGGACGCAATCACGAGCGACTAGTAGGTCTTATCGTAAGCCCGCTTATACAGCTCAGTTGACTCAATGACAGTCCTTATGATATAAAGTGCATTATCTAACAGTTATTATTGATCCAACATTTACTGGAAAGCTTACGAAAGTAATTAAAAATTGTGTAAACTTTAAACATTTCAACCTTACAATAATCTCATCGATTTTAGACTAGCTACATCGAGCCCGGAGGTGGATGTTATTTAAAGACGTCAATTTACAATTTTTGAACAATGCATCGAAAATAAACATTTTAGTTGTCATAGTTATCACATAAACATTTCTACGACAACAATACCCTGAACATATTGACCCCACCGGTTGATTCACATGTGCAACATTTTTAAATGATTTTAATTACAAAATAACAGTAGAATTCAATTAGAACAAAGTTTAATATTTTCCTGAAGGAAATACGATTGAAGACGGAGAACGACGGAGAACGAGAGTGACAATATCAAACAATGGTAATCACTGTTAAAGATTTGTGTACACGTTTGTCGATATATTGATTAGAATTTACACAGGAAGATTCGCTTGTTCGATTTTGTAATAAAACATAAAATTATTATTAGTTGTATAAAACGATGTTATGATTGACAACGATTGTCAATGAAGTTTAATAGACCTGTGATTTATAGGACATGGAATTATAGTTGTTACTTTTAAATTAACGTTTCGTTTTCAGACTAACAGAGAGAGAGAGGGAGAGAGAGAGAGAGAGAGAGAGAGAGAGAGAGAGAGAGAAAGAAAGACAGGGGAGGTTTAGAGAGAGAGAGAGAGAAATGGGGTTTAGTGAGAGACAGAGAGCGAGAGACAGGGAGAAATGGGGTTGAGAGAGACAGAGAGAAAGAGAGACAGAGAGAAATGGGGTTTAGAAGAGAGAGGGGGTCAGAGAAAGACAGAAAGAAAGGAGGTTTAGAGAGAAAGAGAGAGAGAGAGAGAGAGAGAGAGAGAGAGAGAGGGTTTAAAGAGAGAGAGAGAAGGTTAGAAAAAGACAGAGAAAGAGATAGAGGGTATACCTGGCCTCCTATTTTCACCCCTTCCAGGCACTTGGTCCTACACCATTGCAAGGTGGAACCATATTCTTCACATAGAAAACTATCTTCTTTACTATCCAACAATTAGTATATTGTATGCATCTGTCATTCACATAAAAACCTTAATTAAACCTTTACAACTTGAAAGCAGAATAATACTACTCACAATTCCCTTCCTACGCAAGGATCATATTTGGGACCTCTAGGTTAGCGAGCCAACGTCTTTTGGACTAAGCCACTGACGCTCCTGTCAATATGGAATAGAAAATTGTTCTCCAATTTAAACCCAGAGCAAACGAAACAGGGATTAATTTTTTTCAAAGCTTTTATCAACTTGCTTGGGTGGTTGGATGGCGTATGTGAGAGTGCGCTGTATTATACAGTCTGTCATTGAGTCAACTGCCGTGGATTTGATTCCCAGCTTGTACATGACAAGGAGTAGGGTCGCCTGTCTAACCTTGTGGGTTTTCTCCGGGTCCTCTGGTTTCATCCCACTAATAAAAAAAACCCACACGCAAGTGAATCAATGAAATACAATTGAACCATGTGTAAGTCGGATTATCTTTTGATCAAATATAATTTCAATATTAAAATATGAACAATCAAAGAAATGAATCTAGTGGAATTCTGTTAATTTCAATTTATGGATAGATTTTTTTTTTTAATCAGAAAGTTTCACAGGCCTAATTGAATGACTGGAATGTATTGTCAAAAGACAAAGTTATCCTGTTTGCAAAATAAATCGATAGAGTTTAATTGGTCTCCAAAACAAAAAAAAAGAGAAATTTCTGAGCTGCGTCATAAATCTCACCAAAGACACTTTAATAATCTGATTCCACTAAAAAACAGCATCAAAGTCTGCCATGAATTCTACAGAAGTGTTGCTAAGGAGACTTTTTAGATTTAATTAGGTTTTCTGTGTCTGGATATTCTATACTGAAACGCACGACTGTCATTGAAATCTCTCGGAGCAATTCAGTTTCTGGCCTTTGAATCGCGACAAATTATTCATAGCAGGATTGAATAAAATAAAAACCTGTGGCGTCGATGGGCTGTCAAATCAATCGGTATCATCGAGGCCATTACTATAAACTTGACTAATTAGGCACAGCATTGTAACAGACTCCTGAGGGGATTTTAGCCGATAATTGAAACGGATGGTTATATTAAATGTATCATAGGATGTTCATCTTGACAATGATATGTATAACGTATAATATTAAAATTCAGGACAGACAGGGCCTCATAATTCTATAATAGGGAGTTGTAAATAAGGTCAGTTGTAAGGGAGGTAAGGTGGTTCAGTCAGACAGGTGCTGACTAATTAACCAAATTTCACTCACAGCACACCATATCGCTGCCTTCATTAATTAGCTTCAGGGGTGGTTGGATGGCAGAATGGTTAGAGTGTGGGCACTGTTTCATACGTCCTGTTCTTCAGTCAAGTGACGTGGTTTCTAATCCCCGGTTGTACGTGACAAGGAGTGGATTCACCTGTCCAACCTCGTGGGTTTGCTCCTGGTCCTCCCACTGCTAAAGACCCCTTGTACCCGCAAGTGAATTATTCTGGGACTAAAATATGTTTTTTTTACTTCTCTAATTTAGGTAAAGAGAGAGAGAGAGAGAGAGAGAGAGAGAGAGAGAGCGAGAGGAGAGAGAGAGAGGGGAAATGGGGTCGAATCACGGCACTCTAGACCACTAGGCCATCCCCACCCCCAACCCTTCGACAAGGGTTCTCCCATCTTTATCTTTCTTTGCTTGATAAAGATGGGAGAAGCCTCATCAAAACATCTCTGAAATAAATCCTGGTTTCGATTCCCAGGTTGTACGTGACAAGGAGTAGGGTCGTCTGTCCAATCACGTGGGTTTTCCTGTGTCCCATGTGTTTCCTCCTACTGCTAAAGACCCCTATGTGCAAGCGATTTATAGAAATAAAATAGGACCATATGTTAGTAGTCCTGAACTGACTTAGTGTGTGTTGAGTTGACATTAAACCCCATTTATCTCTCTCCCCCCCCCCTCCCTTTCTCTCACTATGGCATAATAAATATAATAAAGTCTCAAATAACGTAATTGCAGTATAAAAATCATTTGACTGCAAGCCATCAAATAGTTTCCAGGGAAAATACATATTTAATTTCAAACAAACGCGTTTAATAAGAGTAATTTTCCTGAACATCACAGAAATAAATATAATTCCAGATATATCATTATTTTCTAATTTAATAGAAAGCTTCTAGATATTCAGACTCCTTCTATGCTAGTATACACTGGATAGGATAAAATGGAGTTGAACACCTTGACAACACAATCCTTAGGTCATCATGGTACTAACACATGGTCATTATGAGACTAACACATGATCATTAGAGACTAACATGTATTCATTATGAGACTAACATGTGATCAATATGAGACTAACATTATGAGACTAATATATTGTCATTATGAGACTAACACATGGTCATTATGAGACTAACACATGTTCATTATGAGACTAACACATGATCATTATGAGACTAACACATGGTTATTATGAGACTAACACATGGTCATTATGAGACTAACACATGCTCATTAGAGACTAACATGTATTCATTATGAGACTAACATGTGATCAATATGAGACTAACATTATGAGACTAAAATATTGTCATTATGAGACTAACACATGGTCATTATGAGACTAACATGTGTTCATTATGAGTTTAACACACGGTCATTATGAGACTAACACATGGTCATTTTGAGACTAACATGTAGTTATATTGAGACTAACATCTAGTTATCATGAGACTAACATCTGATTATTTTGAGACTAACATATGGTATTATGAGACTAACATATGATCATTATGAGACTAACATATGGTCATTATGAGACTAACATGTGATCATTATGAGACTAACATGTGATCATTATGAGACTTACTTGATGAGGTTTTTTCTTGTATGGTCATGGCTGTGCAACACTACAATGAAAGAATTTTTCCCCAAACTTCAACTATGCCTGCACTCCTCATGTCCTATGTTTATGTTCAATTCCCTGTACAGATCTTATTTTTTCTAATCCATTATATTATGTAATCAATCAAATAGTATCAGTCTACAGCATTTTCACTATTTCATATATTAACAGTGCATCAATCTATCCTCGACTTATGCTAAATCAACAGCACCAATAAATGGAGTTATTCCCCTTACATCATTCACCACTCCCTTCCTCTGTAAAACTCCAATCCAACCTCTTTGATTTCCATATAGTAACTCGCTGTGTAGTAGTGGGTGGGGTTAAAAACTCTATAGTTATTGTCATTTCAAACTTGATGTGTAGTACTGGACACTACCACCCGGACAGCTGCGCTATGCTGGCTTACTCTTATATTGACTTCAAACAGCCAAGGGTATACTTTTATATGCCTGTCAAAGCTAGCCTACATGGGATCTCACTCAGTGAGAAATATATTAAAGTGTAACATAAGTTAATAATTATTTTCAAAGATTCAAGGGACATAACTACTATTCGATAGGAGAAGTGGTATCTTCTCTTGAACAATTTAGCAGGCCCAAACTGCTCCCTTTCCAAAACGACCCCATATCAGTATGGCGCCACATAAAGCCGGGTGACATCAGCTATAATTTGGTGAGACAGCATGTGCGTTCGCAGCACCAAAAGAATGGAATGGAACAAATTACCTCTGGAAGCCCAAACTTTACTATATTTAAACGTCGTCTAAAATTCACATTTTTTACCCAAACTTTTGGATGATAATTTAAATGCTTCACTTTCGATTTGTATATTGTAATTTGACTATTCCTTTGTATTTTTTGTTTATTTGTATATACATGTATGTTTTTTATAATTATATCAACATTGTAGAGCGCCACAGAGTAGCCAGACTGACTGAATGTTCAGCGCTATAGAAAACGATTATTATTATTTATTTTTGACTTCACCATCTATTTGTGGAGGGGAGAAGCGAGTACGCTAATTCTCTGTCCTCTTTAAACCATCAAAATAATTCCAGTTGTTTACCAGACATATCCCCAATAACCGGTGTAATCAGCAACGAAGAGAAACACGGCAGCTGTTACAGACAATATGTCAGACACAGACTAGAGGCCCATTACGGAAGATTAGATAAAGAGTTGGTGGTTCTCGCTATAATAGTTTAAAAAAAGATAATGTAAAAGGAATATGTTACACATTGTAGTCAAACTGCTCCACTCTGAACCAAAATAGTAGCGTCTGAAGTTTAGGCCTAGCCTCAAGCATCATTACCAAAGTCAGTATGATAAAAAAACATAGTATTGATTATCTAATGACAATTTGAGGAGCAAAGCGGATTCAAATGCAATGAAAATGCGACACAAAAGATGGATCGAGAGTTGTTTAAGGCCTTTTCATGGTAATGACTTGTATAACATTTCAGGCCTAAAGAAAGACCTACAACAGGCAGATCTAGTTCTTGCATAATGCCTTGTCTGGTCTTATCCCTCTGCTGTCTGTTATACTGTCAAGAACAGACTGGTCGTCATTGTCTGTTTTTATTGATATCTAGTATACATGTCTGACACAAGATTCAAGATGTCTGCAACTATATGTCACTACAGTGACTGTTATAATATTTCCTGTCCCTGTTAATAATTTAAGACAATTAATAAAAAGCTGACATCCAAATATACTCAGACAATGTTTACAAAGTATAGCATATTCAAACACAAATTCTTATATATTACAGAAAAGTAACAGAAATTATTCAAACAGTCGTTATTTTCAACATATTCAATTTCAGTTGAACAAGAACTCCACAGATTTGAAGATAAATGATTCAAGATTGGTGTTCATGGGTTGTCATGGGAACTATTCATAATAATGGTGTTTTAGGGTTATTTAACCATAAACTATCTGTTTGGTTGGAATTGGGAAGTGCAACTCCTTCCTTCCCCCTTTTTTATATAGTAATTAACTAATTTGGTACACTCCTCACGCCCCCTACCCACAGCCAAACCACCAATCTCTTTGTAGAAACCATGAAAATCCGATTCTCAGCCCTTTTTTCACAAATTAATTTTAGGAATCAAAATGTTTCTCCCTCCATCCCCACAGCCAATCGCCCTTCCTAACTGAATGGGAATCGTTAGCATGTGCGTGCTGTATCATAAAGCCTGTCATTGGGTCGTGTGCCGGGGTTTCGAATCCCCAGTTGTACGTGACAAGGAATAGGGTCCCCTGTCTAACCTTGTGGGTTTTCTTTGGGTCCTCCGGTTTCCCCCCGCTGCTGAAGACCACTACGCGCAAGTGAATTATTGAAATAAAATTAAACCATATGTTAGTCCCAAAATGACCTAGTTTGTGTTGAATGGATGTTAAACCCCATTTCTCTCTCTTTTCCTTTCTAAAGTTCCTATTTATAATAAGTTCCTGTTTATAATAAGGGCCGATAAACCTGTACCATCTATATTTCTTTCTAGGGTATAATTGTTACAGAATAAAAACGACATGTCTAGCAGCCATGTTGCCTGTGTCTAACACGGTCAGCAGATGAATAGCTGTTGCATATGAATGAGACATTCGTCTAGCAGCCATGCTTCTCTCGTCTAACAGACTCAATACATGAATAGACATAGGTCTCATTCAATCTCTGTGATATACGCAGGTTCATTAATACGACAGACAGCGCTTACAGTCAAAATCATGACGATTGAAAAGACTAGCAGAGAATATTGGCATTCTCGCTGATCTCATGATCTGGAATGCTCAAATCAAATTATTCCCAGAGAACGGACATTCCAGCCTCCTTCAGATTGAAAACATTTTCCGTATATTCTGTCAATTTTCTGGCTTTTGTATTGCCGTAATCAATGGCAACACACGGTTCTATGGAACGGATATTCCTGCCTCCTTGAAAATAAAAGCACTTTCAGGACATCTCGTCAATGATGTGTTCTGTCGTAGAAGCAAGCTATTATTGGTTCAATTATGTGGGGTGATGAAGATTCTAATTATAGGCTTGCAGTGGGTTAATGTTTAAAAAGACAAGAATTTTAAAAATGTCTCCAATAATTACCAGTCAAATAGTCAACCGTTACATTTTTTTATTAATCAAATATCACCAGGTCTTATAGTATTGCAGAGAGAGGGAGAGATATATAGAGAGAGAGATAGTGAGAGAGTCAACACATACCAGGTCATTTCAAGACTAACATATGGTTAAATATTATTTCAATAAATCACTTGCACGTAGGGGTCTTTATCAGTCGGAGGAAACCGGAGGACCTGGAGAAAACCCACATCCAACCAGGGATTCAAAACCACGCCAGTTGACTCAATGACAGGTTTTATGATACAGCACGCACATCCATATCGGCCATCCACCCCTACCCTTATAGTATTGTAATTTCACATCTTGGTAATATTGTAATAATTATGTGTATAAATTATGTGTATTAATTATCAATTATGTGTATAAATTATGTGTATTAATTATGTGTATTAATGATCAATTATGTGTATCAATTATGTGTATCAATTATGTGTATTAATTATGTGTATTAATTATGAACAATCTGATTAACATACAGATCGAGATTTTTTTTTCATACTTTCGATGGCTTATAAGCAGCTTTTGACCCTATGACATCAGACATTGGTTAACCAATCAGCATTTCTAGTGGTTTACTCACAGTTCCATATATGGCACACCAAGGATGTCCAAGAATGTATGTAATTATGTAGATAAAAAAACAATATATAAAACCATTTAACTCTCAGTTAAACATATAAATAAAATTCAAATATTAGAGAAAAAACACTAAAAATTGAAATTTTGACTAGTACTTTCATCAAACGAATCGTCAGGCCATTTTTATGTAGGTACGCATGTATGTATGTATGTATGTGAAATGAAATGAAATGGGTTTTAACGTCCCAACTAGGCTAATAAAGACGGGCATACGCCATACAGTGTGCTATGAAGGGAATTTTCCCCGGACAGCTACACTACAGTTTACTCTAATTTCGAATTCCAACTGTCAAACAATCTTTTACAAGCACACCAACGTGCAAACAGACCTCAGTTTTTCACACCATCCGTGTAGGTATGCATATATGTATATGTATATGTATGTATGTATGTTTGTATGTTTGCATGTATGCATGTATGTATGTATGAATCACCACATACAGTCTGTGTTGTGAGGGACATTTTGCCCCGACAGTGGCACTACGGTCTACTCTACTAGTTTTTTGTCCCATCCTAACAACTATGCATTGTCCCTTTCCAGTCCCTTTGTCCTGTGTACCATGTCGGAATCATGTCGAAAATACCGGTGAGCTTTCTGGGCCAACAAAGGGATCAAACATGGGACCGCCAGCTTAGCGAGCCAACATACTATTTATCGATTCCACGGTGGCTCCCTTGAATTGATGATCTAAAACATTTTTTTAAATCAAGGGTAATTTTGTTCTATCGAACGATTCAAAAAAAAAGAAATCCTAGATTCATGTTGTGTTAATTGTTGTGCTTGGTAATCAATATCTGCTACGCCATTTTTTTATAGAAATAATTGAACAACCTTACCATCTCTGTAACTTTACATCAATAAATATATTCAACTTACCTGAAAAAAAAAAAAAAAAATTATAGGAAAAATATGAGAGAATTAATTGTGAGAATTAAAATAATAATTCTTCCGTTATTTATATATGTGGTAGGATGTGACAGCATGAAATGTATACACCTCTACTGAGTACAGTGCCAGATTAATCTTGTGGGGGGCCCGGAACATACGAACTGTACGAACTGTACGGGGGCCCCATTGTTGTTTGTTCAAATTGTTTGTACTGACTGTGGATCGTACTATATATAATATGTACTCTTCAGCCTTGAGTGCCTGGGGTGTTTTCCTTCAGGAATTATTTTTAAAATTAGGAGCGATTTCTTAGATGTTTAGAATTTGTTGACAATTTGGGTATTTTAAACAGACTCTTTCTCTTATGATGTTTTCATTTACTTTATTTTAGTGAAATTATTTTAGGTGACCCAGAATTGGGGGGGGGGGCCTAAATGTGGTGAGCCCGGGACATTTGTCCCATTTCCCCCCCCCCCCCTTAGATCCGATGCTGACTGAGTAAGCTCAACGGAGAGAGAAAAAGAAATGGAGTTAAATGTCCACACTCAACACAAACTACGTCTTTTCAAGACTAACATGCTTCAATTCGCATAGGGGTCTTTAGCAGTGTGACCACCAATAAGGCTTGGTTACAACGGTGACCACCAATAAGAGTTGGTTAAAATGGTGACCACCAATAACGGTAACCACCAACAGCTTTAGTCTTACGGTCATTACTGATGGTTTCTATCTCTCTTCTTGGTGCTTAACGTCTGCTTCCACATAAGTGATATTGCAGACAAGACGTAGGAGAGCCAAAGCTGATTCCTGTTTTTAGAATATGATTTTGCAATCTTTCCATTTTGGCCTTATCTTACACTAGTTTATAGGTGTAGATTATATGTATATTTACTAGCGTATATTGTAATATTGTAGATTATATGTATATTTACTAGTGTATATTGTAATATTGTGTATAGCTATATAGGTGTGGATTATAATGTATATTTACTGGTGTATATTCTAACACTGTGGATTAGATGTATACTTACTGGTGTATATTCTAACACTGTGGTTTATATATATGTGTATATTTACTAGTGTATATTGTAAAACTGTGGATTATATATGTATATTTACTGGTGTATATTGTAATACTGTGTATACTAGGTGGGGATTATATGTATATCTATTGGTGTAAGTCTTGTCCTCATGTTTGTATACTCCATGGGTTTGTGTTATCACTTCTCTTTGTGTGTGGTGCAGTCCTCTTGTATTTACTAATGGACTATTCAGACAATAAATCATGGTTTATAAATGAGTGGTATTTACTAGAAGTAGGATTAATCGGCACCATGAAGACCGGAAGAGTCCGATTAACATTCCCATTTAATAAAAGGTACTAATTACCTCAATATGTGAGCAGGATAGAACTGCTAAAACACTCTGCGGGGGTTCGAGAAATTCTGACGGAAATTAACCGCTTAGTGTGGATTATAATCATTAAATCATTAATAAATTCATTTATACAAAATTCCATAAATACCCAGTTTATGAGAGAGAGAGAGAGAGAGAGAGAGGGGAGAGGGGGAGAGAGGGGAGCAAAAGGGATCTTCAGTGAAAGAGAGGAAACAGCTGAGCATGCAGAAAAGTCTTGGATATAAATAATAAGGGAGGAAGAGAGAGAGAGAGAGACTAACATATGGTTTTAATTTTATATCAATTATTCGCTTGGCCATAGGGGTCTTTAGAAGTGGGAAGAAACAGGAGTACCCAGAGAAAACCCACGAGGTTGGACAGGTGACCCTACTCCTTGTCACGCACAACCGGGGATTTGATATGAATGATGAACAAGAGTATAAACTAATAATTTGGGTATAAAGTTTAAGAATAAAATAATATAATTATATGTCTAGGAATCGTTTTTTTATTAAAATAACAGACTTTCAGATTTCATAGTCTAGGAATAGAGTTGAAGAAACGAAGGCTTAAAAAATAAACACTGAAATTAATGTTTTATAAAAATGTGATAAATTTTATATGGATGTAGTTTTTGTTATTCTGTTAAAAAAAGCTCACATAATCTAAAAAAATCAATATTTTATATAAATGTGACAAACTTTATAAAAAAGCTATTTTTTGTTATAAAACCATGTTTTATTCCCTAAAGCTAACATAATCCACGGTAAATAATAATAAAAATATGCTGAACGTCAGTATTTTATATAAATGTGATAAACTATATACAAATTTTGTTTTTCTTATAAAACTATATGTTTTATTCCCTTAAACATACATTATGCAAGAGCTAAATCTGCCTATTACAGGTCTTTCTTTAGGCCTGAAATGTTATCTAAATAATCAATTAGACATTTATTAACATATCCAGATCACAATCAACTCTCGATAGCATCAGATTTCTCCGATATTAAATAGATAAGAATGGTTCAGCGATACTTTGATTTAATCAAATATGGAGGATCGAGACTTAGCTTCGATCAAGGAGGTCGCTGGTTGAAATTATTGCACACGTCTGTCAAACCTTCAAAAGATAATATCTTCACTTCCAATAGAGTAAGTGAAATGAAATTTTCAAATTATTCATTTTACATTATCTACTTTCAAACTATTATAGCAAGAATGGCTAGTTCTTTATCTAAATCTTACATAATGTATCTTTAACTAAGCTCACATTTTAAAACCACCCATATAGAATTTAATCATTTGGGGTATTTTCAAAGAAAATTGATGATTTTTAAACCAAAATTTGAAATGAGTTAATGCCTGGCTCGACTAATGGACGAGGGGTTACACATAGGCATAGCCTGTTCCCCAATCCAAATTCAGATTTACTGAATAGAAAATATTGTTTATAAAACCAAAAAACAGACAAATGAAGATGACTTTATGCAGACAAGATCGCATGTAGAAAGTAATTATAATGTTTTTTTCTGATTACTTCCGTAATTTTATATCACTTCAGCTGAAAATATCCCACACGAAATCACGGGAAATATTTCACGCTGTTTTTCTGAAGATTTGATGGGAAACTCTTGGGACTTGACTTGAAAACATGAAGAAGAAAACAGAAAGAAAATAGTTTCAGTTGAAATTGGTTTTTAATATAAAACGAACAATATTATAAAACAAGATGAAGAATAAATTGTCTGCAGCTGTCTAAAAATAGAAAGAAAGAGAGAGAAAGAGAGAGAAGTGGGGGTCAATTTTATTCAATAATTCGCTTCCATGTAGGGGTCTTTAGCAGTGGAAAGAAACTGGAGAAAACCCATGAGGAAAAAAAAATGGAGGTTAACATCCACTCGACACAAACTAGGTCATTTCAGGACTAAAACATGGTTCAATTTTATTTCAATTAATCGTTGGCAGGTAGAGGTCTTTAGCAATGGGAGGAAACTGGAGAAATTCCACGAGGTTGGACAGGCGACCCTACTCCTTGTCACGTATAGCCGTGGATTCGAAAAACCACGCCAGTTGACTCAATGACAGACCCTATGATACAGCGTGCACGTGCTAATAATTCGGCCATCCAACCCCCTTCTAAAAACATATAAACACATTAAAATAACCCAGTCTCATTGGATGAATGTTAAACCCTATCTCTCTGCATATTCTGCCTCCTGTACAATATCTGTCACTGACCTTATTGATTACTATTCTTTCTCCGAGCTTCGAATTACAAATTGAATGAAAGAAAATGTTGTTCATCACTGTATTAATTCTAGACAACATGTCTTACACTAGAATAATGTGCATCTTTTTATATAATTCCTGTAGAGTCTACACAAGTGGTAAGAGTTATTTTGGGACTAACATATGGTTTAATTTTATTTCAATAATTAGCTTGCGCGTAGGAGTCTTTTTTTAGCAGCGGGAGTAAACCAGAGTACCCGGAGGTGACCTAACTCCTTGCCATGTACAACCGGGCATTAGTTGTAAAGTAAGACCACTATATGCAAGCTGTAAACTAGGACCAATGTATACCTACTGTAAAGTAGGACCACTGTATGAATGCTGTAAAGCAGGACCACGTTAGGACCACTGTATAAATGCTGTAGGGCAGGACCAATGTTGAGAGGAGATCCTGAAGATAGCTAGATTGTTGATCCTGAACAACGTAGTAGCACGTATAACATTATATACACCACTTTCCACTTTATTCTCAGAACGACATCTGACAACGTCAACATTAGCCCTGCTTTATTCTCCGACTATAATGTTGTTTCATAAAAACTTAATTATAATTTAGCCTTTATTTTTTTATAAAACTGGGACACAGATGTGAAAAAGAATTTTGTACAAAACAAAAAAAATAGTTTGGTGATCTCTTTGCCCAAATGCCAAAAAAATGAAATACTCGCATTTTATGCTCTACGGTTTTGATGACATCCCAAAAATAGTATGTTTATAAAGAAGAGAATCAGGTTCATATAACACCGCCGCGGATCGAACGTTTTATTACTTTTACACGGAACAAGCTGACCCACTGGAACCAATTATAGCCAGCTAAACGAAGAGAAATCAGATTGAAAACTATGTTACTCTCCAATTATCGCACACAAGGCAACGTGTCTGTTTATTTTATGCTCCTTTACAAGAATTTAACGGCTTTAGCTTGAGTTTCGTAACGATGAATCAGTCATTGTTCAACAGGTTCTCCTCGCGTGAATTAAAAAAAAAGGTTGATTAAAAACTACGGCATTATAAAGTTTAGTTAGTAATCTCCCCAAATCTGGATGGTGATGATAAAATCATTTTTATGTTATGTAAGGCCACATGAATCCTGAGTACACACAGCAAGATCTTAAGAGTTTTGCTTCAGTGACAAAAAAGCTAATTTAGAAATAGACAATATTTTGCTCTTGTCAAAGGCCATTATTTCCAAAGCGTTGGAAATTTTTACAAAAAAATCTTAAATTAAATGTTAAATTACTTTGGTCTGATGCAATAATTCATTTATAAAGCGCCGACAGTCCAACACAATGTGCTGCCTCGTCAAAATGTCATTTAATGAAAACAATGAAATGAAATGGGGTTTAACATCCCACTGTTCTGTTCTGATGGGGCTAATGCAGACGGGCACACGCCATACAGTGTGCTATGAAATGGAGATTAACGTTCCACGACCTCTAGCTGGTCGGTCACCTCTGGCTTGCGGCTGTGGTTTCGATCCCGGGTGTGAACGTATGTGGCATGGAAATAGGGGCCACTTCTCAACCTCGTGGGTTTCCTCCAGGCACTCCGGGTTCCTCCCACTGCTAAAGACCCCTACGCGCAAGCGAATTATTGAAATAAAATTGAAACCATATGTTAGTCCCGAAATGACCTAGTTTGTGTCGAGTGGACGTTAAACCCCATTTCTCTCTCTCTCTGTTCTGCCCCAACTGGGGTAACAAAGATGAGCTTCTAATAGCAACCCACAAATAAAGATAATTCACAACTTCAACATAAGGTCTTAATTCAACCCTGTTAAAGATCTATGGCAGTATACTACTATTCCGGGACTAACAGAATAACTATGGTAAAATCATATTTCAGTAACTCACTACCATGCAAAGGTCTTTTTGTTTTTTAACAGAGTGAAACAAAGAAAACCAGATGGACCTGTTTAAAATCCATGAGGTAAGACATACGACCCTACTCTTTGTCAAGTGCAAGCTCGTCACTTGAATTAATACCAGACCTTACAATCTAAAGTGAACATGTTACGCCACCCAATCCCCCCGTAACAGCGCAAAGGAATATCACATTCTCATCAAACTGACCAATTTCGGGGTGGGTGGGTGGGTGGGTGGGTGGCCGAATGGTTAGCACGTGCGTGCTGTATCATAAAGCCTGTCATTGAGTCAACTGGCGTGGTTTCAAATCCCCAGTTGTACGTGAAGGAGTAGGGTTGATTTTCCAACCTCGTGGGTTTTCTCTGGGTCCTCTGGTTTCCTCCCACTGCTAAAGACCCCTACGCCGAGCGAATTATTGAAATAAAATTAAACCATATGTTAGTCCCAAAATGACCTAGTTTGTGTCAAGAGGACATTAAACCCCATTTCTCTCTCTCTGTGACCAATTTCAGATTTTGGTTATTCTTAGAAAAGTTTTATCACAAAATATGATTTCTCCCCAAATAAAATCAATAAAATAAAATCATCTCATTTCATCTGTATTTTCTGTTGAAATTGAGTTCGTCCGTACAGGAATCCTCCAAAGAATCCATTAAATTGTGTGTGTAAATTTGCACATAGTTTTTGATGAAAAAGCAAGTTTTTGATAGAAAAAAAAAAGCAAGTTTTTGAGAAAAAAAAAGCAAGTTTTTGAGAAAAAAACATGATTGGAAATGTAAAAATAATAATTGCCGATATAATGCGGGAGACTATATGTCTTGGTTATTCTCAAAGTGACCTGAAAACAGGATTAAAACCAGAGTAGGCATCGTTGATCTTCTGGCTGGATTTAACCCAACTGGATCAGCTGACCGTCACATCGTTGTTTCCTTCTGACTGATTTGTCTCCAAGTTTGCACAATCTAATTTTGAACTTGTACGATTCTGTACAAAGGCAACAAATCGGCCTTGAGTGACGTCTGAATAGGTAATTACTCTTGTAAATGAAAAGGGGTTTAAGGTTCGACTGAGCTAATGCAGACGGGTAAAGGGGAGGAATGGAGATTAGGGTCTTGTTAACACAGTAACTTGGTCCTTTTACGATAGTAAGTTTTATTTCTATTGGTCAGTCGTGCAGGACAGAGGACAGAAGGCCCTGGCAAGGAACAATGAATAGTCTTTTGGATGAGACAATATAACAAGGTCCTATCTGTACATATTAAATACACCTTGGAAGTTGGAATTCGAAATAAGAGTAGGCCGTAGCACCACTGTCTGGGCAAAATTACCCGCAGGCACACTGTATGGCGTATGTCCGTTTTCATTAACCCAGACAGATATTCAACAACATTTAATTTTTCTACAATCTGCCTGCTTTTTTATCAAATTCCAGCTGTCATGGGTAGACCTAAATAAGATTTCCAACTGTCACTAATTAACCTAGATACGATTTCCATGTCAGTCCAATAGACGAAACTGTCAAAGAAAATAACGAATGGAAAAAAACGAAAATTAAAGGTGAGTGAGATAAAGAAGTGGGATGATAATTGCATGACGAACAAATGTCACATTCTAAAAAAAAAATAAAGAGAAATAGTCGTAAACAGGAAGCAAATGTAAGAATGAAAAAACCTTGAATGGAAAAATAGACCAGAGAAAAAAAACGTGCAAGTCTGAAGCATACAATATTCAATGGTGTCGATAATTGCATGACCAAAATGTGACATTCTGTAATGATGGCATGTTAACGACACGATGAAAGGGCAAGGAGGTTATTTGCTTGGAAATTACCTTGTAAATTGTAATTCTAAGATTATGTTACCCGATAAGAGAGATATTACGAAGTTTTAAAGATGGTATTTATTTCCTTATTTGACGTAGGTTGGTATTTATAGCCAACTTCACTACTTCAGGATCACATTTACATCCATCAGTTTTAAAATGTATCCATCTTTGTAGTAATGGGGATGGCAGATCTTGTCCAAGAGAGAAATAGAGAGAGAGATAGAGAGGGAGAGAGCTCACAATATAAACCTGTTATGTGCTCTCACTGAATTACATAGGTTTGTGAAGGTGTGGTTCCATCAGATAGGATGAAAAACCTAAATAAACCCAGAAATAGCGATAATCCGGAAAGAATCTCAGAAAACGCTAAAAATAATATATATAAATAAATAATAAAGTATAGTATATATTTCCCCCAGGCACCAAGTGTTTAAAACATAATACGTGTTAGAAAACCACAGTGTCTGGGGAAAAACCAAGCTGTTGATTATGTAACACCTGCCTTTCCTTGACAACCGGACACATGCTGTCCTTGACAACCACAAATTTCAACAACTCGAAGAAACGGACTCGATCATAAAACCTAAAAAGTAATTTCCATTATTCACATCAAAGTATTTCCCTTAATGAAACAAAACAACGATCATGCTTTGTGAACAAAGTTTCTCATATTTTACTCTCGTTCACACCATTCATGCATATATAACAGTCTTCATATTTTTTATATTTCCAATATTTTCCTCGAAACCTTAAATTAGATTTTCTGCATGGCGACACTTTATTGAGCTTTACTTCTAATGCTTGAACGCATTTTTCAATTTTTACAAGAATGATCATATTATTTTTTATCAGTGTGTTTACTGTTAAAACTATTGGACTGTTTTACAGCGGAGTAAATTGAATTTTTCCTGATATATTCATCAATAGTTTCAATCTGCCCACCTACAATTCTACACCAATTAAGATAGAGAGAGAGAGAGAGAGAGAGGGAGAAATGGGGTTTTTTGTCCCTCAACAAATGACATTTCTGAACTAATTCATGGTTAAATTTTCAATTAAATAATTTGTTTGCACGTAGGGGTAGGGGTCTTTAGCTGATGGAGGAAAACAGAGGACCCAGAGATAACGTATGAGCTTGAGCAGACCACTCAACTGCTCGTCATGTGCAAGCATGGGTAAGAAACCATGCCACAAAGGTTCTAAAGTACACACTCGACCACTTGTTGCTTTATCATGGATTAGGGTTGAAGATATAGAGAGAGAAATGGGGTTTAAAGTCCACTCAACCCAAACCAGGTCATCTTGAGACTAACACATGGTTCATTTCTATTTTATTAAACCCGGGAGGAACCCGGAGGATTAGGAGAAAACCCATGAGGATAGTATGGGGGTAAAAATATGTATAACCCTTAAACAGAATCCCAAATATGAATAATCGGCATAGTAATGACGCCCACTTACGTCCTGATCCCAGACAACCCTACCTTGAACTACTCCACAACAATTCAAACTAAAGTTGATTTGTGACAGATGACCTTTAAAACAATTCTTGATTCAAACGCGATTTTTTTCCTCGTAAATCAAGACAATTGATTTATTTACTGTGTACGACTCAACAATCTGTTCTAGTCAATTTAATCAGACGCAGAATCTCAACATCATGACAGCCAAAAAAATACAAATTACTCTTTGCCATTTTGACCTATTTTACTTTTAATTAAAAACAATCTGTGAATATTCGGTGAGGCATACGGTCCTTGTTTTTGTCAATTGATCTGGAGATCAAATAAACAGACAAATACTGAACAATTAAGAAATTTAGGAAAGGAATAAAATTCGATGAGGATAATCCCTGTTTAGTGTTAAAGCCAATAATTAGGGGATCGCTTTGTCGTGACTTAAAGGAACTAAACCGCTAATATTTGGGACTAGAAATTGACACAATTGGGTCGCAACGCATATCATAATGTAATATGAATGGTTATTCCCATCTGCACAGATATACGATTCATGTACCGATGGTAAAATGTTTATTTTGTCCTAATATATTGAATGTGTTTTCATTGTCGGATGGTATTGCTTCAATTTTATTTCAATAACTTGCTTGCACATAGGGGTCTTTAGCAGTAGGAGAAAACTGGGGGACCCAGATAAAACCAACGATGTTGGACATGCAACCCTACTCTTTGACATGTACAACTACGTTAGACATCGCTGTTCAGTATTTACAAGTTTGAGTGACTCTGTGCAATATCAATGTGCAACTCAGCATAGAATCCTTCTTTCAATCAGAAAACCAAATAATCCAAAAAATTCTGATCTGTCGAGCAAGAACTCTGTAGCGCCATTGTAACAATTGTTGATGACCATTTACTCCCCAATGATTCTACTCTAGAATAGCCTAATTCTGAGTTAATACGACTTAATAATTCGTTTACTGATCTCAGATGAATTATTTCTTTGATCTGACTTGACTCGTCCACCGATATTTTATAAATCTGATGATTGGAGTTGGGTGAATTATAATCCTCTTATTATTAATGTGATGAAATAATTCCAATTTCTCAGATCGTACTATCAATCATGATTAATAATTATTGTCTTAATTTGATCTACTGGATGATTTATTTCTTATATTTATCTAAAATATTCCATTATCTTGACTTCCATCATTTTATTTCTTATATCCATTTACTTAAATATTCCAATGTCTCGACTTAATCATTTGTATTTGATTAGTACATGCATGATAGAAGTAATAGAGTTGTCCCTGCTCAAAAGAAGACTTTGGTCAAATAAATTTGATGCTTAATAATTATCATTTCTACTCCATTTCAATTCATTTAATACGTAACAGTGATGTATATACATGGTCATATTCCTGAAGCAATGGCCCGAGAAATCTCTCTCTGACCATTGCTGGATTGACTTCTGATTCTTGAACTTTTGCGGGAGTGTGTCTATTCTCCCCGTTCAATGAAAGCTATCACTTAAGTACAGCAACATGACAGTCCTTCGTTTAATCTAAGTCTTCCCTAAAACTTTGGACAGTGATTTAAGGTATTAAAAAAGGTATAAGTATGTTCGTTTCCAAACAGTATTGTTTACATTTCATTCGACTTGATAGCCTCGTTTGTCACACAATTAGTTTTACTGCAGTATTTTCCTATGCACGGGTTAATTAGGCATAATAAAAGCGTGAGCCATGACGTAACGTTATGTAAACATATTTGGTCCAATACTGGCACTCGTTTTAAATGTAAAGCGTTTGTATGGTAGGTAGTGATAGGTTGGTAGTCGGACTACTGACTAATCAAAATTTAACACAACAATATCCACTCAGAATAGCAGTGTGTAGTGAGATTACCTATAATCAAACGAAACGCTGCGCGGAGTATGATACATGGTGTGCTGTGTGACTGTTTGTAGCAGTAGTGTGCTGTGTGACTGTTTGTATCAGTAGTGTGGTGTGTGACTGTTTGTATCAATAGTGTGCTGTGTGACTTTTTGTAGTGGTGATGTATATATGTGGTCAGGCGCGGATACAGAGGGGGGCGCACCCGGCGCACGCCCCCTCTTTTTTTTTGCGGTGGCGAACAATTTTTAGCTCCATATATTCTCGCGGGAAAGGAGAACAAAAACAGTTTAGGTTGGAAATCGTAATTTACAGTACCAGTATGAAATTAGTCCTTGTGGGCATTTTTGTCCACTCAAAAATCATGGGTCGGCCTTCGCACGCCCCCCCTTTCTGAAAATCCTGGATCCGCCCCTGGTGGTGAGATGTTTGAATGAAAGTTTCATGTCCACTCGACACAAACGTGACTATCTAGATCATCACGTGGTTCAATTTCATTTCAATATTAATTTTCTTGCATGTTGGGGTCTACCACAATGGGAGGAAACTCAAGAGGTTTGATAGATCACCCTACTGATTGAAAGACCTTCCGTTAACTATTCAGCCCCTACCCCCACAAATACAAAATATTTTCAGTCTTATGAACAAAGGGCAACCAGAATAGACATGAATTACCAGACGCAATCTCTATTTCCTTGGGTGACCAGTCCTATGATGGTATGACGATAAAATACGTAGGCACGATTATCCATTGGACCGGATTCAAAACCAGCGAAAATCAGACACATAAGATGGCATTGTGAGTTAATTATGGTCTTTGCATTAAAGAACGGCAATATGCAGATTTAGCTCTTGCATAATGTATGTTTAAACAATATTTTGTATTCACAAGAATTAATCTGTAGCGTGTTTACACCATGGCAAAAATGTCATTTGTATACCTTATCGTCAGGATCCTATGTTGTAACATTCAAAATTACAAGATTGAAGTGTACCTCTGAGACAAAATTTACAATCATTAATTTATAAAAGTTGTCATCGTGTCTGGGTAAATTTATCATTTCCTGTGAAATCAAGAAAAGCCACTTTAACAGTGGCAACTTTTCTCCATCCCTCCTCGCTAACACAAATAGCTGGAAATGCTAAAATCTAAAATCTAATGGCATAACCCGTGATAAATCTACAATTCATCTAATTAGTTAATGGTCGATCATCAATAATTTATACCCTGGTCATGATAGCTCTAAAAACACGGAATACAAGAAATATTGGAGATGGCATTTATAAAAGGTTCTCTGTGACGGTGTTGTTCCTAAGGTTTTAACGTCTAATTTCATTGATATCACCCACGCCTTTTATCATCAACCCCTTACATCAATGATGCCTTTCAGTCGCGGATCCAGGATTTCAGAAAGGGGGGGCGTGCTGCACCAAGTTGGGAGTGCGATACCGACCCATGTTTTTTGAGTGGACAAAAATGCCCACAAGGACTAATTTTATACTATTACTGTAAATTACAATTTCCAACCTAAACTGTTTTTATTCTCCTTTCCCGCGAGAATATATGGAACCAAAAATTGTTCGCCACCGCAAAAAAATAGAGGGGGCGTGCGCCGGGTGCGCCGGGTGCGCCCCCCTCTGTATCCACGCCTGCCTTTGATCACCAAGGTTGTCTTATATCACGATGGTGTCTTATATCACAGAAGTGCCTTATATATCACAGACGTAATTGCCTTGTATCACAGAAGTGGTCTTATATCGAGTTTTCCCTCTATATGGAGCCACAGAGACTCAATGAGTGGGACGTCATATCACAGATGTTGCCTTATACCACAAGCCACAGTTGCTCAGTGAGTAAGAAGTTGGCCTTCCAACCTGGAGGTCCTGTGTCCAATCCCTGCCTTATCCTAGAAAGTTCATCAGGATTTTCTGGTGGGGTTCCTGGTCGGTGATGGATGTTAAGAACCCTTGGCCTGTCTTTCTTACCCAGGTTGGAGCAGACCAGTAGGACATTAAACCCTATTACATTTCTTGTATTCGTTGTTTTTTGTGAATTTATGTTTTTGTTTGGGTTTGAGAGAGATGTTTAACATCCACTCGACACAACAAGGTCATTTCGAGACTAACATATGGTTCAATTTAATTTCAATATCTTTTTTTATGCGCATTAGGGTCTTAAGCAGTGGGAGGAAACCAAAGGACCTGGAGAAAACCCACGAGGTTGGACAGGCGAAAGCGCCGCTTGAAAGATGGAGAGAGCTTAACATAGTCTGGAAGAGAATTCCATCAAGTTGATGCTGTGGAAAGAAAGATTTTTGAGGTTGACAACCCCAGAACCTCTGCTTGCTGACATGTCTGGCACGATGATCGAACGATATTAAGTAGATTTTTCAATCATTTCGAACGATAGTGGACGTCAAACCCTGTTTCTCTCTCTCACTCTCTTAGGAGACACTTGAAGGATGGAGAAAGTGTAACATAGTCAAGAAGAAAATTCCATCAGGGTTGGCACAATGATCAAACGATATTAAGTAGTAGATTTTTTTAATCATTTCGAACGGTAGTAAAATAATAATAACGGTGCCGAAGGATACAATAAAATATTAACAAGTCTAACAGAAAGTGTATATAAAATAAATAATTTATACCCCAAAAACACACCATATGTCATTCCGGACAGCTTTCGATTGGCTAATGTTGAAAAGGTGTTTTATGTGGGTCTAGTAAAGTGACGTCTACATCGGTATAATCAATACTAATCTCCTTACATGAACATCTCGCTCATTATAACGGAATATATTTGTCAGTCATTATGGATTCTATTCTCTCGTCCATTAGTTTTATTCGACATTATCAACATGTAGTACCACAACATTTTCAATGTTTGCTTAAAGAGTCCTTGTCGCTTGTTTTGTATGCTTCGTGAGTTTCGATCCGATTTGCCCATATAGTTACTTCTAATAATAATAGTCGTTTTCTATAGCACTGAACAGTGCCTAAAGATTCCTTGGCAGTTGTTTTGGTTGTTTTGTTCTGATTTGCACATATTGTTACTTCAATGCTTGAAAATTCCTTGATTGTTTAGATGTTTTGACAGTTTTGCCAATCCCTATAGATTCCTAGTCAGTTGTTTGGGGTTTTTTTTGTCGGTTTGATCCAATTTGTCCATCTGTGCTTAGAGAAAGAGTCCTTGGTGCTTGTTTTGGTTGCTTTGTCTGTTTTATTCCAATTTGCCAATATTGTTACATCGATTCCTTAAGATTCCTTGGTAATTGTTTTGGATGTTTTATTCCGATGTATTACATCAGTGCTAAAAGAGTCATTGGTAATTGTTTTGGACATTGTAACCAGTGTGGTTCCCCCTGTCACTGATACAGGATAGATGGCCTGGTACGGTCAGTTTCTAGTCGTTCATATGGGCATGTCATAAGAACCCTAATAGCAGTGTTAGTGCCAAATGATGAGGCCAGCTCAATTTTTCAACATAGGCAGGGGCGGTTCTAGGAATTTTGAAAAGGGGGGGGGGCGCCGCAAAATGAGGGCACTTACTACGGAGACGGGGCACGCCACTGCGAGGAGGTTGAGGGGGGAGGGGGGCCCCCAAGACAATTATCTGTCATTTCCTTGCATCTGTAGACATTTCAAGAGCTATTCGGCTGATATTTTCGTCTAAGTAAATGCACGGAGAGGACATATTTGGGTCTGAAAAAAAGGCAGTAAAAAAGGGCACTGTAGAAAATTAGGGGGGGAGGCCTGGATCCGCCTCTGATAGGTCACAAGATGTAGACAGGGCTAGCGCTACTCCGATCCTTGACCTAGCCCCTATTCTTACCCTAACCCTACAACCTCGCCAATAATCACATGCCCAAACCTTATTTACATCTCCATAGCATTTATTCGTTCCCAATACGGGTTGCAGTTTTCATTATAACCAACCTCTTTTACTTTCTTCTGGATAATTTTGCGGTGGTTTGATTACACAGACATCAAAAGGTTCATCATTGAGCGGAGATAATTTCCATCTATTTATATCATAACAATAATAAAATATCCTTCCACTCGTAAAATTATTCGATAGACAATGTTTCAAAAGATGCATAAATACGAAGATCAATGGCTTCTATTGTATCCATCAAATTATAGACTTATTGATCTTCTCTGATGATCTGATATACGACGAGACGAGACGAGGTTGAGAAATTCATCCCCTTTAAAGTATTCGCAGATTATTACTGACCCCAGACGTGGTGCTGAATATAAATATCGATGGTCAGGAAATAACCTCTAAGCGATCGACAACCTACAAGGGCCAGATTAATCTTCAACTGGACAAGAGTCTGACCAACGCAATTCATTCCTTCATCAGTGATCATCTGGTCATTTCACATCGGGGCGATTCAGCGGGTACAAAATTAACCAGATTTAGACAATAAGTGTGTAAATTAGTTTCTATTCATTCATTTGTCTGTGCGACTGTTGTCAATATCCAGTCATCAATACACACCATTTAAATCGCGGATATTTGACGTGTTGTCGAGTTGAAGTGGCGATTGAATGGGAAGATAAACTAATTTAACAATTTATAAAGTAATTTGTGAATTGATTGAAGACTCCAGATTTAATCATATAACGCCTCAACAGCTCGAAATGGCCATAAAACAAATTACTAAGTTAATATTATCTAGAAACCTGTCAACTTAAATACTACAAACGTTACTATTATTTAGAAAACTGCCAAGTTAAATATTTCAAACATTATAACTGTTAAGAAAGGTACTGAATCAAATACTTTACAAACATTAGGACCTTCACATAATTCCTGCCAGAATCAAAACTTACTAAACCCTGCCAGAAACAAAACCTACGCCTTTAAGGAAGTTCCTTCCAGAAATAAAAATTAGGACCTTCACCTAGTTCCTACAACCTTCTGGTAGTTCCTGTCAGAATCGAACCTTAGGACCTTCTGGTAGATCCTTCTAGAAACAAAAATTAGGACCTCCACATGTTTCCTGCCAGAATCGAAACCCATGACCTTAAGTAAGTTCCTATTACAATAAAACCCAGCTCCTGCCAGAAACAAAATCTAGGACCTGATAGAATCAACAAGCAGGACTTACGCAAGCTTGCGGTGAATAAGAGAGAAATTGGGATAAACGTCCAATCGTCACAAACAAGGTCATTTCGGGACTAACATATGGTTTAATTTTATTTCAATAATTCGCTTGCGCATGGGGGCCTTTACTTTCAGTGGGAACACAGAGAACCCAAGAGGTTGGGCAGGCAACCCTACTCCTTGCCACGTACAACCAGGGCTTTGAAACCACGCCCGTGGACTCAATGGCAGGCCGTATGATAAATCGTGCGCTCGGCTAAACTATCGGCTATCCACCCCCAAAAGCTTGCGGTGAAACAAATTATAATTTATAAAATCACTTTCGATCAAATACAAATAATTTTTAAACATGTGAGACCACTCAAAAATTTACTTAATATAAAATATGTTACATACCTATATTAAATCCTGATATTATTTTTTGACGTGGGTGGTGAATGGAACAGCCGGAATTTAATGCTCCACATGTTTTAACTTATATAATAAAAATTTGTTAAAAAATTATTACCTTCATGTTTTGTTTATTTTTACCCTTACCGTTCACAATTCAAGGCAAAGCATCTTAGTACATGGGTGGAGAATGGAACAGCCATAATTGAAACACATTATTGTTGTACATGCATTTTGCATACCGATAGTCCATCGGCCAATCACTATTTTACCGAGATTTCGACTACTAGTTTGGATACAGCAATGGTGGGTGTGGCACCAGGCAGGGTAAGCTTACCTTTCCGAACACCTGTTACCACTGTTTGTTGTCTATTTTGTACACGATTAACAGTCCATTTGCTTATAACACTATTTTGCCTATAACATTTTTCAGGACTTCTAATTTTGTGTAATGGTTTGGATTGTTCGTACTTGGTTTTATTTTATTTATCCATACTATGAGGGGGTAGAGAATAGAACAGCTTATAGAATCTTTGTGCCAATTAATAGTAACCATATGATACACTTAGTTCAACAACTTTAACATTTTATCCATCTTTATCCCCATATCTAATTTTATTATAGCTAATTAAAAACACTCCTCCTGTAGTTTTTTTTCTAAATTTAACGATAAATAGATATCATTCTATCATAGTAACTAATTCCGTATTCCACCTTTTATTATCCGTTTATCAAGGGGGGAAAAAAGCCTACAACATTTTCATTTTTTTAAGTAATCAAAATATTTTCTGTTACGTTATTGATCGAGTTCATTGTGAAAAAAAGAGTCAGGTTATCAAACTATATTTTATTGGGTTAAGAGAGGTTGGACGGAACATGCACACTGTATCATAATGTCTGTCATGGAGTCAACTGGCATGGTTTCGATTTCTTGGTCGTATGTGACAAGGATTAGGGTCGCCTGTCCAACCTTATGGGTTTTCTCCAGGTCCTCTGGTTTCCTCCCACTGCTTAAAACCCTCACCGGCAAACAAGTTATTGAAATAAAATTGAACCATATGTTAGTCCGGAAATTACATAGTTTTTGTCGAGTGGACATTAAATCGCATTTCTGTCTCTCTCACCGTGATATTAAACCACGTTTTTCCCTGTTTACTTTTTATGAAAACGATTTGTAATTCATAAAGCGACAAGTGGTCGAGCATGCACTTTAGATCCTTAGTGGCATGGATTCTTACCCACACATGCACATGCCAAGAAGATGAGTCGCCTGTCCAAACTAATAGGTTTTTCCCGGGTCCTCTGGTTTCCTCCATCAGCTAAAGACCCTTGAATACAATCTTTCTGCAAAAAATACTGATGTGACAATTTTGGTTAGATGTGCAAGATGTTTATATGTGTCCAGGCAACCACAGAATTTGCTGACTGGACTGTTTTACATTCACATTTGAAAATCGATGGTGAAAAAAAAATCCTGAATGCTTTTCAGAAATTAATCATGTTTTCTCAAAAAATATAAGCCTAGTTGCAGAAAGGAATGTATTTTTTTAAAAAAAAAATGAAAGGATTGAAGAATATATGTAGAAAGGTATTTCAATATAATGACTGAAGCATGCTGAGTTGCTGACTATCAGCAAGATATCTCAATCAGAAATTTTCAATCTCATGGAAACATTAAATGATATCAATACAATCAGATTGAAACACAGATCCTATTTCAAAATGTCCTTTTACTTGTCTTTACTACACTAGGATCTGTCAGAGTTGTTATAAATGAGGGATTAGCTAATGAAACGGTCTGTTAACGCGACTTCTTCGTGTTATTTGCACGGAGCTCTGGGTAAATTCCTAGAAATGTCAACGCTGATTGATTAATCAATGTCTGATGCCATAGGGTCAAAAGCCACTCGTTTGACCATTGACATGAACTATCACTACAATTTGTCAGATCTTCGTGTAGTGTAGGCCATCAAAAGTATAAAAATTTGAAACGAAATATAGATCTGTATTAAAATCATATGGTTAAGAACAGTACAACAAAAGAGATTTTATACCGATTCTGAAAAACTCAGATTAATGTCACTATTTCATGGTCGACCAAATAAAACTGTTCATTTTATCATTTTTCCTGGTGTAAAAGGTTTCAGTAGCAGGGGTCTCAATAATATTTGTACCTCTTATTAACGATTTAATAATGACCGTTAATGATGTGCTGCCGGCAACAATAATTACTTGCCATTATGCCTTTACTTCATTGAAATGTAACGAACTGGCATCCTCGCGATGTGATGGATAAAATCCACTTGTCGTTCATCGTCATGAACTTTGAAAGTTGCGTGACTTCTGGTAAATCAAGTGAGAGACAGAGGGATACAAGTTTAATAAACTGTGAAATTAAAAGATGTAAAATCTATGAAATTTCTATATAATTATTGACAAGACATTGACGAGGCTGCATTCCAGCACAACCAATTAAATCTGCTGACAAGAGGTTCACTGTCATATCAGACAAATAAAACAAACCAAATTCTTATAATCACTATATTTCTAGTTTCTTTATACACTAAATAGCAAGTGCAGGAGGATCGTACTACACGCAAAACAAAAAATCTAAACGATAAACCTGCGTACAAGACAGAAAATAGACATTGTAAAAAATAAACAAATATCAAATCAAGTGAATGGATATTGGTAGAATGGAGTTTAAAGGAGCTAAATCGTTAATATTTGTGATCTAGAAATTGAAACAAATGGGTCGCAACTCATATAATAATGTAATACGAATGTGTATCAACGGATTTGAATTCAAGCGTTTCCGTTTTTCACCATAATTTCAAATCGGTTATGTTCAGTGAAATACGCTAGAAGTCTCAATAGAATGGCAATCTCTAGCGGCTGGCTATTCCACTCCAGAAGTATTCATTGTGCAATCTTCTCCAGATAACAATATACGGTCACAGTTTCACACGACTTGTGGAATAAGTCAAGCCTCGCCCTTCAAGTCCTTTGTTATAAATGGCGCTGAAACGCATTATGGTACACGATTTATGTACCAATGGTAAAATGTTTATTTTGTCTTTAAATTGGGATATCAGAAGCCCATCTTTTCCTGGAAAGATCACAACATCAATGTTGAATTAAATTGAAAAATAATTCATGTTTTCAATGTCGAAGACTTTGGATGATATTGAGTTAGAGACTTAGCCACTTTAATGCTTCATCAACCTAATACAAACAGATGATTTGAAAGATTTAACATGTACGCATTGGGATACATCGCGCACATGCTAACCATTCGTCCACTCAACACAAACTATTTCATTTCGGGACTAACATATGGTTTAATTTTATTTCAAGTGAGAGAGAAATAAAGAGAAAAAGGGGGTTTAACATCAACTCGACACAAACCAGGTCATTTCAGGACTAACATATGGTTTAATTTTATTTCAATAATTCACTTGCACGAGGGGTCTTTAGCAGTGGGAGGAAACTGGTGGACCCGGAGAAACCCACGAGTTTGGACAGGTGACCCTACTCGGTTGTCACGTGCAACTGGGGATTTGAAACCACACCAGTTGACTCAATGACAGGCTTTATGATACAGCATGCATATGCTAACCATTCAGCCATCCAATTGCCCCAGTCAGGTTGAAGATATATATGAAATAGATATATCCAGTAAACAAACAGTTAACAGTACAACATGAATGTACAACATACAACATGAATGTAGGTTATATTGAATAATTGATAGTTTGTATGTAATTAAGTATTAATAATATTATCTAATCAGTGTTCTCTTTCATTCTCATCTCTACATCAAACAACTAATTAGGTTTCATCTCGCCCACGAGCAGCCTACTACAATAGACCATTGGATCCATGAAATAAGGGCTGATTGGCTGGTCAAATGGTTAGCACATGCGCAATGTATCATAAGGTCTGGCATTGAGTCAACTGCCGTGGTTTCGAATCCCTGGTTGTACATGATAAGGAGTAGTGCTGCCTGCTCAACCTTGTGAGTTTCCTCTGGTCCTCCTGTTCGTCCCACAGCTAAAGACCACTAGGCACAAACAAATTATTGATATAAAATTGAACCATATGTTAGTCCTGAAATGACCTAGTTTGTATCTTATATATAGTCCTTTAACAGATCAACGAACTTGCTTCTGCTTTGTCTTACAAAAACCAAATAATATTTGGTCTGTTTCAATGAAGAAATGTTTGTTAGTATATTGACTGTTTATTACAGAGCAATGTTTGTCAGTTTTGAAATAGAAAACTTTCCACAAAACAACAGGCTTTGGACCACTGAAGTCACTAAGTCCTCTCTTTGGTTTTGAAATAAGGAATATTGTCTTTCAGACCACTAAAATGACTTAGTCCTCTCTTAAGATTTGTCTAAATGAAATACACCTGAAAATTATGGCTATTTGATACAAGAAGCTTGGTTCATCTAGAAATTAATAAACCAGTTATGAGTTCCTGGCATATTACATCATTTTTTGAGAAGATTATTATATTTTCGAAGCCTGCAGCTGCCTGGCCAATATCATTAATCTAATGAGATAAAACACATGCCGTTATTAATATAGTTTGATGAGAAATAATAAAATTTAACGGATGTTATAAACATGTCTAGATCATCGCTGTTACATCTTCGCGGTTTTATTACATTAAAACAAAAAACAATGGAGATAAAACAGAGAGGATGTCGCCGTGGTGATGTGTTATGGGATGCAGGGTGATGTAGTACTGTAGTTAATGTTAGTTTGTTGGAATGAAACTTGCAGTGAGTAAAGCTTTGGTTGTCAGTAGATGACACCGGGGGCTCATATCTCATGTCATAAACAAGAGAGAGAGAGAGAGAGAAATGGGGTTTAACGTCCACTCGACACAAACTAGGTCATTTCGGGACAAACATGGTTTAATTTTATTTTCAATAATTCGCTTGCGCGTAAGGGTCTTTTAGCAGTGGGAGGAACCCGGAGGACCCAGAGAAACTTTAGAGGTTGGACAGACGACCCTACTCCTTGTCACGTACAACTAGAGGTTCGAAACCACACCAGCTGACTCAATGATACAGCACGGACGTGCTTACCATTCGGCTATCCAACCCCCTCATTAACAATAACTTCTAACAGATACAGAAATGAAGTTTAACATCCACTAGACTTAGAACCGATATCTCAAGCAGAATTAATGCCGAATTTGGAACCGGGGAATCGAAAACAACGCGACTTGATTTAATGACAGACCTTATGATACAGCGCGCACGTGCTAACCATTCGGCCACCCAATCCCCATCATCCTGTAGATTACTAAACAAGCAACAGCTCTTTAATGCAAGCCAATTGAAAGGAAGAGAAAGAAGAAATAGTCATGCTCTGTCAAAAACCACCACAAATAAATTTCAAAATGACTGAACTAATCATTGACTAAATATTAAAATATTAATTTCAAAATGATGGAAGGAATCATTGATGAAATATTAAGACTCGATCCATTCCTATCATTTCGCATCGGATCATATCCTATTCAAAAACAAAACCCCTGTGGATCAGCCAAGATAAAATAACGATCTACAGACACACCATGCTAATAATAAAAACAAATAATAAACTTGATAAATTAAACAAATAATATCTCTACCTTTAAAAATTTGGATCTTTTTGTTAATGGCCGCTGCTAACATGTTGTTGATGTGTCGATAACAATGTCCAGAAGAAAAGAATTGGGAAGAAATTCATCAAATTGTGAGTTATTTAATGTGTAAAATTCCCTACGCTGGGTTCTGCTGGGGTTATGGAGAACGTTATTACTGACAGATGTGAGCAGATAATGAAATTAACGATTACGGAAAGGATCACGAGGGACCACCATATTCCCCAACAAGTTTCACTTCTGGTAACGTGTTAATATACAACAGCTATAAGAACAGTTAATATACCATGCAACCTTGGTCATATTCCCTAGATGTTTAAAACTCATCTATTTTTAGAAGTTCTCAATGTAATGTGAAATGAAATGAGGTTTAACGTCCTACTGTTCTGCTCCAACTGGGCTAATGAAGACGGGCATACACCATACAGTGTGCTATGTCGAAAAATTTCTCCCAGAAAACGGAGCTACAACCTACTCTTATATCAAACTCCAACTGTACGACAACTTGACGTTTTTTCATCCTATCCAAACAACTTGACAGTTTCGTTTGTCAGGCTTTACACTTACAAGAGGGATCCCATCCCATCTCCACCAATCTCCGTCTGAGAATTGGCCTTAACCTAATTAAGTTCCGCCCCAAAATGATCATGTGAGTATTTTAAATGGACAGCATTTATGGCAGTGATGTATTCTCGAAGTATGACCTAGATGTGTCACAGTATGGGAGGATCCATGTTTGAAAATTTTGATGAAGAGTTTTGTATGTAATGTAAAATCGAAATTTTGACTAAAATTTTCAATATATTCTCTTTTTATTATCTACATGTAACTTGTAATTATTATAGCGAGAACTGTCAGCTTTTTATACAAATACTACATCATACATCGTTAATTACAATGTTAAATTGTTAACCAGACATTAATTAACTTATCCAGACCATAATCAACTCTCAATGTCAACGCTAGCCTGCGATATTTACTGGATAAGTCTCTGATTTGCTGCTCAACTTTCATTCATGATTTAATCATCATAACATGGATAATCGAGACTATGTTTTCATCGTGATGATTGAAGCAAAACAAAAAATTCAATCGCTTAATTCTTGGTTCAGAGTGGATCAATTTAACTGATATTTTCAGCAAATTCTCTTTATATTATCTTGTTTTTAACTATTATAATCGTAACTGACCGCTCTTTATATAATCTCCCTTAATGTATCTTAAAATAATCAAATTGAGTATATTTTAGAGTGTGGATTTTGCCATCAAATATTAGATATTTTTCGACAAATGCAAATAATGATCATCAATGATCCATCGCCTCTAGCGTTAATTAGTCATGTGAATATCCATCGCCTGTAGCGTTAATTAGCACCATGAATGTATATAATTTTAAAACATCAAAAATAAAATAAAGTATTTCGGACTTCCGTTTTAACTCAAATGAACCTAATTATCTGAATGAAATCATAAAAACAAATCCACTATAAAAAATAAATTCTATCATTTTGAAAAGATGATGCAATTTCATTCGTGTAAAAATCAACAAATTCTCCGCAATTCTATTTGTAAATGAAGAAGCTAGAATGTTGATATTAAACACGTAATTCATGTAATGGCAAATGTTGATTCAAGAACGAAGATGTAAAATGCATCTCGGCACGGCTGACATTATTACAACCAACCCACTTATAGTATTATTAATGGACTTCAGTTGCTTCTTCAATGAAAGGTGCGGAAGAAAAAAAGAAAATAGTTGTGTTTTCGTGTGATGGCTTCCTACACAAAAACAGAAAGTAGAGAAAATAAGCATTGGTCATGTACGATATTTATAGCTCTAGTAATTATTTCCCCCGTGAAACTAGCAGTTTCCAAGTTTTAAACAGATGTTAGCACTTAAAAGATCCTCGCTTGGCAGCTTTATATTTTTAAAAAGGCGTTAGGACTTCAAAGATCCTGGCTAGGCAGTTTCGCAGCTTTAAATAGATGATAGGACTTCAAAGATCCTAGCCAGACAGTTTCATATTTTTAGAAAGGCGTTAGGGCTTCGGAGATCTTCAACAGAAAAGGCAATAGGGCTCAGGAGGTCTTCGCTAGGCAGGTTTGTAGGTTTAGAAAAGGCATTAGGTTTCTGGAGATCTTCCCCCAGTTTCGTAGGCTTAGAAAGGTTTTGTAGTTTCATAAAAGTGTTAGGGATTTGGAGATCTTTTGCTAGTGGGTAACAAAATAATTTTTGATTTGCTGTTGTTTTTACTATACAGTTATAATGATGGTATCAAATCTATACATTACATACAAAATTTAAAATAAAATTGGGTTGGATACTTCCACGAGATATGACCATTCTAGAGAAAGCAAGTTCGATGACATCAATGTCAACTCCATAAATTCCTGTCATCTTTGTCATAGTAGTAGTAACCAGTAACAGAATAAAACAAGCCAACAGTGAGGCTGATGTCCCCCACCGAAATCCCAAAATAAATAGATGACACATATTAATTAATCGCACATTTATTTTTTTCAAACGTATCGAGCGATCAAACTGTACAGGAAGTGTCATTCAAAAGTGTTTTATAAAGAAAAATGCTAAAACCGACGAGAAAAATGAAAATGTACCCTAGTTAGGGGGACCCTAAAGGTAGACAAAAGGGCGCCCACGCTTGACAAAAGGGCCCCTCTGGCCAAGGGAAATGGCCCTCGTGTCCGAGTCAATTGTTTCTATACACTGTTACTGTCGAATCCATTACTGAATGAGAATGCAGTCATTGTATTGGCATAAAAATCATCAATCAAGATTAACCTAAGTTATCTTGTCCCAAAGTATCAACCAATCAAATTGCTTATCTCTGCCTACCCTAAGAAGAAAATGCTCATCTTCGAACTCCATCAAGGCATTGACCTAATAAGCATACACACCAATTTTGAAGATTTTAACTCAATTCGAAGGAAAGTTATTGTGTTCCAAAGTCTGGGCAAATCAAATTGCTTATCGCTCTGCTTACCCTGAGCAGAAAATGCTCATTATCGATCTTAGTCAAGGTATTACTGTAATGAAACTATACACCAAGTTTCATCACTCTCACTTAATTAGAACTAAAGTTATGGTGTCCCAAAGCATCAACCAATCAAATTGCTTATCTCTGCTTACCCTAAGCGGAAAATGCTTATCTTCGAACTCCATAAAGGCATTGATCTAATACGCATATACACCAAGTTTGAACTTTTTAACTCAATTAGAAGGAGAGTTATTGTGTTCCAAAGTCTTGGTAAATCAAATTGCTTATCGCTTTGCTTACCCTGAGCAGAAAATGCTCATTATCGATCTTAGTCAAGGCATTACTGTAATGAAACTATACACCAAGTTTCATCACTCTCACTTTATTAGAACTAAAGTTATCGTGTCCCAAAGCATCAACCAATCAAATTGCTTATCTCTGCTTACCCTAAGCGGAAAATGCTCATCTTCGAACTCCATCAAGGCATTGACCGAATAAGCATATACACCAAGTTTGAACATTTTAACTCAATTAGAGGGAGAGTTATTTTGTTCCAAAGTCTCGACCAATCAAATTTGTGTATCGCTCTGCTTACCCTGAGCAGAAAATGCTCATTATTGAACTTAGTCAAGGTATTACTGTAATGAAACTATACACACTTAATTAGAACTAAAGTTATCGTGTCCCAAAGCATCAACCAATCAAATTGCTTATCTCTACTTACCCTAAGCGGAAAATGCTCATCTTCGAACTCCATCAAGGCATTGGCCTACTAAGCATATACACCAAGTTTGAACATTTTAACTCAATTAGAAGGAGAGTTATTGTGTTCCAAAGTATCGACCAATCAAATTTGCGTATCGCTCTGCTTACCCTGAGCAGAAAATGCTCATTATCGAACTTAGTCAAGGTATTACTGTAATGAAACTATACACCAAGTTTCATCACTCTCACTTAATTAGAACTAAAGTTATCGTGTCCCAAACCATCAACCAATCAAATTGCTTATCTCTGCTTACCCTAAGCGGAAAATGCTCATCTTCGAACTCCATCAAGGCATTGACCTAATAAGCATATACACCAAGTTTGAACATTTTAACTCAATTAGAAGGAGAGTTATTGAGTTATTGTGTTCCAAAGTCTTGGTAAATCAAATTGCTTATCGCTCTGCTTACCCTGAGCAGAAAATGCTCATTATCGATCTTAGTCAAGGCATTACTGTAATGAAACTATACACCAAGTTTCATCACTCTCACTTTATTAGAACTAAAGTTATCGTGTCCCAAAGCATCAACCAATCAAATTGCTTATCTCTGCTTACCCTAAGCGGAAAATGCTCATCTTCGAACTCCATCAAGGCATTGACCTAATAAGCATATACACCAAGTTTGAACATTTTAACTCAATTAGAAGGAGAGTTATTGTGTTCCAAAGTCTCGACCAATCAAATTTGTGTATCGCTCTGCTTACCCTGAGCAGAAAATGCTCATTATTGAACTTAGTCAAGGTATTACTGTAATGAAACTATACACACTTAATTAGAACTAAAGTTATCGTGTCCCAAAGCATCAACCAATCAAATTGCTTATCTCTACTTACCCTAAGCGGAAAATGCTCATCTTCGAACTCCATCAAGGCATTGGCCTAATAAGCATATACACCAAGTTTGAACATTTTAACTCAATTAGAAGGAGAGTTATTGTGTTCCAAATTCTCGACCAATCAAATTTGCGTATCACTCTGCTTACCCTGAGCAGAAAATGCTCATTATCGAACTTAGTCAAGGTATTACTGTAATGAAACTATACACCAAGTTTCATCACTCTCACTTAATTAGAACTAAAGTTATCGTGTCCCAAACCATCAACCAATCAAATTGCTTATCTCTGCTTACCCTAAGCGGAAAATGCTCATCTTCGAACTCCATCAAGGCATTGACCTAATAAGCATATACACCAAGTTTGAACATTTTAACTCAATTAGAAGGAGAGTTATTGTGTTCCAAAGTCTCGACCAATCAAATTTGAGTATCGCTCTGCTTACCCTGAGCAGAAAATGCTCATTGTCGAACTTAGTCAAGGTATTACTGTAATGAAACTATACACCAAGTTTCATCACTCTCACTTAATTAGAACTAAAGTTATCGTGTCCCAAAGCATCAACCAATCAAATTGCTTATCTCTGCTTACCCTAAGCGGAAAATGCTCATCTTCGAACTCCATCAAGGCATTGACCTAATAAACACATACACCAAGTTTGAACATTCTAGCTCAATTAGGAAGAGAGTTATTGTGTCCCAAAAAGTGTGACGGACAGACGGACAGACAGACAGACAGACAGACAGACAGACAGACAGACAGACAGACAGACAGACAGACAGACAGACAGACGGACGAACCCATTTTAATAGTCCCCCAACTTTCTTCGAAAGGCGGGGGACAACAAATAGTTGCCATTCAAGATACACAAACATTTTGCAAGAGATGGACAGAGAACAAGCTGAATAAAAAAGCAAGATTTTGTACAATAAAGGGGCACACGAAGTTACTGTTTGATACCCACAAGAATATCAAATGGAAACCAGATCCAAGTCTCTAACTCAATATCATCCAAAATCTTCCATGCATTATTTGTCAATTTAAATCAACATTGATGCTGTAATCTTACTGGGAAACGATGGGCTTCTGATATCCAATATTTAAGACAAAATAAACATTTTACCATTGGTACACGAATCGTGTACCATAATGCGTTTCAGCCCCAGCCCCATAATGCGTTTCAGCAAGAGACTCGAGGAACAAGGCTAGAAACATTGCACCAAATCAAACACGTATGTAGACTGGAATAACCAAATGCTAGAAGTTTGCATTCGATTGAAATTGCTGGCTTATTTCGTCGAACATAGCTGATTTGAAATTAGAGTAAAAACGGAAACTATTGAATGTAAATCAGTTTATATACATTCATATTAGAGTAGGCCTATTATATGCATTGTGACCAACTTGTGTCGATTTCGAGGTCCCAAATATTAGCGATTTAGCTCCTTTAAATTCTATGTAAATCTGAGGTTTGTGTGGAGGAAATTGAATTCTATCTTCGAGTCCAGATATTCGCCATGGATACCACTATTTTTACAAGTTTCTTGGTGGTTAGGGAGAGACACACACCCCACTGGATTGATTCAAGTGACAAATTGCCCACAAGAGAGACGAGAGAGGGATTACACTCTGTGAGGGGCTAGCAATAACGTTCTAAAAAAAACTTTTACAGACATTTAATACAGGTATGTTATATTAATGAGATGGCATGTGGACAACTGATGACGATCAGCTATGGTCCCGGTGGATTAGTTTCTATGTAATAACTGTATTTATACAACAACTGTATCTATTCTAATCTCATTTACTGCCCACAAACCAGACGATTGTATTTTACGACTTTATTGGCTCTAACGCACTGGAAGCTGGTGCCAGTTGGCTACATTAGAACTGATTCTTCTGTCTTGTAATTCTTATAAAATGTTTTTAGAGATGGGTTCCATGACCTAGGGCAAATTACCAAACACATTACAAACGAAGAATAGTTAGATCATGGAACGAGGGGTAGCCAAACTTTAACATAGCATGCGGCAATTCATGTACACACAAATAAAGATGCAACAGACAATTCTTGTACCCCTCCATCTATGTTTTGTAAAAGTTTGTTTATAATTAAGTCTTAGCAGTTTTACAGGACTATTCCAGAACACAAGTCCATGTTTCCTAGTTTGATTCATAAGATGATAGCATAAAAGATATAATTAAATCGTTAAAAATATTGATCAGGCTTACTGCCTGACTTTATTACCACCACAGGTCCTGAGGTGGTTTTGATTGTATCCCGTCTCACCACAGGGAGGCAATTCAATGGTGTAAGATGAAATCCTTTTTATATTTTTTCATTATTTGAAGATCGGGCAGTTTAAGGTTGATTTTGTTCATCACTGAGGTCCCATGTACAAATGGGCATTGCACGTAGAAGATCCCTTGACAGTTGGACTTTGATATCAGAGTAGGCCGTAGCGCCGCTGCCCGGGCAAAATTTCCCTCATAGCACACTGTAAGGCGTATGCCTGTCTTCATTAGCCCAGTCAGAGCAGAACAGGGGGGTGTTAAACACCATTTCGTTTTCAATCACAAACTGACTTGAAAATTAATGGATTTTAACCAAGATTTTCTATTAAAAGACAAAAACTTTCTGCTGTGGTTTTTTTTTATAAAAAGAAAATAAATGGAGTAGTTAATCTTCTTCAAGCTGTAGAATGTTTATCTTCCTCCCTCCTAATTCATTTACATAAGTATTTAATTACCTTATTAAATTATTACATGTGGTATCGTTTAGAGAGGGAGAGAGAGAGAGAGAGAGAGAGAGAGAGAGATGGGCTTTAACTTCCAACTAGGTCATTTCGGGACTAACATATGGTTTAATTTTATTTTGTTAATTTGCTTGCGTGTGGTTTAATTTTATTTCATTAATTTGCTTGCATGTGGGTCTTCGCAGTGGGAGGAAACTGGAGAACCTGGAGAAAACAGACGAGATTGGACAGGCGATCCTACTTCTTGTCAGGTACAACCAGGGATTCGAAACCACGCTAGTAATTGACTCAATGACAGGCCTTATGATACAGCATGCACGTGCTAACCATTCAGCCATGACAGATCATATTCAATTTTTGTTCCTCATAAATGTATATGACTATGTGTAAGTGTACATGTATGCATGCTGTCCATAATGGACGTTTTAATGCAATAAACATCTGACCCCGAGTTCACAAAAAAATTCAATCATTGTTTATGAGAACAATCTTTGATCCAGAAAAAAAAAATCTTTAAAAATAGTTTCTTATTGATGTATTTGATACATTAAAACAACAGAAGTTTTATCATTAAGGGACATATTTAGACTTAATGCTTTGTGTACTTGGGGCCATATCTGGTGGATCCCAGTGATGGCTAAGACAGTTCTCCTAGGTTATCCAGCATGCTTTCCCTTTGCCAAGGTGCAGGGCAGATGGGCATGGCAAGGGCAGTTCTTGACTTCTTCAAATTCACTAATGTAAACAACATCTATCAATTTCAAAACAATCAGATTAGAAATGTATTCTGTAGGGCAATGTACAACCATATTTCCAGGTGCACAGGTGTATAAAAACCAAGTGGTTTGGCATTAAGAAAGCCTATTAAAATATTGTTTTTTATTTCTTGCAGATAAAAAAAATAATTTAAAAGAAAAAAAAAGAAAACTTGGTTGCTTTTAGTTTCAATTTTTTTTGTGATTTGAAATATAAAACAAAACATCCTTAAGATTTTCTTTGCTATTTATTTTCAAAACATGTGTGGAGTTAAAAAGAAAATTAGCTTGGACAAGTATTTTTATTTTCTCATAAATCTATAAATATGTCTGAAATCTTCTTGCAAAGGATGTAGATTAGGTAATTTCAGGATTGACACATTTTATTTATTTCATTAATTTGCACGCAGCAGAAGGAAACTTGTGAACCCAAGATAACTAGTATGGTTGAAATCATGTGTTATTTTCTACTTTCAGGAGAACTTAACCACACACAAACGAAACCCATAAGACAAACCCATGGACAAGACAGACAATAAAACATTGCAGTCTCAAGTCTCTCTTCCTTCCACTCGTAGATTTGAAAAGCTTTTGCCGAAGATTTCAATTTTGATTAATGTATTTGACATGAATATAAACCAGCCTATCAACTGGTGAATCGGCAACATTGCCATTTCTCCGTATCGCAGCATCGGGATTATTTTTTCACCGCACAATCAAACATTGGACGAGGAATGAAAGAAAATACAAATCTTAAATCAAATCTCTCATAAAGCAGTTGATTTAAATTCCGGACAGAGTAAGTCAATAAAATATCGCTAGAAATTTCCCCCACAACCCATCAGTAATATAATAAAAACGTTTTTATCTCGATTTTAAAAACTCTGCGATTAGATTTCCAATACGACTTGAGACGATTAATTTGATCAGTATGAATGTAAGAGATACATCCAGTCTGGAAACATATCAACAGATTTCAACAATTTCACTTCAACGAAGGTCATAAAAATTCACAAACAAAAAAATATCCAATAGTGAAAGCAGGTTATTAAGTATTTTACTTCCCTGCACTGACGGGATCTAGACAGAGACAACGACCTGGCCCCGAGTTCACAGGGATTAGACAGAGACAGCGACCTGGACCCGAGTTCACAGGGACCTAGACAGAGACAGCGACCTGGACCCGAGTTCACAAAACATTCTCAAACGTAAGTTGAGAATTTACTCAACTTTCAATCACTGTTTATAAGAAATATCTTTGATCCAGAAACACAAAACTTTGCATACACTTTCTTATTAGGGTATTTGATACATTGGAACAACAACAGTTTTATAAAGGGCCATGTTTGAACTACAATAAGTCAAATTTATTTGAGTATATTCTCAACTTAAGTCTTGGATGCTTTGTGGACTTGGGGCCAGGTTTAATGTTTACTAGACACAACTAAGTCATTTCAGGACTACTTTATGGTTCAATTATATATCAATAATTAGCTTGTGTGTAGCTGTGTATGGGAATAAACCCGAAGACCCGGAGAAAACCCACGAAGTTGGTCAGACGACCCTACTCCTTGTCACGTACAAGTGGGGAATGGAAACCACGCCAGTTGACTCAATGGCAGACTTTATGATTTAATGCGTAAACATTAAATAATTCAGCCACCAAAATCCACCGAACTGTTCTGATATATACTACATTCTAGTATTCATATATCCCAGCACAATATAAATATAATATTATCAAATAAAGTAAAATATGATTTAACGTTCTACCCTTCTACTCAATCAGGGCTAATGAAGATGGGCATACAATGTGCTACGAGGGATATTTTGCCGAAAAGCCACTAAACTCCATACGTTAGTCCCAAATTCATCTGACTATTCTTGAGTTGACGTTCAAACCAATTTTAGAATAAAGAGGATGAAGAGACAGAGAAATGGGGTTTAACTTCCACTTGACACAAACTAGGTTATTTCTGACTAACATATGGTTCAATTTTATTTCAATAATTCACTTGCGCAGTAAGAAGAAACCAGAGAACATGTCGAAAACCACGAGGTAGAACAGGCAACCCCACTCCTTGTCAAGTATAATCAGGGGATCGACACTACATCAGTTGACTCAATGACTAAATAAAATGGATTAGTAAAAAAAATTGGATAAAAACAATTAAATATCCATTTTCTTATTTTGACCCGTATAAACCAGAACTTGTCCCCCTGTAATGAAACGATTATTATCATTTTCAATTCAACAAAAAGCAAACACAGACAGAATTCTATATACACATCAAATAGCGACGTCAAAAGAAAAAATAATCCAATTTATTTTTGTTAAAAAGCTTTTGGCAGTTGTGTGGCCGAAACAGTCACGCTATAGAGAGTCAACTCAAAATAAATTGGAAAATACACTTCATCAAAACCTTTAAGCACATTCAATTTTGAATAGTCAAGTAAACTAACTTAAAGAGATAGAAGTTTGAATTGTTAAGTGCGTCGATGACCCTAGGGTAAATATTGTCTGTGAATATATATAACTGTAAAACCTGGACTGCCCTCTCAACTCCAGGAGGGGTTATCTCGTCTAGATGTTTAATGCTTGTTTGTGAAATCGTATGGTCAGTCACTGAGTCAACAGTACCTTAGAAACTGATTTCTTCAGTATTAACGCATTTTATAAATGATGATATTATTATTATTAAGAGAGAGAGAGAGAAATGGGGTTTAACGTCCACTCGACACAAACTAGGTCATTTTGGGACTAATTATTATGAAGTAGCATCGTGTCAATTCCCCGCTTGTCTGTGACAAGAAGTAGGGTCGTCTGTCCAACCTTTTTAGGTTTTCTCCACAGCCTCTGGTTTCTCCTTCCACAGCTAAAGACACCTGCCTACAAGTAAGTGAATTATTGAAATAAAATTGTTAGTCCTGAAATGACATTGTTTGTGTCGAGTGGATGTAAAACCCCATTTCTCATTCACTCTCTACAGGTAATGTTTGCAGACGTACAGTATGAGGTAAAGGGCAGGAATTTCAACAATTCATTCACATGCTGACAGGTCTATAGAAGAGCAATAAAAAACAACCCCAGATAACTTGTAAAATCAGAATATTAGAATCAATATGTAAACTTACGGCGAACCAATTGCAGTTTGGTTAAAATCAGAATTTATTTATTTTCTACATGTAATAAATCTAGAGGTTGAATTTAGTCCGGTGCAAATCCACGCATTTTTCTCTCGATTAATGTTCGTATTGTCTGGTGCAAATCCATGCATTTTTCTCTCGATTAATGTTGGTATTGTATTTTAAGTCTGATTGCATCTCGTTGTATTTGTATATGGATGCAGACGTTTTTAATGGTTGCCAGCGTTTAGTAAAAAATTAAACAAAAAGCAATGAATGGTCTTGTTACATTAGACTAAATGACTGTTCCCATGGGAAACATGGTATTGTACTTTATACGGCTAGGTTAGACTGACTCGAGATTGTTAGGAGAATATAAAAACCGTCCTATATATACACGATATTCACCGACATCAGACAATCTCCACAGCGCGTATCTTCATGGTCAATATAATGAGATAGAATAACATGAGATCGCTGGTCTATCTTTATCAATAGATGGAAAAACCGAATATCTGGGGTACATATACGACAAACCGAATATCTGGGGTACATATACCACAAACCGAATATCTGGGGTACATATAGACATATAATTAAACAGATTATCAAAAATAAGTTGGGAAGGCCTACCATATATAAAAAGAATTAGCTACACACAATTCTTGCATTTATTCATTCATCCCTTTATTTTTCCTTTCATCCCTTCATTTTTTCATTCATTCATTTAATCCATTCAACCTATTTTTTTTATTCATGCATTTAAGTCATTCATCCCTTTATTTAATTCACTCATCCCCTTATTTATTCATTCATTCCTTTATTCATTCATCTCAGCCTCTCCATCTCTCTTACAGCCTCTCTATCTCCTTCTCTGTCTCTATCCCATGGCTTTTAGTACTCTCTCTGGTTTTATCCCAGGCCTTCTAGTACTATCAATTCTAGAAATTAATTTCTAAAAATAGATTGTAATTCCCATAAAAAGACAGACAACCACTTGATGATGTGATTTACTGAGTTACGAAAGAGCTTTTACATCTTCAGGCTCAATGTTTCTACATTTGTGTGATGGTTTATTTTTTTTAAAACTATGAAACTAACGACCGAACTGAAAGGATTGAATTTTTTACAGCACTGATAGAAAATAATATCATTCACTCAAGATCCTATCTTCAGTGGACTGCCTGATGAAAATCACCTCAAAGAACCCTTGACAGTTGGAATTTGCAATAAGACTAGGTTGAAGCGCCGCTGCCCGGGCCGAAATTTCCCTCGAAATCAGAAAAACAGAAACCTCATTTCCTCTAATTTCATATCGGGGGTTGGGATGGCCCAGTGGTCTAGAGTGCTGCGCTTCGACCTCTAGCTGGCCGGTCACCTCTAGCTTGCGGCTGTGGTTTTGATCCCTGGTGTGAGCGTATGTGGCATGGAGATAGGGGCGCCTTCTCAACCTCGTGGGTGTCCTCCGGGCACTCTGGTTTCCTCCCACTGCCAAAGACCCCTAGGCGCAAGCGAATTATTGATATAAAGTTGAAACCATATGTTAGTCGCGAAATGACCTAGTTTGTGTCGAGTGGACGTTAAACCCCATTTCTCTCTCTCTCTCTCTCTCTAATTTCATATCAAATAATAAGATAACAATTTCAATGAATGTCTCAAGCTTGCATCAGAGGTCATAGGGTCTGAAGATTCCTTTATAAGCTCTGATATCCCTTTGTAAGAAATGAAATGAAACGAAATAGCGTTTAACATCCTACTTTTCTTCCCTGACTGGGATAATGGAGACAGGCAGATGACAGGCTGTATGCTATGAGGGGAATTTGACCCAGGTAGTGGCATTAAAACCTACTCCTATTTGGAATATAAACTGTCAAGCGATCTTTTATGTGCACACCAATGTGTCCACAGGACCACAGTTTTTTGTTTCATCCGAACAACCATACTTTATCAGGGCCTCCAATCAGCATCACTGACAAAGGGGTGACCAAGCAGGAAAATACAAAATCTAGTCCATCTATATTTTCCGCCTGTCCAGCCTCATGGGTTTTCCCCAAGTCCTCCGGTTTCCTCATACTGCTAAAGACCCCTACGCACAAGTGAACTATTGAGATAATATTAAACCATATGTTAGTCCCGAAATGACCTAGTTGGTGTCGAGTGGACATTGAACACCATTTCTCTGTCTCCCATCTATATTTGTTTCACACAGCTAGTATTAACCTATATTTGGCTGGAACCAGAAAAAAACCATGAATAATATGAATACTAATGATCTGTGGGATCAGATATGGACTTATAATGAATAGAAACCAAAACGAAATGACAAACAACAATTATATCCTTATAACATCTACTAAATTCAGTTATTTCATGACCCCTGTCCAATATCTTTTGATAAACAACAATTATACCCTTATAACATCCAGTAAATCGGTTAATCCTCAGTTTTTGTCCCATCCAAACAACTAAGACAATCCATAAATTAGTATAAAAGTTCTGGGTACAATCATATCATAGAAAAAGGACGAAGCACTGATGGGAGGGGGGGGCACACTGGGAAATCCTCTTGAATTTTCGTGGCCAATGCAGAGTCTTACTCACTGAGTTAGCAAGCCTCCTGAATTACCAATACGAAATGACAAACAACAATTATACCCTTATAACAGCGATTAAATCGTTTATTTCACGATAAAATTTGATAGCATAACTTCATTACAAGCCCAACTTATTGCATTAATTCTTCATTCCATTTGACCATAAATGTTACAAATGCAACCTCTTTGGGCCTTACATTTCTTTAATACGCACTTTTGTTCTGTAACATTAAATACAAGGTACCCTATGGAATACTGACGTTATACAAAACTATTGTAAATTATTTAGAATCTATATCTATTCCTGTTAAAACGCTACAGAATGTATTCAGCCTTTTCCAGTAGTATTATTCTAAAGCATTTGTACCCTTATACAAGCTGCCCTAAAATAGGCGTCCACCCCAAACAAACAGAGAGACAAATCATATATCCAAAAATATTAGCACGATTTTATTTCATGCATGGCAAAGGTTGAAAGATTGAAGACAAACCGATCTAATAACATAATTAAAGAACTTTTCACCCCTCTGGGGAGCTCGACAGAAATGTCATTGTTGATGTAGATATGATTACAGATTGTACGAACACAACAAATTATTTCGACGTTTATCACATTAAATAAAAAGACAACAAATAATTACAACAGTTGCCATATTAACTAAAAAGAGATAGTTCATCTGACAATAATATCTCCTGCTTTAGACCATTAACCAATAAATCAATACGCCTGGTACTATAATACTATAATGATATCAATACGCCTGGTACTATAATCATACTATCAACCATCATTAGTTAAACAAACAATTACACCAATCGTTCAATTTATTAGTGTTTAAAGCGGCCTTCAGACAGTGAGATAGACAGAGAGAGACCGAGAGGGTAAGAGAGATAGAGGCTGAGAGAGGGTAAGAGAGAGTGAGGTGAGAGAGAGGAGAGAGAGAGGGTAAGAGAGAGAGAAGCTGAGACTTAGAGGGGGTAAGAGAGAGGGAGGGTAAGAGAGAGGGAGGGTAAGAGAGAGAGATGCTGAGAGAGAAGAAAAATAGAGGGTAAGAAAGAGAGGATAAGAGAGAGAGAAGATAACAGAGAAAGACAGGGTAAGAGAGAGAGAGAAGGCAAGAGAGAGAGAGGCTGAGGGTAAAAGAGAGAAAGGTAAGAGAGAGAGGGTAAGAGAGAGCAAGGGTGAGAGAGAGAGAGAGAGAGAGAGAGAGAGAGAGAGAGAGAGAGAGGCTGAGACATAGACGGTAAGAAAGAGGGGGTAATAGAGAGAGGGTAAGAGAGAGAGAGAGAGAGGCTGGGACAGATGATAATAGAGGACAAGAGAGTGAGACTGGCTGAGACAAGGAGGGAAAGAGATAGAGAGAGGGTAATAGAGATAGGGTAAGAGAAGATGTAACAGAGCAGTCCAACCAAATCATTTGGAGACTTATAATAAAGATATGATACAATCTTATTTAAATAAATCATAGGTGGAAACCCATAGAAACTTGGGATTAAAACCACCTCGCTTGACTAAATGACATATCTTCTGATCTAAAGCACAAGTGTTTGATTGTTCGACCACCACTACTCTCCGAGATGTTCAGTAGTCAAAAACACATGTTTGCATTTACGTCTCTTGATATCTTAATATATATATATATTCAATAATTCAATTATTTAATCAAATGTATAAATATTTAATATAAAAATCATTTAATCAAATGTATAAATATTTAAATATAAAATTATCTAACCAAGTATATAAATATTTATTTAATATAAAATTGATCACACTAAATGTATACATATCTTATCAACCAAATGTATAAATACTTATTTAATATAAAAATGATCTAACTAAATGTATAAATATTTATTTAATATAAAATTATTTAACCACATGTATAATATATAAATTATCCAACCAATTTAATATATCAATTAATTCAACCAAATGTAAAAATATTTATTCAATATAATAATTATTCAATCATATTTATATACATTAATACTTGAAATAGACTGTTCAAGTGTTGTACTTGAAGCGTTCTATTTGAAGTTTTCTATATAAAGCACTCTATTTGAAGTGTTGTATTTGGATTGTTCTATTTGAAGTGTTCTACATAAAGGAATATCATGGAATGGATTTGATCATCTCCTAAACTCAAAACTTCATTTTGAGACTAACATGTTGTTTATGTATAATGCTATGGAGTATAGTTTTAACCAAGCACCTGCAATAGTAGGCCTACCAACTTTTCCTAGATTTACATCTATCAACGATTCAGGTTTTTAGTCTCTTCCGAACCACTTGTTAACATTTTAGTTATCTTTTGGGTTCAAGCCCCAGACATTCAAGCTGAGAGTGATCAAGTGCTCATAACCCTTGGCTACCAAGTTCCCTATTGTTACATAAAACCCTTCCTTTTATATAATATTTAATTGGAATGTGCAATTTTATTACTGCAGTGACTCTTAAACTTGTTTGGGGTGGAACATGGCCTAGCAGGGAAGAGTCACGATCTACTCTTATATCAAATTCCAACTGCCAAGAGATCTTTTATGTGAATGCCAATGCGTACACGGCACCTTGATTTTTCGTCCAATCCGAAAAACTAGACAGTTGTCCTTTTCAGGACTAGTGTCTTACCCAATTATAGTCACCGTGATTCCCTGCATCCCTGGAAAGTTTGATGGTGACTTTAATGTAAAATAAACGAGTAGAGTAGAAAATGAAACACGAAAGGATCATGTAATCTTTTCATTAGCGTTGATTTCAATTATACCATTAATAACACTACCGATCGGGGTTTAACGTCCACTTGACACAAACAACGTCATTTCGGGACTAACATATGATTCAATTCTTATTTCAATAAATCATTAACACGTAGGGGTCTTTAGCATTGGGAGCAAACGGGGGAACCCGGAAAAAAACCCCAAGTTGGACACACGACCCTACTCCTTTTTACCAGGGAATTGAAACCACGCCAGCTGACATCAATGATACATTAAGCCATCTACCCCCCCACCCCCTACTACCCCACCTATCAAAGAATGATTGTAAACCAGAGCTTTTCTTCTCAATTCATAAAAACGATTGGTGAGACAGTTCGCAAAAGCAATCATTTGTTTATCCAAATCAGCATACCATCAATAAATCAAAATGTTTATTTCTTAATTGAAATGAATAAAATGTTGAAAGCAATCGATGAATTAATTGCAGTCTGATGTTACGTTCTTATATAACCTAGTAGATTTATTTGTTGCTGCTACAACCAATGTAATTAGACTTGCTGTATTAATAATTAATCTATCCCCCTGGTTCCCAAGAAAATATGACAGGTAAAGTCAATAAACAGTTAATAAATTAATGAATACACCTGAATCACAGATGGGTCACACCTGGGTCACACCTGGACATCTGATCAACTAACGACTACAACTACATTCAACAGATGGGGCCATATGTGTAATTCGGGGAAGAAGGGGCCATGGAAACAAAACCTTCATGTATAATTTATGTGTAGGCTAAAACACAAGACTGAGGTTATGCAGGGGGGAGAAAGACTGAAGAAAATAATCTGAGAAAAAGAAAAACCGAGGCCGAGGTTTTTCTATCGAGGGTTTTTTCTGAAGTTTTTCTTCCCCAGCGTAACCAAAGTCGTGGACTTTATCTTGCTTATAAACCGTCAATGTTTACATTGGAGAGGGGTTTTACATAGGCTAAGCCAGTTCGCCAATCCCATTCAGACAACCTGAATAAAATATTGTTAAAAAAAATGGAAAATAAAACATACCCTGGAAGAATAACCCGATACAGGTTTAAAGAAAAAATTTAAAAACAATAACCCCAAATTCCTCCTATATATTCAGACCGCAAGTTATTCCGGGCGTACAATATACCCCAAAGTTGAAAGAGATTTACCGTTATAGGTTTTTAAGTTAGCATAGCATACGTACAAATGATGTGTAGGTGGTCAGAATGAAGTTCAAAATTTTGGACTGCCACTGTATGTAGTTTTTCATTGTTTCAGGGGTGAATCCATAAGGGGGGGTTTGGGGGGGTTCAAACCCCACCCTACTTAGCTACATAGACAATTTTGTAAAACAAGACTTCAGGAGAAAAGTGTAACAGCGGTCATGTGGGTCTTTAGCAGTGGATATCCCCGAGAAAATTCACGAGGTTGAACAGTACAACCACATAACGTACAATCAGGGAATTGTAACCATGGCAACTGATTCAATGACAGACCTTATGATAGAAAGCGCACACCCTAACCGTTTAGTCACCCACCCCCCACCCCCACCCCACCCACCCACCACCCACCCCCCACCCCCCCGGAGGAGAAAAGAGCAACTGTCCCCACATTTGTGTCTTAAGTGACTTTTAGGACACAAATCAATATTTCTCAGCAAATATATGATGTGTTGGTAGCAGTGGGGGGGGGGGGGAACTGGAGAAAACCCTTGACGTACAAGAAGGAAATTAAAATGTTCGTACAGTACATGACTAAATGGCTAACGTTGTGATCTTACATGCTTTTAATCATTCCCCGCCCCCTGACAGATAAAATAATGATATATTATATACATACACTGCCTTGTGTATGAAACCTACATATATTGCCTCCTATACAAAACAGATTAATTAATGCATATACTGCCTTGTGTATGAAACATGTCTAATGATGTATATATTGGATGGTGTACAAAACCAATTTATATGTGCATGCAGTGTACCAACCATATTTATATGTGCATGTACTGTCTGGTGTACAGAACCTGTTAATTGATGTATGTACTACCTACTGTACAAAACATATTTATATGCATGTACTGCCTGGTGTATAGAACCTGTTTGTGTTCAACAACAGCTGTATATACAGTAGGGAAGACAATCAATCAAAGAAACTATAATAATAATGTCTACTTACTTTTTTCCTTGGAGAAGAGCAGGTGCTTTCTGAGTGGAGGGAACAACTGATAGATTATCATTCGAAACATTCGCCCGTTTTTTAACAAACTTTTCGTAACATTCATAAATATCAATTAAAACTGGAATGTCAAGCTCACTGAATAAACTTTTTTTTTCTTTCAAAGAGATCAAATATGTTATACACAACTAGTTTATCAGGGCCTGTTAAAAAATTCACGATTTTCGTTTAAGATGATTTAAACGCACTGACAGTCAATGATAAATTGAGCACATATATGAATTTGATTTTAAATATTATTCACAAAACATCGCTCGGTCTCCTCAAATGTTAACGAACAAAAACGATCTCTGTGAATCTTGATTTATAAGGAAGCTCATAAAATCACTCTTGTCATGTGGCACATAAAATCTGTCAATTTCTCAAAACGACAAACGCATAAAATATTTCCGGGATTAGAAATATACAGTAAAAATTCTGCCAGTAATTTCCGACATTCGAAATAAATTGTATAAATTTAAAGAAGTGTTTGAATATGTTGTTGGTTACTACAGACCTGATAAACCACGAAATATAAACGGTGTATATGTCCCTTGGATTGTTTATCTCTCCAACACTCTTTAACATAAATAGAATTAATGCTGATCAAACTTGGAATGCTGTGAAATATTACACTGTAGTCGATTTCACAAAAATCACAGTTTACACAAAAATATACCAGTCACTATGTCGACCGTTGCTAGGAGATCTTACTAACTGAATATTCAATATTCAACCAAATTCTGTAACACTGAATAAATGTTTATGTTGAATTCACAAAAAATAAGATACTTATGAATTTAATGTTTTAAGTTTTGTCAATTCATTCCTCGTGGAATTAAATGATAAACAAAAGTGACTCACGTAAGCCCGGACTCGAGAGAACTGTTCCTGATGTTGGGAATGTAGAAAATGACTATCCCTATATGATAGAATGATCACATGTAGCGTAGAGTAGTGTCGCAGTGAACTGACGAAGATAAATGGCAGTAGTGTGTCAGGTTGGGAATCTAGTGCCACACTCGGACGTCCTGATACCATGAAAATCCTGTGTAATCTCTTCTCCTAGAGACAGAATGACACGATATTGCTATGAGACTGTTCTCGTTATGTCAGCCACTGTACAACTGATAAACAATATGCTATCGCAATACAGTAATACATTTACATGATTACCCACAAGTCTACTATTTACGATCGTGTACCTTTTAATTTACTTCTTGCTCATGTCCACAATTATTCACTAGCAACTTTTACAATAAAATGGATGAAATCTTAAAGTAAAAAACAGAATCACAGAAATAGATTTATATCGAATTAAAGGTACTGATGTGTGTTTTCATTCAGTTCAGTTCTCAACAATTATAGATGAAGTTTTTAAAAGATAACATCAAAAGTACTCATGGTATGAAGCAGTCCTGCAGTTTATTAATTTAATTTATCAAATAATTTTATCTTCCAATAAATTCCTTTCACTTCACATGAAACTATATTAATATTATTATACCTTTTTATAGGATATACACAATAACGCACAGTAAAATAGGAGTTAATATTATTATATCTTTAGGATATACGCAATAATATGCTCAGTTAGATTGAGGTTAATATTATTGTATCTTCAGGATATATGCAATAATGCACACTTAAATAGCTTTTATTATATCTGTATATGCAATAATATGCACAGTTAAATTATTATATCTTCAGGATATACACAATAATGCACAGTTAAACAGGGATTTATATTATTATATCTTCAGGATATACAGCAATTACATGCAGTTAGATCTTAATATTTATATCACTAGGATATATATATGCAATAACGCACAGCTAAATAGGAATTATTATATCTGTACCATATACACAATTTCGCACAGTTTAAATAGCTGTCTGTAGGATATAGGCAATAACACACACCTAAATATTTCAAATATCTATGATCTATGATAAATTGATAGAAGTATATTGAATTCCTGATACTTTATATTCCAATTTACATCTAAGACCTCTCTCTTTAAAGTTTCTGCTTCATTTTCTATTCTATATTAATATAAAATCTGGCGACACTGGGATAATTTGATCGTTTATCAATTATATTTCACTTATCAAAATTTGATTTAAACATGTTAGGCTTGTTCATCCTTCACTACTGGTATTACATAGATGTGTAAGAGTACACTATATCATAGCCTACCTTGTGTTCAAGTCTTGTCACAAATAGATACAGTATCGTAGGTATGTACTACAATAGTATTAGCCTCTCACTGCATCATTTCAAATCCAAAATACAAATTAAACACACTCGATGAAATCCATTACAATAAATATGATCAATTCTATTTTAATAATGTTCACAGACTATCAGAGATGTCGGTTAAGTGTAAATATCTGGTGAAATGATAAATTACTGGTTTCTAGTGCTACAATTAACAAACAATATCCAGTAATTTGGCCTTCTGTCTCATCAGAATTATTAATATTAATATCCAATATCGTAGTTATCAACACCTTGGTGAGAATCCTGGATAACAGTACAGAGATCCCAATAAGCGGAGAAGCTATATACCAGTGAATATATATACTAATGAGAATATTATACGACTGTGTGAATATCTCTAGTAGAAGGCTTATAAATTCCAGGTATGAGTGTAGCCTGCGATATTACACACTGGTGAACAGACGTATTGGAAGCACTAGTATATATATCTTGTCAATAAACCCCAGGTTATATAACTATTACATATACACACACAGAGCGCCATATACAATATTATAGTCCTGGCTGTTGAATCAAAACATTATAAATCACACTGGAATAATTAATTATCTTGAGTAGTTTTGTTAAATACGTACGGATGAATTAATTATGAATCAGTTACATAACTTCTGTCCACAGAGAGAAATATTATACCGTAAAATACGGAAACAATTAAATAAGTGAAATCTTGTTACGTCAACGGACCTACGCGAAACAAAGAACACTGATTTACGTACAGATATATACTACATACACAAAATTAATTATTCTCTAAGAAAAAAAACAAAGATGGCAGATGTTCAAGAGATCAATTTGTACCCAATTTTCATGTGCTACAAATTTTAAAATGTTAAAAATGTTTTAAAAAATTCTGTTAGAACTTTGATTAATTACGCTGTAGACATAAATTCACTGGAAATGAAAACATAACATTATGTTGAAATTTGATCGATGCATAAATGTGTCACTGGAATTCTGCAATTTGTAACGGTTGAAACATCAACGTGTCACTGCCAAGTAGAAAATGGAACAAGAATTTACGCAATTACCAAACTGCAGTACATCTAGTCTGAGTTCGAGTTGTAACAAACGACGATTTATATCACCAAAAGACCAATTCCTTTATCTCACCAAAAGCAATAAATTGCTAAATACTATATTTAGAACGTGGACTAGAAAAAATCCTGTTTGAACGTAGAAATCACAGCCAGATACGAGAGAAGACTATTAGATATAAACGCTGCTATAATCAGTCAAATACTGGCTTCAACTTTACAGACCTTTCTACCAGGAGATTTCTCACGAAAAACGTCATTTTCTTGTTCCTTTAGAAGAAGTTTTACATTCAATCAATAAGGTTGTAATACAAGTCAACATATCTCAACTTGTATTTCCTTCGATTGTTTTACACAAAAATAACAATTTTTGTTTTTCTCTTGAATAATCTAACATCAGACTTAAAACCCTACAAAATTTCAAATTTGGCATAAGAGCATTATATTTGTTTAAAACTTTAAACCCACACACGACTTCCTGAAGAGAGAGAGAGAGAAAGATAGTGTGAATGCATGAAAGCAAACGTAGAGGGGGGGAGCCAGGGTGAATCAATGTAAAAGTTACTGGAATTTTCTTGCCGCATGCGCTCCTCCCCTCCCCCAATAAGTGGTGTAGGCAGGCCCATATCTAGACACCATTAAGCCGGGGGGCATTACCTTTCGGTAGGGGGGCGAACATTTTGAGGAAATTTTCGGAAAAGTCATTCTAACAGACTGTTGTTATCATCATGCTATATAGTTACCTAGACGTCTAATAAGCATTTTAAAATAAGTGTTCAAACAAAAAAAAATAGCTTTTTTAGGTTAATATAAGGAACTGTGTATACTTAAATGATTGTTAGCAATTTCTGAGCGGGGGGGGCGAGCATTTCGTTCAGTTTTTTCCATCTAAATGAGAAGGGAAGTGCTTGATGTTCCATGTAAGTCCCTTTTGCCTACACCCGGACCCGTATCTACAGGGGGGCGCGGGGGGGGGCATGGCCCCGCGCCCCCCTGTAGATACGGGTCCGGGTGTAGGCAAAAGGGACTTACATGGAACATCAAGCACTTCCCTTCTCATTTAGATGGAAAAAACTGATGAAACGTAGGAGAGATTGAGAGAGAAATAGGGTTTAATGTCCACTCGACACAAACTAGGTCATTTCGGGACCAACATATTATGGTTTTAATTTTATTTCAATAATTGGCTTGCGCGGAGGGGTCTTTAGCAGTGGGAGGAAACTGGTGAACCCGGAGAAAACCCACAAGGTTGGACAGGCGACCCAACTCAAGTGATTTAATGTGGAAGTACAAATGGATGTTATGATAAGAGATATATGATTGAATAAATCTGTACCTCGAGGGTGATTAATATAATTGATATATAACATTAAAATAACCTTGTATATAAATCACAAACAGGGAGAAAATAAACATGTACTTTAACCAGCCAGACATTTTCTACTACACGGCGATCTCAAATATAGAATTGATCAGAGAGATGAGCTCCCATTTAAGACAAATTTGATCATTTTGCGTTCGATCCTGTTTTTCCCTTGCAAGTCGTGCCGGACAGAGGGTCCGACAAGGACAGCTGTCTAGTTGTTTGGATGGGACAAAAAGCTGAGGTTCTGTGTACACATTGGCGTGAACATACTAGATCCATTAGCAGTTGGAATTTAATATAAGAGTATATGGTGGATGTATATATGGTGGATGTCTGTCTTCGTTGACCAAGGAGCAGAACAGTAGGATGTTAAATCCCACTTCATTTCGTTTTGTATTTTTTGATTAATAACATGGGTACTTTCGTTCTGTATTTTTTGATTAATAACATGGGTAGTATTTGGTATTTGTTATAAATATCATTTAAAAAAACCCAAAAAAGGCAAATCTGTGTACCAATATAAGGTACCTCCCTGTCCCCCGTTCCTCTATAAATCATGTGTCCAATATGAGCTACCTCCCTTCCCCCATTCCACTGTAGACTTAGTTTCCAATATCCAATATGATGTTACACCTCCCTCCCCCTCCCCCTCCCCCCCCCCCCCCCAATCCGTGTACCTAGACCCAGTCTCCAATAACTAATATAATTACTGGCAAGCCATATTGTTGATCGGTGGAAAGATTCAGGAGTCAGTTTCCTCCCAAACAAATTAACCCAAGTTAAATGAAGGGTCAGTTTGAGTTAAATCAACAAGGTTCAGTCATCTGGTAGTTTGACCATAATAACCATAATAACATGCTGTACTGATATATCAGACTGGTGGTTTTATAACAACAGGTAATATTACTAGTGGAGAGAGAGAGGGAAAGAGACAGAGAGAGAGAGAGAAATGGGGTTTAACGTCCACTCAACATAAACTAGGTCATTTCGGGACCAAAGAGAGGGAAAGAGACAGAGAGAGAGAGAGGTGTTTAAGCCCACTGGACACAAACTATAGGTCAATTCGGGACTAAAATATGGTTCAATTTTATTTCATTAATTCGCTTGTGCTTAAGAGTCTTTAGCAGTTGGAGGAAAGTGGAGAGATAGATAGAGAGGTTAAGTCAACTTGACACAAACTATGTCATTTCGGGACTGACATATGGTTTAATTCTTCTTCATTAAATGGCTTGCATGTAGGGGTCTTTGGCAGTGGGAGGAAACCGGAGTGCCAGGAGGAAACCCACGAGGTTGAGAAGGCGCCCCTATCTCCATGCCACATACGCTCACACCAGGGTTCGAAACCACAGCCGCAAGCCAGAGGTGACCGGCCAGCTAGAGGTCGAAGCGCGGCACTCTAGACCACTAGGCCATCCCAACCCCCTGGCAGTGGGAGGAAACCAGAGGACCAAGAGAAAGCGGGGAATCGAAACCATACCACTTGACTCAACAGATCTCATGATTTCATGACACACACACTTCAACACCCCCTCCCACAAAGCTGGTGGAAATATTCCTGCAATATCTGTAAAATACTGACAGCATTTTGATATCAAACATCAGGTATATCTACTGGCCTTGACAGAAGACAGAAAAATTAACAGGCTGGAAATTTACATTTCATCAATATAGAATTTACCTTGTTTTATTGACATACACAACAAATACAGTCTCATTTATATTTAAAATCATTATATCAGAAAAATATTGATTGATTTCGTTTCAATTTATTGAACTGGATCTATTATTTATTTTACTAATTGGGGATGAATGTATTTGTTTTTGTTTTATATTTGACAGTATTTTGTCCCGTTTTTTTTATGATTTTTGATTGGGTTTGCATATTTTGTTTTTTTGTGATTTTTTTGTTGTAGTTGATTATACATTGGGATTAAATAATTTGTTTTTATGATTACACATCGGGTTTGACTACTTTGCTTTTTCGGAATTTTTTGTATTGATTATGTTTTGTATTCAACTCTATTTTCTGAGTGGTTTCTTTTTGTATTTGATTACAATTTGGGTTTGACTATTTTGGTTTTTGTGAGGTTTTTTTTGTACACATTGTGTTTGACTACTTTGCTTTTGGGGAATGTTTTGCATTGGTTATGTTTTGTGTTGGACTGTATTTTCTGAGGTTTTTTTTTGTATTTCATTACAAATTGAGTTTGACTATTTTGGTTTTTGTGAGTTTTGTTGTACACATTGGGTTTGACTACTTTAATTTTTAGGAGTTTTTTGTATTGTATTTTTTGAGGGTTTTTTTGTATTTTGTTACACACTGGGTTTGACTGTTTTGGCTTTTGTGAGATTTCGTTTGTATTTGATTACACATTGGGTTTGCATGTATTTTGTTCTTTTGTGAGAATTTTGGGGGTTTTATGCAGCTGACTGTATTTTTAGAGGGTTTTTGTGAATAAACATTGAGTTTGACTACTTTACTTTTTGTGAGGGTTTTTTGTATTTGATTACATATACTGTTTTTGCGAGTTCATTTGTATTTGATTACACACTGTTTTTTTGTGAGTTTTTTTTGTATTTGATTACACACTGTTTTTGTGAGTTCGTTTGCACCTAATTACACATTGAGTTTGACTGTACTTTATTTCGCTTTACGCCATTAAGGATTATTCTCATCAGGAAGTTACTTGTAAAGCTTTCCACTTTCTTCTTAGACATTTATTCTGCTTCAATCTCGTAAATAACGAACAACGTAATTTTTTTTCGTCGTTCATTATATCAACATAAATCTATCAGCCTCTAATCCTAATCTTAAAGCTAATTTAAAACACAGAATACAAATCTCAACTAAATCCAAGTCGACAGGTTCTCCAATCTTCCCGTGAACATTCCATCGTAATACAACACACAAGATTGCATCTCACGTTGATATTTTTTTTTAAAACCAATAAGATCCTACCTATATTTACACTAAATGTTGGAAGATGACCAGAAGTTTGTGAAGTGTTGTTTCTTTCAATGATAATATAGTTAATAGCACTGTAGAACAGCCCATTGCACAGTTCACAGATGCTGATAGGGTAATCACTTCGGTGGTTGAGTTGCATGATCTTTCAATGATAGGGTGTTCAGCATTTTAAAAAGTGAGAGAGAGAGAGAGAAATGGGGTTTAACATCCACTCGACACAAACTAGGTCATTTCAGGACTAACATATGGTTCTATTTTATTTCAATAATTCACTTGAGTGTAGGGGTCTTTATCATTGGGAGGAAACCGGAAAACCTGGATAAAACCCACGAGGTTGGACAGACGACCCAATTCCTTGTCAAGTACAACCAGGGATTTGAAACGACACCAGTTGACTCAGGGGGGCTGCACCACACACAGTATGTGCAGGGGGACTGCACCACACACAATTTACATAAAAACAAATATATGGACAAGACAGCATATTCAGAGACCATAAACAAACAATTCAAAAAGAGTGAATGGATCCGGGGGCTAGCCGTAAGCATCCACTGCGCTGTACAGTCCCGGGCCTGTAGTGACACAGACTTCACTCATATTTGAAATAACCAGGAAAACAACCTAAAGAAATCATTGTATCATGTCAGCATGAGTCATGATCTGTTATGTGCTGCAAGAAATGCGAATGCAAGTATATTGTAATAATTCAACTAAACAAGTAACCACATCAGTGAAATGTACCAAAAAAGTAGTCTAAAAAACTAAATGTACTAAATCAATAAAGAAACGCTTACGTATTTATGGTGTCACACCACCAGACATTAACTGGTGGCTGGTGAATTATCAAGGGAGAGAGAAAAGATTCAGTTAGGATGACAGAGGTGTTAAAACAACATGGCTGTCAACACTAAAACCTAATCTTCTTGAAACCCCAGACTTCAATGGCAGATCTTCGAACTGACCGATGACCTCATGATCAAAGTTTAATGAAGTGGAATAGTGGAATAGTGAAGTAAGGGATGGTGCTGAGGTTGATGCTCCTCCACCAACCCCCCGAATATATAGGCAGGGTGCCAAGGTTGATACTCCACAACAACAGATAGGCATGGTTACAAAATGCATGATCTTAAAAAAAACACCAATCATGATCGAATCAAGATACAAATAGATTAATAACATAAATACTCTCTCTACGATCCACCGCCTGTTAGGGCAACAGCAATAATTTCAAATTTTAACAAAATGAAATTAAATGGAGTTTAACGTCCTACTCTTCTACACCTGACCTGGGCTAATGGAAGACGGGCATACGCCATACAGTGTGCATACACCATACAGTTTGTGAAATGAAATGAAATGAAATGGAGTTTAACGTCCTACTCTTCTGCATCTGACCTGGGCTAATGGAAGACGGGTCTAATTTTCAATATTACTCTGATGAGATGCCCCCCTCTGAAATGAATGCCCCCTACCCCCTATACGACACTAACTCCACGAATATGTGGGCAGGGTACCAAGGTTGATACTCCTGGCATCCTAAAGCTATTCCATCAACTCCATGATTGGATGGTCATTCATTGTCCACCCTATCCCACACTCCCCGTCCCTCTGTACGACACTTCGTGCATCTACGAATGACCAATATACGTGATCTGACAACAATGTGTAAGATATCAAAATTCTCATTATTCCTTGAAATTTAATACTTTGTCTGTCGGACATTTTATGTGTATTTTATTCCAGTCCTTGTATCAATCAATAAATAACATTGAGAAAATAGGGTAAACTTACCGTTGGCTTCATGTTTACGTTAAATGATAAAATCAACTTACCTGAAAAAAACAAAAAAAACAACACAAATATTACAAACATTTTCAATAAATATAAAAAAAATTAGACTTACACATTTCATAAAGTATGCAAACATTATTTGATGGATGGCAAACAGAGAGAGAGAGAGAGAGAGAGAGAGAGAGAGAGAGAGAGAGAGAGAGAGAGAGATATGGGATTTAACATCCACTTGAAACAAACTATAGGCAATTTCAGGACATGAAATGAAATGAAATGGGGTTTAACGTCCTACTCTTCTGCACCTGACCTGGGCTAATGGAAGACGGGCATACGCCTTACAGTGTGCTATGAGGGAAATTTTGCCCGGGTAGCGGCGCTACGGCCTACTCTTATATCGAATTCCAACTGCCAAGGGATCTTTTACGTGCACTCCAATGTGTACACGGGACCTTGGTTTTTCGTCCCATCCAAACGACTAGGCAGCTGTCCTTGTCAGGCCCCCCTTCTGCATCAGTGACAAGGGGAAACCACGCAGGAAAATCCAGATGAACTTTCTCGGCCAGTGCAGGGATCGAACACCCGACCTCCAGGCTAACGAGCCAGCCCAATTTCAGGACCAACATATGGTTCAATTATTTCAATAATTCACTTTTAGCAGTGGGAGGAAACTGGAAAACCGACGACGGTGGACAGGCGACCCTCCTCCTTGTCAGGTACAACCAGGAAATTGAAACCCCACCAGTTGACTCAATGACAGAGAGAGAGAGAAATGGGGTTTAACATCTATTCAACACAAACTAGTCCATTTTGGGAATAACATATGGTTCAATTTTATTTCAGTAATTCACTTGCGCATAGGGTTCTTTTAAATAGTGGAACAAAATCAGAGAACACGGAGAAAACCCCAGTGGATGGACAAGCAACCCTACTCCTTGTCCTGTTAAACTGGAGAATCGAAACCCATACCAGTTGACTCAATGACAGACCTTATGATAGCATGCGCTAACTATTCGGCCATCCAACCCCCCTCCTGATAAATAACAATATTGTGAAATCTAAATCTCTATTAGGATATCAGTCAAAAATGGTTCAATTGTATATGACATGAACAGGATATGATCAAAAGTCGGCAACACATAAAATCTTCGTTTTCTTTATTGAATGTTAAATTATGGATTTATGGAAGTATTAATTGCATGTTAAATCATCGATTTATTTAATGTTAAATTGTGGATTTATTTAATGTTAAATTGTGGATTTATTTAATGTTAAATTGTGGATTTATTGAATGTTAAATTGTGGATTCATTGAATGTTAATATTATGGATTTATCGCACGTTGCATGTTAAATTGTGGATTTTTTGAAAGATTTATCGAATGTTAAATTGTGGATTTATTAAAAGTTAAATTGTGGATTCATTGAATATTGAAAGTTAATTTGTGGATTTATTGAAATATAAATTGTGGAGATCTGTGAAGTCGTTAGTCTGTGAAGTTGTTAGTCTGTGAAGTTGTTCAGTCTGGAGTAATCAGATCTACGATATATTTTGATGATTCATGATATAACGGGCATGTCTTGAATACCATCAACCCACTGTATGCTGAGTTGTTTTAACGCATGGTCAGGCTGGGTAGCTCCCCATGGACACCACATTAATTCATGTGTGTTGTAACTTGCGGTTAAAGTTAATTAATCTTTGCTGTATAGTATGTTTTTTTAATGTTTAAATACTGATGTGCGAATTTTTATTTTCACGAGTGGTTATACAGGTAGTAGTCCTAGTGCACAGTAACTTTCCCCAGGGCCTACAATCACTGCAGTCTGGTGATCTTTTACTGACATTTTGCCATCACTGTAAAACTCCTAATTGAGATTGTGTTAAATGAGTGCAAAGATGAAGCCAAAACTTCCTAACATCTCTCCCTGTCTCTGTCTCTCTCTCTTCTCACACACTCTCTCTCTCACTCTCACTCTTTCTCACTCTCTGTCTCTCTGTCTCTCTCTCTCTCTCTAGAACCTCCTCCTGTAACACTGGAAAATCTACAAGATCCTAAAAGGTGATCAATTTTTTGAAATCCTTGAGTATCATAACAAATTCTATTTTTCAGTTTACGAGAATTAGAACCTACATCAACCAATAACCTCCCTTATTTTTAATCTTAGAATAACAAATTAACCACCCAAATAACGGGACTGTTTTTACTAGCTTTAATAACACCATGGACACAACTCCCATGTCTGCCAAATTAAATTTTGTGAGGCCTGTCGGGTTGTTTTTGTCTGGCATAATGTTTTAATACTGATAGTGTAGTAAACATAGGACAGACTAAACAAACTCGTCTGATAACATTTTATTCACAGACTACAGACATTTTTCACAGATTTTCAGGCTGCTTTTCCAGTTTTTCTTGTAAGTTCATTGTTTTTAACACAAACAGAAAGCAAAGTAAATTTTTATAAACGTTTTAACCAAATAAGAATAGAGTTATTGTGGAGAGAGAGAGAGAGAGAGAGAGAGAGAGAGCCAGTTGTTAAGTGAGTAAAACGCTGGCACGCTAGCCTGGAGGTAGCAGGTTCACTTTCGGGGTTGCCCATAAAATTGCAGCTGGTTATTTCTCGTACTTCCCCCTTGTCGAAAGTGCAGGATGGACAACCTGACAAGGAAAGCTGTCTAGTCATTCGAACATGATGAAAAACCGAGGTCCCCTGGTCATAACACTGTTGTCCAGGCAAAATTGCCCTCACAATCGGACACTTATGGCATTAGCTGTATGCCCATCTTCATTAGCCCAGTCAGAAAATAAAAGGATTGATTGCCTTATTATTAATAATCTTAGGTACCAGAAGTTCCATGGGTGAATGACAAAAGTTTTATATAGTTTTGAAAAGTATGGCATGCTCTATAATATAATTCCTCATATATATATAGCACCAATAAATAGAGAGAGAAATGGGGTTAAACGACCACTCGACACAAACTAGGTCATTTCGGGACTTACATATGGTTTAATTTTATTTCAATAATTCGCTTGTGCGTAGGGGGTCTTTAGCAGAGGGAGGAAACCAGAGTGTCCGGAGGAAACCTACGAGGTTCAGAAGAAGGCGCCCATATCTCCATGCCGCATATACGCCCACACTAGGGATTGAAACCACAGCCACAAGCCAGAGGTAACCGGCCAGCTAAAGGTCGAAGTGCGGCACTCTAGACCAGTAGGCCATCCCAACCCCCCACCAATAAATAGCAGATGAATAAACAGCAGATGGCTGGCTATATGACACAATGACTTTTGCTGAACCAATAAATGAATATCACTTTGACCTTTCCAACACACTGACCTTATAAACATAGCACAAATTTTAGAACATCGTTGTATTTCTACAGATAGTCAAAAAAATATAATTCAGGGAAGAGTGTATCTTCATAAACCCTCGAACGTTATTGTCTATCACGTACCGTTTCCATTCAAAAACAAAACTCGATTCCCCAGCAATAAGTCTAATCTGTACGACACAATGAGGAGGCCAAACAATGATTCAAATCAATATTCCCTAAAAATAACTTAAATTAGGTAGCACGATTTTTTTCTTCATCTGTGAAGAGATTTTCTTACCAAACACCAATTAAAAGCACCCCAAACCACGGAATACTAAACGACTGACAAAAATTGATAGCAAGGTTTGTAAAAGCACACAGAGGCCTTTCAAGTGGTTAATTTCAGAGAGAGAGAGAAAGAAAGAAATGGGGTTTAATGTCCACTCAGCACAAACTAGGTCATTTCGGGACTAAGATTTATTTCAGATAACCTTTAAAAATACAGCTAAATCTGCCTATTTTAGGTATTTCTTTTGGCCTTAAATGTTATATGAATTATCAATTAGTTATTTATCAACATGACACGACATTAATCAACTCTCGATGTCATCGTATGTGTCAGATATTTTTCTGGATTTGAATCTGATCTGCTGCTCAATGCTCATTGATGATTAAATCCAAAAATGGATAAACAAGCCTTTAGTAATGATGATTGAGGCTAGGCCTAACATTCAATCGCTAATATCTTGGTTCAAAGTGGAACAAGTTTTAGTATATTCCCTTTACATTATCTTATTGTTTATCTGTAAAAGTGAGAACTGTCAGCTCCTAATCTCCCCTTTTCATTGTGAACGTAATTTTTGATTTCTAAATAATATCTAATCGCTTAATCCATGCTAAAATTACCCATATTGCATTTAATGCCAGAAAGTAAACCCAAATCATCTGAGGAAAAGCTGTATGTTAAATTTTCGTGGTCTTCTTTCTCAGTTGAACAATTTCATTACAATAAATCGCTTAGGTGCAAGAGTCTTTAGCAATGGGTACAACACAGAGAAAAACCATGATGGTGGAGACAGGAGACCCTACCACTTGTCACATACAATATTGGGATCAAAAGCAGACCTTATAATCTAGCCAACTCGACACCCCAGGTTGTTCCCTATTATATTGTAGAACACACAGCGCTGTTGAATCCCCTGATTGCCGAGGAGTATGATTTTATATTTGCGTACTTCATTATCTTGAAAACCACCCATGTCAAGTATTTGACATAATCACATATAGATTTCCACGAGACTGAATTCTGATCATCCAGACACGTCATTATAAGGATAACAGTAATACATTGTAGACACATTTATCATGCCACGCAACAACTAAAAAACTTCATAAAGTCTAATTTAGTGTGAATAGCATGTTAAAAGTCATATTTATATCTAAGTAATTAAGTTTCTCATGAGGAGAGAATGCTCCGAGGCCAGACAGTATGATGTATGGCCTTTCTCTCAACGTAACTGGACAACGTGACCTTTATTTTGTTTAGATATTAACCAGACAGTTTATAATTATGCTTTATATTGAGTATCAGAATAGACGTTGATTTCTTGTTTGATCAGATCGCGTAGACTTTTTATTATAATACACGTCTATCATTCTTGGAAACAAGTGGCTGGGGTTGAGGTGGCATGGGATGCAGGGTGGATGGTGGCAAGAGGTGGGATGGCAAGGGTGGGGGTGGCAAGGGGTGTCTGTCGTTCTGGTAAACAAGCAGCAGAGGTTGAGGTGGCATGGGGTGCGGGGTGTATGGTGGCAAGAGGTGGGATGGCAAGGGTGGGGTGGCAAGGGGTGTCTGTCGTTCTAGTAAACATGCAGCAGAGGTTGAGGTGGCATGGGGTGCCGGGTGTATGGTGGCAAGAGGTGGGATGGCAAGGGTGGGGGTGGCAAGGGGTGGGGGTGGTAGGGGTGGTGGTGGCAAGGGGCCTTAAGCTTATGCTTATAATGTCTGTTATTAACTCAGGGGACATGCTTTCGGTCCAAATATTGTCCCTGACAAGGAATAGGGTTTTCTGCCAACCTGGTGGGTTTTCTACGGGTCCTTTGCTTTTATCTCATAGGTTAGTCCCGAAATGTCAAGTTAACTTAAAGGAGGCACAGTGTTTCAGTGAGGAAAGTGTTCACTCTCTAACCAGCAGGTTCCAAGTTACACCAAGGAGTAAGCCGAGTGCTGACTCTCTAAACAGCAGGTCGGGAGTTACACCCAGGAGTAAACCAAGAAAGTTACAAGGGATTTCCCAAAATTGTTGCCCTTGTCAAGGCGCAGGGTGAAGGGGCTGGTCAGAAACAAGGGGCTAGTTTTTCCGATGAGACGAAACACTTTTGTGCACATAAAAGAACCCTTGGCAGTTTTAATTCGGTGAAGAGAGGGCGAAAATGAATGACGGTAAATCAGTTTATATACATTCATATAACAGTATTATATGCATGGCAACCCATTTGTGTCAATTTCAAGGTCCCAAATATTAGCGATACAGTTCCTTTAACCTTAATGTATTTGTTTGCTGTTCTTAAATAATTCTGTACAGCAAACAAATACATGTCTCCGATTACAGAGAACAGACATGTCCTTGATTTATATATCTGTACCATTACTCTTCTTTGGTTTATTCAGAGGCAAACTGAGCATGGATCCAGTCGTGGCTCTTCTGAAATAATTACATTCAGTATACATGTCCTTGTTTTCTGTATCTACAGCCATTATTCTCTCGTCTGTTTTATACCTATTTTTTTTTATGTAAAATTACACAAGTTCAGCAGCCTGTAAAATACATGCTGAACCTTGATATATGTAAATCGGATGGTAAACGGTCCGGTGATGGAGGTTGAACATGCAATAACGTCATGTCATTATGCAAATTCTATAAATTCCAGTAACACAGGTTAAATGCCGATTGATGGATGTTTTAAATTACAATTTGAATATAAAATAACATGGAGAACAAGATTCATTTTTCTATTTAGCCAATTTAAGCGTAGACCCATGTATCTAGGAAATTAAATCAAATGAGGTTTAAAGTCCAAATGTTCTGGTCCTAACCTGGGCTAATGAAGACAGGGATACGCAATACTGTGTGCTATATGGGAAATTTTGCCCAGACAGCGACGCTACAGCCTACTCTTATATCAAATTCAAACTGCCATGTACAAAAAAAAACTCACTTTTTCATCCAATCCAATTGACTAGACCCTCCGTCTTGCTCCATTGACAAGGGGGAACCACATACTCAGGAAAATCCCAATGCACTCTCTCGGCCAACACTGGGAGCATCTTACTCATTTAGCCACCTTTTCCATCGCACCCCCAACACAAACAGAGAATGGATCCAAGTGTTAATGGGGAATGCATCGTAAGAGAGAACAACTTTCATGATTTTTCCAGTGCTTCAAGGGGGCATTAGGTAAGATAAGATAAAGAGCCAATATTTCAAGCTACAATATTAACCCTTTGAACACTGACTATACATGGGGTGTTGCACGTCCCTCCCTGGATTTACAGGACGTCATATTAATTATGACGTCAACATAATTGGAGCTTGACACGCCCCAAGCCGCAAAACCGACATTTCGGGTATATGCGATACAACGACAAGCCGGTTTTGCGGCATTTCGGGTTCTAAGGGTTAATAAAATACGTAACGAAAACAGAAAATTTCATCCAAATTGCTTCCCTCTGAACCAAGATATATACGATTCAATGTAACGTCCACTCAACACAAACTAGTCCATTTCAGAACTATCACGGTTAAATTTCATTTCAATAATGCGCTTGAGCGTAAGGGTCTTCAACAGTGGGACGAAACCGAAGGACCTGGAGATAACCCACAAAGTTGGATGCAATAGTCAGATTTAGTTCTTGCATAATGGATGTTTAAATATATGATACGAATAAGATTGTTGAAGGGTCACAGGAATCACATTGCATTAACATTCACTGTCATTGTATTTTACTTCTTAAAAAAATAGCAATTTCAGCAAAAGGTCTGAATGGCAGAGCAATGATTTCAAATGAATGTGAGTACAGCACTGAAATAAAAATAGTCTCTTTGTTTAGTTTTTCATGTTTCAATGACAATTAATGCAGTTTAATGTCATCTCAGACAACAAGAAATATTCCAAAGAAGATTCGATTTTTAATCTCTGTTGAGACATTCTGGTGCCAAGAAAATATTCATTCACAACCTCCCATGAGAAATAGACGATTGCTGTACAGCACAAACGGCTATAACAAGACTTCAAAAAGCTGAAGGGGGGGAGGGGGGGTTGGATGGCTGAATGGTTGTACATGACAAGGAGTAGGGTCGCTTGTTCACCTCATGGGTTTCCTCAGGGTCCTCCGGTTTCCTCCCACTGCTATAGCCCCTTACATGCATGGGAATTATTGAAATTGAACCATGACCTAGTTTGTGAAGGTGGAGTGAACATGAACTCTCCGTATCTTTCTCTTAAAGCTGAAAAAATTGTTCATCCAGTGTCCAAAAAGCCAAGTGAGGGAAGGGGAGAGAGAGAGAGAGAAATGGGGTTTAACATCCACTCGACACAAACTAGGTCATTTTGGGACTAACATATGGTTTCAATTTTCATTTCAATAATTCGCTAGCGCGTAGGGGTCTTTAGCAGTGGGAGGAAACCGGAGTTCCCGGAGGAAACCCACAAGATTGAGAAGGCGCCCCTATCTCCATGCCACATACGCTCACACCTGGGTTCGAAACCACAGCCGCAAGCCAGAGGTGACCGGCCAGCTAGAGGTCGAAGCGCGGCACTCTAGACCACTAGGCCATCCCAACCCCCGTGAGGGAAGGGGAGATTAAAATGGGTAGTGTTTAACCTTGTTTTGATGTTGAAAAAATCTTATGAAATTTTTTTACCATTATAATGTCAACCTATCATATATAGTAGTTGTGTATTTTGCTAATTAGCACTGAGTAGCAAATCGGATCCTTATCCAATAAATATCACAGTCTAGCAATAACATCGAGATTTGATTGTGGTCTGGATAAGTTCATTATGTCTAATTAACAGTTTATATAAAATTTCCGGCCTAAAGAAAGACACGCATATGGCAGATTTAGCTCTTGCATATTCAGATTTTAGGGAACAAGTAAAAATGTGTACGCTCAAATCAACTTTCTGACTCATGCTGACATTATACAATTATTTCTTAGGGGTTGTATTCCCTATTGTTTTCAAATATGAGTGAAGTCATGTGTCACCACAGGCCTTGGACTGTACAGCGCAGTGGACGCTTACGGTTAGCCCCCGGATCCATTCACTCTTTTTGAATTGTTTTGTTTGTGGTTTCTGAGTATGATGTCTTGTCCATATATTTGTTTTTGTTTAAATTGTGTGTGGCGTACTTCCTATTTGAGTTTTTGGTATACACGTGTTTTTCCTCGAATATCCTCTGAACCATTCCAAATATCTTATGAGACTTACTACACATGTCAACTTGTTATAGTAATTGTGCTTTTTTTAATTAACAATTTTTTTGATTTAATCATTTTTGTGTTTCCATGGAAACAACTTTTTGGGGTATACGCAGGTGCAGGATATTGATAACTTGGTCTTGGTTTGTCACGTCGTCCATCTTGTATTCCTTCACCCTCGGGTAGATGTTTGATCATCTGCTGAATAGAGCCTCCGTTAACACCAACATCAACAAGAGGCTGAGATTTCTTTACGTCTAAACCATTAAGTCCAAGGTGACACAGCAACTCAAATATGCGCTAATGGGGTTTAAAAACGACTCAACACAGGATCTGACATTTCTTTACATGACAGCATGATACCATATATAGGAATCTGATGTGTCATCTAAGGCTTAATGATGACAAATGACAGTGTCATGGCGTCAGGAAATTCGTTTCGTCGGAAGTTTTCACAGAATCTTTGAAGGAAAGTCATTATTATTGTTACAAATGCTTGAAGCTAAAATTCAGACAAAAATAACTAGTGAACCCTTAATCTTAAGTTTTGATTTGTTTACTATAAGTAGCTATAAACAAATCTATGAAATTTCAGAGAGAGAGAGGGAGAGAGAATTTAAAGAAATGAAATAGGGTTTATCATCCTACATTATGGGATCAAACCATGCATCCTGAATAAGGCGTGGGTGGCTAAATGGTTAATGCATACACATTGGATCAGGTTGGTTTGTCACTGAATCAAGTGCAATGGTTCTGTCCGCCCCCCCAACCCCCTCCCCCCCACCCCCCCGCCGGGGTAGGGACCCTGTTGACCTACTATGTGTCTAGTGGACATTGTTATTTTTAACCTTTCAATCAAAATACAAATTCCTGGTTTTTTTCTAAAATTTATTCTCCACGATAGACCGGTTGTTTACATACATCCTCAGATGTAGATAAGATGTTTGCGTTTATTCTCGGATATAAACATGTTGTTTACATTTATCCTCACATACAGAACAAGTTGTTTACATTTATTCTTGGCTATAGACAAGTTGTTTACATTTATTCTTGGCTATAAACAAGTTGGTTATCTTTATTCATAGCTACAGACATGTTGTTCACATCTATTCATAGCTGCAGTTAAGTTGTTCACATTTATTCATAGCTATAGACAAGTTGTTTACATTTATTCATAGCAAGGGATATTGTTTTTATAGTTGTTTACATTTATTATTGGTTAAAGATAAGTTGTTTCCATTTATTCGTAGCTATAACCAACTTGTTTACATTTATACATAGCTCTAGACAAGTTGTTTATATTTATTCATAGCTCTAGACAAGTTGTTTACATTCATTCATCTACTCTCCTATCAATATTTAAAGTTGGTCAATTATTTAAAGTTTCTCCTTAATCAATAGGCAACTAGAAGATAAAAACACTCCACAACATCACAAGATGTGATTACAATTATATATACATGAAACGCAAAGAATTTCTTTGGTGAAGCTATATTTCAGCGTCATACTTCAACCACTCAAAGACGTGCTGGCCATTCCAACTGGCCAACTTAACAAGGCAAATAACTCAAGGAACCATTACAAGAACTGTTTTCAGATCATCAATAATCACCTCTTGGACCCGGTCAGCGTAACGCACACATCTATAACTCAAGAGATATGGATGAAATATAGCCATGAATATCGCTAACTATATTGTCGAGAAGAGGCTAATATTTCTGAGATATGAATATTTACTGTGGTCCAATTCCTGGGTTAATTGTCCGCGTGTAGAATTGTTCTTCTGAGGATATTCAGGGTCAGGCACCCGTATTGATTGATCTATATATTCGCAAATAAAAAAAATCTCCGAGAGAATTCTGATCTATTTATTTCCAGATAAGCCAACCGTTGAATAATGATGTAGATTTTACAAATAACTCGTAATTTTAAACTTTTCTAACTCTTTTATTTTAAAGTACATAAAATTATTATGTTTAAAGCAAGAGATTATAGAATTCTAAATTTTCCAATTAAAGATACATCATGTAAGATTTAGATAAAGAGCTAGCCATTCTTGCTGTAATAGTTCAAAAGTAGATATGTAAAATGAATAATTTGAAAATTTCATTCAAATTATCCCATAGCAAGCAAAGATATTAGCCTTTGAAGGTTTAACAGACGTGGGCAATAATTTCAACCACTGTACTGATTGATCGAAGCTAAGCCTCGTTCCTTCATGTTCCATTAAATCAAAGTATCGCTGAAATCTGATGCCATTGAGAGTTGATTAAGGTCTGGATCAGTTAAAATAGAATTATGCAAGAGCAAAATCTGCTTATTACAGGTCTTTCTTTAGGCCTGAAATGTTATCTAAATAATCAATTACACATTAATTAACATATCCAGACCACAATAAACTCTTGATGTCAAGGCTAGCCTTCGATGTTGGCGGATTAAAATCCTATATGCCGCTTAATGGCCGTTGATAAATAAATCAATCAAGTGGATAATCGAGACTATGCTGTTTATATTAATGATTTGAGTAATGATGACCGACGCTATGTGAATATTTCAAACGCTTTTTTCTCTGAAATTTTCAGAAAATTACCTTTACACTATCTAGTTTTTAACTATTATAGTGAGAGCTGCCATCTCGTTATCTTATCTCCCATAATGTAACTTTAATTGATGTCTAATTAATAATTTAAAAAACATTTCAGGCCTAAAGAAAGGCCTGCAATAGGCAGATTTAGCTCTTGCATAATGTATGTTTAAACTAAGTTTCTGAAAAAAACATCAAATGAAATAAGGTTTAACGTCCTACTCTTCTACTCCAACTGGGTTAATGAGAGAGAGAGAAATGGGGTTTAACGTCCACTTGACACAAACTAGATCATTTTGTGACTAACATATGGTTTCAATTTTATTTCAATAAGGGGTCTTTAGCAGTGGGAGGAAACCGGAGTGCCCGGAGGAAACCCACGAGGTTGAGAAGGCGCCCCTATCTCCATGCCATATAAGCTCACACCAGGGATCGAAACCACAGCCGCAAGCCAGAGGTGACCGGCCAGCTAGAGGTCAAAGCGCGGCACTCTAGACCACTAGGCCATCCCAACACCCAACTGGGTTAATGAAGACGGGCATACGCCATACAGTGTGCTATAAGGGAAGTTTTGCCCAGACTGCGGCAATACGGCCTCTCTTATATGGAATTCCAACTGCCAAGTGATATTTACGTGCCCGCCAATGTGTACAAGGGACCTCGATTTTCGTCCGATCCAAGTGACTTGACAGCCCCTCCTTCCTGCACCACTGACAAGGGGAAACCATATTGGAATCTGTGTGAGGGGACTAACAAATAGTACACCAGGTGTGTATACACCAGGGTAAACTAACGAATCAAACACAGAGGAAACAATAAACACGAAGGGCAGAGGAAACAATAAACACAAAGGGCAGAGGAAACAATAAACACGAAGGGCAGAGGAAACAATTGAACAAAAGGGCAAAGGAACCAATCGAATACAATGGGAGAAGAACCAAACAAAGTTTAAACACAACAAACAAAATCTGAAGCGATAATATGATGGACGCTTGTGACTATATGTATTTTTTTTGATCCCCTCAGCTCCCTGTAGAATAATTATTCTAGAAACGGTTCTGGCAAAACAACAAGATGTGGAATACGAATTGTCTGCCGAAGGTCGGTTGCCGTTAATAAGTGGATCCTGTGTAAATATGACATTGAATAATATGAATATTGTTGTAATGTCGGACACTAGTAATATTGATCCCAACACTTAAAACCGCGGGAGAACGAGAAACATAGATAGATATTTACACTGATTGATTGGATAGTTAAACCTCTAGGTCGGTCTCTTGTAGCTATACGTACAGCTCAAGAAAAAAAAAACAAGAAATTATAGCTGCATTTGACTAAAATAAATGCATCAAAACATTCGCTGCCTGAATTACAGCATAAAAGATAGGCTGGCACTGCCAGGCAGGATACGCCCACATTTTTGAGAGATGGATAGAGAACAAGCAATACCGAAAGTGATTTTTCCTACATCATTAAGTCCTGTATTTCATACTGTATTGGGAGCAGCCATTTTGTTGGTCAGTTTCAGTCCTATATTCATGAAATTCGAAGCCGACAATGATTATGGTGTGACGGTACACAACCTAGAAATGTTACTTCTCGTCAAAATCGGATAAGAATTGTGACCTGTATAGAGTCCACAACCATGATATACCATATTTTTACACTACGGCGTACAAACGGCGTCCATTTAGTCCGGCAAATTTGGTACGATTTTCACGAAATTCGAACTCAACCTTCCTTACGGTGCAACAGTAATATAATCAGAGTTTTTTTTTAAATCAGATAATAATAATTGTTCGAGAGATAGACAGAGAACAAGCAATACCGAAAGTGATTTTTCCTACAATCAAAGGCCATAATTCATTAAGTTACAATTTGATATGCGCAAATATCGAAAAGAATAAAGATCTTTAGGTTATAAACAAGCATTTCAGGTTTCATCAAAATCGAATTAAAGTTGTGACCTCTACAGGGTCCACAACTTTGATATACCATATTTTTACACTGTTCGCGTACAAACGGCGGCCATTTTTTCTGGCAATTATGGTCTGATTTTCTTGAACTTCGAACTCATCCTTCCGTAGGGTGTAACGGTGATAGAGTCAAACGTTTTTTTAAATCAGATAATAATTGTGACCTCCAGAGGGACCATAGTCGATTTTTCGGACAATCAGGGGCCATAATTCAGAAAGTTACGATCCGATATGCACAAATAACGAAAGGAACCAAGATCTTTGGGTTATAACCATGCATTTCAAGTTTTATCAAAATCGAATTAAAATTGTGACCTCTACAGGATCCACAACCATGATATACAATTTTTTAACAGTATTCGCGTACAAACGGCGGCCATTTTGTATGGCAATTTTGGTCCGATTTTCCCGAAATTCGAACTCAACCTTCCTTAGGGTGTAACGGTAATATAATCAACCGTTTTTTTCAATCGGATAATAATTGTGACCTCCAGAGGGGCCACAAGCTAAGAAAAGGCGATTTTGCGTATAATCAGGGGCCATAATTCAGGAAGTTACGATCCGATATGCGCAAATATCGAAAGGAACCAAGATCTTTGGGTTATAAGCATGAATTTCAAGTTTCATCAAAATCGAATTAAAATTGTGACCTCCACAGGGTCCACAACCTTGATATACCATTTTTTAACAGTATTCGCGTACAAACGGCGGCCATTTTGCATAGCAAATTTGGTCCGATTTTCCCGAAATTCGAACTCAACCTTCCTTAGGGTGTAACGGTGATATAATCAAACGGTTTTTTAAATCGGATAATAATTGTGACCTCCAGAGGGACCACAAGCTAAAAAGGGTGATTTTTCGGACAATCAGGGGCCATAATTCAGGAAATTACATTCTGATAGCCGCAAATATCGAAAGGAACCAAGATCTTTGGGTTACAAACATGCATGTCAAGTTTCATCAAAATCGGTTCAAAATTGTGACCTCTATAGGGTCCACAAGCTAAAAACGTGATTTTTCGTACAATCAGGGGCCATAATCCATGAAGTTTTGATCCGATACATGCCAATATCGAAAGCAGCCGAGATCTTTTGGGGATAAACCTATATGTCAAGTTTCGTCAAAATCGGATAAGAATTGTGACCTGTAGAGAGTCCACAAACAAATTGTGGACGGACGGACGGACGGACGTCCGGACGGACGGACGGACGTCCGGACGGACGGACAGGGGCGACGACAATATACGTCCACATAAAAATGTGGGCGTATAAAAACTGACTTATTATTCAGATTCTATGAAACATACACATTTAAGGAATTTTTTTTTATTGATGAGGTGTAGTGTGGGGGGGGGGGGGGCTTTGTAGGGAAGGGAAGAGAAAGAGAGAGAGAGAGATTGATGAAATCCTTGCAAACAGAGAGAGAGAGAAATGGGGTTTAACATCCACTCGACAAAAACTAGGTCATTTCCGCACTAACATATGGTTCAGTTTTATTTCTCTAATTCAATTGCAAGTAGTGGTCTTTAGCAGTGGGAGGAAACCGGAGAACACAGAGAAACCTATGAAGTTGGACAGGCGGCCCTATTCCTAATCACGTCCAACCGGGGAATCGAAACCACGCTAGCTGACTCATTGACAGACCTTATGATACAACACGCACACGCTAATCATTCAGCCATCAAACCCCTCCCAGGAAGCAGGTGTGAATGAAAGCAAATTTTATTCTTGGCCGTCATCTATAATAATTATGCATTCCCCCATTAAATCATTACAGTTTTATAGGACAGAATCTAAGTAAATAGGCCTACATAATGACTATTGATGATGGGATGTGCTAATGTGTCTTTACCACCAGATCAGGTGCAATTTACTTTGTGAGTTGCACAATAAATATAACGTTTCATTTTTTGATGCGACATTATACCTTTTGAACTATGGCCATACCGCTCATCTCAATACATTTCTAAAATACTAGCTGATAACCCGGTGCTGCATGGGTTGAAAGTAGTATATTCTCGTTACAGCCCTAGTGTACCCACCAACCCTGAATAGACGGACAAGGAATCACAATCCTAACCTCAAGGGTTTTCTCTGGGTCCTCCCAATTTCTTCCTTCAGCTACCTTTATATGCAAGTTAATTATTGAAATAAAATTGTATCATATGTTAGTCTCGAAATGACCTTGTTTGTGTCGAGTGGACGTTAAACTCGATATTAAGAGACAGTGATTGATCATTTCTTACATTATCTTATAAATGTGTACAAAGGGAAGTAACTTCAATTCCATCAAATACTTGAATCTATCAACTATAACATACAATTACTAATTTTCCATAAGTATGTTGTAACTCTATCCAGTTAGGGGGGTTGGGTGGCCGAATGATTAGCAAGTGCGCATTGCATCATAAGGTCTGTCACTGAGTTAACTGGCGTAGTTTTGAATCCCTGGTTGTACGTGACAACGAGAAGGGTTGTCTGTCCAATTTTGTGGGTTTTCACTGGGTCCTCCGGTTTCCTTCCACTGTTAAAGACCCCTACACGCAAGCGAATTATTGAAATGAAATTGAACCATGTGTTAGTCCTGAAATGACCTAGTTTGTGTCAAGTGGACATTAAACCCCGTTTCTCTCTATCCAGTTAATAAATATACTAAAAATATACTTAAAACTAGGATATCAATATGAAACGAAATGGGCAACATCCTACTGATCTGCTTTTATTAGGCTAATGACGATGTGCATACGCCATACAGTGTGCTATGAGGGAAATTTTGGCAGAAGTATCTACATTCATATCGAATTCCAACTGCCAAGGGATTGTTTCTGTGCATGCTAATTTATACATTGGACCTGGATTGAAATGAATTTGAACCATATGTTAGTCCCGTGAAGACTTAGTTTGTGTCGACTAGATGTTAAAAGCTCATTTTTGTCTCTCTCTCTCTTTATTATGTTAAACATTTTCAAGTCAATAAATTATTATTTTATTTTTTGTTTTTCTGCCTTTAAAAGTTTTACAAAAATAGAAACCCCATCAATAGAAATAGAATATCTAGAATCTTGATCTGTAATTCAGATTGACCGAAACAAAAAAATCCTTTTTACTATGATTAAATATTTAATAATCAGACATAAAGTACATCAATCTATTTTTAGCTATCTGAAAATCTGCAAGACACGCTCAGGTGAGATAATTGAATTGTACCTGAGACCTGATTCACTTCGTCATGATCAGTGAAACATATTTCATTGCATGTTCAATTACTTTCGGTCTATAAATAGCAGGGATTTCACTGATTTCAATCATTGCCACAAATACTTTTCATAATTAAAAATCATCTTTCGTTTTCACTCGTCTATCAACCGAGATACACAAATAGATAAATTAACTCTTGATGAAGTGGTGGATCCCTCCCCCTCCCCACAATCTCTCATAAATAACAAGATAAAATGAGAGAGGACAGAGAGAGAGAGAAAAGAAAGAAAGAGAGAGGAGAGAGAGAAGAGAAAGAGAGAGGAGATAGAGAGAGAAGAGAAAGATAGAGTGGAGATAGAGAGAGAAGAGAAAGATAGAGAGAGGAGATAGAGAGAGAAGAGAAAGATAGAGAGAGGAGATAGAGAGAAGAGAAAGAAAGAGAGAGGAGATAGAGAGAAGAGAAAGAAAGATAGAGAGGAGATAGAGAGAGAAGAGAAAGATAGAGTGGAGATAGAGAGAGAAGAGAAAGATAGAGAGAGCTGGAGAGAGAGAGGGAGAGAGAGATAGAGAGAAGAGAAAGATAGAGAGAGGAGATAGAGAGAGAAGAGAAAGATAGAGATAGGAGATAGAGAAAGAAGGGAAAGATAGAGAGAGGAGATAGAGAGAGAAGAGAAAGATAGAGAGCTGGAGAGAGAGAGAGAGAGAGATAGAGAGAGAGACAGACAGACAGAGAGAGAGGAGAAAGATAGAGAGAGCTGGAGAGAAAGAAAGAGAGGGAGATCAGAGAGAAATGGGAGAGATCAGAGAGAGACAGAGAGAGAGATGGGAGAGATCAGAGAGAGAGATGGGAGAGATCAGAGAGAGAGCTGGCAGAGAGAGAGAGAAAGAGATAGAGAGAGATGGGAGAGATCAGAGAGAGACAGAGAAGAGAGAGACAGAGAAATGGGGTTTAATTAAGGTCCACTTGACACAAACTAGGTCGTTTCGGGACTTGCACAAGGTTCAATTTTATTTCAATATTTCACTTGCACACAGGGGTCTTTAGCAGTGGGAGGAAACGGGACGACCTGGAGAAAAACCCACAAGGTTGGATAGGTGACCCTACTCCTTTACAGGTGATATGACCGTTATCCCCTATGATATCATGTTCAATCTGTGCAGGTAACACAGCCCTTATACCCCCGGACAACATGTTCAATCCTTACAGGTAAGACAGCCATTATACCCATGACATCATGTTCAATTTTACAGGTAGCACAGCTATTATGCCCTATGTTCAATGTTAACAAGTAAAATGCATATCATGACAACACGTAGAAACAGGAATCATTCTTCGTAATCCGAAATCAAACCATATGTCAGAGAATCTTTCATTCCCAAGCTTTCCATGGTGTTATCAGAGTCATGAGGATACGAGATTAAAAACTGGTAACAAAACCACTGAACGCTCATAATCAGTTGTTTAATGTTTTTACTGTATCGCATTTCCTTTGGAAACCCGGCAACAAGGAACACTGATCATCCAGCAGATTATCACCATAGAAACGGAAATAATGGTGTTATAATCGTGGAGTTAAGAGAGCGAACATTAAAGGTAATACATGGAGTCTTTTTCTTTAAACCTAAGATAAAACATGATCACATCCAGTCAACACAAACTAGGTCATTTCAGGACTATCATAGAGTCTATGAGAGAAATGAGGTTTAACTTCTTGTCAACACAAACTAGGTCATTTCAGAACTAACACATAGTTCAAATTTATTTCAATAATTTGCTTTTGTGTAGGGGTCTTTAGCAGAGGGAGGAAAAACCCAGAAGGTTTGACAGGCGACCTTACTCCTTGTCATGTACAATCAGGAAATCGAAACCACGCCAGCTGACTCAATGACAGGAAAAATGATACATCGTGCATGTGCAGGACTTTCATATTGTTAACTTTTATTTCAATAATTCGCTTGAACACTAATAATAATCATTTGCCTTCTTTTTTATGTTTTAGTTGCTGTTCATAAAAACTCTTAAAACTGATCAACAAAATCAAACCAAAAATATATTGCTAATTAGAACCCAATATGAATTTTATTTTTTTAGTTTCTGTTTTGAAAGTTTTACTAAATCCAACATCAGCAGTGTTTTAACGTAATTATTCTCGAGGTTTTAGAAAAGTGTCTAGTAATGGATGCCTGTGAATAGTGCAGGATGCAATTTCGCTATAAATTATTTATCCTACTCAGTAAGCTTGAAACAAGATTAATTCATACATCAGCAAATAAATACAAAGTCGTCATATTATCAAAAGATAGGTTGCCAGGCAATGAAACATACGCCCACAGCAGCTAAATCGTCCGGGCAGTCAACAAGGGTTGTCGCATATTTTTACTTTTTTTTGGTAATGAAACATTTGTAATACACTAAAATCTGAGTAACAACTCATTATGTAATTATCAGAAAATCATTAGAATTTGTTTGCTTTTTATAAAGTTTTGCCCCACGCTAACAATTAGTATAGGAAACATTTAATATCATGGATTTAGCTGTTCAGTTATCAAAATTCATTGAAAATCAAAATACTTGTTCGTTTCAACACCTTAAACTCTGTGTATCAATCTGAAGTCAATCGGATGATAAGTTTGGCATCTACAGCGCCACAAGGTTTTTTGAAGTGATCAAGGGAGATAACTCTGGAAGTAATTATTTGAAATTGATGAAAATCAGTAGGCTTCTTCCTCTCAGGACCTTAAACAGTGTGTGTAAATTTAAAGTCAATCGGATATTAACTTTGGCCTCTAGAGCGTCCACAGGATTTTTTGATGTGATCAAGGGCCATAACTCTGGCACTAATTATCGGAAATTGATGCAAATCAATAGGCTTCTTCGTCTTATGAACTTAAACACTGTGTATAAATTTAAAGTCAATCGGATATTAACTTTGGCTTTTAGAGCGTCCACAAGATTTTTTGAAGTGATCAAGGGTCATAACTCTGGCACTAATTATTGGAAATCGCTGAAAATCAATAGGCTTCTTCGTCTTATGACCTTAAACACTGTGTATAAATTTAAAGTCAATCGGATATTAACTTCGGCTTTTAGAGCGTCCACAAGATTTTTTGAAGTGATCAAGGGCCATAACTCTGGCACTAATTATCGGAAATCGCGGAAAATCAATAGGCTTCTTCGTCTTATGACCTTAAACACTGTGTATAAATTTAAAGTCAATCGGATATTAACTTTGGCTTTTAGAGCGTCCACAAGATTTTTTGAAGTGATCAAGGGCCATAACTCTGGCACTAATAATCGGAAATAGCTGAAAATCAATAGGCTTCTTCGTCTTATGATCTTAAACACTGTGTATAAATTTAAAGCCAATCGGATATTAACTTTGGCCTCTAGAGCGTCCACAAGATTTTTTGAAGTCGTCAAGGGCCATAACTCTGGTAGTTATTATCGGAAATCTCTGAAAAACAATAGGCTTCTTCGTCTCATGACCTTAAACACTGTGCATAAATTTAAAGTCAATCGGATATTAACTTTAGCCTCTAGAGCGTCCACAAGCAATTGTGGACGCCGGACCGACGGACGGACCGACGGACGGGGGCGACGACAATATACGACCACATTTCAATGTGGGCATATAACAAAATGTTATAATTTCTTGGTAATCTAGATAAATAATTAATGAGTTTTTTTGCAGACAAATTGCCCCCCCCCCCCCCCACTGTGCCAAGTAAAATCAATAGGTCTCTTATTAGGCTAGAAACACATAATTATAACGATATGAATTGTACACAGGCCTCCAATTTCAAACTGGATCAAATTCTGGGACTGTAAAAAAAGGATTGAATCAGAGGATGTGATTACTAACAGGTTTAAAGCATCTTGAGTCAATTAAGTTCACAGTCCCAGCTTTCTGATTTAGTGCCGGACTGGGCCCACCTGTCCACCTGTCCACCTGTCTGTGACAGGTGGGCCTAAGCTCATTATAAAAAAAGTTGGCCTTAGCCTATAAAGAAAAAAAAAGAGAAAGAAAAAAGAAAAAAACTGCTTTGGTCTGAAATGCTTAGAAAATGTGTTTACGGTTGTCGATTTTCAAAATTTTCCTGTGGGGGGAACACCCCCACACCTCCTCTGACGCTCACTTGTGTGGGCCTTGGTCAATGACCTGAGAGATGGGCCTTTGGCCCACCAGTCCGGCACTGTTCTGACTCATTGAGTCAATTAGGTTTCAAGTCCCATCTTTCTGACTCCTTGAGTCAAAGTATTTACAATACATAAATACAGCATTTACAAGTTAATGTTTGATTGTAAATACCGTGGCTATAAAGCACCTGATCCATAAACTATTTGTTTTTATGTATTTACACTTTGTAGCAGATTTCACCTGTTATCTTTTCATATAAACATGCCAGATTATATTTATTTATCTGTTCAAGTGTATTTACATGTTTCTACATCATTAAATTGTTAAAGTAACTGTCCACAATGAAATGAAATGGGGTTTAACGTCCTACAGTTCTGCTCCTAACCTGGACTAATGGAAGACGGAAATATGCCATACAGTGTGCTATGAGAGAAATTTTGCCCAGGCAGCGGTGCTACGACTGCCAAGAGATCTTTTACGTGCACGCCAATGTGTACACAGGACCTTGGTTTCTCGTCCCATCCGAACCACTAGATATGTCTACACTGAGTTTTCGATATAAGATCTCGAGTCACAGTAATAAAATTTCAGTAATCTAGAATAACACATTACAATAATATTTCAGATATCAACATTAAAAATATCTAAAAAAACAACCCGAAAATACACATTATTAAAATACCTAACTAGGACGTGTATTGACCTTCATTTTTTTACTCCCATCTGAAAAACTAGACACACTTTTCGTGTCACAATCACATTAAGTGAATAATGGACTTATACATATTCCCAATGGCAGGATTACAGACATGAAATTAAATGTTGTTTAAAGGGACAATAACACTCTTGTTGGCTTGGCAGCTCCACAAAATAAATAATAGCCTTATTCTAAGTACTAGATGTTTAAGTGTCCTACCTGTTGTGTAAATTATCCATTACATCCTATTTTACTTGTCCAGAGGGTTTGAAAATATTTTAAAATCCAAGTCACATTTGAAAAGATTTACATTAGGCTTTTCAAATCATTTAGTTGAATTTTTCCAATATCTTAATTTAGGTGTGTTAAGATGAAATTTGTATCATCAATTAATTGGAATATTGTACAATAATACAATTTGTTGACCCGAATAAAGATTGGGACATATTATTCAGTTACAACAAGAGTGGTATTGAGCCTTTAAGGCCCTACTGGGCCTAATGAAGCTTACGGCAGCACCACAGTTTACCCTTATATGAAATTCCAACTGTCAAGGGTTCTTTTACGTGCACGCCTTCATGTACACAGGCCCCTGTTTATCTCCCCATTCAAACAACTAGACAACTGTTCTTGTCAAGCTGCCTCTGTGCTGAACTACTGGCAAGGCGGAATCATACTGAAAAATCAACTTTCTCTCCCAACACAAGACCACCTGGTTAGTGATCCAGCGTCTCACGCACAGGGCCACGACAGATCCCGGCAGGATTAGAACCACAATATTCGTTACAATATACAAAGAGATCCAGCGTCTCACGCACAGGGCCATGGCGAATCCCGGCAGGATTAGAACCACAGTATTCGTTACAATATACAAAGAGATCCAGCGTCGCATACACTGGGCCACGACAGATCCCGACAGGACTAGAACCATAATATTCGTTATAATATACAAAGAGTGTTACTTACCACGTGTGAAGATATACTGATCCAAAAGATGAAAAAAACGGACACCCCATTTATAAACTTTGTTCATCTCCGACGATTCTGTTTCATAACGTCCTCTTCATACCATAATTAATTGTTAAATTCAAATTTTACACAAACTTGAATAAAAGTTTATTTCACAGCAAATCTTATCAAAAAATCCCTTCTGTTTTAATTCCCATTTGAAGACATTTTCTAATTAATATTTAAATCTTTTGAAATCTGTTTATTTCACAGTAAACACCAGTTCTAAAATCCTTTTTTTCTCCCAATTCCAACATGTCAATTTATTTGTACACATTTCTCATTAATAATTACAAATAAATAATTTCTGGTACAGACAACGTTTTCTAAATTCAATCGTATGACGTCAACTCTTCCAGTCATTTTACTTATATTTTTGTTCTTAAAAGGATTTCCAGATGATAAACTTTGTTCTTCATTATACCATGGTAATATTTCCCAACTTTGGTTTTATTTATTCCAATTGTCAATAATGAAATTTGTTGACAGTTGAAAAATTTGGTTATGTTTCGATATATAAATTAATTATAACAATTTTTTTCACAGAATATCAGGTATAAACAATTTCAGTCACAAACTCCTGCAAGTCATAAAATACGTCAAACTCATTTCCAGTTCTCCCCATGAATAATGTATGAATATCTTTTACATAATTCCATGACACCATTATTCAGAGATTAATATACGAATCATTAACAAACGATAAAAGTTATAAATAAATGAATCTCTTTAACGGTTAAATCGATGACACAGTGAATTGTTTTAATACCAATTGAGGAATAGGTCAGCCATTAAATAAAATCGACCTATTTCACTGATTCCGTTTTAAAATGTTACTACGCTTCAACTGGTTGGACATCCGAAATAGATTAATCGTACTACTTTATCAATTACTATTTCAAATTAATTTAAAGCTCTCCGTTTAGAATGAAGTCATCGAAAAATCCCGTATAGTCGTTAAATAATTTATACGTTCCATTAACCAAGCTGAGTTAACAGTTCTCAATATTTTATACTTCCGGCTTAGCCTAAAATAAAATGTCTAACACGATGCAAAAACTGTTCCAAAACACAAACGTTTCAAATGTTCTGAAACCAAGTTTCTAAAGTTATTAAAAACTTTTCACTAATATTTAAACATCAAATAATTGACAAGATACAATGTAAACAAACACGGGAACACTCGGTAACACTTCTCCTAATCTATTTTTTAAACAGTTATTTAATAACAACTCACATATTGATGAGGTCTATGACAACATGAATTCATAAATGTCAAATTATTCAAATGTTGTGAGTGTCTGGTTCAATTTCACTATCATATAGATGAGCTCCGCTTGTTTGTATTATTAGTGGCTTCCACTAAAAGCTTGACTGCAAGTACCGTATATTCTGCTCCAGTTTCACATATCAATAGATAACAGCGACAGTGTTTCAAATTTATTCCTCAACGCTGACTTAAGAACTGGAAAAGTAGGCTACAGACTATTTCCCAAGTCTACCAATGTTTCCATCAAAAATTATTTTCCGAATTCGTCTTTAAAAACTGATTGTAGTTCTTCGTAAATTAAATCTAATTCAAACACAATGTTCTTCTAAAGTCAAATTTTTTTTAAGTTTGACGTAACTATTTCTGAATTGTTTTTTAAACAAATTCTTCAAAGCAGATTCTTTTAACAACGGTCAAAAAACGTGTCCTATTTATTCTTTCAAATAAAAAGTCATCACAAATGCATCAAAAGCTCTTGCAAACAAAATTTCCATGAATGTATATATATCCGTTAATCAATTGTCATATTCAACTTTGATATTTGAAGTCTCACATATCTATTTGTTATATCACAACCATTCCAAGATATTTATTCAATGTCACCTTGAATTAAAAATCGAATAATAAGAAAAAATCACAATTCTTTGTCGTCTTGTTGAAAAAAAAAATTTTTTTGCAAGCAAATCAACCTTTGGCCAGACTTTGTTCCAACATTTAAAATATCAGCGTAACTTTAAAACTGCCAACAATCTCCCATCAGTCTGGCCCCGAGTTCACAAAACATACTCAACATTCAATCATTGTTAAAGAGAAATATCTTTGATCCAGAAACACAAAAATTTGCAAATAATTTCTTATTGATATATTTGATATATTAAAACAGCAGCAGTGTTATAAAGGGCTATACTTTAGTAAAAATAAGGCGAAATTTTTTGAGTAAATTTGAACTTAAATCTGAGAATGCTTTGTGAACTCGGGGCTAGATCTTAATGCTCAAACTGTCAAATCTGAAAAGACCAATTTTCCAGTAAATTATGACTGGGGCACCTTTGAAGGTTTGACAAGATGTATTCACTGATTGTAACAACGATACTGGTTGTTCTAGGCTAAGCCTCACTTCACTATTTTTACGGGAAATCATTTAATAGCTGAAATCATGAAATCAGACCCATCAGATGACATCAAGAGTTGATTATGGTATTATCATTTTATGAACTAATAGTTTATATAACATTTAAGGCACCAAAAAAGGCTGTATGTTTAAGTCATTAGTTCAAATAGTTCTATCTAATCTAACTTTATTAACCCTAACCCTCAACAAACAGTAAAGGAAACCGAACAACTCTATTTTGAGGGGGGGTGTGTGCAAGTAAACGGAAATGTAGGTTGTATTTTCTTAGCCATACAACATCTCACGGACATATAACTATCCCATTAATTAAGGATCTTTCATTTTATACAACAAAAATCACACAGAAATCAATTCATACTCATTCAAACCATAGAAAAACAAACATCAACCCCGTCAATCATTTCCAAACAATGAAAAACAAAATCCTCAACTTCTGAATTAAAATAAATCAAAACCTCATTCAAAGCTCCGTATATTTCTGCATGAAAAATACATCACATGACCACAATGCTCTATTTACGAGCTGTAACGGAGGGAAATAAAATTGTAAAGAAATTTGTTTTTTGTTTGATTATCAATCGATCAATCTTTTTAATATCAGCTAATAATGGAATCAATTTTCACATTAATCAATGCTTTCACTTCCCGTACTTTGAATAAAATTGAAAGGTTCGCAGCAACTACTACAAGCACGTTAAAATATTTCCTCGTTTCATGAAGTAACCGAGAAGCGTGGAACAGTTCCATTATGTAGTAGCTGTTTAGGAAACAATAGGTTCAGTGATTCATAAAATATAATTCGTTACAATACTTGAACATCCTGATCCTGCTTTATGTCTCACTTTTTTCTAGAAAGAGAGAGAAATGAGGATTAACGTCTAACAAACTAGTTCATTTCGGGACTAACAGATGGTTTTAATTTTATTTCAATAAATCGCTTGCACGTAGGGGTCTTAAGCAGTGGGAGGAAATCCGAGGACCCGGAGAAAAACCCACAACATTGGACAGGTGACCCTTCTCCTTGTCACGTACAACCAGGATTTCGAAACAACGCCAGTTGACTCAATGACTGGCTTTATGATACAGCATGCACGCACTGACCATGAGACCATCCAACCCCCCTTCTTTCTATAAATTATGCTAAATGGATTAAAAATATGCACCTAATGTTGCGGATAAGTGTCCAAAAGATCTATTGAGTCTTTCTATACCTTCTAGAAGTCCTGATACCACTTATACAAATCATACTTGACCACATTACACGCATAGTAGCATAAATAAAAAATATTACAAGTAAAACAAAACTCCAAACAAAGCTACCAAGATCTATGACAGACAAGTGTTATAGGATGTTCCTGATAGAGTAAGCCTATTTTAGTCCGAACTTGCTAGGAGACCAAGACTGACGATTATCTTGAGAAGCCATCCGATTGAGAAATCCTGATCCACACCGATGCTCAGCTTAGCCATAATATGTAGTGGATATAATACACTTGGCAGGTTATACCCAGAGGTGGGAACAAGTTCCAAAATATCTAGTCCGAGCTGAGTCCCAAGTTCCTGCACCTCGATTCCAAGTGAAGTCCTAAGTCAGTGACTTCAGTAACGAGTCAAGTCGAGTCGCAAGTCTTCACAAAGTCTGTTTATGTTGCCAGTTCATCAAATGAGTCAGCCATTCATGGAGAATAAGGTAAGTTAGAATTATTCCCCCTGGTCTCTTTCAAATCGCAAGTCGTCCAAGTCGAGTCATTGAGAGAGAGAGATAAATGGGGTTTAACGTCCACTCGACACAAACTAGGTCATTTGGGGACTAACATATGGTTTAATTTTATTTCAGTCATTCGCTTGCGCGTAGGGGTCTTTAGCAGTGGGAGGAAACCGGATCGAGTTATGATACAACTCAAGTTCGATTCGAGTGTGACTCGAGTTCCCACCTCTGTTAATACCATATGTAGCACACTCATGTTTAAAACTTCCTGTATACTGTAGATAAATCCTGTTTTTGTACGTCCAGTTCGTTATATGTTACAACAGGTGCTGTGCACTAGGTAGGGTATGCTTTCTAGAACACCCCATATCACTTTTCAGTTGACTCACACAGCTAACAAACTTTGCACTCTTGTATCGAAACTCCAAAACTGCTTCTGTGCTTCCTGTCACAGACATGACTTAACATCAACTAAAGTAAAACCTCTTCAGACCCAAAATAAATATGCTTAGCTTATAAATAAAGTCGGACACCTGAATTGAAAGACAGAAGATCTAAAAGGAGTCAGTCTTACGTCAATCACCAGGTATTCTGGTTAGCAACAATTAAATGTATAATTGGTAAACTAATGAGAAAAGTATTCAAGCATTTCGTTAATCAAGCATTATGTATGATTTCGATAAAGAGCTAGCCATTCTTTCTAAAATAATAGTTCCAAAATAGATAATGTAAAATAAATAATTTGAAAATTTCATTCAAATTACTCTATTTCGAGCGAAGATATTGGCCTTCAAAGGTTTGACAAGACGTGTGCAATAATTTCAACCACTGTACTGATTGTTCGAAGCTTTAGTCTTGCTCCTCCATTTTGAGGTTAAATCAAAATATTGCTGTCATCTAGAGTTGATTATGACCTTGATAAGTTAATCAATGTCTAATTAATAATTTATATAACATTTCAGGCCTAAAGAAAGATCAGTAATAGTCAGTTTTGGTTTTTACATAATGCATGTTTAATTAAACATTATTTAAAAACATATGCTAATTATTTTCAATTAATGTCAACAACTATCTTCACATTAATAGAGAATTTAAAAGTTGAGACAGAAATGAATGGAAATGAAATGGGTTTATTGTCCTACTGTTCTGCTCCTAAACTGGGCTAATGAAGACAGGCATATGCCATACCGTGTGCTATGAGGGAAATTTTGCAAGGGCAGCGGCACTATGGCCTACTCTTATATCGAATTCCAATGCATATGAATACATCGGACCTCGAATTCATCCCATTGGAAGAACAAGACAGTTATCCTTGTCAGGCCCCCCCCCTTCTATCTTGCATAATTGACGTTTGGCAAGTAGAAACAATGTCGGAAAATTCTGATAAACTTTCTTGGCCAATGCAGGGATCGAACACCCTACCTCCAAGCTAGCAAGACAGCATCTTACTTACTTAGCCACTGTGGCTCCAGGTTCAAACAGAAAACTCAACTTATTATTGAAGGAGAACTCCCCAACATATAGTAACAAGAAGGCATACAGTTTATGCTTTTGTGCCCATAGTACAAAATGAAGTTGTGCAACAAGCGTCTGGTTTCGTGGAAGCGGGTCATATATTGTAAAGAATAAATCTGGTGATGTCATTATTATCCAGTCACTTATACAATGGAAGAAAGAAATTCATCATATGATTTACGTAGCATTGTTCATCATATCTGTCAATTATTCAGAATAACTCAATATTTCAAACTATACATGGTATACTCAATATTGCCCAATTTTCCCTGCTTTACAATCTTAAACCAAGTTTACGGTGACTTCTGATCCTGCACCTTTCAATTTTCACAATCAACATTATAAACTAGACCACACCCAACTGTAAGTCTACTACCTTATTGTCAATATCTCCAAGTCAAATATAAAAACCACAAAAAAAATTCTCATCCCTTTTCACAAGACTCATAAACTATTGGAACTTTTGAATTCACAAAAAACACATCAAATTGAAAGGCTTCTATCTTATTGTCAATATCTCTAGGTAAAATATCAAAACCACAAAAAAAATTCTCTAAATTTTCACAAATTGTAAGGCTTCCATATATCTTATTGTGAATATTAAAAAGTAAAAATAAAATCCAATCACATTATTAATCTTGATATCCTCTTGACTATAAATCTCTCTGTAGTTTTATCACTGTCTTAAATCCAGGACTAATTAGTTTCACCTGATTCCTGATCACTCTATCTACCTGTCCCATTGATACACCTGGTCCACAGCAGGATATTAAATAATGACTACAGGTAGATAATCACAGAGTGCTAATTAAGCGTTGATTATAGGTAGGTTCGACATGTTGTTAACTAATATTTTATATGTTCCATTATGAACTAGTACAACATAGTTATAATGAACTCAACTACTGCAGGCAGAGAGAGAGAGAGAGAGAGAGATGGGGTGTAATCTCCACTGAAACAAAGTAGGTCATTTCGGGACTAACATATGGTTCAATTTATTCCAATAATTCGCTTGTGCATAGGGGCCTTTAGCAGTGGGAGGACCCAGAGAAAACCCACAAGGTTGGACAGACGACCCTGCTCCTTGTAACATATATATAACTGAGGAATCGAAACAATGACAGACCTTATGATACAGCACGCACACTGCCCCCTCCCCACTAAATACAACACAGTTATCATAACCTTAACTAGTACAGGAGAACCGTGCTAAACACAACAAACCAACACTCTGGCAGAAGTTCTCCTCCCTGTTATTCCACCCCCAATAACATAGACGTATTTATCTTTCTATAAAGTATCCATCAATCAAATTATTGCATTGATACTGCAAATTTTAAAAACAGTGAGGTTGATGGTCCCTGAATTAATTCCCAAAAATAACAGTATGACACATGTTAACTACTTGCACAGTTACCTTTCCATAAAGCATCGACCAATCAAATTGCTTATCACTCTCCTTAACTTGAGCACAAAATACAAAATGCTGATTATCGAACTTAGTCAAGGTATTGATATAATGAAAATAAAACACTAGTTTCACTACTTTCTATCACTTACAATCAAAGTTATTCCTTTTCTGTCTTCACCAATCAAATTGCTTATCACATTACTTAACCCAAGCAGAAAATGTTCATTATCGAACACAGTCAAGGTATACATGTAACAAAGTATGTCCACAAACAGTTGTTGATTTTCCTCTGAGGGTCTAGCTAGATCTGTCACAGGTTTCTCTCTGTCTCAACGCTACTAATGAAATTCCCAACTTTAGGTTATTTAAATATCTCGATTCCATAATTCACAGCAATGTTTCAAACATCAATCAGTCACCCTTTCAAGTTTTTGGCTCATCTTCAAAATTTCAATTCAAGAATATTCAATGCTAGATATTTATTATTTCTGATAATTGTGGTAAATTATTCACACTGTTTTTAACCATGGTAATAATAAACCCGGATCTAAACAAACAAATAATTCATTTACTCCTCTTTTGAAGATACTTTTAATATCAATCTAAATATACAAACCAATAAAAACGCTTTCTTGTGTTTCGAGATTATGATACCTAGCCAGTCACCAATGTTACTAACCATGGAGTGATAAAAATAATGCAGGGAAACCTGATCAACTTTCAAGAGAAAAAATATACACATGTATTTCAAAACTTAAAATAATTACTGTACCAACAGTGATTGAATTTATATAAAATTATGTGGAGGGAGAAAGGGAGAGAGAGAGGGGAAGGGAGAGGGAGAGAGAGAGAAGTCCTACTTCTATATGCACCAACCCCTTAATGGTGATGGACAACTCTTTGTAATGTCCCAAAGGTAATTTTACTCTGACAGAGGCACTACAGCATTCTCTTATTTTGATTTCAAACTTTTAAAGGGTAGGTTTCTTTTACATGCACACAGGTTAATGTACTTTCAACCTGAACTAGGTTATTTTGCGACCAACATATTTCCTATTTTTGGCTGGGTTGTTTAATTAAATGTGACAAGAAACTGAAAGACCTGGGCAAAGAAAAACAACGCTAGAAAGACATACAGTCCTTAAATTAGAGAGAGAGAGAGAGAAATGGGGTTTAACGTCCACTCGACACAAACTAGGTCATTACGGGACTAAAATATGTTTTTTTAAAATTTATTTCAATAACTCGCTTGCGAGTAGGGGTCTTTAGCAGTAGGAGGAAACCGGAGGACCTGTAGAAAACCCACGAGGTTGGACAGGCGACGGCCTACTCCTTGTCATGCACAACCGAGGATTCGAAACCATGCCAATTGACTCAATGACAGGCTTTCGGATAAAGTACGCATGTGCTAACGATTCGGCCATCCTCTACCCCCACCCGCTTAAATTAGAAACAACAACTATATTACAACATGACAGATAGTTACGTGGGTTGTAATGTCTTCAAATCACACAATTATCCACTTTCATTTACCAAAATATAATCTGGTAATTCTCCAGAAAGTTCCCACTGAAATTGAATCTTTCATCATCTAATTTTAAAAGTTCCATTTGACAGGAGTCACACGACTGATAAAACACAGAGTCGAATTTGTCTAAGAATTATATAAAATGAAAATAAATTATTCTATAACCGTGCTGGTTATGGTAGTTCTATATAAGAATTTATATCTGGAATATTCCATTAAATACTTTAATTTTAAAAAGGAAAGCCATCAAATTGAATTCGGTATAAATTTAAACTCTAAAGACAATAGTTATTCTATTTCTTCAAAACATTGTGTGTGTCTGTGCTATTGAAAAGTGATTATAGCCAAGGGTGAAATGTTATGTAATTCTAATGACATGTTAGTTTATTATAATCCCTTATTGTTTATAACACTGTTATAGATAGAAAGTAACTGACAATACGGCCTGTCTGGTGAACATGCCAATCGTATGATTAATCTATTAATTGTTTTATTTACCATTGTTTTATTTCTTATATTGTACATTATTACATCAATGCTTATTTATGTCAACACTTGATCTAGCCAAGTGATTAGAAGTAATTCCATATAAATATGTGATTGTACTTGATACGTCAGTCATTTAGGTCTATCCGACTTAGTAGCATAAGGTACTAGTCGGTTATTCGCGGTCCTGTAAGTGTATGTAGATAATTCTTATTAAGTTTCCAGTATTAAAGATTTCAAGAACCATTCCAGATTCTTGTAGTATCTGACGGACCTCACGGTCACAATTCACATCTTCGATAAATAAACAAAATAACCCCAATTTGCACTACATTATCTTATTGAATCATTTATTTAGAAAAAATAAATAAATTCTACAAATGAAATTAAAACCGGACTTCTTTCTATTACCTTGTTTTTATTTGCTTATATTTATAACCTTAGTATCTTTCAGATCTGGAAGTATAACCCTGGTATCCTTGCAGATCTGGACTTATGACCCTAGTATCTTGCAGGTCTGGACTTTTAACCCTAGTATCCTTTCAGATCTGGACTTATGACCCTAGTATCTTTCAGGTCTGGACTTTTAACCCTAGCACCCTTACTGTCTGGACCAAGTTTTGGTCGGAACCTGAACTACATAATGAAATGAAATGAAATGGGGTTTAACATCCTATTATTTTGCTCCGACTGGCCTAATGAAGATGGGCATACGTCATATATTGTGCTAGGAGGGATATTTTGCTTGGGCAATGGCAATAAGGAATACTCTTATATCATGTCCTATGCCTTTTTTCTTAATTCAGCTATGCCTACCCCACAAGGCTAATCTAGTCCAGGCACTTGTCAGGCTCATATTCAATCTTTATCCGGTGCAATCCCTGTGGTGTCTGTCATTTTTTCCACCACTGACTTGTCTTTTATCAGTAATATTATTAATAATCCAAGTTCTGTAACTTGTTCAAACCTCTGCTCGGCATATCGACGCATAATGAAGTATTAACAACACACTGACACTGTGGGGATGGGGGGGGGGAGGCGAGGAGAGATGAAGATTGGCCGAATCACAGCGATTCTATCGAATCCTATGGCAGCTGTCCCTATCATACAATAATCCCTCACTTGAAGTCTGTATCAAGCAGACATTTCCTGGATATAAATCTAGTTATTTATGAGACGATACTGATCATATCAATTCATCGTTAATTAATAGAAATATTGTATAATAAAATTATTGGTGGAATTCTAAAGGTCAATTATTTCTAGTCATGCTAATTTGTCTTCCTTTATTGAGATGTCTTATGTATATGTTTACATTGAGCGAGAGAGAGGGGGACAGAGAGAGAGGGAGGGACAGAGAGAGAGAGAGAGAGAGGGACAGAGAGAGATAGGGAGGGAGGGAGAGAGAGCTGGAAAGAGATAGGGAGGGCGAGAGAGTGGGAAAAAGATAAGTAGGGAGGTAGAGACAGAGAGCGTGAGAGAGAGGGACAGAGAGAGATAGGGACAGAGGAAGAGAGAGAGCTGGAGAGAGATAGGGAAGGAGATCGGGAGAGTGATCGGGAGGGAGAGCAGGAGAGAGATAGGGAGGGAGAGAGAGTGGGAAAAAGATAAGTAGGGAGGTAGAGACAGAGAGCGTGAGAGAGATTGGGAGGGGGAGAGAGCGGGAGAGAGATTGGGAGGGCGGGAGAGAGGGAGGGAGAGAGAGTGGGAGGGAGAGAGAGCATTATTTCTGTCTACTGTGTATCATCCTCATTCAAAACACAATATGATAATTGATTGAGGGGTCCTGTACCCTGACCATTCGACCACTGCAGCATCCACCAACATAATAACCCTTTACTTCAACATTATTACACACCTTAACTCAACACCCACATTCTGTACTTCAAGTCGTCATAAACTGCCACTAATACCGACAATCTCGACACAGAGAATCTGTTACATTTTATTTACGATGTAATCAGGATGATATCAATCAACAAAATATGATTAATAAAAATATTGTATTAATTGAATAAATATAAAAATCGTAAAGTGTTTCCCATCATGCTAATTTGCCTTTCATCACCGATATCATCAACATTGTATTTGGCAATAAACAACAAACCAATATGATAATTGACTAATAAAATACAAGCCAAGCCTGGAAATAAGGCACCAGTCATAGACAATGTCAGACACAGATTCAGGCTTCGTCTGGCACAAAATTTCTGGTGCCCGTCATTTTGTCTGGGGCTGATTTGTTTTTTTATTGATATTATTAATACATGTCTAGCATCAAGTTGAAAATGTCAGGTAAAGTACTATCTTATTAGTGGCTGCCATTTTGTCAGGTACATCTGAAACCGTTATTTCTAGGCCTGATGATAATTGACTAATAATTAGGGCCGCGATTTTTTCCATGAAAACGATGAACGATATTTTTTTTAAGAATATCGATAATCGCGATTTTTTTTTCAATTTAAGGTTCACGATTAATTTCATACTATATCGCGATATTTGTTCAATAAATGAGACATGTAGGACCCTTAGAAATTACCTATCAGTTCAGTACGTACAAACACAAGGCCTAAATGTAAAGAAACCCTCGGTAGCTATAAATAGCACGCCTCTTCTATAGGCCCGGGCATCCAGACTTCACAATCATTGCAAAACTGACCTACTAATCGCGTGCAAAATACGACTCGGAAACTGGATAAGACAATTTTTTCCATTGGACAAAATACCGGAAGCCATGCATTTTACACCAATGAAATCGCATTTTATTTAAGTCATTTCTTCCTCGCGATGCCGGCATAAACCGGTGGCTCTTATTCGAATGAATGAAAAGCGTGTTGAAATTTTGGTTAACAGTCTCTCTTAGTCTTTCGACTATTATGTTCACGCCCAGTACTGGTGGTAGCAGTGTTACACTTGGTGAAGTTGAAATAGAAAAGCCATCCGCCTGTTCGATCGAAGCAAACTGATACCGCAGTGAATATTCGCTTGGCCGCTACAATCACTGATAAGCATGACATCGACGAGGCTTAATGAGTTCGGCATATTAACTTTTTTACTCCGACAAATTAAATTCTCAAACATTTTTTTGAGGTAAAAGAAAAATAAATAAAGACGTTTGAAATATTTGTAGTTAAAATGTGCCAAAAATATTGGTTAAAAGTTAAATATAAATTTTAATTTATCTAATAATATTAATAAACAATATAAATTTAAAACATTGTCATTGTGTATTTTTTCTTTATTTCAACTCAAGAAAACTTTAGTCAATTTCACATTAATGGCGTGTGTATCGTGATGCACCCGTATCGTTGGGCTACGACATCATGCTGTATCATATCGTGGCACAGCGTATCGTTTCGGCCCTACTAATAATATACAATACAATATGATAATTGACTGATAAACACCAACTCAATATGATAATAAACACTAATTGACTTATAAAATACAAACATGATAATGAGCACAAACTGAATGGGGGATAAATACCACAATAAATAGAATAACAGAGTTCTCAATTCAGCAATTTTTGACAACCAGCTGTCTCTGGAAATGTCTTGACATTAACTTTGTTTTTGTAAAATTTCTATATTTTACTTTTAAATCCCAGTTATATTTCGGGGGTGTTGGATGGTCTAGAGATTTAATGTGGGAAATCGAAAGATGAAAATGAGTCAAAAGGGGCAGAAATGGTTAAACGCATGCGTGCTGTATCATCAGGTCTGTCGTTGAGTCAACTGGCATGGTTTCACTTCCCAGGTTGTATATGACAAGGAGTAGTGTCCAACCTTGTTTGTTTTCTCCAACAGCTAAAGACCCCTACAAGTGAATTATTTAAATAACATTGAACCATATGTTAGTGCCAAAATGACCCAGTTTGTGTTGCATGGACATAAAACCCCATTTCTCGTTCCCATTCATATGTGAATGAAATGAAATCACATGCTACACGTGGTTAAGTGGGTAAGGCACTGGCCCGCTAGTCTGAGGTCGGATGTTTGATCTCTACATTGGCCGCGAAAGTTAATCTCAATTTTCCGGATTGGTTTCCCCTTGATGCAGAACGGAGGGGCTGGCAAGGCTGTCTAGTCGTTCGGATGGAACAAAAAAACGAGGTCTTGTGTAAAAATTGGCGTGCACATAAAAGATCCCTTGGCAGTTGGAATTTGATATAAGAGTAGGCCATAGCGCAGCTGCCCTCATAGCACACTGTATGGCGTATGCTGATCTATCATCAGCTTAGGTTAGGTGCAGAAGAGTAGGACGTTAAACCCCATTTCATTTCTCAGCACCAGGGTTTTAATGTCTTATTGTCTTACTCCGACTGGGCTAATGAAGAAGGGATCAGGGTTATAAAGAATCCAGTAAATAATTTTATTCTATAACTTGTTTTTACAGAATTCAGAATAAATTTAAAATGATTTTATTTATAGGTGGCCCTATTTCTAAAATATATACGTATAGTTTCCGGGGAATTCCATACCCTTCATCTGGCAATTAGAGGCTGTAAATGTAGAATGTATTTCAAAAAGATAAAGATGTACCAAAAACCTATTCTTATTTGAGGAGTTCCTATAGCTAACAATCTCAGAGACTACCCTGTACCATTTCTTATAGCTAATAATCTTATAGACCACCCAGTACCACTTCCTATAGTCCATTTGATACCACACCACATTAGCTAACAAGTTTTTAGTTGGAATCTTGTATTTCGATGTCATCGATTAAACAAGTGTCTCTATTCCAGTCATAAACAGATTTTATCCACTTCACGATTTGTCACTGTCAATTACAGATCGTATCCAATCAGCAACGTCTTCAGGTCATGTCAGGTCGGGTCCAAATTACAACTCAGGATGAGTACGGAAATGTCATTTCAATCACGGCTTTTACTTCAACATTCAGTCAGACGGTCAATGTCTCATCAATCTGATTTATATATTTCATTTTAATCAAATTCATGTCTTATTTTTTTGTTTACTTTGGATAATCGAGATAATATTTTTTATTTAATGTGACAACTTTCAGCATTAACCAAATATTTTTTTATATACTTTTGACCAAGTAGAATTAGAGCATCGTTAATTGTAGGTCCCAGTCATTACAGATTAACCTGAAGTGGTCTGAAGCCTAATCAATGTTCACTCTGTAATTATATTAGAGAGACATTGTTGTATAAATCATCTATTGTCCAGTTAATTGAGTAGACATTAATGTATTAAGGGGAGAGAGAGAAAGAGGAATGGGGTTTAACCTCCACTTGACACAAACTAGGTCATTTCAAGACTAACATATGGTTTAATTTTATTTCAATAATTCACTTTTGCATACGTGTCTTTAGCAGTGGGAGGAAAAAGGAGGACTCAGAGAAAACCCATGTGTTTGGACAGGCGACCCCACTCCTTGCCACGTAGAACCAGGAATTCAAAACCCCGCAAGTTGACTCCTTTACGATACAGCATGCTAACCATGCAGCCATCCAATCCCCTAATGTGTTTAGAAAGTAAGGTTTACTAAGAAATAAAGTTAAAGGCATAAAAGTCCTGAAAATTGTATATTCAACTGAGACAGTAGTTGACCACAGGTGGGCAACAGGACATACTGAAGGACAGATCTCTAATAAGTTATTTCTTCGATCTTGTCAGGATGATATACTACTAAATGTTTTTTACAGATAAAAATTACAAACGTAATTATATTTAAACGTTAAATTCTTTAAAATTCTGGAGGGTTGGATGGCCGAATTTTTAACATGTGCTTTTTGTATCATAAGGCCTGTCACTGAGTCAACTGGCATGGTTTTGATTCCTCAGTTGCCTGTTCAACCTTGTGGGTTTTCTCCACGACCTTCAGTTTTAAGGGCAAGAAATTATTGAAATAAAATTGAACCATATGTTAGTCCTAAAATGACCTAGTTTGTGTCAAGTGGACATTAAACCCCTGCTTTCTTTAAAAGTCTAATTTCATGAGATGTGTCAGTTATTTCTCAAACCGGTTCCAGGAAAACCATTTCCAGATCGTACTTCCACTTAACTCTGAAAGTTAAATATTTATCCCGACCTTTATTCAATCTCAGTTTTACAAAATCTTTATTCTCGATTTTACTGAAACATTCTTTCTATTTGCTTTTCTTTACAAAATGATTTGGTAATCTGGAGTGCATTCTACGACAACCATTTTACTTGCCCCCAAAATCTATACCTCATTGTCTAGTCTCTCGGAATATGTTGCTCCCATCAAATTATACCAATCTATGTCCGACCTTCAGAATACATTTCGATACCAATCTCAAGGTTATTAATCGTATTTCATTACAGATCATATTTCTATTTGTGAATAAAACATTAATTCCACGATTTCTGAGCCGCATCTTTTCCTTTTCATCGATGTACCAGTTATTAAAGAATATGTAAATACGAACATGTTTTATATACGATATCGATCACATGTCGCTCAAAAACACAACGGGTGAAAGGTCAGGCCCCAAGTTCACAAAGCATTTTCAGACTTAAGATAAGAATTTACTAAAAAAATTTCCGCCTTATTTTAACTAAAATATAGCCTTTTATAAAACCTTTGTTGTTTTAATGTACGAAATACACCAATATGTGTGAAGCTTTGTGCTTCTGGTACAACTGCCAAGGGTTCTTTTATCATGCCAAAGTGTTCAAGGGACTATGACCGATGTCTAGGTCATATGTTATTTTATTATTTTTTAATTCTGTTTTAAATTTCAAAAGCTCGGTTAGTCATTAAAAGAGCAGCAATTAATCTGTCAGTCAAATTATGACATAAGCTGGCAACTAAAGTGGTTGATCTGTTAAGTTTCTTCTATTACTTTAAATGTTATTTTATTATTTTTCAATTCTGTTTTAAATTGTAAAAGCTTGGTTAGTCATTTTATAGGTAGACAGCAATTAACCTGTCAGTCAATTTATGACAGGCTGGCAACTATAATACACCTCATTTCAGAGAGAGAGTAATGGGGTTTAACGTCCACACAACAAAAACTAGGTCATTTTGGGACTAACATATGGTTTAACTTTTTATTTCAACAATTCGCTTGCGCGTAGGGGTATTTAGCAGTGGGAGGAAACCGGAGTGCCCAGAGGAAACCCACGAGGTTGAGAAGGTGCCCCTATCTCCATGACACATACGTTCATACCAGGGTCGAAACCACAGCCGCAAGTCAGAGGTGACCGGTCAGCTAGAGGTCGAAGCGCGGCACTCTAGACCACTAGACCATCCCAACCCCCTCTCATTTCAACAACTAAGTTTACACTATGTATATAGTAAAATACATACATATTTATCAAACCATTAAATAATTGAAACTATCTGTACTAAAATATCACTAACATTAGGATTGACACTTGTTCCATTCTCCTTCCAAACAATGAACCCTAAAATACATCATTGAATAATCTTCCTCTGTGTAAAATTCAATAATGAACAGTTGTTTCAATTTCAAATACCAATATAAACTGAAATGTTTGAACTTTTAACTATATTTTTAAATTTTGTTATTAAGTGTTGTAAATATTGATTTTATTTGAGGATTAATAAAGTTTAATATTGTTTAAATTTGTTTAATGGATTGAAATGATAGAGTAATTTGATACATGAAGTAATTATATACAACCTGTTACAACTAATTTCCTGAAATACTGATTGTTATTTATTTCTCTATCTTTATTTCTCTATCTTATTTCATTCCATTATTGAGGCTTTAGTGAAAGAGAGAGGTTTAATAATTTACTGGCACGCGTAGGGGTCTTTAGCAGTGGGAGGAAACTGGAGAACCCGGAGAAAATCTATGAGGTTGGACAGGCAACCCTACACCTTGTCACGTACCACCAGGGAATCGAAACTACTCCGGTTTACTTAACGACTGACCTTATGATACAGCGCGAATGTGCAAATCATTTTGTTACCCAACTCCCCCTGAGAGAGAGAGAGAAAGAGAGAGAGAGAGAGAGAGAGAGAGAGAGAGAGAGAGAGAGATTACTACTACTCTACACAAACTCTGTCCTTTCAGAACCAACATACAGTTCAATGTTCTTTCAATAATTAGCTTGTCCGTAAGGGTCTTTAAGGAAACCGGAGAAGCAGGAGAAATTCCATGAGGTTGGACAGGCCATTTCTTAGAAGGAATATTTGTCTGTTTTATAGATAATAGTTGTTAACTCAAGTGAGATGAAAAAGCATGGCCAAGTTGGTTGTTAATTAAGTTAAAGAGGTTTTTAATCTCTATCGCTGTCAACTACAGTTTTCATTAAACAGGGACAATCAATTTAATATAATTACCTTTTTTTAAAGATCCTAACAGAAAAAATGAAGATAAACAAGTATGGACAAAACTGTTGATAAAAGCAGTCTTAAATATCAATCACTGTTAACTACCTTGCTCAATAAAACACAGCGAGTCATTTACACAAAATTAACTATTTAGAAAAGTCCTTTACTTATCAAACTTTACAACAGCTATAACCAATTCTCTATTTAAATCTTTTTCTAGCAAACTATTTACCATAACCATGACCTATTCTCTATTTACAACAACTATGACCTATTTTGTATTTACAACAACTATGACTTATTTGTATTTTCAACAACTATGACCTCTTCTCTATTTACAACATCTATGACCTATTTTGTATTTACAACAACTATGACCTATTCTCTAAGTATAACAACTATGACCTATTATAACTATTCTCTATTTAAATCTTTTAATCCCCGGTTGTACGTGGCAAGGAGTAGAGTCCCCTGTTCAACCTCGAGGGTTTTCTCCCGGTACTCCTTTTTCCTCCCACTGCTAAAAACCCCTACGCGCAAGGGAATTATTGAAATAAAATTAAACCATGTTAGTCCCAAAATGACCTAGCTCGTGTCAAGTGGGCGTTAAACCCTATTTCTCTCTCTCTCTCTTAAAGTTCCAATTTCATATTTTCTAAGAAAGTCAAAGCATAATTATTTCTATGTCTTTTGCTCAAAAGGTTGTCAACTCACTATTATACGATCATGGGCAAAATTTTTGGGGCATTAGAAAGGGTGACACAGGGTGATTGAGGAAATAGTTACACAATTACCTCCCTTGTTTTCCCATTCCTCTCCATGGACGGCCGTCTTCAAACGTTTGAATTTGAAGTTGAAAATGATATTTTTGCCAATTTCTCAACTGGCAATAGTGAATTATAGGATTAATAGGATTATTCTTTAACAAGGTAGGACTGTTTATAGGTTCAATCTATTTTAGGGCTTTGTTTTAATACATTTTAAAAATATAACTTAAAAAAATGCTATTGGAACTTTAAATCTTTTACTAGCAAATTATATTAAATAAAGAACAACTTTTAATTCATGGGAGTATTGAAATAGAGGTATAGCTCCTTTATATTAGATTGAAAGAGAGAGATTAATGTCCACTGGACACAAACTAGGTCATTTTGGGACTAAAATATGGTTTAATTTTATTTCAATAATTCGCTTGCGCGTAGGGTCTTTAGCAGTGAGAGGAAACCAGAGGACCCAGAGACAACCCAAGAGGTTGGACAGACGACCCTACTCCTTGTCACGTACAACATGGATTCAAAACCACGCCAGTTGACTCAATGACAGGCTTTATGATACAGTGCGCATGTACTAACCATTCAGCCATCCAACCTCCTAAATTAGATTGAAATGCTAAATATTCATTTTATTTTACTGACAAGAAGTAAGGATGGTCAGTGATGACCTGTAAATATGATCGAAACACAAGCCCTGGTTTCGCCTCAAACCATGAGAACAGTGAGGTGTCGATATTCTCACACCTCAATCATCGACTAATTGCTGGCAATCAAATAAATCACTTATCACTCTAAAAAACGTTTGATATCGAACATAGTCAAGGTATTGATAAAAAGAAACTATACCCCAAGTTTTACAATTCATTGACAAATCAAATTTATTATCTCTGGCTAGCCTCAGCAGAAATTATTCATTCTCTAACTCAATCAACACATCCACCTAATGGAATTAAGTGAAATGTGGTTTAACAAAGTACTGTTCTGCTCCTGACTGAGCTAATGATGACCGGTATTCACCATGCAGTGTGCTATGAGGGGACATTTGACTGGACTGCGACCCCACATGCCTATTCTAATGAAGACCGGCATACACCATAAAGAGTGCTATGGGGGGAATTTAGCCAAGGCAGTGGCGTCACAGCCTACTCTTGTATCTAATTTCAACTACAAAGGGATCTTTTATGTGCATGCCAATATTTATCATACCATCCGAATGACTATACATTGTCCCTTGGTAGGCCCTATATCCGGATGAATTTTCTGTGCCATTGCAGGTTCGAACATGAGACCTCCAGGCTAGCGAGTCAGCGTCTTACCTGCCTAGCCACCAGTTGTCCCATCCACCTAATGAAAGACGGGAGACCAAAACTTTAAATTTCAAAATGTAGTAAAAACCAATAATTCGCCTTCCAGGTAATCAATGACAATACTATATACCAGAAAACACTGGAAAACAACGAAAAAGACCAGAAAACACTGGAAAACTTACAGCAAACACCATTTTATACTGAATATCGGAAAACACAGGAAAAACGCTAAATCCTGGAAAACACACAGTATACCAGAAAACACCCTAAAGGTTAGGGTTAGTATCCGGTATATAGTATAGTTCGGCTCCAGGTTACTTATTTAAGGTGTTTTCTGGTATACTGTGTGTTTTCCTGTATTTAGTGTTTTTGCTGTGTTTTCCGGTATTCAGTATAACATGGTGTTTTCCGGTAGTTTTCAAGTGTTTTATGGTGTTTTCCGGTGTTTTTCAGTGTTTTCCAGTATATAGTAAAACCCGTAATCAAGTACACATTCTCATCAACTTATTACTGTGGCTTTACTGAACTAAAACATGTAAAACATGTAAACAAAAACATTTTAGGACTGGTGTGACTACAAGATTTGTTGTCATGGTTACAAGCAACACTATCCCTTGACAATTTATCAATTTCACTTTTAGTTTATCACAAAAATAAAGAAATATCTTTTATATACGACTTGGATTTAAAAAAACAAAAACAAATACCAGTATACTACTCTTAATTATGAAACTTGAAGCTCTTAATCGGAACGCTAACGTTGAGCTTGACTTCATTCTCTTTACTAACTACGTAATTCAAATCCATTCTTTCGCCATTTCAATGATATTTTATAAAACCACTTTTATACATATAGTACCGTAAACAATTTTTCTCATGTCAACATCAACATTTGTTACGCAGGTATATTGCACGACGACGTAACTTTCGCCTTTTAGTATTGATGGCAGATAATTAATAATCAATACACACTCAACGATGTCACAGATGACAGATTAACGAACCATGTATTCTATTTCTAAAATAAAAAAACATTAGCAGAAATTAAATCCTTGATTTCCTGAACTTTCCACACATCCAATTAACTCACAAAATATAATCCCTACGTTAGGAAACACTTAAAATCCACGCTGTCAACACTGGATTAAAACAGAATGATCATATCCGACAGTTGTCATTTCAAAACTGAAATTATTAATTGTCATTTGACATATATGTATATGTGATTGGTCCGATATATCGCATGCGATAGTATAAAGACAGTACGGGGAACTTCGTACCTTCAATCAATATACACAGGATAAAGAGTGATACAACAGTCAGTTTGTCATTTGTCGTTGGTAGCTGTCGTGTTTGAGCTTATTGGTTGTCAATTCTCGTTAATAAAGTATCACCGATACTCTAGATATTAATGGCAAGGTGTTAATATGTGTGATCAGTTTTAACAATGGAAGCTGTTAATCGAGTGGAGTATTTAGTCGTATCTTTCGGCTATAAAAACAAACTACGACCTGATCAGTGACAGTATTTAACGCCCAATAGGTTTATTGACATATCATTAAAGCTGATTTACATCAGCTGTAATTGTAAATATCAACAAATATTAACTGCCTATCAGTGGAACTAGAGTCAATATTACACTGCTGAGGGATAATTAATGATTAATTATCATAAATTGGTTAAAATGTATAAATTGGTAATCAACCATAAATAGAAGTAGGTTCAATGAAATAAAACCAAGTACGAACAATCCAAAGCATTGGACCAAATGCTCAGGGATAGATAAACATTATTCATGTAAAATATATATAAATAGGAGATAACCATAAATAAAACTATGGTCAATCTCAGAGAGAGAGAGAGAAATGAGGTTTAACGTCCACTCGACACAAACTAGGTCATTTTGGGACTAACATATGGTTTCAATTTTATTTCAATAATTCGCTTGCGCGTATGGGTCTTTAGCAGTGGGGGGAAACCGGAGTGCCCGGCGGAAACCCACGAGGTTGAGAAGGCGCCCCTATCTCCATGCCACATACGCTCACACCAGGGATTGAAACCACAGCCGCAAGCCAGAGGTGACCGGCCAGCTAGAGGTCAAAGCGCGGCACTCTAGACCAGTAGGCCATCCCAAACCCCCATCAATCTCAGACTACTCAGGGATAGCTAAACATTTTCATAATTATAAAACTCCTGAATGGTTGAATGGTTGGCACATGCACATTGTATCGTAAGGTCTGTCTGGAGTGGTTTCGATTCCATGTGACAAGGATAATGGTTGTCTATCTAACCTCGAGGGTTTTCTCCAGGTCATCCGGTTTCCTCCCACTGCTAAAGACCCCCAATGCAATCAGATTATTGAAACCTAATGTTAGTCCCAAAATGACCTAGCTCATGCACAGTAGAGTTTAACCTCTCTCTCTCTCTGTCTCTCTCTCTCTCTCTCTCTCTCTCACATTAAAGGGACAATAACACTCTTGCTGGCTTGGCAGCCCCAGAAAATAAATAATAGCCTTATTCTAAGTACTAGATGTTTAAGTGTCCTACCTGTTGTGTAAATTATCCATTACGACCTATTTTACTTGTCCAGAGGGTTCGAAAATATTTTAAATCAAAGGTCACATTTGAAAAGGTTTACGTTAGACTTTTCAAATCAATTAGTTGAATTTTTCCAATTTTTTAAATTAGGTGTGTTAAGATGAAATTTATATCATCAATTAATTGGAATATTGTAAAATAATACCTTTTTATTGACCAGAATGAAGATTGGGACATATTATTTAGTTACAACAAGAATGTTCTTGGGGCTTTAAGACCTTGCTGATGTACAAATATGGGTGTGCACTCACAATCCACCCAACCGAACAATAAATCAATAGTATATTATCTCTAGATCAGCTGACAATATTCCCCATCGCTGTGATCTGTCCACTCATTAACCCGTGTCCTCATCTGCGACTACATCTATCAACTTTCCAATAATAATTAACAGCATTAGGAATCGAGTCTATATAAAAGTCTTAGTGTTAATTATCAATTTTTACCTCCTAATCTACTCGAAATTGATTATACTACTTTTAATTAAAAATACAAAATCAATTTATCAACGAAAAAATGAATTAAATGCCTGTCTAAAGATTATAGTGAATGCTGCAAGAGTTTCTGGATTTTGATCTTATCTTGTTGAGTTTCAAACCAATAAATGGGCTTGAATTTCAAACTGACACATGCATTGAGAAAGTGAGGGAGGGAGGGAGAGAGAGAGAGAGATTGTGTTTAAAGTCCACTCAACACAAATTAGGTCATTTCAGAAGACCAACAAATGGTCCACTTTTGTTTCAATAATTCGTTTGCGTGTAGGCGTCTATAGCAGTCATAGGCATCGGAGGACCTGGGGAAAACGCACGAGGTTGGACAGGCGACCTTACTCCTTGTCACGTACAACCGGGGACTCAAAGCCAGAACTTATGATACAGTGTGCACGTGCTAACCATTCAGCTATCCCCCACCCCCCCGCAAACTGACACATGGTTCTGATGTTCAAATCAACAAATGGCCTTGAAGTTCAAATGAAACCTTTCCCTTTAAACCAATTAATTTGTGGTCATGAAAGGGAACAAGTTCATTCGGAATGATTAAGGATGTTATTCCAGGAATTTAATCAGCTGTTGAGGACAGATGTATCGTGTTTCATACAAGATTCCAAGGATGCCAACACTCAATCTATACAGTCAATAACTGATTTTAAAACACAAGTACATACAGTACGTATTCCAAGTTGATGAATGCTGAGGTAGACAATTGTGTGAAATAGCTTAATTTTACCTCTGCTTCCACCGCAGCGATATCACAGAAAATAGCTCTTTCTCTATCGCTGCACCCGCCCTCTGGAACAATCTGTCACCTAGTATCCTCACAATAGACACATTATATAGCATCTTTTAAAAGTTTCCTTAAAACCTAACTTTTTAAAGAATGCTTTTCCTCAAATGTTTAACCTTGAAGTATTTTTATAGCCCTCAAGTTTTTCTTTTTTGTTTTGTATTTTGTGTTAATTCTGTAAAGTTCATTGATATGTAAACAATAAATTTTTTATTATTATTAACACTGGTATCATTCAACAATGGGCGCTGAATGGAAGATGTTTTGTTAAATTTATTAGTAAAATAGTGACAGCTGACTGCGTTAGAGGAGTGTCCATTGATTAAAGAGATGAAACAATAGAATTTTTACAGTGGGAATTTATCATGATTATGGTCTGGATAAGTTAATTAATGTCAAATTTAATACCTTAGAGATAACATTTCAGGCCTAAAGAAAGACACAATGCATAATGTTTGTTTAATTCACACAATAGCTAGTTTTTCTATAGGTATTTTTAATAATGAATGAAAAACACATTTATTTCCACAGGCTTTCAATTAACATTTAGTTATTTAATACCACAGTGTATGGATTTTAAATGTCATTTAAGGAACTGATCCGCAAATATATCATTCACCATGATGGACCTTATGATACAGCGTGCATGTGCTAACTATACGGCCATCCAATTCCCCTAATTGTTATGTAATAATATATATAAATGTACTTGCACCATAAAATAAATCCACTCTATCTGAACTCATTATTGTCAAAACATCTTCATCTAATATTTCACAATTAGTAAAATTATATCTCTCTCTTCTCTCACCTGTTGTCATAGCAACAGATACCATAGAAATTATCTTGAAATTATAAGAGAATTAGAGCTGGCGGATGAAAAACAACCTGGATGACAATAATATTTGTAATCTCATGACAGACAAAAATAGCTCAATAAACGTCACATAATCATATTTTAAATTGTTGACAACTCATTTGTATAATTCAGATAATGTTTGTTTTTTAATTGCTCAATCCAACGCTAAAACGTTCTCAAATTTCAGAGTTTTGTCTAAATTACAGGTGTTTCTGTCTCATGAACACATCCTGTTGGAATCATTTGTCGGAATTTGTTTTCAATCGATGATATTATTGTAAATACCACACACAATTAAAGTGTTTTAGGTCTGAGATTCCTTTTAGAAATACAGACGATCTTATAAAACAAGCAGTTGCCACGCAAACTATGGACAGAGATTAACCTAGAAAATAAGGCATCATAATCCAAGATGGCACAGTGCGGCATGCGTCAAAAGGAATCAAGATCTTTTGGATATAAACATACATTTTTAGTTTCATTAAAATCGGGTAAAAATTATGACATCTTAAGTGTCAACATGTTGAAAATGTGATAAGGGCCGGGCAATAATCAATGCAGTTGCGGTACGATACATGCCAGCATCGAAAGGAATGAAGATTTGGGAGAAATATATCTATATATTTCTTAAGTCAAAACATAAGACGTGTAGTGATAATGTGAACGAACAGACGGACAGACAGGGGCGACAGCAATATTTCATGTGAATGTATATAAAAATTATAGGTGCTACTGGCTTGTGTTAACAATAAAAAAAAATCATTGGAAACATTTGATGTAAGAGATAAAATATCTGAAAATAGCCCTGTCATATTATCAGTACAGAAATATTGAATATTTTTTTGTAAATTTGTATCACGCAATAGAGATAATTCCGTAACAAAAAGAGCAATTAGAATACAAAGTATGGGATTTCAGTTGGCCATTTCTGGAAATCTCGATAATTGATTGTATATGATATTATATGAAATTAATTACATCGAAATATTGAAAACGCTAGAAGACGACAACCCCCATCCCTGCTTGCCATTAAATCAACCATTGATGTGACGACATGATACCCGTATTTCTCCAGTTCTTGCTATTTTATCTGATTTTTATCAACAAAAACTTGCCGTCTTGGGAACCCGATAAAAAAAATAATTCTGTCAATTGATGTCTGACACGGAAACTGTGCATTACACGACTGGCCTGATATCAAATCATCTGAAACCTCAAACATGAAAAGAGTTTGATGCAAAAATAGGATTAACAGAAAATGAGAGAGAGAGAGAGAGAGAGAGAGAGAGAGAGAGAGAGAGAGAGAGATACCAGAACTCCGTATCTGTCGGGACAAAACGGGGGCCTGAGACCTTCACTCTCGGGACATCGTGTAACTATCGGGACATTTACCCAGTCCCGATAAGTACGGTGGTCTAAAAATGAGCGTCATGTCTCGAAATGAAAAAAAAAAAACTTTTTAGCGATGACCCAAGAGAGTGTTTATCACCCCGCAAGATGTCGCCACTAGTCGAAAAGTTCGCGTAAAAGCTAAATTCTCAGGGTAGACAACTCTTCTACAAACCAAATAACGCGGGAATTTTTTCGTATCACGTGTCTCCAATCCGCCATTGTGATGATTGTGTTGTGTAAATGATGCCAGTTATGGTTCTTTTAGAGGAATTCTGCGCTTTGCCTTGGTAAGTAAATGGTAATATGTTAATTAGCTACGTGTATTATATTGACTAGAGTGTATGGTGGTCACGAAATCGCGTGCCGACTATGGGACTTACACACAGATTTAGCCGGCCCTACGTGAACATGCCGGATGGGTGTTGTGATTAAATGTTAGATTATTATCATTGCATAAATAAGTGTGATACGTTTTAGTGACATAGGCTGGAAACCGACCGGGTTCATTCCGTTAATTTGTTAGTGCCGATACTTTTATGTCCGTTGACCTTGTGGTGCACGATTTTCCAAATAACAATGTCAATATAGGCCCTAGTTTCACGTTTCCGGATCACGAACGACATCACCCATGACACTCAGCATGACATGACGAAGCCTTTGAACGTTTTAGTACTATCATTATCATAATCGTGCAAAGCTTTCAACAAAGTCTGAAGCTGTTTTTGAAATTATACAAACAAGGACAACTTTGCATGGAAAATTCAATGTAGTTCACTTGTTGTAGAGTCTCTGACTGACACCATAATGCCATTAATTTATTCATTAATAACTGTCAGTGACGATATGGAAATTGAAAACCTAAGCCAAGGCCACAGAGTAAAAATAACCAGAGTAGCGACTCGCATTACTCCCTATAGAAACAACCCGACGCACAATGCATGATGGGATTCGTCTGTAATACACACACACTGACAGTACGCTCAACGTTACGATACCTATATCGATGAAATAAATCTCTTTAATTTCGTAGTTTTATAGTATTTTCGGTAAAAAAAATTACTGAGAATTATCACATACAATTATGTTATTTGTGTGTGTGTTTCGGGAATTTATGAAACATGATTAATATTTTTAAAACCTGCATATGAATATGAAATGAAGTAATGAAGTGAAAGAAGGCAATTGTGGCGGTTTATGAATTGGTTTATAAGGCCGTAAACTATTGTTGATTTTATTTTATTTTTTTTTAATAAACTTTAAAACTAATCCACCAAATACTTGTTTCGATTCCTAGATTTGAAATATACATTCCCATAACCCTTAAAATGGCCCATTTGAAAATGTCGAAGAACCATGCCCTTTTTAATTTTTGGACAAGGCCTATTTTACTCAACATGATTTATTTATTCTCCCAAAGAAAAGTACCCCTGTCTTCTAGAGCGTATTACTTGATTAAGTATGCTTTCATTAAAATAATATTAAATAATAATTTAAGAATAATTTAAGAATATTAAAATTGAATTTTTTAAATAGCCCAGAACATTTTCCAATAAACAGATTTGAGCCGTTGGTTGTTTTCCAAGATAAAATGGCTTTGGCTCCAATGTTGACTCCCTGTCTTCTTTTATGATTTTTGTTCTTTTAATTAATGTTGGCTTTAATTTTTAAAAAATGAAAAAAAATAATTAAATATTTTATTTTCAATAGTACGGTATTACATTTTTCAATAAACATATTTGAGTTGATTAGTTTCTCTTTTTACAAAACCAAAAACAACTTGAAATTGAATATTTTGCATATTGCTCTGGGTGCCATGTAATGTTTTGACCGCCTTTGTGTGCTCTAGATATCCATGGCATTAGGTCTGACCTGTGTTCAGAGTTACTTTTATTTTTGTGATATTTTTGTCAACTGGTTATTTAGAAATAGAAACTTTAATTTATACTGTGTACTATAATGGAATTATTTAGAAATAGAAAATTTAATTTATACAGTGTTCTATTATTGAATTTATAGGTGGTCGGATTAAGGCCTACATTAAAACTATTAAAAGGGAAAATGTGATTTTGAATAGCATAACAGTATTAGGCTTACTGTTTTATTTAAAGTTTATTGCAACTGATAATTGAGCAAAACAGTATTTTTGTTAGGAAATTTGGAAAGGTGTATTACCGATAAAATAAACTTAACACTTTGTTTACCACTTGTAGGCCTATACAGAATCGCATATTTCGATACAGAATCTTAGAAACAATTAGGCTTGTTCATTATATCATATGCCAGAATCCAATTCTTCAGAAAATATAGTTAGTTCCCTCACACACGATTCTTTTTCAATTTCTTTAAAGTGCGAATCCCGAATTTCATAGAATCTGAAAATTACAAGTTCGTATACGTATGAAATTTTAACGCCAAAATACAGAGGAATTGTGTATTTACCTTGTCTGAAAAGTTCAGTTCAAAATATTCAGTCGTTTGGATGTGAACGTCAAAATCGCACCACAATCAAATATCCGGACACTAGACTTTTTTAAATAGTTGAACTTGATAAATGCGACTACATGCGATACCTATTGTACACTTCATAAATAGAGAGCTTGCGGCACTCAGCATGTAGACGCGTATTATCCAGGCACTTTTTAGGATGCAACCAAGACGCCGGTCTTCAAACACAGAGCAATACCGACAATTGGAAATTTTTTGAAAACGTATCACACCGCTTGAGGTAGTTACTAGGGGCTAAGTTATAAGTTATTAAAGGCCTTTAATACAAAATTAAGCAATTTTAAGCCCCAAAATGTAACTGGGATTATTCCTTTAAATGGTAGCATGGGCCTTATTTTATATTATGGAATGTAAAAAGAACATGTGCAGCTTGTGCAGACTTAATGGGTAAAGCTTACTATTTAAAATTTGATCCTTTAAAATGTAATTCTAAAATTACGAAAATACTAGATAGCAATTAAATTAAGCGATGGTAAAGAATGCAAGGAATGGGTTTGGTTACATCGGAGCGCAACTACTTCTTGTCCTGCGTACGTGAAAGTATTAAAAAAGGCCTACATGTATAATTAAAATAACAGAATATTGATATTATTAATACTTTTATTAGACCTATGACATGTCATTGAGTCAGGTGGAGCGGTTTCGATTCCCCGCTTGTACGTGACAAGGAGTAGTGTCGTCTGTCGAACATCGTGGGTTTTCTCCGGGTCCTCTAGTTTCCCCTCACTGCTAAAAAAGACCCATACATACCTGTATTACTGTAAGTGAATTATTGAAATAAAAATTAACCATGTTAATCCCGATATTTCCTAGTTTATCATGAGACTATATGAGCATAGATCTACTTCTCGGGCAGTATTAATCCCTTAATAGTACCTAAAATTAAAACACCCTGCGTAGGACCTACTCTGGGTACCATATCCACCACTCAGATGTTTACATTTTCTTTTGTTCTACTGCGAAACGTCTTCTTTAGCCGCCATGTTTAGTGACATTACAGACGAAACCCAAGATGCAATGAGCGACCTCCTCCGTATGCAAATGAAGAAGTCTCCACTCTGGTTATTTTTACTCTGTGCCAAGGCCTTGCTACTGTTAGCCCTGTTTATATTTTTTTTTTTAAATCTTTCCCATCAAATCTTTTGTGGTAAATGATAGAAGTAGATTATTTATTAATTTTTTTTACAAATCTATTTTCTTTACTGAAAGGACCTAAGTCCGTAACTCAAAAGCCTAAAAAATCTTCGACGTCAAAAACACGAATTATGTTATATCAAGGTTGTGGACCTTATAGAGGTCACAATTTTGAACCGATTTTGATGAAACTTGACATGAATGTTTATAACCCAAAGGTCTTGGTTTCATTCGTTATTTGTGCCTATTGGAACTAGGGCTGGGTATCGATAGTGATTTTTACTATCGATAATCGGCAATGAAATGTCGGTCGATAATCGATAGTATCGAAAACAAACTTATTTTCACGGTCGTCATCAAGACTGGATACAGTGTAAGTTCAAAGTTCAAAACCATACGATAACGAAGTGGCGAAAGATCGTTTGCTCCTGTCTAAGGAGATATACTTGGAAAACATTAATAAAACTTGTTATATCACGTATATATACGTCAATTCATGTTGTTTATTATTAAAATAATGCATCCGTGGTTCCGAATGAAGAAATATCGTAAATAATTATGTTAAGGGACCAAAATGAACTTGTTCCGATTCAAAACATTGCATACGAGCGCGCGAAAATATCAATATGTGAATATGGCGGCCAATTCTGTGTCGTTTCGTGTGCCAATAGAGAACCATTATTCGTATAATATATAAGTAAATCAACAAAAGTTTTGTCGTCCATGTGTGCTATTTATTGTACCGGGTACTCATTACTGAGGCACACGTAGAGAAATAGTGAACTGTACCATATTATCTATGACTGTACAGACGAATTCTGAAGCTTGCAAAGGGAAATAACTCTAACTTTATTTACACATCCTGGTATCTCCGATTTAGCGATATTCAACAATAATTTCTTCAAAACTAAAGTAACGTTTCAATGAGAGTGAATTTATGAAAACGGCTGTTCAGTAGGCAGTCACAATTTTGTTATGTGTTACATTGATACTTGATAGTAATTAAAGTGAGCGGTGTATTATAATTAACTGAAAGAAAACATTGACATTTCAGACGCAAGAAAAATAGACGAAGAGCGATAATCGATAGTAACCCACCGCTATCGATAGTGCTTTTCTGGGCCGCCCAATCGATACTATCGATTTATATCGATATTTTACCCAGCCCTAATTGGAACGTAATTTCCTAAATTATGGCCCCTGATTGTCCGAAAAATCACCTTTTTATACGCCCACATTTTCATGTGGACGTATTATGTCGTCCCCCCTGTCCGTTCACAATTTGTTTGTGGACTCTCTACAGGTCACAATTCTTATTCGATTTTGACGAAACTTGAAATATAGGTTTATCCCCATAAGATCTCGGTTCCTTTCGATATTGGCATGATCGGAACTTCATGACATGTATGTTTATAACCCAAAGGTCTTGGTTCCTTTCGATATTTGCGCCCATTGATCATAACTTCCTGAATTATGTCTCCGGAATGGCCGAAAAATCTCTTTTGTTAGCTTTTGTTCCCTCTGGAGGTCAAAATTATTATCCGATTTAAAAAAACGTTTGACTATATCACCGTTACATGGTAATGAAGAGAGAGTTTTAATTACGTGAAAATGGGACTAGAATTGACGGACAAAATGGCCGTCGTTTGTACACGAATAGTGTGAAAATATGTTATGTTAAGGTTGTGGCCCCTATAGAGGTCACAATTTGGAATCGATTTTGATGAAACTTGACATGTATGTTTATATCCCAAAGATCTTGGTTCCTTTCGATATTTGCGCCCATCGGTTCATTACTTCCTGAATTATCTCCCCTGATTGTACGAAAAATCACCCTTTTTAGCTTGTGGTCCCTCTGGAGATCACAATTATTATCTGATTTAAAAAAAAACATTTGATTATAAAAACCATATAAATTCTAAATGATTTTCTGATAATTCCTTAATATGCGACAACTCTTGTTGACTGCCCGGACGATTTGGCTGCTGTGTGGGCGTATGTTTCGTTGCCTGGCAACCTATTTTTTAAAAAAAAAATCGTACTAAAAACGGTACGATAAGAGTTTTATCCCCCTCCCCCAAAACTGTAAGGATGCATCATTTTTGTAAAAATAATAAATATATTGAACGTGATGTGATAGTCTTGTCTGTAATAACCGTTTGAATGAGAAAAAATATCTACAATAAACAGATTTGTAACATAATATTACACATTAAGCTGATAATATAATAATTATGACTTGGCCTAGGATTTTCAATTTTTAGCCTACGATCAAGGTTGCACTTTGGCCTATCGTTGGCCTTTGATCAAAAAAACGAATTTCGAGTCCTGCAAGGTACTGAAGACTTGCAGGACTCTGAAGACGACATCTTTGTTATGACTTGTTTATGATATATTGTCTGCTGTCATCTCGCAATACTCATTTTTATTGCCAATGAGACTTTATTTGATCGTTATTCACCTTCCGATGTACATGTAATTAAATTGGTCCTTTTACAGCGTTATTAATAACAAATCAAACTTAAAAAGCTATCACTTATCGATATTCAACTTTGCCAACTTGAAGTACATTGTACATGTAGCCCGAAATAAGGTCAAAAGAAGTCTGTATCACCCAGTCCCTTTATAAACACTATCATTACTCGATATGTACATAGGAACTGAGTGATCAAGTCTCGCTCAATAGCGGCCTCGCTTCGTAAGTTCTATCACGTGATATATATATACATGTATATAATATTGTGAATCCAACTATTTGTTTTTAGGAGATTACGTTGATAGAGGAAAGCAGTCATTAGAAACAATATGTCTTCTCTTAGCCTATAAAATCAAATATCCAGAAAATTTGTTTTTATTACGAGGAAATGATGAGTGTGCTAGTATTAACCGTATTTATGGATTTTATGATGAATGTAAGTAATTTAGATAAACATTGTACACTATCTAATTTGTCAATAACATTTCTATACAATATTAATGCACTTTTATATAGTAGCATTGAAACGATCACAATGGCATTTGCTATGATCGCCTTGGAACAGTCAAGGTACAGAAATCTGTGTATGAATTATAACAATAGGCCTAAGCATGCTCAAAAATGAAATAAAACATTAGTTACTGTATGTAAGTATTTTGTAAGAAATCAAAATTTCATTGATTAACAATTAAAATCAAACTATAAGTTTGTAATTGATTTAAATTGACAATTAAATTTAATGACTCTTGAATTTTTAAATTCAGGTACATTTGTAAAAGAAGATTTAATGTAAAATTATGGAAAACTTTCAAACTTTCACAGATTGTTTTAATTGTTTACCTATTGCTGCTATTATTGATGAAAAGATATTTTGTTGTCATGAAGGTATGATAAATTATTGTAAACCCTTTTTATACGCCCACATTTTCATGTGAACGTATGTTGTCATCTCCCCTGTTTGTCCGTCCGTCCACAATTTCTTTGGGGACACTCTACAGGTCACAATTATTATATGCCCACATTGTCATGTGGACGTATTATGCCGTTGCCACTGTCAAGATGTCCACCATTGTTTGTGGACTCTCTACAGGTCACCAAATTTTTATCCGATTTTGACGAAACTTGAAATATAGGTTTATCCCCAAAAGATCTCGGCTGATTTCGATATTGGTATGTATTGGATCAAAACTTTGGATTATGGCCCCTGATTGTACAAAAAAATCACTTTTTATACGCCCACATTTTTATGTGGACGTATATTGACGTCGCCCCTGTCCGTCCGGACGGACGTCCGTCCACAATTTGTTTGTGGACTCTCTACAGGTCACAATTCTTATCCGATTTTGACGAAACTTGAAATATAGGTTCATCCCCAAAAGATCTCGACTGCTTTCGATATTGGCATGTATCGGATGAAAACTTCATGGATTATGGCCCCTGATTGTACGAAAAATCACCTTTTATTTTGTGGACCCTATAGAGGTTACAATTTTGAACCGATTTTGATGAAACTTGACATACATGTTTATAACCCAAAGATCTTGGTTCCTTTCGATATTTGCACCTATCAGAATGTAATTTCCTGAATTATGGCCCCTGATTGTCCGAAAAATCACCCTTTTTAGTTTGTGGTACCTCTGGAGGTCACAATTATTATCCGATTTAAAAAAAAGTTTGATTATATCACCGTTACACCCAAAAGAAGGTTGAGTTCGAATTTTGGGAAAATCGGACGAAAATTGCCATACAAAATGGCCACCGTTTGTACTCGAATACTGTTAAAAAATGGTATATCAAGGTTGTGGACCCTGTAGAATTCACATTTTTAATTCGATTTTGATGAAACTTGAAATTCATGGTAATAACCCAAAGATCTTAGTTCCTTTCGATATTTGCTCATATCGGAACGTAATTACCTGAATTATGTCCCCTGATTATATGCAAAATCGCCATATTTTAGCTTGTGGTCCCTCTGGTGGTCACAATTATTATCTGATTTAATAAAACGATTGATAGTATTACCGCTACACCGTAAGGAAGGTTGAGTTCCAATTTCGGGAAAATCGGACCAAAATTGACAGACAAAATGGCCGCCGTTTGTACGCGAATACTGTTAAAAAATTGTATATCATGGTTGTGGACCCTGTAGAGGTTACAATTTTAATTCGATTTTGATGAAACTTGAAATGCATGGTAATAACCCAAAGATCTTAGTTCCTTTCGATATTTGCTCATATCAGAACGTAATTACCTGAATTATGTCCCCTGATTATACGCAAAATCGCCATATTATAGCTTGTGGTCCCTCTGGTGGTCACAATTATTATCCGATTTAATAAAGCGGTTGATAGTATTACCGATACACCGTAAGAAAGGTTGAGTTCGAATTTCGGGAAAATCGGACCAAAATTGACAGACAAATTGGCCGTCGTTTGTACGTGAATACTGTTAAAAAATTGTATATCATGGTTGTGGACCCTGTAGAGGTTACAATTTTAATTTGATTTTGATGAAACTTGAAATGCATGGTTATAACCCAAAGATCTTGGTTCCTTTCGTTATTTGCACATATCCGATCGTAACTTCCTGAATTATGGCCTCTGATTGTCCGAAAAATCGCCTATGGTCCCTCTGGAGGTCACAATTATTATCCGATTTAAAAAAACGTTTGACTCTATCACCGTTACACCCTACGGAAGGTTGAGTTCGAATTTCGAGAAAACCGGACCATAATTGCCAGAAAAAATGGCCGGCGTTTCTACGCGAACATTGTAAAAGTATGGTATATCAAAGTTGTGGACCATGTAGAGGTCACAATTTTAATTCGATTTTGATGAAACCTGAAATGCTGGTTTATAACCTAAAGATCTTTATTCTTTTCGATATTTGCGCATATCAAATTGTAACTTAAAGAATTATGGCCTTTGATTGTAGGAAAAATCACTTTCGGTATTGCTTGTTCTCTGTCTATCTCTCGAACAATTATTATCTGATTATATTACTGTTGCACCATAAGGAAGGTTGAGTTCGAATTTCGTGAAAATCGTACCAAAATTGCCGGACGAAATGGTCGCCGTTTGTACACGAATAGTGTGAAAATATGGTATATCATGGTTGTGGACTCTCTACAGGTCACAATTCTTATCCGATTTTGACGAAAAGTAACATTTCTAGGTTGTGTACCGTCACACCATAATCATTGTCGGCTTCGAATTTCATTAATATCAGACTGGAACTGACCAACAAAATGGCTGTTCCCAATACAGTATGAAATACAGGGCTTAATGATGTAGGAAAAATCACTTTCGGTATTGCTTGTTCTCTATCCATCTCTCAAAAATGTGGGCGTATCCTGCCTGGCAGTGCCAGCCTATCTTTTAGCTTGTGGACCCTATAGAGGTCACATTTTTGAAACGATTTTGATGAGATTTAGAATGCATGTTTATAACTCAAAGATCTTGGATCCTTTCAATAATTGCGCCCATCGGAACGTAACTTCCTGAATTATGGCCCCTGATTGTCTGAAAAATCGCATTTTTATACGCCCACATTTTCATGTGGACCTATATTGTCGTCGCCTCTGTCCGAACACAATTGTTTGTGAATACACGACAGGTCACAATTTTTATCCGATTTCAATGAAACTTGAAATATAGGTTGATCACCATAAGATCTAGGTTCCTTTCGATATTGGCATACATCGGACCGTTACTTCATGGATTATGGCCCCTGATTGTACAAAATATCACATTTTAAGCTTGTGAACAGGGTGGCGGTCACAGTTTTAACGATTTGAATGAAACTTGAAATGCATGGTTATAACCCAAAGATCTTGGTTCCTTTAGATCTTTGCGCCCATTGGATCGTAACTTCCTGAATTATGGCCTCTGATTGTCTGAAAAATTGCCCTTTTTAGCTCGTGGTCCCTCTGGTGGTCAAAATTATTATCCAATTTAAAAAAACGTTTGATTATACATGTATCAATGATACACCGGAATGAAGGTCAGTTCGAATTATTATCCAATTTACAAAACCTTTATCACCTTTGTAGCATTGTTAAGCAAGGTTTGTTCAACTTTTGTCGCTCTTAAGTTATAATTTTGGTTTACTGGCTTGGTAAGCCAGATTTTAGGCTTTGTTTCAGCCTAAATTTTAATTACAGTCACTAATTAGTGACCTTTGACCTTTGTCACCTTTGAACCAGTCTTAAGCAAGGTTTGTTCAACTTTTGTCGCTCTTAAGTGATATTTTTGGTTTCATGACTTGGTTAGCTAGCTTTTAGGCTTTGTTTCAGTCATGGACTCTAAATTTTAATTACGGCCACTAATTAATGCTAATTAATTAAGCTCTTAAGTAGCATTAGCACAACATTTTATGATCTTAAGTCATGCACTCTGTTTCAAAGTGCTAAGTATGAAATCCTTGCAAGAAAATTGTGGATGGACATTGAATTTTAACCCCCATTAAATTTAAGGGGGTTAGGGGGAGCGCTCCCAGGTAAACGCACAGGTTACAAAACTTAAGACTTGCCTTTCCATAATGATCTAGGGGTAAAATATGTGTTGCAAACCTCAAACCTTTTGGACTCAATATTTCGATTAAATCTCACTGGGCTCCGGGGTTATAATGAATTATGGCCTTTGATTGTAGGAAAAATCACTTTCTGTATTGCTTGTTCTCTATCTCTCAAACAATTATTATCCTATTTAAAAAAAACCTCTGATAATATTACTGTTGCACCGTAAGGAATATTGAGTTCGAATTTCGTGAAAATCGTACCAAAATTGCCGGACGAAATGGTCGCCGTTTGTACGCGAATAGTGTAAAAATATGGTATATCATGGTTGTGGACTCTCTACAGGTCACAATTCTTATCCGATTTTGCCGAAAAGTCACATTTCTAGGTTGTGTACCGTCACACCATAATCATTGTCGGCTTCGAATTTCATGAAAATCAGACTGGAACTGACCGACAAAATGGCTGCTCCCAATACAGTATGAAATACCGGTACAGGACTTAATGATGTAGGAAAAATCACTTTCGGTATTGCATGTTCTCTATCCATCTCTCAAAAATGTGGGCGTATCCTGCCTGGCAATGCCAGTTCCGGTTTATCTTTCGTCAACATGCTAACATCGGTAAGAATCGGCACTCAAGCGATTTACCGTGTTCCACCGTGAAACACCAGAATACACTTTGAAACACCCTATTTCGCAATGATTTGGTGAGGTGCCGTTTCGCTAGCGATTCTCCGAGATTCCACCGTGAAATACAGTGTTTTTCCGCGAGGGTCGACGATTCTGGTCCGACAGCTCAGTAGTGTATGGTATATCAAGGTTGTGGACCCTGAAGAGGTCACAATTTTAATCTGATGATTTTGATGAAAGTTTAAATGCATGTTTATAACATAAAGATCTTGGTTCCTTTCGCTATTTGCGCATATCGATTTTTAACTTCATGAATTATGGCCCATGATTGAAGGAAAAATCACATTCTTTTTAGCTTGTATGTGGGCGTATCCTGCCTGGCAGCCACTGGTTTCTGATTTTGATGAAACATGAAATTGAAGTCTATAACCTAAAGATCTTGGTTCCTTTCGATATTTGCGCATATCGGATCATATTTCCTGAATAAGAGTTTTGACCTTGTGGAGTAAAAATGTGATATATCAATGTTGTGGCCCCTATGGAGGTCACAATTTTCTTATTCGATTTTGGGACTAACATATTTTCATAAGCCCACACAGGGCTGAAATTTACGGGCGACTGAGGCGAGATTCTCGCCCTACAACACCAAACTTCGCCTGAAAACTTGACCAGGGGGATGTCAACTTCGCCCTACCAGTTCTCTAGAAATGATAGATGTCTAATGTCCCGACAGTAAAAGGCATGCATGAAAGAAGTCAAAAAATGTCAGCCATGTTTAAATTTACACTCTCCCGTCCATTCTGGTGTTGTCGTAATTTAACTTTGAAGTTGTCGTAATTTTATATCACGATGTAATTTTTAAACAAACAAATTCAGATACTTGTTTCCTTAAATAAAAAAAATAACTATAAACTGAGTGTGTGTTGATACAAAATATATCAAACTTATTAGTGTTTTTAATTCATTTGGGCCAAGAACAATGACGGTAGGGTTCAAAAGGTCAAAAGATTGAGTACTCTGTATCGTGTCAGCCGACATCTTTGTTTACATAATAATACATTCTTTTGTTTTTCTATGATCAATTTAATCCACTAGTGTGTTATTTTAAAATTAATTAACAATATAATGTGATGATAGACATAATTTTAACAAAGAAAAACATTAGATTTTTTAACTAAAAGCTTTCAATTAAAATCTAAATATTTTTATTTTCTTTGTCCGGTAACGGCGGTAAATCGTAATTTGTTAACACATGGCAAGGGCGTGATTAATTTAATATTATTGAAGTCAATTTTACGAAATATGGAATCAAGTCCTTCAAGTCTCCCAATGTCTCCCTCACTTCTCCCTATTTTGTCTGTAGGGAGAAGTCACTTCTCCCTAAAATTTATCCCCAGTTTCAGCCCTGAGCCCACATTTTCATGTGGACGTATTATACCATCGCCACTGTCAAGATGTCAACGTTTGTGGACTCTCTACAGGTCACAATATTCTTATCCGATTTTGACGAATTTTGAAATATAGGTTTATCCCTGAAAGATCTCGGCTGCTTTCGATATTGGCATGTATCGGATCGAAGCTTCATGCATTATGGCTCCTGATTGTAGGAAAAGTCACGTTTTTAGCTTGTGGACCCTATAGAGGTCACAATTTTGATGAAACTTAACATTGATGTTTATAACCCAAAGATCTTGGTTCCTTTCGATAATTGCGGCCATCAAAGGTAACTTCCTGAATTATGGCCCCTGATTCTCCGAAAAATCACGTTTTTATACGCCCACATTTTCATATGGACATATATTGTCGTCGCCCCAGTCCGTCCATCCACAATTTGTTTGTGGACTCTCTACAGGTGACAATTCTTATCTGATTTTGACGAAACTTGAAATAATAGGTTTATCCCCAAAAGATCTTGGCTGCTTTCGATATTGGCATGTATCGGATCAAAACTTCATGGATTATGGCCCCTGATTGTACGAAAAATCACGTTTTTAGCTTGTGGACGTATAATGTCGTCACCCCTGTCCGTCCGGACGTCCACAATTTGTTTGTGGACTCTCTACAGGTCACAATTCTTATCCGATTTTGATGAAACTTGAAATATAGGTTTATCCCCAAAAGATCTCGGCTGCTTTCGATATTGGCATGTATCGGATGAAAACTTCATGGATTATGGCCCCTGATTGTACGAAAAATCACGTTTTTAGCTTGTGGACCCTATAGAGGTCACAATTTTGAACCGATTTTGATGAAACTTGACATGCATGTTTGTAACCCAAAGATCTTGGTTCCTTTCGATATTTGCGCCTATCGGAATGTAATTTCCTGAATTATGGCCCCTGATTGTCCGAAAAATCACCAAAGATCTTGGTTCCTTTCGATATTTGCGCATATCGGAACGTAACTTCCTGAATTATGGCCCCTGATTATACGCAAAATAGCCTTTTTTATACGCCCACATTTTCATGTGGACGTATTATGTTGACGTATTTGTTTGTGGACTCTCTACAGGTCACAATTCTTATCCGATTTTGACGAAACTTGAAATATAGGTTTATCCCCATAAGATCTCGGCTGCTTTTGATATTGGCATGTATCGGATGGAAACTTCATGGATTATGGCCCCTGATTGTACGAAATATCATGTTTTTAGCTTGTGGACCCTATAGAGGTCACAATTTTGAACCGATTTTGATGAAACTTGACATGCATGTTTATAACCCAAAGATCTTGGTTCCTCTCGATATTTGCGCCCATCGGATCGTAACTTCCTGAATTATCTCTACAGGTCACAATTCTTATCCGATTTTGACGAAACTTGAAATATAGGTTTATCCCCATAAGATCTCGGCTGCTTTTGATATTGGCATGTATCGGATGGAAACTTCATGGATTATGGCCCCTGATTGTACGAAATATCATGTTTTTAGCTTGTGGACCCTATAGAGGTCACAATTTTGAACCGATTTTGATGAAACTTGACATGCATGTTTATAACCCAAAGATCTTGGTTCCTCTCGATATTTGCGCCCATCGGATCGTAACTTCCTGAATTATGGCCCCTGATTGTCCAAAAAATCGCCCTTTTTAGCTTGTGGTCCGTCTGGAGGTCAAAATTATTATCCGATTTAAAAAACCGTTCGATTATATCACCGTCACATGGTAATGAAGGTTGAGTTTGAATTTCGTGAAAATTGATAAACAAAATGGCCACCGTTTGTACGCGAATAGTGTGAAAATATGTTATTTCAAGGTTGTGGACCCTATAGAGGTCACAATTTTGAACCGATTTTGATGAAACTTGACATGCATGTTTATAAGCCCAAGATCTTGGTTCCTTTTGATATTTGCGCCCATCGGATCATAACTTCCTGAATTATGGCCCCTGATTGTCCGAAAAATCGCCCTTTTTAGCTTGAGGTCCCTCTGGAACTCAAAATTATTATCCAATTTAAAAAACCGTTTGATAATATCACCGTTACATGGTAATGAAGGTTGAGTTCGAATTTCGTGAAAATCGGACCCAAATTGACATACAAAATGGCTGCCGTTTATACGCGAATAGTGTGAAAATATGTTATTTCAAGGTTGTGGTCACAATTTTGAACCGATTGTGATGAAACTTGACATGTATGTTTATAAGCTAAAGATCTTGGTTCCTTTCTATATTTGCGGCCATCGGATCGTAACTTCCTGAATTATGGCCCCTGATTGTCCGAAAAATCGCCCTTTTTAGCTTGTGGTGGCTCTGGAGGTCAAAATTATCATCCGATTTAAAAAACCGTTTGATTATATCACCGTTACATGGTAATGAAGGTTGAGTTCAAATTTTGTGAAAATCGGACCCAAATGGACAGACAAAATGGCCCCTGTTTGTACGCGATCAGTGTGAAAATATGTTATATCAAGGTTGTGGACCCTATAGAGGTCACAATTTTGAACTGATTTTGATGAAACTTGACATGCATGTTTATAACCCGAAGATCACCCTTTTTAGCTTGTGGTCCCTCGGAGGTCAAAATTATTATCCGATTTAAAAAAAAGTTTGATTATATTACCGTTACATGGTAATGCAGATTGAGTTCAAATTTTGTGAAAATTGAACCAAAATTGACAGCTGTCTTGTCAGGCCATCCATCCTTCATCACTAACAAGGGGAAACCATGCCAGAAAATCTAGATGAACTTTGTCACCCAATGCAGGGATCAAACACCCAACCTCAAGGCTGCCGAGCCAGCATCTTACCCACTTAGCAAAATGATTCCCAGTCGAATTTGAAGCCTACTGAAATGCACCTTTATAACCCAAAGATCTTAACTCATTTCGATATTTGCACATATCATATTCTAACTTAATGATGTAGGAAAAATCACTTTCGGTATTGCTTGTTCTCTATCCATCTCTCGAAAATGTGGGCGTATCCTGCCTGGCAGTGCCAGCCTATCTTTTTATACGCCCACATTTTCATGTGGACGTATTATGTCGTCGCCCCTGTCCGTCCGGACGTCCGTCCGGACGTCCGTCCGTCCACAATTGTTTGTGGACTCTCTACAGGTCACAATTCTTACCCGATTTTGACGAAACTTGAAATATATGTTTATCCCCAAAAGATCTCGGCTGCTTTCGATATTGGCATGTATCGGATCAAAACTTCATGGATTATGGCCCCTGATTGTACGAAAAATCAAGTTTCTAGCTTGTGGACCCTATAGAGGTCACAATTTTGAACCGATTTTGATGAAACTTGACATGCATGTTTATAACCCAAAGATCTTGGTTCCTTTCGATATTTGCGCCTATCGGAAAGTAATTTCCTTAATTATGGCCCCTGATTGTCCGAAAAATCACCTTTTTTAGCTTGTGGTACCTCTGGAGGTCACAATTATTATCCGATTTAAAAAACCGTTCGATTATATCACCTTTACACCCTAAGGAAGGTTGAGTTCGAATTTCGTGAAAATCGGACCAAAATTGCCATACAAAATGGCCGCCGTTTGTACGCGAATACTGTTAAAAAATGGTATATCAGTGTTGTGGACCCTGTAGAGGTCACAATTTTAATTCGATTTTGATGAAACTTGAAATTCATGGTTATAACCCAAAGATCTTGGTTCCTTTCGATATTTGCGCATATCGGATTGTAACTTCTTGAATTATGGCCCCTGATTATACGCAAAATCGCCTTTTTATACGCCCACATTTTCATGTGGACGTATTATGTCGTCGCCCCTGTCCGTCCGGACGTCCGTCCGTCCGTCCGTCCACAATTTGTTTGTGGACTCTCTACAGGTCACAATTCTTATCCGATTTTGACGAAACTTGAAATATATGTTTATCCCCATAAGATCTCGGCTGCTTTCGATATTGGCATGTATCGGATGGAAACTTCATGGATTATGGCCCCTGATTGTACGAAATATCATGTTTTTAGCTTGTGGACCCTATAAAGGTCACAATTTTGAACCGATTTTGATGAAACCTGACATGCATGTATATAACCCAAAGATCTTGGTTCCTTTCGATATTTGCGCCCATCGGATCGTAACTTCCTGAATTATGGCCCCTGATTGTCCGAAAAATCGCCCTTTTTAGCTTGTGGTCCGTCTGGAGGTCAAAATTATTATCCGATTTAAAAAACCGTTCGAGTATATCACCGTTACATGGTAATGAAGGTTGAGTTCAAATTTCGTGAAAATCGGACCAAAATTGACATACAAAATGGCCGCCGTTTGTACGCGAATAGTGTGAAAATATGTTATTTCAAGGTTGTGGACCCTATAGAGGTCACAATTTTGAACCGATTGTGATGAAACTTGACATGCATGTTTATAACCTCAAGATCTTGGCTCCTTTCGATATTTGCGGCCATCGGATTGTAACTTCCTGAATTATGGCCCCTGATTGTCCGAAAAATCACCCTTTTTAGCTTGAGGTCCCTCTGGAGGTCAAAATTATTATCCGATTTAAAAAACCGTTTGATAATATCACCGTTGCATGGTATTAAAGGTTGATTTCGAATTTCGTGAAAATCGGACCAAAATTGACATACAAAATGGCCGCCGTTTATACGCGAATAGTGTGAAAATATGTTATTTCAAGGTTGTGGACCCTATAGAGGTCGCAATTTTGAACCGATTGTGATGAAACTTGCCATGTATGTTTATAAGCTAAAGATCTTGGTCCCTTTCTATATTTGCGGCCATCGGATCGTAACTTCCTGAATTATGGCCCCTGATTGTCCGAAAAATCGCCCTTTTTAGCTTGTGGTCGCTCTGGAGGTCAAAATTATCATCCGATTTAAAAAACTGTTTGATTATATCACCGTTACATGGTAATGAAGGTTGAGTTCAAATTTTGTGTAAATCGGACCCAAATGGACAGACAAAATGGCCCCTGTTTGTACGCGATCAGTGTGAAAATATGTTATATCAAGGATGTGGACCCTATAGAGGTCACAATTTTGAACCGATTTTGATGAAACTTGACATGCATGTTTATAACCCGAAGATCTTGGTTCCTTTCGATATTTGCGCCCATTGGTTTGTAACTTCCTGAATTATGGCCCCTGATTGTACGAAAAATCACCCTTTTTAGCTTGTGGTCCCACTGGAGGTCAAAACTATTATCTGATTTTAAAAAACGTTTGATTATATCACCGTTACATGGTAATGAAGATTGAGTTCAAATTTTGTGAAAATCGGACCAAAATTGACAGACAAAATGGCCGCCGTTTGAACGCGATTAGTGTGAAAATATGTTATATCAAGGTTGTGGACCCTATAGAGGTCACAATTTTGAACCGATTTTGATAAAACTTGACATGCATGTTTATAACCCAAAGATCTTGGTTCCTTTTGATATTTGCGCCCATTGGATCGTAACTTCCTGAATTATGGCCCCTGATTGTCCGAAAAATGACCTTTTTTTTTAGCTTGTGGTCCCTCTGCGGTCAGAATTATTATCCCATTTAAAAAACCGTTTGATTGTATCACCGTTACATCGTAATGAAGGTTGAGGTCGAATTTCGTGAAAATCGAACCAAAATTGACAGCTGTTCTTGTCAGGCCATCCATCCTTCATCACTAACAAGGGGAAACCACGCCAAAAAATCTAGATGAACTTTGTCACCCAATGCAGGGATGAAACACCCAACCTCAAGGCTACCGAGCCAGCATCTTACCCACTTAGCAACATGATTCCCAGTCGAATTTGAAGCCTACTGAAATGCACCTTTATAACCCAAAGATCTTAATTCATTTTGATATTTGCACATATCATATTCTAACTTAATGATGTAGGAAAAATCACTTTCGGTATTGCTTGTTCTCTATCCATCTCTCGAAAATGTGGGCGTATCCTGCCTGGCAGTGCCAGCCTATCTTTTTAGCTTGTGATCCCTCTGGAGGTCACAATTATTATCCGATTTAAAAAAACGTTTGATTATATTACCATTACACTGTAAGGAAGGTTGAGTTCGAATTTCAGGAAAATCGGACCAAAATTGCCATACAAAATGGCCGCCGTTTGCACACGAATACTGTTAAAAAATGGTAGATCATGGTTGTGGACCCTGTACAGGTCACAATTTTAATTCGATTTTGATGAAACTTGAAATGCATGGTTTTAACCCAAAGATCTTGGTTCCTTTCGTTATTTGCGCATATCAAATCGTAACTTCCTGAATTATGGCCCCTGATTGTCCGAAAAATCGCCTATGGTCCCTCTGGAGGTCACAGTTATTATCCGATTTAAAAAAACGTTTGACTCTATCACCGTTACACCCTCTGGAAGGTTGAGTTCGGACCATAATTGCCATACAAAATGGCCGCCGTTTGTATGTGAATAGTGTAAAAATATGGTATATCAAAGTTGTGGACACTGTAGAGGTTACAATTTTAATTCGATTTTGATGAAACGTGAAATGCATGTGTATATCCTAAAGATCTTTATTCTTTTCGATATTTGCGCATATCAAATTGTAACATAATGAATTATGGCCTTTGATTGTAGGAAAAATCACTTTCGGTATTGCTTGTTCTCTATCTATCTCTCGAACAATTATTATCCGATTTAAAAAAAACTCTGATTATATTACTGTTGCACCGTAAGGAAGGTTGAGTTCGAATTTCGTGAAAATCGTACCAAAATTGCCGGACGAAATGGTCGCCGTTTGTACGCGAATAGTGTAAAAATGTGGTATATCATGGTTGTGGACTCTCCACAGGTCACAATTCTTATCCGATTTTGACGAAAAGTCACATTTCTAGGTTGTCAACCGTCACACCATAATCATTGTCGGCTTCAAATTTCATGAATATCAGACTGGAACTGACCAACAAAATGGCTGCTCTCAATACAGTATGAAATACAGGACTTAATGATGTAGGAAAAATCACTTTTGGTATTGTTTGTTCTCTATCCATCTCAAGAAAATGTGGGCGTATCCTGCCTGGCAGTGCCAGCCTATCTTTTAGCTTGTGGTACCTCTTGAGGTCACAATTATTATCCGATTTAAAAAAACGTTCGATTATTTCACCGTTACACCCTAAGGAAGGTTGAGTTTGAATTTCGTGAAAATCGGACCAAAATTGCCATACAAAATGGCCGCGGTTTGTACGCGAATACTGTTAAAAAATGGTATATCAGTGTTGTGGACCCTGTAGAGGTCACAATTTTAATTCGATTTTGATGAAACTTGAAATTCATGGTTATAACCCAAAGATCTTGGTTCCTTTCGATATTTGCGCATATCGGATCGTAACTTCTTGAATTATGGCCCCTGATTATACGCAAAATCGCCTTTTTTTAGCATGTGATCCCTCTGGAGGTCACAATTATTATCCGATTTAAAAAAACGTTTGATTATATTACCATTACACTGTAAGGAAGGTTGAGTTCGAATTTCAGGAAAATCGGACCAAAATTGCCATACAAAATGGCCGCCGTTTGTACACGAATACTGTTAAAAAATCGTATATCATGGTTGTGGACCCTCAATCTGATTAAAACACATATCCAATTTCGTTTCGTTTTTTATAGTTCAAAATTTCGTTTTTACTTGTCTTCACTACTCTTGGATCTGGAGGACTTGTTATTTAACTGGTGTTCTGCCTGAAATGAGGGGTCAGTCAATCAAATGGTCTGTCGAATCGACCGTTTGACCTTTTCATGCGTGGAACTGTGGGTAGATATTACCAGCCAACGACGTCTATACTAACACCAGCGGATAGAAATCATAACAAAACACAAGTGGATTTTGAAAAGCATGGCGATCGCTAATTGGTTAATCGAATGACTGACGTTATCGGGTCAAATGTCCCGTGCTTGATACCTGACGTCATAGAATGTGAGCGTCCACTATAACTAGTTAGATCTACATGAGTGTAGGCCATCGAAAGTATAAAAAACGAAACGAAATATAGATCTATATTTTAATTAGATTGGTGGACCCTGTATAGGTCACAATTTTAATTTGATTTTGATGAAACTTGAAATGCATGAAAACCCAAAGATCTTGGTTCCTTTCGTTATTTGCGCATATCAAATCGTAACTTCCTGAATTATGGCCCTGATTGTCCGAAAAATCGCCTATGGTCCCTCTGGAGGTCACAGTTATTATCTGATTTAAAAAAACATTTGACTCTATCACCGTTACACCCTCTGGAAGGTTGAGTTCGAATTTCGAGAAAATCGGACCATAATTGCCATACAAACTGGCCGCCGTTTGTACACATTTCTAGGTTGTGTACCGTCACACCATAATCATTGTCAGCTTCGAATTTCATGAATATCAGACTGGAACTGACCAACAAAATGGCTGCTCCCAATGCAGTATGAAATACAGGACTTAATGATGTAGGAAAAATCACTTTCGGTATTGCTTGTTCTCTATCCATCTCTCGAAAATGTGGGCGTATCCTGCCTGGCAGTGCCAGCCTATCTTTTATTCGATTTTGATGAAACTTGAAATTCATGGTTATAACCCAAAGATCTTGGTTCCTTTCGATATTTGCGCATATCGGAACGTAACTTCCTGAATTATGGCCCCTGATTATACGCAAAATCGCCTTATTTTAGCTTGTGGTCCCACTGGTGATCACAATTATTATCCGATTTAATAAAACGGTTGAATATATTACCGTTACACCGTAAGGAAGGTTGAGTTCGAATTTCGGGAAAATCGGACCAAAATTGCCATACAAAATGGCCGCCGTTTGTACCCGAATACTGTTAAAAAATTGTATATCATGGTTGTGGACCCTGTAGAGGTCACCATTTTAATTCGATTTTGATGAAACTTGAAATGCATGGTTATAACCCAAAGATCTTGGTTCCTTTCGTTATTTGCACATAACGGATAGTAACTTCCTGAATTATGGCCCCTGATGTCCGAAAAATCGCCTATGGTCCCTCTGGAGGTCACAATTATTATCTGATTTGAAAAAACGTTTGACTCCATCACTGTTACACCCTACGGAAGACTGAGTTCGAATTTCGAGAAAATTGGACCATAATTGCTAGAAAAATGGCCGCCGTTTGTACGCAAGCAGTGTAAAAATATGGTATGTCAAAGTTGTGGACCCTGTAGAGGTGACAATTTTAATTCGATTTTGATGAAACCTGAAATGCTTGTTTATAACCTAAAGATCTTTATTTTTTCGATATTTGCGCATATCAAATTGTAACTTAAAGAATTATGGCCTTTGATTGTAGGAAAAATCACTTTCGGTATTGCTTGTTCTCTGTCTATCTCTCGAACAATTATTATCTGATTTAAAAAAAAACTCTGATTATATTACTGTTGCACCGTAAGCAGGGCTCGAAATTCGTTTTTTCGATCAAAGGCCAACATTGGCCTACGATAGGCCAAAGTGCAACCTTGATCGTAGGCCAAAAATTAAAAATCCAAGGCCAAGTCATAAATTATTATATTATCAGCCTAATATGTAATATTACGTTATAAATATGCTTATTGTAGAGCTTTTTTCTCGTTCAAATGGTTGTTACAGGTTGTTATTTATTATTTTTACAAAAATGATGCATCCTTCCAGTTTAGGGGGAGGGGGATAAAACTCTTAGTACGATTTTTTATTCTAAAAAATATTTTTAAAAAATCAGCATTTTTATTAGGAGTTGAAAGTATTACTATATCATCGGTAGAGCTTCGTAAAATATCAATACAAATCGATAGTATTGATAAGATATGCCAAAAAGCACTATCGAGTATCGTTCTCTTCGTCTATTTTTCGTACGTGTGTCGAGGACTGAGGAGTCGACTCGATGTTTTCCGTGACTTAATCCTTCGTATATATATATATAATAATACAATAGCCTACATCGGTCACTTTATATTCCAAAGTCTCAATCCAATCTCAATGAACAATTTATGATAACAAGCTCTTTAGCCTTACTCTAGACAATTCATTTTTCCATAGTTTTTGCACGAGAATCGACAACGAATTATCCGCCATGTTGGTATTTGTCGCGCTCACGTACCGGTACGCAATGTTTTGAATCGACTTGTGTTCATTTTATTTTGGTTCCTCCACATACATCGGCCTATCAACGGTTTTTCGTCATTCAGAACCACGGCTACATTATTTAAAAATTAAGTACAATTTATACGTAATATGAGACGGATTATTATTAACTAGACGAACGAAAAAACAACTATCGCAAAACATCGTATGGTTTTGACTTTTAAACACGTAATCCAGTCTTGATTACGACTGTGAAAATAAGATTGTTTCGATATTATCAATCGACACTTCATTTCCGATTATCATTATCAATAGTAAGAATAACTATCGATACCCAGCTCTAATCGGCGGCCATACATGGCCGTGGATAATTGAAAATCGGCCGCGAATCTGCGGCCAAATTCTAAAATTCGGAGGCCGTGGCCTCCGGCAGTGTCGAGCCCTGACCGTAAGGAAGGTTGAGTTCGAATTTCGTGAAAATCGTACCAAAATTGCCGGACGAAATGGTCGCCGTTTGTACGCGAATAGTGTAAAAATATGGTATATCATGGTTGTGGACTCTTTACAGGTCACAAATTCTTATCCGATTTTGATGAAAAGTCACATTTCTAGGTTGTGTACCGTCACACCATAATCATTGTCGGCTTCGAATTTCATGAATATCAGACTGGAACTGACCAACAAAATGGCTGCTCCCAATACAGTATGAAATACAGGACTTAATGATGTAGGAAAAATCACTTTCAGTATTGCTTGTTCTCTATCCATCTCTCAAAAATGTGGGCGTATCCTGCCTAGTAGTGCCAGCCTAGCCTATCTTTTAGCTTGTGGCTAGGTCAAAATTATTATCAGATTTAAAAAAACGTTTGATTATATCACCGTTACATTTTTATAAAAGATGATGTGGAATTTCGTGAAAATTGGACCAAAATAGATGGACAAAATGGCCTCTGTTTGTACGCGAATAGTGTGAAAATATGTTATATCAGGGTTGTGGACCCTATAGAGGTCACAATTTTGAACTGATTTTGATGAAACTTGAATTGAAATACATGTTTATAACATAAAGATCTTGGTTCCTTTCGATATTTGCGCATATTGGATCGTAACTTCCTGAATTATGGCCCCTGATTGTACTAAAAATCGCCTTTATCACCTTGTGGTCCCTCTGGAGGTAACAATTATTACCTGATTTAAAAAAACGTTTGATTATATCACCGTTATAGGTTAACCTAGGTTGAGTTTGAATTTCATGAAAATCGGACCAAAATTGACAAACAAAATGACCGCCGTTTGTACACGAATGGTGTAAAAATATGGTATATCAAGGTTGTGAATCCTATAGGGGTCACAATTTTAATACGTTTTTGATGAAACTTGAAATACATTTTTATAACCTAAAGATCTTGGTTCCTTGCGATATTTGCGCATATCGGATTGTAATTTCCTGAATTATGGCCTCTGATTATACGGAAAATTGCCTTTATGGAGTTCAAAAACATTTGATTATATCACCATTACACTGTAATGAATTTTCAGTTTGAATTTTGTGAACATCGGACCAAAATTGATGAACAAAATGGCTGCCATTTTTACACGAATAGAGTAAAAATATGGTATATCAAGGTTGTGTACCCTGTAGAGGTCACAATTTTAATTCGATTTTGGTCAAACTGAAAGATCTTGGTTCCTGTCGATATTTGGACATATCTGATCTTAACTTCCTGAATTATGGCCCCTGATTGTACGAAAAGTCGCCATAATATTAAATGTTTCGTATCCAGTGGAGGTTACAGCTTATTCCATAATATTAAATGATTCGTATACTTTACATTAACATGGAGCAGAACTTTATAAAAACCAAACAAATTCTAATGATTTTCTGATAATTACTTAATATGCGACAACTCTTGTTGACTGCCCGGACGATTTAGCTGCTGTGTGGGCGTATGTTTCGTTGCCTGGCAACCTATTTTTCTGACTGGGATCCCCCATGTAAGGTGGGCCTGGCATGGAAGAGAGTTCTTGTCCATTGGGATGGATGATAAACTGAGTCCTGTATGCATTCGGCAGAGCATTTTAGACACATTGGCAGCTAAATATCAGATGTAATAGTAGACCATGACCATGCCCTGTAGATGCAGTGCATAAAAAGGGATATTAAAAGTTCATTTAATTTCTCGTACAACATTATATTACTGGATATCATGACTTTTATATTTATGTTTTTGTAGGTAGAGATGGGTGATTTTAGCAGTTAACTAGCAGTGACTAGATGACCAAATGTAGAGTTGGTAAAAATGTCTATGTGCAAAATAGTTCCTGATATATTGTGACATGTAAAATAATTTTGAAGTTAACATTAGAATGTGTATAACTTGCTTTCTAATTATTATTTGGTAATGAAACTTGCCTATTGCAAAAAGGAACATGTCAGTAAATTCTGTTGAATACTTTCTGAGAAACTGGATGACTAAATTATACACAGATTTACCAAGCATTATTGTCCCCCGCCTTTCGTAGAAAGTTGGGACTATTAAAATGGGTTCGTCTGTCTGTCCGTCACACTTTTTGGGATACAATAACTCTCTTCTTAATTGAGCTAGAATGTTCAAACTTGTGTGTGTGTTTATTAGGTCAATGCCTTGATGTAATTCGAAGATGAGCATTTTCCGCTTAGGGTAAGCAGAGATAAGCAATTTGATTGGTTGATGCTTTGGGACACGATAACTTTAGTTCTAATTTAGTGAGAGTGATGAAACTTGATGTATAGTTTCATTACAGTAATACCTTGACTAAGTTCTATTTTTCTGCTCAGGGTAAGCAGAGCGATACGCAATTTGATTGGTTGAGACTTTGGAACGCAATAACTCTCCTTCTAATTGAGTTAAAATGGTCAAACTTGGTGTATATGCTTATTAGGTCAATGTCTTGATGGAGTTCGAAGATGAGCATTTTCCGCTTAGGGTAAGCAGAGATAAGCAATTTGATTGGTTGATGCTTTGGGACACGATAACTTTAGTTCTTTGGTTGAGACTTTGGAACGCAATAACTCTCCTTCTAATTGAGTTAAAATGGTCAAACTTGGTTTATATGCTTATTAGGTCAATGTCTTGATGGAGTTCGAAGATGAGCATTTTCCGCTTAGGGTAAGCAGAGATAAGCAATTTGATTGGTTGATGCTTTGGGACACGATAACTTTAGTTCTAATTAAGTGAGAGTGATGAAACATGGTGTGTAGTTTCATTACAGTAATGCCTTGACTAAGATCGATAATGCATTTTCTGCTCAGGGTAAGCAGAGCGATAAGCAATTTGATTTGGCGAGACTTTGGAACACAATAACTCTCCTTCTAATTGAGTTAAAATGTTCAAATTTGGTGTGTATGCTTATTAGGTTAATGCCTTGATGGAGTTCGAAGATGAGCATTTTCTGCTTAGGGTAGGCAGAGATAAGCAATTTGGTTGGTTGATACTTTGGGACACGATAACTTAGGTTCATCTTGATTGATGATTTTTATGCCAACACAATGACTGCATTCCCATTCAGTAATGGAATCGACAGTAACAGTGTATAGAAATGATTGACTCAGACACGAGGGCCCTTTCGCTTGGCCAGAGGGGCCCTTTTGTCAAGCGTGGGGGCCCTTTTGTCTGTCTTAAGGGTCCCCCTAACTAGGGTACATTTTCATTTCTCTTCGGTTTTAGTATTTTTCATTATAAAACACTTTTGAATGACACTTAATCTACAGTTTGATTGCTCTATAGTTTGAAAAAAATAAATGTGCGATTAATTAATATGTGTGATCTATTTATTTTGGGATTTCGGCGGGGGACATCAGCCTCACTGTTGGCTTGTTAAATTACGAAAAAATCATAAAAACTGATCCTGACAAATTTGGTTATTTCTTGGCAAGGGAAAGTGTTAGAAACTGACATGTACCCCATCAACTGTCACTCTGTATTTTCTGATGTTATTAATGTTATATTTTATGCTCTTTTGGCTGTGAATTTTGTTATACACTCATGTACATGTATATTGGTGTTGCCCCATGTCTGTCCACAGTTTGTTTTTTGACAATCTACAAATTTGGTTATTTCTTGGCAAGGGAAAGTGTTAGAAACTGACATGTACCCCCTGTAGAGCTTGGTAATCTGTTTAACAGCTCCATTGGTAACGAAAGTGACATCATTTCAAGGAAAACGTAGCACAGGTGAAACTTGTCATCACTGCATCACAAATTTAATTCTAGCTTTGGATTACTTTTATAATTGCTTTTTAGTCTGAAATATTGACCAACAGCAAAACTTTATTTTTTTCGAGCCCCTAAAATTATGCTGTTGTGCAAGGAGGATATCAGCCTTGGTTGCTTGCTTTGTTGATTTTCATGCAGACGGACGGCCTGACAAGGACAGCTGCCTAGTCGTTTGGATGGGATGAAAATCGAGGTCCCATGTACACATTTGCGTGCACGTAAAAGATCCCATGGCAGTTGGAATTCAGTTGCTGCTCGGGCAAAATTTCCCTCTGTATGGCATATGCCCGTCTTCAATTAGCCCAGGTTGGGTGTAGAAGTGTAGGACGTTAAACCCCATTTCATTCATTCATTGTCGATTTTCTGACAGTCTTCATCAGGCTTATGGATTGCTTTGAGACTCTGTGAAGTGTCAACATTTGTTTCATTTAAGAAAATTTTACACAGTGACAATGTCTGGTGGCAGCAGGAAAAAGTTTACAGGCTTATTCCGTCCACGCCAGGGACTTGAAATCCTATAATGTAACCACTTGTTATATATTTTTATACACCCACATTTTCATGTGGGCGTATATTGTCGTTACTACTATCTGTCCTTTAAAATTTTGTTTGTGGATGGTCACAATTATGATCGGATTTTGACAAATATTGAAAAATAGGAATCTATCCCCAAAGTCCTGGTTCCTTTGGATAATTGTGTAGATATTCATTAGGTAAATGTCTTTACTGAATTCAATGATTAACGTTTTACGCTAAGACTAAGCAGAGCTAAGCAAGTTCATTGGTATATACCCTGGGACACAGTAACTTTTATTCTTGGTTCCTTTCTACATTTGCGCCTTTGGGAACGTAACTTCCTGAATTATGGCCCCTGATTGTCCGAAAAACTGCCCTTTTTTTTATCTTGTGGTCCCTCTGGAGGTCACAATTATATCTGATTAAACAAAAACGTCTGATTATATAACCGTTCAACAGTAAGGACGATTGAGTTCGAATTTTGTGAAAAATTTCGAAAAAGACTATTGATTTTCCGTATCCGATTGACTTTAATTATTTCCGATATACTCTTGACCACTTTGAAATATCTTGTTAAGCTCCAGATTCTAAAGTTAATATCAGATTGACTTTAGATTTACACACAGTATTTAAGTTCATGAGACGAAGAAGCCGATTGGTTTTAAACGATTTCCAATTATTGCTGCCAAAGTTATGGCCCGTGATCATTTTGACACTATAGAGGCTTATATTATCCTAAACGTTAGCATGGGGCAGAACTATATAAAAAGCAAACAAATTCTGATAATTACCTAATGAGTTGTTACTCTTAATCAGATTTTGTATTATAAATGTTGTATTACTGAAAAAAAAAGTAAAAATATGCGACTGCCTGGACAATTTAGCTGCTATGGGCGTATGTTTCGTTGCCTGGCAACATATCTTTTTAGCTTGTGGACATTCTAAAAGTCACAATTTTCATCTGAAGTTGATGAAACTTAAAATGTATGTTAACAACCCAAAGATCTTGATTCCTTTTGATGATATCATCCTTTCAGTGACAATGTCCGATGGGAAATATGGGATTTGTAAGTCCCTGGCGTGAAAGGAATAAGTCAGTAAACGTAAGTCCCTGGCGTGGATGGAATAAGCCAGTAAACTTAAGTCCCTGGCGTGGATGTAATAAGTCAGTAAACTTTAAAAATCCCTGGGGTTGGCGGTGGACGGAACAAGCCTGTAAACTTTTTCCTGCTGCCATCAAACATTGCCATGAAAGAGATGATATTAAAAGGAAAAAAACCCCAGACAACTGTAAAGTTTTCTTATATAAAACAAGCCAACAGCCAGGCTTATGTCACCCATGTCTTTTATCCAAATGTGGGTGTATCTTGTATGGCAAGCACTTGTATGGTAGCTTTTTCTACCCATCTTCTGCTAAATGTTGGTTCAACGCTTGTTTTATATTCTGTACATTGTCATCAATAAAAATATAAAATGAAGAACATGTTTTTCCTTTATTAGTTCATAGTTTGTTGCATTTTATTGTACAGAGGATCAGGGCAGATATAATACCTGTACACGGACCGTACAATATAATTACATTTATATTTTTATAAAATTTTGTCGTTTCTATACTAATAAATCCGTTTTTAAATAAGATAATCACGCAGGCATTTTATGACCCCCAGTTTACTGCACTTTCAGGGGTTTTTTTTGACGGTGTTCAGTTAATGTTATGGTATGTATATACTTCATTGACTGGATATAAGTAATTTACTGTCGGTGCAGTTATATAAAAAAAGTCATAATATTTTATAATGATAAAAACATGAAATGTCATGAAATATGGCAAAAACATCATAAAAAATAAAAAAAAAAAAAACTTCCAGGAGAAACTTTATTAATACAAATATAAATTTATGACAAATATATGTGTACGGTCCCTGGTAATATTAAGACGAGAATGAATTGTTTTATAAAAGACTTTGACAGATGAGCTGGGAAATGAAATGAAATTGGGATTAACGTACTACTGTTCTGCTTGTACAGCAGTGCTAGGCCCTACAAGGATTCTTTTATGTGCCACCCACACGACCTCGTTTTCTGTCACATCGGAATGGCAAAGATGACCCTGTCCATTTTCGCACTGTTTGATGTGGATTGACGCGACGCCTGACCCCTTTTAGACAGGCAATAAGTACCAAATTTTCGGGGAAGGTATTTCAGTCTATCGCTCATCTTTCAGTCATATCTAGGGGTCTCTTTTGACCAACAGGCCAAGTGGGACACCGTCTCTCTAGGAGTTACTAATTTGATCAGGACATCTTGAGAGATTAATTCTTATTGGGACTATAAAATTTTAACTTCGAATCTGGCTTTCCTCCCCCCCCCCCCACAGCAAACCAATGGGAATTACCATCTTCGGATGGCATAGAAATGTCATTTTATTTGCATCCTTATGTCTCTATTGTTATTAGAGGCAACAATGCCTAAATATGGGATGTTAATGATGTAATCAGGGCAAGGGCACATGATTGTTGCCCCGGGTTAGGGTAAGGGCCCGATCTTGGGTTAGGACATGGCGAAATCTGTAGGTGGCCGTGATATCTAGATCTAACCTGGGACATGCCTTTAGAGCAAAAGCATTTTATAGCGGAGGCGCTAGCCTCCTCGCGAAAAACCCCAAAGAAATTGAAAAAATAAAACAGGAGGAAAATGCTAAACCCGATGAGAAAAATGAAAATGTAACCCTAGTTAGGGGGGGGGGGGGCTAAATAGACAAAAGGTCCCCACGTCTATGGTGGCCTATCGTTATCATTCAGGATTTAACAAAATTTCTTTAAAAACCTAAACAAAATGGAAAGCAAAGTCAAAAGTAAATTAAAAGCAAAAGTTAAATCAAAAGCAAAAGATAACCAAAGGTAAAAATTAAATCAAACGCAAAAGTTAAAATTAAGTCAAAAGCAAAAGTTAAAATTAAATCAAAAGCAAAAGTAGTTAAATCAAAAGTAAAAATTAAATCAAAAGCAAAAATAAAAGTAAAATCAAAATGTAAATTAAAATCAAAACACAAATTAAAAGTAAAAGCAAAATGAAAACTAAAATCATTTTTAAAAGAAATTTAAAATGTAAAACAAAAGTGAAAGTGAAAAGCAAAACAAAAATATTTGTCGGCCTATCGTTATCATTCAACTTTTGTTTTCACGCAAAAGTAAAATGAAAAATTATTGGTCGGCCTATCGTTATCATTCAACGTCCTTGACCCCAAGCGGTAACCGCCGGCTGTTTCCGATCGCCTTGACTCGACGATTTATTCTCCCGCTGTACAAAAAAAACTGAATCAGAACAGTATTTCCTTATGGGATGCGAAACGTATAAAGATTTGAAAAAGCAATAGAGACTTTTGGCAGGTATAAATTTCTGGTCCGTATCACGTATTCGTATCGATTTTGCTTGTGACATCATCAATGTGTGTGCATTTCTCATACGTTTTACGGCACACGGATACAGCAGCACGTATCGAATTTCTTTCATACGGAAAAAGTCCGTATAACATCGTTATCATTTTACGATCTATTTTGCTACTTTTAGACGTCAAAATGGTGTACCATAGCGTTTTTATGAATCTATGTGTATCCTAGAACACAAAAGTGTATATTTGATGTGATTTGAACCATGATAAAAACTGGAATTTAATAATTATTTTTGATGGGTTTTCTCGGAATTTTTATATTTTTTCTGTCTGTCCGTCTGCATGATGGTTGAAATGAGTAGTGGGGAGGGGACATTGCAAATCTGTAAATGATTTGATTCTGTGGTAAACGGGTATAAACTTTTTATTCATCAGTGAAACAAATTACTACAAGTCGAAGATTTTTAATAAGATTCGACATAAACTTTTTTTAATAGCTCAGCGACTGTCGAGCGACTTTACTCGCTTTGGGCATTTGTACTTATAGGCTAGGACCTAGGCACTAGACTGGCACTGATGGTGATCTTGGACGATACCTCTCATCATGCTGTAATAGAACTACGTGGTAAGGAGTAGTCGCCTGTCCAACCTCGTGGGTTTTCTCCGAGTACTCCGGTTTCCACCCACCTAATGACCCCTACGCACAAGCGAATTATTGAAATAAAATTAAACCATATGTCAGTACCGAAATGACCTAGTTTGTTTTGAGTGGACGTTAAACCACATTTCTCTCTCTTTGCCTGGATTAGCGGGTTCGGTTCATGACGGGGTATCTTGTCACATTGTTTGCCCAAAGTGGGCGTCGGAGTGCTTCTTCTCTCCAAAAAAACTCACGTGGGCGTCGGAGTGCTTCTTCTCTCCGAAAGAATTCATAGTGACAACCTGACCTTGGGTAGAGGTGCGTCTCGAGGGCCACCCATCCAAAAGCGGCGGTAGTGTAGAGGGAATCAGTAACGTCTACCATTACACTAACGAATGTGTAAATGTATATCGAATAGAAAAGAACATACCAGAATTTGATTGCGTCGGAACGCACTTTTTGGGCGGCCATTAAAGATGAAAAAGTTATACACGGGCATCAATTTACAGACAGACAATACAAGCTATACATACAATATGCCTATATAGAAAATAATAAAAAGGACAATACCCCCCCCCCCCTGAAAAAATAACCCAACATGGGCGCATAAAATAGATACGGGTTATATAGCCTAATATTAGGTTGACATATAAATCACAAATACTGCAACAATACTGCTATGATGCTTGATGGATTGAAAAGATTATTAAAAGAAAAAGGTTTAATCAGTAACGTTTAAGTTTGGATATATACTCTCCCAAAAAAGAAACGCAACGTTACATTTCGTCGTCAGTATATCACCGCTCTACTATCGCCTTGTTGCAACAAGAACGGCGACACGTCGCTGAACCAAACTGCTTTCCAGTGTTGCTGTGACCATACCCTCAGTGCCTGAACCCATTAAAGTTGGATTTCATGGTGTTGGCGTATTTCAAAACAGAAGCTCTAACGGGGACGTCTGCCTCGTTATTCGGTTTTATGTGGGCGTTTACCGGAAGTGACGACCCAGGACAAGTGGGACCACACTTGTTTGGCCTGAGCTAGGGCTTTCACGTGTTGAACTTCGCTGTCGGTACCTATCCCAAAGGCGAGAAATGGAACTACGGGAAACATTCAGCAGCCTGGCTACATCTGTCTTGGAGTCACCTGCTTGTAATCCACTGATAGCGTTGTTGCGTTGGTCTTCGTTCGGATGTGGCATCACTCGGGTCTTTGAGTGTTTACATGTGCAACTGATTCGGAAACCGAGAACCCCGGGATTTTAAAGACCTTAGATTTAGGTTCCATACGAAAAGCTCGCGAAGTTGTTAAATTCATGTTTCTTGGTGCAATCAAGCGATAAAAAATTTCGGCAAAAAGGATGACCAGTCACAATTAGTGACCCTACCTTTAAAATCAATAATGAATTTTTTTTATCCTTACATAATGGCATTAAAAACAAGTAAGATTTACCGAAACAAAGACCTGGTTCAAATAACAAAATGATGAAAAATGGGTTGTGCGTTTCTTTTTTTGGAGAGTATATATTGCTTTCTCAAATCTTTGTACGTTTCACACCCCATAAGGAAATACTGTTCTGATTCAGTTTTATATGTGCAGCGGGAGAACAAATCGTCGAGTCAAGGCAATCGGAAATCGCCGGCGGTTACCGATTGGGGTCAAGGACGTTGAATGATAACGATAGGCCGACCAATAATTTTTCATTTTACTTTTGCGTGAAAAAAAAAATGTTGAATGATAACGATAGGCCAACAAATATTTTTGTTTTGCTTTTCACTTTAATTTTTGTTTAACATTTTAAATTACTTTTAAAAATGATTTTAGTTTTCATTTGTGTTTTGATTTTAATTTACATTTTGGTTTTACTTTTACTTTCAATTTGTGTTTTGATTTTAATTTACATTTTGATTTTACTTTTATTTTTAATTTTGCTTTTGATTTAATTTTGACTTTTGATTTAATTTATACTTTTGATTTAACTTTTGCTGACACGTCTGACAAAAGGGCCCCTCTTGCCAAGGGAAAGGGGTCCCGAGTCAATCGTTTTCTATACACTGTTACTGTCGAATCCACTACTGAATGAGAATGCAGTATTTGCATTGGCACGAAAATCATCAATCAAGAAATCACCCTTTTCTGAAAACTTTCTAATAAGCTTTCTTCAAATATTATTTGAAATCCACCATATTCCATTAATTATTATTTGATTGAGCTCAGGGTACGAACACGTGATTTGTTTCGCAATCAGGCTTTAGATTAAACCGGGCTCGAGGATATTACAGAATGCACCAAAATGTTTTTCTATTTTGCAAAATTTCTCGACCCCCCCCTCCCCGCGAAATATGGCCCTCAAAATAGTATAGCATCTGCCATAATAAACCTTAAAACGCCCCTGTGCTGTCCACTCATCTAGGATAGCAGAAATTTTGTACGCGATTTTCGAAACAACCTAAACACGTAGCTCCCTAACCAATTCGGTTATGCTCAATATCCATTACTTGAGTTTATGGAAGGACCATAGCCCCCGGTTATCCTAACATAACACACAGGAAGAACAATCAACGGGCCATCGACCTGACCGCAACTCGAACCCCACACGATACTGAATGGAAAGAAATTAGAAGACATGATATGGCAATAGGACGTATCTATAGAGGGCTCCCACGTGCTCACAAACATGACTATTACCAATGATAAATCAGTGTTTAAAGCTTTCATGACCAGTGCGAATGAAAAATGCCATACAGATGAATATTGCCTATAGTTTGCCTAAATACAGTACTGGCAAGAGTTTAGTGTCCCAGGAGTGCAGTTGGTACAGAGAGAATATGTCCCGATAAAATGACTCGCCCACAAAAAAGTGAGACAATGACCCGACAGGTCTGTTGTCCACGACTGAATTTGTCCCAATAAAATGTACTTTCCTTAATTTTTTACCTTATATGAAAATAAGAAGGAGTTCTTACGGTTGAAGGAACGCATCGCTCCTATTTACTGTATCATGTTTGGACTATTTAGATCTAACCTTGGACATGCGTTTATGGGTGAATGTATTCGAACGACTTTTAAATCGGATAAAAATTGTAACCTGCAAAAGCTAAAAACACGATTTTTGATATAACCAGGGGCTATAATCAAGGAATTTACAATTCGATATGCGCGAATATGGATAGGATGAAAAATGTGACCTCTAGAGTGAACGTAAGCTAAAAACGTGATTTTTCGTACAATCAAAGATAATCTATGAAGATAATTTATGCCAATATCGAAAGTAACAAAACCGAGGGCTTTGGGAGATAGACCAATATTTCAAGTTTCCTAAATATCGGTTTAAAATTGTGACCTGATATTGTTGAACGGTTTTTACAATCAAATAACAACTGTTGCTTCTAGAGGGACCACAAACTAAATGTGATTGTTCGTACAAACCGGGGCCATACGAACCGGGGCCATAATCCAAAAAAAGTGACGGTTCCCAGTATGAGCCAAAATCGAAAAAACCGAGATCTTTCGGTAATAAACATACATTGTAAGTTTCGTCAAAATCGGATAAAACTTGTGACATTTAGTAGTCCGGGTTAATCTCATTTGTGTTTTGTCAAGTTCAGCATCACATGATTAAACCACCATCGACTGTGTTTTTATGATAAAGGCGTTAAAAAAGAAATAAATTTCACTTCATTGTTGAGTAGTTTATTAGCCTGAAATCACCCAGAAGGTGTCTCCGACGATCTAGGCCCCCAAGAGCCTAAGCGGCCCCTAGACACTCGCCTAAGGTCCTAGGATGGTAGCCCCCCCCCCCATCAATAATTGCTTCCGGCGGTCCCGTAAAGGTTTAGTCTTTTAATGGTATTCACCCTTCATAATTCCTCTTTGACAGAGGAGGGTCTGGCAAGGGATAACTTATAGTCGTTTGGGTGGGACAAAAAACCGACATCCCACGTACATATCGCTGTGAACGTAAAATGCCCCCACACAGTTGGAATTGAATGGAAGTGTAGGCCGTAGCGCCTTTACAGGACAATGTTCCCTCATTAGCCCAGTCGGAGCAGAACATAAGGACGTTAACCAGGATCAGTGTACATTTATCATACGATATATTGTGAGGAGCATGGCCGACAACCCGATATCACGACATTTGTACCAGACAATACGACATTTTCGCGCCAACCGGGCCTCTATCATTCACCCTTCAACTTTTATTGACCTACTACCAATAGGAGCTAGTTATGGGCTTTTCTCGGGGGTTGTCGTTTTTTTAAATATTGCCGCAATATTAACAATAATCGTTGGATTTTAACATTTGATACATTTTGACATAGCCAGAGACAAGACAGATAGGCACGGTTCTTTAGATTTTTTGATATTCGACGAATCTTCGGAGATATTTGACGTTTTTAAATTTCAAATTTTGACAAAAAACTTTTTTATTATTGAATATATTTTTTGTGGCATTAATTTTGCCCAGGGTCTATTTTGAGCAAAAATGTGAACATTTTTTGTCTCGGTAATTTTTCTTGTCCGCTATTGGCTAATTCAGTTTATTGTTTCTAGATTAATTATTTAATGCCCGATTTTTATAAAACAAAGTTCATATTCCCACAGTGCAGGGGGCGGGGGGCTGAATGGTTAGCATGCGCGCGCTGTATCATAAAGCCTGTTATGAGTCATTTGGCGTGGTTTCAAATCCCCGGTCGTACGTGTCAAGGAGTAGGATCGCCTGTCCAACCTCGTGGTTTTCTCTGGGTCCTCTGGTTTCCTCCCACTGCTAAAGACCCTATAAACGCAAAAGCGAATTATTGAAATAAAATTAAAACATATGTTAGTCCCGAAATGACCTAGTTTGTGTCTCTTTACACTTCACAGTGCAAACTCTCAATTTTTTTTATTATCGGTAAAGTTTTCTATCAATGTCACCAGAAATGACGTAATTTGGGCAAAAACTGTATTTATAGCCTTCGAAAAAAATAATTTATTCAAATTGAGTTGTATTTGTTATTTGTTCAAAATTTTGATATTTGATGCCAATCAACTAATAGAATGAACACATACTATACGACCATTTGGATATCACAAAATGGTTTAAAATGGTTTGTAATGTTTTTAAAATTATGATATTTGATTCCAATCACCAAATAGAATAAACCATATCAGTCGGGAAAAAACGTGGGTTTGATGCCTTCACTCTCGGGACTGAGGTCTAAAAATGAGCATTATGTAGAAACGATCAAAAACGGGAACATCTCACTGTGCCCCCTGCTATTGTTCTCATGGGGGGATTAATCCAGCAAGGGGATTATCGAATACAATGGTGTTAAAAGTATAGTCCCTTTGTTTAAACTACTAGGTTTAAACTAATTAACAAATTTATTCACAATAAATTACATAAAAGTAACAACAAATACATGTATCAAACATAAACCATGACCCTACTAAATGTGATATGACGTCAGTATATTTAATTGCACTTTTGACTCCATTAAGATTCTTCTACTCTTCTATATATTTTCGCCTTTTAGGGGACAATCGTCCCCCGTTATCCAACTGAACTATTGTATTTAGTCAAAACGGCCAATACTTTGGTCATAACGGCCAAACATTTTTAATTTAATGAAAAACAATATATTTGAGTAAATATGATAAACCTTAAAACGCCCCTGTGCTGTCCACTCATCTAGGATAGCAGAAATTTTGTACGCAATTTTCGAAACAACCTAAACACGTAGCTCCCTAACCAATTCGGTTATGCTCAATGTCCATTACTTGAGTTTATGGAAGGACCATAGCCCCGGGTTATCCTAACATAACACACAGGAAGAACAATCAACGGGCCATCGACCTGATCGCAACTCGAACCCCACACGAAACTGAATGGAAAGAAATAAGAAGACATGACATAACCATAGGACGTATCTATGGATGGCTTCCACGTGCTCACAAACATGACTATTACCAATGATAAATCAGTGTTTAAAGCTTTCGTGACCAGTGCGAATGAAAAATGCCATACAGATGAATATTGCCTATAGTTTGCCTAAATACGGTACTGGCAAGAGTTTAGTGTCCCAGGAGTGCAGTTGGTACAGAGAGAATATTATGTCCCGATAAAATGACTCACCCCGATCAAAGTGAGACAATGACCCGATAGGTCTGTTGTCCACGACTGAATTTGTCCCAATAAAATGTACTTTCCTTAATTTTTTACCTTATATGAAAATAAGAAGGAGTTCTTACGGTTGAAGGAACGCATTGCTCCTATTTACTGCATCATATTTGGGCTATTTAGATCTAACCTTGGACATGCGTTTATGGTGCCGACCACTTTTTAAGGCAGCTCGGTCTGATTTTCAGGAAATGTGATAACGGTGAATGTATTCGAACGCCTTTTAAATCGGATAAAAATTGTAACCTGCAAAAGCTAAAAACACGATTTTTAATATAACTAGGGTCTATAATCAAGGAATTTACAATTCGATATGCGCGAATATGGATAGGATGAAAAATGTGACCTCAAACGTGATTTTTCGTACAATCACAGATAATCTATGAAGATAATTTATGCCAATATCGAAAGTAAAGATAGGCTGGCACTGCCAGGCAGGATACGCCCACATTTTCGAGAGATGGATAGAGAACAAGCAATACCGAAAGCTATTTTTCCTACATCATTAAGTCCTGTATTTCATACTGTATTGGGAGCAGCCATTTTGTTGGTCAGTTCCAGTCTGATATTCATGAAATTCGAAGCTGACAATGATTATGGTGTGACGGTACAAAACCTAGAAATGTGTACAAACGGCGGCCATTTTGTCTGGCAATTATGGTCTGATTTTCTCGAAATTCGAACTCAACCTTCCGTAGGGTGTAACGGTGATAGAGTCAAACGTTTTTTTAAATCGGATAATAACTGTGACCTCCAGAGGGACCATAGGCGATTTTTCGGACAATCAGGGGCCATAATTCAGGAAGATACGATCCGATGTGCGCAAATAACGAAAGGAACCAAGATCTTTGGGTTATAACCATGCATTTCACGTTTCATCAAAATCGAATTAAAATTGTGACCTATACAGGGTCCACAACCATGATATACCATTTTTTAACAGTATTCGTGTGCAAACGGCGGCCATTTTGTATGGCAATTTTGGTCCGATTTTCCCGAAATTCGAACTCAACCTTCCTTACGGTGTAACGGTAATATAATCAAACGTTTTTTTAAATCGGATAATAATTGTGACCTCCAGAGGGACCACAAGCTAAAAAAAGGCGATTTTGCGTATAATCAGGGGCCATAATTCAAGAAGTTACGATCCGATATGCGCAAATATCGAAAGGAACCAAGATCTTTGGGTTATAACCATGAATTTCAAGTTTCATCAAAATCGAATTAAAATTGTGACCTCTACAGGGTCCACAACACTGATATACCATTTTTTAACAGTATTCGCGTACAAACGGCGGCCATTTTGTATGGCAATTTTGGTCCGATTTTCCCGAAATTTGAACTCAACCTTCCTTAGGGTGTAACGGTGATATAATCGAACGGTTTTTTAAATCGGATAATATTTGTGACCTCCAGAGGTACCACAAGCTAAAAAAGGTTGATTTTTCGGACAATCAGGGGCCATAATTCAGGAAATTACGTTCCGATAGGCGCAAATATCGAAAGGAACCAAGATCTTTTGGTTATAAACATGCATGTCAAGTTTCATAAAAATCGGTTCAAAATTGTGACCTCTATAGGGTCCACAAGCTAGAAACGTGATTTTTCGTACAATCAGGGGCCATAATCCATGAAGTTTTGATCCGATACATGCCAATATCGAAAGCAGCCGAGATCTTTTGGGGATAAACCTATATTTCAAGTTTCGTTAAAATCGGGTAAGAATTGTGACCTGTAGAGAGTCCACAAACAATTGTGGACGGACGGACGTCCGGACGGACGTCCGGACGGACGGACGGACGGACGTCCGGACGGACAGGGGCGACGACATAATACGTCCACATGAAAATGTGGGCGTATAACAAAACCGAGAGCTTTGGGAGATAGACCAATATTTCAAGTTTCCTAAATATCGGTTTAAAATTGTGACCTGATATTGTTGAACGGTTTTTACAATCAAATAACAACTGTAGCTTCTAGAGGGACCACAAACTAAATGTGATTGTTCGTACAAACCGGGGCCATAATCCAAAAAAATGACGGTTCCCAGTATGCGCCAAAATCGAAAGAAACCGAGATCTTTCGGTAATAAACATACATTGTAAGTTTCGTCAAAATCGGATAAAACTTGTGACATTTAGTAGTCCGGGTTAATCTCATTTGTGTTTTGTCAAGTTCAGCATCACATGATTAAACCACCATCGACTGTGTTTTTATGATAAAGGCGTTAAAAAAGAAATAAATTTCACTTCATTGTTGAGTAGTTTATTAGCCAGAAATCACCCAGAAGGTGTCTCCGACGATCTAGGCCCCCAAGAGCCTAAGCGGCCCCTAGACACTCGCCTAAGGACCTCGGATGGTAGCCCCCCCCCCATCAATAATTGCTTCCGGCGGCCCCGTAAAGGTTTAGTCTTTTAATGGTATTCACCCTTCATAATTCCTCTTTGACAGAGGAGGGTCTGGCAAGGGATAACTTATAGTCGTTTGGGTGGGACAAAAAACCGACGTCCCACGTACATATCGCTGTGAACGTAAAATGCCCCCACACAGTTGGAATTGAATGGAAGTGTAGGCCGTAGCGCCTTTACAGGACAATGTTCCCTCATTAGCCCAGTCGGAGCAGAACATAAGGACGTTAACCAGGATCAGTGTACATTTATCATACGATATATTGTGAGGAGCATGGCCGACAACCCGATATCACGACATTTGTACCAGACAATACGACATTTTCGCGCCAACCGGGCCTCTATCATTCACCCTTCAACTTTTATTGACCTACTACCAATAGGAGCTAGTTATGGGCTTTTTCTCGGAGGTTGTCGTTTTTTGAAATATTGCTGCAATATTAACAATAATCGTTGGATTTTAACATTTGATACATTTTGACATAGCCAGAGACAAGACAGATAGGCACGGTTCTTTAGATTTTTTGATATTCGACGAATCTTCGGAGATATTAGACGTTTTTAAATTTCAAAAAACTTTTTTATTATTGAATGCATTAATTTTGCCCAGGGTTTAAGGGTCGTCTATTTTGAGCAAAAATGTGAACATTTTTTTTTGGGGGGGGGGGAAGCTGAATGGTTAGCGTGCGCGCGCTGTATCATAAAGCCTGTTTCAAATCCCCGGTCGTACGTGTCAAGGAGTAGGGTCGCCTGTCCAACCTCGTGGGTTTTCTCTGGGTCCTCTGGTTTCCTCCCATTGCTTAAGACCCTATAAACGCAAAAGCGAATTATTGAAATAAAATTAAAACATATGTTAGTCCCGAAATGACCTAGTTTGTGTCTCTCCACAGTGCAAATTCTCATTTTTTTTTTTATTATCGGTAAAGTTTTCTATCAATGTCACCAGAAATGACGTAATTTGGGCAAAAACTGTATTTATAGCCTTCGAAAAAAATAATTTATTCAAATTGAGTTGTATTTGTTATTTGTTCAAAATTTTGATATTTGATGCCAATCAACTAATAGAATGAACACATACGACCATTTGGATATCACAAAATGGTTTAAAATTTTTAATTTAATGAAAAACAATATATTTGAGTAAATATGATAAATCTTAAAACGCCCCTGTGCTGTCCATTCATCTAGGATAGCAGAAATTTTGTACGCGATTTTCGAAACAACCTAAACACTAGCTCCCTAACCAATTCGGTTATGCTCAATATCCATTACTTGAGTTTATGAAGGACCATAGCCCCGGGTTATCCTAACATAACACACAGGAAGAACAATCAACGGGCCATCGACCTGACCGCAACTCGAACCACTTCCGATACTGAATCGAAAGAAATTAGAAGACATGATATGGCAATTAGACGTATCTATAGAGGGCTCCCACGTGCTCACAAACATGACTATTACCAATGATAAATCAGTGTTTAAAGCTTTCGTGACCAGTGCGAATGAAAAATGCCATACAGATGAATATTGCCTATAGATTGCCTAAATACGGTACTGGCAAGAGTTTAAGGTCCCAGGAGTGCAGTTGGTACAGAGAGAATATTATGTCCCGATAAAATGACTCACCCCGATCAAAGTGAGACAGGACCCGATAGGTCTGTTGTCCACGACTGAATTTGTCCCAATAAAATGTACTTTCCTCTTCCTTAATTTTTTTACCTTATATGAAAATAAGAAGGAGTTCTTACGGTTGAAGGAACGCATCTCTCCTATTTACTGCATCATATCTGGACTAGAGCTGGGGTTGGGATTGGCGAAATCTGTAGGTGGCCGTGATATTTAGATCTAATCTTGGGCATGCGTTTATGGGGCCAACCACTTTTTTAGGCAGCTCGGTCTGATTTTAACATTTGATACATTTTGACATAGCCAGAGACAAGACAGATAGGCACGGTTCTTTAGTTTTTTTTGATATTCGACGAATCTTCGGAGACATTAGACGATTTTAAATTTCAAATTTTGACAAAAAACTTTTTTATTATTGAATATATTTTTTTTTATGACATTTTGCCCAGGGTTAAGGGTCGTCTATTTTGAGCAAAAATGTGAACATTTTTTGTCTCGTTATTTTTTCTTGGCCGCTATTGGCTAATTCAGTTTATTGGTTCTAGATTAATTATTTAATGCCCGATTTTTATAAAACAAAGTTCATATCCCCACAGTGCAGGGGCGGGGGGGGGGGGGGGGCTGAATGGTTAGCGTGCGCGCGCTGTATCATAAAGTCTCTCATTGAGTCAACTGGCGTGGTTTCAAATCCCCGGTTGTACGTGTCAAGGAGTAGGGTCGCCTGTCCAACCTCGTGGGTTTTCTCTGGGTCCTCCGGTTTCCTCCCACTGCTAAAGACCATATAAACGCGCAAGAAAACTATTGAAATAAAATTAAAACATATGTTAGTCCCGAAATGACCTAGTGCACATTCTCAAATTTTTTTTATTATCGGTAAAGTTTTCTATCAATGTCACCAGAAATGACGTAATTTGGGCAAAAACTGTATTTATAGCCTTCGAAACAAATAATTTATTCAAATTGAGTTGTATTTGTTATTTGTTCAAAATTTTGATATTTGATGCCAATCAACTAATAGAATGAACACATACTATACGACCATTTGGATATCACAAAATGGTTTTAAAATGGTTTGTAATGTTTTTAAAATTATGATATTTGATTCCAATCACCAAATAGAATAAACCATATCAGTCGGGAAATAACATGGGCCTGAGACCTTCACTCTCGGGACATCGTGTAACTATCGGGACATTTACCCAGTCCCGATAAGTACTGGAGTCTAAAAATGAGCATTATGTAGAAACGATCAAAAACGGGAACATCTCACTGTGCCCCCAGCTACTGTTCTCATGGGGGGATTGGGGAGGTTAGGATAACCTAGTGGTCCTGAGTGCCGCTCTTCGACCTCTAGCTGGCCGGCCACCTCTTGCTTGCGGCTGTGGTTTCGATCCCTGGTGTAAGCGTAATGTGGCATGGAGATAGGGGAGCCTTTTCAACCTCTTGGGTTTCCTCCGGGCACTACGGTTTCCTCCCACTGCTAAAGACCCCTATGCGCAAGCGAATTATTGAAATAAAATTAAAAACCATGTGTTAGTCCCGAAATTACCTATAGTTGTGTCGAATGGACGTTAAACCCATTTTTCTCTCCCTCATGGGGGGATTAATCAAGCAAGGGGGTTATCGAATACAATGGTGTTAATAAAAGTATAGTCCGTTTGTTTAAACTACTAGGTATAAAAATGAGCATTACCGAGGTCTAAAAATGAGCATTATGTAGAAACGATCAAAAACGGGAACATCTCACTGTGCCCCCTGCTATTGTTCTCATGGGGGATTAATCCAGCAAGGGGATTATCGAACACAATGGTGTTAAAAGTATAGTCCCTTTGTTTAAACTACTAGGTTTAAACTAATTAACAAATTTATTCACAATAAATTACGTAAAAGTAACAACAAATACATGTATCAAACATAAACCATGACCCTACTAAATGTGATATGACGTCAGTATATTTAATTGCACTTTTGACTCCATTTAACAGTTCGATTTTTAGATCATTAATAGATTCTTCTACTCTTCTATATATCTTAGCCTTTTAGGGGACAATCGTCCCCCGTTATCCAATTGAACTATTGTATTTAGTCAAAACGGCCAATACTTTGGTCATAACGGCCAAACATTTTTAATTTAATGAAAAACAATATCAGCAATGATTCGCTCACTCACACAATCAGTGTCATTTTTAAAGATATAAAATCCCCTTAATGTTTGTTATATTATAGTTGTTTTTATTGGCGAAGTTAAATTTAATTTTTGTTATAGTATTATCTTTTTTATTTATTTGACGAAATTTAATTAATTTTTGTTATATTATAGTATAGTTATTATTGCTTATCTGATGCTAAAATGTTGGTTAATTAGTTACAGTGGGGATTATGAAAGTGTAAATTCTTATCATAACAATCTATAACACCATTGTTACGTTTTTAATCCATTTTAATCCTTAGGGCTGGATTCCCGTTAAGGCGTCTTAAAAGACCCTTTTTAATCCGTTACGGTCAATAACTGCGCCTTCGCGGGAATAAACCAATTAGATATGGATTAACCGTTTAATAAGTGTCATGTGAACTGTGTTTAATGAGTGATTTTTTACAAAGTAATGAATCGATTTGGTTCAATTAAAACCTATTTAAGGGAGTGACATCTTCAGTTGATATGTCAAAATGGCAAATGTAAATGTTCAGGTGCGATTCTTACCAACATCTAAAGGTGGTCGTATATTAATGCATGCTGGTTTCGAATACCAAAAAGAACGGCTACAAAGACATGTTATGAAATGGCAATTTACTTGCCCATATGAAATATATATTTTTAATGTTGATGCTCATTTCATAGTGCTATTTAGTTATTTATTTTTTATATTAAGTTTTTCCATTTACATTAAAAGTGTTAAAATAAACATGTTTTACTATAATAAATGTTGAATAAAACATTATCAACGATAAGGTTGAACCTAATGAAATAAACAGTGCCCGATGTGAAACAGACTACAGCTAATCCTTCTTTAGAAATTCCAATTAACACCTTAGTCACGCTAACCTGATTATTTAAGTTTTGTGCTGGGTGAGAATGAACCACAGTGAGATTAAACCCAAAAAACACCTTTTCGTGTTTGACCCAAGAGAGTTCTTGTTACGTTAGTCATAACGGCTCTAAACGATAACGGCCAATACTAGGTTTAGTTAAAACGGCCAATACTTAGGTCATTACGGCCAAACCATTTATAACGGCCAAACATTTTTAATTTGATGAAAAACAATATTTGAGTAAATATGAAACTTACCTTTGATAAAAAAAAACCCCAAAACTGACTATTAAAGGGACAATAACACTCTCGCTGGCTTGAAAGCTCCAGAACATAATAATATCCCTATCTAAGTACCAGATGTTTAAGTGTCCTACCTGTTGTGTAAATTATCCATTGCATCCTATTTTACTTGTCCAGAGCGTTCGAAAATATTTTTAAATCGAAGTTTCATTTGAAAAGGCTAATAAAATTATACAAGAAGAGCAGCCAATTTACAGTCGAGAAAATCCAGAGAGCAGACAATAGAATAAGAGAAAAAAACAAGACCCAAAGGCCAAAGGGACTTAGATGAGGCCCAGCTTCTGCCGCCCCAATCTGCTTTGATATTTGAGGGGAAACTACGTCGGTATTTGATAATAACACGAACCGAAAAACAGGATTAATTTTTTAAGAAGGCAATGTTAGTGTGTCTATGCTGCTACGTGTATCGTGTATGTTCTATAGTACATGGTCCGGTCCAGTAGTTTAATCAAGAAAAAAACATATACCATGTAACCGGGTCTAATTTAATCACAAGACGAGGCTATTTAAATCTTTATTTTAAAGATCTCTGTGTTGAAACACCACTATATATGGTGCTAGAAGGTATCCTTAATTAGATCAATGAAGACTTGACCAAAAGTATCTTCCGTAAATGTAATAACTTATAAACTTTGAGCGCCAAATACAAGTTTTAAGATTTAGAAGGTAATCTTATACATCTGACACACTCAAAATCCTTGACTAATTTTGATTGTTACCCCTGTAACCCAGGAAGTCGGGTTTGTTAGAAAAAGTATCCAAGGAGATGATGAGGTGATAGTCAATGATGTTACAAAGACCTGTCCAGAAGCTAAGCACCCAGTGACTATGAATACAAGGGTTCAAAGATCAGATGAAAGTGAAAGTTTGTTATTGTTTATTAAGCTGATATGTGTGAAGTGCAGTGTAGACTAAAACACCAAAATTCCACACTATCACACGTGTACATGTTAGCGATCACGTAAAATACCCTCTGATAGTTGGAATTCAATATAAAAGTAGGTCGTAGCGCCGCTATCCGGGTAAAGTTTTCCTAATAGCACACTGTCAGTCTTCATTAGCCCAACCAGAGGAGAACACTAGGACGTTAAACACAATTTCATTTCATTCAATTTCACTACGTTTCTGCACCTATCGGGCTATTGGAGATAGGCATACGCTATGTATAGTGCTATGACGGAAATTTTCAATGGAAGTGTCATTTCTTCATCGAAATTCAACTGTTAAGGATTCTTTTATGGGCACGCCAATATGTACACAGGAGCTTGTTTTTTGTCCCATCTACACAACTAAGCACCGTACTTTGCCAGATCCTTTGTCCTGCACTACCGATAGGGAGAAACCACGCTGCCAAATCCCGGGGAACTTTCTTCACCAACACCACGATTAGGGTATATAATCATAGTACTGAGGAAAATATGGCCGACATCACGACACAGCGACACCACGACAACACGACATTTTAACCCTACAATATGCCATTTTTACGTCGGGTGAAAATGTCGCATTGTCGGATTGTCGCCTTATAAAGGGCAACACTAAGACATCACGACATGATACCAATCAGCCACCATACATTAATGAATCAGCTTCTGCGAATAACGTAATTTCGTGAACTGATACGTTCAGACCCGTACCTAGACCAAAAATGTAAGGGGGACAAGGGCTGCTGGGGGCGCCGATCGAGCGTCTGGGGGCGCCGATGTACCTGCAGTTGACGGTCCACGGAGAAGGTTCTAGCCCCAGAAAAGTTAAGAAAATATGGTTTGCACCTGAAAATGTCAGAAATATCAGTTTGCGATATTGGCGTATTATGATATTTTAATATGAACATTATAAAAATTTGAAGGAAGGAATACGACATCAGCGTACCTATAATAATTTATGAGACAACCGAAAAGTTTGGAATCCGGTTAGAGTGCGACTTGTTTGAATTTTGATTATTATCACTCCTGGCGCGGGCTTAAATCAATCTCATCACCATCGGGAATTTAACCCGAAATCTCCAGTTGGCTTTCTTATGGTAGATTTCTTCTGGCGTCGGTCGGTGCGTCGCTATGTTTTCGGTTTCTTGGTTGATGTGTAATACAGCCAGGCCGTTTAGTCGCCTACAATCGGCTGACATTTTGTCTGGCAATGTTCGTCCGATGTTATGAGAAAACAGAAAAGTTTGGAATCCGGTTAGAGTGCGACTTGTTTGAATTTTGATTATTATCACTCCTGGCGCGGGCTTGAATCAATCTCATCACCATCGGGAATTTAACCTGAAATCTCCACTTGGCTTTCTTATGGTAGATTTCTTCGGGCGTCGGTCGGTGCGTCGGTATGTGTTCAGTTTCTTGGTTGATGTGTAATAGTCGCGTACAATCGGCTGACATTTTGTCTGGCAATGTTCGTCCGATGTTCCAACCTTTATTACGGTGTGACAGGGATATATTCAAACGGTTTTTAAAATCGGATAATAACTGTGACCTTAAGAGGGACAAGCTAAAATTGGTGATTTTTTTTGTATTATCAGGGGCCTTACCCTGGAAAATTGATATGGTTTAACTTGGTGCATATAGCCCTAATTTCTCTTCTGTGTTGAAATTAGGGCTATATACACCAAGTTAAACCACACCAATTTTCCAGTGATAATTCAGGAAGTTACGCTCCGATATGCACAAATATCGAAAGGAACCAAGATCGTTAGGTTATAAACATGCATTTAAAGTTTCAATAAAATCTGATTAAAATTGTGACCTCTACAGGGTCCACAATCTTGATATACCATATCTTTTTTACACTATTCGCGTAAAAGTGGCGGCCATTTTGTCCGGCAGTTTTGGTCGGATTTTCACGAAATTCGTACTCAACCTTCATTACGGTGCAACGGTGATATAATCGGATGATAATTGTATCCTCCAGAGAGACCACAAGCTACGAATGGCGATTTCTCGTACAATCAGGGGCCATAATTCAGGAAGTTACGATCCGATATGCACAAATATCGAAAGGAACTAAGATCTTTGGGTTATAAACATGCATTTCAAGTTTCATTAAAATCGGTTCACAAGCTTAAAACGCGATTTGTCGCACAATCAGGGGCCATAATGAAGTAACGGTCCGATGTATGCCAATATCGAAAGGAAACGAGATCTTATGGTGATCAACCTATATTTCAAGTTTCATTGAAATCGCATAAAAATTGTGACCTGTAGTGTGTTCACAAACAATTGTGGACAGACGGACTGGGGCGACGACAATATACGTCCACATATGACCTTTTGCAGAATTCCATAAATACCATCTCCCGGTTCCGACCCCTGACTGTCGAGTCCCGGCCATTTTTCCGAGGTTACTAAAATTCAGATAAAAATATTAATGAATGGTTGAATTGTGGAGTCGGGTTTATATCGAACACATTATTATGTTAAAATCGAATTGCATCGGAGAAAGCATCTGCAATCGGGCCCCCATCACCCACCCTCCAAATTATTTTGACGTACTACACACAGTGGCTGATCAATGAGCCTTTTCTAGGTGGTACTCACATGCCAAAGATGACTTCGTCAATTTTCGACCTATTGTCAGGTGGATGGACGATACATCCGACCCTTTTACGGGGGCAGTAGGTACCAAATTTTCGGGACAGGTAACCCAGACAATCGCCCATCTTTCAGCCATATTTGGACACCTTCAAATCAAGTACGGCCCCCTTTTTTAGAGAGAAATCGGCCAAATACATAACACTATCTTAGGAATCAAGGTTCAGAGTATCGGACACCTCTGCCCACTCATCTAGGATAGCAGAAATTTTGTACGCGACTTTCCTAAACGTAGTTCCCAAACCAATTCGGTTATGCTCAATATCCATTACTTGAGTTTAGGGAAGGACCATAGCCCTGGGTTATCCCAACATAGCACACACGAAGAACAATCAACGGGCCATCGACCTGACCGCAACTCGAACCACTTCCGATACTGAATCGAAAGAAATTAGAAGACATGATATCGCAATAGGACGTATATATAGAGGGCTCCCACGTGCTCACAAACATGACTATTACCAATGATAAATCAGTGTTTAAAAACCAGTGCGAATGAAAAATGCCATACAGATGAATATTGCCTATATTCTTGTCGGAAACAGTTGGGTCTTGTCGGGGCTGGTCCGGCATAAATACGATACTGGCGAAAGTTTAGTGTCCCAGGAGTGCAGTTGGTACAGAGAGAATATGTCCCGATAAAATGACTCACACCGACCCAAGTGAGACAATGACCCGATAGGTCTGTTGTCCAAGAGAGAATATGTCCCGATAAAATGACTCACCCCGACCAAAGTGAGATAATGACCCGATAGGTCTGTTGTCCAAGAGAGAATATGTCCCGATAAAATGACTCACACCGACCAAAGTGAGATAATGACCCGATAGGTCTGTTGTCCAAGAGAGAATATGTCCCGATAAAATGACTCACCCCGACCAAAGTGAGATAATGACCCGATAAAATTTACTCTCCATTCTTTAATTTTTACCTTATATGAAAATAAGACGAAGTTCTTACGGTTGAAGGAACGTAACTCTCCTATTTACTGCGTCCTATTTGGGCTAGAGCTTGGGTTGTGATTGGCGAAATCTGTAGGTGGCCGTGATATTTAGATCTAACCTTGGACATGCGTTTATGGGGCCGACCACTTTTTTAGGCAGCTCGTTCTGATTTTCAGGAAACGTGATAACGGTGAATGTATTCGAACGCCTTTTAAATCGGATAAAAATTGTAACCTGCAAAAGCTACAAATGCGATTTTTCGTATAACCAGGGGCTATAATCCAGGAATTTACAATTCGGTATGCGCGAATTTGGAAAGGATGAAAATTGTGACCTCTAGAGTGAACTAAGGCTAAAAACGTGATTTTTCGTACAATCAAAGATTATCTATTAAGTTATAGCCCGATTTATGCCAATATCGAAGGTAACAAAACCGAGGTCTTTGGGAGATAGACCTATATTTCAAGTTTCCTAAATATCGTTTTAATATTGTGACCTGATATTGTTGAACGGTTTTTACAGTCAAATAACAACTGTTACTTCTAGAGGGTCCACAAACTAAATGTGATTGTTCGTACAAACATGGGCCATAATCCAGGAAGTGTATGCAAATACAATGTTTTTCATGAAACCATAAGCATATTGCAATACTGCAACATTCATCAGCATGGTCTTCAATGTAAGAATAGTCATCTTTACTGTCGCTTATATTCTTCTTCCGACCAAAAGAGATGAAAGGTGCAGTATGGAGGTAATGTCGGATAAGAATAAGGCCATTCTGTTAAAAGATTAACAGCAACGCCAGACCCGTACCTGGGAGGGGGGGGGGTGCAGCTGCCCCCCCCCCCCCTCGCCTGGAAAACACGACATTTTAACCCTACAATATGCCATTTTTACGTCGGGTGAAAATGTCGCATTGTCGCCTTATAAAAGGCAACACTAAGACATCACGATATGATACCAATCAGTCACCATCGGGGGCGCCGATCGAGCTTCTAGGTGCGCCGATGTACCTGCAGGAGAAGGTTCTAGCCCCAGAAAAGTTAAGAAAATATGGTTTGCACCTGATAATGTCAGAAATATCAGTTTGCGATATTGGCGTATTATGATATTTTAATATGAACATTATAAAAATTTGAAGGAAGGAATACGACATCAGAGTATCCTTTAATAATTTATGAGACAACCGAAAAGTTTGGAATCCGGTTAGAGTGCGACTTGTTTGAATGATTATTATCACTCCTGGCGCGGGCTTGAATCAATCTCATCACCATCGGGAATTTAACCCGAAATCTCCAGTTGGCTTTCTTATGGTAGATTTCTTCTGGCGTCGGTCGGTGCGTCGCTATGTGATCGGTTTCTTGGTTGATGTGTAATACAGCCAGGCCGTTTAGTCGCGTACAATCGGCTGACATTTTGTCTGGCAATGTTCGTCCGATGTTATGAGAAAACCGAAAAGTTTGGAATCCGGTTAGAGTGCGACTTGTTTGAATTTTGATTATTATCACTCCTGGCGCGGGCCAACCTGTTTCACAGAGAATTACTTACGAATTATCCCTGTAACGGATGACAATCGAAAACACGTGCGTTGACTTCACGCCTCGTAGTCATTGGCTCAACGGCTCGTGCAATGTTTACTTAACACCTAACTGCTTCGGGCAAAATGATGCATTTTTATACGCCCACATTTTTATGTGGACGTATATTGTCGTCGCCCCTGTCCGCCCTTCCGGACGTCCGTCCACAATTTGTTTGTGGACTCTCTACAGGTCACAATTCTTATCCGATTTTGACGAAACTTGAAATATAGGTTTATCCCCAACAGATCTCGGCTGCTTTCGATATTGGCATGTATCGGATCAAAACTTCATGGATTATGGCCCCTGATTGTACGAAAAATCACGTTTTTAGCTTGTGGACCCTATAGAGGTCACAATTTTGAATCGATTTTGATGAAACTTGCCATGCATGTTTGTAACCCAAAGATCTTGGTTCCTTTCGATATTTGCGGCTATCGGAATGTAATTTCCTGAATTATGGCCCCTGATTGTCCGAAAAATCACCCTTTTTAGCTTGTGGTCACTCTGGAGGTCACAATTATTATCCGATTGAAAAAAACGGTTGATTATATCACCGTTAAAATGGCCGTCGTTTGTACGCGAATACTGTTAAAAAATTGTATATCATGGTTGTGGATCCTGTAGAGGTCACAATTTTAATTCGCTTCTGGTGAAACTTGAAATGCATGGTTATAACCCAAAGATCTTGGTTCCTTTCGTTATTTGTGCATATCGGATCGTAACTTCCTGAATTATGGCCCCTGATTGTCCGAAAAATCGCCTATGGTCCCTCTGGAGGTCACAATTATTATCCGATTTAAAAAAACGATAGACTCTATCACCGTTACACCCTACGGAAGGTTGAGTTCGAATTTCAAGACAATCAGACCATAATTGCCAGACAAAATGGCCGCCGTTTGTACGCGAACAGTGTAAAAATATGGTATATCAAAGTTGTGGACCCTGTAGAGGTCACAATTTTAATTCGATTTTGATGAAACCTGAAATGCTTGTTTATAACCTAAAGATCTTTATTCTTTTCGATATTTGCGCATATCAAATTGTAACTTAATGAATTATGGCCTTTGATTGTAGGAAAGATCACTTTCGTGAAAATCGTACCAAATTTGCCGGACGAAATGGTCGCCGTTTGTACACGAATAGTGTAAAAATATGGTATATCATGGTTGTGGACTCTATACAGGTCACAATTCTTATCCGATTTTGACGAGAAGTAACATTTCTAGGTTGTGTACCGTCACACCATAATCATTGTCGGCTTCGAATTTCATGAACATCGGACTGGAACTGACCAACAAAATGGCTGCTCCCAATACAGTATGAAATACAGTATTTAATGATGTAGGAAAAATCACTTTCGGTATTGCTTGTTCTCTATCCATCTCTTAAAAATGTGGGCGTATCCTGCCTGGCAGTGCCAGCTTATCTTACTCATTTTAATACCCATTTACACTAAATAGGAAATATTTTTTAACTACAAATACTTCAAACATTTTTATTTATTTTTATTTTACCTCAAAAAAATGTTTGAGAATTTAATTTGTCGGAGTAAAAAAGTTAATATGCCGTACTCATTAAGCCTCGTCGGTGTCATGCTTATCAGTGATTGTAGCGGCCAAGCGAATATTCACTGCGGGATCAGTTTGGGCGCGGGCTTGAATCAATCTCATCACCATCGGGAATTTAACCTGAAATCTCCAGTTGACTTTCTTATGGTAGATTTCTTCGGGCGTCGGTCGGTGCGTCGGTATGTGGTCAGTTTCTTGGTTGATGTGTAATATTCGCGTACAATCGGCTGACATTTTGTCTGGCAATGTTCGTCCGATGTTCGAACCCAACCTTTATTACGGTGTGACAGGGATATATTCAAACGGTTTTTAAAATCGGATAATAACTGTGACCTTCAGAGGAACAAGCTAAAATTGGTGATTTTTTTGTATTATCAGGGGCCTTACACTGGAAAATTGGTATGGTTTAACTTGGTGCATATAGCCCTAATTTCTCTTCTGTGTTGAACTATTCTTAACTATTCATTTAGTGATTGGAGAACACAATAACAGAACACAATTTTTATGGGAAACAATCACTGGTTTATTCTAATATCACGATAAATATATAAGAGTGTGTAGCCATACAAGATCTGAATTTTTGTAAATGGCTTCATCATGAACTCGTATATATTAAACCCAAGTTTACTAATGTCATTGTGCTTGATAACGATAAGAGGATACTTGTCGAAACGTCGTGATATTAGAATAAACCAGTGATTGTTTCCCATAAAAATTGTGTTCTGTTATTGTGTTCTCCAATCACTAAATGCCACTTAAAGATTATGTTCAACGTCAGTATGGGGATGTGGCAGTTAAGCGTGTTCGTCAGATTAGTAAACTCGAGGATAAATATATAAGAGTGTGTAGCCATACAAGATCTGAATTTTTGTAAATGGCTTCATCATGAACTCGTATATATTAAACCCAAGTTTACTAATGTCATTGTGCTTGATAACGATAAGAGGATACTTGTCGAAACGTCGTGATATTAGAATAAACCAGTGATTGTTTCCCATAAAAATTGTGTTCTGTTATTGTGTTCTCCAATCACTAAATGCCACTTAAAGATTATGTTCAACGTCAGTATGGGGATGTGGCAGTTAAGCGTGTTCGTCAGATTAGTAAACTCGAGGATAAATATATAAGAGTGTGTAGCCATACAAGATCTGAATTTTTGTAAATGGCTTCATCATGAACTCGTATATATTAAACCCAAGTTTACTAATGTCATTGTGCTTGATAACGATAAGAGGATACTTGTCGAAACGTCGTGATATTAGAATAAACCAGTGATTGTTTCCCATAAAAATTGTGTTCTGTTATTGTGTTCTCCAATCACTAAATGCCACTTAAAGATTATGTTCAACGTCAGTATGGGGATGTGGCAGTTAAGCGTGTTCGTCAGATTAGTAAACTCGAGGATAAATATATAAGAGTGTGTAGCCATACAAGATCTGAATTTTTGTAAATGGCTTCATCATGAACTCGTATATATTAAACCCAAGTTTACTAATGTCATTGTGCTTGATAACGATAAGAGGATACTTGTCGAAACGTCGTGATATTAGAATAAACCAGTGATTGTTTCCCATAAAAATTGTGTTCTGTTATTGTGTTCTCCAATCACTAAATGCCACTTAAAGATTATGTTCAACGTCAGTATGGGGATGTGGCAGTTAAGCGTGTTCGTCAGATTAGTAAACTCGAGGATAAATATATAAGAGTGTGTAGCCATACAAGATCTGAATTTTTGTAAATGGCTTCATCATGAACTCGTATATATTAAACCCAAGTTTACTAATGTCATTGTGCTTGATAACGATAAGAGGATACTTGTCGAAACGTCGTGATATTAGAATAAACCAGTGATTGTTTCCCATAAAAATTGTGTTCTGTTATTGTGTTCTCCAATCACTAAATGCCACTTAAAGATTATGTTCAACGTCAGTATGGGGATGTGGCAGTTAAGCGTGTTCGTCAGATTAGTAAACTCGAGGATAAATATATAAGAGTGTGTAGCCATACAAGATCTGAATTTTTGTAAATGGCTTCATCATGAACTCGTATATATTAAACCCAAGTTTACTAATGTCATTGTGCTTGATAACGATAAGAGGATACTTGTCGAAACGTCGTGATATTAGAATAAACCAGTGATTGTTTCCCATAAAAATTGTGTTCTGTTATTGTGTTCTCCAATCACTAAATGCCACTTAAAGATTATGTTCAACGTCAGTATGGGGATGTGGCAGTTAAGCGTGTTCGTCAGATTAGTAAACTCGAGGATAAATATATAAGAGTGTGTAGCCATACAAGATCTGAATTTTTGTAAATGGCTTCATCATGAACTCGTATATATTAAACCCAAGTTTACTAATGTCATTGTGCTTGATAACGATAAGAGGATACTTGTCGAAACGTCGTGATATTAGAATAAACCAGTGATTGTTTCCCATAAAAATTGTGTTCTGTTATTGTGTTCTCCAATCACTAAATGCCACTTAAAGATTATGTTCAACGTCAGTATGGGGATGTGGCAGTTAAGCGTGTTCGTCAGATTAGTAAACTCGAGGATAAATATATAAGAGTGTGAAGCCATACAAGATCTGAATTTTTGTAAATGGCTTCATCATGAACTCGTATATATTAAACCCAAGTTTACTAATGTCATTGTGCTTGATAACGATAAGAGGATACTTGTCGAAACGTCGTGATATTAGAATAAACCAGTGATTGTTTCCCATAAAAATTGTGTTCTGTTATTGTGTTCTCCAATCACTAAATGCCACTTAAAGATTATGTTCAACGTCAGTATGGGGATGTGGCAGTTAAGCGTGTTCGTCAGATTAGTAAACTCGAGGATAAATATATAAGAGTGTGTAGCCATACAAGATCTGAATTTTTGTAAATGGCTTCATCATGAACTCGTATATATTAAACCCAAGTTTACTAATGTCATTGTGCTTGATAACGATAAGAGGATACTTGTCGAAACGTCGTGATATTAGAATAAACCAGTGATTGTTTCCCATAAAAATTGTGTTCTGTTATTGTGTTCTCCAATCACTAAATGCCACTTAAAGATTATGTTCAACGTCAGTATGGGGATGTGGCAGTTAAGCGTGTTCGTCAGATTAGTAAACTCGAGGATAAATATATAAGAGTGTGTAGCCATACAAGATCTGAATTTTTGTAAATGGCTTCATCATGAACTCGTATATATTAAACCCAAGTTTACTAATGTCATTGTGCTTGATAACGATAAGAGGATACTTGTCGAAACGTCGTGATATTAGAATAAACCAGTGATTGTTTCCCATAAAAATTGTGTTCTGTTATTGTGTTCTCCAATCACTAAATGCCACTTAAAGATTATGTTCAACGTCAGTATGGGGATGTGGCAGTTAAGCGTGTTCGTCAGATTAGTAAACTCGAGGATAAATATATAAGAGTGTGTAGCCATACAAGATCTGAATTTTTGTAAATGGCTTCATCATGAACTCGTATATATTAAACCCAAGTTTACTAATGTCATTGTGCTTGATAACGATAAGAGGATACTTGTCGAAACGTCGTGATATTAGAATAAACCAGTGATTGTTTCCCATAAAAATTGTGTTCTGTTATTGTGTTCTCCAATCACTAAATGCCACTTAAAGATTATGTTCAACGTCAGTATGGGGATGTGGCAGTTAAGCGTGTTCGTCAGATTAGTAAACTCGAGGATAAATATATAAGAGTGTGTAGCCATACAAGATCTGAATTTTTGTAAATGGCTTCATCATGAACTCGTATATATTAAACCCAAGTTTACTAATGTCATTGTGCTTGATAACGATAAGAGGATACTTGTCGAAACGTCGTGATATTAGAATAAACCAGTGATTGTTTCCCATAAAAATTGTGTTCTGTTATTGTGTTCTCCAATCACTAAATGCCACTTAAAGATTATGTTCAACGTCAGTATGGGGATGTGGCAGTTAAGCGTGTTCGTCAGATTAGTAAACTCGAGGATAAATATATAAGAGTGTGTAGCCATACAAGATCTGAATTTTTGTAAATGGCTTCATCATGAACTCGTATATATTAAACCCAAGTTTACTAATGTCATTGTGCTTGATAACGATAAGAGGATACTTGTCGAAACGTCGTGATATTAGAATAAACCAGTGATTGTTTCCCATAAAAATTGTGTTCTGTTATTGTGTTCTCCAATCACTAAATGCCACTTAAAGATTAAAGACTATATTTCAAGTTTCATTGAAATCGGATAAAAATTGTGACCTGTAGTGTGTTCACAAACAATTGTGGACAGACGGACGGGGGCAACGACAATATACGTCCACATATGACATTTTGCAGAATTCCATAAATACCATCTCCCGGTTCCGACCCCTTACTGTCGAGCCCTGGCCATTTTTCCGAGGTTACTAAAATTCAGATAAAAATATTAATGAATGGTTGAATTGTGGAGTCGGGTTCATATCGAACACATTATTATGTTAAAATCGAATTGCGTCGGAGAAAGCATCTGCAATCGGGCCCCTATCAACCACCCTCTAAATTATTTTGACGTACTACACACAGTGGCTGATCAATGAGCCTTTTCTAGGTGGTACTAACATGCCAAAGATGACTTCGTCAATTGTCAGGTGGATGGACGATACATCCGACCCTATTACGGGGGCGGTAGGTACCAAATTTTCGGGACAGGTAACCCAGACAATCGCCCATCTTTCAGCCATATTTGGACACCTTCAAATCAAGTACGGCCCCCTTTTTTTTAGAGAGAAGTCGGCCAAATACATAACACTATCTTAGGAATCAAGGTTCAGAGTATCGGACACCTCTGCCCACTCATCTAGGATAGCAGAAATTTTGTACGCGACTTTCCTAAACGTAGCTCCCAGCTCAATATCCATTTTGAGTTTAGGGAAGGACCATAGCCCTGGGTTATCCTAACATAGCACACACGAAGAACAATCAACGGGCCATCGACCTGACCGCAACTCGAACCACTTCCGATACTGAATCGAAAGAAATTAGAAGACATGATATGGCAATAGGACGTATCTATAGAGGGCTCCCACGTGCTCACAAACATGACTATTACCAATGACAAATCAGTGTTTAAAGCTTTCGTGACCAGTGCGAATGAAAAATGCCATACAGATGAATATTGCCTATATTCTTGTCGGAAACAGTTGGGTCTTGTCGGGGCTGGTCCGGCATAAATACGATACTGGCGAAAGTTTAGTGTCCCAGGAGTGCAGTTGGTACAGAGAGAATATGTCCCGATAAAATGACTCACACCGACCCAAGTGAGACAATGACCCGATAGGTCTGTTGTCCAAGAGAGAATATGTCCCGATAAAATGACTCACCCCGACCAAAGTGAGATAATGACCCGATAGGTCTGTTGTCCAAGAGAGAATATGTCCCGATAAAATGACTCATCCCGACCAAAGTGAGATAATGACCCGATAGGTCTGTTGTCCAAGAGAGAATATGTCCCGATAAAATGACTCACCCCGACCAAAGTGAGAATATGTCCCGATAAAATTTACTCTCCTTTCTTTAATTTTTACCTTATATGAAAATAAGACGAAGTTCTTTCGATTGAAGGAACGTAACTCTCCTATTTACTGCATCCTATTTGGGCTAGAGCTTGGGTTGGGATTGGCGAAATCTGTAGGTGGCCGTGATATTTAGATCTAACCTTGGACATGCGTTTATGGGGCCGACCACTTTTTTAGGCAGCTCGTTCTGATTTTCAGGAAACGTGATAACGGTGAATGTATTCGAACGCCTTTTAAATCGGATAAAAATTGTAACCTGCAAAAGCCACAAACGCGATTTTTCGTATAACCAGGGGCTTAATCCAGGAATTTACAATTCGATATGCGCGAATTTGGAAAGGATGAAAATTGTGACCTCTAGAGTGAACTTAAGCTAAAAACGTGATTTTTCGTACAATCAAAGATTATCTATTAAGTTATAGTCCGATTTATGCCAATATAGAAGGCAACAAAACCGAGGTCTTTAGGAGATAGACCTATATTTCAAGTTTCCTAAATATCGTTTTAATATTGTGACCTGATATTGCTGAACGATTTTTACAGTCAAATAACAACTGTTACTTCTAGAGGGTCCACAAACTAAATGTAATTGTTCGTACAAACATGGGCCATAATCCAGGAAGTGTATGCAAATACAATGTTTTTCATGACACCATAAGCATATTGCAATACTGCAACATTCATCAGCATGGTCTTCAATGTAAGAATAGTCATCTTTACTGTCGCTTATATTCTTCTTCCGACCAAAAGAGATGAAAGGTGCAGTATGGAGGTAATGTCGGATAAGAATAAGGCCATTCTGTTAAAAGATTAACAGCAACGCCAGACCCGTACCGGGGGGGGGGGGTTCAGCTGCCCCCCCCCCCCCTCGCCTGGAAAACACGACAACACGACATTTTAACCCTACAATATGCCATTTTTACGTCGGGTGAGAATGTCGCATTGTCGGATTGTCGCCTTATAAAGGGCAACACTAAGACATCACGACATGATACCAATCATTCACCATACATTAATGAATCAGCTTCTGCGAATAACGTAATTTCATGAACTGATACGTTCAGACCCGTACCTAGCCCAAAAATGTAACGGGGACAAGGGCTGCTGGGGGCGCCGATCGAGCTTCTAGGGGCGCCGATGTACCTGCAGTTGACGGTCCACGGAGAAGGTTCTAGCCCCAGAAAAGTTAAGAAAATATGGTTTGCACCTGAAAATGTCAGAAATATCAGTTTGCGATATTGGCGTATTATGATATTTTAATATGACCATTATAAAAATTTGAAGGAAGGAATACGACATCAGCGTACCTATAATAATTTATGAGACAACCGAAAAGTTTGGAATCCGGTTAGAGTGCGACTTGTTTGAATTTTGATTATTATCACTCCAGGCGCGGGCTTGAATCAATCTTATCACCATCGGGAATTTAACCCGAAATCTCCAGTTGGCTTTCTTACGGTAGATTTCTTCTGGCGTCGGTCGGTGCGTCGCTATGTGGTCGGTTTCTTGGTTGATGTGTAATACAGCCAGGCCGTTTAGTCGCGTACAATCGGCTGACATTTTGTCTGGCAATGTTCGTCCGATGTTATGAGAAAACCGAAAAGTTTGGAATCCGGTTAGGTTGCGACTTGTTTGAATTTTGATTATTATCACTCCTGGCGCGGGCTTGAATCGATCTCATCACCATCGGGAATTTAACCTGAAATCTCCAGTTGGCTTTCTTATGGTAGATTTCTTCTGGCGTCGGTCGGTGCGTCGGTATGTTGTCAGTTTCTTGGTTGATGTGTAATAGTCGCGTACAATCGGCTGACATTTTGTCTGGCAATGTTCGTCCGATGTTCGAACCCAACCTTTATTACGGTGTGACGGGGATATATTCAAACGGTTTTTAAAATCGGATAATAACTGTGACCTTCAGAGGGACAAGCTAAAATTGGTGATTTTTTTGTATTATCAGGGGCCTTACACTGGAAAATTGGTATGGTTTAACTTGGTGCATATAGCCCTAATTTCTCTTCTGTGTTGAACTATTCATAACTATTCATGTAGTTTAATTTTGGCTAATAGTGTTCAACTTGTGCTTGTGTACAACTTAAATCACAGTGTTTAATTTTGATTACCAAGTGTCTAATTAACTAGTGTTTAGTTTGTTAAACTACATGAATAGTTATGAATAGTTCAACACAGAAGAGAAATTACGACTATATACATCAAGTTAAACCACACCAATTTTCCAGTGATAATTCAGGAAGTTACGCTCCGATATGCACAAATATCGAAAGGAACCAAGATCGTTAGGTTATAAACATGCATTTAAATTTTCATTATAATCAGATTAAAATTGTGACCTCTACAGGGTTCACAATCTTGATATACCATATTTTTTTTACACTATTCGCGTAAAAATGGCGGCAATTTTGTCCGGCAGTTTTGGTCGGATTTTCACGAAATTCGTACTCAACCTTCATTACGGTGCAACGGTGATATAATCGGATGATAATTGTAACCTCCAGAGAGACCACAAGCTACGAATGGCGATTTCTCGAACAATCAGGGGCCTAATTCAGGAAGTTACGATCCGATATGCACAAATATCGAAAGGAACTAAGATCTTTGGGTTATAAACATGCATTTCAAGTTTCATTAAAATCGGTTCAACATGTGGCCTCTACTGTTTTCACAAGCTTAAAACGCGATTTGTCGCACAATCAGGGGCCATAATGAAGTAACGGTCCGATGTATGCCAATATTTTATGGTGATCAACCTATATTTCAAGTTTCATTGAAATCGGATAAAAATTGTGACCTGTAGTGTGTTCACAAACAATTGTGGACAGACGGACGGGGGCAACGACAATATACGTCCACATATGACATTTTGCAGAATTCCATAAATACCATCTCCCGGTTCCGACCCCTGACTGTCGAGCCCCGGCCATTTTTCCGAGGTTACTAAAATTCAGATAAAAATATTAATGAATGGTTGAATTGTGGAGTCGGGTTCATATCGAACACATTATTATGTTAAAATCGAATTGCGTCGGAGAAAGCATCTGCAATCGGGCCCCTATCAACCACCCTCCAAATTATTTTGACGTACTACACACAGTGGCTGATCAATGAGCCTTTTCTAGGTGGTACTAACATGCCAAAGATGACTTCGTCAATTTTCGACCTATTGTCAGGTGGATGGACGATACATCCGACCCTATTACGGGGGCGGTAGGTACCAAATTTTCGGGACAGGTAACCCAGACAATCGCCCACCTTTCAGCCATATTTGGACACATTCAAATCAAGTACGGCCCCCTTTTTTTTAGAGAGAAATCGGCCAAATACATAACACTATCTTAGGATTTAAGGTTCAGAGTATCGGACACCTCTGCCCACTCATCTAGGATAGCAGAAATTTTGTACGCGACTTTCCTAAACGTAGCTCCCAAACCAATTCGGTTATGCTCAATATCCATTACTTGAGTTTAGGGAAGGACCATAGCCCTGGGTTATCCTAACATAGCACACACGAAGAACAATCAACGGGCCATCGACCTGACCGCAACTCGAACCACTTCCGATACTGAATCGAAAGAAATTAGAAGACATGATATGGCAATAGGACGTATCTATAGAGGGCTCCAACGTGCTCACAAACATGACTATTACCAATGATAAATCAGTGTTTAAAGCTTTCGTGACCAGTGCGAATGAAAAATGCCATACAGATGAATATTGCCTATATTCTTGTCGGAATGTCGGAAACAGTTGGGTCTTGTCGGGGCTGGTCCGGCATAAATACGATACTGGCGAACGTTTAGTGTCCCAGGAGTGCAGTTGGTACAGAGAGAATATGTCCCGATAAAATGACTCACACCGACCCAAGTGAGACAATGACCCGATAGGTCTGTTGTCCAAGAGAGAATATGTCCCGATAAAATGACTCACCCCGACCAAAGTGAGATAATGACCCGATAGGTCTGTTGTCCAAGAGAGAATATGTCCCGATAAAATAACTCACCCCGACCAAAGTGAGATAATGACCCGATAGGTCTGTTGTCCAAGAGAGAATATGTCCCGATAAAATGACTCACCCCGACCAAAGTGAGAATATGTCCCGATAAAATTTACTCTCCTTTCTTTAATTTTTTACCTTATATGAAAATAAGACGAAGTTCTTACGGTTGAAGGAACGTAACTCTCCTATTCTCCTATTTGGGCTAGAGCTTGGGTTGGGATTGGCGAAATCTGTAGGTGGCCGTGATATTTAGATCTAACCTTGGACATGCGTTTATGGTGCCGACCACTTTTTTAGGCAGCTCGGTCTGATTTTCTGGAAACGTGATAACGGTGAATGTATTCGAACGCCTTTTAAATCGGATAAAAATTGTAACCTGCAAAAGCTACAAACGTGATTTTTCGTATAACCAGGGGCTATAATCCAGGAATTTACAATTCGATATGCGCGAATTTGGAAAGGATGAAAATTGTGACCTCTAGAGTGAACTTAAGCTAAAAACGTGAATTTTCGTACAATCAAAGATTATCTATTAAGTTATAGTCCGATTAATGCCAATATCGAAGGTAACAAAACCGAGGTCTTTGGGAGATAGACCTATATTTCAAATTTCCTAAATATCGTTTTAATATTGTGACCTGATATTGTTGAACGGTTTTTACAGTCAAATAACAACTGTTACTTCTAGAGGGTCCACAAACTAAATGTGATTGTTCGTACAAACATGGGCCATAATCCAGGAAGTGTATGCAAATACAATGTTTTTCATGACACCATAAGCATATTGCAATACTGCAACATTCATCAGCATGGTCTTCAATGTAAGTATAGTCATCTTTACTGTCGCTTATATTCTTCTTCCGACCAAAAGAGATGAAAGGTGCAGTATGGAGGTAATGTCGGATAAGAATAAGGCCATTCTGTTAAAAGATTAACAGCAACGCCAGACCCGTACCTGGGAGGTGGGGGGGGGGGGGGGTTGCAGCTGCCTCCCCCCCCCCCTCGCCTGGAAAACACGACAACACGACATTTTAACCCTACAATATGCCATTTTTACGTCGGGTGAAAATGTCGGATTGTCGCCTTATAAAGGGCAACACTAAGACATCACGACATGATACCAATCAGTCACCATACATTAATGAATCAGCTTCTGCGAATAACGTAATTTCATGAACTGATACGTTCAGACCCGTACCTAGCCCAAAAATGTAAAGGGGAAAAGGGCTGCTGGGGGCGCCGATCGAGCTTCTTGGGGCGCCGATGTACCTGCAGTTGACGGTCCACGGAGAAGGTTCTAGCCCCAGAAAAGTTAAGAAAATATGGTTTGCACCTGAAAATGTCAGAAATATCAGTTTGCGATATTGGCGTATTATGATATTTTAATATGAACATTATAAAAATTTGAAGGAAGGAATACGACATCAGCGTACCTATAATAATTTATGAGACAACCGAAAAGTTTGGAATCCGGTTAGAGTGCGACTTGTTTGAATTTTGATTATTATCACTCCTGGCGCGGGCTTGAATCAATCTCACCACCATCGGGAATTTAACCTGAAATCTCCAGTTGACTTTCTTATGGTAGATTTCTTCGGGCGTCGGTCGGTGCGTGGTCAGTTTCTTGGTTGATGTGTAATAGTCGCGTACAATCGGCTGACATTTTGTCTGGCAATGTTCGTCCGATGTTCGAACCCAACCTTTATTACGGTGTGACGGGGATATATTCAAACGGTTTTTAAAATCGGATAATAACTGTGACCTTCAGAGGGACAAGCTAAAATTGGTGATTTTTTTGTATTATCAGGGGCCTTACACATGAATAGTTATGAATAGTTCAACACAGAAGAGAAATTAGGGCTATATACACCAAGTTAAACCACACCAATTTTCCAGTGATAATTCAGGAAGTTACGCTCCGATATGCACAAATATCGAAAGGAACCAAGATCGTTAGGTTATAAACATGCATTTAAATTTTCATTAAAATCAGATTAAAATTGTGACCTCTACAGTGTTCACAATCTTGATATACCATATTTTTTTTACACTATTCGCGTAAAAATGGCGGCAATTTTGTCCGGCAGTTTTGGTCGGATTTTCACGAAATTCGTACTCAACCTTCATTACGGTGCAACGGTGATATAATCGGATGATAATTGTAACCTCCAGAGAGACCACAAGCTACGAATGGCGATTTCTCGTACAATCAGGGGCCATAATTCAGGAAGTTTTCGATCCGATATGCACAAATATCGAAAGGAACTAAGATCTTTGGGTTATAAACATGCATTTCAAGTTTCATTAAAATCGGTTCAACATTGTGACCTCTACTGTTTTCACAAGCTTAAAACGCGATTTGTCGCACAATCAGGGGCCATAATGAAGTAACGGTCCGATGTATGCCAATATCGAAAGGAACCGAGATTTTATGGTGATTAACCTATATTTCAAGTTTCATTGAAATCGAATAAAAATTGTGACCTGTAGTGTGTTCACAAACAATTGTGGACAGACGGACGGGGGCAACGACATTATACGTCCACATTGCAGAATTCCATAAATACCATCTCCCGGTTCCGACCCCTGACTGTCGAGCCCCGGCCATTTTTCCGAGGTTACTAAAATTCAGATAAAAATATTAATGAATGGTTGAATTGTGGAGTCGGGTTCATATCGAACACATTATTATGTTAAAATCGAATTGCGTCGGAGAAAGCATCTGCAATCGGGCCCCTATCAACCACCCTCTAAATTATTTTGACGTACTACACACAGTGGCTGATCAATGAGCCTTTTTTAGGTGGTACTAACATGCCAAAGATGACTTCGTCAATTTTCGACCTATTGTCAGGTGGATGGACGATACATCCGACCCTATTACGGGGGCGGTAGGTACCAAATTTTCGGGACAGGTAACCCAGACAATCGCCCATCTTTCAGCCATATTTGGACACCTTCAAATCAAGTACGGCCCCCTTTTTTTAGAGAGAAATCGGCCAAATACATAACACTATCTTAGGAATCAAGGTTCAGAGTATCGGACACCTCTGCCCACTCATCTAGGATAGCAGAAATTTTGTACGCGACTTTCCTAAACGTAGCTCCCAAACCAATTCGGTTATGCTCAATATCCATTACTTGAGTTTAGGGAAGGACCATAGCCCTGGGTTATCCTAACATAGCACACACGAAGAACAATCAACGGGCCATCGACCTGACCGCAACTCGAACCACTTCCGATACTGAATCGAAAGAAATTAGAAGACATAGGACGTATCTATAGAGAGCTCCCACGTGCCCACAAACATGACTATTACCAATGATAAATCAGTGTTTAAAGCTTTCGTGACCAGTGCGAATGAAAAATGCCATACAGATGAATATTGCCTATATTCTTGTCGGAAACAGTTGGGTCTTGTCGGGGCTGGTCCGGCATAAATACGATACTGGCGAAAGTTTAGTGTCCCAGGAGTGCAGTTGGTACAGAGAGAATATGTCCCGATAAAATGACTCACACCGACCCAAGTGAGACAATGACCCGATAGGTCTGTTGTCCAAGAGAGAATATGTCCCGATAAAATGACTCACCCCGACCAAAGTGAGATAATGACCCGATAGGTCTGTTGTCCAAGAGAGAATATGTCCCGATAAAATGACTCACCCCGACCAAAGTGAGAATATGTCCCGATAAAATTTACTCTCCTTTCTTTAATTTTTACCTTATATGAAAATAAGACGAAGTTCTTACGGTTGAAGGAACGTAACTCTCCTATTTACTGCATCCTATTTGGGCTAGAGCTTGGGTTGGGATTGGCGAAATCTGTAGGTGGCCGTGATATTTAGATCTAACCTTGGACCACTTTTTTAGGCAGCTCGGTCTGATTTTCAGGAAACGTGATAACGGTGAATGTATTCGAACGCCTTTTAAATCGGATAAAAATTGTAACCTGCAAAAGCTACATACGCGATTTTTCGTATAACCAGGGGCTATAATCCAGGAATTTACAATTCGGTATGCGCGAATTTGGAAAGGATGAAAATTGTGACCTCTAGAGTGAACTTCAGCTAAAAATGTGATTTTTCGTACAATCAAAGATTATCTATTAAGTTATAGTCCGATTTATGCCAATATCGAAGGTAACAAAACCGAGGTCTTTGGGAGATAGACCTATATTTCAAGTTTCCTAAATATCGTTTTAATATTGTGACCTGATATTGTTGAACGGTTTTTACAGTCAAATAACAACTGTTACTTCTAGAGGGTCCACAAACTAAATGTGATTGTTCGTACAAACATGGGCCATAATCCAGGAAGTGTATGCAAATACAATGTTTTTCATGACACCATAAGCATATTGCAATACGACAACATTCATCAGCATGGTCTTCAATGTAAGAATAGTCATCTTTACTGTCGCTTATATTCTTCTTCCGACCAAAAGAGATGAAAGGTGCAGTATGGAGGTAATGTCGGATAAGAATAAGGCCATTCTGTTAAAAGATTAACAGCAACGCCAGACCCGTAAAAAATCGGCGCCCTTTCCATTGAACACAATACGAGGCCAGCGACTTACATGCCCATATCAATATGGGCGCCTCATAAAGCCGAATGACATTGGTTGGGGTACACAATGCAATGTCACTTGGTTTTATGGGAGCGTCACAAATCATGTCGTTATAATGCGAGGCGCCCCTCAAACAGTGGGGCGCCTCATAATGAGTCACACGATGAACACCACAACATGATGGGGCGTCAAAAACGCCGTGATCTGTGGTGAACCTAATCCCAGAGGACCTTCCATAATGACATGAATGGTGGGGCGCCTTATAATGACAATATGATTGTTGGGCCGCATATAATGGATAATGTCTTTATCTATTGCGGGAAAACTCTGCTCCCCTAATGGGTGCCAAAGGCGCCCTTTCCATTGGACGCAATACGAAGCCAACGACTAACGTGTCCATATCAGTATGGGCGCTCTATAAAGCCGTGTGACTTTGGTGGGGCGCGCACTACAAGATTGATGGGACGCCTAACCAATGTCACTTCTATTCATGTCGTTATATAATATATATGGTGGGCGCCTCATAATGAATCACACGATTAACACGTAACTTGAGGGGGCGTCCAAAACTGTGTGTGATCTGTGGTGTGGCTTATCCCGGAGGGGCGGCAATATTGACATGATTGGAGGGGCGCATTATAATGACAATGTATGTTTGTCGGTCCGCACATAATAAATAATGTGGAGCGAGATTGGTTGTGCGCTCCTTGGTTAAACAGCGAGCCCCCGCATGATCATGGTCAGACAATTCATTTTATCTTGTGTTTGTGGACTTGACGTCGCTTGCTCAGATAGATATTATAGGTCAGCAAGGGTTGTTTAAAGGTCTGCTACTCGAATTATTAGTGAATCTCACCAGTTATTGATATTTCACTGGCATCCTTCGTATATTCTTTGGATTTACTACAACGTCCTCTCGCAATAAAAAAATTAGTGAATTCATTACAAAAATTATTCTAGATATTGAACTCGTTCAAGGAACAAGCCGTATTTGTTGCCGTTTATCGCACTATACAATAGATCTGGCATTGTTGCGCTCGATCTTTTTTTAAAGTGTCAGATACTGCCGCAAACCTAGGCGCCTTGTTTCAAGTATAGATTCAGCATCCCATTCGTATTAGTATTTCAGATATTATGAAACTTAGTAGACTTATTTTAGCACCCAATTATGGGTCCTTACCCGTTCCCGACGATATTTTAGGGAATTTTTAGAATTCGCGTTTTTTTTTGCCAAGAATCTGTCGTGAAGTGTAAAGTAGCAGGAATCAAACTTGTATTTTATTACTGTCAAGTATATAACGGTTCCCGATACATACAGCATCGATGTTGTATAACGTCGATACTAAACTGTGTATCAGATTCCAGTGTGAAGACATGGCCCCGAAAAAGAAGCCGGGCGTGCGAGAGATCATTTTCTTGTTTGCGGCGACTGAAGACATGGCAGATATCTACAATGACGGAAACGCGACTAAACGGCCTGGCTGTATTACACATCAACCAAGAAACCAACCACATACCGACGCACCGACCGACGCCAGAAGAAATCTACCATAAGAAAGCCAACTGGAGATTTCAGGTTAAATTCCCGATGGTGATGAGATTGATTCAAGCCCGCGCCAGGAGTGATAATAATCAAAATTCAAACAAGTCGCACTCTAACCGGATTCCAAACTTTTCGGTTGTCTCATAAATTATTATAGGTACGCTGATGTCGTATTCCTTCCTTCAAATTTTTATAATGGTCATATTAAAATATCATAATACGCCAATATCGCAAACTGATATTTCTGACATTTTCAGGTGCAAACCATATTTTCTTAACTTTTCTGGGGCTAGACCCTTCTCTGTGGACCGTCAACTGCAGGTACATCCGCGCACCCAGAAGCCCCATCGGCGCCCCCAGCAGCCCTTGCCCCCCTAACATGTTTGGGCTAGGTACGGGTCTGAACGTATCAGTTCATGAAATTACGTTATTCGCAGAAGCTGATTCATTAATGTATGGTGAATGATTGGTATCATGTCGTGATGTCTTAGTGTTGCCCTTTATAAGGCGACAATCCGACAATGCGACATTTTCACCCGACGTAAAAATGGCATATTGTAGGGTTAAAATGTGGGGTTGTCGTGGTGTCGCGGTGTCGTGATGTCGGCCATATTTTTCTCATTACTATGATTATATACCCTAATCCTGGTGTTGGTCAAGAAAGTTCCCCGGGATTTGTCAGCGTGTTTTTTCCCTGTCGGTAGTGCCGGACAAAGGATCTGGCAAAGTAGGGTGTCTAGTTATGTTGATGGGACAAAAACAAGCTCCTGTGTACACATTGGCGTGCCCATAAAATAATCCTTAACGAGAAAATTCATCGGGATTTTCCGGCGTGGTTCCTCCTGCACCAGTGATTGACAAGGAGGGACCACACCGGAAAATCCCGATGAACTTTCTCGGCCAACGCAGGGATGGAACATGGGAACAGCAAGATAGCAGGCCAACGTCTTATTAACTGAACCACGTTGGGTAGCCAAATAAGGTTTGGCATTGAATCAAGTGACGTAGTTTTGATTCCTGCCTTGTGCATGGCAAAAGGAGGGTCGGGTCACCTGTTCAACCGTTTTCTTTCGTGTGTTCTTGTTTGCTCCTATTGCTAATTACCCCTACGCACAACACAACAAAATTGTTAAAATAAAATGTAACCATATGTTAGCCCCGAAATGACCTAGTTTGTGTCGAGTAGACGTTAAACCCCACCTGTCTGTTGGTGGAAAATAAAAAAAAGAATATCTGGCGCGCGCCGGGTAATAACTAGCGCGCCGGATAATTAACTCGCGCACGTCGGATAAATAACTTGCGCGCGCCGGATATTAACTCGGTTATCGTCACTACATGCATGTCGCATGGATCAAAATAGACTAACACTCATTCGTAAATACTTTCACTTGGGTGTTAGTTTTGAGGAAATAACAACCCTTCTCTTGGTAAATCATCATATACAACTATCGGTTAGACAGTTAAAGAGGCTTTTGCGAGAGGCAGGACTACTCCAGTTTACTGGAGGTTGCTCAATATATTCAGGAAGAGTTACATCGAAGAGGCCAATGCCTTGGATATCGATGGATGCTTTTAAAATGTATTCAAAGTGGTTATACTATTCAAAAGAATACGTTCGAGCAATACTGAAACTTTTAGATCCGGTGGGTGTGGAATGTCGCTTGCGTCGTACACTTAGGAGAAGATAGTATAACGGAATAGGACCAAACTATGTGTGGCACGTTGATTCGTATGATAAGCTTAAACCATTTGGATTGTGCAGAGAATAGAATCATGGTGGAGCATTTTAAGAAAAGAAAATGATGAATTTTGGATATCACTTTTTAAACAACTCAAAATCGATGGTCATTATAGTGGAAGCTTTATTGATAAAAGCTTGGTCCAATTTTGTTTTATGGAAATAGTACAGGTGGGTAAATCCCATCCACCCAAGCTCCTGATGTAAAAAAGGAGACCAAATATGGCACTCCGGTACTCGGTTGTATGACGTTAAATACCTACACCTATCCGGTTTACTTTCTGAAAAACTTGCCGCTTTTAGAAAGAAGTTCTCAAAATTGCGTCGTTCGAAGAGTGTGTAGAATTTTCATCTTAAAGTTGTCCTTGTATGATAAAACATTCTTTGAATGCGTCGTCATGGGCGACACTGTTGGTAATCTGGGAACTTGAAAATAGTACCAATGGCGGATTTTGTCTGCTGAGGTTTGCCGTTTGACAATATTGAAACCGGATTTCATAACTAAGATTGTACAGTACACCAGCTAGAAATCGATAAAAAGGGTAACAAGTTTGAACCAGTTAAAACATATATATTTATTTCTATGAGTAATGCATTGCTGTAAGATCAAGAACATGCGCTATCCCGGTGCTTAGGATTTGAGTATCCTTCTGAGGCAAAGTGAGCACCAAAAATCACTTGCCGCGACACAGGAGTGACGTTATGATATACATATTGTGCCAGAGTAACGCACCCCGGATTGAGACTTGTTTATACCACAAGCCCAGGGCAGTAGGTCATAGTTATCGTGGTACCGCCAAAAACGGTGTCTTCATTTGTAAATTAAAAGCGAAATGGGTTGTCCTTTTGAAGATGACTTGTATAGTAATCAAACTACCACAGTATGCCCTAACCAGTAGAATTATTGTAATTGTTGTTCAATATTACCTGATACATCCTTATGTATTTATTTTAGAAGGAATTAGATGATATATTCAAGGTTTGGAGCTACCATAGGATCCGACCAGCGCAATATACTACCAATGGACGTCCGTGTATTTTGAATTGTTTGATACACACGATTGCCTGATTCCTGTAAGTGTCAGCATGTTTCGAGAAATGTGTCTGCCATAAAATACCATGTGATCTAGAAATCTACCAACTTGCTAATCTATACATAGCGGAAAATAGTTAGAAGAAACCGACAGATGCATATGAAGCTCCTAATCTGTACATGTTTTTGAGAAATCTATTCCAGATGGATCTTTAATAACAGATAAGAAAAAGACCAACCCCCTATAATAGAAGTTAAGGACCATAAACCTGATAAATTTGCCAAACTATATTCAAATTCCAGTTTGTATCAAAACTAAAATCAAATAAATTCAGTATTAAAGTTATCCCAAATCATATTTTGTTAAAATGCAAAGCTCAATAATAAAAAGAATTGTGTGTGGGGGTGGGGTGGGGAGCTTTACAGATATGTGCAAATCGACGTTTGAAGAAAAGTGAGAGGAGAGGGGAGGGGTGAATCTTTATTAATAATGATAATAATAATGAGGTTTTTTTTATATAGCGCGGCATATCCATAAAAATGCTTAGACATGCATTATGCAAGAGCAAAATATGCCCATTGCAAGTCTTTCTTTAGACCTGAAATGTTATCTAACTTATCCAGACCCTAATAAACTCTCGATGTCAAGGCCAGCCTTCGACGCTGACTGGATTAGATTCCTACATGCCGCTTAACGGCCATTCATGATTAAATTTAAAAAGTGGATAATCGAGACTATGCTGTTTATATTAATTATTTTAGTAATGATGACTGAGGCTATGCGGGAATTTCACACGCTTCGTTCTCGGCTCATAGTGTATCAATCTGTCTGAAATATTCAGCAAATTACCTTTACACTATCTAGTTTTTAACTATTATAGTGACAACTGCCATCTCTTTATCTTATCTCCCATAATGTATCTTTAAGGCGCTTACAAGGTATGAAGCTTATCAATTTCAAAACTTTCAGGGAGAGAGAAATTAGGTTTAAAGTCGACTCGACACAAACTAGGTAAGTTCGGGACTAACATATGGTTTCATTTTATTTCAATAATTCGCTTACGTAGAGGTCTTTATCAGTGGGAGGAACCTGAAGAACAGGAGAAAACCCATAAGGTTGGACAGGCGATCCAATTCTTTGTCGCGTACAACCGGGGATTCGAAACCACACCAGTTGACTCAATAACAGGCTTTATGATACTACACGCACGTGCTAACCATTCGGCCACCCAACCCCCATTCAATGATAAACTTCATAGTAAAAAACGCACCCTTCCAACTAGAGGAAGACGGAGTCATATATAAACCGTGACGTGCGAAATAGCAGTGATAAAACACCATATAATTAATGTAAACTGAGTACAAGAGGGTAAGCTTATCACGGCTTTGTTTTTTATCAAATCTATCAAAGTTAATAAAATGTCAAAATATAAACAATGTTGTAATCTCATCGGGTATTTTACCACGTGTGGTTTCATTTAGAATTTGTCTGTTTCTTTGCTCATGATATTCTTGTTTTTGAGAAAGGGTGTCCTATAACAAACATATATCGATAGACATTAATTCGTGGTTATATTATGAAAATCATCTAATGCAACTGCCAATCTCTTGGAACTCCCAGGTTGGTGCCGCACATATATAACGCATACAGCTTTAAAATAGAAATGACAAGACTAGTGTCTAGTAATGTAAATCCTTCACGTTATGCTGTCCTCTTTGCAAGAGCTAAATTTATCCGGCGCGCGCCCGTTATTTATCCGGCGCGCGCTCGTTATTTATCCGGTGCGCGCTCGTTATTTATCCGGCGCGCGCCAGTTATTATCCGGCGCACGCCGGTTATCATCCGGCGCATGCCGGTTATTTTTATCATATTCTTTTTTTTTGCGTCCCTTACTGGGCTCCGTAGAATACATCTTATTTCACTTTTTTTACATTAATTTCATTTACAGTGTATTATAATGTTACATGAAATTTTCATTTAAGATTAAGTTATAAGCCTACCAGTTTAGCAATCGTTATTTTGACGGAGATATATAATCTCAGAAGCCCCACCACATCCATTGTCTTTCACTCATTGCAGAGTGTAATTTACCATCTCATTTCGTAAACCCTAATTTCCGTTTCTATAATAATATCATATAGTATTAACTACATTTCACATTTACGAAATAGAATAGGGCCACTTTAAATTTCGATTTTTCTTGTGCATAGTTTAGCTTAGTGACCTAAGCTGGGTGTGACCTGACCTGACCTGACCTTGATTTTTCGTCCCATCCAAAAGACTATACGTTATCCCCTGTCAGGCCCTCCGTCCTGCACCACTGTAAAGAGAATTCACGCCGGACAATTCCCGATGAGCTTTGTCGGCTAACGCATGATCGAACACGAGACCCCAACGTTAGCAAGCCAACTTCTTACTCACTGAGTCAACGTGACTACCAAAAATGTAGGACATTAAACCTCATTTATGGAGTAATTCCTCTTTGACTGTGGTGCAGGACGGGGATGGGTTGGGGGTGGTGGCAAGGGATTACGTACGTACTGTTGTTCGGATGGGACGAAAAACCGAGGCCCCATTTACATATTGGCGTGCACGTAAAAGACCGCCTTGCAGTTAGAATTCAATATGACAGTAAGCCGTAGTGCCGATATCCTAGTAAAGATTCCCTCATAGTATACTGTATAGGGTAGGTCCGTCTTCATTAGCTTAGTCGGGGCAGAACGAAATGAAATGAAATGGAGTTTAACGTTCTATTGTTCTGCTCCGATTGGGCTAATGAAGACGGGCTTACACCATTCAGTGTGTTGTGAGTGACAGTTTGCCCAGACTCTTATATCGAATTCCAATTGCACGCCAGGAGTGCAGTTGGTACCTGCCCTATGACCCTTTGCAGAATTCCATAAATACCATCTCCCAGTTCCGACCTCTGACTGTCAAGCCGCGGTCATTTTCCCGAGGTTACTAAAATTCAGATAAAAATATTAATGAATGGTTGAATTGTGGAATCGGGTTCATATCGAACACATTATTATGTTAAAATCGGATTGCGTCGGAGAAAGCATCTGCAATCGGGCCCCTAACACCCACCCTCCAAATTATTTTGAAGTACTACACACAGTGGCTGATCAATGAGCTTTTTCTGGGTGGTACTCACATGTCAAAGATGACTTCGTCAATTTTCGTCCCATTGTCAGGTGGATGAACGATACACCCGACCCTTTTACGGGGGCGGTAGGTACCAAATTTTCGGGGTGGGTAACCGCTCATCTTTCAGCCATGTTTGGACCTCTTCGAATCGAGTACGACCCCCTTTTTTACAGAGAAAGCCGGCAAATACATAACACTAACTTAAGAATGAAGGTTCAGAGTATCGGACACCTCTGTCCACTCATCTAGGATAGCAGAAATTTTGTACGCGATTTTCCTAAACGTAGCTCCCAAACCAATTCGGTTATGCTCAATATCCATTTCTTAAGTTTAGGGAAGGACCATAGCCTCGGGTTATCCTAACATAGCACACACGAAGAACAATCAACGGGCCATCGACCTGACCGCAACTCGAACCCCACACGATACTGAATGGAAAGAAATTAGAAGACATGATATGGCAATAGGACGTATCTATAGAGAGCTCCCACGTGCTCACAAACATGACTATTACCAATGATAAATCAGTGTTTAAAGCTTTCGTGACCAGTGCGAATGAAAAATGCCATACAGATGAATATTGCCTATAGTTTGCCTAAATACGGTACTGGCAAGAGTTTAGTGTCCCAGGAGTGAAGTTGGTACAGAGAGAATATGTCCCGATAAAATGACTCACCCCGACCAAAGTGAGATAATGACCCGATAGGTCTGTTGTCCAAGAGAGAATATGTCCCGATAAAATGACTCACCCCGACCAAAGTGAGATAATGACCCGATAGGTCTGTTGTCCGAGAGAGAATATGTCCCGATAAAATTTACTCTCCTTTCTTTTTTTTTTACCTTATGTGAAAATAAGACGGAGTTCTTACGGTTAAAGGAACGTAACTGTCCTATTTATTGCATTTTTGTTCATATCAATACAGCAGAACACCATGTCCCAGGTGTGCACGTGACAGGCCGACTGTCCAATAGTTACGGTATTTTGGGATAGAGAGAGAGAGAGAGAGAGAGAGAGAGAGAGAGAGAGAGAGAGAGAGAGATGGGGTTTAACATTCACTCCACACAAACTTTGTCATTTTGGGACTAACATATGGTTGAATTTTATTTCAATAATTTGCTGGCGCATAGGGGTTTTGAGCAATGTAAATGACCCCTACGTGCAAGCGAATTATGGAAATAAAATTGAAATATGTTAGTCCTGAAATAACCTAGTTTGTGTTTAGTGAACATGTCTATCTCTATTTCTCCTCTTTACTGAGTCTTAATACACCGATACCTGCACTGATGTATTCATTAACAAACTTAGATACATAATTAAATATCACGACACAAAGGGGAATAGCACATTATTTCCAAATGACCTAATATCATTATTATGTTCCTCACATCATTAATTCAATAAATGACTTCCATAATTTGATCGAAAATGTCCAATAAATGGAGTTAATGAGAAAATATTAATAGATTTTATCTGAACTACAAAGGTATAGACCTGTACACTGGGGTCACCTGTCATTTCGCTAACTCCAGGTATCAACTCCAGGTATAGGCCTATACACCTGGTCACCTGTAATCTTATTAACTACAGGTATAGGCCTGTACACTGGATAATTAACTTTGATTAGAATTTTTCTTTTCTTATAGTTTTAACACCCATTAGTGAGCCAGTGCCTTACTCAAGGGCCACCATTTATCCGTGGAGTATCATCATGTATCCATGGGGTATCATCATGTATATGTAATCATGGAAGTATCATTATGTATATGTAATCATGATAATAATATGTAATCAAGTCGAATCATGTAATCATGAGTAATCATCATATATATGAAACCATCCGGAATCCTTAAGATGTACTCATGGGAATAATATGCAATCATGTCGAATCATTATGCATGTGTAATCATGTAGAATCATCATGTTTATGTAATCATGGTAATTGTAACCACAGTAATCATTATTATATGTAATAATGGGACATTATATGTAATCATGGGACATTATATGTAATCACAGGGAACCATCATGTTTATGTTATTATAAGGGTATCATCAATATATGTTATCAAGGTATATCATCATGCATATGTAATCATGGGGAATCATCATTATATGTTATGTGAAATATCATACATCTGTAATTATGGGTATCATTATCATGTATGATTATGTTACACAGGGAATCATCATTTATTTGTAATCATGGAATGGGGGAGGTATAGCCAATAGCGGTAACACTGCTGGGGAAGCCTAACTAATATGAAATAAAACGTATTATTTTTCTGTACCAACAGGACTAATGAAGACGAGCCTATGCCAAGCAGTGTCCTACGAGTAAAATTTTACCCGCACAGCTAACTGACACGCCTAATAAAGATTGAGTTTCACAATACATATATTTAACTTACGATTCTTGTAAAATAAACAGGTGAATGACATTCAAATCATCTACTTACCTGAAAAAACAAAGAGAAATAACATTAAAACAATAAAATATTATTCATTTGTCATTACAATTGAGCAATATTAGCAACACCTGTTAGTCCACATTTCTTATGAGACATAGACAATCATTTGATGGAGATGTCTGAATACAAGTGCGAGTCACGGTGGCTAAGTGGTTAAATTGTTGGCTCGCTAGCCTGTTTTGTGTTCATCAAAATTTTCCAGCATGGTTTTCCCTTGTTAGTGATGCAGGACGGAGGGCCTGACAAGGACAGCTGTCTAGTCATTTGGATGGTCCAATTAAATCTATTTTTGTCCATGTTTTTGGCTGCACTAGATCCATCTGCTTTTCTAAAATTCAGCCTGCCATCCCTGACTTGTTGAACAAGATAAAAATACATGATAACAAACTAACCAAATGTAAAAAACATGAGTAAACTATTCCACAGCGTTCAATTTCACACCAACAAAATTCTCTCACTATTAATATTTATTAAATTTAAAATGTTTTAGCATTTGACAAAAAGAAATCAGGACCAACAAAATGTTACAAGTACACAAACATAAAATGTCATCATTTGAATCCTTGACGCAAAAACAATCCTTGAACAGGGCCATAAAACGCAGTTCAGATAAGTTTACATGTTCCCAGATGTTACACATGGACAACTTTAATATCTATCGAATATGGCAGTTGAATATATGCATTCATAAAATGTTTTTGCCTTCAAAAATTTAATTTTACAAACATGAATACACTGTAATATTTTTCTATTGACATTTACGTTTATTATTTAAAAAGATAAATCAATTTTATGTTTTATTCAATGGATGAAATATAAAAGCATTAAATTACAATCAATATAGAATATGATGCAATTTTAACGAAATTAAAATATTTATTCCCGAGCACCTGTTTGGTCACATTGGTAAATGTATTTTATTTACGTCAAACTGGAAGGGAAATAATAAATAAAACAGATTTATGAATGTCTTCTAAACAATCTTTCTTTCATGGGGCAACCAAAAGACACTTGAGATAGATGATGGGACATGGCAACATAAGTGTTCTTTGGATACATAATGGGACACCAGTAACACATGTGTTCTGGAGATACATGATGGGACACATCAACACAAGTGTTTTATAGATACATGATGGGACAAGTGATCTAGAGGTACATGATGTGACACCAGTACCACAAGTGTTCTATTCTAGAGATACATGGTAGGACATAGCAACAAAAGCCATCTAGAGCTACAAGATGGGACAAGTTTTCTGGAGATACATCATGTGACATAGAAACACAAGTGATCTGGATATATGTGTTAGGACACCAGCAACACAAGCCATCTAGAGATACATGATGGGACACAGCAACCTAGAGATACACGATGGGACACCAGTAACACAAGTGTTCGAGAGATACATGATTGGACACAGTGACACAAGCGTTGTAGAGATACATGATGGGACATCAGTAACACAGGTGTTCTTCTAGAGATACATGATTTGACACCACAGTGAAACAAGTGTTCTAGAGATACATGAACGGACACTAGTGACATAAGCCATCTAGAAATACTTTTTTCAGTGAACTGCAGTAGTCAATATTTATACCCAGATGTTAAAGGGTTAACTGTCCTGGGATAGTCTATATTTACATCTACCAGGTACTAAAGGGTTAAAACCAATTTCATTCCCTCTTATTTTACCTTGATAATATGAAGATTGTCAAAAGCAACCACAGGATATTCATCAAACTGAACAAATAAGCCAATTCTTTAATTAACGACTTTGATGAAAGTGTCTGATAAGTTTATTAGCGTCTGATCGAATACAAAGATGTCTACCCTCCAGCTTATTCATGGTATTTCTCTCGTATTCATACAGAAAAATTGGTTATTAATTTGGTAAATGCCGATAAATCTGTAAATATTACTGTGGAGAGAAATCTATCTCTTATCAATATTACGAGTGAAATCTGTTATTCATACAGCAAAGCGAAATCTGTTGTTATTATTTCACTGTATAGAGAAATCTGTTATTATTAATAAAGAATGAAATCTGTTAGTATTACTGTAGAGTGAAATCTGTTATTATTACTCTGTTAGTATTACTGTACTGTTATTATTATTGCAGAGAGAACTATATATGTTATTAGTACTAGAGTGAAGTCTGTTATTGTTACTGTAGAGTGAAATCTGTTATTATTGTGGATAGCAATCTGTTATTATTACCATGGATAGCAATCTGTTATTATTACTGTGGATATGAATCTGTTATTATTACTGTATAGAGAAATCTGTTATTATTATTGCATAGAGTACTATATATGTTATTATTACTAGAGTGAAACCTGTTATTGTTACTGTAGAGTGAAATCTGTTATTATTAATGTAGAAAGAAATCTGTTAGTAATACTGTAGAGTGAAATCTGTTATTATTATTGTATAGAGAAATCTGTTATTATTATTAAACTATATATGTTATCATTACTAGAGTCAAATATGTTATTGTTACTGTAGAGTTATTATTACTGTGTAAAGAAATCTCATATTTCTACTGCAGATAGAAATCTGTTATGTCTACTGTAGAGTGAAATCTGTTATTATTACTGTGGATAGAAATTTATCTGTTATTATTATTATCATTAGAGTGAAATCTGTTATTGTTACAGCATTGGCAGAGATGAACATTTTTTTGTTACTGCAGAGATGAACATGTTTTTTTTTTACTGCAGAGATGAACCTGTTATGATTACTGTGCAGTGCAATCTATTATTATCCTTGTTGAGTGAAATCTGTTATTGGTACTGCAGAATGACATTTGTTATTACCATAGATGGAAATCTGTTATTGTGGAGTGAAATATGTTCTTAATAATGTAGAGAGAAATATGTCACTGTAATATTATTAGTATTATTAATGCAGATATAAATTGTATATTACATATGTCATAATCAGATCTATCGATGATCATTACATCAATATTTCAATCAACAATTCTTCATCATCCTTACAAGTACAGTCATAAATCTTCATACTCAGACTTCATTAACAATTGGGTGTTTACCTGTCTTCATTAGCCTAACTTATACAGATAGAGTAATTCATTAAATCTCATTTTATTAAAAACTAACATTAATTTTAATATTTAATCAAAGTGTAGTTTTGAATTGACTAGGGCAGTCTCCAAAAGGCAAGGTCAGTCTCCAGTAGTAAGCACAGGTAATGTCGCCTGTCCAATTTCATGGGTTTTCCAGTTCAGTTTTCCCCCATTGCTAAAGACCCTTTCACAGAAGCAACTTATTAAAATAAAATTGAACCATATGTTAGTCTCAAAATGACCTGAATTGTTTTAAGTGGATGTTAAACCCATTTCTCCCTCTCTCACTTGCCTCTGTCCAGGTGAAATTTCCCTCTTCACACCCTACAAGGAGTATGTCCATCGTCATTAACCTGACTGGTCCATAAAGAAGTAGGACCCCAATCTCTCTTCTCTCATTCTCCTAAATTTTTGTTATTCATTCATAATACTATATAGGTTTATTTAGTAACAGATAAAAACCCACAAGGTTGTAGTTGTATGTACATAGTCTAACAGGCTGGATACGACAGGATAGTTATTGTGTATCGAGTGACAGCTATATGGTTTTTTGAAACAGGTTGATATACATTCAGCCAATATATCTCTTGACCAAGAGGTGTCGTGATCTGAGAAATTCCCCAACAAGTTTTTAATAACCTAGTAAACTTTAATAACCCAGTAAACAAAAACAACTGGTGAGTGGTATATGAATTAGAAATATTGACCTGCTAGTTTCCTATAAGAACAAGTGACTTGTATAGGAATCACGGATATTGACCAACAAGTTTATATCCAACAGGCTCTTTGCCTGATAAAGACGAGAGAACCTTTGTCAAAACATCACTGAAATGATTTTTTAAGTAAATTTGATTGTGTATAATTGTGTTATTGTTGTTCAATTGCTAAATGTATTTGTAACACGGACGGAGAATCTTCCTTTGTTCTTTTCGTTGAATAATCAGATTGGTTTTCCTCTACTAATCTGTGCAATAACTAGACTTTTTCAATGTTATTGCACACTTTTGCTAGTTACGCTAGTAGTGGGGTGGGTTTTCTGTGCAATAATAACGAGCTTGTTGAGCAGGTGTCAGTTTTACAAGTCATTTGTAGTACACTTCAATCGTTACCAGATTTAACACCTCCATCTACCGCCGCTGTGGTTTAACCTGTCATCTCAAGAAAGCCTTGCTATAAATATAACTTAAAAAAAAAAACAGTTGTTGAGAAAAATCTGTTTACAGAAATTACAAGATATAAAGAGTTATCTACCCTTAATCTCCCTACTTTAAATGATAATAATACATCGAGTGGTGGTCATCCCTGCTTTCCTTGGTTACTGGTTTAACATCCACTCCATACAAATTAGGGAATTTCAGGACAATTATTGGGTAAATTTGATTTTAGTAATTCGCTTATGTGCAGTGGTCTGTTAGCAGTGGGCTGAAACCTGAGTATCAAGAAAACTCTACAGGGTTGTGCAGACAACCCTACCCCTTGATTCTGTGGCAGACCTTATTATTTAAATTGCATGTGTTAGGTTATTTGACTAACCTCCATCCACCTGTGAACCTTCATTTTAACAAAACTTAACTTAAATTTTAAGGACTTTTAGTGTGCTATCATATTTTTTAAAATCTAGTTTTTACGACATTGACTGGAATGAAATTTAATGTTATGCCATGATATAAAACGAAATAGGGTTTAAGATAATATTTCTTCTCCATTCCTGCATTATAAATATTAATGAATGTCTACATTGTCATATTTTGAAGAATATTCCAGATTTTGTCACAGAAGAAGGATCAGACAGTAATTAACAGACATGAAACTGAATTAACAGATATGAAACTGAGTATCCAGAAAAAGCCAGAAGGATCAGACAGCCTACAGACATGAATTATGGAAATGTCACAGTCATCGGATTCCTTTTGCAAGATAGAGAGAGAGAGAAAGAAATGGGGTTTAACGTCCACTCGACATGAACTAGGTCATTTTGGGACTAACATATGGTTTCAATTTTATTTCAATAATTCGCTTGTGCCTAGGGGTCTTTGGCAGTGGGAGGAAACCGGAGTGCCCGGAGGAAACCCACAAGGTTGAGAAGGCGCCCCTATCTCCATGCCACATATGCTCACACCACAGCCGCAAGCCAGAGGTGACATGCCAGCTATAGGTCGAAGCGCAGCACTCTAGACCACTAGGCCATCCTAACCCCCCCCTTTTGCAAGATACAAAAGAAAATTGTATGGTCAACCCACAGAAAGAGAGGGGGAGAGAAATGGGGTTGCCTGTCCAATCTCACAGGTTTTCTCTTGGTCGTCCAGTTTCCTCCAACTGCTAAAGACCCCTGAGCCCCAGTGGATTATTGACAAAAATTGAACACATGTTAGTCCCGAAATGACCTAGTTTGTCTCGAGTGGATGTTAAACACCATTTCTCTCTCTGAAAGACTAAGATCACTGGCACTGGAATATTAAGGAAAATAAAGTCAATGACGAGTGAATAACAGGTCTTTATCCACATGGTGTCAACCAGGCAAGATTCAAAGAGTTATGTCCCCTTTAGTCTTCAGACACATTATTCTCGAGACAATGTGACATTTCTTCTATCATAAAGTTATATATAGGAGTCAGACAACTAATCTTTGTTTATAGGCAGAGAATTAGTAGAAAATCATTCCATCTTTCAACCTAAAGAATTACAATATTTAAAAACTTTCTGTTTGAGAAATTAATATTTGTCCAGTTTTATCTTAAAAATAATCACGGCTAAGTTTGATACCATTGTTGACAGAAAACGATTCAGATTGACGTAATCAGATATAGCCAGAGCAGAACAGTAGGACGTTAAACCCCATTTTATTTGATTTTATTTCATGTTGTTATCAGATCTACCTGTACTAGACAGGTGTAATCAGATCTACCTGGTCCAGACAGGTGTTTCCATATAAATTAGTATTTTATTTATTCAGGTAAACCATGGAATTCCTCTCTAGACAAAGTAAATATGACATGTTTAACAATGGTATGTTAGAGCTACAGTCTCAAGGTTATCTAATATTATATCAACATTGTTCAGATTGTTGATTGAAGTTTCCACTGTTTATCGCTACCATTACACAAACAGAAACAGATACAACAACATTGTAGGCCATTATAAGCAGGAATTACAAATCTCTACAAAATACTAAGCATGCTGGAAAAATTCTCTGGGGATCGGATAAAAGAGGGAGAGAGAAACAGATACAAAACATTGTATATAAGCAGGAATACCAAATCTCAAAAAAAGATATTTAGAATTGACTATCAGAATGCCAGAAAGATATTTAGAATTGACTATCAGAATGCCGGAAAGAATCTCTGGAAACTGGGTTTAACGTGAGATAAATGAGGTATAATGTCCACTCGACCAAACCAAGTCATTTCGGGACTAACATATGGTTCAATTTTATTTTCATCCACTCAACCGAAACGAGGTTATTTTGGTTCAATTTCATTTTAATTATTGCTCTCGTGCAGGGGTCTTTAGCAGTGGGAGGAAACCAGAGAAAACCCAAGAGGATGCATGTCAACCCTATTCCTTTTCACGTACAACTGGTGAATTGAAACCATGTCAATTGACTCAATCTGGATTAAAACATTGAATATAACCATTATGAACATGAAGATATTAATTCATAAAACCATTTTCTGTTGCCATAGCAGCACAGTAAGGATGCCACGCCGGTCTGACAAGGGGTATCATTGACTGCGCCACCTTGCCTCTGATGATTTAGTGATAAGGGTCTTTCATTCTCCGCCAGAATATTGCAGTTTCAATTACACGTTTGGAACAGGTTCTCACTCATCGGGGGATGCGCAGAGACTACAAAGCACACAACTGTCTAGTCATTTGGATGGGACAATAAAAACTGAAGTTGGCCAGACAGAATTCAATGATGACAATTGTCAGGGGCTACAGCTGGACTATAAAAGCAGGTCACTGAATTATAAATTAATACAAATGAAATGGGGTTTAACTTCCTACAGTTCTGCTCATAACCTGGGCTAATAAAGATGGGCATGCGCCATACAGTGTGCTGTGAGGGAAATTTTGCCTGAAATGCTTGATAAGATGTACGTAGTTAAAGCGAGATCAACCTTTTATTTAAGATGTGTATTAAGAGTGAGATCTAGATAAACACATCCAGATGTTTATAATAGAATCATTATCACCTTCTCAGAATATTAATTAAACTCTAATTATACATCAATCGTATAAATATGTACTAATCTAATATAATCAAGCACATCCAATTATAAATGGAAGCTAACCTGGAGGTCCTGTCTTCGATTAGTATTTTCAGGCATGGTTCCCCTTATTCAGAGGTGCAGGGCAGAGGGTCTGGCAAGGTGCAATGTATAGTCGTTCAGATGGGACAAAAAACAAGGTCCTGTGTACATGTTGGCATGCATGTAAAAGAAGACCCCTTAGCAGTTTGAATTCAAAATAAGAATAGGCCGTAGCGGCGCTGCCTAGGCAAAATTTCCCTCATAGCATACTGTATGGCGTACATGCCCGTCTTCATTAGCCCAGTCAGAAAAGAATAGTAGGATGTTAAACCCCAAATTAAAAAAAAAACTATCTTGGACTTATTCACCAACAATGAGATCAAACGTCTGATTCCGGACCTTTGCCGAGATTCCAGAAGGGTTCCCCCAGTCTTTGGTATGTTAGTAAAGGAGAGAAATGGGATTTAACTTTCACTCGACACAAATTAGGTCATTTTGGGACTACGTGGTTCCATTTTTTGTTTCAATAATTTGCTTGTGCGTTGGGGTCTTTAGCAGCGGGAGGTAACGGGAATACCCGGAGAAAACCCTAGAAGTTAGACAGGCTTCCCTACACCTTGTCACGTAAAACCACTGAATCCATCTTTATTATAGTCCTGTTGGTTCAGATGAGGAGGACGATATATGAAGTACACGTCAAAAACCAGAAACAACCCAACAGAAATGTGGATCAAATAGATTCAAGATATACAACTTAAAATTAGCGTAAATCATGGCTTCATTTAAATTCCAGGTGGAAACGAAACGGACTCCAATGAGAGAAGAATAACGTAAATATACTGGGAATAAATGATGTGATTGAAGGGTTATTATTGGCGTATTGTTTATAAAGTTTTACTCCAATCTTTTCATCAACGTCTGAATATAGAACCACTTGATACTGAACTAATACTGAATATAGAACCACTTGATACTGAACTAATAAACACTGGTGAATACCGTATTACTGGTAATAAAGATACTTGAATACCGTATTACTAAAAAAACACAACACAGTTATATTGAAATGCAATCACTGGTTTATAGATAAAGCACGACGTTTCGACAAGTATTCTCTTATCGTTATCAAGCACAAATAATAATTAGTTAAACTAAAAGGTAAATTTATATGTTACAAAAACGAAGCCATAGACTTATGCTGTTATAATACAAGATAATCAGTTGTATTGATGAAACTGTGTTGTGTTTTTTAATGAGCTCAATTACTAAATGCCACTAAAGGATTATAACCGTATTACTAGTAATAAACATACTTTAAGCAGGGAAAACCGTACTATTACCAATTGATAATCATGCCATGGAAAGGCATCAAAACTTTGCTCTATGATCATGTGTTCAATGCAAGGGAAGAGAAATTGACCTAAAAAGCATCACTTCTACCTTGTCTTCATTGAATTCTGACCAGGCACAGATTTACTTTATAGTCCAGTGTTTTATTGTCCCATCCAAATGACTAGAGAGTCCTGTGCTTTTTAGTCATTCTGCTTCCCCTGGCAAATGGGAACTGGTCCCACTTGTGTAATCGAAAGTAGAATATTCTAGCAGAGAATGAAAGATCCTTATTACTCGGGCACCAGAGCCAAGGTGGCACAGTCAATAATAAGGCATTGCTTCGCAATATACCCCATTATAAAACTTTTAATGTATCAAATACATCAAAGGGCAATGGGATTTAACGTCCATTCAACAGAAACTATGGGACTAACATGGTTCAACTTTATTTCAATAATTCGCTTCCACGTAGGGGTCTGTAGCAGTGAGAGGAAACCGGAGGACCCGGAAAAAAATCCAATGAGGATGGACAGGTGATCCTACTTCTTGTCACGTACAAGCGGATAATGGAAACCACACTACTTGACTCAATGACAGACCTTATGATACAGCGGGTACGTGCTAGCCAATCGGCCATCCAACCCCCCATCTGGGAGGAAACTGGAGGACCCGGGGAAAACCCTTGTCACGTTGGAGCTAGTAATGAAAACCACGGCACTTGACTCAATGATCCAACAGTATTTGCTTATTGTTCTACAAACAAAATGAATTAACATTGATTGATACGTCATTTAAATTGTAAATTTATTCATACATGCTCAATGTATTTGAATCATTTTATTGAACAACTTCTTAAATAGATACATTTTATTATCACAGCTGTTTGCTTCATTTCTTTTAAAAGGAATCATATTCGTTTCATTTCTTTTAAAAGGAACCAAATTCGCTTTATTTCTTTTAAAAAGAACCCAAATTTGCTGATTTTATCTAAATATTGATAGGCTAAATATCTTTATTCTGCGGTGGTGTAAAAAGATAAAGTATGATTTGTATTTGGTTTAATGGTTACCATATCTTGTTAATTCAGCGTAAAAAGACTATTCAATCAAGCATATATAACATAGTGCATCTTTATTCCCTCCTCCCCCCCCCTGTAAATATTACATATATGTTAAACATTAATTAATATTAAGGCGTATCTTCATTTCCCCACCCCAAATATTTAGCGGCTTACATATATTAGTGTATCGTTTTTCCCCCAGTATATATTATGTATCTATATCAAAAATATTAAACATTATATGGGGCATCGTTATCCCCCTTCCAGTAATATTGCTCTTATATTATATATCAATACATTCTATCTTTATCACCCCCCCCCCCAGTAAATACTATGTATCTATATTAAAAATATTAAATATTATGGTGTATCGTTATCCCCCTTCCGGTAAATACTATTGTGTATTATCATCCTAGTGTATCTTTATCCCCCCTTCCCAGTAAATATGTATATATTATGGTGTATCTTTATTCTCCCAAGTAAATATTGCAAATATATTTTATATATTCTCCCAGTCATCTTTCTATTACCTTTTATTGTGTATCTTTCTATTCTGTATCATTGTGTATCTTACTATTACATACTATTATATATCTTTCTAGTCATATTATTGTGTATTTTTCTATTATGCAGTCCCAAAATGACCTAGTTTGTGTCGAGGGGCTGTTAAACCTCATTTCTCTTCTTCTCCTCCTCAAGGTTTTTAATTCATTATCTCTAATTGTCTATTTTATTTTTCGTGGATCATGACTGTTATTCTTGACATGATAAAAATAGATAATAATAATGATAAAGATCAATCTGTCCTGCGATGCGATAATACTATATCACAATTAGAAATAAAACAAATAAAATAAAAATCACATTTACTTACCTTTTGGTCCAAAACAATAAACCAACCAATCAAAGAGACAACATTTATACTTAGATTGTAATCTCTCTAAGAAAGACATTTCCTCGTAAGTTTTTATTTTGACATGACCCGATCCAGTCAAAGGGACATCACTCTTGCCAGAGTCATCTATGATTGCGTTAATGCTGATTACATTCATTTTGAGTATTTTATTGGCACGGACGTGAGTTTACTGTCAGGAATGATAGGCTTTATCCAAAAACGCTGCTAACTCCACTAGAATTCAGGCACTCCAACGACGAAGGCGTCATTAAAAAGCACAATGAGGCAATGTTGAGAAGGAATGATATATCACGTCTGTCTGTGTTCAGGCACTTAATGAAGGCAACATTTCATGGTAAATTATCCTGAGAAAGTTACATGGCGTCAGCAAATATCACAATAAATTTCAGATTGATACTTTCAGGTAGCACTTCGATACAAACTGTTTCTTTGATTAAAAACCATTGAAAACCTACTTAATTTGAAGTAGGCCTATCATAATATTTGAAGTAGGCCAATCATTGTTAAATAGTTATAGATCTATATCCATCGTCCCAGTTCCAAATGACAATCCCGCCAAAAACAAAGAAAACGAAACAGTTTCTTTTCAAATAAAATAGTTAAAGCAAGATCAATCTTTTATTTAAGATGTGTATTAAGCGAGATATAGATTAACACGTCCAGATGTTTATAATAGAATCATTATCACCTTCTCAGAATATTAATTAAACATTAATTATACATCAATCGTATAAATATGTACTAATTTAACATAATCTAATATAACAAGTGAATGTGTTGTTTGTTCGCTATCCTGGAGGTACTGTGTTCGATCAAGATCTTCAGGATAGAGGGCCTGGCAATGTGCAATGTATAGTTATTCAGATGGGACAAAAAATAAGGTCCTGTATACATGTTGGCATAGATGTAAAAGAACCCTTAGCAGTTTGAATTCAAAATAAAAATTAGGCTGTAGTGTCGCTGCCTAGGCAAAATTTCCCTCGTAGTATACTGTAGGGCGTACCTGACCGTCTTCATTAGCCCAGTCAGCACAGAATAGTAGGATGTTAAACCCCATTTTCTTTCAAATTAAAAAAAATTATCTTGGGCTTGTTCACCAACAATGAGATCAAACATTTGATCCAGACCTTTGCTGAGATTCCAGAAGGATTCCCCCCGTCTTTGGTATGTACACAGAGGTATGTAAGTAAAGGAGAGAAAGCGGGAGAAATGGGATTCAATTTTCACTTGACACAAATTAGGTCATTTTGGGACTAACATATGGTTCAATTTTATTTCAATAATTCACTTTCGTGTTCGGGTCTATAGCAGCGGGAGGAAACCGGAATACCTGGATAAACCCCTAGAAGTTAGACAGACGGTCCTACTCCTTGTCAGGTAAAACCAGGGAGTCCATCTTTATTATAGTCCTTTTGGTTCAGATCAGGAGGACGTTATATGAAATACACGTCAAAAACCAGAAACAACCCAACAGAAATGTGGATCAAAAAGTTTCAGGATATACAACTCAAAGTTAGTGTAAATCATGGCTTCATTTGAATTCCAGGTGGAAACGACACGGACTGCAATCAAGAAGAATAATGTAAATATACTGGGAATAAATGATGTGATTGAAGGGTTATTATTGGCGTATTGTTTATAAAGTTTTACTCCAATCTTTTCATCAACGTCTGAATATAGAACCACTTGATACTGAACTAATACTGAATATAGAACCACTTGATACTGAACTAATAAACACTGGGGAATACCGTATTACTGGTAATAAACATACTTGAATACCGTATTACTAAAAAACACAACACAGTTATGTGGAAAAGCAATCACTGGTTTATAGGCAAAGCACGACGTTTCGACAAGTACTCTCTTATTGTTATCAAGCACAAATGATAATTAGTTAAACTAAACGGTAATATTTATATGATACAAAAACGAAGCCATAGACATATGCTGTTATAATACAAGATAATGAGTTGTATTAATGAAACTGTGTTGTGTTTTTTAATGTGCTTAATCGCTAAATGCCACTAAAGGATTATAACCGTATTACTAGTAATAAACATACTTTAAGCAGGGAAAACCGTACTATTAAAAATAGATAATCATGCCATGGAAAGGCATCAAAATTTTGCTCTATGATCATGTGTTCAATGCAAGGGAAGAGAAATTGACCTAAGAAGCATCACTTCTACCTTGTCTTCATTGAATTCTGACCAGACACAGATTAACTTTATAGTCCAGTGTTTTATTGTCTCATCCAAATGACTAGACAGTCCTGTGCTTTTTAGTCATTCTGCTTCCCCTGGCAAATGGGAACTGGTCCCCACACATGTAATCGAAAGCAGAATATTCTAGCAGAGAATGAAAGATCCTTATTACTCGGGCACCAGAGCCAAGGTGGCACAATCAATAATAAGACATTGTTTCACAATATAGCCCATTATAAAACTTTTAATGTATCAAATACATCAAAGGGCAATGGGATTTAACGTCGATTCAATAGAAACTATGGGACTAACATGGTTCAACTTTATTTCAATATTTCGCTTGCACGTAGGGGTCTGTAGCAATGAGAGGAAACCGGAGGACCCGGAAAAATAAAATCAATGAGGATGGACAGGTGATCCTACTTCTTGTCACGTACAAGCGGATAATGGAAACCACACTACTTGACTCAATGACAGACCTTATGATACAGCGGGTACGTGCTAGCCAATCGGCCATCCACCCCCCCCATTAGCAGTGGGAGGAAACTGGAGGACCCGGAGAAAACCCTTGTCACGTTAACCATTTGCTTATTGATCAACAAACAAAATGAATTAACATCGATTGATACGTCATTTAAATTGTAAATTTATTCATACATGCTCAATGTATTGGAATCAATCACTTTATTGAACAACTTCTTAAATAGACACATTTTATTATCACAGCTGTTTGCTTCATTTCTTTTAAAAGGAATCATTTTCGTTTCTTTCTTTTAAAAAGAACCAAATTCGCTTCATTTCTTTTAAAAGGAACACAAATCATGTTTTGCTGATTTTATCTAAATATTGATAGGCTAAATATCTTTATTCTGCGGCGGTGTAAAAAGATAAGGTATGATTTGTATTTGGTTTAGTAGTTACCATATTTTGTTAATTCAGTTCAATTTGATCAGCGTAAAAAGACTATTCAATAACACGAATATATGATAGTGCATCTTTATTCCCTCCCCCTGTAAATATTACATATATGTTAAACATTAATTAATATCAAGGTGTATCTTCATTTCCCCACCCCACACTAAATATTTAGTGGCTTATATACAATAGTGTATCGTGTTTTCCCCAGTAATACTATGTATCTATATCAAAAATATTAAACATTATATGGTGTATCGTTATCCCCTTCCCAGTAATATTGCGCAAGCGAATTATTGAAATAAAATTAAACCATATGCTAGTCCCGAAATGACCTAGTTGTGTCGAGTGGACGTTAAACCCCATTTCTCTCTCTCTCTTTGCTCTTACATTATATATCAACACATTCTATCTTTATCCCCCCCCCCCACTAGTAATACTATGTATCTATATTAAAAATATTAAACATTATGGTGTATCGTTATCCCCCTTCCGGTAAATACTATTGTGTATTATCATCCTAGTGTATCTTTATCCCCCCTTCCCAGTAAAAATGTATATATTATGTTGTATCTTTATTCTCCCTAGTAAATATTGCAAATATATTTTATATATTCTCCCAGTCATCTTTCTATTACTTATTATTGTGTATCTTTCTATTCTGTATCATTGTGTATCTTACCATTACATATTATTGTATATCTTTCTAGTCATATTATTGTGTATTTTTCTATTATGCAGTCCCAAAATGACCTAGTTTGTGTCGAGAGGCTGTTAACCCTCATTTCTCTTCTTCTCCTCAAGGTTTTTAATTCATTATCTCTAATTGTCTATTTTATTTTTCGTGGATCATGGCTGTTATTCGTGACATGATAAAAATAGATAATAATAATCATAAAGATTAATCTCTCCTGCGATGCGATAATCCTATATCACAATTAGAAATAAAACAAATAAAATAAAAATCACACTTACTTACCTTTTGGTCCAAAACAATAAACCAACCAATCAAAGAGACAACATTTATACTTAGATTGTAATCTCTCTAAGAAAGACATTTCCTCGTAAGTTTTTATTTTGACATGACCCGATCCAGTCAAAGGGACATCACTCTTGCCAGAGTCATCTATGATTGCGTTAATGCTGATTACATTCATTTTGAGTATTTTATTGGCACGGACGTGAGTTTACTGTCAGGAATGATAGGCTTTATCCAAAAACGCTGCTAACTCCACTAGAATTCAGGCACTCCAACGACGAAGGCGTCATTAAAAAGCACAATGAGGCAATGTTGAGAAGGAATGATATATCACGTCTGTCTGTGTTCAGGCACTTAATGAAGGCAACATTTCATGGTAAATTATCCTGAGAAAGTTACATGGCGTCAGCAAATATCACAATAAATTTCAGATTGATACTTTCAGGTAGCACTTCGACACAAACTGTTTCTTTGATTAAAAACCATTGAAAACCTACTTAATTTGAAGTAGGCCTATCATAATATTTGAAGTAGGCCTATCATTGTTAAATAGTTATAGATCTACATCCATCGTCCCAGTTCCAAACGACAACCCCGCCAAAAAACAAAGAAAATGAAACAGTTTCTTTTCAAATAAAAAATTAAAACGAACGCATGAATAAATCTCGAAGACTTTTAGTTTAATACAAAACATTTAGAGAGTAAATCTGTTTATTTTTATCTTGTAAATGTCAAGTAAGAATTCCGTGAAGGTCATTGTTCCAAGTCTGTACAAACCGACGAGAATTTATACAGACAAACAATATTCTTGCTGTTTTGCATCAGTACTAAAAAAACACTGATTAATTCTAGTCTATTATCATCTCGGCCCACTAAAAACTTCCGTCATTTTCATAATCAAATTAATTAGTTATTGAATTCACAAATCCTCACATGAATGAATGTTAATCAAGTTCTTGAATTTTTATTCTTTTTAATGGTTTCAACTGTAATCAAAATAGAAATGAAATAAAATGGGGTTTAACGTCCTACTGTTCTGATGTATTATTATACAACGACCATACACCAAACAGAGTGCTATGAGGTAAATTTTACTCAGACAGCCGCGCTCTGTGTTTGGTGAGCAGTGAAATGGGGTTGATCGTCAACTCAACACATGGTCATTTCGGATCTGATGTATGATACAATTTTACTTAAATAAATATCTTAGGAGACTTTAAAATTGAGATGTCAGATACTAGCGTAGCATCAAAACCATGTCACTTAACTGAACGAAAGATCTTCAGATCTAAAGTCAATGCATTAAAGCATTCGATCACCAAAAGAGAGAGAGAGAGATGAAACACAGGAGGATGCCGAGAATCGACAGACCTTATGATGCAAAGCACATTAAACAAAAAAGAACAATGGGCTAAATATAGCAACATCCCTGTGACGTCACAATTTAGACAAAACTTGTACAGTTTGGTTAAATTTGAAATGATTTTTGATTTCCAATTTTCATATTGAGGTTAAACAATATCCTTTAGTTCATTTACTTACATCTAGCTAAAATTGAAATACATATTTTTCTCCAAGTTGTGGCAACAGTTTGCTTTGCTCGCTCGGCTGCTCCCATTAAATAGAATTTTTTACGGTTCAAAATAATGAAAATAGACAGGCCTTGAAACTCAATTTAAAAAAGAGAAACTTTAGCAGTGGGAGGAAACCGGAGTACCCAGAGAAAACCCATGAGGTTAGACAGGTGACCCTCAAAAATTATACAACTTCAACAAACCGTTAGGCCTACAACTTTACTAGAAAATAATCATGTCACAAATCAGTCAGTGGCTAAATATCACAATTATGATCCATTTGATTACATTCATCCTTTAATCCAACAAACAATGCAAACTAATAAATCAATCTATTCTAAATGTTAGGAAAAGTTTGGAAGAGAGAGAGAGAGGTCTACTTTTGCATACAAGCCGTAAAAACACAAACCTGATCAATCCTTACCCAAAGAATGCAGTTACAATACTGCCGAAAAAAAACAATTATCAAAAATGGATCTCCTTTCTTGGGTGAAAGATGCCTGATCTGGTTTTAGTCCCCAGTTCACTACTGCAAATATCTTCATAAAACATTTCATAAAAACTAATTCAAATATTGATACGAAGTGAAACAGCCAATTTGATATAACTTAACGTTTTATATTTATCCATCTGCTACTCTCGTAAATAAATCTAACAATTGATGTATCGTAAATAATCGTAAAGAATTATAATCTTGATAAATTCTATCCAGACATATTATTAATATATTTTCTTTTCATATTGGACATGTCAAAACATTTATATGAATATAAGTATAGATTTCATAATACCTTTCATATTGGACACCAGGTCAAATTTTATAAAAATAGAGATTTACGTACAAGTTTCTTTTCAGACACAAGGTCAAATTTGATAAAAATAGAGATTCATGTACTAGTTTTCATATCAGACAGCAGGTCAAAGCTTTTATATAATTTACGTACTATTTTTCATATCGTATACAATGTCCAAACTTTTATAAAAATATAAATAAAGTAAAAACAATTAACAATCAAATTCTACAGCAGTAGGATCTAAAAAATGAACTTCACAAGTCCAGGCCCTGAGTTCACAAAGCATTCTTAGACTTAAGTTAAGAATTTACTTAACTTTCAATCACTGTATATAATAAACATCTTTGATCCAGAACTACTTAAAATGCCTCTAATCCTAACATTACATAATTCATAAAAACTAGATCTCAAAATATATCTGAGACATTCTGTACAACTTCCAAAAACAAGGCTATAGCCTTATCCAAACAACACATAGAAATCGGAATTCGGACAATATTCCTGAGCCGTTCAACAGTACGGCCAATTATCTTTTCTCTATCTTCAAATGCACAAATTTATGTTTCTACAGGGAACTTAAGATAACAACAAAATGGACAAGTTGAGAGAGTCAGCTTTAAATGACAAAGTCATGAGGGATCGGCCACTCTCTAAAGGTTTTCAATTGCCCCATCCAACAATAGTATGATGGATCTAAATTGATGATGTTCTGTCGATTCAACATCAGATAACCGATTTAACTGTGAAATATAATCTCTACAAACAATGTGATCAATATGCAATCCTGTCCAATAAATACGTAAATATCTACGCTACTAAAGTACTGTTTAACACAAGGTCTATAATTAACTTCTTTTATTGGAATCAGACCACCCGTCATGGCTAACATTACAATGATTTGTGTGGGAGGCAATACTCAGGCGCTGATCCAGTGGGGGGCGCAGGCCCCCTCTATTTTTTGTGTTGGCGAACAATTTTTAGCTCCATATATTCTCGGAGTAAAGGAGAGCAAAAATAGTTTAGGTTGGAAATACAGTACTAGTATGAAATTAGTCCTTGTGGGCATTTTTTCCACTGAAAAATCACGGGCTGGGCTTCACACTCCCAACTGGGTGCAGCACGTCCCCCCCCCCTTTCTGAAAATCCTGGATCCGCCCTTGAAACTCTCTATGTCCCAATGGGAATCTGGAGTGAGCACTGATGAGGGTACAGGAAGAAGATGGAATGGGGTTTAACATCCTATTTTCCATCCCATCCAAATAACTAGACTGTATTCCTTGCCAAGCTCTCTGACCTACATCAATGTAAAGGAAGATGGCAATTTTGCAAATAATAATGCATGGACCAGAAACGAAAGCAGAATTTCAAAAAGATAGGGCCAATATATTTTTGATGTTAGTGTACTTCCTACAAACATATTTGTATTACTAACAACAGATAGCTATAAGTGGTGCATGCTTAATCTTTCTAGAAGGCCTGATAACACTTGATATCCTGTAGTTATAAGTGGTGACAGATGTCCCTACTCTTTCTAGAAGACCTGATAATACTTGCTATCCTGTAGTTTTAATGGTGATGGGTGTCCTGCATCAGACAGGGTGTGCTTACTCTTTGTAGAACATCTGATACCACCTTGTTTACGACAGGTAAGTGATGATGGGTGTCCTGTACATAAATATTTTGACAATGCGCGGATCAAGGGACGGTAGGCGGGGGCCGTCCCCGCCCCCCCAGCCCCAGTGACATAGTTAATTTTCATTTTCGTTTGCTACTGTTGTAGTTGACATATCTGTTCTTTAATAGATGATATAAACATGATTTTCGCATTGTCTCCGCCCAAGCAATCCAAGGTTGCAACGTATTACCCTTTTCTCCAATGTATGCCCCCTCCTCTCGACAAAATCCTGGATCCGGGCCTGTTGCCTGACAGAAATTAAATTTTTAACATTGACCTATCTAATGGACGGGAATGCTAATCAATCAACGCTAGTCATTTACAAGTCAATATCAGTAATCAACTCTGTGCTTGGCTTGACCTTAAAATATCATATGTCAACCAATCAGAAGAAGCAGAATACTTATCATTAGATTGATACAAATCGCTGTTAATTCGTAAAGATACCATCAAAACTAACAAGCTCCGGTGATGGATTTGCCCAAAGCAATCTTACACGAAATCACTATCATAAAAATGGAGATTGAGAGTGGACATTAGAGAAAAACAATGTATTTATACATGATTAATTCTCCTGGTTATTTTTCATTTCCATAATTGTGAATCTCGAGAGATCGGTGTGACAAACATATAATGACCATTAGTCATGTTAATTGGTCCGTTAATGTTTATAAGATTGACATTCACATCCTTCAAGAGACAACCTACTCAGAAATAATGAAACGAGAGAGAGAAATGGGGTTTAACGTCCACTCGACACAAACTAGGTCACTTCGGGATTAACATATGGTTCAATTTTATTTCAATAATTTGCTTGCACATAGGTGTCTTTAGCAGAGAGAGAGCTAGAGAAATAGAATAACAGGGTTTAACCTCCACTCAACACAAACATTTCGGGACTAACACATGCTTCAATTTAATTTTAAGAATTCACTTGTATGTGCAGATCTTTATCAGTGTGAGAAAAACGGAGGACCCAGAGAAAACCCACGAGGTTTGGCAGCCGACCCTCGTCACGTACAACCAGGGAATAAAAACCATGCTAATTGACTCAATGACAGAACTTATGATACAGCGTGCATGTGCTAACCATTCTGCTATCCAACCCCTGTAAAGGGTTTTAACGTTCTACTGTTCTGCACCAATCACGCTAATAAAGACGGACATACGTGATACCGTGTGCAACAAGGGATATCTATCCCAAACAGCAACCGTCGCAGCCTGATCTTTCTCAAATTCAAACTGTCTTCGGTTACTTTAAGTATACTTTAGAAACTCTCCACCGCTCATGATACGGCGCATATTGACAATGTCCAGCAATCATCCTGGTCCCATTCCATTCTGTCCCCGTTTACTCCTTGCATCGATCTTGTCGTTCGATGATACGAAACACAGAGGTCCACTTTGGTGAGCAAGTAAAAGAACCCTAAAGACTTGTAGTCAATACATCACTGTTCGAGTTAAATATTCCCAGTAGCAGTGGTCTGCCTTGTGAAAGACCTCCTTTAGTACCACTGTTGGTGTTGAAATATAGGACCATAAACCCTGAAAATCTTTGATCCAGTCTATCATTTAACACCTTTAAATCCAGATTGAAAATATACTTATTTGAGAAATATTTGCAAGACGGATTATGTGTTTTGTACCACTATGTGCATGACTATATGTGAATTTAGCATGACATAAATGGACTTATTATTTATTATTTTTTCACTAACCAGAGTTTGCAATTATGAATTTATCAACATATGGAGGGAGAGAACAGAACGATAAATTAGTTTCTAACAGTGATGAACACACCTGTGTTTTATCTTTCGATCTAAATGAACTGTCCACGCCACGGGAGTGTTAATTGATATTGTATGTTTAACAACAAGTTCTGTGTTGATTGACTCACAGATTTACGTCTTCCACCACTTAACAACAACTTGTAACTAGTAAAGTAGAAAATCACAACGATTTACAACTCTATTAACGTCTTTGTCCATTTTCACTACACAAAGCTAAAACTTATTTCCGACTCAAAACTACTGAGCAGAAAAAGTTTTAATGACAATAATAAGAATTTAAAGCTGTTTTAACATATCTTCTTTAACACAGTTTAAAGCGAAAAGAAATCTGACACAGAAATGGGTGTGAGAGAGAGAGAGAGAGAGAGAGAGAGAACTTTTGACACAAACTAGGTCATTTCGAGACTACATGGTTCAATGTTATTTCAATAATTCGCTTGCACGTAGGGGTCTTTAGCAGTTGGAGGAAACCGGAGGACCCAGAGAAGACCCACCTCGGTTGGACAGGTGCCCCTACTCCTTGTCAGTGTCACTACAACAGGGGAATAAAAACCATGTCAACGTCGTCGTGGCACCTATTGCTAAGCACTGAGAGAGGTAAGTCACATGACACAAACAGGACCTCTCTTGATTGATTTTTTATAGCAGGGGTATTCCTTGGCAATTACTGTCTTTTAGGAAGGATTTCAAGCAAAATTATGATAAATTAATTAGTTTGGATATGTTTTTAGCCCAAATATATCATCAAATCACCCAGTTTGTACCCGGGAATGCATCTTTAAAGGCAATACAACCAATAGAATAAAAAAAAAAAAATGCCCCAGGGAAATGATGACAATGTGAATTCCTGTAAAAACTTCCTTAATGATTTCATGAAAAAGATTTGAACTGCCAATAGATTCTTGGTATTATCCTACAAGCAATTAATCTTCGGTTAAATTCATCAAGGTTTATTTTTTTTCATTATCTTGATTGACATTTCTTTGACTTTTAATCACTGATTAACCGGAATCTTTCATGAATGAATGATTTTATTAAAGAAATATTCCATTGAATGAATGAATGGCATTGTACCCTTAACATGTTGTTTTATCTGGAATTTGTTGGAATCATAAATTGAAATGAAATTGGTTTTGACAAAGCACTTTTCTGATGCAGATGCCTGATACCACCTCTAACTTGTGGAGTTTACACGGAATAAAAACCCCTTGTTTTAACTTAGTATTTAAATCACCTGACCAGAGACCTGAGGTTTGCCTACGATATCACCCCAGGTGGAAGTGGACGTTAAACTCCAGTAACGAACGAACGAGTCCTGAAGTTGGCACTGTGTCTTACTTAAATCCAGGGGTCTTAAACCATAAAGTCGATACGATAAAAAAACATAGTCTTGATTATCCAATACATGATTAAATCATGAATGAAAGTTGAGCAGCAAATCAGATCCTAATCCAGTAAACATTGAAGGCTAGCGATGGCTTTGAGAGTTGATTATGGTCTGGATAATTTAATTAATGTCTAATTAATAATTTAGATAACATTTCAAGCCTAATGAGTGACCTGCAATAATGCATGTTTAAATCAATAATTATTATCCTAACTTTATTTTCAATATTTGCAATGCAATATTCCACAGATTTATATTCAAACAAAACTTGAAATTTTCAAACATATACAAAAAATAAAAAGGTGATCACCCAAACACTTAACCCTGGGTGATCACTCGCCCTCACACAAGTAACCGCACTGGAATTTCTGATATATGAACACATACACAAAATAGAAAGGTGATCACCTGCCCCTAACCCTAGTTAATCACTACCTATCCTAACCCCAGGTGATCACTCACTCACACCAGTAACCGTGCTGGAATTTCAAATATATGGGACTAAACATCCAAACACTGTTGGTACAATTTAACAGATTAACAAACAGTTCTCGTTATAGATTGTGATACTCACAAACTTGCCTTAAAAAATAAAATATTAGTAAAGTGAACTCCACTCTTTAAACTTCTTCTTTTTTTTAAAAGATGGTCTTCATGCACAAAGATGTTCTCTAATTAACATGTTACTCTGTTGGGGATTTTAATTTTCAAATTCTTATTGAATTGATAAGTTGACATATCGAATAATAATTTTAACAAAATATTGCTAGGTACAACACAGATCTCACTTTATTATTCTCATTATCTTTTTATGCTTCTTTTTCTCCATTTTCAAAAATTCTAATTAACATATTTATCACAAAATGTGCTTCTGAAATTTCAAATTCTTTTTATCACAATGCTTCACAACAAATAAAGTTGCTCTGTAAACTTCAAATTCCTTAGATTTCCCCTTTAATTCTCAATAATTCCAACACTTTTCTAATCCAACTTTAATTCTAATTTCACTACGCCACTAGCTGCTCTTAAATTGTCAAATTCAGAAGTAATATTCACATTTTTAAACCGATAATTCTGATCCCTGTTTCAAAATTAAATCCTCTAATCTCACCAATAATAAATATTTCTAGAATTAAATCCCACGAGTCAAGTTAAACACCATGAGGACAAACTGACTATATACTCTCTCATACAACAGTATATACTATTCTAGTAATTGTTTGAACAGTTAAATGGACTGGTCGTTGTTGTCTATAGACCAGAACGACTACTGGTCATGTAAACTGACATGTTAACAAGACACAGACGGTGTAGTACAAGATGATAATAATCCAGCCAAGACATTAACATGTTTCCTACCATACACATCTTTAAAGGGACAATCTATCAATAATAATCATACACACCTTTAAAAGGACAATGTATCAACCATACACATCTTTAAAAGGACAATCTATCAACGATAACCTTACACATCTTTAACACACCTTTAAAGGGACAATCTGTCATTAATAACCTTACAACATACACATCTTTAAAGGGACAATCTATCAATAATAATAATAATAATACGAGTCATACGATACAACGTTGAACAATAATAATACACCATACATATCGTTAAAGTGACAATTCACCTATATAGTTGAACATATTTAGATTATACACATTAAATGTTACAGGAGAATTTTGCCCATTCAGCACAGTGGTTACGGAGTGGGTAAGACAGAGAGCGAAAAGAGAGATGGTGAGAGAGGGGGTAAGGGAGACAGACAGGTAAGAGATAGAGGGGGTAAGAAAATTATTTGGTAATAGAGAGAGGAAGAGAGAGATTCTGTTATATTATGGTATCATATTTATATATATTTTCTGTCAAAGCATTTGATGAACTCTTCAGTCACCATGTTGATATGCTACATATTCCATCTAGTCTCTTCTGGGGGAAGAAACAGCAGACACCCAAACCCAACTTCCTCCCACCAACCTGTCCTTCTTTAAAATCAGCAGTCACTACACCCATTAAGTTAACATATGGATTTCAGAAGATAAAACAAGCATTTACTTCTTCTATATTTTTAAGTATAATTCTGACATCTGGTCTGATACCTCAAATAAACTATAACAAATACCATGGTATGAAAACAAGACTAAAAGCCTATCTTTTATAAAAGCTTCATCTGAAACATGATGTCATAACATTTCGTATCACATCTGGATATAATTTATCGACTGGTAATTTAACGGTCTGACGCTGAATCACCAACAAAAAATCACACGTTTAGGATATTACGAGCTGATCGTAGTTAGAAATATCATGATGTATGCAATACAAAAACACTTTGATAAAGGGTAATGAAGTCATTGACAAGATAACCTAACTATTTTCTGTAGGTATAAATGATTGTTCATACTGGTATAGACAATGTAATCATACTGGTATAGACAATGTAATCATACTGGTATAGACAATGTCATCATACTGGTATAGATATTCTAATAAATCCTCCCACCCCACAATAATTAGTTTGTGTGTTCAGTGGATGCAAACAACTCTCTCACTTAACCCCCTCTCTCCCTTACCCCCTTCTCTCTTGTGCCCCCTCCCCTGCCTCTCTCTCACCCCTCTCTCTTTTACCCCCTTCTCTCTTACCCCCTTCTCTCTCTTACCCCATGTCTATTACCCCTCCCTCTCTCCCCCTCTCTCTATTACCCTCCTCTCTGCCTCCTTCACTTAGCCCCTCTCTCTACCCCCCCCCCCCTCTCTCTCTAACCCCCGTCTCTCTCTAACCCCCTTCCCCCACTCTCTCCCTATCTCTGATCTTTATCTCCAACACTCTCTATCTCTATTAGTACTAGACACCAACTTCCTTCTTTTGAAGTCAATTGAACCCCAATATTCCTCCTACAACACATCTGTCTTAATTAATGATAAATGACGTGGTGATTGACGAGCCTAACGAGTGTAATGAGTTTAATCATCCCTCACATGTCGCGTGTAAGGTTTAACCTGCGTGTATCAATAACACATCGTTGATCTGTTATCTTGTGTTGGGTTTCTATTGATGAGCTGTTTACAACCATTGATTCACACACAAATAACTACACAAATTTATTCATTACAAAAAGGGCTTTATGACTACATTTCATTACAGGGGGTTTGCCTACACTTCATTACAAGGGTTTTATGACTTCATTACAGGGAGTTACTGACTACACTTCATTACAATGAGTTTCTGACTAAACCTTATTACAGATGATTTCTGACTTACATGGGTTTTCTGACTATACATAATTACAGGTGGTTTCTAACTAAACTAAACTTCATTACGGGTGGTTTCTGACTAAACTTCATTACAGGGGGTTTCTGACTAAACTTTATTAAATTTAAACAACAACTGATATACTTTTACTGTACACACCTCCCTAGACATGGAATATCTGTCTAAAAACATTGCGATAGACCATCTCTGAGTGGGTGAGGGGGAAGAAGATAGAGAGGAAGAGAGAGAAAAAGAGAGAGACTGTCCACTCAACACAAACTTTATCATTCCAGGACTAACATACAGTGTGCTATGTGGGGGTATTTTGCCCAGTCTGCGGCACTACAGCCTACTATTATATCTAATTCCAACTGCCAAGGGATCTTTTATGTGCATGCCAATATGTACACAGGACCTCGGTTTTTCGTCCGATCCAAACGAGTAGACAGCTGTCCTTGTCAGGCATCACTGACAAAGGGAAACCACAGTCTTCACTTAAAGAAATCTTATTTTAAAGGCCTTTGCCTGTTGTTAAATCCAATTCAGTTTATTGAATAAAATATTGTTTAAACTAAACTGCCATAACACCAATTATATTATCTTATAGCTAGTAGTTCACATGAATAAACTTTCTATCCTATAAACAATATGTGATTTCCATTTTCATTTGCATCTGTTTTATTCTTTTAAAAAAAATTAATAAAATGTGAGGCAATCGATAACTATTTTTAATTTTAAATTAAAATTATTAAAAATTGTCCACATCAACCAACAACTTTAATTCATGTGTAAATTGAGAATTGTATTTTTTTCTATTTATATGTTAATTCTATTATTGATTGAAGAGTCAAGATATTAAATGTTGATTTCACTAGTTGTAGTACTAATCCATGACATATAGACAGGACAGGAAATATACATTTCACTTTATATCACATAAGATGTCTGTCAAAAATATAAAAACATATAACTAGGTACCAGAGGAGAGAGAGGGTCTACTTTTATATGTACCAAGACGATGGGCATACTCCTTGAAATGTGTGATGAGGGAAATTTTACCCAGGCACAGACATTACGGCTTTCTCTTATTTCTATTACAAACTTTCAAAGGTTTAATGGTCAGTCCAAACAAACTAGGCACCATAGGAATTGTACCTGACAAATCTTAAATTTGAGACTAGCAGGTAATTACTGTAAGGTTGGTTCGTTTGTTTCCTAGTGTATATGATAGAAGAATCCAGCTGTTTGATAAAAATAAATTAAATAGGGTATAACATCCACTGTTCATCACTGACTGGATTAGTTGGATTAAATTTCAAGTTAACCAAGATTTAGCATATCCTGTCAACCCGAAGTTAATAACTTACAGCTTTAACCTGCAGTGAATTTGGTCCAGGCAGTGGCATTTCTGTCTTGTTATATTTTAACTATCTGAAATATATTACGTTCTTCACTTCAACCCAAAGTTAATAAATTACAGTTTGTAGAATTACATGTGCAGTCATAAGGAGTGAACTTGGTCCAGACAGTGTAATTTCTGTCAAGTCATATTCTTAATGGTCTAACAAATATTATTCCACCTTTTGTAAAGTAAATCTTATCCAAGAGATGTGGGAGTGTGTTGATAACTATATCAAACCTTCCATCTTGAAGGTTAGAAGTGCATGGATCATACCATAATGTCTATATCAATATCTGGTGTGTACATGTAACAAGTGTGTGCATGTTACAAGTGTGTGCATGTGCATGTGTTATACCATGATAGAAACTAGATCATAATACAATGAGAATCAGTTATATATTTTTCTTGTTATATATCTGAAATCTCTAATGGATTGAGATTCATCCAAATCTACCCCCGCTATAGATAATACCATATGTTCATCAAATATCATGATTAGCACCGTATAGATGGTTTATTTGCTAGACTCTTATCAGACCTGCCTGACCGTCCCAGCTTTCGAAGAGAGCAAGAGAGAGAGAGAGATGGGGTTTAACATCCACTCGTGACAAACCAGGTTATTTGGGACTAACATATGGTTTGATTCTATTTCAATAATTTGATTGCTCCTGGGGGTCTTTAACAGTAGGAGGAAACCAGAGGACCCGGAGAAAACCCACGAGGTTTGACAGGCGACCATACTCCTTGTCATGAACAAATGGAGAATAGAAATCACGGCAGTTGACTCAATGACAAACCTTGTGATACAACGCGCACACACCAACTACTCGGCTATCCCACCTCCCACCTGGCCTAGAGGAATTCTCATGAACTAAATGAGACAACAAATCCTTTAGATTGTCTGTAAAGCAAATTGGCAGTTGTTGGTTTTTCCTCCCCACCCCAATTCAATGCAATGCTATATATTCTCGGGATGGCCAAAGTTCTTCAGTGCAGATTAACAAAATAAATGAATATTTAATATATGAAACGTATATCTGTACAAAATCACTGAAACATGAAAACTGTCCAACAAAAACAATTTCTAATTTGTTGAAGTCCCCATTGCACAAAATTCAACAACAATCTTATTGTAGCCCCTGGGTCCTTAATCATAAACTTTAACTGTAATAATATGTTAAGAAAGCCACCTTTTCATTGGTTGTAGGTTAAAACAACTGGAACAAATTTTAGTTGTTAGCCAATGAAAAAACTGCTTTCTTATGATTGCTCCAGTTAAGATTTCATAAATAAGACGGCAAAGTTCAAATACGATGAATTCCAACCAAAAGGTCTAATATGAAACACAATGCTAATTGTCCAAAACGGCTAAAAATAGAAACAACTATCTTCTTGGATGAAAGATATCGCTTTGTCCAATCTAAATATATTCTTGGATGTTTTGCCAATGTGTGTAAAAATGCTGTTGCATGCACACACGTCAATAAATAACTATATTTGATCTAACGGTTCTTTTACATGTATCACAGCTATAAATACTGGTATATTATTTAATCAAAAGGATGCCAATTCTATCAATTCTGGAGATGACTCAAAAGCTTTAGTTTCGTCTGAAATCCACTCCTTTTAAAGTTTGTGGGTGAGAATAATTTAAAAAGATATGCCAAGATGAAAGAGTCCTCAACCCAGTCACAACGAAACATATAAAGGCATCATAAATAATTTAAATGGTATTTTCTATCCATACATGTAGGTAGATCTACATATAAAAAAACAAGATATAAATTGAGATCCACAGTCTATTCATATGTCAGAGCATCTTTAAGTCAATGGCATACACATAACCCAACCCTTACCCCTAACCCTTTACCATGCTGTCAGTGGCATACGCAGGACCATTTTTTTTTACCCATCCAGTAAATGTGCGTTTTTTTGTCAAACTTTGTCATGGCCGAGAATCCTCCTCACCCCTTAATCGGATTCAAACATGGATCCTATTTCGTTCCGTTTTTTTAAAAGTTTAAACTTTAGTGTCGTTGCTTACAGTTCAAAATTTTGTTTTTCTTGTCTTTACTACACTAGGACACAGAAGAGTTGTTATTATTGACGTGTTCTGGGTGATGTGAGGGATTAGCCAATGAAAGGGTCTGTCGTGGAGAGCATTAGGCATGAGGTGCACAGAACTATGGGTAATCCACTAGAAACATCAATGCTTATTGATTAATCAATGTCTGATATCACAGGGTCAAAAGTCGCTCTGACAAGACCTCAATAAACAATTGGTCAGATCTTCATGTAATGTAGGCCATTGAAAGTATGAAAAAACAAAACAAAATATAATAATCAAAATGAATTTGCATAACACCACTCATATAGAACTGTTCTACTTGATGGTGCTGAGCTGCACTGTAACGTCTGGTATACACAGTTAAATGAAATGAAATGAAATGGGGTTTAACGTCCTACTCTTCTGCACCTGACCTGGGCTAATGGAAGACAGGGTATACACAGTTAAATAAGTGAGTTGTTTAAGTGGTATTTAGTAACTGGATGAGAATAACACATGACACAATTATATGGAATACAAGTGACTTAAAGGATTTATTTCAGCGACGTTTCGACGAGGGTTCTCCCGTTTTTAAATAAGTGAGACGTCAAGGATAATTTAAAGGACTGTAATGTTAAAATAGATCAGTAGTCTAATGCGATTGAGATCAGGTAGTCAGGAGAAATTTTAATTAATAACTTGTGAGTAAATTAAGATCAATAATGAAGTGATAAAATGTTAAGATCAATAATTAAGTGATAAAATGTTATGTTGTGATGAGAGAATTTGTTTATTACAGATCAGATAAAAAAAATCAATATCCTCATCATTTATAATTCATCCGTCTAAACTGGTCATCATTACAATAACTTGAACATCTGTCTAACTAAACTGGGCATCTTTACAATAACTTGATGGTTTACCAGTCATAACTGGGCATCATTACAAGAACTTGAAGATCTGTCTAACGAAACTGAGCATCATTACAATACCTTAACATCTATGTAACTACATGTAAACTGGGCATCATTACAATAACTTGATGGTTTACCAGTCATAACTGGGCATCATTACAAAACCTTGAAGATCTGTTTAATTAAACTGGGCATCATTACAAAAACTTGAAGATCTGTTTAATTAAACTGGACATCATTACAATGACTGAGCATCATTACAATGACTTGAAGAAATGAAATGAAATGGGGTTTAACATCCTACTGTCTTGCTCTGAACTGATCTAACAAAGGCATACACCATACAGTGTGCTATGAGGGAAATTTTGCCAGGGCAACGGCACTACGGCCTCCTCTTATATCAAATTCCAATTGCCAAGGGATCTTTTACGTGCATGCTAATGTGTATATGGGACCTCGAATGACTAGACAGCTGTCCTTGTCAGGCCCTCCGTCCTGCATCACTGTTAACGAGATACCTCGCCGGAAAATCTAAACAAACTATCTCATCCAATGCAGGGATCGAACACCTGACCTCCTGGCTAGCGAGCCAGTGTGCTATCCACCTACCCGAATGCAGTGGGTATAACTAACATATTCTATTTTATTTATATTATGCATGCAATTAATGCATTCAGTTCATGGTTTTCTCTACCTTGTTTGACTACTTCCAATCTATAAGAGATTTTTCGTGCAAGGATATTAGTGAAATATAAATATATCATATGTTAGTCCCAAAATGACCTTGTCTATGTTGAGTACATTTTACCCTCTTTGTTTCCCTTTTCCTACGGAAGAGAATATTGCCAAACAGTGCTTTTACCTACTCATCAAATTCAAGTGCCAATGAAAATACAGATTTCTGAAAATAACTAATAACATATCTGCAGGTGCAATTATACGACAATTCCATAATGGGTGGACCAGTGCATTTCCATAAAAAAAATCCAACTTATTATTATTAAAGATTATTTTGTTGTGGATTATGGAATATTTACAACAAAAAAAAAAATCAATATCAACCTGACGAACTAATAAAAACATGTTCTTATCTTACAAATATAGCTCTTCTATATTCACTGGTTTATTCAACATAACTCACTATTCTAAGCCAATAATTCATACTAGCAAATCATTCATATTCCTGGAGAATAAACATTTTTGTCCCCAATTTGTTTACACCATATTCCTATATTCACCTGTTACTTTTTTTCGAATTAAACTCATAAAAAATAAGCATGTTGAGATTCAATCAATGACGAAGCACTTTAAGATTCACTCACAATTATAATATTTCCAGCATGAATTTATTCAATTGTCCACTGGAAAGCAGAAGGATATTCCATTAATCCAAATGGTACGATGTACGCAGAGAGATAATACACAATCAGAATACTTGATGAATTTTCTTTTCCACAGACATAAAATTAGTTCATAAAATATTCACCATTCACAGTTTGATGAACATATGGACAGTCAAAAGTTTATCAACTCGTTAAACTTCACACTTTTACACAAAACAAAAAATAAGCGAATTAGCTTTATACATAATCAGACAAAAAAACTTTTGTCATGAACTACAGAAGAATGGACTGACTCCATGTGAGTTCTATAAATCAGTAGGTAATGTTACGAACCAGGTCTGCTATCAACAGACAAGAGAACATGTGTTCTGTGTACTTTATAACATACCTTGACTGGATCACAGGTGGTTCGTGATCAGTTTCTTGCCAGTACTCCGGGTTTAAGCCATCAATATTGTATAAATTGTGCATGTTTATAGTGAAAACCATAAAAACTCAGCCTCAGGAGTGTCCCAACCAAAATGACTTATTAGTGAAAGAAATTAAAGAACAACTCACAAGAAGGATATTAACTATTGTCTTGAACTTTGTTTACAGTCCAAGTCATATATAAATTACCCTTGGGAACCCTGATAGGGTTTGCTGAACAAATGAAATGAATTAGGATTTAACCTTAAACTTTTATTTGGTAACAGAAACGAAATAAAATGAAATGAGGTTTAATGTCCTTCTGTTCTGCTCCGACTTGGCTGATGAAGACGGGTATACGCTATACAGTGTGCTATGAGGGAAATTTTGCCTGGGCAGCGGCACTATGGCCCTCTATGTCGAATTCCAACTGCCAATGGATCTTAAACGTGGACGCAAATGTATACACAGGACCTAGGTTTTTTGTCCCATCCAAATGACTAGACAGCTGTCCTTGCCAGGCAAGCAAGGACAGCCATTCTGCACCACTGACAAGGGGAAACCACATCGGAAAATATTTGTTTATTTATCTCTCTCCGTCTCGAATCAAGTCTCTATCACCCTTCCTCTCCCTCTCTCTCACCTTTTCTCCCCCTCTCATTGTTCATGTAAAGTTTGATGCCATGGAGGATCCATGAGTAAGGCACTGACTAATTAACCAGGAGGTTACCTTGAATTGTCTCCCCTTATTGTTTTAGGTTCAATCTAATCTAAAGATCAGTGACCTATTGGTGGTATAAACATCAAGGGTAATATAAACGTAACACCAACGTAGATATCTATACTCTACAAGATTAAGACATTTAGTAAGGCCAACGTCAAATAATAAAAACATCAAAAAAAATTTGCTAAAAATACAAAACATCTGTCTGAGAGATCAGGTGAAGACAAAAACAAAACCAAGACGTAAAACTATCAACATTGTGTTAAAGATTTGGTGCCTAAAATCTAGCGAACCTTGTAGCAATATGGGTATGGCATTCGTGGCTCATTTTCCGGTCTGATTTCCGCAGTCAGTGGAGAGAGAGAGAAATGGGGTTTACGTCAACTCAACACAAACTAGGTCATTTCGGGACTAACGTATGATTTAATTTTATTTCAATAATTTGCTTGCGTGTAGGGGTCTTTCGCAGTGGGAGGAAACCAGAGTACCTGAGGAAAACCCACAAGGTTGGACAGGCGACCCTACGCCTTGCCACGTACAACCGGGGATTCAAAACCACGCCAGTTGACTCAGAGTCAGTGGAGCCAAGTGAACATAAAATACTTGTGGTAATATGACTATGGCGTGGTTTACTTTCCAGTCAGCTTCCCCAGCAGGCCTTCCCAGTCTCATTTAACCCAGTCAGTGGGGCAGAGTGTCGGGCAGGGAAAGCATGTCTAGTCATTCGGGTGATAACCCAGTCCGTGGAGCAGAGTGTCGGGCAGGGAAAGCATGTGTCTAGTCATTCGGGTGATATGAAAAACTAAAGTCCTGTGTAAAGTAGTATATCACTAGCAGCTCAATCAAGACAGTTTGAATTCGAAAAAAAGGTTGTTCTGGGTGATTCTGTTTGGACAAAATTCCCCCCCACTTTATTATTTCACTTGGTTCAGAAAAGTAAGATGCCCCCCATCCCCTGACCCCACCCCAACCCCACCTCATAACATTTTGATAATTTATTACATAACTGTTCCCATTGTAGATTAAATTTGAAAAGAGCAGGTTTACGCATCAGAAACAAAAACTGAATGATTTATTTACACTTAATTAAGATTTTATGTGCTCAATGTGAGGGGGAAGAATTTTGCCAGGTTAGTGGCAATTCCAATTTCCAACAGTAAACAGTACTTTAAAATGCATGTTTATGTTTGCACTGGAGGATCTGAGTTTTTCGACAAATGTTAATGCTCAGGCCCACTTTTGGCAGGTGGGAACGGGGTCTGAATATTCCTACCTGTAAAAGAGAATGAGTGGCAGCCCTTTAAACCAATGTTCTTCGAAGATTGTAATCTGTAAGATATATCTCGTATACCATAGTAAATACACTTCTACTATTATCATTATGATGTCATAACTTTCAAACGTGTAATACATTACCCCGTATACCATGGTGCTTGACTCAGACGTGTAATACATTACCTTGTATACCATAGTACTTGACTCCCAGACAAATAGCTAAATAATGATGCCAGTAACATCAACCGATCCCGTTTTTATACTTTTATATGCCTTTGATTTGTCTTTTTTACCCAACAACCCTTTGATTTATGTTTTTTACCGAAACAATCGTTTGTGATTAATACTTTTACCCTCTAATATCCTTTAACCACAAAAATACTCCACAAAAAAACTCTGATTGTGCAAATATTTTACATTCTAGAATTCCAGATTCTTTCCTAATATAACTTGACTACCAGTTCTATTTGTTAATTAATAATGATATTTATTTTGTATCTGATTCGTATTTGTTGTTTGTTTTCTATTAATTTGTTGTAACTGATTGATGAGTAACTCTACATATTTTAACGTAAACATATTAAATTATTTGAAACTATCTGGCACCAACGTAATTGATCTGTCGTAGGTCTAGGAAGATTCACATAAAGATAGGGGAGAGCGGGGCTAGTTCCCACTAGGGGCAAGTCCGCACCCCATTCATATCTCGCGCCTAAAACATGATGACGTAACCGCTGCCAAATTGATTTGTCACATGACCGATACGATTGTTTTGCTTTCATTATGGTGGACATGAGAAAATAATTGTCGAATTTGTGCAGTAAATTTCATTTTTTGTCCTGGTGAGTAAATTTTTCTCTCTGAATTTAGTGTTTAATTATTAACACATGCTTGGGGTTGATAACCAATGTTTTATATGTGAAGTATGATAGGGTAATGGCCTTCAATAGGCCATATTGTTCAGTTCGATTGACGACCTCCACAAGGCAAAATCACATATTATTTATATAAAGTCCCGTTGGGGCTAGTTCGAACCTTTTGATCGGGGTAAGTTCGCCCGGGTGGATGCGTGGTTGATAACGTGTGGGTGCGAACGTGCCCCATACTATAACGGTATTGAAAATCACCATATTCTTTGTATGCATAACTGTTTACTGGGGCGTAAAACTTAATGATCACATAAGATACTTAGACCTGCATTTAATTTTTTTTCAGAATTTAAAACGATCGAGTGAAACCATAATACACAAATACAAGAGGTCACGGCAGAAGAGATCAAACGGCAGGCCTTAGAACATTATAACAGCCGTCCGGATATGGAACGATGATTAGAGAACATTTTATATAAAGGATAGGTCTACAGCTCATTTAAAAGAAGTTATTAGTTCAATTGACTAAACATGTTGATTTTATAATAGTTCTATGTTAGTTTACTTTTACTATTTAGTATAAAACCTATAAAAAGTTCATTTAATACTACCAGAAATAGATACTATATCGAAACTGTATCCAGAAGGTGGATATATGTGTAATTTTATTTTAGTTTCATTGAATAAATAAATAACTGAATAAATAAATGTCTTTTTATTTCACCGATCGAACTCACCCAACCGGGGGGCGAACTTACCCCGCCTCGGGGCAAGTTCGCCCATTCGGACATGGTGACTTTAAGATGAAATTACTTGTATACTCCTGACAATAAAGCCCTTTAATGTATGCCGTAACTTAGCCAACTCCACTGTCTTTAATCTAGTATAGTCTACGGAAACGTAGCCTCAACATTTACCGAGATATGCTGGTTTTATTTAAAATGGTGCGAACTAGCCCCGCTCTCCCCTACACCACACAAAACTCTTTTTTTCTCTCTCTTCTCTCTCTGCTTCAAAAACATCCTCCGTTTTTCACGTGTTGCTTAATATTTATTTACTTTCTTGTGATTCCTATTATTTTAAACACTTAGTGAACATCTATATTCATCTATCGTCACAAAATCAACAAACATAACTTCATGATTCCTATTATTTTAAACATTTTAAAAACATCTACCATGATATCTCCTGACATTATAAACAAACAAAACCTCTAAATGTTTTTCTAATTAGCAACATATGATAATATGTCAGTTACGGTTCGTTATAATATATGATCTATTAGGGAAAGGTGTAAGAGATACTTAAAATACACTGCCAAGTCTCCTATGTGCGGCCAAATTAGTTGTAAAATATACTGCCAAGTCACGTTTGTGAGTGAACATCAACCAATTCACACATATCATATTAATTATCTGCCACTGGCGATACAGTTGTCTGTTCAACATCAATGGTTTTCACCGGGTCCTCCAGTTTCCTCCCACTGCTAAAGACCCATACGCGCAAGCAAATTATTGAAATAAAAAATTAAACCATATGTTAGTCCTGAAATGACCTAGTTTGTGTTGAGTAGACCTTAAACCCCATTCCTCTCTCTATCTCTAATGGCGATAGACATACTTGTTGTAATATGTGATGAGAAAAATTTTACCCGAATACAGGCGAGAGAGAGAGAAATGGAGTATAACGTCCACTCGACACAAACTAGGTCATTTCGGGACTAACATATGGTTTAAATTTATTCAAATTTTGTGCATGGCGCGTAGGGGTCTGTAGCACTGGGAGGAAACCGGAAAACCCAGAGGAAACCTGCGAGGATAGACAGGAGACCCTACTGATTCAAATTTCCTATCGAGCTCGGGACCTTTATGTTTACTTCAAACTTCGCTTCAGCCCCCACCCATCCCCAATTCTTACCCTTATGCAAGGGAAAAACAGATGTGCTCAGCATTGGACGAGAATCCAAGGGATGTGGCTTTTCGATCTACCTTCGGACCACAGCTACTCTTTGTAGACAACAAGGGCTAAGTGTCAGCTCAAAAGGGACTATACTCATATAGTGAGAAAAAAATTCTAATATGCCTGTAAAAAGGCCATCTTTATACTAGGGAATCTTGAAAACGCTGTATGAAAAGTTAAAGGACTAATTGGTGTCCGTCATTATCACATATGTGATAGATCTGGTTAAACACGTTCCAAATATAATTTTAACACAGAGATCAATGCTACGATAGATGAGTAATAAAGGTTTCAACAATTGGAAGTGATGAACACCAAAGGAAAAAACAAATTATCCCTCTATATAACTGACTGAAGTGCCTAGACAGCGGGACTACAGCCTATTCTTATATCAAATTCCATCTGCCAGTGGATATTTTACATGCAAGCTACATACGATGGCAACAATGTACCAAAATACCCAAACCATACAGTGCATGATAAACCTATCATATTTGTTAAACACCTAGTAATTAATACTTTTATCGTTTTGGCAAGTTTCGCGAAGAACACTATTAGAATTATTGTGATAAACGTAAGAGACTTTATTAATGGTGACTATCATATTTCACTATTAACCAATCCAAGAAACAACAGATGGTTAGTGCTAAATGATAAAACCAGCTCAATTTTTTGTCATAGGTCACAAAAAGGGCTAGTGCTAATCCACACCCTTACCCTAACCCTGGACATAGCCCCAATTCTTACCCTAACCCTAACCTACAAACTCGCCAACAATCAGATGCTCTAAATTTACATCTCAGCAACCTTGAAAAAATTGAGCTGAGATTAACAAATAAAGTTAGCAAACAAGAGATAGATATGTCTAATTACATTTCTGTAATAAGACATATATATCTATCTTTTGTTTGCTAAATCTACCAAACAAAACCACCTGCAATTACAGAGACCTTTTACTCTAGATGAATTTCATGTAACTTCATCAGTAATACCAGATGTTAGACAAATACTTGATCCTATTGGTGCTGACCTATCACAACGCAAACAACAATCCTGATGTATGCAGGTCCGTAACTAGGCTTCAGGCAATTTGTTGCATGGTTATGAGTATTCTATTGCAAACTCTTTAAAGCTTAAGGTGGGAAGTTCGGTGTATCAAGCAGTCAACACATACAACTTTATAACATAACGTCTGTCATTGATTCAAGTAGCATGGTTTTTATCCTACTCTTGTACGTGACGAGGAATAGGGTCAGGTCGCCTGTCAAACCTTGTGGGTTTTCACCAGGACCTATGGTTTCTGCCCACTGCTAAATATCACTGCGCTTAACCAAATTATTGATATAAAATTGTCACATGTTAGTCTCAAAATGACCTTATTTGTGTTAACATGGTGTTAAACCCAACTTAAATATTCTGTTACATTATGAAAACTTTCATTAACCTCTTTGTGTTTTTATGAATAAAAAAAGCGCCTCTTAATAAATAAAATATACCTTCTAAATTTTCTATGACACATCGTTGTCTAAACGATGAAAAAAAAAATAAAATAAATCTCCAAATGATATAATTAATTAACTTTCATAAACTCTGTCCACATCTTTAAAACAATCGCTAGACAACTGACGATTCTTTTATCAATGGAATCACTTGAACTTTTACGTCTTTTATTCCTCCCGCCCCCACAAAAAAAAATAAAAACAAGGCAATAATTGATTTTCCACTTTTTCTTACTTCATAAATTTGTCTAAAAATCACAAAATTAAAATCACAGCAAGATTTTGTTTCTCCACCCCCACAAAAACAATAAAAACCTGAACAAGGCAATGATCACTTTTCACGTTGACTTACATCAGAAATCTGTTTAAAAATCACAAAATCAAAATCACAGCAATATTTTCCAATTTCCGGTTTTGTTTCTCCGTATTTCTCTGGTAAATAATTCCGCTAAATTCCTCAAACACAATCCTTCCACCTTTAGGTTTTTAAAATCAAATTCTGAATACACTTTGATCAGCGCTAAATATATTCTACCACTTACGAAACTGTTTTGAAACTGCCAGGAAACTTATAAAGTTGTTTGATCCAAGTCTTGACTTACTGTTGATCACACTGCTAGAGCAATAAATAAACCTCGGAAATCAATTAACGACAATATTCCAATATTTCAAACTTTTCCCAGAAAAACAATTGTCTGTAAACGGCCATTGTTCCTGCGTTTTCTCTCATCCTGTGAAAGCTTTTATTTTATTTCGTCTTATAATAACAATGACCCTCGTCAATATATTTCATTGTTTTGCGCGGACAATAAGCTTTAAAGCGGGGTCAATATTATTGGCAAATCTTGACGAAGTTATTATTATTAACGAGACCTAGTTCAATAAATATAAAAATAAAACCTAAAGCTTTTATGGCCGAATGGTTAATTAAAAATGTTCTGACATATTTTTGTTGTTTTAGTTGTATTTTTCGTGTTTTTGTCAATATCTGTGAAAGGAAGAAATCCATTTTCACTCCAGATATTTCTACGATTTCTCATCCATTCATTTTATATTTTTTAAAAAATAATTAGTCAACTGGGTACAAATCAATAATAATATCTAGTGGGAGAGAGAGAGAGAGAGAGAGAGAGAGAGAGAGAGAAAGAGAGAGAGAGAGAGAGTTTAACATCCACCTGGCACAAACTAGTTCATTTCATTTTATATTTCTTAAAATAATTAATCAGCTGGGTACTAATTAATATTAATATCTTATGGGGAAATAGGGAGAAAGAGGGTGAAATGGGGTTTAACATTTTGGGACTAACATAAGGTTAATTTAATTTTAAAAAAATTCACTTGCACGAAAGATCGCTGGCAGGTGGAGGAAACTGGAGAACCCAGAGAAAACCCACGAGGTTTGACAGGCGACCCTTGTCTTTGAAACCATGCCACATTACTCAATGACAGATCTTAGGGTTAAGTATAGAAAAAGGATGTGATTTGAAGGACTGTTCATCCTTTGTTACAATTTCGTGAAAGTTGAACCTCAAAGAGGAATATCAATCCCAATATTATTCAATTTCATTCTGCATAAACTGGATTTAACTATCTACTTTCCTTGGGAGCAACTATGACTCAGTAAGGCCCTGGTCAATCCCCTCTCGTCAGCTGTCTAGAATGGGATGAAAAACCGTGGTCCTGTGTACATATTGGCATCCACATAAAAGATCTCTTGGCGGTTCATCCAGATTTTCTGGCGTGGTTTCCCCTTATTAGTGATGTACTACAGAAGGCCTGACAAGGACAGCTGTCTAGTCGTTCAGATGTGACAAAAAAACGAGGTCCTGCTTACACATTTGCGTGCACATAAAAGATCTCTTGACAGTTTGGTATAAGAGTAGGCCACAGTGCCGCTGCAAAGGCAAAATTTCACTGTTTTGTGTAAGCCTGTTTTTATTAGCCTAGTTGGAGTAGAACTCTAGGACATTAAACCCAATTTCATTTCCTACTTTAGTACAATAACCAAAGACAATTCAATATTATAACTGTCATGTTATAAAAGAGAATTATTATACCTTCAATATTCAATAATAATAAAAAATATGACATGATATAAAAGTTCTGAATAAATTACTTTTTGTTATTAATCATAAACAGAGAATTGATTCTGATGTCCAATAATCAATAACAATGGGGCAATAACTATATAATATAACATGTTCTTTTTGTTCTGCCATTGATTCGACAGTTCATATTGTTTGTACGGTCACCAGACTCGCATTGACTGTTCATATTGTTTCTAGGATCAACTTACTGGCATAGATTTTCATGTTCATATTGTTTGTATGGTCACTCTTGAATAGCATCGAATGTTCATGTTCATATTGTTTGTAGGATCAATCGAACAGCATTGACTGTTCATATTATTTTTAGGGTGACTCAAATAGAATCAACTGTTCATATGGTTTGTAGGGTCACTCAAATAGAATCAACTGTTCATATAGGGTCACTCAAATAGAATCAACTGTTCATATGGTGTGTACGGTCACCCGAACAGCATTGAGTGTTCAGATCATTTACTGATTACACTATTTTGCATGTAACATTTTTTCTGGACTTCGAATATTGTCTAATAGTTTGGATTGTTTGTACTTGGTTTTATTTTATTTGTAGGGTGACTGGAATAGCATTGACTGTTAATATCGTTTGTAGGGTGACCTGAGTTATCTCCAAATTGAATTGTTAATAAATTGTTGTTGAAATTATATATTCTGACTGGGCCATATACAGGCCTACAGCTAGTGGCAATAAGATGAAATAGGGTCTAACATCCTTATCTTCTGCTCCATCCAGCCTAATGAACATCAGCATATATACCATTAAAAGATCTGTTTATTTTCAAATTCGTCAGTTCCTCTGAGACGAACTTGGCTCCTCCCACTTGGTCAGTTTGAAATAATCCTGTAACAGTTTCTGGAACTAACAGAATTCGAATAATTTTATTTCAGGGGCTCCTAAACATTATCAAATATGAGTGTAAAATCTTGTCGAAACTTTGCTGAAATTAATCCTTCCAGTAACTTTTATTCCATATAATTGTCATGTGTTATTCTCATCCTGGGGGATCATGGTGGCTAAGTGGGTAAGACGCTGGAGGTTGAGTGTTCGATCCCTGCAATGGCCGAGAAAGTTCATCCAGACTTTCCGGCGAGGTTTCCGCTTGTGAGTGGGTCTGACAAGGAGAGGGAGAGAGAGAAATGGGGTTTAACGTCCACTCGACACAAACTAGATCATTTTGGGACTAACACATGGTTTCAATTTTATTTCAATAATTCGCTTGTGCGTAGGGGTCTTTAGCAGTGGGAGGAAACCGGAGTGCCCGGAGGAAACCTACGAGGTTGAGAAGACACCCCTATCTCCATGCCACATAAGCTCACACCAGGGATCGAAACCACAGCCGCAAGCCAGAGGTGACTGGCCAGCTATAGGTCGAAGCGCGGCACTCTAGACCACTAGGCCATCCCAACCCCCCTGGTTCATGCTCCGTGGTGGAAGATGAGCGCTGTATAAATATCGTTTTAATAATAATAATAAATAATAATAATAATAATATTTCTTAAACAATTTACTACAGTTGTTATATGCAGAAGAAAAGTCAAATTTATTCCTGTCCGGTATTTTCTTCTACGAATCATGTATAATCCATGCTTTATCACGTTTTATCAAGTAACAGGATGTCGTTTAACGGAGGTCCTCACAATAACAACAATAACAGAAGAAAGTTGTTTTATGATTATTGATTACGTCTTAGATTCACTGATCTGTTATTTCAGTGATTTTCATTCTTTTTGCAAACTACAAATTGTAAAAGTTAAATCTCTAATATATAGAGAGAGAGAGGGAGAGGAGAGAGAGAAGAGGGAGAGAGAGAGAGAGATTGAGATGGGTCCACTCCACACAAACTAACATATGGTTTGATTTGTTTCTAATAATTCGCTTGAATGTAGGGGTCTACAAAAGGGAGAGGAAACTGAAGAACAGGGAGAAAACCCACAAGTTTGTACAGTCGAGAGAGAGAGAGAGAGAGAGAGAGAGAGAGAGAGAGAGAGAGAGAGATGGGGTTTAACCTCCTTTCCACACAAACTAACATATGGTTCGATTTGTTTTCAATAATTCGCTTGAATGTAGGGGTCTACACAGCAGTGAGAGGAGACTGAAGAACCCGGAGAAAACCCACAAGGTTGGACAGCCGACCTCACGTCTTTTTACATACAACAAAGGAATTGAAACATGTCAATTAACTCAGTGACAGAGCCATCCATTCAGCCACCCAGTTATATCTCTAATATCTGTTAACAACTGGTTCAGTTCCATTTTACACTAAATATGATAAATTGAAACCTGGTGATATCCCAGACAAGTTCTCTTATATTATTAAGTTGGTCAGGATTTTCCGACATGGATTCCCCTTGTCAGCGGTGCAGGACCGAGGGCCTGACAATGACAAATGTCTAGTCATTCAGATGGGATGAAAAACTGAGGTCCAATAAGGGTAGGCCATAGTAAAGTGGCTCAGGCAAAATTTCTCTCATAGCACACTGTGTGGCGTATGTCCGTGTTCATTAGCCCAGTCGAAGCTATGGGATATTAAACACCATTTCATTTATATTATTATGCTTAGCACACATACACGATGCTTTTCAGAAGAGCAAGCCCCTATCTCCTAGCTATATACGCTCCTGTTGTACATTTTGGTGGCTGTTTAAACCGTTAGTCTAATAAGAGTTATCTCTCTTTATCTCTTCAACCACATGGAATGGTGTTTGATACAAGCCACATTATCTCGTAGCAATGATCTCTGTGTTAACCAGTTCTATAACATATCTTCCTTTAAGAGGATGGTTGCATTGAAAATGTAGGGCCGACAGTTAAATGTATAGTTCATGAAAGTTTTGTAGGGCCATGTTGCTCTGTCTTTGGTAGAAGGAAAATATTCGAATCAGGCAAAGACATGAGAATTAAAATTGAAGTCAATGGAAAATCTATGCTGATACCAGAACAGTGGCCGTTTAGTCCTTGAAGGGTTATCTGCCTTGCCACATTAAAATGAACTGAATGTTCTTCAGATTATTCTTGCATTTTAGTGAAAGGTTTACTTGAGTACAACTTCTGGAAAAAATCCACCAAAGTCCGCCTTGGGCAAAAAAATTACAGGTATTCTGGTTTACTAACCCATTCAGCTTCTAAAATCCACCTTTCTGGAAATTTTTGTAACATTTTATCACTTTTTTCAGCATGCTGAGAATATATTTGCGCTGTTATGCTTCGCAAATGCTTTTCTGCTATTTGGCCATCAACAAAATCAATAAATTCCCAGTGCATTTATCAACTGCATGAAATTTGTAGCTTAATGTACAGTATCGTCACGTGATTGAAAAGTTACAAATGTCAGATATTTTCAGTGGTAGGATTAACTCGTCCGGCGTCCCTAATGACCCACCCCAAATAGCTCATTTACTAACCACATGCAAAACATTTTGCAAAGTGTTCAGCAAATTCACATGCACCACCTCCAGAGATATTCAGTGGTGGGGCATGCCTGACAGTCTGGGTAATTTACAACTACGACCCAATACTAAGTAAACACTACCAAATATTACCACATTATTGTGGGATACTAACAACAAATGTGTTGTCAACTGGCGTGGTTTCGAATCTCTAGTTGTACGTGGCAAGGAGTAGGGTCGCCTGTCCAACCTCGTTGGTTTTCTTCCGGTACTTCGGTTTCCTCCCACTGCTAAAGACCCCTACGCACAAGCGAATTATTGAAATAAAATTAAACCATATGTTAGTCCCGAAATGACCTATTTTGTGTGGAGTGGATGTTAAACCCAATCTCTCTCTCTCTCCAATTGTGTTGGGCAGCATTGGGTAAACTTCCTGTTAAACCCATCCATCTTGTATTATCTCCTCACACCAACGGCAAAGTCAGATGAGTCCATTTACTTATCACACGAAACTTGTGGCAAAATACTCAGCATTAGAATGACAATAGCAATACTTTTCAATAGCGGGGTATCCCACCCAAAAAGCAATAATATTTGTTTGAGAATTTTTTCCCCAGATTGGAGTTGGCATTGTCTCCTACCAGCCTAGGGGATGAAAACCTTAGTTCACCTTGTTAGTGGGCCAGACAGAAAACCTTTTTCAAATTTGTTCGATAGATGTGTTTCGATTCACCAGAATGATTATTTGATCCTCAAAAGCATGGGGTTTGTTGGGTAATTTCTTCTAGTTCTCATGACAACAAACGTTTTATCCAATTTAATTATACTTAATTGCTGTCCGAAACCATGCTTCATGCCTCAATTATTAAATGACATTGTGTGTATTTTGGGGTTGTGATCTCCAGGGCAGGAAGCAGAAATATTATCGAAGGTGAGTGTTAAATTATGATACAGCTTTGTGAGGAATATACAAGTTTCCGTACACAATGACCTTTTTGCTAACCCATCATAAAACAACCAGAAAATTACATCAATTGATTTTTAGACGGAAGAGCGAAATCTTGTCTTTTAGTAAAAATATTGACACATATTTACAAAGGTGAGTGATTTTAATCTACGGATATCATACCCCAGAACGATTCTCCGATCATAATAATAATCTTTCTGTTATGACAACCTTAAATTTTTATTGAAAAAACATGTAGAATATTCCTTCTCTTGTCCATATCTAATATCCTATCGTTAACTTACTTCAGGCGATCAGACAAACATTTGGATTAAAGGCTTATAAAAATGCAATAAAGTGATTTTACGACTGAAATCAAAAGAACGAGTGGATGACATTTGTCGTTAATGCATCGTTTTATCTTGGTAGCAAATCAATGAAAATTATTGACAAACCAACATCTATGTAACACTGATGATTTCAGTCAGTGATCGTCATTTTGTATTTTTAAGATAATATCGCATTTGTTCACGGATTAATTCACGCTACAATTTATAATACACAAAGTTATCGTTTTTACATTTCATACCAAAATCTGTAGATAATCTTCTGAATTACGATTCAATCAGATCAGAGAGGGAGAAATGAGGTCTTAGTACATGGTTCCTTTTATTTTCAATAATTCCCTTGAGTGTAGGGGGTTTTAGCAAAGGGAACAAACCGGTGGACCAGGAGAAATCCCACAACGTTGCACAAGCGACTCTACTCCTTGTTGCATATAGATATGATTTAGCAGAGGATGTTGAATATTGACAAATGTTCATTTAATCATATCTTTAAATTAAATACTGAATGGATTTAAACAATTTTTGAAGTTATATTTCTATAATAGACCCAACTACTATAATAATATATTATAATGATGCTGAGAGTTTTGGGTATAAAATGTTTCTCAGGAGGTCAATTGTATAATGTTATACTCAGGATCATTATATATTGTCATTCATTTGTTTATACAATCATATTTCTTTCTTTGTGCAGTTCTGAGTGATGACTGGTGAATGCATCGAAAGGTACATCAAAAAGTACATGGACAGGGAATGGTACATGGACATGGAAAGGTACATGGACATGGAAAGGTAGGCCTACATGGGATGGTACATTGAAAGGTACATGGACAGGTAGATGGACATAGAATGGTACATGGAAAGGTAGATGGACATGGAATGGTACATCAAAAGGTACATTGACATGGGAAGGTACATCCACGGGTGCATGGGAGGGTATAGAATAATCATTTTCAGATGGTTATTCTTTTTACAGTCGTACATCCAAAAGTCATAAATCTCTCATGTAGAATGAGGCGCAACGACTAGAAAACCATTGATCCCTTGTTCCTGGCAAATTTAACAACAGCATTTCTCCCCTACAGTCAACACGGTCAAAATAATCCTTGGCTAATTACTACTAGAATTGGGTTTTAGCATCCACTTCCATGCAGAATGACACTGCCAGACAATTCAATAATGATTTATGTCTTGTTTATAAATAGTCTCTTGAAATAAATGACCAATCAGCTGACCTCGTTATTGGGGTGGATTAAGTCGTCAATGATTTATTGGATACCATGACGACGAGGATCATCGTCTGATGGTAGTTACCAATTAATCAAGATGTAAGAAAGAGAAAATCATTACGAAAACAATCGCACACCTGACAAAAACTACATATTTCAAGTTCAAATCCCTGAACATCGTTTAAGGGATTGAGAGAGAGAGAGAAATTGGGTTTAATTAGGTCATTTTGGGATAACACATTGTTCAATTTTATTTCAATAATTCGCTTGCACATGGGGATCTTTAGCAGTGTGAGGAAACAAGAGGAACCCGAGAAAACCCACAAAACCTGGCAGATGATCCTACTCCTTGTCGCGTATAAATGGGGAATCAAAACCACGTTAGTTGACTCAATGACAGACCTTATGATACAGCGTGCATGTGCTAACCATTCAGCCATCCAACCCCCATTTTAAAGGATTGAGGAGTCCATTGTAAACTACAATATCGTTGAAATTTAATCAATAAATCGGTCTAACCATGGTTCAGTTCTATTCAGTAATTATCAGTCTGAACATGGTAAAATACTGTTCAGCAATCATCAGTAACGTACCGAGACTTTAAAATTTCCTTGAAAGTAATCTGCAAGATGCGTATACATCCTCTTCATTAATTAGCCTCATCTAAGCAATCTGGATGGCATGTGTATGCATATCTTCATTAGCCTCATTATTACAGAAATAAAGGAGGCTAAACTCAATAATCATTTCATACGGAATATAGTAGCCATACGGTTTGTTAAAAGGTTATGAATACTGGGACTGGATATCAGTTTGATCATGGTCTCAAGACTAAACCTTGGTCGTTAGGATGAAATTAATAGATTGGGATGAGTTTCATCTTTATCCTTTATATAGGGAGTTGTCCATATTACTGGGTGAGTTGCATGTATTCTGAGGGGGTTGCTCGTATTTCTGAGCCAACTGCCTACATTATTGAGTGAGTTGCCTGTATTATTGAGTTGCTCATATTACTGAGTGAGATACCAAAATTACTGAGTGAGTTGCGAGTATTATTGAGTGAGTTGCAAGTATTACTAAGTGAGCTACCGATATTACTGAGTAAGTTGTGAGTATTACTGAGTTAGTTGTGAGTATTAGCCTACTGAGTTGCTCATATTTCCTGAGTGAGTTGCCCATACTACTGTTGCTCATATTTCCTGAGTGAGATGCGAGTATTACTGAGTGAGCTACGGATATTACTGAGTGAGTTGCAAGTATTACTGAGTGAGTTGCAAATATTACTGAGTGAGCTACCGATATTACTGAGTGAGTTGCGAGTATTACTGAGTGAGTTGTGAGTATTACTGAGTGAGTTGCTCATATTTCCTGAGTGAGTTGCCCATACTACTGAGCATGTAAGTTGCTTGCACTACTGAGCAAGTTGCCCACTTTACTGAGTGAGTTGCCCACAATACTGAGTCAGCTGCTAACATTACTGAGTAAGTTGCCCATAATACTAAGTGAGTTGCCTTAATACTATGTGACACTTATAAGAAATTCAGAAGAAAACAATTGGTTCTTTTAAAATATAGTTGTATATGATATTTGCCCGTAATACTTTCAACAGTAACCCAAATATAATATTGTAAAAAGTAACCAGAGTATAATTATAAAAAGCAATCAGAGTATAATTATAAAAAGCAACCAGAGCAAAATTATAAAAAACAACCAGAGTAAAATTATACAAAGCAACGAAGGGATAAACAGCAGATCGGATCAATGCAGTCTGAAACTAACTAAAGAACATCTCAAGTAGTTCTCTATAACAAGGAGATTAAGGTGTATTAATATTTCTATGAGAACTTCTTCAGGCCGTTTATCTCCATAAATATCAGTGCCCTGAAGATATTGACCTTTTCCCTTTAGATGGTGACCTTTTCCGTGTAACTGATGACCTTTCTATCCTGAAGGAATCATTGGAATAATATGGTGGTCAAGATTTATTGAGTCTGTGTTGGAGTCGATCTACATGTCGTCGTGTAAAGATAATGGATAACCAAATGACATCCGTCTTATAAACTCGTCAAAACAAATAACACCAGGATTTTAGTTAAGACAAAAAGGGCACAAAAGGCAGAGTTGAGAGAGAGAGAGAGAGGGAGAGAGAGAGAGAGAGAGAGAGAGAGAGAGGGTTTAATCTCCACTTGATACACAATACTCATTTTGGGACTAACATATAGAACAATTTCATTTCAATAATTTGCATATTTGGGGAGGAGAGGCTTGGGAGAAAATCCATGCATTTTTGCAGATGACCATATTCCTTGTCACATGTATTTACGGGATTTCAAACAATGGGTCTTGTATCAATGACAGACATATAAGTGTACACGTAAGTGAGAGAGAAATGGGGTTTAATGTCCTCTAGGTCATTATATAATGGTTCAATGTTGTTTCAATAATTCACTTGCACGTAGGCATCTTTAGCAGGAAACCGGAGGACGCAGAGAAAACCCACAAGACGGGACCGGTACCCCTACTCCTTGCCACGTACAACCGGGTAATCAAAACCTGGCCAGTTGACTCATAGACATATGCTAACCCAAGAATAACCTAGATTGTATCGATTGGACGTCAAACCCAATTCTCTCTCTGCTTTTGACAACCCTTTCACCCCAAGGAAGTGAGGCCTGATGGCTTGAATTCTTGAGACTTGCATCAAAGGCAACCTCATTATGATTTCAGGTCTAGGAAGAAAACACTTCACCAGTTTAACTTGTCTTAATGTTTGTCGCTGGTATAATTATCCTTGTTCCAAAACACACACCGATGCCACAATTGTCAGGAATAATTTACCCACGCTACCTCATCAATAATTAACGGAACTATTATTACTGGTAATGACTAAATAAATAAACTCATTCTGTACTAAGTGTATTAGGTACGGTGGTCTATCTGCACTACGTTATCAGAGGTTGAATTCATAAAGGAGTATCAGTTAACTTGACACAAACTAGGTCATTTTGGGACTGACATAATATCGTTCAAATTTATTTCAATAATTCGCTTGCACGTAGGGGTCTGTAGCAGTGGGAGGAAACTGGAGGTCTTGGAGAAAACCCAAGAGGTTAGACAGGCGACCCTGCACCTTATCACATACCACAAGGCATTAAAACCATGCGAAACCATACCAGTTGACTGAACGTCAGACCTGGTAATGCAGAGTGCAATTCACTAACGATGCAGCCATCCATCCTCCGCATGAATCTTTAATAGGAATATCCGGCCAAAAATAGTTTAATGTTTTTCACCTATTTTCAAAGATACAATTAACTGAAAATTTCCAAATATTCAGAATCCTCTGCAAACAAATTAATCAAGCCAGTGCCACCTACATGTTTTTAATCAGAATTGAAAACAGTTGGGGTTCTTCTAACTCAACGCTCGGAGTGTTCGGGGGTTACTATCATTTCACAATTTACGTAGTCCCTTTTAATTAAGGGTTAGTTTTACATGAAAGTTTAGGGTGCATTCCTTGACTAGTTCACTCAAAGTTATTGTTAGAACTTATATTATATTAAACAACACAACAAATTCAAACTTTGACATTATTTTTAGAAATCTATATCTAACAACCCAACCAATTCAGATGTTAACATGAACTATTTTTTATTGAACATATGCAACGTGAAAAATCAATATATATTTCAACCAGCAATAAAATTTATCTTTAATTACATCTAGTAACTTATTATAACACGCTTCGTATCATTTATAATACATTATACAGATATATCCTGGATTCAATATATTATATAAACATGTCCCTCCTTAATAAAATATATCATAAAAAGATCTCCATCCATGGTATAATATATTTCAAAAAGATCTCCCTCCAAGATAAAATATAACATAAAAAACATGTCCATCATAATATATTATAACAATATGTTAATGATATAATATAAGATACAAACAATTCCATTATAATATATAAAAGAATATAATATGTTGTGCAAACATGTCCATTATAATTATTATAAACCATGTCCATTATAATATATCTTAAACCATGTCCATTACTATAAAACATGCCGATTATGTCATATAATATGTCCATTATTACTATAAACCATGTCCATTACTATAAACCATGTCCATTACTGAAAACCATGTCCATATACACATGTCCATTGTAACATAAGACATGTCCATTGTAACATAAAACATATCCATTACTATAAAACATGTCCATTACTATAAAACATGTCCATTGTATTATAAAACATGTCTGTTATATCATAAAACATGTCCATTATAACTGTGCTGTATTGTTATATTTGTGTTGTGTTGTGTATTGTTTTATGATTGTGTTATTTGTTCATGTTTTGTTACCTTACTCTGTCAACTTACATGTTCTGTGTGATAAGTAATTGCTCTTTTATTGCGTTCTGCTGTTTTCCTTACACTTCAGGTTTATTGTTCTGTCATGTTTCCCTACCCTTCAATTTTATTATTAATTATTGTTGTACTCAGTTGCTCTCTTTATTTCATGGTCTGTTTCATTTCTAATTGATATTATAAAAAACTGTTAGTATTGGCCTATTAATCAAACAATTTCTGGTCCATTAACAACTCGATTATAAACGGGATGTGTAAATTATGACAGTCAGCATAACACTCGAGCTATTGATAGATCTAATACAGACTGTATTACAATAAAACACCCATCACATGGAAAGTTAGGACTATCCAGATGAGCCATATATTATTTATTCATGTATCATTATTATCTTGTGAACAATATGTTCGTGATAGAGAACGTTATTGTTTTATATGGTTATCAAGTCCAATGATGCGTGGCCTTGCTAAAAAGCATTACAGGCAGTATCACTTTCAGAGAGAGAGAGGGCGGGGGAATGGAGAATGAGGGAGATAGAAAAAGTAAGACAGAGAGAAGTGGATAGAGAGGGAGAGAGAGAGACCCAAGAGTGAGAAGCTAGATGAAGGGGGGATAGATAGAGGGGGAGGTAGAGGGAGGAGATATAGTTTGGGGGATAGACAGAGAGGGGTGGGAGACAGAGAGGGGGTGGAATAGAGTAAGAGAAGGAGAGAGAGATATAAATTCAGAGTGGGACACATACAGAGAATGAAAGAGGGGTAAGATACAGATAGAGAGGGGGAGATAGAGATAGAGAGGGGAAGACAGTCAGAGAGAGAAACATAGATAGAGATAGAGAGGGGGAAGATACAGATAGAGAGGGGGAGATAGTCAGAGAGAGAAACATAGAGAGAGTGAAAGAGGGGGAAGATGGAGATAGAATTGACAAATAATTTGTGTTTTCAACTTGTAAGACTTTGGATTGATATTGAGTTAGAGAATTCGCTACTTTAAGTATATGATATCATAGTGATAACCCAGGGATAGACTTTAGACCAGAAACCTATGATATGTAATGATGGTTTGTATCCAATTAGATGTTAAAACCCTATTCCTCGACCTAACCCTAACCCTTTTCCTTGTGATTCAGTGTCTAGAGGCATCTTTATCAAACCCCATGATCTGCTGCAGGGTTTTAATGTAAGAATGTAACCAGCTTTCGATTCAATTGAGTTAATGATAAGATATTGACATCGTGTAACTGGCATCCAGTTGAAATGGGTTAACGATAACTTCATGTTAATTCTGGTAAAATAAAATCTAAAGGGAATAAACACACAAATACATTGCATTGTTCCTGATTAGGTGAATGGTGGAAAAAATGTTCTACTCGATCGACTTACTTGGTGAATAATTGATCATAGTTTTAGTGAAGTGTGTCCATTGTCCCGACAAGTCGTTGATTTGTCAGAATATCAATATTTATTTCTTGTTATTAATAGCGTTAGTCGCGGTACTTGATCCATGAAGCGTGTAAGAATTAGAAACTATGTTTGTTTTCTTGTCTACAGGATGTACCTTTGACCTTAAACATCAACTTTGATTTGTGGGATATGGAAATGACCGAATTAAGAAAACTATGAAATGTAAAAACTGAAGATGTTGATATTGAAGTTAATAACTGTTCTACAAGTATCTAAACTTTGCAGGTCATTTCATCCAACTTGCAAACTGAAACCCTACAGATGTTCAGTTAATCAAGGATTTTATCCCACTTGCAAAACTGAAACTACAGATTTTGAGTTAATCCAAACAATGTTAGGTCCCAGAATGTTCAACAGGTCTTTAGACCGGATTCATGGAGCTAGGATGTGTGAAGGGTTATAAAAAGACTTCCAATAACATTGAAGTTAACCCCTTTGAACAATAAGTCACTGAAAGTTTTGCATTTTATCACACTTGTTAACTGAAACTGAGGTTGTTGATGAGTTAACCCAATAACATCACATCCAAGAATGTTTAGTGAGTCCCTAGACTGGGTTCTTTGGACAAAGATGATCGAAGGTGAACAACATGGAAAGGCCTGCTTCCATGCAATATTGGTTTTGGTCATGAAATTTCCTTGCCTTTGTTGGTGGTGTAGGACAGAATCCCTGGTAAGGAACACAATGGTCCAAAAATAAATAGGTGGCTGTACCCCTCATAAACCCTGTTTACATTACAAATTTTAAGCGTGCCAGGTACCGTTCCTGGTACGGCACCGTTAGTTTTTTTTTTAGTGTAAACGGGTCAAACAAAAGCGTGCCGTACTGAGTACCGTGCCAATCTGGCCCACTGAAGTGAGGTGGTCTCGGAACCGTGCCAAGAACGGCTCGCTTTAAATTTTCGTAGTGTAAATGCTAACCTGCCAGAGCACGGATTACTGCGCATGCACCAAATGACCTTTTTTCCCGCGAACTTTGACAGCTCTGTCATCAGTTCTGTCAAAATGGCTACACGTACCAAAATCAACCGCCATAAATGTTTGATCTGGGTAACTTACTTAGGGACTGAAATTAATTTTTCTGTGAAGAGTCCCACATTTGGCGTGCTTGGCACAGTTCCAAGACTGGTAATGTAAACGGGTCAATTTCTCGTGCCAGTACGGCACGATTATCGCAGCCAGGTGTAAACAGGGCTATGGCATGGCATATGCCCATTTTCATTAGTTTGTTTGGCACAGAGAATTAGGATGTTAAACCCCATTGCATGAATATCGATTCTGAAACGTCATCCAAGGATAATGATATATCATTGTCCTATTCAGAAGAGGCCAACAAGTTTATTAACAGCTATATTCAGAGTGTGGATATGGATGAACGGGGCATCAAGGAACAGGTCTTGCTGTAATAGTTAAAAAAGGTAATGAAAAGAGAATGTGCTGAAAATTTCAGTCGAATTGCTTCACTCTGAACCTGGATATTAGCAATTCAATGTTAGGCTAGTCTCGCTCGTCATTACTGCCTTTGTTACAATGATAAACAAAGTCTTGGTTATCCATTTTTACGATCATTTCATTTCATTCAAATCCACTAAATATTGCAGCCATCAAATGGCATGAAGAGTTTATTATGGTCTGGATAAGTTAAACATACATTTGCAAGAGGTAAATCTGTCTATTGTAGGTCTTTCTTTAGGCCTGAAATATTATCTAAATTATTAATTAGACATTAATTAACTGATTCAAGCCATAATCAACTCTCGATGGCATAGGATTTGTCCGATTTGAAATAGATTATAACAGGTTCAACCAGATCTTGATTAATTAAAAAAATGGACGAGGGAGACTTAGCTTCAAACAACCAGGACCGAGTTGCAATTATCGCACGCCTTGTTAAACCTTCTAAGGCTAATATCTTCGCATGCAATAGAGTAATTTGGATGAAATTTTCAAATTATTCATTTTACATTCCCTATTTTTGAACTATTATAACAAGAATGGCCAACTCTTTATTAAACTCTTAATTAATGTATCTTTAATTAATGTTTATAATTAATAAGTTTTTGGCATAAAAAAGACTGGCAATTGGCAGATTTAGCCCTTGAATAATGTATTATAAGAGATTCGGATTAGGTAGAAGTCAATAAACTTTGTTCCCACCCTCGGAGGAGATCCATTCCCTAACAGTGTTAAAGAAATTAGTGTTAATTATTCAACTATGACAAGTTTCTTCGACTGTCCGGGGATAATTTCCAGCCGTTAAATACATTAATGACCAAGGTCGTTTCCCTTGACAGTCCCAAGTAACGCAGGCGAGAAGTAGAAGTGTTTCACAGACCTACATATAATAATATAAGTGCCCTCTAGTAGTCACTACATGACGACATCAACCAAGACGGAATGATATGTTCTGGTTTTTTTAAACCTGAAATGCAACCTGTTAATAAAGGCTACTTCTCAACGCCCATTGTAGACATTATTTCTGTACCGTAGACTCTAGTGATTAATTGATTGCTGTATTAAAAGTTAAAACGTTCATTGCATGAACTGCCCAAATCTTCTTAACCAGTGATTTTATTATGAGGAGTTCAATTCATCCAGGTCTTGCAGAAATGATAGTTAAATAATTATTTTGAGCTTGTCAAAAAAACTCGACACAAACTAGGTCATTTCAGGACTAACACATGACTCTATTTAATTTCAACTATTTGCTTGCACATAGGGGTCTTTAGCAGTGGGAGTAAACTCACAAGGTTGGACAGGCAGAACGTGCACGTGCAGATCATGCGGTCTTGTGCATGGTTGTATGGAGTGTTTAGAGAGTATCTATTATCGTGAGTATCATGTCTCGTGTGGGATCGACAAAACAGTCGGCGTTAATGATCTGATCAATCAAACTCTCTTTCTATTAACGACACTGATTTATTTATAGGTGACTCGATGATTAACCGTTTTCGACTTATAAATAAATACGATACGATAAATATCAACAAACCCAGACTGGTGTTTACATCACCTTAGTTACTTACATGACAAAGCCATAATTATAGAGTTAGTTACTATAAAACAATGAGGCATTTCAAACTTTTCATTGTCAAAATCATTATATGTAACATGTAGCTACAATCGAAACTCTGCGGAAAATAGAGAGAGAGAGATGGGGTGTAACGCCCACTCAACGCAAACTAGGTCATTTCCAGACTAACATATGGTTTAATTTTATTTTAATAATTTGTTTGCGTGTAGGGGTCTTTAGCAGTGGGAGAAACCGGAGGACGTGGAGAAAACCCACAGGTTGGATAGGCAAGCCTACTCCTTGGCACGTACTACCGGGGATTCGAAACGTACTACCGGGGATTCGAAACCACGCCAGTTGACTCAATAACAGGCTTAATGTTACAGCATGCACATGCTAACCATTCAGCCATCCGACCCCCCCCCTCCTCTGCTGAAAAGAAAAACACTTTAAATTTAATGAGGGGGGACAAAGTGGGGAACACAAATTGAAACTGAACTTACCTGCCATATCGACACTTAAATTCTTCCCCATTTCTACACTTGACAGTGGATTAAAATAACATTAATACAATATTCCTCAGCAGTTTAAACATTTAACAAAGTTAATATTCACATATACTCCTCGGCAGTTAATTTTTTTTAACAATGCAACAAATATTGTACGATAGATGTCAAAAGTTTCTTCACTTTTTGTTTTGGAGTTATGATTTTATAGTTACATTATTAGGTACTACTCAGCAGCTAAAATATTGGGTATTCCTTAGCAGTTAAAATATTAGGTATTCCTTGGCAGTTAAAATATTAGGTATTCCTTGGCAGTTTTAGTTGAAAGGAGTTGTTATATTAAAGTTCAAATATCAGGTATTCCTCAGCAGTAAAATGGTATATAGGGCTGTGATATTATATTCAAAATATCATGCATTCCTCAGCAGTTAAAAGTTTCTTGGAATCGACACAATTTCAATACAAATATTATCACAAATGTCTGAGTAAACTTTTTTATTGAAATAAAATGAATCCTTTGTTTGATGTTTGAAAGAATATAAGTTCAATACATGTTGTAACACAATGGTTATACTACAATTAACACAGCCAGTAGAAAGCGGTCAATTCTTTAATTGCAAGATCAATTAAGTCTTTTCTTCCTGTCGTCGTGACGATTGATGCCAGGATCCTGTGATAAATTATCGTGACACATCTTAATTTAAATATTCCCCAATCTCTAGGATTTATCATCCACACCTTCGTTAACGTATAATTTCCAATTCAGTTGAAAACCAAACGTCTTAGTTTAACACTGTGGACATGGCGTTAAACTTCTCGCTACCATAGATTTTAAGTTCAAATTTCAGATTTTTGATCCAAGTTTCAGTAAAGTTTATCTATTGATTAAGAAATTATCTCACAGTCCAAATTATCGGAACTATAAGTTTCTGCTACTTTCAATAAGTCAAATAAATTTAATGAATATTCATAATTACACACTTACATAACCGATAATCACAAAGGTATTTACAATATCTCTAAAGGCGCAAGCTAAACAACGAATGACAAGCAGAAAGTAAACCCTTTTCAACAAATTAAAACTGCACTTTTTACTATCACATGGAAATGAATTGATATGAACAATCCGTAATTCAGATTGTCGTTCTTTGTGTAGTGTAACTATAGCGTTGATAAGCGATGTTGAAGCTGTGAGATTGTTTTCATTCAAATATTTGAAGATTGTCAAGTACTGTACATGTTCAAATACATCTCTTCGTGATTTGTGCAAGGGAATTCCCTTTGGGTTTATTTAAAACCTACACCTAATCTAGATATAAGCACACGGATACAGATTGTCAATTATGTTGCACTTTTTGACGGGAAGATAAAATTTACTACAGAATTCACTATGGTTGATATAAGTTATTAAAGTTGAATGTCGAGTAGCAATAACTCACGTTCTGACGATTCCACAAATAGTGGGGGTACTCAATTAAACGGAGCTCTGTTTGAATCTATGGAATAATTGTATCATACAGGAACTGTATTTACTGACATACACAACTATAATTCATATAGATAAAACACTCAAACTTATATCTGTCGTAAACTATTCCATAAATAATTTGTCAATATTTCTATTCCTTTTTTCATTATTCCTTTCAAAATGTTTAAAGAAATCTGTTCTTAATCTTACATCACGACATTTGCGGCTCACCGAGTAACTCATTTAATCAACGAGGGATTCAGTTAAATCGTCAATGAGTCTTGTCATAATTGGCGATAATTGAGTTAGTGTTCGCTGTTTTAACACGTCTCACAATGATTCTTACGAGCTAATACGATCTGTTTTAATAAATGTCCATCTAAAAAAATAAACAGAAACATCTGTAACCTGGGTGTCATGTGAAATAGTTTTATTTCACATCCTCTTCCACTGGGATACCAGTGGACTTAATACCAGATATTAACGTGATGGTAAAGATAATAATAATAAAATAAAACCAACTACAAACAATCCAAACCCTAAGACAAAATTCGAAATACTAAAGAAACGGTATCGGCAAAATGGTGTAATCAGCCAATAACAAACAATAAACCAAATAAAACAAACAGAGTTCTAGAGACTGGTTATTTTATAGTAATTTAACTGGGTCATTTTCTTGAAATTTATCACAGCCTGAAGCGCTTCCGAGAAAGGAATGCTAATCGAGCTTTGCAACATGACTTATGGACACCTGCTTCTAGAAAACAGTTCAAAGGTTCCTTAGAAATTAGTAGTAAAATTTCCATTCATTTTATTTGGTAGCCTATCTGGAATTTTAGTAGTAAGAACACACAGGTTTATTTTGGTAGCCTATCTGGAATTTTTGCTATAGAATCCACTTGCTTATTATTTTGGAATGGGGCTAAAGATTCAATGCCATACACGACATGAAATTGATGGCAGACCCAGACAATATCTAACCATTAATCAAGCTATTTAACAAACTAAGGTAATAAACCTTGCAGATCCAAATCCAAAATGATAAACCTTGCAGACCCAAATCAAATGTGATTAACCTTGCAGACAGACCCAAATCCAAAATGATAAACCTAGCAGACCCAAATCCAAAATGATAAACCTAGCAGACCAAAATCCAAAATGATTAACCTAGCCAACTCAAATCCAAAATGATGGGGTCTATAGGCTTCTGCCTGTTCTCCAATCCAGTTTCTGTGAATAAATATTGTTTAAAAAAAAAAAAAAATCCAAAATGATAAACCTAACAAACCGAATCACTAAGAACACATCAGTAAATTATAAGGACAACTCCTGAAGGAAAATACAAACATATTTATTCTAAATGGTTCCATGTAAAGACCATGCTCTAATACACACTTCAAGGGTCGTCTGTCCAACCATGTGGGATTTTAATAGTTTTTTTCCAGTTTCCTCCCACTACTGAAGAAAGAGAGAGAGAGAGAGAGAGAGAGAGAAATAGGGTTTAATGTCCACTCAACACAAACTAGGTCATTTCGGGACTAACAAATGGTACAATTTTAATTCAATGATTCGCTCGCGCGTAGGGGTCTTTAGCAGTGGGAGGAAACCCACGAGGTTGAGATGGCGCCCCTATCTCCATGCCACATATGCTCACACCAGGGATCGAAACCACAGCCGCAAGCCAGAGGTGACCGGTCAGCTAGAGATCGAAGCGTGTCACTCTAGGCCACTAGGCCATCCCACCACCCCCCCACACTACTAAAGACAAGGGTGTCTAAACACAAGTGAATTATTGAAATAAAATAAAAATGAACCACATGTTCGTACCAAAAGTATCTATTTTGTGATGAGCAGACATTAAACCTCCCATCTCTCTCTCTCTGTAGCAGAGTAGGCAGAAATGGATCTCCCTGGTCCAATTCACCTACTTTCGTCACCATACACACAAAACTAGAAATTAAATTCGCCGTTAATTCATCGTAAAATGACTAAAGTATTAGGTTAACCAGACCTTAAACTTTGATCAAATTCCTTTCAATTCCTTTATATGAACACTTCAAGACCATCAATATTTGATAAAACTTCACAAATTCTTTCATCAGCAGAAAATATTTATAACCAGTCAATAGGAGAATTTCCCTAAAGTGTCAGATTAATTTATCTCTTCACTTTGCTTTTAAAATTTGTCATAAAATTTGATCACGAAGCGAAGATATTATTAACATAGTTCATCAATCTCGCTTAACAATTGCGACAAAAAAAAAAAATTATGAATACGTCATCTTTTCTCCAGGGTTTTAACATCAAAATAAAAAACAATCTTCAAGAATTTCTCATAAAAATCAATATTTTGTACAAAAGATTGAGAACAATGAAACCGGGAGATGAAAAAAAGTCAATCGTTTGTGCGGTTTGAAGGAAACAATTACTTCGGCTCTTACATCTAGTTGTTGAAGAGAAAATCAAAACAGTTGTTTGAATATTTCATCAGGAAATGTATAACATTTGATCAATATAAAACTCTTTTAACATCTTAGTCCCATATTTTACCTGAGATTAATTTGAAACTAACTTGTGGTTATTTTACCTCAGGTGAACTTGTGACTAATATGTGGTTATTTTACCTTAGGTGAATTTTAGACTAACATGTTGTTATTTTACCTCAGGTGAATTTGAGACTAACATGTTGTTATTTTACTTTAGTTGAATTTGAGACTAACATGTTGTTATTTTACTTTAGTTGAATTTGAGACTAACATGTGGTAATTTTATCTCAGGTGAATTTGAGACTGACGTGGTAATTTTACCTCAGGTGAATTTGAGACTAACATGTGGTTATTTTACCTCAGGTGAACTTGAGACTAATATGTGGTTATTTTACCTGAGGTGGATTTGAGACTAATATGGGGTTATTTTGCCTCAAGTGAAATTGCGACTAACATAACGTTATTTTACCCGGGTGAATTTGAGACTGACATGTGGTTATTTTACCTGGGTGAATTTGAGACTGAAATGTGGTTATTTTACCTCCGGTGAATTTGAGACTAACAAGCGATTAATTATTATAGTTGCAAATAAAATAAAATGGGCTTTAACATCCTACTTTAGTCCATCAAACAGGATGATAATGATAAACATTTTTCCATGCTGTGGGTTACGTTGGGAATTTCCTCCCTATCCTTCATCCAGCTTTAAAGCCAAATGCAAGCCAACACTTTTCCATCCCATCCTACCAACTAGACACAGTTTATCCATTCTGTAACCTGGGGACATATCAGGTAATTACACAGCTCATTCCCTGTGAGGCTCTGTAGGTATCTGTTGCTATCACAAAGACACAAACACAAGCAATTTTTTTCTAGCTACATAATTGTTACGGCAAATAAAAATATATTTCAAATCAACAATGTAAGATCAATGAATAATATTTCCCTCCTAGCGCCTTATACAACATATATCCCATTTTCGTTATCTCAGTAGATGCAGAGAGAGAGAGAGAGAGAGAGAGAGAGAGAGAGAGAGAGAGAGAGAGCTTAAACTCCCAGTCCAATACAACCATTCACTTTAAAATCCTAGTATCATGAGAGTGTGAGAGAGAGAGAGAGAGAGAGAGAGAGAGAGAGAGATTAGGTTTGACCTCCACCCCACACAAACTAGGTCATTTCGGGACTAACATATGATTTAATTTTATTTCAATAAATCGCTTGCACGTAGGGGTCTTTATCAGTGGGAGGAAACCGGAGGACCGGGAGTAAACACACAAGAATGGACAGGCGACGGTAGATGCAGAAAAGTGGTGCTGAACCCCATTTCTTTTCCTTTTAAACCTAAGAAAATCTCCTTTGTGCTAGGCTTGTATTCATAAAATTAGAAATTCTCTTTGTATCAGAAGTAATGAAGGGTAATTTCACTATATATTACTGATAATGCTTAATCTATTTGACCATCACAAGTCAAATGTCCATTCAGTGTCCATTTACGCAAAGTGACCGTGGGTAACATTCACTAATAAATTAGAACCATCACGAAATAATTACAATCATCAATTAACAAACTCCCTTGACGAAACTGCCCACACGTTCGTTAATCGTGGTGATCAGTCCGAGTCCGTGTATACACCACTAGTCAATATCAATTAAAGACAGAGAAGAATTAACTGAACCTCGACCGGCCATTCGTTTTCCTTTGTTCTAACTCTTGCTAGTAATTAGTCCCGTAATTCGTTTATTTATTTATGTACCTGAGAAGTCCAGTAAATTGTTAATTCATTTATGAACCTGTGAAGAAAATGAGTTTATTTCTAGGACACGTAAACTCATACAGGTTGTGTAGGACATGCACCGATTGACTGAGAAGGACCGGGTATCGTAGGTTCTCAGGAGCCCCTCTAGATTTAGGGGGGGGGAAAAAAAATAAGGAGCCCCGCGGGGTTTGCAGGCCACTCTATAAAAGGAGCCCCTCTAGGTTCAAGGACGCCTATAAATAAGGAGCTCCTCTAGGTTTGCAGGCTACTCTAAAGAAGGAGCCCCTCTAGGTTTGAGGGCGCCTATAAATAAGGAGCCCCTCTAGGTTCACGTCCACTCCAAAAAAAGAGCCTGTCTAGGTTTGTGGGCCCTGTTAAAAAAGGAGCCCCTCTAGAAAAGGAGGCCCTCTAAGTTTTATGGGCCTCTGTAAAGAAGTTAATGAAAGGGTTACATCTAAATATTAAGACCAAAAACAGATTTTGTCTGGGTCCCGAGATATAATTAAAACAGTGCTAGTACTAAATACTAATCCTAACTCACGACCTAGATCTAACCCTTACCCAAACCGATGATCCTCAGCAACATCCAAATGCCTTAACCCTATTTGAAGAAATCTGCAGGTGACCTGAGAGATTGATCTGGTGTATTAAGAACAGATTTATTGACAATTTATATGGATTTATATTATTCCTTTCCACAGGACATATCAAGTTGGTGAGATATCCATGTACTCAGCATTCACTCAATATCAAAATTGGTAAAAATTTGAAATTTTGCTGCACCAACAGGGCTAGAGAGAGAGATAGAGAGAGTGGGGTTTAATGTCCACATGAAGCAAACTAGGTCATTTCAGGACTAACATATGGTTCAATTATATTTCAATTATTCGCTTGTGCCTAGGGGTATTTCGCAGGGAGAGAGGACACTGAAGGCTCAGAAAAAACATGGTTGGACCGTGTACCTTGTCATGTACAAGTGGAGAATTGAAACGCCATGTGACGCGCTGACAAACTTTATGAAATAATATGCACCCGTTAACCACGGTAGCTAAGTGACTAGGACGCTAGCGGACTTAGTTCATCTGGATTTCAACCTCGTGGGTTTTTTCCGGGTATCCTCCGGTTTCATCCCACTGCTAAAGATCCCTACGCGCAAGCGAATTATTGAAATAAAATTAAACCATATGTTAGTCCCGAAATGACCTATTTTTTTTCGAGTGGAATTTAAACCCCATTTCTCACTCTCTCATCTGGATTTTCTGGCATGGTTTCCACCACATCCCACCCCCGTCAGTGGTGCAGGACAGAGGACCTGGCAAGGAAAGCTATATAGTTGTCCGAATGGGACAAAAACCAATGGTCGTTTATACATATGGGTGTGAACAGTAGGGCGTTAAACCCCATTTCAGTCGACACAGGGATCGAACCTGGACAGAATCTCTATCTGGCACCACAGACAATAGCAATCCAACAGAGCAGTTAATCCTGGTAAGAATGTAACAATCACACAGAATTTGCAAAGCTTTCATAGTTTTGATTTTTCAACATTTGTTCCAAATCTAAAACTTGGTACTTTCTCCTTGATCTCGGTCTGAAAACATTGGATTTTATATATTGACTTACTCCATCTGACAACACTTGATGTTAATTCAAAGTTTTACAATCATGGATAAAGGCAGTGTTGAAACATAATCCATGGTATGATCCTGTTTCAACAGAATAAATCAAATATGAAATTAAAATGTGTATCCATAGAAACAAGAAATTTAATCTTGTATAGAGATTATCTCATCACTCATCAAATTTTAAAACCATATTAACTTAATTCATTCGAAAAAGTTTGGTGCCTTTAACTGAAATTGCTTGTAAACACAAATACATCTCATTTAAAATATCATTTGTTTATCTTTTATCGACTTTTGTAAGACTGATTAAAAAGAGGCCCATTAAAAGAGGTCTATCAAATATTATAGGAGATCATTTCCTGCTTTATTGTTTCAGCCGAACGCAGACGATAGAACATTTTAGCCGAACATTATCGAAAACAGAAGATGTTAAAATATTGACAAACGTTCATTTTATTGTATCTCTGTAAATAGTAAACAGAATTGGATCATTTTTGGAAAGATATTCGCTTTAGCAATGCAACTTTTACAATCCATCACTGAATGTTTAGAGACTTTGTATCTATCTTAATGGAGCAATTAGAATTAGTGGTAATTATGTAGCAGCTTATCGTTAGATACCTATCATTTTACACAATTGTTGCATTTAAACGATTTCAACCCAATTTATATCAGAGCCTGCAGACTGCTGAAATAATGATTTTAACCAATGAAATGATTTCTAAAACCACAGTTACAATGATACCACTTTTAAAACCACAGTTACAATGATACCACTTTCAAAACCACAGTTACAATGACACCACTTCTAGAAAGTTACACCTCTTCTAGAAAGTTACAATAATACCACTTCTAGAAACTAAAAATGATACCACTTCTAAAACCACAGTTACAATGATACTACTTTTAAAACCACAGATATAATGATACCACTTCTAGAAAGTTACAATGATACCATTTTCTCAAACTAACAGTTACAATGGTACCACTTTTCAAACCATGGTTAGAATGATAACATTTCTAAAATAACAGTTACAATGATACCACTTCTAGAAAGTTACAATGATACCACTTCTAGAAAGTTACAATGATACCACTTCTAGAAAGTTACAATGATACCACTTTTGAAACCACAGTTACAATGATACCAATTATACTACTCTTAAAATCACAGTTACAATAATACCACTTTTAAAACCATGGTTACAATGAAACACTTCTAGAAAGTTACAATGATACCACTTCCAGAAAGTTACAATGATACCATTTCTCAAACTAACAGTTACAATGATACCACTTATAAAACCAACAGTTGCAACAATGCCACTTATAAACTAACACACTTACATCTTAGTCTTCCATTAAAAAAACAAAAAGTAGAAAAGATTCAATAGCCCTTTTCACTATGTAAGCAACAAAACAAAATAGGAAAGAACACCTGAAAAATACTTTAAAACTATTACAGTAGTAGAACACCCTGAAATACTTAAAAACACTTACAGTAGCATAACATCCTTAAAATACTTTAAAACACTATCAGTAACAGAACACCCTTAAAAGCTTTAAAACACTTACAGTAACACAGAACACCCGAGAAATACTCAAAAACACTTACAGTAGCAGAACACCTGTAAAAGCTTAAAAATACTTACAGCAACAAAACACTTGAGAAAGAGGCAAAAACACTTACAGTAACTTCCTTAACTACTCACAGATCATTATTTCTAAAATTCAGATAAAATGTAAAATTTTTTAAATCCAACAAAATGTTTATAAAGTATAATTATCTATTTCTGCCAGAAAATCAAACTCTGCCCTGTACATTATGCAAATTATTTAAACTAACCCCAAAATATTTAATTAAAATTCTCCCTGTATTCATAATAAATAGAAAACCCACACAAAATAGAAAATCCATTTTCTAGTATATCGGATACATCTACACATAAATAGAATTCCAATAGAAAACTTTTAAAAAAAAATCCAACTAAAAATAACCACAATCAATTTTCTGATGTATACACATTTATACCTCAAATATACACAGATCACAAATTATCTAGAACATAACGTTGTACCAGAGAATTAAATCCTTTTTTAAATCCTGCGGTAAGAAAGATCACAAAATATAGTATTACCGCAAGTTTAATTCCAGTATAAATGAATTCCATTAATCCTGGCGTTCACAAATAAATATCCCTGATGTTTCGTCTGATAATCTTGGTTGTTGTCATGAATGGAACGACGTGTCTTACGGACGTTTTCCTCGTTGTCGATGACGAAAACATGAGACAACAATTGACTATATTAATCTCACAACAAGAATAAACAAGTTTTATAACTTCAAACATGGAAGAGTTGATCGTATACTAGCTACGAGCGACTTGTCTGTCGAGTTGTTTAACAGTCAAGAATCAATATACGTACACACTAGTAGTACCGAATGCCATTTCTCTCTGTACAACATGACTATATAGTCACTATACCATACATACACATAGCTCAAGCGTTTTTTTAAACAATAAATTTTATTGGCTTATTTTTTTCATGTTTCAAGATTGGGAGTATAAATAACAGGGATAAAAACTATAAAGGAATTCCCACAAAATCAATTCATGGCTCTAGGCCGCAGATGTTAATATTGTAAAATCACACTGTAATATACATGTGCTAGAGAGAGAAAGAGAGAGAGATGGTTGACAGAGTGAGTGAAAGAGAGAGAGAGAGGGGGAGAGAGAGGGAGCCATGGCTTGGTAATATAAGGTGTCTGCACAACAGTGTCAGCATGTACAACAGTGACACACTCACCGGTGGAGAATTACCCATGAAAGAGAGAGAGACAAATGGCTATTTTGGTCCACTTGGTAAAAAACAAATCATTACGGTCCAATTTTATTTCAATAATTCACTTTCACATAGGGGTCTTTAGCAATAATTGGTTTTGAAGTTTGGAGGAGAGGCAGGGTTTACGAAATGAAATTTAACATTCTATTTTTCTGTTCTGACCAGACAAGTAAAGATGGCTGGGTTAAGTGAGTAAGATGCCAGGGTCTGTTTCACGAAATTTTAAGTAAGATAAAATTCAAATTTTAGTAAATTTTGGATAATATTAGATTGATTTTAGTGCTAAGCCAATTAAAATTGTAGAATCTACTAAAATGTGGATTTTATCTTTAGTTAAGATTTCAAGAAATAGGGCCCTGAAATCACAGGGCTAAGTGAGTAAAAGGTCATCTTATAGTAGGCCGTAGCACCAATGTTCTGTCAAAATTTCCCTCATATGCCTGCTTTCCATTGCCCAGTGTGAGCAGAACAGTAGGACGTTAAACCCCATTTCCTTTTATTTTGCCACCTAAAACAAAAGTGTTTCTACTCCCTTTGTTCTATATTCCTGGTTTAAAACAAAAATTTAAAAATATCACATTGTCTTTGACAAGCTCATCAATTATTAAAACTCTTTGTATTTTCTTTTTCTTCTTTATCTCCCTGTATGATGCCAATCAACGAAGGCTAGTCCTAACAACAATAACTTTATTGGATCTTTGCTGACAGTTAAAATTAGCACAGTAACATTCTTTATACCATGCATGTTTTACTCTACTCAACAGTGTGCTTGCTATAAGGGGACCCACAGTGTGCTATTAGGGACCAATGGTGTGCTATTAGGGATCAAAGGTGTGCTTTTAGGCGACCCACAGTTTGCTATAAGGGGACCCACAGTGTGCTATTAGGGAACCCACAATGAACTATTAGGGACGCACAGTGTGCTTTTAGGGGACCCACAGTGTGCTTTTAGGGACCAATGGTGTGCTATTAGGGGACCCACAGTGTGCTTTTAGGGACCAACATTAATATTGTGCTATTAAGGGACCCACAGTGCACTATTAGGGACCCACAGTCTGCTATTAGGGACCAATATTGTGCTATGAGGGGACCAACTGTATGCTATTAGGGAACAACTGTATGCTATGAGGGACCAACAGTGTGCTATGGGGGAACCATTGTGTGTTATGAAGGGACCACAAGCATGGTATGAAAGACCAACAGTGTGCTATCAGGGGACTGACAGTGTGCTATCAGGCGACCAACAGGTCTTCTATGAGGAACCAACTAAAGAACTATTAGCAGCTCAGAGTGTTTTTGTCCCATCCACATGACTAGACACTGTTCCTCTACATCCTGTACAATTGACATGAGGGAAACCACCCATGACTTTCTAAGTCAACACCAAGATCAAACCCAAAACCACTGTGGTGCGCAAAATAAAATTTTACTGACAACCTGAAGCTGCATATACCCCACTCACCATGGTTACTAGACTGCAAAATTAAATATATATAGCTTTTATTTTCTTTAAACAGAAAGTCGATATTTCACTTTCTTCAAGCAAATCCAACTGCAGAAAACAGAATTGAACCAACATTTCATCACACAACTTCACTCTTCCAAAATACTCACTAATAGATCATCCAGTCTCACCGATTACTGGCAGGTTATCCAGTCTCACCAATTATCCACTAGCAGATCATCCAGTCTCACAGATTACCCACTAGCAGGTTATTCAATAGGAAATACATGTCAACGACACCAAAGAGGTGGAAGCCAACGTTTTAGCCCCACATTATTGGACGAGAAAGTTCATCAGGATTTTCAGATAGGGTATCCCTTGTCGGTGGTACAGGAACGAGGGCCTACGAAAAATTGATGTCCTGCGTATACAATAGTATGCACATAAAAGAACCCTTGGCAATTGGAATTCGATATAAGAGTAGACCATTGTGTTGCTGCCAAGACAAAGGCATGGTTTTGATTCCCCAGTTGTACGTAACAAGGAGTGGTGTTGCTTGTCCATTCTCTTGTGTTTTCTTGGGTCCTCAGGTTTCCCCCACTGCTAAAGACACCTACGCGCATGTAAATTAATGTGTTAGTCGCTAAATGACCTACTTTGTGTCAAGTGGACATTAAACCCCATTTCTCTCTCTCTCCCATTTATGTTATGAAGGATTTGGGGTGATGGCAGTGATCTGGTAACAGTTACAATGCAAATATAATACAGCATGGATGAAGTGCACAATTAAACAGATCAATGTATATCGCCCTGAAGACATGTTTTTAAGATTGATTTTTGCAGGGAGAATGCTGAAAGTTGTTATGTAAAACAACCACCATGACATACATCTGAGCTTGATTCTCAGTCATCTGATCCTTTCAAGTATTAATAATTTTCTTGTATGTTTACATTACAAAGTAAATAGAAATGGCATTAGATGTCTCATATGTAGGACACTGCTCATAGTTGCCACATTAAATAAAGTATTTCAGTATCATTTATTCCAAAATAGCGCATTAAATTGTGTGTTGGGTCTGTAGCAGTGGGAGCAAGGCGGAGAAAACCTAAGAGGTTGGACAGACAACCCTACTCCTTGTCATTGTACAACCGGGGAATCAAAACCACATCACTTGATTCTCCCGAATTCTAACTGCCAAGGGATCCTATATGTGCCCGCTAATGTTATTTGTCTCATCTAAATGAATATATGTCGTCCATTTGCAGGTTTTCACTGAAAGAGAGAGTTTAAGGTCAACTTGAAACAAACCAGGTCATTTCGGGACTAACATATGGTTCAATTTTATGTCAGTAATTCACTTTCGCATAGGGGCCTTTAGCTGTCAGAGGAAACTGGAGAAAACGCATGATGGTGGACAGGAAGAAATCGAAGCCACGGCAGTTGACTCAATGACAGACCTTCTGATGCAACCATTCAGCCATCCACCCCATTTAAAAACTAGGAAAATAGTAAAAATATTCTTTTGTTGAGACAGACTGGTAAACGGTCGAAGTGAAATCTGTGGTGTTAGTTACTAATAATATAACCATTCAATACCCAATTCTTTGATGTATCAGATTCTCAATATCATCAGCAACTAACATATGTTACGCAGACTAATTCATGCCATATATACTTCACTGAATACGTTCAGTAAATAACATATGTTTAACAGAATTAATTCATGCCTTCTTTCCGTCACGGTGTGTTATGTTTGTCAGTTTGTGTGTGTTGTGTTTGCTAGTTCGTGTGTGTGATGTTGCCATCTTCGATGACAACCTGTAGCTGGTAAACATGAAATAGATAAATAAACAAAAGATTTTAATTTACATGGATGACAGAACAAGACCTGTTTAATTAAGGTAAAAATTGTTTGAGGTTATCTGAGGTGTTTGTTTGGTGAATGATCGTGAATGATCGAAAAAATCATTTATATTTGAGTCATTGGAAGTAAACAGGGGGGAACCTTGGAGTTTTTGTACCGACATGGCTTAAATGTACAGGCAGTATGCTACGAGGTACTCTGTTTTTTTTGAGGTATAGAACGAGCATCCCCTGTTCCTTACCAGAAATTCCTTCCTTCACCACTAACAAGTAAATCAATGCATTACACACACACAGTCTTTTTGTCACACTTCACACATCTTTGTTCTATGAACCCAGTCTAGTGAATTGTTAAAACATTCTGGAACCTGATATTGCATGCAGCAGGCTTTTCTGCGCCGTTCACCTTCAGTCTTTATCGGAGGAACCTAATCTAGAGACTTGTTAAATATTCTGACACCTAATATTGCATGGAAGCTCTTCTGTGCCATTCCCCTTCAATCATCTTTGTCCCCGAAACCCAGTCTAGCAATCCACTACACGTTCTGGGGTCTAACATTTATTGAATTAACTCAACGTCTGTAATTTCAGATGGCAGGTGGGCTGAAATGACCTGCTAAGTTTAGATACTTGTGGAACAGTTATTAACTTCAATATCCACATCGTCAGTTTTTACATTTCATAGTTTTCTTAATTTGGTCATTTTCATATCCCACAAATAAAAGTTGATGTTTAAGGTCAAAGGTACATCATGTAGACAAGAAAACAAACATAGTTTCTAATTCTTACATGCTTCATGGATCAAGTACCGCGACTAACGCTATTAATAACAAGAAATAAATATTGATATTCTGACAAATCAACGACATGTCGGGACACACTTCACTAAAATCATAATCAATTATTCACCAAGTAAGTCGATCGAGTAGAACATTTTTGCCATCATTCACCTAACCAGGAACAATGCAACGTATTTCTGTGTTTATTCCCTTGAGATTTTATTTTACCAGAATTAACATGAAGTTATCGTTAACCCATTTCAACTGTATGCCAGTTACACGATGTCAATATCTTATCATTAACTCAATTGAATCGAAAGCTGGTTACATTCTTATATTAAAACCCTGCAACAGATCATGGGGTTTGATAATGATGCCTCTAGGCACTGAATCCCAACTTAAAATGGTTGAGAAATAGGGTTTTAACATTTGATGAACACTAACTATGTTACATATCACAGCTTTCTGGTCCACAGTCTATCCCTGGGTTAGGGTTAGGGTTGGGTCAAGGAATAGGGTTTTAACATTTAATGAAAACAAACCATCGTTTCATATAACAGGTTTCTGGTCTACAGTCTGTGTCTGCTTTATTACAATAATATGGTAGGCCTATAATTAATATGAAATGCCATAATAATACAGATTAAAAGATTATTATTTATTGATTCAATTATTTTAGAGAAGAGAATCTGGAATTATGACAGAGATAATTTGATATCGTCATTGTTCAAAACACAAAACAATTTCACACATGATAATTCTGTTCATATTTATGTTGAGTCAAGGTCGACGATCTAGATTATCAAATTGTTAAAACCACTGATCGAATAGTTACAGCTGATTGGACAATGAGTTCCATGGTTTGAAATGTCTTATTTCTTCCCCCAAAATTTAACGGTATATATATCATTGGTTGAAATGATTGCGTTGTGTTGACTGGATGTTAAACCCCATTTCTGAGTCTCTCTCTCTCCTTCCCTCTAAGTCTCCCCTTTTCCCTCTCTCTTCCTCAACCCCCCTCTCTTTCCCTCTCTCTTGCTCCATCTCTCCATCCCCTCCCTACCCCTTTACCCCCTTACCTTGATTCATGAATTTAAACCCTGATCATGACAGACAAACAACTGTTAATTGTCGTAATATCTTTACATGTTTTTACATCACAGCATCAATAATGTAATGAAATGTAAATTTAACGTCTTTCGTCCAGCTCTACAAGTCGCTAGAAGATTTATATATAATTACTCCAGTCTGTCAGCATTACACCTCTTAAATACTGTGGAGTTTTTTTTTTCACTTCTCTGCATCACAAAGAATTCTTGAGCTATATTAAACTTATCTTATCAGTGCCCAACTATAGCTGGGTAGACTGGGATATAATGTCTTCTACCAATACCCCATTATAGCTGGGTAGGCTGGGATACAATGTCTCCTACCACTACCCCCACTATAGCTGGGAAGACTGGGGTACATCATCCTACCACTGCCCCACTATAGCTGGGTAGACTGGGTACATCATCTTACCAGTACCCCATTATAGCTGGGTAGACTGGGGTACATCATCCTACCACTACCCCATTATAGCTGGGTAGACTGGGGTACATCATCCTACCACTACCCCATTATAGCTGGTTAGACTGGGGTACATCATCCTACCAATACCCCACTATAGCTGGGTAGACTGGGTACATCATCTTACCAGTACCCTATTATAGCTGGGTAGACTGGGGTACATCATCCTACCACTACCCCATTATAGCTGGGTAGACTGGGTACATCATCTTACCAGTACCCCATTATAGCTGGGTGGAGTGGGATACAATGTCTCCTACCAATACCCCATTATAGCTGGGTAGAGTGGGTACATCATCTTAACAGTACCTCATTGGGTAGACTTAGGTATTACCACTACCTCATTATGACTGGGATACACTACCAGTACCCATTTACGGCTGAGTAGACTAGGATATACCAAACTAATGGATACAGTCTCTCAAGTCTCTCAACCAGATTGAAGATCGAAAAAATGAAAATGAAATGAAATGTGGTTTAACGTCCTACTCTTTTGCACCTAACCTGGGCTAATGGAAGACGGGCATACGCCATATACAGTGTGTTATGAGGGAAATTTTGCCCGGGCAGCGGCGCTACGGCCTACTCTTATATCGAATTCCAACTGCCGAGGGATCTTTTACGTGCACTCCAATGTGTACACGGCACCTCGGTTTTTTGTCCCATCCGAACGACTAGGCAGCTGTCCTTGTCAGGCCCTCCTTCTGCATCACTGACAAGGAGAAATCACGCCGGAAAATCGAGATGAACTTTCTCGGCCAATGCAGGGATCGAACACCCGACCACCAGGCTAGCGAACCAGCGCCTTATCCACTTAGCCACCGTGACCCCCAAGATCGAAAAAAGGGGGTTGGGATGGCCTAGTGGTCTAGAGTGCCGCGCTTCGACCTCTAGCTGGCCGATCACCTCCGGCTTGCAGCTACTGTTTCTATCCCTGGTGTGAGCGTATGTGGCATGAAGATAGGGGCGCTTTCTCAACCTCGTGGGTTTCCTCCGGGCACTCCGGTGAACCCCTACTGCTACAGACCCTTACGCGCAAGCGAATTATTGAAATAAAAAATTGAAACCGTGTGTTAGTCCCAAAATGTCCTAGTTTGTGTCAAGTGGACGTTAAACCCCATTTCTCTCTCTCTCAGATCGAAAAAACAATAACAATCTAAAGTCAACTTCAAAGAATTTTTTGTTGTTATTGTAGTACAAATCAGCAAGTACTGAATATAATATGACTAAAGGGTAGACTTGATATATTAAAGGATTAATATATACAAAATAGCACACTTAGTAGATATTCATGAATTATCTCACTAGGAGATCTAAGTACATTGTCCAATTATCATAATTACTATAATTTATTGTATATCTTTCAACTGTAGAAAATAAAGAGACCTTGTGTAAGTATTATTCTCATATATTTATACTTAATGTAATATATTTGTTATTATTCATGTAGTATATGGTGTTTGTTATTCTTCATGTAATATATGGTATTTGTTATTCTTCATGTAGTGAATATGATATTTGTTATCCTTCATATGATATTTGTTATTCTTTATGTAATATATGATATTTGTTATTCTTCATGTAATATTTATTATTATTCATGTAATATATATAATATTTGTTATTCTTAATGTAATATTCAATATTTGTTATTCTTCACATAATATATGGTATTTATTATTCTTCATGCAATAAATGACATTTGTTATTCTTCACGTAATATATAAATATGGTTTGGTTTCCATTCCAAGCTTGTCTCTGACAAGGAGCAGGGTTGTCTGCCCATCCTCAAGGATTTTCTCTGGGTCATCTGGTTTCCTCTCACTGCTAACAACTCAAGCATGCAAATGGATTATTGAAATAAAACTGCACCATGTTTGTCCTAAAATGGTCCAGTTTGTGTCATGTGAGCGTTGAACCCCATTTATCTCTGTCTCTCCGACGGGTTAAATTCTATCTCCGTCTCTCGGTTGATTTAATAATTTAAGAATGTCTGTCTCAGGCAGAGAAATAACCTTCCATTATCAACACCCCTATTCCCTAAACTAATATACACAACCCTTGTAATCCATACTTCTATAAAATTTCTCTCTATGATTCCCTCAAGATTTTTCTCTCCACATGCATCTAACGAATTTAACCTCATCTATAACTATTATTGAGTTCCACAGTGCCTTGTCATATTTGAGGTCTGCCCCTACCCTGATGATGAAATGGATTATTCTATCTGGGTCCAGATATTTTCCACAAATCACCTGTGACACCTCGATATATCAAAGTTTTTCCCCTATTACACATTAAACGATGCAAGTACGTCTTGATTAGCCCAGTTAGAACAGAACAGCAGGATGCAGGCCAACAGCCACGAGGGTCTAAAGGGGGTTGCGGGGGTCTTAGTCCCATCAAAAAACAAAAATTAGCCCCCCCCCCCAATATTTTGCCAACAATAATGATTCGTTAGGAGTGTTTTAGTCGGCCACATCCTCAGCCCCTCAAAAAATTTCCATAGCCCCACCAAATTTTATGAGCTGGCTACGGGCCCGGTAGGATGTTAAACTCCATTTCATTTTATTTCAAGTCACACAAGATAATTTCTTCCTGGTTTCATCTGGGAATGGAACTTCACAATGTTTTCATCTTGACCCGACCCGATGACATGTTTTGTGAATGCACGAGGGAATAAAGATATCCTTTTAAATTATTGAGATAAATTTGGAATGAAACACATGTGAAATATAAAAACTGTTGATATGATAAAATAGAACGATGCAGACAGGGAACTTGGGTCTCACGGGTCTTACTAAACAGAACACAGATAAAAAAACAGCAATTAAATATTAGCTAATTGTAATATCATTACGAACAATAACATCCTCTTGGGAGCACGACAACTTAGTTACAAGCGCTGCAAAGTTTCTCTGTTAATTTTACAAAGGGCATGAGTAACCTTTATCATAGATTCTATGAAAATAATCAAACAGAATGAAACATAATCCAGAGTCTGGATATGTCTGGAAATATTTTCCATAGACCAAAAAACTTCAATAATATCATCTAATTTATAAGTGAATTTTTAGAACCAATTTATAAAAAAAATATCATGTTATTTATTAGATTATCTCTGTGTTCATCGGACCAGATGGGAAACGTGGTATTCTACTGTATCGAAAATTAAGAATTAAATAATAACTTCGCATCAACAGCTGATTCGGATTATTCTGATTGGTCTGACACCTAATCGACGTTCATTTCGTAATTATATGAGAGGATCATTGTTTTATAAATTATAATCCATAATAATAATAATAATAGTGCACTTCTAACATGCTTAATTCCTTACACTAAGTATATGCATCGTAGCACTACAAAAAGTCTATTGTGCAGTTTCAACTGTTCAACGCCGACTGGGCTAATGGAGATGGGCATATGCCATGGAATGTACCAAGAGGGAAATTTTGAATTTTGGAATTCCAACTGTCAATGGTTTCTTTGCATCAGCGCACGCTGTCGATCGCCATTTCAGCCAACTGCGATAAAAATATAATTTTGGCGTTAAAATATTCAATCTGGCGAAATTTTTGGCGATTCTTTTGGCTAAAAAAATTTCATGCCACACAGTTTGGATTTCCACGCCATGCACACACGTTGTTACAATCTGTCACGCTTGGCTGAGTCATTTATCAATCAATCAAGTACTAATCCTTTGTCTCTTGATCAATCTCGGATTAGCGTTGATTAGTATATACAGTAAGAGTAGAAATAAACTAATCAAGAGACAGACGATTTAATTGTTTGTCTCCAAATACGAATCGGTGGCTTTTTTTGACGGTTTCTATATATTCAAAATGGCGGACACCGTGAATAATACTCGTTCGATTTGTGTGAGATTATTGGACTATGACGTCTGTTTTATCCTTTTCCTACTCCTGTTGCACGTATCGTTAATAAATGAAGCCGGGTTTGTTGTTAAAGTTTATATGGAAGTCGATATTAAACGCCTGAAACGAACGAACGAAAGTCAGTTATAATCACATGCCATTAATAATAATGGGCCGTAAGCGAATCTTGGAACAGCCTTCGTCAAGGTCCGATAGAAGATTTTTTTTGTATTTCACCACCAAAATACTCACGAACTGACTATATAATAGTTAAGAAATAGATAACGTAAATGGAATATGCTGAAAATTTGAGTCAGTTTGTTTCCTTTGAGTCAAGATTCAGTTCTTAGACCTTACATAATGTATGTTTGTGCATTTGAAAAATGTAGATCTCTTAAGGATGAATGAACATTTTCAAATCCTTGATATATCAGTAAGTGCTTGGTCACAATTTCTGTTATAAAGAAAAATATTCATTAAAAACAAATACACTGTGTGGTTACCCCAGATGTTGAAAAATCTCTAAAAAAAATGGGCTTCTGCAAAGCAGTGAAGAATTTTGTAAATTGTAATATCATATGTATATTATATGTAAATAAAAATTACTGAAAAAATATAATAGAATAGATATTCGTCCTTTTTTTTTGGCGGAAAAAATATATGGCTAATAAATTAAAACGAAAAATTGGTGGAAGAAAAATTGAACCCAGAGTGAGCACTGCTTTGCATGGTAACCAATGTGTACCCAGGACCTTGGTTTTTCGTCCCATCTGAATGACTATATGCTATCCCTTAGAAGGCTCTCTGACCTACACCACTGACAAAGGGGGCAGATCTGCGTAGTTAATTAATTAGGGATTGTTAACCAACCCCATGCTACTCTGCCCTGCCCCGCCTAACAGTAACAATCCAAAAGCTCTGTGTGTCATGTTTACCATTCCTTCAAACCCATTGGTGAACCAACTCCCAACTAAACATTTTATTTTCAAACAATATGCTGAATGGGATTTGGGAAAACTTCTCCCTCTACATTATAGTTCTAGAATTACATGGTTTGATTCTATTTCAATACTTTGCTTGCGCACAGCGGTTTTCTTAGCAGTGGGAGGAAACCAAGGACCCAGAGAAAATCCATGAAGTAGGACAGGCGACTCCTCTCCTTGTCTCGCACAAGCCTAGACTAACAACAGACCACTAAACCCCTGCCAAAGTATTAAAAGAGTGAAAGCTCTCTGCCAATTTCTCGATTCATTAATCTTAAATTTCAGTTTCTGCGTCCCTAACAATAAGTGATGGAGTTAGACCATCTATTTTTTCTTATATCTTGGACACCTTACAGTGTAAATGTAGTTCCTGTTGCTAGTGACAAGAAATAACATTGGGAATTATTTTGTAGTCTGCATCCAGATAGAATAATGAGCAAGAATTAGCGTGGTTATCTCCCTTGCTATATAGATTTATTTAAACTAAAGTATAAGTGTATTGATTGTTCCATTACAACATTTAATGTAAGGGAGATAACTACTGCATGATTATCTACACAATTTTAACAAATTTGTGAAATGACATTGTGTTTAACGAACTATTGTTCTGCTCAACTGGGCTCATGAAGAACGGCATACACCATGGGCCTACAGTGTAGCCTACTTAGAGGGCAATTTTGCTTGGACAGCAGGGCTTAAAGTGCGAATCCCGAATTTCATAGAATCTGAAAATTACAAGTTCGTATACGTATGAAATATTAACGCCAAAATACAGAGGAATTGTGTATTTACCTTGTCTGAAAAGTTCAGTTCAAAATATTCAGTCGTTTGGACGTGAACGTCAAAATCGCACCACAATCAAATATCCGGACACTAGACTTTTTAAATAGTTGAACTTGATAAATGCGACTACATGCGATACCTATTGTACACTTCATAAATAGAGAGCTTGCGGCACTCAGCATGTAGACGCGTATTATCCAGGCACTTTTTAGGATGCAACTAAGACGCCGGTCTTCAAACACAGAGCAATACCGACAATTGGAAATTTTTTGAAAACGTATCACAACGCTTGAGGTAGTTACTAGGGGCTAAGTTATAAGTTATTAAAGGCCTTTCATACAAAATTAAGCAATTTTAAGCCCCAAAATGTAACTGGGATTATTCCTTTAAATCAAATTCCAACTGCCAACGGATCTTTTAGTGAGAAAAGAGAGAGAAATGGGGTTTTAGATCTTTCATTTGCACGCCATTGTGTACACAGGACCTCAGTTGTTCACCCAATCAAAACAACAAAAATTGACCCATTTTTTAATGAAAAGCATTATATCTCTTACCACATTCAGTGCACCAATAGACGCCATTACCAATATCAGTCGAGAGGTGATGTTGAGATTATAGCAGGATTCTGAAGCTAAATCATCGTACTAATCTATGTCCAGTAACCAGTTACTTGTGCAAAATGCTTCATTCCTGTCCTCTTCTATCCAAGAAGGGGGGGTGGGTGGTTTTGAAATCCCTGGTTGTACATGGTAAGGAGTAGGGTTGCATGTCCATCCTTGTGGGTTTTCTCCGGGTACTCCGGTTTCCTCCCACTGCTAAAGACCCCTACGCGCAAGCGAATTATTGAAATGAGTGGGCTTTAACCCCTTTTCTCTCTCTATCCAAGAAAGCAATATGGCTACTTATACTATATCTTTACGCGGACCATCCTTTTCTACAATAGTTGTGATGAAAGCAAAGTTTATGACGTGATAGCATGGCGTCAGGCATGTGGCAGACAGCATGGCGTCAGACCATTGACAGATCACAGGATCTCTGGGCCATGAAGTCCGTGGTGTATCACTACATGTTGTGAGGTTATATGCGGCAAATTGGACCAAAATAGCCATTTCTTTATTGGTACAACTGACAAGAAATCTCTGTCACAATATTTCAAATTGCCAGGGTAGAACTTTTTTTGCTGTCTTAAATACTACATATTGAAGAGGAAGAATACAGGCTTTTTTCAGAGAGAAATAAAGAATACTTTGCAGACAATAAATATAACAGATAAAAAAATCGGTTGAAATACATTGTAATCTCAAAGAACAGACAAGTAGAAATGCCATGATCCCGATACTGACAAAAAGATGTCATTTGAATCAATAGATTTATAATTTAAGAAATTTCACAATGGATGGCTCAAGGATAAGATTTAATCCCAAATGGTCTGCCCCCACCCACCTCTCTCTTTGTTTACATAGTTTTTATTTAAGACTATATATAGTTTATATTTAAGACTAGCCATACATAGTTTTCATTTAAGACTAGCCATACATAGTTTTTATTTAAGACTAGCCTTACATACATAGTTTATAGCCATACATAGTTTTTCTCGAGTATTTCAACACTAGTCATATACATGTATCCAGTTATTCTAAATTATCTGTTTGTCGTCTTATAAAGCAAGATTGTTTTTGTAAATTAATACAATATTATTCAAACAAACATTTAATCAGAGCAACGTATTTCATATCCGGAAACATTAACACAAGCCAATAACCATAATCAGAGCGATTATTCCCAACTAATAAAAAAAAACGGAATAACGTTAACACCCTGGGGGATACAGTCGAGAATACTGGACTGTTCATTAATACTAAGAGAACTTCTACGTGTAAGATAACGCGACCACTGAATAATAATAAGTGTAACAATGATAACTATATAACTTTAATCTGATTGGGTGAGGTATATCTATGAGCGATCGAATAAAATTAATTATTGACGATCAGATGGAGTTAAAACATCAGGAAGACAAAACGATTTTATCAGTCGCCTTTAATTAACATAAAAAAACTCCAATTCTTAAAGTCTTATCAATTTATAATAATAACCTCATCCATTCTTCTACAAATGTTATGAATCTTGCAAGTCTCTCAAACTCTAATTCATGATTGATTAGCTATCAAAGTTTGTGTTAGTAAGAGAGAGAGAGAGAGAGAGAGAAAGAGAGAGAGCACAACATTTAGTTAACTTGAGCTGAATATACGAGAGCCGCTCCAACAAAACCAGCAAAACCAGACGGATGGTCATTTTTATAAAAATAGAGCTGACACCATATTTGAATGATCCACAGCTACGCTTTCCAAAAATGCAATTCTTTTTAAATTTGTAGTGTCACCTGGAGTTGAGTACGACAGTTTATGCTTTTGTGCCCATAATACAAAATGACGTCATTTGACAAGTGTATCGTTTCGAGGGAGCGAGTCACATATATGACGACTAAACAAGATCATTATAGGTTTTATGCTTTTTTGTTTTTTGTTTAAATCTTTTGATTCTTATTATTATTGTTATTTACTCTGTAAATGTTGTGCTTCATAACGATAAGAGAGAGAGAAAGAAATGGTGTTTAACGTCCACTCGACACAAACTAGGTCATTTCGGGACTCCATAACGATAAGAGAATACTTGTCAAAACGTATTTTTAGAATAAAACCAGTGATTGTATCCCATAAAAATTGAGTTCTGTTAATGTGTTTCCCCAATCGCTAAATGCCACTGAAAGAATAATTTCTAGATTAATATTAAACTATCATAGGTTGATTAAGGCCAACGAAGGGAGAGTAGCGAATGTCTGGTGTTATTCTAGCAGTCGATTGACAGTATATCGTCTTGTTTAATCCTGTTAAAACAGGACTCCATGTTTCACAAAACTAGTTTACAAAACTAAATGAAAAAGGGTTTAACATCGTAATGTTTTGTACCGAATGAACTAGAAATGGTTAAATGTGTACATTTTTGATGATAAGGTTTGCAATTGATTCAAGATGCATGGTTTTGATTCTCTGCTGGTATGTGACACAAAATTGGGTTAAAGACCAATCTAACAGCTCTTACACATAAACTTAGTTATCTTAGCACTTTGAGCAGACACTATATTCTGCAGTTTAATGCAATGTAAGACGACTTATTATCATTATGTCAAACCTCCTGGGTTTCTCCGGGTCCTTCAATTTCCTGCCACTGCTAAAGATTAAACCATCTGTTACACCCTAGTTTGTGTCAAGTCTATTTCACTCTCCCAATATCTCTTTTGTAGTTTTAGATTTACAATTGTTTGTTCATTAAACATTTCTTTTAGAAACTAGCACAAATCGATCCGAGTTACAGAAATTTATCACCGTGGATCTCGATCTCTATTTGGTCCACGTTATCTCCTTTCCATTTAGCACAATAAAATTAAAACAAGTGGATTTTCTCTCTGGTCATTTTATTGCCAGAACAAAGTACAACCATAAGCTGCCAGTTTTACTTAACAGTAAAAGAATTAACATCCGAGTCAAGTCTGCGATTCCAAGCAAAAACTTAGAATTTGTCCTGTCAAGAAATATCAATCTGACAGAGAGAAAGGGAGTTTAATGTCCAATCAACACAAACTTTTTGGGACTAACATATGGTTCAATTTTATTTCAATAATTCGCTTGCACATAGGGGTCTTTAGCAGTGGGAGGAAACAGGAGAAAACCTAAAAGGTTGGACATTCGTCTCTACTCCTTGTCACATATAAGTGAAGGAATCGAAAACAAGCCACTTGACTTGATAAATCACATGATCATTCAGTCCCCCACACCCTACTCCCCCCCCCTCGATCACATGATTATTCAGTCCCCCACACCCTCCACCCCCCTTGACTATATGATCATTTAGTCCCCTCCCCCGGACGAACAGAATCTATTTCAATATCTCTCTAGAGACAAAAATAAAATTTACCATTACAGATTCAACCATCTTCATTTTGCTAAGTGATTATCCAAAGTTAAAACCCAGAATAGTATTCAATAACGGTTGATCAAGTAGGGGACTGATTGACATAAATGAGGTAAAAAATAAATGAAACCTCGATGAACAAAGTAAAAACGGATTCTCCAAACATAGCGAGAAGAAATCGTAATCACAGTCAGCTGTGTCAGTTAATCAATGGTGCTATATTATCATCATATGTACGACGTTTATAATAGTCAACTAGCGTTAGTTTAATATCCTACCTTTTTGCACCAACTCACCTAATGGATTGGGTATATGAGAGGGAAGGGGTTACTCTTATTTTTTGACCCTACCAAACGAGGAAGAGGGAGAGGAATGGGGATTAATGTCCAATCAACACAATCTACGTTATTTTGGGACTAACATGTGGTTTCAATTTCATTTCTAAAATACACTTGCGCATAGGGGTCTTTAGCACTGAAAGGAAACCGGAGGACCCAGAAAACCCCACAAGGTTGGAAGGCTACCACACCAGTTGACTCAATGACAGACCTTATGATACAGTGCACACATGCACTAACCATTTGGCCGTCCTTGATGGAGAAACAAGAAAGTTGGCCAAGTTCACCAAACAGAGCAAAAACTTGTACAAAAGCATTCATCATGTGACAGAGTGACTCACGTTTTGCACTGTTCTTTGAGCATGCTTAGTGATAGAAACAGTGCATTATAAATAGATCATTATTATAAATACAACTGGTAAAAACAACTGAAATGAGTGCAATATGAATTTTTGTCCTTTGCGAACAACTATTAAAAATTCTGCCACAAGTTATTCAAGAAAAAGACAAATTTAAAAGCAAAAGCTATTTAGTTGCCCTTCTCAAAAACTTCTAATTCTAAATATTTAAATTTTGAAATTTTAATGAGAATTGAGTGTTTTATTGATCAATACACGAAAGAAAAACGAATTGGTTTGTTTTGGCCAAGTTAGTCTAGATATAAATAATATGATGAAAACACAACACCCTCTGTTAAAGTTTACAACTGTTCTAATCTGTATTATATACCCATCATCATCATCATCATCTCGACATTACAAATGGTTTTTAAAAAAAATTTACTAGTGCTATGTAGTTGATAGATTTTTACCCATTGACAGTTGATAATTACATTAAAGATGTTACAAATATTCTGGGAGTCACGGTGGCTAAGTGGGTAAGATGCTGGCTCGCTAGCAAGGAGCTTGTGTGTTCGATCCCTGCATTGGGTGAGAAAGTTTATCGTGATTTTCCAACATGGTCTATTCATTTGGCCTACACAAAAGAGTGGTCCTGTGCATACATTGGCGTGCACATAAAAGATCTCATGGAAGTTGGATTTCGATATAAGAGTAGGCCATATGTAGTGCTGCCGAGCAAGATTGACCTCATAGCACACTGTATGGCATATGCCCATCGTCATTAGACCAGTTTGAGCAGAACAGTAGGATGTTAAGCCTTATTTGATTCCATTTCTACAACACGACCGTCTCTAACATTAAATACTTCCCCATTAAATTTCTTGTAAAACTGTTTATTGTGAAGTTATAATAGCATATTCTATTTTTAAAGATGATTGAAGTTTTTAAAATGACTGAAATGACCAAGAGACATTGAAGTACAATCCATTTCATTCTCTTGTCCAATCCGATGGACTATAGTTGGAAACTAGTGAACCAATACATTCTGTTAATATCAGCTAACTGACTGACTTTCAACTGTGATGATCTAGGAATAGTCAAGCCATCAAACTGAGCTTCTACATAATCAATAGAATCATTACATTCCACACCGGATAAAGTCAGCTTTACTCTCTCAATACTAACATTCTCTAACACATCAACATCAGCTTTAACTCCCAGTCCAATACAACCATTCACTTTAAAAACTCAAATGGCGTGGTTTCGAATCCCTGGTTGTACGTGGCAAGGAGTAGGGTCGCCTGTCCAACCTCATGGGTTTTTTCCAGGTCCTCCGGTTTCCTCCCACTGCTAAAGACCCCTGCACACAAGCAAATTATTGAAATAAAATTAAACCATACGTTAGTCCCGAAATGATCTAGTTTGTGTCGAGTGGACGTTAAACCCCATTTCTCTCTCTCTCTCTCATTTTAAAAACCTTGTATCATAATATCAACGTATTTGATTTATATATTAGTAATTTAACTTTTTACATATTTACAGCTGCTACATATAAATATATTCATTACTAATTATAGAAAGATGAATTAAGCGTACGATGTGGAAACAGTTATAATGTTTGGATAACATTATGTTTGTAGAATATAAAAGACAGGGAAGATCTAGTGGGAACCAATTACTAACATCTCCCCCAGTGCCCCTTTTGGTATCTACACCGTAAAAAATTAAAGTGATCAAATGAAAAATATAATAGAATAATGTAAAATTGATAATTCAGCGAGGCAGAGAGTTTATCTGACCCTGCACACTGATTGACTTCATATAATTTTCTTTCTTAAATTACAGTTCTCAAACTGTATGGGGAAGGGAGAATATCATATAGGAGGAAGGAGGAAACCGTATAGGGGGAGGGAAGTATCCCTAAAGGAGGGAAGAGGGGACTGTAGACGGGGAGGGGGGAATCATTTAGAGGGAGGTAGGGAACCATAATGAGCAGGAGTAAGAACCATAATGGGCAGGAGGGAAGGAACCATACAGAGGGGAGAGGGAACCATATGGAGAAACGGGAACCATATAGAGGAGGGAGGGCACTGCATAGAGGGGGGAAGCATATAAGGGGATGGAGGGAGGGTACCATATAGAGGGAGGGAGGAAACCATATTGGGGAAGGGGGAAACCGTGTAAAGGCAAGAAGGGAACCTGACAGGGCTTGGAAGGAGGGAGCCATATAGGGGGAGGCAGTGAACCATCCATTGGATTCAGTATGCACCATCTATATCGTGCTTCCCTCTACCCTGCCGTAAATGAGTGATACAGCAATCAACCCTGGTCTAGAAAAACCTGGCTTTTAATCCTGGCATAGGCTGAGTAGAACTTTCAGAAATTAGAGCAGACAATGAAACAGTTCAAGACGCAACTATAAATGAAACGTTTAATTCGTTCGTTTAAATAAAGACTGATTTAATATTCCATTTATTAATGATATTCAATTCATTAATGATAATGACACAGGCAACCATTTAAATTCTAACTCTCCCTAAAGCCTGGTCCATACCGCTACGACTACACACAACCCGACAGGACTCAGCCTCTTGGGTAGTTGTAAAAAAAAAGTCGGGTCACGTCTTTACTTCACTTGCCTACCACGGTACCAGTCCACACAGGCCCGACTCTCACAGATTATGCGTCGTGAGTTACGCCACTTCCCTCTAGCCAGTGATTCCAAAAGTTAACCGCAAGCATAAAAGTGACATATTTTGCCAAGATGCCGCTGAAGTTGACTGCTCTCTTCTGTCTAAAAATCTGCCATCTTGAATTTTCCCGGGAAAACAAGGAGCACAAGACCTGCACAGTCACATGACTAAATGCTACTCTCTGATTGGCTAAACAACAGTAAGACTACGATTGACGGGCCACGACGCGACGGAAATTGATTGAATCATGGTCGTTGGAGTGTCCACACTGCACTGATTATCTGAGACAAGACGTTGCGTTGGGTAGAGCCTGGGCAAGTCGTGGCAGTATGGATCGGGCTTAAAGATGTTCAAAATGTCTGCAATTCTCTCTTCCATTATTAACCCTTTGAACACTGACTATACATGGGGTGTTGCACCTCCCTCCCTGCATTTACAGGACGTCATATAAATTATGACGTCAACGTAATTGGAGCTTGACACGCCCCAAGCCGCAAAACCGACATTTCGGGTATATGCGATACAACGTCAAGCCGGTTTTGCGGCATTTCGGGTTCTAAGGGTTAAACATCTCCGTAATTTCTAACATTAACTCAGTCGGTGTAGTAAGGCAGTACACTAAGCCCCATTTCATCTCATCTGTAACATGTGGCATTTACTATTTCTAGCCACGATGAAATATAGGCATCAGGAACACAAAAGACGTCTGCGAAAACATATTATGCCAGCACCGACAAATCATAAACAAGCCTATATTGATTAGACGCTAGTTGCAATTAAGGAAGTTTTACTTCCACTATTAATATTTAATGTTTAATAACGTCCTTAAATCTATTCAAAAGGCGTCAGGAAAAGTACTTCTATGGGAATATCCGAGGAACGCATCGAAATCAATATTCAAGAGTCAATTACGATAATAACTCAGCAAACTTTCTCAAAGACACCTTAAATATTTAACTTTTAGATCAATAATGTGTCGGAGATAGCTCTCATTTCCTAAAATCAATTCCGTCAAAAGGGAAAAGTCTTAATAATACTTCAACATTCAATATGAAAACTTCTTTCATTCAATGCCGAAGACCAGAAATTATTACAACGAGAGCTGTTTGTGTCTTACTGCTAAAATTGAATCTGGTTATGAAAATTGTGCTAAATGCCTTAAAGAGGAATTATCAGCTTAGATTGTAACTTCTGTTGAGTCAAGCAACCTGGATTTGATTTAAGTTTGTTTCTGACTCAACATAGGCTCGCATGTCTAACACTGTTGGCTTTTTTTCAGGTTGTTTGCTTTTCTCCCTTCTGCTAAAGAGAGAGAGAGAGAGAGAGAGAGAAATGGGGTTTAACGTCCACTCGACACAAACTAGGTCATTTTGGGACTAACATATGTTTTAATTTTATTTCAATAATTCGCTTGCGCGTAGGGGTCTTTAGCAGTGGGAGGAAACCTGAGTGCCCAGAGGAAACCCATGAGGTTGAGAAGGCCCCCTTATCTCCATGCCACATACGCTCACACCAGGGATCGAAACCACAGCCGCAAGCCAGAGGTGACCGGCCAACTAGAGGTCGAAGCGCGGCACTCTAGACCACTAGGCCATCCCAACCCCCCGAGAGAGAGAGAAATGGGGTTTAACGTCCACTCGACAGAAACTAGGTCATTTTGGGACTAACATATGGTTTAATTTTATTTCAATAATTCGCTTGCGCATATGGGTCTTTAGCAGTGGGAGGAAACCGGAGTGCCCAGAGGAAACCCACGAGGTTGAGAAGGCGCCCCTATCTCCATGCCACATTATAATCTCGTGTATCATTATATCGAATTCTTGACGTCTCACGTTTATTTCATTTCTCTCATTCTTTTCATTTCTCTCTCCTAATGATTTTGATATTAAAAGAAAAGAAATAGACTTCCGTTTCATTTCTCTCTTGTGTCTCTCTTTCAATCCATTTCACTCTACAAACATTTTTAAATCAAAAATAAAGGAATAGACTCCCGTCTTATGTTTTAGTGAATCTTAGCCAAAATTGTTTTTTCTTCTAGTATAAGGTGGGGTTAGATTTACCAAATATTTTTGTTGCAGTAAAGCCCTACGATCACCACTGAAAGATTTTAAATCTCTTGCAAACATTTTCTAAAAAGTTCATTTCTTCTCGTTCGGGACGACATATAAACAGATCAATTTCATACATTGTACATTGTCATGGAATAACAGGAGTGTGGAATTCCAACTGTCAAGGATCTTTAATATGCATGTCAATGTGAACACAGGACCTCAGTTTTTGATCGAATATCCGCGACTAGACAGTAGTCCTCGTTGGGCTCTTATTCCTGTAACTTTAACAAGGAGATAACTAATTTGAGAGAGAGAGAGGGGCAGAGAGAGAGAGAGAGAGAGGGGCAGAGAGAGAGAGAGAGAGAGAGAGAGGGAGGGTTTAAGGTCCACTCCACACAAACCAGGCCAGACCTACTTTATTTTGCATAGCGCTTATATTCAGCTGTGATAAGAAGAGAAAACCAGTCTGGAAGTATTTCATCCAGATTCGTACAACTATTCTGTCGTTACTTTCTGTGAAATATTTCTATAATAACTTGTTTCCGTCAAGTGCTGGGATCAAAAGAAAACAAGTTATTTGTTTAATTGAGTTTTTCTGTGCGGTATAAACAGATAATATTGATATTAGATGGTTCCAAGTTAGTTATATCCTTTCCAGATTATTGTGGGGGATGGCCGAATCGTTAGCACATGGTTTCGAATCCTCGGTTGTATGTGACAAGGAGTAGGGTTGCCTGTCCAACTTCGTGGGTTTTCTCCGGGTCCTCCGGTTTCCTCCCACTGTTAAAGACCCCTACACCCAAGCGAATCATTGAAATAAAATAAAACCATATGTTAGTCCCGAAATGACCTAGTTTGTTTCGAGTGGACGTTAAACCCCATTTCTCTCTCTCTCTTTTCAAGATTATTATACTTTGGGGGTTGGTGAAATGAAATGAAATGGGGTTTAACGTCCTACTCTTCTGCACCTGACCCGGGCTAATGGAAGACGGGCATACGCCATACAGTGTGTCATGAGGGAAATTTTGCCCGGGCAGCGGCGCTACGGCCTACTCTTATATCGAATTCCAACTGCCAAGGGATCTTTTACATGCACTCCAATGTGTACACGGGACCTCGGTTTTTTCGTCCCATCCGAACGACTAAGCAGCTGCCCTTGTCAGGCCCTCCTTCTGTGTCACTGACAAGGGGAAACCACGCCGGAAAATCGAGATGAACTTTCTCGGCCAATGCAGGGATCGAACACCCGACCTCCAGGCTAACGAGCCAGCGCCTTGCCCACTAGCGGCCGTGATTCCCTTTGGGGGTTGGTATTTGAATGTTTAACACATGTACATTGCATCATAAGGCCTGCCATAGAGTAAAATGGTGTGGTTTGGATTCCTCGCTTGTATGTGACAAGAAGTAGGGTTGTCTGTCCAACCTCGTGGACTTTTTCTGGTTTCCTTTTACTGCTACGTGCAAGCGAATAATTGAGATAAAATTGGACCATATGTTAGTCCCAAAATGACCTAGTTTGTGTCGAGGGGATGTTAAACCTCATGTTTCTCTCATTGTACATCTATATAGATGCCAATGTATGGACAAAATGTTTCTCTGCTTTTCCATTATACACATAACTACCGATGAAGACATTATACGTTATTCCCTATTATTCCCTATAAAACAAAAGCTGCTGTCTGGGTAAAATTCTCCATACTTTATTGGGTAGCCTGTCTAACCTCATGGGTTTTTTCCAGGTCCTCCTGTATTCTACCATTGCTACAGACCCCTATGTGCAAATGAATTATTGAAATAAAATTTAGCCATATGTGAGTCCAAAAATGACTTGGTTTGTGTTGAGTGGGCGTTAACCCTTAACCGGTCATAGTTGCATATCTGCATCACAACGTTATACTACTGAGTGGGGACGGTGGCATATTTGCGACCACAGCAAGAACTTTTTTTATAAGCCGCATTGAGTATTAAGTTTTGTATTTAATTTGAATTAAGTGATTGAAATTCCCGCTTAGCCTTGATCAGTACCATAAACAGTAATGTCTTGATAATTCATTTAATCATTAAATCGTAAAAAATTATGCCGTAAAGCAGTTCATAATCCACTTAAGATCGCAGGCTAGCAATGCCATCGAGAGTTGATTATGATCTGGATAGGTTAATTAACCCTTAGAACCCGAAATGCCGCAAAACCGGCTTGACGTTGTATCGCATATACCCGAAATGTCGGTTTTGCGGCTTGGGGCGTGTCAAGCTCCAATTACGTTGACGTCATAATTAATATGATGTCCTGTAAATCCAGGGAGGGACGTGCAACACCCCATGTATAGTCAGTGTTCAAAGGGTTAATGTTTAATTAATAATTTAGATAACATTTCAGGCCTGCAATAGACAGATTTAGCTCTTGCATAATGTACGTTTAATAAACATGTATTCAATGATTAGTAGAATCAAACGCTGAAAAACAACAAATTATTTGGGCTCGTATCTAGACTTATTGATGCTTTCAATCTATATCAAGATTTGAATTTGCAGGTTATTTAATGTCATGAGTTGGTTTTAGAATTAACCCATGAGAGGATATTGATTTTCAGCTGAGCGCGACAAGGCGAGGTGTTTCATTTTACGCTAAATTTACATAATCCACCCACAAGATGAATGGCTGTCTGTCCATTAAGTTGACTCCCCTGAGAATTATATCACGTTTGTGGTCACATGGTCAAGGAGAGCTGTGTTCTGACTTGATTAACAGGCTTGAGAAGATAACGAATAATTATTCATAGTGCAGCACAAGAATTAAATGTAATCAAGAATCAAATGTAATTAAGAAATTATTGTAATCAGGAATTAAATGTAATCAGGAATCAGATGTAATCAATAATTAAATTTAATCCAAGAATTGAATGCAATCAAGAATTGAATGCAATCAAGAATTGAAAATCATCAAGAATTGAATATAATCAAGAAATTATTGTAATCAGGAATTAAATGTAATCAAGAATGGAATATTATCAAGAATTGAATGTATTCAAGAAATGAATGTAAATTAAGAATTGAATATTATATAAACTACATGTATGGTATATTTAGTATGGTCTATAGAATATAAACTATGGTATATTTAGTATGGTCTGTAGTATATAAACTATGGTATATTTTGTGTGGTCTATTTGACTATGGTATATTTAGTATGGTCTATAGAATATAAACTGTGGTGTGATATCTACTGGTGTTATTATATTAATGTGTATGAGATATTACACAGTAGGATATAAATAATAGAGTTTAACCATACACTAATAATTATATATACCCCACTAGATAATGGCCTTAATTATATGTTTTTATGTTGGATAGTCCATCCCCGTACAGACTAAAGATATAAATACAATAATACCATCTCCAACCAGACATATTAATTCTGTAATCAAATAATTCAGGCTGAACAAAATTCTCGCATTTTTGGAGGATTTTCTTGTCGTTTTGCTAGATAATATTGGAAAATCAGGACACACAACACAGAGCATGTAAATTATACTGTTATATATTCTATGTTATAGCAAGTCCCCTAATTATCACAATGATATAAAACCTATGTTACAGCGAGTCCCTTACATATTTTACTGATTTACTGTAAACAATGAGCAGCCCCCCACCCTCTATCTGTATATATATATATATTAGACAGATGCTGGGAACCTGTTAAAGATTGAAGTATACACTATTTGACATTAATAATATTATCTTACCTCAATATTCCACGAAGGTACACCAGTAGGATCAGTGCTATACAATATTTATCAGGGGTCATTGTAAATAGGGGCAACATAATACGGAAAGGGACACACAATATATTGAAAGGGGCACATATAGTATTGTGAGGAATAGCATGGAGTTAAGTGAGGGGCACACATAGTTAAGTGAGGGGCACCATGGAATTAAGAAAGGGACACTGTGAAGTTAAGTGATGGGCTCTATAGTATTGAGATGACGCACAGATAGTATTGAGATGGACACACATAGTATTATGAGGTGCACCCTAGAATTAAGAGAAGGCACATACAGTATTGAGTGGGGCATAATTGGGTTTTAGGGAGGGGGGGGACACCACAGTTAAGAAAAGCGCATCATGGAGTTAACACAGGGGCACCAAAGAGTTGACACAGGGGCACCATGATGTTAACAGCAAGGTACAGTTATACTGTGAGGCACCATGAGGTAAATAGCGCAGCCCCATGGAGTTGACAGCTAGTCATCATACAGTTTACAGCCGGGCATCATAGAGTTATCAGTGCTGTACTATACAGTTAACAGTGAGGCACCACAGAGTTAACAGAGTGGCACCATGAGTTAATAAAGGGGCACCATAGAGTTAACAGCATGGCACCATAGAGCAGGGCTGGGGCCATTACATTGCCAATGTAATTAATTACATTACCATTACCATTACTTTTTAAATGTAATCATTACAATTACTTTCTCATTTTTAGCAATGTAATTAATTACCATTACTCATTACATTGAAAGTAATTAATTACCATTACCGATTACTTTATGACTACATAAATAAAAAACAATTTTTCACATAGAAATTAAAAAGACAACGTTATTTTCCGCCATGAAGGGCCTATAAAACCAAACCAAAAAAAAAACCCTTGATTCACTTTAATAGATATCTGTGTATGAATTGTTATTTCTATAAATTATAACATCAAGGCAAATTTTCAAGTGAGGGGAATGGTGACAAACGCTGATGCTTTCACTTCATGTCTTGAAAAATGAATTGAAAGTATATTTGATTAAGTGCATTTTTTAAGATTCTTAATCATAGTTTGTCTGTAATATATTGAATAACTGGTAAATCATTCAGCATGATTCTAAAACAAAACATATGATTGGTTTATAAGTAACCATAAAATGATGAGATACTGGAAAGCCATTGTTTGGTTTGACACTTGTTAACTTGAGATTAAGATTAAAGTATAGTAAGACTATTGTCTTTTAATCTAACTGATTGATTGATTGACTGAATGATTGACTGAATGATTGACTGAATGATTGACTGTAAATTAACACTAATCTTTGATTAAAATATACTTCTTTTCAAAGATCTACTTTTTCGGGGGAACCTTTTTAGGTTACATGTCTAAAGTAGGGTCCTACATAAAAAGTAATAAAAGAAAATGTTGAATGCCTTCTTATAATTTGTTAAAACTGATTTAAATCTTTAAAAAAATAAAATAATAAATTGGATTTGTGTCAGATACACTTAATCTACTTCTTTGGTGCTATAAAATTTGTCATATGTAAATATTTATATGTGCCTTAAATGTAATTGAAGAGTAATTGAAATGTAATTGACCATTACATGATTTGTGGAATGTAATTAATTACATTTCCATTACTCATTACTTTTGAAATCTTCCATTACTCATTACATTGTCATTACTTAAAAAATGTAATGATTACATTCCATTACCATTACCCATTACCATTACCCCAGCCCTGCCATAGAGTTAACAATGTGACACCATAGAGTTAACAGTGTGACACCATAGAGTTAACAGAGTGACACCATAGAGTTAACAGTGTGACACCATAGAGTTAACAGAAGGGTACCATAGAGTTAACCGAGTGGCACCATGAGTTAACAGAGGAGCACCATGAGTTTACAGCCAGGTACCATAGAGTTAAAAGAGTGGCACCATAGAGTTAACAGTGTGACACCATATAGTGAGTTAACAGAGGGGCACCATAGAGTTAACAGAGCACTGAATAGATACTATAGGTATTAGGCATGGTTCAGTAATCGAAGGACACCAGAGTGGGCACGCGACACCAGTCTCAATCGAGTGATTGGTTTACCATGAGAGAGCACCATAGAGATTGAAGGAAAATGGCGAGTCATTTCAATTCTTAATGAAAAATATCGTCCTGATTAGGGATGTGGAAGAGAGGGGGTGGGGGCTACCATAGTACATAGAGTTTTATATGACTGTGGTGATCTGGGTTGTGGAGGGGGGAGGAGTGGGGTACCGTGTAGATCTGGGGTTGTATATAACAATGCTAAGCAGAACACCACAGCTATATACACCAAGGATATATGGAAAGTCTACAACTCAACAAAATATTGTCACATGCCTTTAAAAAATCACAAAAATCATGCAGTTTGAAGATAAAAAACTCCACCTACCTTCACTCATATCATCCATTTCTAGTAATCCACAGGTGGTGGGAGTTCGATCATCAAACAAACGGCAACATACACTCCAAGTTCTTTATACACCACAATATCAGCTACACACGACAAATTTATTCTAAGTTTTATAGATACCTAACTGTAATCACAGTATGAATGGTGTAAAGCACGAATGTTGCATATCACAGTTCACAATGCATAGAACCATTATTCATTGTTATATATCACCTCCAAATGTTAATCATCGTAAACTATCCAACTTATTAAACAACGTGTATTCCAATATTTACAAAAGTCACCGTAATAATCTATGCAAAAATTTGTGTCAAACTTTTTCACTGAAAACCAATAAACAACTTGTAAAAGTTTTCTCCCAAGCACATAAATAAGCTTAACTGCAGCCGAAGCCTTGCATAAAACTAATTTCACAACACATAAACACAATATATATATATATGTATATTCCATTGCAGATTGAGCATATGACATATAGGTTTAACACATTCACAAAGCCACAGTAATTATGCAGGGTATTTACACCAATTGAAGCTGGCTACAGGACACAAGCTAAATTAGATCACATCAAATATATACCATATATTAACCTAATTATAAATACATCTCTCTCTCTCTCTTTCTCTCTTTCTCTCTCTCTCTCTCTCTCTCTCTCTCTCTCAACTCTTCACTGTACCCCTCTCTATCCCTTTCACCAAGTATAGATGAATGACAGTACAATTCTACTTACAGCAATATCAGGAGGGCGGGGGGATTCTTCAGATGAATAAATACATGTATATGTATTGTAAAATGTGCGTAATTGAAACAAAATGAACCGAAATTGGGTTAATAGAGAGAGAAATGGGGTTGAATGTCCACCCTACTCCTTGTCACGTACCACCAGGGAATCGATCAACACCATACCCCTTGAATCAATGACAGACCTTATGATATAGTGTGAACAAGCACTAATCATTCGACCATCCGGTCCCTCTGAAATGGTTTTATAACGCCCTACTTATCCGCACTGACTGGGCTAAAAAAGATGGGCATGAACCATGCAGTGTGTTAGAGTGAATGTTTGCACAGACATCAGTGCTACAGTCTACTCTTGTTTCAAATGCCAACTGTCATGTCAATGTATACACATGAACTCTGTTTTTGTACCATCTGATTGACATTGTTCATCGCCAGAGCTTCTGTCACCAATACTGGCAGAGCCAATACAAGGAGTAAACCACAGATCTCCTGGTTAGGAAGTAGTGTCTTTACTAACTGAGACACTGCCTGTGGTTAGGGAGGAAGTGCCTTCATGCGGTTTCTGTGTCTTCATCGAGTCTGTTTTGTGGATAATATGGCCCTATCAACTTTGTGGATAATATCTATCAAATTTATGGATAATATGACCCTAACAACTTTATGGATAATATGGCCCTATCAACTTTATGGATAATATGGCCCTGGCAGCTTTTATGGATAATACGTCCCTGTCAGCTTTATGGATAATACGCCCCTATCAACTTTATGGATAATACGTCCCTGGCAGCTTCATGGATAATATGGGCTTGTCAGCTTTATGGATAATACAGCCCTATGAAAGAGTACAAGTTATACTATATGTAAACAATTATTAAATTTGATTAATAATTTATGGACCTTTAAACTCTACTATTCTCTATAAATCATTTTATATTCAATTCAACACAGTGCATGTGTATATCTTGTATTTAATAAGTAACAAGTGCATGTGTCATGTGTATTTCACATTCAACAGTGTACCAGTTTGTATCTTATATTCAAAACCTAACAGCAGATGTGTGTATATCTTCTATTCAAACATTAACAGTACATACCGGTATGTAACATCACAACTCATACTGGTGTGTAACATAACAGCACATACCGATTTTGTATCATAACAGCACATACAGGTATGTAACATAACAGCACATACCGGTATGTAACATAACAGCACATACCGGTATATCATATATTCCAAACATATAATAGTACATGTGGTATGTATCTTATATTCTAAACATATATATCCTATATCCAATACATACATGTGATTGGCCACAAGTAAAATGTCAGGAGATTTTTGTAAAAATGTCAGGAGAATTAAGGTCAAAAGAGGGAGACTTTATCACGCGTTAAAATTACCCATCCACCATGAATAAAAGATAAATTAATTCATATATTTTACTATCATTTGATTGTTATAATTACACAGACTTAACAAAACACATGAAAACACACTGTGTTCTCATTTAAACATTAGAAATATTTGTTCCACTTCTCTAAATCGCTATATTTTAATATTTCTTTTATCAATCGGTTCCAAAAATAACTAATTGGATTTTCGTTTTTATAAGATTCAAAAACGAGGAATGGTAGCTACCACATTGTTTTCAGTCATTGAAGACACCGCATACATCTTTCATAAATACTAGTACTAGACTTGTCATTTGTCATCTTTTTTCCAAGCACGTAACATGATAGGTAGCGACCGGTTGACAAAATTAATAATATTTATTAACCACGGCACTCTACAAACAAAAGCTCAATCAAAAGGATACATAATAAATTATAGTTTAATGTGATGAAGAAAGTATTTAAAAAGACAGGACAGTAAAATCGTTTGTTAGCAGTCAAGATGCCATGTGCCGGTTGGGGGTCAAAGTTGACGACGTACATACGGGTCATTGGTTTTCTGTGGTACTACCGCACAGCATGGCTACAGTGAAAAGAACACGTGTAGTAAATTCTTTGGAAATATAGCTGACATGTTCAAATATTTATGGCATAACTAATCATTTAAAGAATTAGGACGGGGGTATTTTTAAATCATTTAACCTGCTTGCAACTGGACAATAGCGATGTTAAACTGATGTCAAAAATATGTGATCTGTCAAACTGAAAGTAGGCCGACCGGTAAGACTGATGGAGAAATAAAATACCAAGAATGAATGAATTGAGTTGTGCTGTATATAGTAACAACATTCAATACGAGATTGTCGGTTGTTGTTAACAAAAAAAGTCTGTCTCGTTTTATTTCGATGGTATTTGATTACAATTTTGACTACCAAAAAATAAAATTACAAGAATTGAAAAAGCGGGAGTATTTGTCTCCGATCGGGAGCTCGGGAGATCAGGGGTGAAATCGGGAGACTCCCGCGAATTGCGGGAGGTATCACATGTATGCCAATACATAACAGCACATGTGTATGTGGTCTGAAAGATATTGATATCAACTGAAAGACTATATATATATATACTGCAAGTTATTTAAATGTGGTTTGTTTGTTTCTATGTATTTTGTAGCAGTTGTGATAAATGTAATTTGTTTTCAATTTTTGAAATTGTTCTCTTTAAATCAAAACATGCAGGAAGATGGACCCACACACAATAATTAACTAGAAATAAAATTCAACACACAGACATAAATTATTACACAAATAAATGAATCTAGATCAAGCATGCAGACGGCAGACAGATTAACAGTCCCAGGTCTGTAATGATACAGATGTCAATTAATCTTCTTAAGTGAAAAAAAAGGAGGAGTCAAAACAAAATAAAAAAAAGTGAAGAAATTCAATACTGTAAAAAGATGAAAATGTGAATAATTCTCAAACATAATTGTGCTATATATTCTGGAAGGTCCATTTAATGCTACTTTTCTCCACAATAGTTGTCCGCAATGCTTGACTTCCACAGCCAACTGTTAGAAATAAGTAAAATTGGGTTTAACCCTTTGAACACTGACTTTACATGGGGTGTTGCACGTCCCTCCCTGGATTTACAGGACGTCATATTCATTATGACGTCAACGTAATTGGAGTTTGAACACGCCCCAAGCCGCAAAACCGACATTTCGGGTATATGCTATACAACGCCAAGCTGGTTTTGCGGCATTTCAGGTTCTAAGGGTTAAAGTTCTACTGTTGTGTAAGGTCTTTACTCATTTAGTGACCCCAGATCCAATCAGCTGGTTAAAGCATGCGCGTTGGATCGCGCAAGGGCTGTCATTGAGTCAAGTATCACTTGTACGTGACAGGGAGTCAGGTTGTTTGTTGGATCCTTAACCTGCACGGAATGAATGCACACAGCTAGCTTGTCCACGATATCGTGGCCAGTGGAAGTGGACATTATCAAGCACCGTATGAACAAACACAGTAACCTATTAACTGTATATTCTACTGTATTATTCTATATTACAAAATGGGGGTTTGGGATGGCCTAGTGGTCTAGAGTGCCCCGCTTCGACCTCTGGCTGGCCGGTCACCCCTGGCTTGCGGCTGTGGTTTCGATCCCTGGTGTGAGCGTATGTGGCATGGAGATAGGGGCGTCTTCTCAACCTTGTGGGTTTCCTCCGGGCACTCCGGTTTCCTCTTAATGCTAAAGACCCCTACGTGCATGCGAATTATTGAAATAAGATTGAAACCAAATGTTAGTCCCAAAATGACCTAGTTTGTGTCGAATGTAAGTTAAATCCCATTTCTCTCTCTCTCTCTCTCTCATATTACAAAATACCCATATCAAATCATATCCTTCGAGAGAGAGAGAGAGAGTGTCACCTCTAATGGACAAAAATTAGGTCATTACGTGATTACTTTTATTTTGGGTCTGTAGCAGTGGGAAGAAACTGGAGGGCCCGGATAAACCCCAAGAGGTTGGAAGGCAACCCTACTCCTTGTCATGTACAACTAGGGAATTGAAACCGCACCAGTTGATGCAATGACAGACCTTATGGGCCAGGAGAAAAAACCCACAAGGTTAGAAGACAACCCTACTCCTTGTCAGGTACAACCAGGAATCAAAACCACTTAACCCAAACAAACATTCTCGACTGATAAACAACTGAAACTGAACAATGCCTATAACAGTTTTCACACAAAAATTTGTCCGCTAAAAAATGAATGATGATATCCAATCAACTGTCCTGATCCACAGCACTTAATCTGAATAATCCGGGATTGTTTTCTAGCAATTGAGAACATTTAAACAAAAAATACATAGATGGAAGACAATCACTGGTTTATACATGTATGAGAGCCGCTACCACAAAACCAGACGGATGGTCATTTTTATAAAAATAGAGCTGGCACACACCATATTTGAAAAGTCCACAGCTAAGCTTTCCAAAAGTGCATTTCTTTTTACATTTGTCTTATCATCTTGAGTACGGCCCATTAATAGTAACAAGAAGGCATACAGTTTATGCTTTTGTGCCCATAGTACAAAATGATGTTGTGCGACAAGCGTCTGGTTTCGTGGGAGCGGGTCACATATAGCACGACATTTTGACAAGTGCTTGACGATAAGAGAATACTTGTTGAAACATCATGCTACAGTTACATAAACCAATAATTGTTGTCCACATAAACTGTATTGTGTTTTTGTTCTCCAGAGCTATGGTAGACGAACCTCTTGTTTGACTTCTCTAACAAGTTTCCCAGTAACCATTTGTCTGTGATATCCCTCCAGGTAGAAGCAGATGTAAAGACAATTTATCTCCTTAAGTGTAACACATGACTGATTGATTCAAAAAACTACAAAGTTTACATCTATTGTAAATCACAAATATCCATTTGTCATACCGTTTTATCCCTTCATGTTGAAACGCAACCCATGAATGAAGGAAACTTTTTGAATCCAGTGAATGTATAGTGAGAAGTAATCGTCGCAGTATCGAAACCAACCGTTAAAAAGTGATATTAACTACTCAAATATTGATAATAATACGGAATTAACTCCTACAATTGCTCCGACATACTTCTATTATTGGCAATGAAACTTCTCCTGTTTTAAAAAAAAATAGTCAATATTCAACATCAGCCTTCATGAAAGGTGTTGAAGGCTTCACCCGCCAGCTGTTGAGTTGTAATACAATTACACTTTTTGCTAATTAACCTTTAAGTATATTCAAAAATATCAATTTTTTTTATTCTACATTTTTTTCTTCTAATAATTAGACTTCTATTATTCATGATAATTTTGTTGCACTCAATTGATTAAACTTTTAAAGATCAGCGAGTATACAGTGTATATGTAACTGACCCATTTCTAACACTTGAAAGATAAATTTTGACGGAAATGATGAAATGGGTTTTAACGTCCTACTATTTTGCTCTGACTGGGCTAATGAAGACGGGCCTAAGTCATACACTGTGCTATGAGGGAAATTTTGCCCGTGCAGCGGCGCTACGGACTACACTTATATAGAATTCTTACAGCCAAGGTATCTTTTACATGCACGGCAATGTATGCAGACAGCTGTCCTTGTAAGACCCTCTTCCCTGCACCAATGACAAGGGGAAAACACACCAGAAAATCGAAATGAAATTTCTCAGCCTGTGAAGGGAACGAACACGCAACCAAATTATAAAGAAAAAAATCGAAATGAAATGGATAGGGGGTTTAACACCAGCCGAGCTTGAGAGAGAAATGGGGTTTAATGTTCACTTGATACAACTAGGTCATTTTAAGACTAACATGTCATTCAATATCAGTTCAATAATTTCACTTGCGTGTAGGGGCCATTAACAGTAGGAGGTAACCAGAGGACCCGCCGGCGTCCTTACTCCTGGTCATTGCAAACATTGTGAATTCATGCACATGCATTAAACCACTCTAGAATCCACAAAACAATGATCATACACATGGCAGAATATGCAACTATTTTTATCTGACCATTTGAACAAACTATGCCCATTGCATGGACAGACTGGGAGACCAGGAGTTCTACCTTGTCCATTGGAGATAAAGTTATACATAAAAATAACATTTTCTTACTTTAAAAGTTTGCGTAACTATCAATCCAATTCTTTCTTTCTCTTTTACAAAATCCAATGCAAACTAAAATCCACAACTTTTTTTCACTTTTCTAACTTCGCAGCCCTGTACTGACAATAGAACAGGGATTACCTGGATTCACACCCCTTCATACTTATGTTAGAGACGTTACAACATGGGTTACCTATACTCACACCCTTCGTACTTGTGTTAGAGACGTTACAACATGCATTACCTATACTCATACCCCTTCGTACTTCTGTTAGAGACGTTAAAACATGAGTTAATACTCACCACCCTTTGTACTTATGTTAGAGACATTATAACATGGGTAACCTATAGTTACACCCCTTCGTACTTATGTTAGAGATGTTACAACATGGGTAACCTATACCAACACCCCTTCGTACTTACATGTATGTTAGAGACGTTACAATATGCGTTACTTACACTCACACCCCTTCTTACTTACATGAGAAACGTTTGAATGCGACCCCTTCGTACTTCCTGTATTCACTCCCCTGTACAGGTAGCTAGCTTATTAGACAGATGAAGAATTAAATGGACGCAATGCGTACCACTCCATCAATGTTGAGTGTATTTTGTATTATTGTTGAACGTTGTGTAAACTATCGTTAAGTCTGTATTGTTTTCACATCTTTGTATCCGTATTTTTACAATCAATATATGGTGTCGATACGACGTCAATATCTTCATCTTTAAATCAAATTGATTCTTACTCAACTTACAAGTCTGTTTGCCAAATGAGAATCCACACAATTTCTTCTATTCGAGAAGAATTATGAAAACTAATAGTTCTGATTTGAAGCATTTTGTCTGATAATTCAACTGAGTAATAAATCTACACACCCATTGCTACTAGCAAAGTCTTACTTTGAAATAACAGCTCGAGTGTGAATAATATTGTCCGATCAGCTAGTCTTTTGTTGAATATATATTAATTCAGAAATGAGTGTGCTATGAGGGAAATTCTGCCCAGGCAGCGGCACTACTCCCTACTTTTACATCAAATTCCAACCGCCGAGGGATCTTTTACGTGCAAGCCAATGTGTATACGTACGACCTCTGACATGACCTTCCAGTACATCCAGTCAGATGTTCACGTAGTGTTGGCCATCGAAAGTATAAAAAAAAACGTAACAAAATATAGATCTGTATATTATTCAGATTGCACCTTTTGTAATTGTAACCATAGTAATAAAAAAAACAAACAAAACCTCACATGGCACTTGTAACCATGGCAATAGAAATAACATGTTAGTCTCAACATGATTTAAGATCCGAGTATAATGTCAACAAGACCGTAAATCACACACCTTTCCACGTGTGAAATATATTTACGATCGTGATATTCACCTATAAATAATTCACTGGTATCAAAAATTTAAAAACCTCTCAGACATCAATTTCTTCACAACAACAGGATATAAATATCTTGAAAAACACCCGATATTTCAAAATAGTTCAATGAAAAAAACCCTGAGAAACATTATGTTTCCTTGAGGGTCAAGAAAATGATATTTGTTATCAATTATTCGTTCGTAACTACAAACATTTTGGTGAAAGATTCAATATGGAAGATTCGGATAAGACGTGGCAATTATTGGATTTGAATACTTATTTGATGGATGATTTAACTTCAAAATAGATATTGAGACTTTGTTTTAAGTAAATTATAGTGGGGGTTGGATGGCCATATGGTTAGCACGTGCGTGCTGTATCATAAAGCCTGTCATTGAGTCGACTGGCGTGGTTTCAAATCCCTGGTTGTATGTGACAAGGAATTGGGTCGCCTATCTAACCTCGTGGGTTTTCTCTGGGTCCTCAAGTTTCCTCCCACTGCTAAAGATCCCTACGCGCAGGGAATTATTGAAATAAAATTAAACCATATGTTGGTCCCAAAATGACCTAGTTTGTGTCGAGTGGACATTAATCCCCATTTCTCCCTCTCAGTGTATCTTTATACATCTGCAAGGAAGATATAAAAAACTTGATCAATGTTAGTTTAATTCAATATAGACTACTGCACTTAGTTAAAATCATTTCTCTAACTCTTCTGCACTTGATAGACTTTAAAAAAGATTATACAACACTTCCCTGAAACAGGAGAAATTGGATTTTTTCTGATAAATTGTTTCAATGGTATTTCTTAATAAAGTGAATTATACAGGTCACAATTGTGTGGAATATATATAGAGAGAAACAGGGTTTAGCATCCACTCGACACAAACTAGGTCATTTTAGGACTAACACATGGTGGAATATTTTAACAATAATTCCCTACGCGTAGGCGTTTTTTTAGTAGTGGGAGGAAACCGGACCCGGAGAAGACCCACGAGGTTGGACAGGCGATACAGCCATTGCCCCCCCCCCCCCTTCAGAATATATATTTACATACAGTGGACTCTGTCACATATCCGATCTCTGATTACTTAGGTACTCTGTGAAATCTGACATCATTTTTATGTCCCGAGTTATTTCCTTATTACTTCAGCCAAAAATCCCTGGGTAATCCGGACTCTTAATATCCCGAATTACGACATGAATCAGCCATCCTGTCGCAATGATCTATTCTGCGTTTCACTTTGAAATAGATTCATCTGCAAAAACAGGGTTATTGAAGACATAGAATTTAGGTTTCAACATTCTACTGTTTTGCCCTTGCTGGATTAATGTAGACAGGCATAACTTATTTTGATACTATTGAGAAACATGCTTTTATATTATATTATTTTTCAAACCCAATTGGGGGAGAGAGAGAGAGAGAGAGAGAAATGGGATTTAACGTCCACTCGACACAAACTAGGTCATTTTGGGACTAGCAGTGAGAGGAAACCGGAGTGCCCGGAGGAAACCCACGAGGTTGAGAAGGCGCCCCTATCTCCATGTCACATGCGCTCACATCAGGGATCGAAACCACAGCCGCAAGCCAGAGGTGACTGGCCAGCTAGAGGTCGAAGCGCAGCACTCTAGACCACTAGGCCATCCCAAGCCCCCTAATAATGGGGAAGTTGGTCTGTTGATTGGTCTCTCATTGCGGTACGTGACACCAATAATTTCAAAAAGCCACTGTTTCAATATTAAAGAATATTAAATTCAATATTTTCTCATTATATAAATTCAATAAACGGTTAGATAATTGCATTTAATTCGTTAAATTGACTTTTTGAATTGTCTTCGTAATGTTATTGTCTCCCCTAATTATATATGGACTTGTTGATCCATATTCTTACAAAAAGAGACCCAGACGCAAACAAGAATTTATTCTCCTTTATTCCCCCAATAGAAATCTACTGTCTGACATTTTACATGAGAGGAACAAGTTTGACTGTGTCTAGAACGACTCCACGGATTCCGTCACGATTCTTCAACAGCAGCTAGGCTTCATAAAGTTGTGGTGAACAGTTGACTCTGTCTAGATCAACTTTATGGATTCCATCAGTTTTCGTCAAGTAGGGTCATGAATGGGTGCCCCACTCTACACCAACTTCATGGATTACAGCAGGCTTCATCAAGTTGTGGTCATGTTGTGCTTTAAGCTTTAAGTGAAAAGGGGGGTTTGATGGCCGAATGGTTAGCACAAGCGTGCTGTTTCATAATGTCTGTCATTGAGTCAACTGGTGTTGTTTCAATTCCCCAGAGTTGTTGACTGTGGTTTTTCGCAGGGTCCTCCAGCTTCCTCCCACTGCTAAAACCTATACGCACAAACCATTTAATGAAATAAGATGGAACCATGTGTTTGTCCAATAATGACCTAGTTTGTGTCAAGTGGACGTTAGACCCCATTTCTCTCTCACTCTTGAAAAGTTCTTGCGATACAGTATAAAAACACTGAAGTAGAGTTTTCTTTTCAACAAGAACAGGGCTCAGGAACATAAACTAGATAGACAGACCATTTTAAACTATGTGACAGTCGAAACCGAATAGTTTTCTATGATTATTGGTTATCAAGTTTTCCAATAATGGTTTGAAACTAAACACTAATTACAGAAAATGCAGGGTACAGGAGTTGCACTGATAGCAACAAGCACCTTGTGGGTTATATCTGAGTTGTAGGTCTACTGATCGATAGCAACCATGAACCACCTTGCACTGAGTTGAACTGATAGCAATCAACACCTTGAGTGTTATACCCGAGTTGAACTGATTGCAACCAACACCTTGAGGGTTAGTGAAGCTGTGTTCACTGGTAAAGTATAACATTCACTATCTTCATCAAAGATCCCTTGGCAGTTGATACAAGAGTAAATGGTAGCACCACGGTTGCTGTTGTGTTAAAAGTTCTGTTGTATCATATGACACTGGACGGTATAAACCTATATTCCTTCACTCGCTTGGTTCAACAGGTCAATAAACCCGATTTTATTTAATTTCTTTTTCTTGTTCTTATCAATATCTCGCGGCCAACAAATAACGCAAATGGAAAATATCGTATTGGACTGACATGACATAAAATAATTCAATTCCCTTTCAGACGATTGAAACATCACCAAGATTCTATTGAGCTTCTTGAACTCGAATTTCGTAGACAAACCCTCTTTAATCATTCTAATGCCCGCGAAGTTTTGTAATTTGAACATTTTACTTTGTGTATGGTCTATACATAAGATCATGTGATACAGGAATCAATATTCTGTGAATAAGACAGCAAGTTTATCTACCGACTTCTATCATGGTAACATCACATAATTTATATTGTCACAATCTAAAACTTTAATTAAATCAAAAGGTTTGAGATACAGTCCCTTACAAAAGCTTAATCCTACTGCAGTCTCTACAAAAACTTAAAGATACAGTCCCTCACGATAGCTTACAGCTATTGTCTCTTACAAAAGTTTAAAGCAACAGTCTCTTGCAAAAACCTTAAAGATACAGTCTCTCACTAAATTCTTAAAGCTACAGTCTCTTACTAAAACCTTAAAGCTACAGTCTCCTACTAAAACCTTAAAGATACAGTCTCTTACTAAAACCTTAAAGATACAGTCTCTTACTAAATTCTTAAAGCTACAGTCTCCTACTAAAACCTTAAAGATACAGTCTCTTACTAAAACCTTAAAGATACAGTCTCTTACTAAAACCTTAAAGCTGCAGTCTCTTACTAAAACCTTAAAGCTACAGTCTCCTACTAAACCTTAAAGCTACAGCCTCTTACAAACACCTTTACGCTGCAATCTCCTACTAAAACCTTAAAGCTACAGTCTCCTACTAAAACCTTAAAGATACAGTCTCCTACTAAAACCTTAAACCTACAGTCTCCTACTAAAACTTTAAAGATACAGTCTCTTACTAAGACCTTAAAGATACAGTCTCCTACTAAAACCTTAAAGATACAGTCTCTTACTAAAACCTTAAAGCTACAGTCTCCTACTAAACCTTAAACCTACAGTCTCCTACTAAAACCTTAAAGATACAGTCTCTCACGAAATTTGGTGAAGAGTAAGAAGAAACCAAACGCTTATCAAACTTTCCATCAAATGTAAAAGGTCTGTTTTACAATATAACTGCCAATCATTTGATAGCAAGGGAATTAAGATGATTTGGCTCAATTTAATTGCAAAATCAACGTTGATACAAAAAAACACAAACAAGTTGGTTATTAGTTGATTCAGTGATCAATTTTCAACCAATTTAACCTGATTAGTACATGAATTATTGTTTGAATTGTGGTGAAAGTTTCCTCTCTCTAATTCTACAGTTCTCATCAATCAATATAAACGTTAAATCATCTTCTCATATACTCTTCCTGCATTTAAACATTGGAGGGTTAGATGGCCGTATGGTCAGCACATGGGCGTTGTATCATAAGAAATGAAATGAAATGGGGTTTAACGTACTACTCTTCTGCACCAACCTTGGCTAATGGAAATCGGGCATACACCGTACAGTGTGCTATGAGGGAGATTTTGCCTGGGCAGCGCCGCTACGGCCTACTCTTATATCGAATTCCAACTGCCAATGAGTACATGGGACTTCGGTTTTTTGTCTAATCCGAACCACTATACAGCTGTCCTTGTCAGGCCCTCCATTCTGCATCACCGACAAGGGGAAACCACGCCGGAAAATCAAGATGAACTTTCTCGGCCAATGCAGGGATCGAACACCCGACATCCAGGCTAGCGAGCCAGCGCCTTACCCACTTAGCCACATGATCCCCCCACTTACATATTAACAGGCCTTACGATGCACAGAGTAGAACAGTAGGATGTTAAACCCCATTTCATTCCATTTCAAAATGCTGAAGGCAGGCATGTTAACCATTCAGCCACCCAACCTCCTTAGTGCTTGTACAAGGAGAGATATATCTCTGTAAAAAGTCTGATTGTTTTGCAGTATCGAGGGAGAATTGTTAGTAGATTAACAGTTTCTAGAGAGAGATAGAGAGAAACTAGGTCATTTTGGGACTCACACATGGTTCAATTTTATTTAAATAATTCACTTGCTCGTAGGAGGAAACTGTCCAACCCTGAAAAAACCCACGAGGACGGACAGGCGACCCAACTCCTTCTCACATACAACTGGGAAATCTAAACCAAGTCAGTGATTAAATGACAGACTTTGTTATACAACGCGAACACTAACCATTCGGCCATCCAACCCTCTAGAATGGTGATGAATAAAGTCTTTTAGGTGAACATATTACAGTAATTCCTGCAAATTGTCTCAACCAGACACTATCTGGTATTTTCACAACAACGCCTGTGGTCGAATAAAAATATGTTGATATTTATCACAGGAATGTGTCTTACAAAAATAAATTTTCAGGTAAAATAATCCACAGTCTTAAAAACAAATATCAAATATTTCCTATTCATCATTTTGTTTTAGCCAAAATTTGTGTTAGCAACAATTAGCAAACACCAGGCTTGCCAAAACATTTTCTACATTCATACAGGAGGCCCAGAGGCCTTAATCTGTTAAAAGACCATGTTTTAGTAAGATTTTGCCCAGCCACATGCCTATCTACAAGTATAATACATAAGCAAATATTTCTGTGATCACATCATTCTTTATCATTCTTTATTTTCACTTTTACCGGTAAATTTTTTCAGGGTTCGAAACCCTGTTTATCTGACTGGCTCTTAAACAACCTAACCAGCAGAAGCTCCATTTGGCTCAATTTGGGTGGTCTATGGCCTAAAATGGTTAGAAATTGCATCTACAGCATTCTTTTTTTTTAAATTTGGGGGAGGGGGTACTTCTTCCCCGTGCCCCTCCCCAACTGATAATCCTGGGTTGTATGAACATGTAAAGATGTCTATGACTGAGACTGACTAAGCATAGATTTTTTTTGGGGGGGGGGGTAGCCTGTATTAAATCCCTCTCTGTATAGGGAGGGGGGTGGGTGGCCGTATGGTTAGCATGAGCGCTGTATCATATGGCCTGACATTGAGTCAACTGGCGTGGTTTCAAATCCCCGTTATAGGGTCGTCTGTCCAACCTCATGGATTTTCTCCGGGTACTCCGGTTTCCTCCCACTGCTAAAGACCCCTATGGGCAAGCGAATTATTGAAATAAAATTAAACCATATGTTGGTCACGTTATGACCGTGTTTGTGTAGAGTAGACGTCAAACCCCATTTCTCTCTCTCTGTATAGGGTTAACGTTAGGATTAGAGATGTTTATGTGACTGAATATTGGCTTCGTTAAAATTTTGTCAAGTCTTACGGTTGACTGGACAGTCTGTATGTCTTCCACACAGAAGGTCACAGGTTTATATGCTGGTATGATTCAGAAGACTCAAACAAACAAGTACGTTAATTAAACCACTGTTTCACTCTCCACTCGACTATCTTTATCTCAACCTGCCATTCTCTGATAAGTTCACATGGCTGTACTTTTCTAGTTTTTTAAGACAATTAGAAGTAAAAGATAAATCTGGTGAAGTGGGTTGCCGAGAAGTGAGCTAATTAACTCGGGAACAACCGACATGGATTGTAATCAAGACAATGGTAGATTATACGATGATTGCTCCAATCAGATATCTGGATAGATGAAGTTAAAATGGCCACCCAGATACTCGGCTGATTACAATACTTGTTAATATGAAATCATGATAGATTTTCTCTGTTTATTGCTGCGTTACTTTAAGCCATAAGAACTAAAATCAAAACAAGATTGATGAGTATACTCTAATATTCACACCGTAAATAATATTAATACCATAATTGGATATAAAAACTGATATTTGTAACATCACAAAATTCTTTTTTAAAAACATAATGTCTGCGATGACATGTAATTATAATGCTCCACCATTTTGTGATTCATAAACAAATTTGTAATAGTAGTTAGTGCAAAAGGCATTCTCAGACTTAAATTGAGAATTTATTCAAAATTGTTCGCCTTAATTTAACTAATACAATGTATATAGCCCTTTAAAAAAAATTGTTGTTTTAATGTATCAAATACATGAATAAGAAACTATGTGCAAAGTTTTGTGTTTCTAGATTAAAGATATTTCTCATAAAGAGTGATTGAAAGTTGAGTTAATTTGCAACTCAAGTTGGGGACGCGAGTTGACGACTACATGAGAAGAGGCCCCAACCAAGGCTGTAATATTTGTGACTGTCGTTTGTCTGCTTCTCTACCGGTTTGGGAGTTGACGGCAACATGACAGTCGTTTGTTGGCTACTCGAGGGACTTCCCCGAGGCTGTAATTTGGGCATGCTGACATAGTGCTGAACTATAATATACAATTTGGGTTTCAGAGTTAAAATGCTTAGAGTTTCATGAAACTCTTATACGGAATCATGACTGGGATCCACTTGTGGAATGCCGTGTAGACCGCTTAAAGAGTTTTAGCCCTTCGTACTGTAGAATGTTCTCGTTGTCGGGTTTTGCTCCTGTTTGCTCACTACACTTATTATTTTAGCGTTTTCCGAGATTCTATCCGGATTATCGCCCTTATTTTTGAAATTGTTTGACGTTCTAACATCTGACGTCAACTGGCAGACTATCGCCATTGAAGAGACGACCATTGTCAAGATCGGTCGCATTATTTCTGTTACCTCTTTTTTTTTCAAATCATTTTTAGTGAAGCCTGTACCATAACAGGCCCGGGACTGTACAGCGCAGTGTACGCTTACGGCTGGCCCCCGGATCCATTCACTTGATTTGATATTTTCCGCAGGTTATTTTATAGGTTTTTGTTTTTCGTGTAGTGCGGTCCTCCTGCACTTACTATTATAGTGTTCAATCCCGAATACAGAATATAGTCCAGTGATTAGTAACTGCAATTACTGACAAATATAGTGTTGCCTGCTCCTTTGGATGGGACAAAAGGTGCACATTAAAGATCCCTGGGACAAGAAGGTGCCCAGTATTAGTCAAAAAAAATAATGTTGATCAGGAGAGAGAGAGAGAGAGAGAGAGAGAGAGGTAATTTCGGGACTGACATATGGTTCAATTTTATTTCAATAATTCGTCATATTCCTGAAGCAATGGCCCGAGAAATCTCTCTCTGACCATTGCTGGAATAGCGTCTGTTTCTTGAACTTATGCGGGAGTGTGTCTATTCTCCCCGTTCAATGAAAGCTATCACTTAAGTACAGCAACATGGCAGTCCTTCGTTTAATCTGAGTCTTCCCTAAAACTTTGGACAGTGATTTAAGGTATTAAAAACGGTGAAAGTATGTTCGTTTCCAAGGAGTATTGTTTACATTTCATTCGACTTGATAGCCTCGTTTGTCACACAATTAGTTTTACTGCAGTATTCTCCTATGCACGGGTTAATTAGGCATAATAAAAGCGTGAGCCATGACGTAACGTTATGTAAACATATTTGGTCCAATACTGGCACTCGTTTTAAATGTAAAGCTTTTGTATGGTAGGTAGTGATTGGTTGGTAGTCGGACTACTGACCAATCAAAATTTAACACAACAATATCCACTCATAATAGCAGTGTGTAGTGAGATTACCTGTAATCAAACGAAATGCTGCGCGGAGTATGATAATTTGTTTGCGTGAAGGGGTCTCTAGCAGCGTGAGGGAACCAGAGGACCTGGAGAAAACTCACAAAGTTGGACATGCAGACATACTCCTTGCCACGTACAACCAGGGAATCGAAACCACGACAGTTGACTTGTTGACTAGGCCTTAAACAAATAGATGGAAAATGTACCGGTACGTAAGCAAGAAATTCAGACACTTTGTTGAGGGTAATCTCAACATTTTCAAAGCAAATGAAACGTCGCTTTATTAAAATAGTAATTTGTGTTCCATAATATTATGTTTTTGTGTTTATTACGTATGTCAATTGCTAAATGCCGCTCAAAGATAAAAAGAAATTAAGACATTAAAAGCCGTTGTATTAATGTCTTGGACGAGAGAAATTAAGTCATTAATTATCATAGATAACAGTGGTGAAAACAATGCAATAATCAATAGTGATTAAATGATTGGCTATGGTTGTCCTTGATATATAACATGTCAATAATATAATTAGCTATCTGACATCCATCAACTGCTACAAGTCAATCACTTCATTACGCATTCTCTACACCAGTTAGACTTACTGTCTTATGGGATAGAGAGAAATGGGGTTTAATGTCCACTAGACACAAACTAGGTCATTTCAGGACTAACATATGGTTCAAATTTATTTTAATAATTCGCTTGGGTTTAGGGCTCTTTTAGCAGTGTGAGGAAACCAGAGGACCCAGAAAAAACCCACGAGGTTGGATTATGGAAAGAGAAAGGAAGTTTAATGTTCGGGACTAACATAAGGTTCCATTTTATGTCAATAATTAGGGCTGCAACGATACGCCAGGCCACGATACAATGCGCATCACGATTCATAGTCTACGATACAATTAATGTCGTGATAGGAAATAAATTTTAAATGTGGCATTTTCTCGATCAACTAAAAAGACACTTCAAATGTCGAACACTAGCTGAAAGTAAAAAAAGTCTTTTTGCCCATGGACTTATTTACGCATTTAAAGGGATATTAGTGTATTTTTGTTAAATTTTTATTTGGATAAAGGGATCGCGATACGGACATTGATTTATCATGCATCGTGGATTGAGCGATTCATCGATGAATCGTTGCAGCCTTATCAATAATTGAGGAGAGAGAGTTTAATGTCTACTAGGTCTATTTGGGACTAAAATACATGACGATATAATTCTATTTCATTACTTTGCTTCTACGTAGGGGTTTACTAGTGGGCGGACCTGGCAGTAGACTTTACTCCTGGAATCGAAACCATATCACTTGACTCAATCATAGACCTTATAATCTAAAGCGCATGTAAGGATTCGAAACACAGGAAATTCTAGTGCCAACTACCCCATGGGCTTCTTTTAACAATATAGGATGTCCCCCCCCCCTCTCATTATATAGGATCCTCCCTCTTCTCATTATATAGAATGCTCCCAACTCATTATATAGGAGGCTCTCATTATATAGGATGTTCCCCCTCATTATATAGGATGTCCCCCCCCCCCATTATATAGGATGCTCCCTCTTCTCATTATATAGAATGCTCCCCACTCATTATATAGGAGGATCTCATTATATAGGATGTTCCCCCCTCATTATATAGGATGTTCCCCCCTCCCCTCATTGTATAGGATGCTCCCTCTTCTCATTATATAGAATGCTCCCCCCTCATTATATAGGATGCTCCCTCTTCTATTATATAGAATGCTCCCCCTCATTATATAGGATGTTCCCTAGTCTCATTATATAGAATGCCCCCCCCCCATTATATAGGATGTCCCCTCCCCTCTCATTATATAGATATAGGATGTTCCCCCTCATTATATAGGATGCTCCCCCTCATTATATAGGATGTTCCCTCTAATTATATAGCATGCTCCCTCTTCTCAATATATAGAATGCTCCCCCTCTCATTACATAGGATGCCCCCTCTTGTCATTATATAGACCCCCCCCTCATTATATTGGATGTTCCCCCCTCATTATTTAGGATGCTAGTAAATTGAACTACCGTATATGACTGAATGTTTACATATCAAGTAGACATAATGGTGAAAATAAATCAGTGTTATTTGGAATGTCAGGAGTATGTTATAAACATGTAAGTAATATATATATATACTACCTAGTAAACTGTTGATATATATATACTAATAACACATAGCTTTATGGATAACATTCACTAGGTTTATTAACTGCAATGTTTCAATGAGGATAGGTTTAAAACCATATACTGTGTCTCTAATCATTATGGTTTAAAATACTGCGTCTTTGAATGGCTTCCGTCTTTTAATTGTTAATTAGTTTATTGTTACTCGTTTATATTATAATCTCGTTAACATTGTGCGTGATCATAATGTCGGTAAAGCGGCTTTGTTCTAAAAAATTCTTTTGACATGTGGGTGATGAAATAGTGATTAACGAACAATGGACCGTTTCATGCCTTTGATAAGATTCCGAGATATCAATTAAATTTTATGTAAAAGCTAAACCTGCCTAGTGCAGGTCGTTCTTTAGGCCTGAAATGTTATCTAAATTATTAACGAGACATTAATTAACTTATCCAGACCATAATCAACTCTTGATGTCATCATTATTTACTGGATTAGGATCATGAAATGGATAATCAAGCCTTCTGTTTTTTATCGTACTTGCTTTAGTAATGATGATCGAGGGTAGACAGACAATTCAATCGCTAAATTTCCGGTTCAGAGGGGAACAATTTGACTGAAATTTTTAGCAAATTTCCTTTACATTATCTAGTTTTTTCCTATTATAGTGAGAACTGCCAACTATTTATCTAATCTCTAATAATGTATCTTTAAAGACATACTCGTAAACTGTTGATAAATAGACAAAATTAGACTGTTATACCAAATTGAGGTTAGGAGCAGCCCTTCTGTTTTTCCCGTTTTTGTCAGACATATTTCAGATGAGTTATTTGAGCCTGAACAAGAACATTATAGGTTTTCGACTTCATATTAAGCCTCTGTTTATGTTAAATGGTTTGTTTGTTTTTGGAAGTGATATTGCAGGTTACAGGATCCTGTGGATTAGAATATGATTGATATGAAATGAAAATGGGTTTAACGACTCAACTCTTCTGCACCTAACCTGGGCTAATGGAAGACGGACATACGCCATACAGTTTGCTATGAGGGAAATTTTGCCCGGGCTGCAGCTATATGGCCTACTGACAAGGGATCTTTTACGTGCACCCTGATGTGTACACTGGACCTGAACGACTAGACAGCTGTGCTTGTCAGGCCCTCCGTTCTGCATCACTGACAAGAAGAAAGCATGCCGGAAAATCGAGATGAACTTTCTTGACCAATACAAGGATCAAACACCCGACCTCCAGGCTCGCGAGCCAGCGCCTCACCTACTGAGCCACATGATCCTCTGAATATGATTGTCAAACCTTGTGCACAGAGTGTGGGTTGCGGGTAGGTATGACAAACATTTTGAGTCAATTTGATTGAAAAAGAGAGATGATGCTTCAGGTTATTCAGAAATCAAAAATAATTTTCACTAGACCTGCATGCAGGAATGACGGGTTTCACTGGTGCCACGTTACCCTTAAACATGTTACTTCGGGTGCCAAGTTACCCTTGAACATATGTCACTTCCGTTACCAACGAAACCACTAAACAGGTTTCCAAATTAACATTGCACACAAATAAAATGGACGCAGAATCAACCAAATCCAGCAATATCAATTCATTTTATACATTTGTTACTTGTAAATGATCTTGACAAAATTACATTACTTTCGGTGTTAATGAAAATGTTCAATTAGTCTTATGAAATCCGAAGTGGCATACGATATCATATAGTGAAAATTTTATGTAAATAATAATTGCCACTTTTAAAGACCAAAAAACTTGAAAAGTGACTTGTAGAAATTCGGCTATTTCTCGGCAACCGTACAAGTTAGAAACCATTTTGTGGTATCTATATGATCGTATGACTTCATTCTATTTGTTGATTGACATCAAATACCATAATTTGAAAAAGATTTCAAAACAGACTCATTTAAATAAAATGTCTGTTTTGAAGGCTAAAAATACAGTTTTTGCCAAAATGAAAATCTTACATTACTTGTATGAAATCCCAAATGGCATTAGGTATAACATGGTGTAACGTTTATGAAAATCGAATAATAATTGACACTTTTATGGCCCCAAATCCTTCAAAAGTGACCTGTAGAAAACCGTCTATTTCTCGGCAACCGAACAAGTTAGAAACAATTTTATGATATCTATATGACCATATGAGTTGTGTTTATATGTGAATTTAAACCAAAAGTTAAAATTATTAATACATATTAAGTAATTCTTGGTTGAATAAATCATTGATTTAAAAAGTTTAAAATGCAGTTTTTGACAAAATGACGTCACTTCCGGTGTCAATTTTAAATTGTAATCAACTTGATATGACGTTACATGCTTTTTGAATCAAAGATGTCACTTTTATAAAAATCCAATAATAATTGACTTTATTACACGCAAAATAAAGAAAACAGTGACTTATGCAGAACTGTCCATTTCTTAGCAACTGCTTATATTACAAACTAATTTTCACATACATTCTCTTCGTATTGATTATAGCTACAAGTCTATAAGAGTTATGTAAAAATATTTTAAAATCTGAAAAGCCTGAATGGGTTGTAAATAGGTCAATTTTACGCTTTTTTTCACCTCTTAATCCAATTTGCTAGAAAATGAAATAGAAATTAAAAAAACTGCTTCCGCCATTTTTTGCGCCTTGAAAGGACACACTCTTTGAGTCATATAATTTTTCAAAAAAATAATATTTGTTTTCGAAGAAGGAAAATAACTGTCAAAATTGTAGTTTTTGGTAAAATTATGCCACTTCCGGTGCCGACAGATAACATTATCCGTAACAAAAAAAATGACAATTGAGACAACGAAGCATATGAACTTTGTTTTATACAAATCGAACAATAAAAAAATAATCTAGGACTGAAAAACTGAATTAGCCAATGGCAGCCAAGGAAAATTACTAAGACAAAATTTTTTGGCATTTTTGCACAAGACAGATGACTCTTTACTTCTGTGTACAACACGACTAAAAAATATTCATAAATAAAAAAGTTTTTTGTAAAATTTTAAATTTTCAAAGTTTGGCGCCTAATATCTTCGAAGATTTGCCGAAAATCAAAAATCGAAAGTAGCGTAGCTATGTGCCATGTCTCCGGCTATGCCAAAATGTATCGAAAGTTAAAATCCCATGATTATTGTTAAAATTAATGCAATATTTTAAAAAACGATAACTTCGGTGATTTCGGACATTTCGCATTGTCGCAGAACGTTCAAAATAGCTTTATCCTCTAAGTCACACCCACTTTTCCAGTAAAACCGAAGAAATCGTAACGATGCGACAAGCAGTTGCTGAGATCTACTCAAAACAAAAGAAGAATAATAATAATAAGAATAATAATTTTAACAAAAACAATAGTGTTTCACACAAGCTTCGCAGTGTGAAACCCTAATTATTTCGTTGCTTCGATGTGTCACAGTTGGAGAAAGGTGATTATATACATGATATAATTAAACCAGCTAGTTGTTTCTACCGATATAAATACCATCATTGTCATACACAGATAAACACTAGAAATTCCTTTACATAGACAAACACTAGAAATTCCTTTATATATTTGTTAAATTAAGGTTTTATTACATATTAACATCCACTCAATACTTTTGTTGCAATAATTCGTTTGTACATTATGAGACTAACACATTGTCATTAGGAGACTAACATTTAGTCATTATGAGACTAACATGTGATCAATCTGAGACTAACATGTGATCAATATGAGACTAACATTTGGTCATTATGAGACTAACACATGGTCATTATGAGACAAACATGTGGTCATCATGAGACTAACACATGGTTATTATGAGACTAACACATGGTCATTTTGAGACTAATACATGGTCATTATGAGACTAACACATGGTCATTATGATACTAACATCTGGTCATTATGATACTAACATCTGGTCATTATGAGACTAGCATGTGATCATTATGAGACTAACATGTAGTCATTATGGGACTAACATATGGCCATTATGGGACTAACATATGGCCATTACGAGACTAACATCTGGTTATTACGAGACTAACATGTGGTCTTTATGAGACTAACATCTAGTCAGGAGAGCGGCATTTCCGTGTATTCTTTTACCAGGGATCGTTTATGTAGAGTATTAAATTATACATGGAACTTTGTTTTTTTGTCCCATCCAAACAACTTGAAAACTCCTGTAGCCACAGCAGTGATAATCTGGAAGCTGGCTTGGAAGATTTCTAACTTTGGTCTGTGGAGGGGAAGCTCTGAGCGGGTCCAGCCTTTGTTGAAATCAGATAAAATAATATAATAATAATGCAATATTTTAGAAAGACAAATATTTGAAAACAGAAAACTTTAATTAAGTGTTGACACCACAACACCATATCTGGTATTTAATAATTACAGTGCAATAAGGATTTTTTTCTACATAAGGACAACCGTCTCGTTCAATCTATTGCATGTTTTTCTTCTCGATTAAAGTAAAAATAGAACAATCCATGATGTACCCGATAATTTATGGTCTCACAAATTCTCAAGTATGAAATATATTGTATTTACAGTAAAAGGAATTTAAAACAAGGCAGTCTGGTCTAAATCAAATCAAATGAGGTTTAACATCCTACTCTTCTGTACCTCACCTGTGCTAATGGAAGAATGACATATACCATATAGTGTGCTATGAGGGAAATTTTGCCCGAGCAGTAGCTCTTCAGTCTACTCTTATATCGAATTCTAACTGCCAAAGGATCCTTTACGTGCACGCCGATGTGAACATGGGACCATGGTTTTTCGTCCCGTCCAACAATTAGTCAGCTGCCCTTGTCAGGCCCTATTTTCTGCATCACTGACAAGGGGAAACCACACTGGAAAATCCAGATGAACTTTCTCGGCCAATGCAAGGATCGAACCCCGACCTCCAGGCTAGTGAGCCAGCGTCTTATGCACTTAGCCACGTGTTCTCCCCTCAGCAATGAAATGAAATGGAGTTTATAACATCTTACTTCACTATTATTACAAGGCTGTTGAAGGCAGTGTGTGCTATGACGGAAATGGGCCTCTTTTTTGTCCCATCCGAAAAACTAGATGTTGTCACTTGCCAGTGGTACTAATGGGCACACAACAAGCTAGATAAACTTTCTCAGCCATCAGCGGGAGCCAACCAGTATCCTCCAGACTAGGGAGCCAGCTTCTTACTCACTTAGCCATGGTCGGTGCTTCGATTTAAAAACTTCATCATTAATATATTCAGTAAGTGTTTATGTGCTGAAGCTATTGTATATTGATGTCCTGACTGGAGTGAAGAAATAAAATCAAATGATCACGTGTCTTTAACTCCATATACATGTACTAACAATATTAAAGAAGATAAATTGCCAATATCAGGGGCGGATCTTGGAATTTTGAAGAGGGGGGGGGGCGCCGCAAAATGAGGGCACTGACCAGTTATATTTTATATTTTGTCTTTAATATTGGATATCAGAAGCCCATCTTTTCCCGGTAACAACATCAATGTTGATTTAAATTAACAAATTATTCATATTTTCAATGTTGAAAACTTTGAATGATATTGAGTTAGAGATTTAGCTAGGTTTAACAAATAGGTTATAGTTATAGGGACTATCCCAATTTGAATAGGGTCTCTAAAATATAAGTCTGAGAAGGTATGAAATTTATGTGCCAACATTTAGAGAAATAATGTATTTACTTTGTCTCAAAACTGCTTAACCGGACACAAAACCCTTTTAAGATTTCAGGTCAATTTTTTCGTTGGGTGACCTGATAATCGATTCCTGTTCCTTCAGAGGTCTATACAATGAATGACCCATGTGCTATACTTGATAACAAAAGGTTAATTTCACCTACATATTATTTTTATAAAATAACAGTCTGGTTTTATCCAAAAACCGCATAATACAGCTCAGGTTGGGACACCAGTCTCCATTTCCAGATGAAGACTGTAGAGTTTAAGTTGTTTGAAACGTATCTCATATGTTGACTTAGCTGCTCGGCTCTAGGGTAGAGGATTTTACGGAATTTTAACACAAAATTAAGCTATTTTATTCTCCAAAGTATTATCAGGATTGGCCCTTTAAATAAATATAACTGAGATTGGCCCTTTAAACCCGTTAATCACTTTCTGTTCTATTCCTAATTAATAAACAACAGTGGAAATCTTTACCATTTTCATTGAAGATTATTGTTAAAGAAATCTGGTATATCACCATGGTCTATATACATAAATAATTCACAGTAGCTGGTGTTAAACAAAACCTATAATATACTCAACTCCACGTGTTACCTTCATTCATTCAACCTTCTCCCGCCATTTCTCATCACGTGCAAATCATCGAGTTAAATAATGGAATAATAAACAAAGCGAGATAAACCCCAAACGGTTAGTTCTATTAGAGTTGTATTCATCGGGAATAAAACTCGATTCAATTCAAACTTAGTTCATTCATTCACCGTTATTGATCCTCGGGAAATCGACATAGACTCAGTTTATTTCACAAATTTTTAGCTCTTGTTGTAGACCGGTCGAATCTCTTAGAAAGCCTATTAATGAATAATCCTTGTACCGATATCCTCACATAGAATGCATGTGATGTGTGATGTACGTGCATGTCTGTGTGTCTTTGATGTTGGTATTAATTGAAGACAGGAATTGAATTTGAATAAGATGACTTACCCGCCGAACCATACGATGTTGAAGACTGGAGGGGACGTCTCGACAAGGATCGCTGGAAAAATCGCTTCTTCTCTCTCAAACGGCGCAAAGATTGGCCCACTGAAAATATACACGAAAAGTTGGCCCACAAATTGTTTAAGGTAACCCGTTTTGGCATGCAAAGCATCGAGTATTAATTGAGAACTATTAAACTTACTTCTAAACACAACTGCTAAATCCCTTCATTATTCCAATCGCCGTCTGCTCGCGTTCTTCACAGCGCATGCCTCACAGACTTCACGAGATGACAAGGTCAGAAGTCGGAGAATTTAAGGACTCGGTGTCCACTTTGGTTAATCCGTTTGATACTAAAGAACTATAGGTGATGAAATACTCCAAATACAAGCAGACAACAACACGTTAAGGTTGTATTATTCCTGGAAACTGACAGAGCTTTATAACCCGTCGTACACAAATAGAACCAACTGCAGCTTGCCGGTATATTTAAACTCAATCAACTTGGACGGGATCAATACTTTGCCCGGTTTATTTCTCCTGTAATGTTGTCTCTCATTGAACTTCCACCATCTCTAATACGACGACACGCATGAAATAAATCCCCAAATTATCTCGCATAGTTTTCTACCTGGTTGGAACGGAGTAATATGTCGTGTATTAGAGGCAGGAATTCGTTGTTTTTGTTTTGTTGTGGTGAATGTAAAATGAAACGTGAGAAGTGACTAACGATCAAGATAATTACTGAACACACATATGTATATATAGACGGAACCAGGTACAGGAGAAGAAGATACAGTGCTACACTTTCTGAATTCTAGCCAAATAGGTTTTTTTTTCTGTGTGTGTGTGTACGAGGCACCACTGATCGCCTCTAGTTATACAGGTACACGGTGGTATTGTTGAGTCAATACACTGCTGCTGTTATGTACTGATAACGATATGGCGGTTTGGCTTGGTACCTGCTCCCCCCCCCCCCGCGTCAACTTCGACTTTAACTTTTTATTTGTATATACTTCCGTTAAGAACAGTTTACAAAACATACATATATATGAACATACATATGCATGGTTCAGTTTTCACCAATAATTTTATTGCGCGTAAAGGTCTTTAGCTGCGACAGGAAGCCGCAGGACCTGACGAAAACCCACAAAGTTGGACAAACTACCTTACTTCTCGTAATGTGCAAGCATGGGGTCGAAGCCGCGCCGTGCCATTCAAAAGGACATATGTGGTGTCTCCACATGGCTAATTTAGATTGATTTTCCCACCTAACAAACCCTGAACCCTTCTGATAGTCAATGGGCCGATATTTGTTGTAAAAGCTATTGGGATAGCAGAGAGTGAAATATGTTGAACTGTGACTGTTCTTGTAATTACCATATAAAATGGGAACGTCCTACTTTTCCCTCCTGTCAACTTTAGGGCGAATGGTTAATGCGTGCGCGTTGCACCATGAGGTCTGTTATTGAGTCAAGTGGTGTGGTTTTGATTCCCCGCTTTGTACGTGACAGGGAGTAGGGTTGTCCAACCTGGTGGATTTTCTCCATTTTGACCGGACAACGTGCGTTGTTTCTTTTTACAGTCGGTAGATTTTTTAACGAGTTGCTTATGGTATACACACACTTCTGGTCCAATAACATACCCACCAACGGGTATACGGGTGGACGTTGCCTTTTCGTCCCCTCCCGACAAATAGAGTGGACATCGGCTTTTCCCACCCTCCATACAATTAAGACATGGTTTCCTCACCGACCAACCCTCCACCATGCACCCCTGACGAGAGGTAACTGAAGGTCCTACATGCGATTTCCACGCTCAAGGAACCACGTCAAACCGGGAACCAAACTAAACTACTACGAATAGCTACACAACACGGCAAAGTGATTAGCCCAATCATAGAAAAGTCGTTTTCTAATTTAAGCCGATATTCTCTGTTCGTCTATTTCTAGTACTTCTATCGGTTATCTCTTGACATAGTATTCCGCTACCGTGAAATATGCTGCAGCAATTGTACGGGATTCAATGATGTACTATTTTCTAAGACTAATACGGGGGCTATGTGGGTTGGTTGGGGGTTGGTGGGTGAACCTACTTGGTTTTCTTTTAGCCCAATGGGTTTAGGAAATCCCTTTTGGCTCGCTACACCGTCAGCATCATTCCCTCCCTACTGCACAACCCAGGTGAGGATATCGTTCCGACAGGCCTGTTTAGCTCACAAGTTAGTTCTGTCTATCACGAAGTACATATAACTGTAAAATTGATGTAATTTATATATGTATATCTCTTGACACTACTGTCGCCTGTCCAACCTCGGGGGTTTTCTCCGGGTTCTCCGGTTTCCTCCTGCTACTAACGATCCCAACGCGCAAGCGTATTAATGAAATAAATTTGAATAAAGTGTTAGTCCCGAAATGACCTAGTTTGTGTTGAGAGGATTTTAAACTCTCCCATGGCTATTAAAATGACTTGCTCGATTTGGGGCGATCTAAAAAGCACTGTATTCGGTTTCTAACCAACGAAATGAAATGGAGTTTAACGTCCCTCTGAATAAACGCTGTTGTTTGCCAGGCCCCCATCCTGCCCTACCCAACTGAGAAGTCCCCGAAGAAACGTCTCGTTCAACACCATGATTCAACCAACCGGAAACATCTCTAGCCAGATTAAGGCACACAGTTCTGCCGTGAGATTCTGTTCGTTCACGCCTTCGTGGGGTTTATCGTCCATATCTACCGAGGTTTTTGAGTCTTTTTGATCACGAATACCACAAGCTCATATTAATGTCGGAATCATGAAGACGGACTCTAGGCTATCCCACATCTGGTGCCCTTGCCAATCTCCCACTCTCACGACTAGAGAAAGATGAAAGTATGTTGTAAACACAGCTGAATATTGCCGAGGATAAAATAGAACCCCCATTTCTTTAGACCCTGTGCTCAGTGCCGGACTTGGCCCACCAATCCACCTCTCCGTGACAGATGGGCCTAAGCTTATTATATAAAAGGGCCTAAGCCTATAAAGAAAAAAGAAAAAAGGAAGGAAAAATAAAACAAAAACAGGAGAGGTTGGAGGAAAGAAAAATAAGAAGGGAGGAGGGGGCAGGACCAGGACAGGAGAATGAAAAAATAGGAAGCTTTGGTCTGGAATGCTTGGAAAATGGGTTTGCGGTTGTCAATTTTCAACATCTTTCTGGTGGAGACCCCCAGGAACCCCTTCGGTTTAGGTGCGCTCGTGAAGCGCCTTCTGTGGGCCTTGGTCAATGCCTGTGCTCATTCTATGTCTAAACCAGACACTGTGTCCCATTAAAGCGGGAATTTCATATTTTCCAAGAAAGTCAAAACATATTTATTTCTACGTCTTTTGCTCAATAGGTTGTCAACTCACTATTATACAATCATAGGCATTATTTTCCACACTGAAACATCTTTCACATCGGAAATAATAACACAATTATCTCCTTGTTTTCCCATTCGCCCCATGCAATAGCTATCTTCAAACGTTTGAATTTAATGTTGAAAGTGATATTTTTGCCAATTTCTCAACTGGCAATAGTGACTTATAGGATTATTCTTTAACAAGGTTAGACTGTTCATAGATACCATCTATTTTAAGGCTTTATTTTAATATATTTTAAAAATATAACATAAAAATATGAAATTGTCAAGTCATGCAACTGTCGCAGTACTAAATTATATTTTGTCTCTTATAATGCAACTGCAAATTAAAACATGTTGCTATTTACCTTTTGGGGAATGTGGTTGGGGGTGGGGGATATTGGTTTAACACCCCACTGTTCCGACTGGGATAATGATGGCTGCAAGTTGGTGGTAATTGAATTGTATAGATCGAAACACACAGCCAACTCAACAATCGATCCCGTGTTCGTGCTTCATAAAAAGTAGTCCGATAAAATCCACAGGAGGGTTCGAACTTGGATTTCTTTTGGACCACTTACATCTTATAGAGGTCTATTCTTTATAAGACTTATTTTTTTCATGTTAGAAAATTGTAACTCCCTTGGGTCGGTTGTGGCGTTGAGAATTTATTTTTCTTTATTTGAGAAGCGACTGTTAATCGATTGACGGACTAGTTTTGATTAAAATTGTGATGGACAAGGTTTCATCTGGAATAATAATACCGAGAGGGGTGCTATTACCCTTTAAAGGGGCATAGCATGGCTGGATTTTGAAAGCCAACTAAGGTAAGAATTGGAGATTTCAAACATTGTATTAGATAAATATAATGGAGGCTTTTAAGAATCACTAAATATACATTATGGATTAGACAGAGTTTCCTCACATATTAAGACCCCTACGCGCAAGCAAATTATCGTTTGTGTCGAGTGAACGTTAAATAGTAGTAATGAGTTAGTAAAGGGTTATTTTTGAGTGGTATTGGGCTAATATTAAGTGGTAGTGGGCTAGTACTGGGTTAGTATTGAGTGGTATTGGGCTAATATTAAGTGGTAGTGGGCTAGTACTGGGTTATTATTGGGGTAGTATTGAGTGGTATTGGGGTAGTACTGGGTTAGTATTGGGGTAGTATTGAGTGGTTTTAGGCAGTATTTAGTAATATTCTGTTAGTATTAGATGGTATTTAAGTAGTATTGGTTTAGTATTAAATTGTATTTGGGTTAATAATATTTGGTATTTCTGAGTCAATTATCCTTCTGTATCGTTCAGCGAGGACAAAGTTTTGAAGAGTGTCCTGGTTCACTTTAATACTCCATGCATTCCCTCCCCACCCTCGTCCTATTTACAAATATAATCTTCCAGATAAACACCCGACGTTTTCCATTCAAGACCCACTTTGTTATATTACATTGAAACATGTAACCGATATTTTACACCAATTGCTATTTTCAGAAATTCCTCTGGGAATCTGAATTTTTTTCTTCCATCTTTTAACAGAAAGCCTGTCATTGATCAAATTCTTAGCGAAATCTTGCTGTAAAGGGTTTGGGGATTTCTATGACACAATCTGATGAATTTGAACAGGACATTAGAAAGATAAATAATTAAACGCTAGTCAATTCTTGTGTCTGTCCCAGTGGGATTATTGTTTTATAGATAGACCAACTCCCCTAAATTGTCGAATACCCGGTTCTATTGAATTACTCTTTTATAGAGACCAGCTCAACTATATTCTAGAATACCCAATCGAATGGTATTATTCTTTTATAGAGGAGACCCCCTCCCCCCTAAATTGTGGAATTTATTCTGTTATAGAGGGACTAACCCCCCTATATTCTAGAATACTCAATCCCATGGGATTATTCTTTTATAGAGGAGACCAACCGCACTGTTTTCTGGAAAACCCGACCCGGTGGAATTATTCTTTTATAGAGAGACCAACACCCCTATTTTCCGGAATACTCGGTCCAATGGAATTATTCCATTTGAGAGACCAACTCCAGGCCCGTAGCTATCGGTGGGGGGGGGGATGATCTCATGTTGGTCGTTGGTTTCGTATTGCAACCAATGGAAAGGGCACCCAAGGCGACCCCATTGGGTAACCAATTCTTTTCCCATTGGGTGTCCGATTATTTGTTCCAGGATATGCAACTGCCTCTCCCCACCCCACCCTGAACTCCCCTATATTCTTGAATACCCTGTCCGATAGACGTATTCTGTTTAACCTGCCCAAAAAATGACGAAACAACAACTGTCCACCTTCCAGTACACGATGAATGGTGATAGGTCAGTAACCAGACAGATCCGGGCTGGATTAGGGCGTGTACCGGGAATATTCAGTGGGATTGTTCAATTTAGTGTCGTCATTGTCCAGCATAGATGACCTCGCACCTTCCGGCTTGTTGATACGTTAAACAAAGTAAAAGCGAAAGCCCAGCTCACATCACATCGTACGCGCAGACGAACACATGGTTTAATTTCTATTTAAATAATTCGCTTGCACATGGGAGTCTTTAGCATTTGGATGAAGCCGGAGGACCCGGAGAAAAGCCACGAGATTAGATCGTGCGTTGAAATGAAATGGGTGGGGCTTAACTGCCTTTCTTTCTACACCATCAGCAAGCAAGAATTTTGCCTTGGCAGTGGCTTTTATGCTTAGTTGTGGTCGAACTGTCAATTCTGCTGTTACATGTACATGCATATTACGCAGACATTAACACGCACGTAAAAGAACCTTTGACTGTTGGCAATAAAAACATTGCTGTTCAGCCACCCCCACCCCCACCTCATAAATAGACTAGATCAATCCGTGGTTTCAAACGTAATGCCCAGTTTCAACTATCACGATTTGCGCTACGACTGAATCGTGGTTTTAACCATGGAGTAATCATCGCAGTGGTCTTATCAGGTCTTTTTATCCGGCGTGGTTTCTCCTTGTCAGGGTTTGACAAGGACAGCTGTCTAGTCGTTCGGATGGGACGAAAAACAGAGGTCCCATGTACACATTGGCGTTCACGTTTAAGATCCCTTGGCAGTTGGAATTCGATATAAGAGTAGGCAGTTAAGGGTTGAAAATGAGCTACAGCTAGAAACTGAGTTACAGCTAGAAACTGGGTTACGGGTAGAACAGGAGTTACAGCTAGAAACTGAGTTACGGGTAGTAATTGAGTTACATTTACCTTGGTCTGGAGTATTAAGCTGAATGTGAAAGTCCAGTCCTTTCTCCATACAAAATGACCCATATACTGTTTTGGAGGGACTTGAATGTCTCTGCCCTTTTGCCATACAAAATAAACATATTGTTTTGGGCTTGACTTCAAACCCTTTATCTTTTGCTTTCTAAAATGACCCATATATTGTATTGTACATATACTTACGGGACTAGAAGAATGATTGCAATGGAGAGAGAGAGAGAGAGAGAGAGAGAGAGAGAGAGAGAGAGAGAGAGAGAGAGAGGGAGGGGGGAGGGGGAGGGTTAACGTCCATTCGACACAAACTAGGTAATTTCTGGACTAACATATATTTAATTTTATGTAATAATTCGCTTGCGCAGTGAGAGGAAACCGAGGGACCCGGAAGAAACCAACGAGGTTACACAGGCGATCATACTCACGTACAACCGGGAAATCGAAACCACGCCAGATAACTCAATGACAGACCTTATCCAACACCCCCTGTCAAGGGATCTTTTTCGAGCACGTCAATGTGCGCACGGGACCTCGTTTTCTTGACCCATCCGAACAACTAGACAGCTGTCCTTGTCAGGCCCTTCGTCCTGCATCACGGGGAACCACGCCAGAACATCCCGATGACCTTTCCCGGTCAATGCAACGTTCTAACACCCAACCCCCAGACTAGCGAGCCAGCGTCCTACCCATGTAGCCACCCTGATGGTTTTTAGACAGCTGATAGACCAGAGGAGTGGATACACCCTGATGACAACAGACAACCAGACTACAGAGTCTAGAGGTTGTATGAAACCTCTCACTATTGGATATTAATTATAATAACGAATTCTATGTGTAGCCAAGTTTTATAACATTGATTATGAAGAGCGTATAAAAACCTTGTAAACATGAGCGACTATTGACCCAGTAGATTGATCCATCAACTCTGTCAACACCAAGAGAGACAGTTCTCTGGTAACACTGGCAAATACGGAGTTCACCATCGTCGTTTACCAATGGCGCGGCTCTAATGATGATCACACTTAACAGGAAAGAGAGACTTCTCTGGTAAGACTGGCAAATACGGACTTCAGCAGCGTCGTTAACTAAAAGCTCGGCTTCAATGATCATCACAATTAGCAGGAAAGAGACAGTTCCCTGGTTTTTGACGATGGTTCTACCTCATATAACCTATAACACCACAGTATGTAGCCTGGTTTGTGACGATGGTTGTACCTCATATTACCTATAACGATGACGATGATAACTACAAAATGTAATTTATAACACTAAATATTATACCCTGGTTTATGGCGATGTGTTTCTGGGATGTTTGAACGTGTAAAGATTAGGTCCCAAATTATACGAGGTGTTTGAACCAGTAATTCATACATAATACCTTCATCAGTATTGACACAATCAACTCTTTTGTGGGTGAGGGGTTGGATGCTCAAATGGCCGTTGGGTCAAGTGGGGTGGTTTCGATTCCCCGGTTGAACGTGACAAGGGGTGGGGTCGCCTGTCCAACCTCGTGAGTTGTCTCCCAGTCCTCCGGTTTCCTCCCACTGCTAAAGACCCCTTCGCACATGCGAATTATTGAAATAAAAGTAAACCATGTGTTAGTCCCGAAATGACCTCGTTTGTGTCGAGTGGATGTTAAACCATCTATCTCTCTCCCCCCTCTCTCTCTCTCTCTCTCTCTTGTGAGTTGTATCGGGGGATCGGGAAGAAAAAAACATTATTCTTTTAATTCAACATTTTAAGTCGTCTACTAGCTGAAATCCTGATTTGTATTTTTGATAATTACTTTTGCAATGGCCGAGTAGACGAGATTGGGGCAAGTGTGCCCGGGCAGTTGCGTTCTCGAATATTCTTTACGGGTACTACCAAATTTTATTCTGGGCTTCAGTTTCGATATCTTCCAAATACATCTTTTATACAAGAATAAATCTAAACCTTGCATCCAGAAGTTAATATAAGTAGGGAAGAGAATTGTGCCCAGGCAGTTCCCTTTGCTACTGTTTTACATGTATGACTAACTCTCACCGTTTAGTAGGAGAAATTGAACCAATGCTTTCATCAACTACTTTCTATAATTTAAATACCGATTTTCAAATTCCAACTTTCAAGGGATCTTTTAAATTCATGCCAAAGTGTCCATCGGATCTATTTTTTTTCGATCCGAACGACTGGTTGTCTTTTTCTCATCATACCATAAGAATCTGGGCCAACACCACCATAAGAATGTTTTGGAGGGGGTAGAGGTAGAGAGGCGGTGGCTGAGTGTGGTTGATATATAAGCCAACAAAAGGATAAAATATAGGGAAGTAACGCGTCACTTATAAAATTAATTACATTTTAATTAAAATAATATATTTCTTAAGGGCCATTCCGAAGGAATATGCTTCTAAAGAATATCTTGGTCAATGAAAAACTGAAACCATCCCTCGTGACATTTAAAAACGTGGAAAACAAGAAATAAAAATTAAATGTGTTGTGTACGTCTTTGAAATCAATCTGTTTTGTTCTGTGTGTAATAAAGGTCGTGTTTTATTATTAAATTGTCGTTTTTATTTAAAGATGAACTGGGTACAAATTGGATTACTCGACCTTTCTACAGTCTGTAACCAATCGCCCGCAGTTCTCATTTCCTTTCTCTCTGGGAGATTTCTAATCAAAACAATGGAATAATCCATCTTACAAGATACAGTTTAACCTCGCTATGTCGAACTTCAAGTGTCATTTTAGTCAAGATAAGCATAAAAGTACACCGCCATGGTCAAAGTAAAAAGGGGTGAATTACTAGTGTTTGTGCTACTCACGTAATTTCGAACTTCAAACATATTTGTATTGGAGAAAAGCGAAGTTGGACTGTGGTTTACACAATCGGGGGCTAATTGAAAAGAACGCAGATAACGAGAGAAATGGGGTTTAACGCCCAATCGACACAAACTTAGTAATTTCGGGACTAACAAAGAGTTCAATTTCATTTCGTTCTCTTGCGCGTAGGGGTCTTTAGCAGTAGAAGAAAATCGGATGACCCGTAGAAAACTCACGAGTTTAGACAGGCGAGCCTACTCCAAACAGGACGCCACGACATGCTATGTGCCATTGGATTTAAAATGCCTTTGAGTCTTATCGCACCCTATTTATATCGAACTCCACGTGCATTTTTTTCATTCGAGAAAAGCAAAGTTCATGTTAACCGCGGTCTGAAGACATCGTCAACTTTAATATATTAAAGTAGCCAAGTCTCTAACTCAAAATCATCCAAAATCTCCGACATTGAAAACACGAATTATTTGTCAATTTAAATCAACATTGGTGTTGTGATCGTACCAGTAAAAGATTGGATTCTGGTATCCAGTATTAAAGGCAAAATAAACATTTTATCATTGGTACACGAATCGTGTACCATAATACGTTTCAACGCCATTTGTAACAATGCACGAGGCTAGACATATCCCACCTCATATTCTTGTCTTGGGAGCCTGCACAATAAATACTAACGGTGTAGACGGGAATAACCAGGCCTTAGAGACTTCCATTCGACCGAGACTTCTGGCCAGTGCCGGACTGGTGGACCGAAGGCCCACTATCAGGTCATTGACCAAGGCCCACACAAGTACGCGCTGAAGGGGGTGGGATGAGGTCTCCCACATGACAATTGACAACCGCAAAGTCATTTTCCAAGCATTTCAGACCAAAGCAGAAGATGGCAAATATTTGATTTCCTGATACAATTAGATAACAGAATGACTTCTTTTTTTGTCTTGTTTGTCAGTCATTTTTTTCCTATCTTTTCTTTCTCCTGTCATGTGCCCTGTCCTCCTTCCTTCCTTCTTTTATTTCTTCATCCTCTCCTTTCTTTCTCTTTTCTTTTTCTTTCTTTTATCTTTCCGGCACTGCTTCTGGCGTATTTCGTCGACCATTACCGATTTGATATTAGAGTAAAAACGCAAACGTTTGAATGTAAATCAGTTTATATACAGTATAAGTACCCTGCAATATGCGTTATGACCCATTTGTGTAAATATCTAGGCCCCAAATAGTAGCGGCTTGGCACCTTTAACAGGGCGGTACTATAAACTATTATTGATTTCTCATCAATTAATTTCTAAAATCCCTTGATTCAGACTTGTAGGTTAATTAACTTTCACGATTGAAGAAGACGACGTATCTCTTGTAGTTAAATATACCGGTTGTTAAATGGAGCTAAATACTACAATCACCCGTTCAACATAAACTGAGTAATTTTGAGAGTGTAAGGAAACTCAAAAACTCGGACTCAGCACTACTCTTTGTCATTTACAAGGCTGAGGTCGAAACCCCGACATTTTTTATGACGTGGAGGAGACTGCTGTTACTCGTTGGCTGTTTGGGTGGAAATGAAACTTAAAGTTACATTATGGGAAATAAGATAAAGAGTTGGCAGTTCTCACTATAATAGTTAAAAACTAGATAGTGTAAATGTAATTTTCTGAAAATTTCAGTCAAATTGATCCACTATACGCCGAGATCGGAGCGCGTGAAATTTCTGCATAGCCTCGGACATCATTACTAAAATCATTAATATAAACAGAGTAATCTCGATTATCCAATGTTGTGATTTAATTACAATGGCCGTTCAGCGCCATATTTGAATCTAATCCAGCTTACATCGAAGGCTAGCCTTGACATCGAGTGTTTATTATGGTCTGGATAAGTTAATTAATGTCTAATTGATAATTTAGATAACATTTCAGGCCTAAAGGAAGACATGTAATAGGCAGATTTTGCTCTTGCATAATATAAGTTTAATGAGGTTAAACTTCCGACTCGTCAGCACAAACTGGGCTAATAAATATAGGCTTACACCTTGGAGAGTGGTATGAGTACTGTAACGTTGATATATCGTTGACTTAACAACAAATGATCGTCATAAAGTGTTGCCAGTTTTATGCATAATGCGTATTAGTTAAAATTGTTAATAACATTATTTATTTATTATTATACGCATTACACCGTAAAAACAATTTCAATGCATTGTACAAAAACATTATATGACATGAAAACATATACAATGATCGACATAAAACTATAATATAACATAGAAACATATGATATAATGACATAAAAACCTATAAGTTCAAATAAAAACATATAATTATAATATGACATTATGTAGGTGACTTTTAAATGCTATACATCGATAGTGTGTATTCAATAGTTATGGGTATTATAAATATTCACGCTTTTACGCCAGTCTTTAACAACGAGGGGGTTGGGATGGCCTAGTGGTCTAGAGTGCCGCGCTTCGGCTGTGGTTTCGAGCCCTGGTGTGAGCGTATGTGGCATGTAGATAGGGGCGCCTTCTCAACCTCGTGGGTTTCCTCCGGGCACTCCGGTTTCCTCCCACGGCTAAAGACCCCTACGCGCAAGCGAACTATTGAAATAAAAATTAAAACCGTATGTTAGTCCCGAAATGACCTGGTTGTGTTGAGTGGACGTTAAACCCCATTTCTCTCTCTCTCTCTTTTACAACTAGTTACAGTAGTGACATGTTTTACAGCTAGTTACACGACGGCTTATTGGTGATAACTGTATAATTTCTAACAACTTTCTACTGTACAATTTCTAACCAATTTCTATACATACTTAACATTAATTTAGAATAACAATAAATTATATTAGTTAAAGTAGCTAAGTCTCGAACTCAATTTCATTCAAAATCTTCAACTTTGAAAACACGAATTATTTGTGAATTTAGTACATTGATGCTGTGATGTTACCGGAAAAAGATGGGCTTCTGATATCCAATATTTAAGACAAAATAATCATTTTACCATTGGTACACGAATCGTGTACCATAATGCGTTTCAGCCCCATTTCTTTCAAGAGACTCGGTGAACGAGGTTAGACATGTTGCACCAAATCAAACGGCGTATATAGACTGGAATAAGCAGACGCTAGAAATTTGCATTCGATTGAGACTGATGCCTTATTTCGGAAACCCTTGAATGTAAATAAGTTTATATACATTCATATTACAGTTTTATAATCTTTGCAACCCATCTGTCAATTTCTAGGTCCCAAATGTTAGCGAACTGGCTCCTTTAATGCCGTCTTATTTAGCCCAGTTTGGATTTATTACAACTATATCAGGCGCAGATCCAGCAATGGGATTCCTAGATTTTACTTTCTGTTTAGGGTCGATATATATGCCCCCCCCCCCCTCAACAAAATCCTGGATCTGGGCCTGTGTAAACTTTAAAACCACTTTCTATCCAAAGTCTGGTTATCAATTTAATTGGTTATCATCGCAACTAGTCCAATATATCATTTCATTAATCCTGGATATACCCAATCCAACAGTCAATATACCCGGTACCCAATCCATCAGTTGCTATAAGATCATTGATATACCCAACATGTGCTATAAGGCTCTGGACTTACCGAACATTTGCTATAAGGCCCTGGACCCACCGAACATTTGCTATAAGGCCCTAGGCCTAATACAATAGTTGCTGTAAGGTCCTTGACCCACTCCAACAGTTGCTATAAGTGTAACGTTTCCTTGAAGGGATAACCACGTTTGGGGTATGGGGAGCTTGATATCTCTGCTACCAGTGATCAATTCCTGGCTGATCACGAGCCACCGGTAAAACGGAACTTCGGAAGGGTGTGTAAGGACCAGCTAAAAAGTGGTCATTAACGGTGTTTTGCTTAAATTAATGTTATAAGTTTCACCGTAGGAATAAGACAGAGTCGTTCAGTTTTCAAACCTATATGTAACAAAAACTTTCAAAATATATAATAAGTATTTACAGCTCCAATATAATTATTTCTGTTAACTGTCCTTTTTCGGGCGAACAGCGTTCACCGTACTATGAAAAGAGTCTTTCCTTTTTCGGGCAAATAGCATTTGCCGTGCTTGTTTCGAAATCTTTCCTTTTTCGGGCGAATCGTACTTTTCTCGAGGCTTTCCTTTTTCGGGTGAATAGCATTCACCGTACTTGTCTGTCCTTGAATCTGCAACTTGTCTTTTTCGGGCAATTCTGGATTGCCGTACTCTCTGAAAATGAAAGGGGAGGGGAGGACCTCTATGCCTTCGGAACGTAGCTTGCCGTCATCAGCGATGTGATCGCTGACTATCGGCCGCAGTCCTATAGCGTAGCCTACAGTGCAAGTTTCAGCCGTCTAAATGTATCTATAAGGGACATTTATTTCTACTGGCTGTTTACAAATTTTGCATTAGAAAGATCAAATCATAAGAATATAAGAATAGAAACACGATTAATACACAGTATTATATCGATTATAACAGTACAATGTATATATTGGTTACACAAAATATATGACAAAACATCAATCATTAGACAATAATAATTATTTACTAATTATATAAATCATTTTAAGAGGTAGGAGTTATCTATTACCCTAATCTAAAAATAATTACCATGGTTAGAAAGGTATGGAATATTAATTAAGGTATTTAAAGAAATGATTAAAAGAGAACATACTACTGTAGATTTCTATAATAAGATATAAAATACATGTTTAATATATATATAAATGACGATGTCCTACTCTAACAAAATAATGAAATATGATAGTATTAGTAAAAACAAACAAAGTAGTCGCGAATATCCTGGCACTTGACTGCTTCATAAGGTCGTCAATATACCCAATCCAACAGTTGCTATAAGGTCGTCGACATACCCAATACGTGTTATAAGGCCCTGGACCCACTGAACAGTTGCTATAAGGCCCTGAGCCTAATCCAGTAGTTGCTATAAGGTCATGGATCCACCCAATCCAACATTTGGTATAAGGTCATGGATATTCCCAACATGTGCTATAAAGTCCTGGACCAGTTGCTTTACGACCCGGGATCCAATCCAATAGTTGCTATAAGGTCCTGGACCCACTCCAACATGTGCTATAAGCCCCTTGACCTACCGAACAGTTGCTATAAGGCCCTAGACCTACCGAACAATTGCTATAAGGCCCCGGGCCCAATCCAGTAGTAGCTATAAGGCCCTGGACTCAATCCAGTAGTTGCTATACGGTCCTCGACCCACTCCAACAGTTGCTATAAAGTCGGGGATAACCCGACTGTTGCTATAAAAAGCTGGACCTACCCAACAGTCGCTATAAGTAGCTGGACCTCCGCAACAGTTGCACCAGCTCCATGGAGATAGTCCCTGGGCCTGTCCATGGGATAATATTTATCTAATGTCGTTTTAATTTTATTTTAAGAGTCAAATGTCATTTACCTGAGTAATTATATTTTAGTGACGTTTAAGAAACACGATGTATCAGTGAGGAAGACGTTGACCTGGAGGTCACGTGTTCGATCCAGTGTGTTGGCCGAGAAAGCTCCTTGCGCTTTTCCGGCGCGATTTCTCTTGTCAGAGTAAATGGCACGGGAGTTCGGATGGTGCGAAAACCCACGGCCCATGTACATATGGGCATTAGTAAAATAACCTTTGACAGTTGGAATTCCATAGAAAGGCAGGTCGTAGTGCCGCTGTCCGATCAAATTTCTTTCATAGCACATTGTATGGCGTATAACCGTCATTTTTTAGCCCGTATGGCGCAGAAAAGTAGGACGTTAAACCCCATTCCAATTCAAGCGATCTGATATCTCACGCGCTAGACATTCATGAACAAATTGTCCCTTTAATTGGTTAAATGATGTGAATTCACATAAATACATTGACCCCCTTCCTCCTTCCACGATAGAAATTAAATTACCAGTTTAGTCTGAAGGGATTTGATTGCTTCAAATTATTCCGCGATTTTCATCGATTCGACGATAAACCCATTTTTAGAACCAGTAGGCCATTATATGACCCATAGAGTTTTAACGTATATTACGGTTTGCGTAGGAACACGCTCTAGCCCAATGGTCCTGGTGATCACATAAATAACGTACAATACGGGTTGTAAAGGAACATGCTCTAGCCCAATAGTCCTGATCATCACATTACGGTTTGAACAGGATTATGCTTTAGACCAATAGTCCTAAATATCACATTAGGGTTTGTGTTGGATCATTTTGTTCGTTCGTTTCTGGGGTTTAAGGTCCACTTCCATCTAGGGTTATATCGTAGACAAGTGTTGAATCATGTTCTGTAGACCCATATATAGTCCCAATCCATGTGCAGGATGAAGCCGCAAGTCTTATACACGAATTGTAGTCGCCCTTCTAACAAGGTAAGTTTTGTACCACAACAAAATCTCAATATTTAAATCTCTCCGCCTCATTGTAATACTAAAATCCTCCTCTTGTTTGTGGCTACCTCCACCCTTCTCTCTCTCTCTCTCTCTCTCTCTCTCTTTCTCTCTCTCTCTCTCTCTCATTGTGATATAATCAACTTTTTGTTGTTATTGGTTCAGTTGTTCTGCATCCTCCAAACTCGTGGTTTTCCCCGGGTCCTAACTATGTTAGTCCCAATATGACATAGTTTTTGTCGTGTAGACGTTTAAACCATTTTTTTCGCTCTCTCTCTGTTCGGCATCCTCGTATCTCTGGAGCGGATCCGACAATCCATTAATTAAATAACAGAGGTGATTTGTATAAACTGTATGTCACATCCCAAGACAATTTTTCACCATATCAGTTTCGTGAAAACAAAAGTTCATCAGGGTTGCAATTAATATCCGTCTCTTAAAACAAGACGTGCAATCAGACAAACCTGGTGGAAAAAAAAACAACGCGAAGAGTCTGATAAATCTTACTGAATCTAAGTCCGCACTTTATCTGGTCCCGAGTTCACAAAGCATTCTCAGACTTATGTTTTGCTAATGAAGACGGGTATACGCCAAACAGTGTGCTATGTAAGAAATTTTGCCCGGGCAGCGGCACTATGGCCTATACTCTTATATCGAATTCGAACTTATAAGGATCTTTTAAGTCGCTGTTTTGTCCCTCCCGAACGACTAGACAGCTGTCTTTGTCTGTCAGGCCATCCGTCCTGCATCACTGACAAGGAGAAACCACGCCGGAAAATCTGGATGAACTTTCTCGGCCAATACAGGGATCGAACACTCGAACTCAACACACTGTTTTCCAACACTAGTCATAACCAGATAATTCAGTTGTACTATAGTATTACAAAGTAGTCATATCATTTACAGCCTTTTACAGGCCTAGAAAGCTTAAGTTTAATTCAATGTAACTTTTCCTTTCTCCGCGGGCCACATAGACTGTTATGGGCTCTTGGGCTGCGCCGCGGCTGCACCCCCTCCCCCTCTAACCAGACTTGCACGGTAACTCGGCCTTTCTTCCCATCCGAATGACTAGTCAGTTCCACTTGCCCAGTACTCCATCTTCCAACACGAGTTATCGAAATGATACTGAAGAATACAAGGAAATGTCTGGTTTAGAAATAAGGTTATTGTCGACAGGACGCCTCCTTGATTCAATTTACCGCCGAGTTAGTGCTATGTTTGAACCGAGAAAACAACGAATTACAGAACCGTGATAGAATCCACGTCATTAAATTACATCAGTTAGATTTATGGCTACAAGAGGAAATATATTTGACTTGGACCATATCTCTTCAATTAACGAAATGGAATCACATTATACTAGCCATTACGTCGTGAGTACAACACTTAAACCAGTAGCGGTTACAGGAAGTGATAAGACGAAGCGCGACGACGAAATGAAACGGGGGTTTAACGTCGTACTATGCATCATAAACTGGGCAGGTGCAGATTGGTCTACGTCATGGAGTGTACTACGGGGGTACATACGCGCAGACTATGGCACTTACTCCCCACATCGACTTCTTACTATTCAAGGCCTCTTTTACTTGCACACAGTCCCTTGTTGATACATACATAAAAAAAAACCCAAACCCCCTCCCGCCTTCCCTATACTCCGCACATTGAACTCTACAATTCAAGGCCTCTGCACACCACCCTACATACAAAACTTCGTTTTTACATACCATCCGAGTAACTACACACATGCGCGTGTTAACACATACACCCCCTCCCCCAAATACAGCCCCCGCCCCCCAAACAAAAGATAAAATATGTAAACATTAACAACAGAGAAAAGTAAGTGTTTTGTTTGTAAACGGCACATACATCCTCGGGCTGAAACCAACCACTATACTGTGTCGGTGGAACCATAGAGAATAGTTAATATATTATCAGGCACCGTTTTTACCATGAAATATTGATTATAATTCCCAGAAACTCCTCGTCTGTTTAAAGATTTGTTCTTTCAATAACCCACCCCATATTTGATAGTCATTTAATAATTCCTGTCTTTATTTTCACATTAATTACAACGGTCGACTGTTTAACCAGCATTTGATGTATTGAAAACTGCACGTAAGGAGATTGAAATGGGGAAAATTGACGCCTTTTTAGGTTTTCTGAAAGGATTCGCCTGGTATTGGAATCGATATTCGAGAAAAATGTTTGAAATATGAACGAATTTGCCATTTTATTCTTTTATATTACGTTTCCGCGTGCCAAAAACGTTTGTGAATAATACTAGTCTAAAGAATCATTGATATTTTTTCCTTTCATTGATCGATCCAGGTTCTAATGCATCCAGAACCGCTTACCAGTAATTGATCGTGTCTTCATGGTGCATAACGTCCGCTTCCAGTGGGGTTGATGTCGCAGACAAGTAGTAATTGATTACCGTTCCAACAATTTACCTGACAAAACTCAAAGACAATGGGTCTACACGGGGCTAGTAGTCTTAACAATAGAAACATAATATGATTTAAGCTGTTGCCCGTATTATAAAGGGGTTCCGTTTTTCGTCCTTTCCGAAAGACTAGACGCATTACTTTTTTCAGCAGACTGGAAACTGGGATCACCGTGTTAGTGAGCAGTGCCACTGTGGATCACCTTGTTAATGTGTGGATCGCCCTGTTTGCGTGTGAAGCACCGTCTAAGTGGGCTAACGCCACCGTGAATCTATATACTTGTTAATGTGTGGATCGCTTTGTTAGTGAGCTAGCGCCACCGTGAATCACCTCGTTAGTGACCTAGCACCAACGTGAATCACCTCGTTAGTGACCTAGCACCACCGTGAATCACCTTGTTAGTGACCTAGCACCACTATGGTTGACCTTGTTAGTGACCTAGCACCACCGTGAATCACCGTGTTAGTGACATAGCAGAAATGTGAATCAGTGTGTTATTGACCTAGCACCACCGTGGATCACCTTGTTAATGTGTGGATCACCGCGTTAGTGACATAGCACCACTATGGATCACCGTGTGTGGATCGCCGCTTTAGTGACATAGCACCACTATGTGTCACCGTGCTAGTGTGTGAATCACCTTGTTAGTGAGCTAGCACCACTGTGAATCACGTGAATCACCGTGTTAGTGAGCTAACACCACCGTGAATCACCTTGTTAGTGACATAGCCCCACCGTGGATCGGCGTGTTAGTGAGCTAACCCCACTATGATTAAGCTTGTTAGTGACCCAGCACCACTGCCAATCACCGCGTTAGTGACCAAGCACCACTGTAAATCACCTTGTTAGTATAGCCCCACTGTGGATCACTGTGTTAGTGTGTGGACCACCTTTTTAGTGAGCTAGCACCACTATGATTGACCTTGTTAGTGAGCTAGCATCACTGTAAATCACTGCGTTAGTAACATAGCCCCAGTGTAAATCAGCTTGTTACTGAGATAACACCACCATGACTCTATATCTATGACGTAATACAATCGATGGGTAAGTAATGACCATGTGCAACGTATTGTAATAGATCACGTGGGAGATCTGCCTACATGTTCAAGACTAATCACCTATCCATCATACACGATTATCCAGTCTAAACATACATTTTAAAGAATGTCAACCTGGACTATTTATATTCGCTAATGACAATAATTTACTATCAAAGGATCTCATCGTCCAATGGAAGAAAATTGGTGTTTAACGAACATTCTTTACAACTAGGTCAGTGTGGAAAGAACGTCTTGTGTGATACTCACCCATTCAAACAAGAAATTCATTTTTCGTAAAATTTTGGTGGCCATTTTGGATTTCGGACAGATTCCAACCGAAAATGACGTCACAGAAGTGATATAATGTCAAAAATCGTCTTCAGTAATAAATTTTGCGTCAGAAACAACCCGTCCCCAACTATCGTTCCGATTGTGAGTCCCCGAGTTAAACTCTCACTAAGCTGGTACCCTGACCCGCCGCCGTACAACATTTTAAAATTGGCAGTCTACACAAGACTTGTTGAGTTTGCGGCCACCACACCTGTACAGAGGTGGCCACTGAGCATATATATTTGTGCCAGATGAATAACTTAAGAAGACCACACACATAATTTGGCTAAAATCACTCTGAACATGATATGGTAGTAAACTTATAAAATAAATCTTGAAAGAAAACGCCAAAATGTTGCTTTTTTCGGAATAACCTATTGATTTAGAAAATATATGATTCATTCAACTGCATGTATCATATAGCAGCAGATGTAGAATGTCATTGTGAAGATTTTGAACCATATTCCATATCAATAGGTCAATCGGTTGAGGAGTTATGAAGGTTTCCCTGGTGAGCTCAATTTCAGAGTAAAAATGGCGGCCATTTTTAAAGATGGCCGCCAAAATGGCATTTCGCAAAGTGACCCGGATGTCCATCAACTAAATTTGAATACTTCAGGCACCAGGCAAACTGAAAATCATGGTTGAATTTATTCATCAATTTGGTAATGATACTCCAAAATCGGCCGCCTGTCACATGGACTAGTGAGAAAGATGCTTCCACGCTTACCAGCAGGTCCTCGGGTTCGACACATCCACAAAACTAAACTACAGCCACATCGACGAAAGTATGTAAAAAGTCTTCTTTGAATGTAAAAGTCTTATTAAACAGCATGGAATTAAGTCGGATTTTCTATTCCATTCTTCTGTGATTATAAGCGCTATAAATTTAAAATTCATTCTAAGCCCATCGCCCACACTCTTGGAAAAAATCCATCTTTTGACTTCCAGACAGAATACAAATGGATCTGGCCAATTTATACATTTTCGAAATCATTTGTCCTGGCATAACCACTGTTTACCATAAACAAAAGCCACAGACACCGCCAAGATTATTTCCCGCCAAATCACTATTGTAAATATTAAGCAGGCGATCTCAAATGGCGGATATGATCTGCAAGCAAGAATGAACAATTAAAGTAAAATGGCGGATATTTGTGTGGAGGGGGTGTATTAATTATTGACGTTTATAAATCAGGTTTGTATTCATGTTGTATTTACCGTGATTACGACTTCTTGAGGATCCTGCTACAAATAGTTTTGGCGAGTCCGGAGGGAAACCGCGAGAGCACGCGATCCAAGAGAGAGTGGTCCATAGAAATGGTATTCAACCTCCACTCGACACGCATGGTTCAATTTAATTTCAATAATTCGCTTGCTCGGTGGGGTCTTTAGCAGAGGGACCAAACCGGACGACTCGGGGGCAGGGGACCCAGGAGGTTGGACAGGCGACCCTACCCCTTGTCACGTACAACTGTGGAATCGAAACCACATCACTTGACTCAATGACAGACCTCATTATGCAACGAGCATGCGCTAATCATTTGGTCATCCAAGCGAGAGATGTGGAGTAATTAATTATATGAAATGGGGTCTAACCAGGTGACTTCGGGACTAACATAGTATGATGATACAATTTGGGGGGTTGGGATGGCCTAGTGGTCTAGAGTGCCGCGCTTCGACCTCTAGCTGGCCGGTCACCTCTGGCTTGCGGCTGTGGTTTCGAGCCCTGGTGTGAGCGTATGTGGCATGGAGATAGGGGCGCCTTCTCAACCTCGTGGGTTTCCTCCGGGCACTCCGGTTTCCTCCCACTGCTAAAGACCCCTACGCGCAAGCGAATTATTGAAATAAAATTAAACCATATGTTAGTCCCGAAATGACCTAGTTGTGTCGAGTGGACGTTAAACCCCATTTCTCTCTCTCTCTCTGATACAATTTTATTTCATTAATTCGTTTGTACCAACTGGTCTTTAGTAGTGGCAAGGAACTGGAAGACCTGGCTCCGAGTTCTCCGACTTCAGTTAAGAATTTACTCAAAATCTTTCGCCTTATTTCGGACTAAAATATAGCCCTGTATAAAACCTTTGTTGTTTTAATATATCAAATGCATCAATAAGAAACTAAGTGCAAGGTTGTGTTTCTGGATCAAGGATATTTCTCAGAAACAGTGATTGAAAGTTGAGTAAATTCTTAAATTAATTCAGAGAACGCTTTGTGAACTCAGGGCCCCCGAGTTCTCAGAATTAAGTGAAGAATGCACTCAAAATCGTTCGCCTAAAATATAGCCGATTATAAAATTTTTGTTGCTTAAACGCATCAAATATATTTCTCATGAACAGTGATTGAAAAGAGAGTTTTTTAGAATACATTGTGAACCCGGGGCCAGACGAAAACACACGAGGGTAGGTGATACTACTTACATACCTAAAATTGGAAAGACGCCGCTTCACCTAATAAATGACCTTTTGTCTACAGCGTGCAGGCGTGCAACTAACCTGGGCTAATGGAAGACGGGCATACACCGTACAGTGTGCTATGAGAGAGATTTTGCCCGGGCAGCGGCGCTACGGTCTACTTTTATACCGAATTGAAACTGCCAAGGGATCTTTTACGTGCACGCCAATGTGTACACGGGACCTCGGTTTTTCGTCCTATTCCAACGACTAAACAGCTTTTCTTGTCAGACTCTCGGTTCTGCATCACTGACAAGAGAAAACCATGCCGGAAAATCGAGATGAACTTTCTCGGCCAATGCTAGCGAGCCAGTGCCGTACCCACTTATCCACGTGAGCCCAGCGTGCAGTCGAAATCATTACACAAAGAAAAGCACATGTTATTATTGATTTTATCCAAATAGACCATCATTCACCGGAAAAGGGGTCTATTACAACCATAGCACCATTCTGTTTCACAGAGAACTACTTATAATATCTCTGTCACAGATGACTGTCTTCAACACGTGCAATGACATCACGCGGTGTCAGTCACTGGCTCAATGGCGCGTGCGTTGTTTACATAACACGTAACTGCTTCGGAAGAAATGATGCCTTTTACTCATTTTAATACACATTCATTCACACACTGAAAAAAAACTTGTGTTGAAACGGGTGTTATTATTTAACAACAATTGTATATTAGAATTCTGAATAAATACTTTTAAATCATTTTCATACACATTTACACTAAACAGGAGATATTTTTTAATTACAAATACTTCAAACGTCTTTATTTATTTTCTTGATACTCCAAAAAAATGTCTAAGAATTTGTTTTGTCGGAGGAAAAAAAGTCGCGTCGATGTCATTAAGTCGCGTCGATGTCATCCTCATCAGTGATTGTAGCGGCCAAGCGAATATTCGTTGCTGATCAGTGTCCCATAGCACATGAACAATGATACATGAATTGTTTAAATGTGGGTTAGGGGTCACCCATGTCGTAGATACGACTTTGAAATTAGTCCCTATATTTAGTCACATTTGAAAATTATTGTAGGTATTCGGATTATCAGAAAAAAATATAAGCCACAAGATTTAAAACTTGGACTAGAATATCCGGTGAATAAAACGCTCCTAAACATTTTCAACAATAATTCCACTCTCTTATTGTTTAATCAGTTCTAGATGGTTAATGGGCCAGCGTCTTCTCACTGATTCATCATGGGTTCCTTCCGCATCAGGGTACCTTTATTTGGTGTTGACGTATCAGTAGTTTTCATGCAGCCGAAGGGTTTCAGGTTTTATCATAGCAGCATGGATTTGGAATTAAACCGTGTTTTTTTTTTAATTCTTGACGAAAGAAAGTCGATCGATCTATTAATCTCCTCCAAAGTTTTACATTATCCTTGAGTAGCTTTAGACCACGGCTTGTTTTGATAAAAGGGAGGGAACTCCATTTTAAATTAATTTCTAACCAACTCTTATGGTCACAGATCACCAATGATTTCCCCATTGACTTAAATGTCAATTCTCTGTGCCGAGAGAGAGAGAGCGAGAGAGAGAGAGAGGGGGAGAGAGAGAGAGAGAGAGAATTGGAGTTTAACGCCCACAAACTAAGTCTTTTCTGGACTAAAACATGGTTTAATTTTATTTCAATAATTCGCTTGCGAGTAGGGGTCTTTAGCAGTGGGAGGAAACCGGAGGACCCGGAGTAAACCCACGAGCTTGGACCGGCGATCCTACTCCTTGTCACGTACAACCGTGGATTCGAAACTTCGCCAGTTGACTCAATAACGGGCTTTTTGATACAGCACGCACGTACTTACCATTCGGCCATCCACATCCCCCCGACCCAATTTGTCAGACAATTTCGGTCTGATTTTCACAAAATTCGAACTCAAGTACCATTAGGGTGTAACGGTGATACATCTGATAAAAAAATGTGATCTCTAGAGGATCTACAAACTAAAAATGTAATTTTTCGTACAATCAAGGGCCATAATCCGATATGTGCAAATATTAAAAGGAACCAAATTATCAAATTCGGATAAAATATGTGTCCACATCCTTCGTATTACAAACGTTAACACTATTTGCGTACAAGGAGCAGTCATTTGATCGGGAGTTTCAATCAGATCATTACGAAATGAAATGAAATGGGGTTTAACGTCCTACTCTTCCGCACCTAACCTCGGCTAATGGATGACGGGCATTCGCCATACAGTCTGCTGTGAGAGGAATTTTGCCCGGGCAGCGGCGCTACGGCCTACTCTTATAGCGAATTCTAACTGCCAAGGGATCTTTTACGTGCACGCCAATGTGTACACGGGACCTCGGTTTGTCGTCCCATCCGACCACTATGCTGCTGTCTTTGTCAGGCCACCGTTCTGCACCTCTGACACGGGGAAACCACGCCGGAAAATCGAGATAAACTTTCTCGGCGAATGCAGGGATCGGACACCCGACCTCCAGGCTAGCGAGCCAGCGCCTTACCCACTTAGACACGTGATCCCCAGATTTTAACGAAATTCGAATTCAATATTCATTGATGTGTAACGGACAGGGGCGACAGACGGGCATGGGCGACGGCATTATACGTCCATATGTGGGCGTATAAAAATCCATGTAGTATGTCCGTAAGCATAGAACGAGAAGCCATGTCAGAGTTATTTTCTTTTATTTAAACAATTTAAAACAATCTCACTTTCACAATATGGAAATGAATACATAAGATTCTTTGGTCATTTTTTAAAACATAAAATCTTCCAGGCACATTAATATCTCCTTAGCGAACAGTAAGGTACACATTTGCGCTCAGATTACGCAACTTATATAGAAGATAATATTGATAAGCGCAAAGGGGTAGTGACGCTCATTACATTCTCATCATGTTATTTATTTCCCCAGCCCAAAGAAACATGGAAACATCCGTTTGTTATTCGATTGCCAAGCTAAGTTTCAAGATCAACCTTTGATTGATTCCATGTTGAAAGGACCGGACTTAACGAACGCCTTAAGTAGACTTTATTTGCGATATCAAAAACCTGTTTTAGCAGTTTCACGTTAATGTTGAACACCCAGACTACCACACTGATCAGCAGTGGATATTCGTTAGACCACTACAGTCACTGATAAGGATGACATCATCGCGACTTAATGACCCCAACTTTTTTCTTCTGACAAATTAAATTCTAAAGCATTTTTTTGACGTTTGAAGTATTTGTAGTTTAAAATATTTCCTATATAGTGTAAATGGGTATTAAAACAAAACAACGCTACAATAAAATGTACGCTCCGTAAATTCGCAAATAAATCGTCTACAATAACCAAGTGAATTATCTCAAAGTTTACTAACAATATTAATTCTGAAAACACTGGGGATTAAAACTACAGGTTAAAACTAAAGTTCATGTTCTTGAAGCGGGTTGCGGACGGCATAATATTCGTGCTATCATTTCCTGTCGACATGTCCTCAGTCGTAAGATGTATATAATAGGGTTGATGATACTATTTATCGTGAAGAAAGTTATCGCGATTTGGAAGATAGTTTCGTAGGAGGTGGCAAAATCCGCCATATTAGGCACAAAGAGTCCACCATATATTAGATAACCAGCCATCGGAGAGTATGACACGCCGAACATACCAACAATAATACCCACAGTCACCGTCATACGTAACTCTGCTTTGCTCTGAAAAGCCCTTCTCTCATCAATTATGGGAGTATTTCCGACTATTGTGGCGGTAATCTGCCGGATGTGACGTCTTGTGACTTTAACGATGTATATATACATTATAAGGATGGTCAAAAATGCAATCCATATGAAGCAACCGACGAAAACGTAGCCATTTGGATTTCCAGTTAATACAAACTGACAAGCCTGCCCTCTAAAACCATCAAAGAAAAACGACAATGTCAGTGTAATGGACAGGATCCACAAAATGATGGCGATTACGGCAAGTGCTCTCCAGGTAATTTTCTTGTTTAACCGCATGGGCAAAATAATATTCAGAAGTCGTTCAGTTGTAATAAGCACATTGGACAAACAGGTAGCAAGTACGATCGTGAGTCCAGCATACAATCGCAGTTGGCAAAGGACATGTTCGGGACTGTAGCGAATAGGTGATAGACGAACTCCCATGATCTGTATTCCTACAGCCATATCGGTCACTAGTAATGATATGAAAATAACCTTCTGTCGAATTGAAATCGATCTGCTCAGTAGTATGGCCACCAGTGATAGAACATTTAACCCAAAAGTCAGTAAACCGAAAATCCCATTGGCTAATCTCTGAACCGAGGTACTAGAGTCTTCGGTGGAATTTGCTACCATTGTGTTCCAAAAAATAAACCGGGTTCTTGTCAAGTTCTTGAAGCAGACAGCTATTATCAAATTCCTATATCGAACAAATCGGAGAGAATATAAATCTGGAATCGACCCGCCTTTGAAAAAACCCACACAATTTAAGATGTATGTGAACTCGTACCCAGAAAAAGCTTCGTTTTTATACCTACACTGATCGATTGCGGTGTTCAAGTTACGCACTTCAACTCATTAGAAATTCACAACAGAACCAATTAGACATATTATTGTCACAGCTAGGATGTTATTATTTTTTTTAATGAACATGTTTTGATCACAGGTTTTGTAATCTGGCGTGAACATCATTGGAAATGAAATAGGGTTTTTAAGGTCCTACCATTCCGCACCGATTGGGGCTAATGAAGAAGGACATACGTCATACAGTATGGTTTCAGTGATATTTTACCCGGACAGTGGCACCACGGTTTATTTTTAAATCGACTGTCAATCGTTCTTTTGCGTGCACGTCAAATGTGTACACCGAACCACGGGCTGTCATTCTATCCGAACTACATTTTGTGCGCTGCCCCTTACCAGGACTTCAGCCCAGCATCCCTGGCAAGGGAAAACATTTCTGGTAAACGCATGGAGGGACCCGGGATCTCCTGGTTAGCCAGACAGCGTTTTAGTCACTGAACCCCGGCGGCTTCCAGTAAACATGTAAGGGGTACACTGAGAAGGCGGTGTACTATGATGAGTTAGAAATGAATATTTAATAAAAAAAAATAAAATGAAATTTTAGTATAGTCGGAGTTTAATTTTAAAATAAAAAAAATGTATTGAATAACTAATAACCCGAATAATTGTGTGTTCGTAGGGACAAATTGATTCAATTATATTTGAATAATACACTTGAGCGTAGGGGTATTTCGTTGTGTGTGTGTGTGGGGGGGGGCGGAGAAACTCACGAGGTTGGATATGTGTCCGCGTAACCGAAACCACACGACTTGACGGACCCTCTGATCCAAGTACGCGTTACACCCCCCCCCCCCCCTTCCACCGCAATCACCCGCCCGTTCTATCACTATGTTACCCTGTTAATAAGCATAAAATATTGTCATGAAGGTACATCATGAGTGTTATTAGCGTACCATTATTTCAAATAATCGTACGGGCAACTTGCCAATAGTACTTTATTCATACCATTGAAATATTGGACTAGTGTGACGTATTTCACTGTAAAAACACGTGCGGGGGGTCAGTATTTTAAGATGTTTAATGGCCTCGAGCTTACGACATTGCGTAATATATTGTAAAAACATTTGGGCCGTACTGCCCTCATGTTGTTACAATATATTACTTATCTCTCGCTCTCGACCATTAAACAATATACATATATAAGGTTATCTAATAAAAACTGGTCAATAGCAGTGTTCAGTATACGCATTGGTGCGCACAAAAAAGAACCAGTGACAGTTGGAATTCACAATAAGAGTTATCCGTATCGGTGCTGTCCGGGCAAAATTTCTCTCATGTCACATTTGATGACGGAAGCCCGCCAAATCCAGCCAAGTCGATGTAGGAACGCAGAACGTTGACCCCCGTTTTCTTTTATGTCTGGGGGGTTGGATGGCCGAATGGTTAGCACATGCCTGCTGTAAGCCTGTCATTGAGTCAACCGGCGTGGTTTCTAATCCCCGGTTGTACGTGACATGGCGTAGAGTCGCCTGTCAAACCTCGTGGGTTTTCTCATGGTCCTCCGATTTCCTCCCACTTCTAAAGACCCTTATGCGCAAGCGAATTATTGAAATAAAATTAAACAATATGTTAGTCCCGAAATAACTTATTTTATGTCGAGTCGACGTTAAACCCCATCTCTGTCTCTCCCTCTCTCTGTCTCTTCTTTTATGTCTATTAATGCGGGAATTTCATATTTTCTAAGAAAGTCAAAACATAATTATTTCTCTGTCTTTTGCCCAAAAGGTTGCCAACTCACTATTATACGATCAGGGGCAATATTTTACAGTCATTAAAATCACTGACACAGGCTGTCACAGGAAATAATAACACAATTACCTCTCTTGTTTTCCCATTCCCCTCCATGGAATTGCCATCTTCACACGTTTGAATTTGAAGTTGAAAATGATACTTTTGCTAATTTCTCAACTGACAATATTGGATTATAGGATTAATAGGATTATTCTTTAACAAGGCAGGACTGTTTATAGATACAATCTATTTTAGGGCTTTATTTTAATACAGTTTAAAAATATAACTTAAACATACGAATTTACCACTTGAACGAATGTGAATATTCTGTCCTCTGATAAGTGTATGAATTGTAATGAGATAACTGCCATGCAGCTCATTGGGTGTCTTTCACATTATCAATAAAAATAGGTTGCCAGGCAACGAAACATACGCACACGATGGCTAAATCGTCCGAGCATTCAACAAGAGTTGTCGCCTTTTAAAGGACAATATTGGTGCCAGTCATTATCACATATGTGATAGAACTGATTAAACACTTTCCAAATACAATGTATAATATTAACACAGAGATCATCGCTACCATAGAGGAGTAATAAAGTATTCCTGAATGGGAAGTGACGAACGCCAAAGGAAAACACGAGTTATTCCTCTATATAACTAACTGAAGTGACTAGTGATAACAGATACATGGGGGAATATCTGCTCACTAATAATTCCCTCGAAGAACTAAAGTTGCTGTGTGACACTGTGATAGAATATCTTACAATTCATAAAAAGAATTGACTGCCACTACATAAGAGAACGGGGGGTTGGATGGCCGAATGGTTAGCGTGCGCGCGCTGTATCATACGGCCTGCCATTGAGTCAACTGGCGTGGTTTCGAATCCCCGGTTGCACGTGGCAAGGAGTAGGGTCGCCTGTCCAGCCTCGTGGGTTTTCTCCGGGTACTCCGGTTTCCTTCCACTGTTAAAGACCCCTACGCGCAAGCGAATTATTGAAATAAAATTAAACCATATGTTAGTCCCGAAATGACCTAGTTTGTGTCGAGTGGACGTTAAACCTCATTTCTCTCTCTCTCTCACATAAGAGAACACGAAAGAAAAACAGAAAAAAGTTCGTGCATTACCATGTTTTTATAAGGTAGGGGAGACCGGGGCACATTGAACCACCATGGATACATCCTTTATAAATAAAGCTATACAACCCAACGCTATACAGTGTTCAATGTGCCCCGGTCTTCCATATATAATGAATAAAAAACAAGGGGCTGTACGGAGTATATCTATTTTTCCCGTGTTCTCTTATCTTATGACACTTAAAGATACATTATGGGAGATTTTGACAAGGAGTTAGCCATTCTTGCTATAAAAGTTCAAAAATCGATGTTGAAACAAGAATATATTGAAAATTTCAGTCAAATAACTTTATCCTGAACAAAGTTGTTACCACTATAATTTTTTACTAGAAATGGTGGTTAAAATCATCGACACCCTTTTCCCCACTATGGCCGATTGTTGATTGACAGGCGTTAACTCCACCTACATAGTCTCGATCATCAAGTAATGTTTAAACGGTATCTAGCGAAGCTTGTGTATAGCCTCGGTCATCACTGTCTTTTATGAATAATTTCCGGAAGTATGATGACGTCAACGTCACGGAGAAACCCCACCCACGACGCCATAGTGATTAAATCAGTCGACGAAATCCTGTTTTAATCCGAGCCCAATCCAAGTCATCCGTGGGTGTACAGTGTTCATTTTGGGCTTGTTGTTTAAATAAAAATCTCATTTATAATTTCTATGACATCTGAGGCTCAAAGGAAGACCGACAAAAGTCAGTTTTTGCTCTCCCATAATGTATGTTTAATTACTTTATTGAATCGTCAGATATGCTCTTGCGGTCCCATATAACAACTTTTTGTCTTCGAAGGAATTATTAGTGAGCAGAAATTCGGCCGTTTATCTGTCATCACTCGTCACTTCAGTCATTCACATAGAGAGATAACTCGTGTTTTCCTTTGGCGTGCGTCACTTCCGAATCATGAATTCTTTATTACTCCTCTATGGTAGCGATGATATCTGTGTTAATAGTATATTTGGAAAGTGTTTAATCAGTTCTATCACATATGTGATAATGACTGGCACCAATATTGTCCTTTAATAGTAAGTGCAGGAGGACCGCACTACACGAAAAACAAAAAACCTACAAGATTAACCTGCGGAAAATATCAAATCAAGTGAATGGATCCAGTAATTATCAGAAAATCATTAGACTGTGTTTGGTTTTTATAAAGTTCTGCCCCATGCTAACGTTTAGTATACGAAACATTTAATATAATGGATTTAGCTGTTCAATTATCGATTTTCAAAAACATTCAAACTCAACCATCATTAATGTGTAACGGGCATATAGTCAAACGTTTTTTTTAATTCGGAATTAAATTGTGACCTCCATAGGGTTCACAAGGTAAATAACATGATTTCTCGTACAATCAAGGGCCATAATTCTGGAACTGATGGTCAAATGTGCCCGAATTTCGACAGGAACCGCAATCCTTGGGTTATAATCTTACATTTCAAATTTCATCAAAATCGGATTAAAATTGTGACCTCTACAGGGTCCACAACATTGATATATCATATTGTTATACTATTTCCGTATTAGTCATTTTGTCCCTCAATTTTGATCCTATTTTCAAGAAATTCGATTTTTTTAATCGGATAATAATTTTGACCTCCAGAGGGACCACAAGCTAAAAAGGGCGATTTTTCGACAATCAGGGGCCATAATTCAGGAAGGTACGATCTGATGGGCGCAAATATCAAACGGAACCAAGACCTTTGGGTTATAAACATACAAGTCAAGATTCATCAAAATCGGTTTTTAATTGTGACCTCTATAGGGTCCACAAGCTAAAGCTAAAAACATGATTTTTCGTACAACCAGGGGCCATAATCCATGAAGTTTCGATCCGATACATGCCAATATCGAAAACTTCCGAGATCTTATGGTGATAAACCTATATTTCAAGTTTCGTCAAAATTGGATTAGAATTGTGACATTTAGAGAGTCCACAAACAATTGTGGACGGACGGACAAGGGCGACGGCTTAATACGTCAACATCCTATACAGTTATAGGATGGTATGGGGATGGTTTATAAAAGATTCCATACGAAGAATCTGATCAGTTGGTTGGTTTGGGCCCCGATGTTTCTGCCCGTTAGATTATTAAGAGTCATCGTGCTGGCGAGTTAACGCATCAACCATATATCTAAACTGTTAAAATGTTGTAGTAACTATGGGGAAGAACTGTTTGCCTTGACAGCGGTCGTACGGTCTACGACTATTCTATCCCCATTTCCAATTGCGACGGACTTTTGCCTCATTTCAGAGTGTATTTAACATCCTGTAAATGGTATACGTGGGACCTCTGTTAATATCTCAGTCGAACGACTAGACGCCCTGACAAGGGTCGTGTCTAGTTTTTGGGTGGAACGTAACCCATAGAGCCCGTATACATGCTGAGGCAAACGTAAAAGAACCCTAATGCCACTGTCTGATAAAAATATATGACCCGTGGCCCACTGTATTGTCCAATTAGTTTTATGAAATCAGAAATGACATGGTGAAAATTTGATGTAAATCGAATATTAATTGTTACTTTTAGAGACCAAAAACATTGAAATGTGACGTCTAGAGAATCAAATCGTCTATTTTTCTTGAACCGAACAACTTTACCAGTAACAATAAAAATGACATATTGGACAATGGAGCATATGAATTTTGTTTAATAAAATCTAGGACTGAAAAACTGAATTAGCCTATTGCGGCCAAGGAAAAATACGGTGACAAAAGTGTTGCCATTTTTGGTCAAATCAGATGACTCTTTAACCCTGGGTAAAATACCACAAATGTACCAAAAAATCCGACAAATTCGAAAAACATATATATTTTTTGTTTTAGAATCATGCTGAATATTTCAACTTAATATGGTTACTTAATATGAAAAAATAATATTATATTTTGTTTTAGAATCATGCTGGATAATTGATTAGTAATACAATAAGTATAGTCATATTTGGATTTTTTAAGAATTTTAAATCTGCCAAATGTCGTCTTTCTTTAGGCCCTAAATGTTTCTTAAACTATTGTTAACACGACAAGACCATCATCTACTCGTAATGCCACTCGTTCGACAAGTCTTTGGGATACCAGAGAAGCTACAATATTCAATATGTTTATAGACAACACTATAAAAGACCAAACAGCTCTTTATTCAATGTTCTAAGTTCTTAGTTCTAAATTCATAGTCCTTCATTCTTACTTCTTCTTTTGTTGTGTATTTCGACATTTGTACACTTGTATGCCAGGTTGATTTCTAATGGTCCGGTTAGATGAATTTCGAGAAATGTTTTTGGAGAAATGTTTTTAGAGAAATGTTTTGCAAGATTTGTATTTTGAGATTTGTATTTTGAGATTTGTATTTTGAAATTTGTTGTTTGATATTTGTTTTTCGTTGTATTTTTCTGATGAAATGTGAATATAGACCAATTTCTTGATTTTCTAAAAAAAAATTAAATGTCTTATATTATACATTTTACAAATCTGATATGACAAATATCTGATTTGTGAACCAAATATTGATTTTAAGATACAAATGTTACTTTTAGTGTACAAATGTCGAAATACGACAAAAAATGAAGAAGTAAGAATTAAGGACTATCAATTCAGAACTAAGAACACTGAATAAAGAGCTGTTTCGTCTTCCATACAACACTACATCAAATTCACATTGTAGCACAAATCTGAAATTTCCTTGATTCTGATTGGTCGAAAAGTGTGGTCGAATGGACAATAAACCCCCTCTGTTTTAGCAAGGCGAATAACCGCGTATTAGTTTCGCGAACTATTTCTGTTCCTGCAACTGATTAAAAAAAATGCCTGTTGACTTTGTGCTTGGGAACTTTAATCTTGGTTCTTTTGATGAAATCTTTCCCCAACTAATGGATACATCACCACCCACACCAGGTAATGTTGTAGAATATTTCTGAAACATAAAAAAATAAACATTGTTTTAAAAAAATGTAAATATTAGTAAATCAATACAACACTATATCAAATTCACAATGACCACACATATTAAAGATACGAAACGTTTTACTCCGTAAAATACAATCTTGGGGAGAGGAATATATTTTTTATTTTATTTTCTTTTATTTATTTATTTATTTAATTATTATTTTAATTTTTTTTTAATCTTTATTTATTTTTTTTATTTAATTATTATTATTACTTTTTTTTAATTATTTTTTTAAATCTTTATTTTATTTTATTTATATATTCAAAATTAAAAACTTATTTATCTGCTTATTTGTATATACCATAACAAAAATAATGTAATTAGTTTTTTGTCTGTATCATTTATAATTCGACCAGAACCAAGCAAATTAATATAAGCTCCTTGGCTTGTTTTTGTATTCTATTATTTATGCTTTTTACATTGCATGATATTCTCGAAATATATACTGTTTAAACCAACCGTCTTCAGCATATTAATCAGATAAAAATAACATGACTCTACGACTTGTATCCATATTAGATATTATTTCATCCAGTTTATTTCCCTGTCATCTCTTTGGGGGATATAAAGTTCCCAAGTCCAATATTCTCTTCTAATCTAGGTACAAGTTCATCATATATTATGTCATCAAAATCAGTACCACAAGAACTTCGATAAGCATCATAATTCCCACTTGAAGTAGACGTGTTGAATTCTGGGCATGTATAATATATATAGTCAATACTATCGATAACGGTAACCAACAGAAAAAGGTAAAATTAAAAGAAGAATTCCTACCGATACAGATATAAAAATTACATGAGTATACGTCTCGAAAGACTGACTTGTAAGGGTTGCTTCCCTTTACGTGGCGGGAAGAATCGCAGATGTATCCATTGGGAAAATTAACAAAAATATTATTCATGGAGTTTGTTTTAAAACCATTGATGAACCAAATTAATCCACATGAGCATGAAAACCGGTTATTAGAAAGATCAATGTGTTGTAATTGTCGAAGAGATTAATGTGAAAATGTATTTGGCCAAAATGTGGCTATTTTATGTGGTTGTAATTGTATGAGATAATTAAAATACAATTACGGTATGTCATTAATAAATTATGGTCGAGCCATAACATCTCCAATTGGTCAAGATATTTTGGAATAACACGTAGGGGAAACGTTAGCGCAATGTTAGATAGAAAAATTCACATGCATTATTGTGTTAATAAAATCAAAGATAAATTACATCTTTTATGCATATAAGTATTTAAATACAAAAACTTATATATAAAATTCTGTCTATCACTTTACCCTATAAACATTTGATGTAATGACAGACAGCGGTGAAAATGGGGTCTTTGAAATGTTTGCACTCAAAAAGGATGTTCTTAACTGTTATGACTTTGATCACATAAACGTATTTATTTTTAATTTCACCCCTCGCCATCCTCCAGGTTTCTGCCCTGCCTACTAGGTGGAGAAAACCAGATCGACGAGGGGTATACTCAGTCAAGCTAGAAAGTAACAACCTGATTGACCCAAATCGCCGCTCTGTAGAATGTACTATGGACACACAGGTCGGCAATTGCCGAGTGAACGGAGCATTTGATTGGAAAAGGGTACACTCTACAACCAAAGCCGATTGATCAGAGTGGGCCACTCAGACCTCCCGTCTAGGTGAACTATGGGTCAAAGTAATGTGTTGCAGAGAAAGGGACCGGAAGCCAAATCCCACTCTCCATCGACACGGGTCGCAACGCATGGCAAACACGTTGCCCCATTACAGGGATCCTTTGAGTCGCCTTTATTTTTACTTTCATTAACTGTGATATTGTTTTGATTTATGATTGTGATTTTTTCCGGGATATAACTCAGTCCGTCTCGAGATAATTACAATATGTTTGGCGCAATAAAACAACATTTCATTCATTGAATGCTCTAGAAGGCATGCATGAATTGAAATTGATTTCCAGTTTGCGTTCCCGTATTCATCAACAATTCATATCTAATTGGGTTGAAGACGTACAAATCGGTTTTTTCCATTGTTATGTTTTGCATAAGAAATTCAATATAAAAAAAACGAGGTGCGCGATCAATAGTTTGCATAAATTACAAAAAGAATCGGATCTCCTCTATTAAAACGGTCATAATAAATTCTGTTTTAGCCATTTTGTTAAAGATACATTATTATGTAAAATAAGATAATGGACTGGCAGTTCTCCCTATAACAGCTAAAAACTAAACCATCTAAACGGAATGTTCTCAAAATTACAATCAAGTTGCTTCACTCTAAGGACATCTGCCTAGTCGTTCGGATTGGACGAAAAACCGAGGTCTCGTGTACACATTGGAGTGCACGTAAAAGATCCCTTGGCAGTTTGAATTCGATATAAGAGTAGGCCTTAGCACCGCTGGCCGGGCAAAATTTCCCTCATAGCACACTGTATGACGTATGCCCGTCTTCCATTAGCCCAAGTTAGGTGCAAAAGAGTAGGACGTTAAACCCTATTTCATTTTATTTCACTCTATAAAATCTATGGAGTCTCGATAACTAACAAAGTATCGTTTATCCGTTTTTGAGTTTAATCATGAACGGATGTTGAGCGGTAGATTGGATTCAAATCCAGTGATGACACCGAGAGTTGATTGTCGTCTTTTCATGTTAATAAATAATTAAACATACATTATGCAAGAGCTAAATCTGCCTATTACAGGTCTTTATTTAGGCCTGAATTTAGACTAATACCATACTTTCGCATCTTATATGTAATTCATACAAGGAATGTGGAGGAACTAACTGCAGATCCAGATCCTGGCATGAAGGTTTACTTGATGATTACTGGTAAGAATTTATTCATAGAATAGACAGGCTAATTTAATTAAAGTGGGGATTTCGTAATTTCTAAGAAAGTCAAAACATAATTATTTCTATGTCTTTAGTCCAAAAGGTTGTCAACTCACTATTATACGATCATGGGCAAAATTTCACAGGCATTAAAATCACTGACACAGAAAATAATATTACAATTACCCCCCTTGTTTTCCCATTCCCCTCCCTGCAATGGCGATCTTCAAACGTTTGAATTTGAAGTTGAAAATGATATTTTTGCCAATTTCTAAACTGGCAATGGTGAATAATAGGATAAATAGGATTATTCTTTAACAAAGTAGGACTGTTTATAGATACCATCTATTTTGGGGCTTTATTTTAATACATTTTAAAAATATAACTTAAAAATATGAAATTGGATCTTTAAGTTATTTAAATGAAGGAGGGAAAGAAATTAGTTATATGTGAAAAGAGGGAGTGAGTCACCCCTCTGATCGATGTCTGGTATCAGTATTGAAGAACAAGAAACCATGGAAAACAAAATCCACTTGCTTTATGAGGAAAAGCGATATTCTCTAATTGAAATCCGCATAGATGGTATTTTGGATTATTTCCAACTCCGTATGAGGTGAAGTCTACATAATTGTAATATATTTCTAGTGTTTTGAAACGTTCACCATTTTTACGTTTATAAATTGTATACAGCTGACAGCAATTTAATGTATTTCTTGTAGAGGATGACCCCCCCCCCCTCGCCCGATATTAGTTAGCTGAAACGAGACATTACAACCAGCAACTATTTAAACATTTATAAGATAAAACAATATCAAATTTATTCCTTTAAACACTTATATATCGTTCTTGATTGATTACGAGTTTTTATACTGTGTTTGTTGATTACTGGAATAGTTTGTATCGTGAAAGTCCATTATTGTTTAACCCCCCCCCCCTCCTGGCCGGGCAAGATTTCTCATATGGGACCCACGACTAACAATAGCATAGGCGTACGAGCCAGGGGTGCAGCTGCCTCCTAACTGTTTGGCTATCTGACTTTTCGAGTGCCCGAAATCTAATAAAACACTAATTTTCCCTTTCGTTTAATTGAATACCACGAATTTGTACTGACTTGACTATGGATTAAACCATTTTGTCTGGAGCCACTCTACTTTGTACGGAATGTTTCGGACATTGATTATTATTTGTGAATGCAGCGGCAACAGTCCGATTGGATGGTTGGAATTCAGGTCGACATAGAGTGGGAATTTCGGTTGCTTCACTCAAGGGCAAGAATAGTAGAAACACGCATTTGCCGCGATTAAATCTTTAAACTGGTTTCAGGAAACGCTAGGCCCCCTTACCCCGTGACGATTGATTGGTTGTTTGGGATTCATGAACCATTAAGTCTCCTAAGGATTGGTCTCGCTTTAACTACGCACACCTTATCAAGGCCTTCACGTAATACCCTGCATATGTCGGTATTTATTTCGATTGGGTATTAACCCAGCTTGATAGCCTTTCAGATTCCTCGATCATAGCAACTACAACGTCTCGCGCTCTCCAGCTAAAATGTGTACCTGCAATATTCGAGATGCAAAATTCAAGGTTCGTTCAGTGTCAAGGGTTCCGTGGAGGTTGCTATGTCACAATCTCTCCAGCTAAAATGTGTATCTGCGATAATCGAGATGCAAAGTTCAGGGTTCGTTCAGTGTCTAGGTTTCCGTGGAGGTCGATATGTCACAACCTCTGGTTGTACGATATTGCTCACGTGTCTGTAGATAACGTAGCTATAGGTTCGGGAGTTGTAAAATAATGTGGTTCGGGAGTTGTAAAATAATGTAACAACGTTCAGACATGCCTAAGGTTGGCCATATTTGACCACATTGATGTTGCTTGATTCTCCGTGGACTATAAACGATTGATTAGTTGCTTGGAATCCCAGTGAGCCACCTAAGGTAGGCTATATCAATTTGACCACGTGCTGTAATCATTGATCCCTACCAACATTTATCGAGCCCGTGCGCCTATGGATAATAGTTCAAGGCCTTCCGAACGGCAAAGAAAGCGTCTCAGATTTAGCATGATGCAGGATATTTAGTCAAGTTTACAATTTAATTTATGGCAAACCATGTCCAGAAATGCAACAACTCTTCAGTGTTGAATGCCTAATTCTCAAACATGGATTAAACAGGTATTTCCGTCTTGTCAGTACGTGCTCCGATCCTTAATTCTATTGGCCATATTTTGTAATTCATTACCCAACTAACAAAGTATTTTTATTGTCCATAATTGAATTTTGTTGTAGTGAACGAGACGAGTGACACCTGTAATCAAAAATATGAATGTAAGAAATTACCAGGTAAGACATTACATAGGTTATTTAAATGAGCACGTGTTTTAAATTTAGTTATTTAGATGTCAGCAATTTCAGGTCATGATTGTTGAGCTTCAGTCTTACTAAAATCAAGTAACTGGTCGTCGGAATCAGACGTTTTATGTAAGGTTAGTCCATCGATACTACAGAGAATTGAATTACAGACTAAAAACTATGAGTTTTGGATCTTAGCCTTGACATATCAGCCCACCTGGACATATTTATATTTGATAAACCATTTTGCAGGCGGCATCAACATTGCTGTATGAAAACCAACGAAACAGAGCTCATTACTTTCGACGAAATACAAGTCAATAAAGGCCGTGGACGGAATTAAGAGTGGCGAGCATAGGGTGGATCATAGTTGCCAACACACAGATATTGGTGACCACACTCCATGGTGGCAAGTTGATCTGGTTGGGACGTATGACATCACAAGTGTAACTATATCTAACAGATTTGATGATAAAGCAGGTAAATCATTAGTTTCACTCTTTTAAAAGAACTGGGTCACCTTCATATTATCGCCGTTGAGGTGAAGTATCCTAGCGTCTTCATATTCATCGTTGTTGAGGTGGCGTGGACGAGCGTCTTCACATTTGTTTTAGTTGCGGTGTACTGGCCTAGAGTCTTCATATTTATCGTAGTTGAGGTGGAATGGTCTAGCGTATGAGCTACAGATCACAATTTGTGTCATTGATTGTTACACTTAAATAAGTACAGCATTATACACACACCATGGTGAAATATTGGGTAAAACTTGGAAGGGGTGGGGTATAAACGTGGAGTGGTGCGCATTGTCAGTGTTCGAATACCTCACCATTGGAGGTTAGATACACAGAAAAAAACTCTTTACGTGTGTGTTAAAAATATTCTACATAAGCTTGTGCTGTCTTCCATGCATTAACACAAGTTACTGGTTTTTTTTTCAATATCTAAACACAACCTTGATGTATATTCACAATATCTTGATTTTCTTTTTTAAATAATTAATTATGTCGAATTTTCAGAAAACTTTTATTATGTTGCTTTATTATTCATGTGGACGTATTATGTCGTCGCCCCTGTTTGTCCGTCCGTCCGCTCAAAAGTTTCATTAATTATACTATTCAAAAAAAGTAGGGGATATTTGATTTTTAAGTGTTATTAAAGTCACCTAATGAAACTGACGAAGAAACAAATGACAAAATGAAATGAAGTTCACATTCATCGATTTATTCCAAATGATCGTTAGACTAAGTAAGGCACAGACTGACCATTATAAGGGTAAAATGATACCCGGAGTCAAACAGCAAAGTTACTACAGCATCACAACAAAGTCAGTAACGGGTAAATCCTCCTCTGTTTGCCAAACAAGCATTGATCCGACGTGGCATACTCCTAATGAGACGTCTAAGGTCATTTTGGTCTAGATTGTCCCATTCCTGTTGCAACGCAGCAGCAAGTTCTTGGACATTGGCAGGACGTTGTTGACGTTGACGTAACCTCTGTCCAAGCATGTCCCAGACATGCTCGATGGGGGAGAGGTCGGGACTCAGTGCTGGCCAAGGTAATGTGGTGATGTTCTGTTGTTGGAGGTAACCTGTAACGATCCTGGCCCTGTGACATCTTGCGTTGTCATCCTGGAAGATGAAACGGTGGCCATGACGTTGTGTGAACGGCACAACATGGACTGCCAAGATGTTGTCCCGGTAGTACTGGTCTGTAACACACCCTGCAACAACATGTAAAGCCGTTCTTCCAGCAACAGTGATGCCTCCCCACACCATAACAGCACCACCCCCAAATCGATCATGTCTGATGACGTTAACGTCTTGGAAGCGCTCGTTTCGACGACGCCACACCCTCCTACGTCTGTCCAAAAAATCAACAGTGAACCTTGACTCATCTGAAAACATCACACTGCTCCAGCGTCGATTATCCCAGTGTTGACGATCCCTACACCAACGACGTCTTGCCTGAATGTGATGATCTCTCAAACAAGGGATCACGCGAGGACGTCGGGCGCGAAGGTGACCCCTATGCAGTCGATTCCGAATCGTCTGGCCACTCACTCTCACACCAGTGTCTGTTTGAAGACGAGCGCTGATCTGATTTGCTGTGATGACACGATTTCTCAAGGCCAAGGTACAGGGTAAATCGATCCTGGGCTTGAATTGTCGCCCTTTGTCGACCTGAGCGTGGTCTGTCCTGTACAGATTGTGTATCACGGTATCTGGACCATAGCCTGCTTATGACAGACTGAGAAACATTCATCGTCCGCGCCACAACCGCCTGTGTTGTGCCGATCTGTAGCATGCCAAGGGCACGTAACCTTTCATTTTGGGTAAGCCGACGCATATCAAAATTTGTTTTCTGGTCACTAAAACAATTAAACTGATGTTTCCACCCTGGAATTCAATGCCACAATGACTGTAACATTCAAAGTCAGAGTCGTGCAAATCTTGGGTTGGACCCACATGATGATCCCAAGCATCACCTGCATTCCATGCGGTAGCTATTGGTGCGTTTGGGCGTCACATGTAACTGGAAATGTTTTTTCTGTTAGGTTCTATAGTGACTTTTTTCGTAGTCATTGGCATATTTTAGTATTATGCCCCCAAAATCAAATATCCCCTTCTTTTTTTGAATAGTATATAACACAAGTTGCATCGATTTTAACACCAGTTGCATGAATTTTAACACAAGTTTCATGAATTTCAACATAAGTTGCACAAACTTCAACACAAATTTCAACACAGGTTATGTGTAGAATTACACACAGGTTTCAACACACGTTAGTGTTGTTTGAACATTTCACACAAGTTTGTGTTGTCAACCAGAGACACGTAACTTGTGTTAATAATAAAAGATTGCAATGTGTCAACACAAGTTTGTTTCAGTGTATAACCGTGGAGGGGTGTATACTTTCAGTGGTCCAACTCCTTACCATCGGCGATGAGATATAGACTGGTGTACTCTTTCAGTAGTCCCAATCCGTATCATTGGTATACGTTGAATGTGCACCCTGTCAGTATTAAATTCATGGCCATCGGTGATGTGATATAAACCGAGTCCATTTCGCAACTTACAGTACGGATACACAATTCCACACGTTCATTTCAACCACAATTTCACGATTCTCATATTTCAGCTAATATGCGATTGACAAGTTGACCCAAACTATGTCATTTAGGGACTAACATATGGTTCAATTGCGCGTAGGGTCTTTAGCAGTGGGAGGAAATTTGTGTTATAATTGATGAAATTTGTGGTGTTTCATACGAACTTGTGTATACCCACAAGGTTGGACAGGCGACCCCACTTCTTGCCACGTACAACTAGGTTTTCGAAACCACGCAAGTTGACTCAGTGCCAGGACGTATGATACAGCGCACATCGGTATTCCAATAAGGAGAGAGAGATGGGGTTTAACGTCCACTCGACACAAACCAGGTCTTTTCGGGACTAACATGGTTTTTAATTTCAATAATTCGCTTTCCCGTAGGGGTCTTTAGCAGTGGGAGGAAACCGGAGTGCCCGGAGGAAACCCACGAGGTTAAGAAGGCGCCCCTATCTCGATGCCACATACGCTCACACCAGGGATCGAAACCACAGCCGCAAGCCAGAGGTGACCGGCCAGCTAGAGACCACTAGACCACCCCAACCCCCCAGTAAGTAAGGACTATCCTCTATCCGTAGCTCATCTGGTATTTATTTCAGATGTTGGTGAAAGATTGTCTGATGTGAGTGTACTGGTGTATGATTCAGATCCATTTGTCGGTAATCCATCATCAACACTGTGTAAATTCATACCAGGAGGGTTTGGACGTACCGTGAGAACTTTAGAATGTGATCAGAAAGTGGTCGGCAGATTTATCAGGATAACCAAACCAACAGAATTTCTTAATATGTGTGAAGTCGAAGTGACGGGAATAAAACAGTGAAGAGAGAGAGAAATGGGTTTTAACGTCCATTCGACACAAACTAGGTCATTTCGGGACTATAACACTTGGTTCAATTTTATTTCAATGATTCGCTAGCGCGTAGGGGTCTTTAACAGTGGGAGGAAACCGGAGTGCTCGGAGGAAACCCACGAGGTTGCGAAGGCGCCCCTATCTCCATGCCACATACGCTCACACTAGGGATCGAAACCACAGCCGCAAGCCAGAGGTGACCACCCAGTTAGAGGTCGAAGCGCGGCACTCTAGACAATCCCAATCACCCGAACTAATAACATGTTCTGTAACATTTCAAGTCACGTATCTGATTCTAAATATGTAAATCGTATCACCTTCTACCAAATTAAACAACTTACAATCGGCTTACATTTGATTTTTGTTTATTAAGGAAACTTTAAAAGTTTGTATTGGTGCATTTCCTTAAACCTGGTCTTGATTTTCATCAGTCATTGACCGGACCAAACATTTATTAATGAATGGATATTTCTAGCCCCTGCCACCCACCTCTCTCTTGGTATATATTTGACGTACACTGTCCTTGATGTATATTTGTCGTACATTACTCTTGATAGATATTTGACGTACGTTACTCCTATATCCTATTATTGTAAAAAAAAGAATGGGATATTGTGTACACATCTGTTGTATTCCTAGTTCTTGTTTAGGGTCATTTATTTTTTTTTCTTTGTGATTGGGAAGAGGGGTTTATATAACACAATTTTATTAATATTGGAATTAACTTTGTTATGAACATTCTATTTAATATTGATTTGGAAATATTAAATTAATTTATCATATGATTAAATTAATAAATAATAATTTAACAAACAAATACATTGTTATGTCATTTACCAAACATTACAGTTTAAACAGAACAGAGAGATGGGTGCTGCTGGGGAAAGGTTGCTATACTGAAAATACAATGGGGATATACAAATTTTAGTTTGTGGGTATACACAAGTTCGTATGAAATTCAACAAATTTCATCACAAGTTTCATTTATGTCAACACAAGTTTCATCAATGCAAGTACATAGCACACTGTACATAGCACGTTGTGTCATCTTAGTTTAAAAAAAACAAACAAAACAAAACACATCGGGTAATCGTAGTGTTATTAATACGCATAGATGGATGCTGTCAGGGACACTTATGGTGTCATAATTTAGCATTAGCTTCTACATTTATGAAAAGCCTCAAGTAAGTGGCCACGTCATGAATTTGCAAAGGATGTATCTGTAGTTTTCATATTTTGTATGAACTCTTTCCTTTAGAAACCCTTAAAAAATGTTTACTTTAAAGACGGTTGCTTTGTTGTCGTTGTACACTGTCGTGGTGCACGCAATCTTTCAAACTGATGAACTTGCATAATGGTATGATGATGGTACACAAGGATTTATCGATTTTTAAAAATCTACAAAGCAATAAAAGCCTACAGTGTTGGGAGAAAAACAATTTAACAAAGAGGAACTATGTGCCATGCATGTGCCATGCACATAGGTGCCAAGAAAAGTAATCAAGTGTATATTTCGTATTGTTCGTTTAACCATGTCAGCTGCCACTGGCTAAAAGAAAGTATAAAAACTCTCAGGGACAGACACTATTATTTTTAATGGACATTCCTTCCGTTCGGCCTCAACTTCAAGAAATTGTATTTACGCGGTTCCACGCCATTATCAACTCGACATGACATGTAGCATTATTAAATAAAATGGGTTCTTTATTGCAGTTGTTAATTCTTAAATATGCTTACGGAAAATAATGGACCCCTCAGCCGAGTGTTGTTGTAATGGATGGTGGGTATTTGTGGAGTATAGCGGGAGGCGGGCACAGAAAGGACCTGCTGTGTAGGGAATATTGTCATTGTAGTGCTCGGGGGAGGGGTGTGTGAAAGGTTAGCGTGCGGGCGCTTTATCATACGGCCTGCCATTGAGTCAAGTGGCGTGGTTTCGTATCCCCGGCTGTACGTGGCAAGGCGAAAGGTCGGTTGTCCAACCGGGTTTTCTCCGGTTTCCTCCCACTGCAAAAGACCCATATGCGCAAGTGAATTATTGAAATAATCTTAAACCATACTTTAGTACCGAGATGACCTAGTTTGTGTCGAGCGGACGTTAAACCCCATTTCCCTCTCCCTGTCGCTCTCTCTCTCTCATTGTAGTGCTCAGAATTAAAGTCCCAATAACACTCTTGTTGTAATTGAATAATATGTCCCAATCTTCATTCTGGTCAACAAATTGTATTATTTTACAATATTCAAATAAATTGATGATACAAATTTCATCGTAACACACCTAATTTAAAAAATTGGGAAAATTCACCTACATTATTTGAAAAGGTTAACGTAAACCTTTTCAAATGTGACTTGGATTTTAAAATATTTTCGAACCCTCTGGACAAGTAAAATAGGTTGTAATGGATAATTTACACAACAGGTAGGACACTTAAACATCTAGTACTTAGAATAAGGCTATTATTTATTTTCTAGAGCTGCCAAGCCAGCAAGAGTGTTATTGTCCCTTTAAATAACAACCCAGTAAGTGCATTCCTTGCTCATATATTCTAACCTACGGCGACCGTCAAATATGTGAAGTTTTTAATTTGACTGATTATATATAAAATGGCACTACAGAAATCACAGGTACATCGAACAAACTCCCTTTCTTATATCAATGTTGAGTGCTTATAATTACTCAGGCATGTACATCTCAATATTTGTGTAGCCCTTTTCCCACCCAACTCTTAATCCTTGCCCGGACAATAACCCTAAAGAAAGTCTCCAGGTTTTACAAACCTGTTTTTAACAGTAGTTACGTCCCTTTGTACATTTACAATGATACTTTCGTGGGTTGAGTTGGATTCATTCAACACCATAGAGACAGGATACACAAAGTGTGCTACGGGTAATGCCATTCGTTAACCCGATTTGACTTTATGATTACCAACCCAAACGCGAGGGTAAGTAATTTGAGGTTTATGCAATTTTTTCCAATGGTCTTTGACAACATCGAGCAATTGTTGACGCATAATATAAGGACATTTACCGAAAACATTACAAACTTTTAAAAATAAAACACAGGCAGGTTATAAAAATTGGTTTATGCATCATCTCCAATCATTACACAGCAGAGACCAGCACAAGATTCCTTATAATTAGATACGCCCTTTCTTTTAGCCACATTCTTGAGTCCCCCTTGCATTTAACCGATAAAAACTCCAGTCTGCTTCCCGGTGGCTTAGTACACAGTGTTGCACGTACCCATCCTTCATCAGCCCCAACACTTGTTCTGGGTGACCCGAAAGGTCAAAAATTGGCAAAATCAGAATGATTAGCTGGTTAGCACGGATGCGCGGCTTCAGAAGGTCGGTCATTGAGTCAACTGGCGTGGTTTCGATTCTCCGGTATGGGTTTTACTCCCACCACTAAAAACCTACGCGTAATCGATTTATTATAATGAAATATAACAATATTATTATGTCACTCGGAACAAAGGCGTTTTATAGCTGAGGCGGCGGAGGCGCCAGCCTCTCCGCGAAAGAAATCAAAGAAGTTGAACAAATAAAACGAGAGAAAAATGCTAAAACCGATGAAATGTATCCTAGTTAGGGAGGGCCCTAAAGGCAGACAAAAGGGCCCCTCTGGCCAAGGGCAAGGGCCCCCGAGTCAATCGTTTTCTTTACACTGTTACTGTCGAATCCACTACTGAATGTGAATGCAGTCATTGCACAGGTATGGAAATCATCAATCAAGACACCCCTGCCCCGTGCCCGGACCCCCGCGAAAGAGGGCCCTCAAAATAGTATAGCCTCCGCCATGATAAACCTTAAAACGCCCCTGACCCAGGACATGACCTGATGTGTGTCGAGTGGACGTTAAACCCCATTTATCTCCCTGTTCTGTGTAATATAGAGGGATAAATGGGATATAACGACCAAATATTGGAACATATACTATTCAAACAAAGTAGGGGATATTTGATTTTTAAGTGTTATTAAAGTCACCTAATGAAACTGACGAAGAAACAAATGACAAAATGAAATGAAGTTCACATTCATCGATTTATTCCAAATGATCGTTAGACTAAGTAAGGCACAGACTGACCATTATAAGGGTAAAATGATACCCGGGGTCAAACAGCAAAGTTACCACAGCATCACAACAAAGTCAGTAACGGGTAAATCCTCCTCTGTTTGCCAAACAAGCATTGATCCGACGTGGCATACTGTAATAGTGTGCTTTTTTCGGTGGTTTTTTATCTGAATATAAGAGAGATCCAATATTGTCGTTTCAAAGTAATTTATTAAGTGAAGATGATAATTATTCAAATTCAAACATTAATAACAATATAACGTAAATACAATGTAAAGGGTGGTGTAGCTTATAATAATATATATACATGGGGTGGTGTAGCATATAATAACAATAATAATATATATAATTTCAATGTAATACAATAGAGCTAACTCGGTCGTGAAGAGGTAAAAATTACTGATGTCGAATTAATTAAATATACGAACTTCATTCAATATAACTATTAAATCTTTATTAAATATAACTATTAAATCTTTATTCTATATTTAGCAACAAGTATTAATCGATAATAAAATATACCGTACTTTTTAGTTACTAATTATTTCAAATAATCTAAATAACACTATTCTTTAATAAACAAGTAATCTATCGAATATATAGTACTTTTCTGTCTAGTAAAAATATATATTGTAAAATATTCGCTAGAAGTTAAACAAGTAATAAATCATGTAAATCCTTACTTTTCCGTTTAATTTAGCGCGAACCATTTCTAATTATTTTAGACACTAATTATCTGTTATTGAAACATATTTAAACAAACAAGTATTTCGTCGACAAACGTACTTTTCCGTTTTAATAAATATATATATTGTAAAATATTCTCAAGTAATTAAACAAGTAATGAATCATATCAATTCTTACTTTTCCGTTTATTAATTAATATTTTACGTAGATGTAGAAATATCTATTAATGTAATACTCGATTCTACTAATCGCATTTATCCGATATAAAAGGATATAACTCTAAGTCAAAGGTTAGAATAAAATATATATAAAGTTTAAACAATTAAAATATACATAGAGGCTTACCTGAATATAAGAGAGATCCAATATTGTCGTTTCAAAGTAATTTATTAAGTGAAGATAATGGTGAAAGTTTAGCTAGATATATTTATATCTTCCAAAAATCCCGGCAGATATTAGGGATGCCACGTGTTGGATTAAACTCATTTTTGATTGGTGGAAGAATATTTATGGAAGACGCCCATTACTCGATAAGAAATCTGATTGGCCGGATCTAGACACGCTTGACTTAATATGTCAGGTAACGACTACCCGAGTAATAGCGTCAGTCTAATCCTAGCTATTGTTTTAAAAGTTTAAGCTGTCACCATTAATCTTACTTAATTACTTTAAAATAAACAACCAATAAAGGACCCTCTATTCAAGTTCTTCTATATCAGTATACAATTATATAATATGCTTAAGATCTATTGACACCAAATCAGCGTCAAGGTTGATTTATGCAATATAGACTCGACGTCTTTAATAAACATATATACATTGAAAATAAACTATATAATCTATAAAATATACATTCTTTAAATTGCATAAAAATAAAATATCTAAAATAAAATATACGTGCATATTTTGTCAATATGCACTGTTACAATACCCCTCGTCCGTGAAAAAATTTGTCGCCAAAATTCAAATCATCAAAATATGGCTAAATGCGTAAAATCGCATCAACCTTAATTAAAACCAAAAAACATATACATACATATATACACAAAAAAATATAGGTACATAATATACCAAATAAAAATATACATACATAATATATTAAAACTATAAAAAGATATTTATCGGAATACAAAATAGGAAAAGGTTTGAGCTAATTACAACATCAGAAAATGAATGGGAGCTTCGTATTTAGGCATAATTTTGTGGCAATATAACCGATGTATACCCATGCTCAAGCAACAGATAGGTCGTAAATGAATGAGATAAAATTTGTTTATAAGCCTGGTACAAGGAAAGTCGAATTTTATGTCTAGGTTTAATCATATCACCTGTAATTTTATTGGTGACTTTAAAATTTGGCATGTCCACCCCAAGGGTAGGGAACATAGAAAAATTAATGAAAAAGTTATTAATGTTATCAGGATGTATAATATCCCAATAATTCCCACATAGTGGTAAATTCAAAACAGTTAACTGTACACAAGAATATCCGGACGTTACTTCTAATATTATTTTTGCCTTACAAAGTTGTCTTTTCCAAAATTTAAAAAGTATAACAAAAAATGTGAAAATAAGAATTGTGACGGCTATTGCGCTAATGTAATACGTATAGTTTTGTGATATAATGTCCTGGTTTGTTTCGACTTCCGGGTGATATTCAAATGATGGCAAGTTATTATCCAATGCAGCTGCCTGAGCCTTTTTCAGTAACCAAAGTGCTGCAGTAACAGTGCGCAATTTACAAAATAACCACAAGCAAATTAATAATGACACAATAGATACAAGAAAAGAACTCAAGGTTAATATAGTTTTTGTATCAAAATAATTAGTCGTCATGTCTAAATGACTATCCAACATAGTTTCTGATAAGGATTTATAGATCATTTGATCATTTTTAGCGTTTTTAACCATACGTTCCAAACTTAAATGACTAGATTTGTCATTAGCGATGATATTATTAAAGGCATGTGAATATAATTTGAATTTAGGAATATTACTAATATTTAATGGTTTCGGATAAGTCGAACTACCAGATATTGACATTAAATCAGTGTCACTAAAAAAATGTTGTAACAAACCAAGGTTAATCGGATGTAATTTAGTAATTTCATTTGAATCATGTGCACAATCACCCAAGCTTTCGGTTATAATAAACTCATTTGTAGATATTGAGCATCTACACGGAATTGACATAATACAAAATTTACAACCTTGAACCATCCTTTGTTTACTATGTTCACAAATAAAAGCCAAAGCAGGAATATTATGAATCAATATAGAAGTAGGTGATAACTGGTTAATGAATTTGGCGTTATTATTTTGTTGAAATCTAAAATCACAGTTTGAATTTACATTTTGCTTATTGTCAAGAAATATTGCGAATTCGCAAGAAGCAATCGTACTTGCGTACAAATTAATTTTGAAAAAGCATGAAATATTATCTTCACCAATGCAGTTAGTTATGGTATCCGAATTAAAGGTTACATAATGTTGTTGATCTTGAGTTACCGCCAAATACTGTTTTAAATCAAGAAGTTGTGTGGTGTGAGGTGAAGTTTGGTTAATTGGTACTGGAACCGTTTCGATTTTATACATATTTAATTTCTTGACAATAGCGACAATAGGAAAATTTAATGATAAATATATCTTATTCTTATGTCTAGTCAAAATAAATTTCGCATTAGTGTAGTAATACCTGACGTCAGTATAAAGAATTTCAAAAGTAGGATATTTAGATTTCAACAGGGTACTTAATTGATGAATGGTACGCCTCAATGTTTCGGGGTTTATTATCGATGAAGATAATTTATTTTCTATTAGACTTTGAATTCCATTCTTTAAATCATTTAATTGATGTTCAATAACACTAGACTGTTGTATTTGATCGGTCAGTATGTGCGATATAGCAATTAAAGCTTCCCTCATATCAGTATATGTAGATTCAATATTTTTCACAGCGAAAACAATAGCATCGTGATTTTGTTCAATACCTTTCATAGCATTATCGAACCTTTTATTAACTTTCGTTATATACGAAGAAAAATGCTTAGCATGTTGCGTCATGTCCTTTGTGATTTGATATTCATGTTTAGTAAGTTCATTTATATGATTAGCCAATAACTTAATATCATCCTGCGTAGCTGTTCCAAAAAGAGATTTTGAGAACTCTCCAATAAAGGGCAGCAGGGATCTTTTGGATCTACTTATAGGCACTTGTCTTGTTTGAGGTATTAATTTTTTTATTAGCGACACCGTTTCGTTGATATTAGTAAATGTTTTTACTTTTAGAGCATTAACTTCTTTCAGTAATTGATGACTTAACAGACACGTTTTCTCGTTCTTAACGCACTTAGGAAATTCAGGAATACTCTGGATGGTAGGTAGTGGTATTTCAAACGTATGAACCCAATTTTCTACTCCGAACGTCACTGTCTTGGGATTGGCTTGCCGGAATATTACCCCGTAATTAATTCGTTGTATAACATCAGTGGCGAAGACCATGTAGGGGCAATTAGCAAAGAATACCAGTAGAATTATCCATAATTTTGAAAATAGGCCTAGAAAAAAAGAATAAAAGGTAAAAATAAGAGACGTAGCTAAGCTATATATTTTTTTTGAAAAATTGGGTGATCAGACCAATAATTCTAGCACTAATAAACATAGACGAATCTATAATTGTTTAGCTTGCTCCATTTCGTAAAAAAAAAAAAAAAAAAAAAAAAATATCCGATGGGGGGGGGGGGGGGGGGTACTGATGTTATTAAACGTGCATGGGTTCAAGGTAATTTCCTAATAAATTTACTCTGAGCTGAGCGTTTTCTAGCCTTTCCCGAATTTGTTTTTCGCTCATGAAAATCATTGCGGATGTATAGAGGAATATTCATAAATGGTTCCCACGTCCTACTGTTATCCGACCAGAGTATAAGGTATTCCTTTCGGTTGTTGCGTATTTTGGACTGCATAATCTTTTTCATGTCATATAATTTATCGTCATCATTATTTATTGAAGGACCCAGTGCTTGACAAGGTGGAATCTTAACCTGTGATTGGATCTGATTTTTGACATTCTGATTAGGGATGTCCACTTTATTCTTGGCTTTAAAATGTATGAGCTTCGACGCGTTAGTAAAACCTTTGTTGATTTTATCTTTTTCCGCATCTTGTAATTTGTAAGTAAAATTAGATCCTTTTTGAATAATGACGTACGGTCCGATATATTTTTGTTGTAATTTAGGAGACAACCCTTTAACTTTCTTTTCGTTTTTCAACAAGACCCATTCGCCTACTTCATATCTTGGGATAGTTGCGTTTCGGTCATGGTAAAGCTTGTTCCTATCTTGTGACATTTTAATATTTTCAGCTGCAATAGTATTACAAACTTTCAACTTCTCTATCAATTGATTCAAGTACATTTCTGTATTTTTACCGATGGCGTCTTTTGATACTATATTGGTATCAAAAGGTAGAAGCATTTCCTTACCGAACAGAAGTTTAAATGGGGAATAATTAGAGGATTGAGATATAGAGGATCTAAAACTCATCATGATGGACGAAATTAATGATGGCCAATTAGTTTGGTCCTTATTACAATAGGCACGCAGTGCCTGCTCGATTACAGTATTTCGGCGCTCACAAGTGGAATTCGTGCTGGGATGATATGAACTTGTATTTAATTTAGTTACCTGAAAAATTTCACAAATTGCTTTAACTAAATGCGACATGAAAGCCGAACCACGATCGCTTAATAGAGCCCTAGGAGCACCATATCTTGTAAAAATTTCATGATAGAGTTTGTCAGCCACTTCTTTAGCTTCTTGGGTTTTTGTAGGAAATGCTTCAGGCCAAGCAGAGAAAGAATCTACTACCAATAAAATGTGCTTATACCCCTCTGGACTTTCAGGTAGTGGACCAAGGAAATCTATATGAAGTCTGGAAAATGCTGCTTCGATAGGCATGGGAGTTAAAGGGACTTTACTATGCGCATTGTTTTTTGTTCGTTGACAAATTTCACAATTGGAAATGTAGTCATTCACCGTGTCATAAAGTTTTGGCCACCAATATTTTTGCATGATTGCTAACCTAGTTGCTTCTCTACCTTTATGACAACCCCCAGCTAAAGAATTATGATACGATTTTAGCAAGTCATCTCTTAGTATCCGAGGAACTGCAATTTGTTTGACGGTGGTATTCTTATCCGTCTTTGCACGTGGATGGGGGAAATGACTTAATATACCATCTACTATTTCGTATTCAAAAGACCTACAAACAATGGTTCTTACTAACTTTTCGTCATATGTTTCTGGGATATACCCATCCTCCAAATATTGAAATATATCTTTGAAATCGGAACATTGCCTTTGTAAATTGACGATATCAGAATCTCCCAAATTTGTTATTGTTATACTATTGATTTCCGCTGTGGATTCTGGCTTGTCCTGCGCGTATGTGAATTCGACTTCTATGCAATCGTCCTTTGACATAACCGGTATTTCTAAATTATTGATTGAAGGTATATCATCAATGCTTTCATTGACAGGTTTTTCGGGATACATTCTTCGCGACAGAGCGTCCGCATTTTGATTTTTCTTTCCGGGTCTATGCACAATTTCGTATTGGTAATCTTGAATTTGAATTGCCCACCTAAGGAGTCTATTTGACGTGTGCTTTGTATCTTTGAGCCATGTTAAGGCTTTGTGGTCAGTTATGACTTGAAAAGGAGAAGAAGCCAAATAAACTCTAAATGTTTTGATTCCTTCCAAAACGGCTAAGCATTCTTGTTCGGTAACTGTCCATTTTTTTTTCAAATGGATGCAAAGACCTACCGCCGTAATGAATAACGTGCTCGCGTCCGTCTTTATGAATTTGAGAAAGAATGTAACCAAGCGCGACACCGGAAGCGTCAGTTGTCAATATAAACGGTTTCGACATATCCGGAAAAGCTAAGATAGGTGGCGACACTAACGTCTTTTTTAAAGTTTCAAAAGCATTTTGGCATCTGTCCATTCAAATTTTATATCTTTCCGTAGTAAATCATTCAAAGGTTGTGCGATATGTGAATAATTGAAAATGAATCTTCTGTAATAGTTACAAAGGCCTAAGAATTGTCTAATCTCATGCTGGTTATTTGGTACTGGAATAGTTTGTACAGCTTCGGTTTTCTCTTGGTTTACTGAAATTCCATCTTTACTAAAAATGTGTCCCAAGTACTTAACACTTTGTGCTGCAAATTTACACTTATTAGGCTTTAGTGTCACACCCGCTTTGCTCAATTTTTGGAAAACATTTTTAAGATGTTGAATGTGTTCGCGGAAATTTTTACTAAAAATGATGATATCATCGACGTAGACAAGAGCGTACTGCCAATTCATGTCGCGTAATATGTCAGTCATGACCATTTGAAAGGTCATTGGAGCGTTACTTAATCCGAAAGGCATTCGCTTCCATTCATACACGCCATCTTGGGTAATAAATGCTGCCTTGTGTCTTGTACTTTCATCCATTTCTAATTGCCAAAATCCACTCGCGCAGTCTAATACTGAAAATATGTTTGCTTGTGCTTCCCCAACGGAATCTATGACGTCCTCAAAGCGTATTATTGGAAAATAATTTGGTTTAGTAATTTTATTTAATTTTCTGTAATCTACAGCGAATCTCCATTCTCCGGACTTCTTTTTAACCATAATGACCGGTGACCGCCAGGGTGAGTTGCTTTCAACGCAGATATTGTTGTCAAGCATTTCTTTTATTTGCCGCGAGGTTTCCTTTCTAAGTTCCGCCGATTGTCGATAAAACTGTGAACGTACCGGGCCTTCGTTTTCCATAGTATCTATTACGTGTTTGTAACCCTTTGTTTTACCCAATTCTTTAAGATTTTTCGCGAATACGTGTCGATCTGTATTCAAAAATGACAATAATTCCCGTTTCTCATTATCCGATAAGTCCGAATCTTTTAAATCGAACTCGAGTTCATTTTCACGAGATTCTTCGGATTTTAAAGACATGACATTACCGTCAGGATTTGCAAGCGTGCTGTTTTCATTGTCTAATAAGTCTATTATACAATTCTCTTCAATATTATTTACTGTGGCTAATATGTTAGATTTATAAATTTTTATATTTTTATTTGTGGAATTTAATAAACGTAACACAGCCTTTCCTTCCAATGGCTGAACAAGACATCTAGCTCCTACAATACATTTTTTCGCAAGAATAGGATTTGGTTCTAATAAAACCGCATTACAATATTTAAAATTTGCCAATCTCACAGGTACGTCAACGTGATGACGAGCTTTAAGTATGATAGATTTTTGGGGTCTAACTAAGCTTATGTTGTTCGATATCAATGCTATGTCAGGTATTCCCTCATCAAATGACACAATACGTTTACTTATATCTATTTTTGTATTAAATCGCTCCATAAAATCAAGTCCTAAGATTACTGGGTGGTGCACCTGTGGCATAATATGGAATTCGTGTTGGAGTGAAACATTGTTTATATAAAGCAGTACCTTCATAGTACCCAAAACATTATACTGATCACCACCTACTCCAGTTACTTTGATTATATTTGATGGTTCAATTTGTGATTTCTTAAAGCCTAACTTATTAAATAAATTGAAAGATAGAATAGATATACTAGCCCCGGTATCGATTAATGCATTTAACTGTTTTGAACTTATCATAATTTCAATCATATTTCTTTCCAGGGACGTTTGTACGGCTGTTACTTGACCAGCATTATTTTCATTTAATTCAATAGTTTCTTTATGCCTGTTCAAACCATATTTGCTTGATCCAGGCACCGCGAATCATTTCATTTGAGCACCATTTCTGTTGCCTGGGCGTTTATAACATTTGTTATATGTATGGGTATTAGAATTACAAAAATTACAAAATTTCCCATTACAATTTCTAATAGAGCAATTAAACTCACCGCAACCTCTACAGCGTTGATTCCGACTGTTCCATTGGTGTCGTGGGTTCTGTCCTTGTGGAAATTGTTGTTTTGAAAACGTATGATTATAATACTGCGACTGGTTGTTGGAATGGTAGCGTGGTTGGTTATATTGTTGTCCATGTTGATACTGGTTTCGTTGTTCATAAAATACGTCTGTGGTCGGTTGTCGTAATGGGTGACCTACATACATAACTTCGGCTGCTATGTCGGCCATTTTGTTCTTCAAGTCGACCATCTCGTCCCTAAACTTGCCTAGAGTGTCTGTAACTGTTTTCAAGATACTTGGCCCAATTTGCATATTGCCTGTGGCTGCTGCGACAACAGTTTCTGATGGTTGTAACATGGCTACTCTATTAGCAATTACAATAGCACTTTTCAGTTCTTTAATTGATTTGGGGTTAGATTGTGTTACACTCGATTTTATTCGTGGCAAGAGATTTTCCATCGCGGTATGCACTATTAACTCCTCGGGCACTTTCCCGTCACTGGCGAAGGCAATCTGGCCTAATTTTGATACGTATTGCTCAATGCTTTCATTAGTCTGTTGTTGCAATTGTAATTTTAATTTAGATACGTCTAAAACATATTTAAATTCATCTAAAAACAAATTTTTCACTATCTGGAAACTGTCTTTCTGTTCCGGTGTCAGTTTCTGGAACCAAAGTTTGGCTTCTCCAGTTAAATAAAATGACAAATTTGATAATTTCAAACTATCGTTAGTCACTTTTTGTATTGCCATTAAATGTTCAAAATCACAGATAAAAGTTGCGGCTGTCTCGTTTCCCGTTCCACTGAATCTGGGTAACTGCAGGGAACTCATTGCAAATACCTGTGTACCGTTGTCTTCTGTGGAAGAGTTTGAAGCTATCGTGTTAATGTCAGTGTTAACTGTAATTTCAGTTTCCGATATCTCTCCTGTTTTCTCTGTTTCTTTGTTTCTTAACGGATATCTTGGAAAATTATCTGGATCAACTCCTTGTTTCGACATCAGTCAGGATCTTAAAACATCTCCCCAATTGTAATAGTGGGCTTTTTTCGGTGTTTTTTTTTTTTATCTGAATATAAGAGAGATCCAATATTGTCGTTTCAAAGTAATTTATTAAGTGAAGATGATAATTATTCAAATTCAAACATTAATAACAATATAACGTAAATACAATGTAAAGGGTGGTGTAGCTTATAATAATATATATACATGGGGTGGTGTAGCATATAATAACAATAATAATATATATAATTTCAATGTAATACAATAGAGCTAACTCGGTTGTGAAGAGGTACAAATTACTGATGTCGAATTAATTAAATATACGAACTTCATTAAATATAACTATTAAATCTTTATTAAATATAACTATTAAATCTTTATTCTATATTTAGCAACAAGTATTAATCGATAATAAAATATACCGTACTTTTTAGTTACTAATTATTTCAAATAATCTAAATAACACTATTCTTTAATAAACAAGTAATCTATCGAATATATAGTACTTTTCCGTCTATTAAAAATATATATTGTAAAATATTCGCTAGAAGTTAAACAAGTAATAAATCATGTAAATCCTTACTTTTCCGTTTAATTTAGCGCGAACCATTTCTAATTATTTTAGACACTAATTATCTGTTATTGAAACATATTTAAACAAACAAGTATTTCGTCGACAAACGTACTTTTCCGTTTTAATAAATATATATATTGTAAAATATTCTCAAGTAATTAAACAAGTAATGAATCATATCAATACGTGCATATTTTGTCAATATGCACTGTTACAATACTCTAAGGTCATTTTGGTCCAGATTGTCCCATCCCTGTTGCAACGCAGCAGCAAGTTCTTGGACATTGGCAGGACGTTGTTGATGTTGACGTAACCTCTGTCCAAGCATGTCCCAGACATGCTCGATGGAGGAGAGGTCGGGACTCAGTGCTGGCCAAGGTAATGTGGTGAAGTTCTGTTGTTGGAGGTAACCTGTAACGATCCTGGCCCTGTGACATCTTGCGTTGTCATCCTGGAAGATGAAACGGCGGCCATGACGTCGTGCGCACGGCACAACATGGACTGCCAAGATGTTGTCCCGCTAGTACTGGTCTGTAACATGCCCTGCAACAAAATGTAAAGCCGTTCTTCCAGCAACAGTGATGCCTCCCCACACCATAACAGAACCACCCCCAAATCGATCATGTCTGATGACGTTAACGTCTTGGAAGCGCTCGTTTCGACGACGCCACACCCTCCTACGTCTGTCCAAAAAATCAACAGTGAACCTTGGCTCATCTGAAAACATCACATTGCTCCAGCGTCGATTATCCCAGTGTTGACCATCCCTACACCAACGACGTCTTGCTTGAATGTGATGATCTCTCAAACAAGGGATCACACGAGGACGTCGGGCGCGAAGGTGAACTATGCAGTCGATTCCGAATCGTCTGGCCACTCACTCTCACACCAGTGTCTGTTTGAAGACGAGCGCTGATCTGATTTGCTGTGATGACACGATTTCTCAAGGCCAAGGTACGGATAAATCGACCCTGGGCTTGAGTTGTCGACCTGAGCGTGGTCTGTCCTGTACAGATTGTGTATCACGGTATCTGGACCATAGCCTGCTTATGACAGACTGAGAAACATTCATCGTCCGTGTTGTGCCGATGTGTATCATGCCAAGGGCACGTAACCTTTCATTTTGGGTAAGCCGACGCATATCAAAATTTGTTTTCTGGTCACTAAAACAATTAAACTGATGTTTCCACCCTGGAATTCAATGCCACAATGACTGTAACATTCAAAGTCAGAGTCGTGCAAATCTTGGGTTGGACCCCCATGATGATCCCAAGCATCACCCACATTCCATGCGGTAGCTATTGGTGCGTTTGGGCGTCACATGTAACTGGAAATGTTTCTTCTGTTAGGTTCTATAGTGACTTTGTTCGTAGTCATTTGCATATTTTAGTATTATGCCCCCGAAATCAAATATCCCCTACTTTTTTGAATAGTATATATTAGGGTTTAAAGTCCAGTGCAACTGTTACGGTTTCTCGTCCTTTTGACTGGGTATTATGAGACTGCCGCTTTCTCCTTGTCCTTTTGACTGGGTATTATGAGACTGCCGCTTTCTCCTTGTCCCCTTGACTGGGTATTATGAGACTGACGGTTTCTCTTTGTCCCCTTGACTGGGTATTATGAGACTGACGGTTTCTCCGTGTCCTTTGACTGGGTATTATGTGACTGACGCTTTTTCCTTGTCCGTTGGACTGGGTACTATGAGACTGACAGACTTGGCAAATGGCAGGCGGGATGTGACTCTTTGGCCTTCGAAGCATCACTGCTCTCGCAAGTGAAGAGTGGGAAGTCCCAGACAAAATATACGATGTTGATATGGAAGATGGTATATGTACGTGTGCTAAACGGGTAAACACAATAACTCTCTTCCTAATTGAGCTAGAATGTTCAAACTTGGTGTATGTGTTTATTAGGTCAATGCCTTGATGGAGTTCGAAGATGAGCATTTTCCACTGAAGTTAAGTAGAGATAAGTAATTTGATTGGTTGATGCCTTGGGACACGATAACTTTAGTTCTAATTAAGTGAGAGTGGTGAAACTTGGTGTATAGTTTCATTACAGTAATACCTTGACTATGTTCGATAATGAGCATTTTCTGCTCAGGGTAAGCAGAGCGATACGCAATTTGATTGGTCGAGACTTTGGAACACAATAACTCTCCTAATTGAGTTAAAATGTTCAAACTTGGTGTATATGCTTATTAGGTCAATGCCTTGATGGAGTTCGAAGATGCCTTTAGGGTCGCCCTAACTAGGGTACATTTTCATTTTTCTCGTCGGTTTTAGCATTTTTCTTTATAAAACACGTTTGGATGACACTTCGTGTACAGTTTGATTGCTGGATACCTTTGAAAAAAATAAATGCGCGATTAATTAATATGTGTCATCTATTTATTTTGGAATTTCGGCGGGGGACATCAGCCTCACTGTTGGCTTGTTTAGTTATATTTTTAAAATATATTAAAATAAAGCCCTAAAATCGATTGTATCTATAAATAGTCCTGCTGCTGCATGTATTCACATATCTAAGTGGCACGCACTGTCCATTTTGGAGCAGTTTCCAACCATTACCAACGGAAGAGTGTGTGATCAGTAATAGAGCATTAAATAAGCCTGGAAATTGAGCTCCGGTGAGTTTAAGTTTGTTAGACGTCTCATCAGATGTTAACCGGCGAAGGTTTTATGCTTGACCATTTCTTGGTCTGCGCTTCAGTCCGTGGTATGCTTTGAAGGTAGTTTCTGTATTCAAACAAACCTGCTCAAGTGATTAAGCTGGGGTTGAATGCGATAGAATGCCAAATGCAAAATGGAGGCCAAATTTGGCGCTTAAAATATAAAAAAAATTATCCCGTCACTAGTTTGGCCAATATGGCGAACAGTGCAATGGTTCGTCCGCATGTCTCTCCGTCACAAATTTTGGGACATAACTCTCTTTCTAAATGAGCTAGAATGTTCAGCAGGAGTTTATTACGTCCAAGACGTTGATGAGGCTCGAAGATGAACATTTTCTACTTATGGTAAGCAGGCATTAAGCAATTTGATTGGTTGATGTTTTTGGACATGATAACTTAGTTCTAATTAAGTAGTTTCATTACAACATGTTGACTAAGAAGAGCGATAAGTTATTGGATTGGCCGAAAATGTCTATTTTATTGAGCATAAAAATTCACACTTAATGTAGGTGTTTATTTGGTCAATGCATTGAACGGAGTTCGAAGATGAGCATTTTCTGCTTAGGGTAAGCAGAGATAAGCAATTTGACTGGTTGATGATTTGGTACACAATAACTTGAGTTCTAATTAAGTCAGAGGTACAATGTTCAAACTTGTGTGGTGATCTGAAACGCATGTTCACAGCCAGATCCACGTCATCAGTTCAGACGACCTCATTGCGCAGGTCTAAGCCATTTTTCGTTGATCACCTGTGCGAGACAGGCCGTTCCCTCACGGTTAGTAATTAATAATTATTTAACTTAACTGTACATCTGTTTAAGAGTCGGAGTAGGAGAGGTAAGACAGAGACCATTTCTCTAGTCGATTTCGAGTCTGACCCCGACGTACAGGGAGCGATAGAGAGAGCCCGGTTAGTGGTTAGGAGCGATAGAGAGAGCCCAACAAGGAGCGTTTTAGAGAGTCCGACAAGGAGCGATAGAGAGAGCCCGACAAGGAGCGTTTTAGAGAGTCCGATTAAGAGCATTAGAGAGAACTCTATTAGGAGCGAGAGCTAACGAGCGGTGGACTGAGAATCATTTAGTTTTGTATCCGAAGAATAATAAAGAGATTTGCTGATTAATCTGGTGTTAATCTTTCTGAGCCAGCTGCTTGGTTGGCTACTCCCACACCTCTACAGTAGTGAACCCTCAACGGAACAAACGGATAGAGCCGGACCCACTCTACCACAGTAATCCGCTCTATCCGGAGATCCAGTTCACCAGTTCACTACACAGATGAGCATTGTCTGTTTAAGGTAAGAAGATATAAGCAATGTGATTGGTTGATGCTCTGGGGCACTTTAACGTTGGTTATATTAAAGTGAGAGTGACAAAATTGCAAATACAGATTCATTATGTCATTACCTTGACTAAGTTTGATGGTGGGAATTGTCTGCTTCAGCTTAGAGCGATAAGCAATTTGACTGGTCACTTTTGAACATAACAAATCTAATTTTAATTGAGGTAGAATGTTTAAACTTCATGTAGATGTTCATCAGGTGAATGTTCTTGACTGAGTTAATGATTAACATTTCGAGCTAAAGCTAAGCAATTTCATTGGCCAATGCTTTGGGACAAGATAACCTTGATTCTAACAGATAGAGTGATGAAGCTTACAATATAGTTTGATTGCTCGATACTTTTGAAAAAAAATAAATATGTGCGATTAATTAATATGTGCCATCTATTTATTTTGGGATTTCGGCGGGGGACATCAGCCTCACTGCTGGCCTGTGATGGATGATTTAACGTCACAATGTATAATCGATACTTATGTTTTTTATTGTTCCGACTTGAGTAATGATGATCGATCCCAGTAGTCCAGTTCCCAAACCCCAATTAAAGATTTAACGTGGAAATATAGTCCACCTTATATTTTTTGGGAACACCCAAGCTCATTAGATTCAGCGGGTCAAATTCTTACAAAAACAACCTTCATATTTGTGTCCGAGAAAATTTGTCCCGTATAATTTGTACTCCATTAATTTAAAGGTAATATACAGCAAATATTTTTAATTCCCTAGGGATGCCAAGGAGGCATCATCCGGATTCTGAAACTACACATACTGAAGATATATAATACACCGAAACCCTAAATTTGAATATATTACACTTTTAAGGGAACCCTACAAGTTTCTTGACAAAAACAGCACCATTTTGACTTTGACCCCCTAAGCAGAATTAGCTGTCACTTTTAGGAGGAAGAATTCTTATAAAAAAAAAATTAACCTCACCAAATAACCAGAGAATGCCTTATGGCGGCCATATTGAATATTCTCAAAGGGTGCCAGGGAGGCATCATACGGATTCCGAATCTACACATACTGAAGATATCTAATCCATCAAAAAACATTAGGTGGACTATATTTTCAGATTTGTCGACCTGCTGTGGGACTATAGGTCCAAACTTCACTCGTCAATTGCATTCGCGGTTCAGAGTGAAACTATGTGACTGAAATTTTCAGCAAATTCTCGTTACATTTCCTAGTTTGGTACTATTATAGTGAGAACTGTCAGCTCTTTATCTTATCTCCCATAATGTATATTTAAGCAATATTAAAAACGGGCATTGTATACTATATTGTCGAAAATAACAATCACTGTTCTTACAATACTCTACCAAAGAGATTAGCAGAACAGACAAAGTGTATCAAACTCAATTCTTTTAGTCAATAGGGCTTAGTGTATAAGTACGTTATAAATATTTAACAAAAACAATAGCAGAACAACGATCCCTAGATTATATCAGGCCCCTGATTCAGCGAATCGAATAAAAAATAAAATGGTAATTTCTATACATATATGTATGTGAAACCACGGTTCTTTTTGATAATACGGCTTAGTGTATAATTGTGTTAGATTATAAATATTTACTTGTCCTGGTAAAAACAGTATTTAAATCAACCCGATAATGGAATGACAAGTCCGGTGATACTTTAATGCGATTAAGATTCACAACTGATATTGATTTTATTGAACGGCTTTTCTTTGTATTGAAAACATTATTAAAAGCTAAATGGTACGCTTTGTATATATATAAATATGAAGTTTCTAGAAAGAAAAAACTAATAATTTCATCTTAGCTAGCGCTTTCACCCACTACGGGGTCGTCAGACTGACGATCCCCGTAGTGGGTGAAAGCGCTAGTCAGGCTGACGATCCCCGTAGTGGGTGAAAGCGCTAGCTAAGATGAAATTATTAGTTTTTTCTTTCTAGAAACTTCATATTTCTATATACTTTTACCTGAGAGTAGAATCTTTTATTTATTCTATTTTATATATATATATATCTATCCAAAATTATTAGTACAACCGCAAAGCTGTACTACTTTGTTTCACGGTAAACGACGAAGAGATAAAAGGTATGCCGACACAAACTGATTTCAACACAGGTTTAATAACATTTTAAAGTACTTTTCGTCCGTCTTGGGACTATTCATAAATAATGTTATTGTATAAAGATGGACAGTATAGTATATTTATACATATTTACATAGTAACACTGTGGTTTTAATTGGCTATGTTACCATTGTCTATGGTTACACAGTTTATCTAACTAATACAAAAAATACATTTATATATAATCCAGTTTACACGTAAGCTCGTGTTGACAGTTCAGCTCATGTCGAATTTCGTCAAATATCTTTCAATTGTTTTTGAAATCTGAATACGCCCACATTTTACAAGAGATGGATAGAGAACAAGCTTAAATGGACCGAGATATTTGGGATATAAAGATATTGTTAAGTTTCATCAAAATCGATCGATATCAATTGTAACTTCTAGAGGATCCACAAACTTTGTATTACGTACTTTTACACAGTTTGCGTACAAGGAGCGCCCATTTGACAGTTTTTTTTTAAAATTGGCAAATAATTGTGACGTCTATAGGGTCCACAAGCTAAAAACATATTTTGTTTTTACACACAGGAGCCATAATTTAGGAAGTCACGGTCTGATATGCGCGAATTTCTCCAGGAGCCAAGATCTTTGAATTATAATCCTACTTATTAAGTGTCATCAAAATCGGATAAAAAATGTGACTTTTCGAGTGTTCACAACTTTGGTATTACATACTTTAACATTATTTGCTTACAATGAGCGGAAATTTGGCCCGGCAGTTTGAAATTCGAACTTATAAAACCTTCATCGATGTGTGATATATTTAAACGTTTTCTTTTCAAATTGAATACAAATTGTGACTTCAAACGAGGCCACAATCCGTGAAGTTACTTTCGCACACACGCGATTATTAAAATGAAACAAAATCTGTGTGATATAGACATACATGTAAATTTAAAGATATGCCATATATTTACACTATTTGCATACACAGGGCGGCCATTTTGTCCATCAGTCTTAGTCCAATTTTCAAGAAATTCTAACTCAACCATCATTAGGGTGTTATGGTGAAATTTTAAAAAAAATACTGTTTTAAATAATAAATGTGACCTCGAGAGGGACCACAAGCTAAACCCGACTTTTCGTTCAATCAGACCCCCTGTACAGCAAGATTTATACTTAGCCATTTTGTCTGATGGAACTTGGTGTCTAGGGGTTCTACTAGCCCAGGTATGGTTCAAAATTTCCACCTTATTCTACACGCTTCACATTTAGTGGATCCAACTCGACGAATCACAGGGGGTTGTGATGGTCTAGTGGTCTAGAGTGCAGCGCCTCGACTTCTAGCTGGCCGGTCACATCTGGCATGCGGCTGTGGTTTCGAGCCCTGGTGTGAGCGTATGTGGCATGGAGATAGGGGCGCCTTCTCAACCTCGTGGGTTTCCTCCCACTGCTAAAGACCCCTCCGCGCCAGCGAATTATTGAAATGAAACCATATGTTAGTCCCAAAATGACTTAGTTTGTGTGGAGTGGACGTTAAACCCCATTTCTCCCTCCCCCCCCCTCTCTCTCTCGACGAATCACGGTCCATTGAATTGTCGCTATAATATATCACAAATCGATACTTCTATTGCTCTACCGAAATAGGCGTTACTAAACTTACATTGTATGTGTTTATTTCGTTCAACCAGTCAGTCATAAGATTGATCACATTAAACTTGGGCTCCACCTACTCTCAATCAATGTAGATGGCTACATGTGTGCAGGATGAGGAATGCTTAGTGAATTGATTTACTTTCAGTATGATATAACCCTCGGTAAATGATCTGATTAACTGTAACTGTATAGACGAGAACTATTTTTAACGGTGTAGTCGATTCCATGTAAGCAGGGAACAGGTAAGTATCTAAATGTGGATAATTTTAATGCTATGAAAAATTTAAAGATAAAGCGTAAGCCTGTGGTGTATGCCCATATTAGCGTTATCAGCCCGGGGCTCCCTCATTCATTTTCATTGTTGAAGATACCAAACCATGGGACTATTGGCATGTGCTGCATTATTTTGTCCAAATGTGTATTTTCTGATAATCATCGCAGACATAGTTTGATCAAACGGACATATCTAGTAGCGTTCCAGGTTTGTCTTCTTCCAATTAGCGATAATTTGACAGAAAATCGTTCGGATGGGACGACATGAAATTTAAAAGAATTCGAGTCATCAGCTCCAACCGGGCTATATTTACATTATAACCGTTAATTTGTTCTATTCAAAAGTATCGTATATCCAGAAATGAAATCGGGGTTTGAACTCCGACTGGGTCAATTCGTCAGTAAATATTCAATGATATCAATGTTTAATTTTGTTGCCCAGATGTTAGAAATAGTATGTTGTAGATTGTAAATAAATTGATGTAAATTATGCATTGCTTGATTTTCAATATGGCATTAAATACAAAATAAACAAGTCAGGCATTCACTGGCGCCTTGTATATAACATTAGGTGTGGATCATCCGGATTTACTCGTTTGGTTGTTAATACTTTATATTTTATACTGTATTACAAGGCACAGCAAATCACTTGCTAGAGCCAATATAGATACATACAATGTATATGGTGATTATCCCACAACAGAAAAGGAATATAAGGAACATAATTATAATAGAAAATAAAAAAAAATAAATACAATATAAAATATGCACGTATATAAAGAAGTTTCAATATCTAATACAAAGGTATATACAAATAAGTTCCCCTGGAGTTGGATTTTGGGGTGTTTAATATTTAATTACATTATTTAATACTTTGGTGTAGATTTTTCCCTTAATTGATATTACATTTACGTTTGGTGTTCGTTAAAATATTTTTGAATTTATGTAAAGAAGAATTGGACCAAAATCTATGATGAAAGAACTTGCGACGTACAGTTATGTATGTTGTATAAGAAAAGCGGTATTCGTCTTCAACGATATTCGTGGTGCAGCATGTACAAATTCTATTGTCACAATCCATTCTTGTATAACAAAACCCAGTTCAAACATTCAATTTAAGCCTACCACATCAAAACTGACATATTATATTTTGATATTTATTATCTATAGAGGAATTTTTAAGTTCATGGTGGACCGTGTAGAACAATTTAAAAAAACAAACATAACTAACTCGAATTTACAAGGAAGATAAACCATACACTGGTCTTGGATGCGGGGTTTTAATAAGTGATAGTGTAAAGCCAGGCTGACACTTGCACGACTTTTGGCCACGATTTTGTCGTGCCCATCAGTGTCCACATTGACACGAACTGGCACGACGAGTTCACGCATAGTTTGCGCGTAATTTGCGCATTGTTTACGCACTTCCCGCAACGGCACGACGAGTTTGCGCAAATCGGACGGTGTCGTGCCGACTCGAGTCGTGTCAATGCGTGCCACGGAATCGTGCAAGTGTCAGCCTGGCTTAATACTGTAGAGCATATATACGGTAGAAGTTATAAGTTCTGTAAATATGTTCTGGTTTATTTATTGAAGTTGTTAGCTAGTACCAGTCACAACAAGAGCTAGGCTAATAAGAATATTTCTGGTTGTTAAAATCGGGCAATGACATCATTGTCGGATAATCAAAAAAAAGGGCAATCACATGAGCTAGAAACCCTCCTGGGTTATATTTAACATAATTATATTTAATGTCATAGCTATGTGTGTAGTTTCCTGTATTATGGATGTTAAAAAGATATAAAAACATATTTAACGTAAAAAGTGTTCCAGAGTCAGTTAATTGAAGATGGAAATAATTGACCCAACAACGTGAAGTCGAAGACAGGCATAGACGACAGTCACATCAGACACCGTAGTGTCACAATAGACTCATTCATTTTCTGAGGGTTTTATTTTGGATCACGTGGCTAAGTGGGTGAGACGCTGGCTCGCAAGCCTTGAGGTCGGGTGTCCCGTGTACACATTGGCGTGCACGTAAAAGATCCCTTGGCAATTGGAATTCGATATAAGAATAGGCCGTAGCGACGCTTCCCGGGCAACATTTCCCTCCTAGCACACTTTATGGCGCATGGCCGTCTTCATTAGCACAGTTCAGGATCAGAACAGTAGGGCATTAAACCCCATTCCATTTGCTTTTTTAAAGAAGGGCTATGCCAAAATCCAGGGAATCCAAGGATATTCAATAAATAGTTACCCCCCAAAATTGTTTTCCTTTCTTAGGGGACGGGGTAGGCGAATTGTAACCCCGTGTGCGTTACATCATAAAATTCTGTCATTGAGTTTATTGGCACGGTTTCGATCTCCCCCCCCCCTTTTGTGCGTGACAAGGAATAGGGCCACCTGTTCAACCTCGTGGGTTTCCTCCAAATCCTCTGGTTTCGTCCCAATGCTAAAGACTCCTTCGCGTAAACGAATAAATGAAATGAAATTGAACCACATGTTCGTCCAGAAATGACCTGAAAAATTAATGAATGTGTTACCGTCTTTCTGATCCATGTTTCATCATCAATTATCTCCTTGTTCATTTATGATGAAACATTTTCCGCTAAATCCTCAGGTGAAAGGGTATTAGTGAAACCAATGTCTGACATTCCCGACAATGCTTTATATATTTCAGGGGGGCTGGGATGGCCTGGTGGTCTAAAGTGCCGCGCTTCGACCTCTGGCTTGCGGCTGTGGTTTCGAGCCCTGTTGTGAGCGTATGTGGCATGGAGATAGGGGCGCCTTCTCAACCTTGTGGGTTTCCTCCCACGGCTAAAGACCCCTACGCGCAAGCGAACCATTGAAATAAAATTAAAACCGTATGTTAGTCCCGAAATGACCTGGTTGTGTTGAGTGGACGTTAAACCCAATTTCTCTCTCTCTCTCTCTTATATATTTCAGAGCGCTATTGGTATTTTCAAGAACGTCTGTTTAAACAAGTTATTGAGGTAGTGGGTCAAACCTTGCCTTGAAGAAACTAAAAGTCTACAACATGTTTTCACCCTTCCCCGGTTTTCTGACAGTTTTTCTCATCCTATACCCGATGCTGCGATTCAGTTTCAGTTGTCCCAATTATTGGACGGGATTTACTAAGGTCTTTTTTGACGTGATACCAAACTATCCCATAACAATAGTGTCAAAACATTCGAAAGTTGTATGTTCGATTGCCTGTGAAGATGAAGCCCATTGTGTGGCATTTGCCTTTCATCAGCACAGAAGAGAATGTCATATTTATACAAGGAATGTGAAAGAACTGAATAGAGATCCAGATCCTGGCATGGAGGTTTACTTGATGATTACTGGTGAGTCTGGTTCATTATCATCGAGATTTTATACTGTTCTAGTTAATTACTGGTGGGTTTTATACTGTTCTGGTTGATGACTGGTGGGTTTTATACTATTCTGGCGAGATTTTATGCTGTTCTGGTTGATTTATAAAATTCCTCTTCAGTATTCGTGATAAGTTGCAACCTTTTTGGTAATAGATGGGTGTTTATGGTTTAAAAGTTTATATGTCATTGCAGAATGACTTTGAAACATTCTAACCTGATAAAGTTAGGGAGAGAGAGAGAGAGAGAGAGAGAGAGAGAGAGAGAGGGAGGAGAGAAATGGGGTTGAACGACCACTCGACACAAACTAGGTCATATAGGGAGTAACATATGGTTTAATTTTATTTCAATAATTCGCTTGCGCGTAGGGGTCTTTTAGCAGTGGGAGGAAACCGGGGAGCCTTCTCAGCCCCTATCATCATGCCACATACGCTCACACCAGGGATCGAAACCACAGCGGCAAGCCAAAAGTAACCGGCCAGCTAGAGGTCGAAGCGCGGCACTCTAGACCACTAGGCCATCCCAACCCCCCGATATTGTCAGGGCACTTCCATAATAGACTGTTCTCGGTGGAGGAATGATGGAATGAAGTCAAGTTTAATATCACGATATATCTCCAATAAATTATAATTTAAATATGAAAACTTGAATAGGCTGGCTTAGAAAACAAACAATTTCAAAACTGTTAGATTCATTATAAGCGCGGTAATGCATATTCGTTATATTGTTTATCTTATAGATGGAAATAATTTGGTCAGTATACAAACACCATCAACAAGCTCCGTTGGCGTATTACACTCTGTCTCGGCAGCTATTGATAACAACCACAGTAGCTGCTTTCAAACAGATAAAGGTGATTACCAACCCTGGTTCCTTGTTGATTTGGTGGACACATTTCTGATTCATTTTATACTGGTTTACAACGAGGCCCAGTATCGTAAGTATAGCACTTTATGTTTTATAAATGTTTATCGAAAGCATACGTATATCAATAGTAACCACATCCATAAGACAAACCCACCGACAAGACACACACACAATACACAGCGAACCTAGGATATATTAAATTAAGTGAAAGTACCCAAGTCATCAACTCTACATACCTATAAATCCACGGATACTCTATATACTTTCCACTGACATTTCTAAATCGCTGATGATATACGTAAACGATGTCCACAAGATGAATTAACGCGGATAGAGAGGGTGAAATTGGAACAGGTTATATGTACGGAACAGCTCTGTTGGTCATTAACCAGCTATTCTTGTTTTCCAGCTGAACGCCTCCACGACGTTAATTATGAAGTCTACGATTCTGATCCAACGATAAACAACTCTTCAGAAGGTAATTGTTGTGCTTCAGTTGTTGATTACAACACAGGTAAAAACATCATCAGGTGTAAAGATGGCGTCCATGGAAGATTTGTCAAGATTTCTATTGAAAAGTCAAATCTGTTAACTGTTTGTGGATTGGAAATATATGGCACCCCTAGTAAGTATTTCGAATTGATAAAGCGTCATTTTGTTTCAACATAGAAGGATGTTACTATAGAATATGTGACGGATGTAGATTCTCGCGATTTGATTGAGCAGAGCTGGTTAAACACAAAAATTCGTCATATGTTTTTAATGATAAAGTGTAAATTCATCATACTGTTTTACTGTTAAAGTGTGATTCCAACACATTTCTGTTGTTAAAGGGCAAATTCATCATATTTGTATTGTTAATAGGTAAATGCGCCATATTTTTATTGTTAAAAGTGTGAATTCGTCATATTGTTTAATTGTTAAAGGATAAATTCTTCGTAACATTAAAATAGTTTTAAAAGAACACTTTAATATAAAAAAAATATATAGAGTGATTTATACCAATCCATTTTTTTTTAAATTGTAATTTCTTAACAAATATGTTTAATAATGGAACAGTCCAAATTGATATGCCTGACAAACGGTTATCCTCTAGATGCACATCATTACACTCTCCGGTCAATCAAATATTTTATTTCTTTCTAGATAACCTTTTCCGATATATTTACTTTATGTCAATGATTACACTCTACCTCCAGTATCCGTTATGATTACAACCCCCCATCAGTATCAATTATATACTGCATTTATGTCAATGATTACAATCCCCCATCTGAAATTTTATTGGTCATATTTTGTTATCTATTTCTCAATGTATTTTATTTTATTCTGCATACCCAAGCTCTGTTTTAGCTAAATTACTTAATAAACAATGCTTTCATTCTTCGTCTTTGTTTCAGTGAATGAGACGAGTGACACCTGTAATCAAAAATATGAATGTAAGAAATTACCAGGTGAGGCATCCGTACTAAAGATACATTTTACTTGAAGTGGTAATGTAATGTGTTCACCCCTGTTCGTCCGTCTGTCTGTCAGTCATGTACAATTTCTGTAAGGACTGAAGAGGGCATCGTTTTTGACGTTTTTGTTATAAAATATTGCTATGAATGCTGAGTTAGTCCCAAGAGGGATCCTATCGAAATTCTAAAGATCATCAGGTCAAAAGGATGCACCGTGTCAATTTAAGAGCCACTTGTTTCAGACATATTCAAAGTCAATATATTTTTAGATTTTCTTTTTTTCTAAGTTGTATTGCGCCTGTGCTTCATCCGAACTTGAACATATATTTACGGTTGTCATTTGTCATTAAATAACCGTCACGACGTTCAGTTGTACTTGTAAAACTGGTCTTGTATAAATGTACGGTCCATGGGCAGACATGTTGATGTTTGGGAGTAGTGAGTTAGTAAATTTGATTATTTTACAGAAGGTGACAACATTGCTTTAAGAAAACCAACAATACAGAGCTCAACATACTTTCATTCAGACTCATTTTCTCCTACGTCTAGTATGGCCGTTGACGGAAACAAGAGTGGCCTTTTTGGTGACGAGAGCTGCACCCATACTGATTTCAATGACTACAATCCATGGTGGCAAGTAGATCTGGGTTGGATGTATGACACCACAAGTATAACTATATCTAATAGATACGCGTATAATTCAAGTAAGTTAGGACGTACTGGCAAGTAGACTTAGACTTTTATTTAACAGATACACGTTGGGTGGTCTTCGGTTTTCTCTCCCCATGCCAACTTGACACCACTGCACCCCACAGGCACTAGCCTAGAATAAGCTTCTTCTCGCGGTACCAGGTTTAGCTAGGTACAGTAACACAAAACCAACCTTTTTGATATTTCTTGAAATATAATGATGAAAAAATACAGTACTTGTAAAAATGAACAGGAACGTGGCACCCTTTCACACAAGTCCGATATCCACAGACGCTAGCGAAATCGGATATCGAGTTAAGACATGATCCACGACTCTCACCGCTGGCTGACAAGGGGGGTTTGAAGAGAGGAAAAAACGCAATCCAGTGTGTAAATTAGTTGTAAACGTTATCATCTCGCTAGTTGAAAATCGATGAAAGGAAGGCGTACAGAAACCCTGTAGATGGCCTGGTATCTTTTTCAGATAATGCTAAGGATAGATTGTCTGATGTGAGTGTACTGGCGTATGATTCAGATCCATCTGTAGGTAATCCACCATCAACACTGTGTAAATTTCTACCCGGGTTTTTTGGGCGTACAGTGAGAACATTTGCATGTGATCAGAAAACAGTGGGCAGGTTCATCAGGATATCGAAACCAACACAATATCTCACTTTGTGTGAAGTCGAAGTAACGGGTATTAAACAGTAAAAATTGTTATATACAGAGTTAAGTGAACGCTAATTATAAAGAGTTGTTGTCACATACACTGTGAGTCTAATGAGAATTAAAATATAGGTTTTCAGCGACATTGTAGTCAGTTATTCTTTGAAATTTAATCTTGTCCAATTTCGATTTGAGATACATTGTGAAAGATTATATTGTAAAGATCTGATAGTTCTTACTACAATAGTTACAGACTAGATAATGTAAAGGGAATTTGCTAAAAATGTCAGTAAGATTGAAAAACTGTTAACCGAATTATTAGCTTTTGAATTTCAGGCATAACCTCGATCATCATTACTTTAGTCGGTATGATAAAAATACATTCTCGATTATCCACTTTCTGGTTAAATCATCAATGATTGTTGAGCAGTAGATTGGATTTAAATCCAATAAATATCACAGGCTATCTATGACATCCAGAATTTATTATGGTCCGGATAAGTTAATTTAATGTCTAAATAATAATTTGGATAACTTTTAAGGCCCAAAGAAAGACCCACTATTAGCAGATTGAGCTCTTGCATATTGTATGTTTAATAAACATAATAAATGACGTAATGAAATCGGGGTTAACGTCCTACTATTCTGGGCCCCGATTCACGAAATCTTAACTAAAGATAAAATCCAAATTTTAGTAGAAACTTCAGTTTTGATTGGCTAAGCACTAAAATCAATCTAATATTATCCAATCAAATAACTAAATTTGGGATTTCATCTTAGTTAAAATTTCGTGAATAAGGCCCCTGCTCCAAATTGCCAAATGAAGATTGACATAAGCCATACAATGATCAATGAGAATGAGAGAAATTCCGCTACGGCATACTCTTGTATCTAATTGCAACTGCCGGTGTATGCCCATGTGTACACTGGACCTCAATTTTTCGTCTCAGTCGAACGGCTAGAAGTTGCCCCTTGCCAGGCCTTCCGACTTCCACCATTGACAAGGGGGAACTGCGCCGGAAAATCCAGATGAACGTTCTCTGTCAACACGAGGATCGAACACGCAACTTCCAGGTGTGCCTGCTTTATCGCGTACATAGGCCTGTACTTGTGTTTGTCATTCTCCCCCGCCCACTCTTATAAGTTACAAACTACTAAAACCTTATGGAAAACTAAACAACTTATGTCCCTCCCCCATTCTCCCCAGTCCACCCTTACAGACCTTATTGGGGACTCAACATATATTGCCCCCTCCCCCTTCTCCCCAGTCCATCCTTACAGGTAACAAACTACTGAAACTTTATTGGGAACTAACCATCTGATGCCCCCAACCCCACTATTCGATCACTAAAAACCATTTCACCATTACATATAATTTTAAATCACGATACAGGAATAATATGCAGTTTAAAGTTTCATCAATATACAATACTCCAGTTTTTGCGTTGGCCATACCGTATGTGTCTGAGCACGTTAAAGTCGGATTTAAGGGTGTCGTCGTTTCAAAACAATAGCTGTAACGGGTCGTCTGGCTCGTAATCGAGCTACATGTACACGTAGGTGGTTTACGGACAGCCTGGGCTGAGATCCTACGCCGTCCAGGAATTGCTGTGATAGTAGTGGTCGCTGTTGTGAACCATTCCTGTAAATGACTTAACCGGATGTAACGATACTGGGAAGGTGCAGTCACTCGTGGTCGGCCTGATCATGGGTTGTTAGGTGCTGAACCTCGTCGACGGTACCTATGCCAAAGGCGAGAGATGGTACTCAGATAACCACTCAACAACCGGGCTACACCTGTCTGAGATTCTCGTGCTTGCAGTAACCGACTGATAGCGTTGTTGCGTTGGTCATCGTTCAGATGTGGCATCACTTTGTTTCTTTTGTGTCTACATGTGTAACTGAATTTAGGAACCCCGGGTCTTTAAAAGCCTTACATTTGATTTCATGCAAAGTTGATAAACTCGTGTGTTTTGGTGCAATCAAGCGAAAATAAAATTCGATATTAAGTATGACCAGCCACAATCGGTCAGCCCACATTTTAGACCCACAATGATTGTTTTTATCCTTACAATGACATTAAAAGCAAGTAAGATTTATGGAAACATCGACCTCGTTCTAAATTAAATGATGGAAATTGGGCTATGCGTTTCTTTTTTTTTGAAGTGTATAATTTTTATAGCTGCAAAGCTATGAGGGTCCCTCTTTTAGAACGTTCTGTGCTAAACTCATTTTTTCGTTTATTATAAGCGTTTATTATTTCGTTATTCGTTATCAGTACAAATACAAAATTTTACAAGTCATTACACACATTCTTAACCATTAGGCGTATACGTTGAAACGTTGATATAATCTAATCTTGGGTGAACAGAGTGATGAATGAATAGAATGGAGTGGAATGGGATGATTCTGGAATGGAACGAATGGTTTTTCTACAAAGAAACAAAAAACATACGTAAAAATTATGCATACACATGTACATAGCCGTCACAACTATTCTTAAAAACGGATGACAAGTACAAATATATATATTGCCGTTATATATCGCTATAATATGTACTTACGACTTGCAAGATAACTGGGGGGTTTACAACATGATTGGGCCTATAAAACGTTTATGCGTTATTACGTTAGTACGTTAAAGAACAAACAAAATGAATGAAACTATTAAAAGCACATGGCTTCAAAAATACTATCAGGCTTACAGCCTTGACCTTAGGTTAAGACAGGAAATACATATCCAAAACATTGACTTGGATCGTATAACGAACAAAATAATGGACTCGGATCTACACAAACGAATGTTGGCCCTAACATTTTTTATTGTGTTTTTTTTTAATGTGGTCAATCGCCTAAATACCTCTCAGGCATAATAAATTCAGATGGTTTCTCTCAATCGAAATTTTCATCTAATTCCAGACAAATTACCATACTATTATATAAACAGATATTTCTTGTTGTACGAGCCTTAGATATGAGAGTTTGTTGTTGCACAATGGGTATGTTGTATTGATATGGGCGTCAGATGAATCTAAAAGGATTCTACTTCTGACGTTTCGGATATATCATGGCCTTTTCATCCTGTTTATATCTGTCACTGCTTGACATTACCGTGCACATTCAAGTAGGTATTTTCCGTGATAACTTATTCATGGTTTAATTCTTGAGTAATCGTGGTGATCTCTATCAGGGCTGGTCACATATTGAGATCAGTCGTAACAATCGTCTTGAAACGTATCCGAACAGAACTGCACGCAGCAGATCATGAGCTCGATAGGGACAGTCATATCGCAATGCATCGCACAAAAGTGGGAACCTAGCGTCCGATATATGACGTGTTGATGAATAACTGCATGTAACCGGGGCATGTATTAAGACGGAAAGTACATATATATATATATATATATATATATATATATATATATATCAAACACTAAGACATGACACACTATGATACACTTTCCTTTACTTCAAGTACATGGTGGTCGCTATGCACGAAATGTCGATATGATGATGGATGAAATAGGTTATTTAAAGGAACAATCTATAGTCGTTCGAATGGACGGAAAACCTAGGTCGTAAACAAAAGCCCCTAGAAAGTTGAAATACAGAATGTAAATAGGCCGTAGCCCACCATAATTCCCCTCCTAGGACAGTGCGTATGTCCGTCTCCATTAACCCAGTCGATTAAAATAGTAGGGCGTTATGAACCCCGTTTCATTTCGGTTCCATCCTCGTCTTGACGTCGAGCGCTGGTGTGAGCGTATGTGGCATGGAGATAGGGGCGCCTTCTCAACCTCGTTGGTTTCCTCCGGGCATTTCGGTTTCCTCCCACTGCTAAAGACCCCTACGCACAAGCGAATTATTGAAATAAAATTAAAAAAACCATATGTTAGTCCCGAAATGACCTAGTTGTGTCGAGTGGACGTTAAACCCCATTTCTCTCTCTCTCTCGTCTTGACGTCCATCTTGATTAACTCAAATTAGGTGCAGATAAGAAGAACGTTAAAACCCATTTCATTTCATGTCGTCTTGACCAGCTAGTTCTTCGGAATCTCCTGGCCTGCATCCCCATTCTTACAAGTTGCGAACGGACGATCGGTTTGTGAAGGGAAATAAATAAGCTTTATTATCCTACTTTTCTAAACTAAACGGGCTACATCATACAGTTTGCTATGAAAGACTGACAATGAATGGCATGTAGTCGTTTGGATTGAATGAAAACCCCGTGTAAAACAACCTTCTGGGATGGATGTCAAATTTTGCGAAAGCCGAGCTTTGCAATCTAAATTATTTTTGGATGTTCTCTAGTGGCTTCTCCGTGACAACCTGCACTAAAAACTGCAAAATTTACTGTATGTTACATATTTTTTTAGTTTAGTTACAATTTCTCCCAAATGGCAGAATATTTCCAACAAAGGAAAATAAGAAAAAAGCTAAAATATACTTTATGATAAAGGTGTGGATTGTACAAGCTTTATGTGTTTAACATTCTGGATAAGGCGCTTGCTCGCTAGTCTGGTGGTCGGGTGTTCGATCCCTGCATTGGCCTAGAAAGTTCATCTCGATTTTCCGGCGTGGTTTCCCCTTGTCAGTGATGCAGAACGGAGGGCCTGACAAGGACATCTGTCTAATCGTTCGGATGGGACGAAAAACCGAGGTCCCGCACATCAAAGATCCCTTGGCAGTTGGATTTCGATATAACGTTACATAATGACAGTTGCTAGAGACACGTCGTGCCATCTTGACACGTGATATCAACCTGTCTGCTCTCGATATCCCTGGTGCTCTTGGTAGAATTCCTTATGTCATTATGTAACCTTAACTAGTTTTCTTTAACTGTCTTTGATAAGCAAACTCTACTGAAGGATAAACCTGTTATGATACGTTAGCCAGGTGTCTGATAATAAGATCCTTTGTCTTGAAGGGTTTATAAATCCAGAAGGGAAACGACATCGGCAGTTAGGTCCAGGAGTCGAGGCTAGGCGGGCGTCTAGAAGTTACCTGGGAGGCATGCCTCGAAGTGATGAGACGAGGCGAGAGCGTCTGGAGTTAGCCAAGCTAAGACATGACTCCCGCCATACATGTTAGTTCTGGGGTCGTTTACATTATGATGTCTGTACCTAATATGTAAGACGCAGAATAACAATATTATTTGAAGTTATACCAATGTTGTCATCAAGATTCCGTTTTAAAGAACCAACAAGAGTAGGTCGTTGCGCCGCTGTCCGGGCAAAATTTCCCTCAAAGCACACTGTATGGCGTATGCCTGTCTTCCATTAGCCCAGGTTAGGTGCAGAACAGTAGGACGTTAAACCCCATTTTATTTCATTCCCGGTAACCTGTACATGTCGTAATGAACCATTTTAAAAGTCAATTCAACTTGTTTTTTTTTACCTCTGAGTTGATGGAGTAACATTCTTGTTTCTTCGAAATGATCAGTCCACGTCCCGGCCCGGGTCTATTTGGGTTCTTAGTGAAAATACTGTCCGAAAAGATGCAGCAGATAAATCATGAATAGGGATAGTGTAATTGTTTACATAATTGGCAAGAAAAAATGGTGAAGACATAATGTATAAAGCCAATGTTTGGACTCAAACATTAATAAACTGAAAACAGTTAGGAAATGTTAATTGCCTAAGAAAGTGTTACTTTAATAGTTGTAACGATTACTATATTATGAACTTGAATTGCCGGATATACATACATATGTAAGACGTGGGTATAAGTGGTTATAATATGATTGTCAATTGACATGTAATTCACGATTATGGATTTGTCCAATGGAATCACTATGTAACATTGATCAACGTGAAAATACGAGATTCATCCAATGTGATTTCTGTTCCACTGACCCGCCCAAAGTATCACAATCGTTATATTTTGGAAATATAGATTTGCATTTTGACAGTTAAAACAATTTTACAGTTCCGTTATGGGGGAGTTCCTTGCAATTGCGATCATTAATCTACTGGTATTGGCAGTGAAGATCGGTAAGAAAATATATATTATAATTGATTAATTAATTATACTAATATTTGTACAAAAATCCTGATCATCAGGTACTATCTGTTATAGATTTGATCAACCTTATTATTTTAAATAATATATTTAATGTTTATTCATGAATAACTTCTTTTACCTTTTAACGTGGGGACGGAGGCTCCTTTTTCCCCCGAGTACGGTAAATTGAGTAATCAGACATGAAGACGTTTTTGAAGTGGTTGTGGTATATGTATACCGAGGCCCATAGTTAACTTGTTTTCATAGTGGAACGTTGATGTTACCGTGTATGTATAGTGTCTAATTTCTGGGCCCAACAATTCAGCGGGTTTATCTAGTAACAAAGCCAATAAATAACTCTTTATTATACAAATGGATTTAAACTTTTGTTTTTAAGACTATATTATCTTCAAATGTTACGGAAGACCATTAAAGGGTCAATCAAATGAAAAAAAAATATGAGTATTTGGTAATACAAGATTGTTAAAGTTACATTCCCTGGTACAAACTGGCTGATTTGGTGATATATTAGAACTAAAAACATATTCAAACTAACTTTGCTTCAAATCGGTCTGAAAACATTGTAATTGTCAAGTATACCCTGCTGTAAAAATCTAGCAAAAGCGGCAATGCTTGCGTCAGGCGATTACCCCTCTCCGTACCCATAGCAACGGCGGTACGAAATGAAAATGGGGTTTAACGTTCTAATCTTCTGCACATAACAGGGGAGACAGGGGAGAATTCATTACATACACAAGACGATGTTGTCTGCAATCGCTGACTATTTACTACAAATATCGAAACCTAATTAAATTCTCCGATTTTCCACTGCCCGCGTTCTTGTCCGTGATTTCATTCCCAGAAAGTTTTGTGCGTCTAACCCTTCATAAAGATTATCAACATGTAAACAAATTGCTCAAGTTAGCGAGCAGCCTTTGCCGCCACGCGTCTAGGTATTCTTAATCGCCGGGCTGACTATTAACGGAACCCCATACATTTTTGTTCTGTATACGCCCCATGAGTGTTTTTTCTAGTAAGATTGGATATCTCTATTTTCCATATATACCAAAATGGTCATACTTTTATAGGCAATAACCATCCGATAAATAGGTCATTTTGGGACTAACATATGGTTTCAATTTTATTTCAATAATTCGCTTGCGCGTAGGGGTCTTTAGCAGTGGGATGAAACCGGAGTGCCCGGAGGAAACCCACGAGATTGAGAAGGCGCCCCTATCTCCATGACACATACGCTCACACCAGGGATCCAAAGCACAGCCGCAAGCAAGAGGTGACCGGCCAGCTAGAGGTCGAAGAGCGGCACTCTAGACCACTAGGCCATCCCACCCCCCGCCTAAAATAACCTTGTAATAACAAGAAAATATAATTAGACTTTCTTGTAACTATCGTGTAATAACAAGAAGAGAAGAAGCCCGTTGGGGTCAATCAAATGAAAATGGATGCTTTAACTAGTTTATTTCAAGTCACCCATCACTGATTTATCGGATAGCTATGCCAATGAAGTACTTTTTCATGTTACGGGGTCGATACATTCAGGTCATTTAAAACTATGCATTAATCATAGTTCCACCGACTCCAAACCCTCGATCATTGATATCATTTATTAATTTTACATTGATTTCATGCTCTCCTTAAAGATACTTTACCGCGTACAAACTGTGTATATAAATTTGATAAATTTAGACTGAAAACATATTCAAAATAATTAAATCCATCAAAACGTTACTTTGGAACCCTCTCAAAATTCTTGTATTCGTCTAGAGATACCGCAAGCTATAAGTAAATTGTTGTTGGACGCCATGTCAGTTAGTTCATTTCATTGAGTGGGGGGGGGGGCATTTTGCATAATGTAATTTTTATTAATTACTGTCCATTTAAATAGGGATAGGGATCTGACATAGACATTTTGCCTGTTACCCACTATCCCGTTCATTTATAGTGAGTATGAATACAAATCTTGATTTTGATTTCTTTAATAATTAATTGGTGTACATTCAGTATAGGGTTTTCACAATTTACTGAAAAATGTAAATGGCTTTAAAGATACACGGCCGAATTACCGAAAGTTATTATCTGGTGGTTTTTCTAATAAAAGTATGGAATATATAGACACCAGTCTTACTAGAACAATTCTGGATAACCCGAAAACACACATGGGGCAAACAATGGGCAAAAATGTCAGGGTGTCACTAACTGGCAACTCGACTGTTGTCTGCCAGCTTATTGTGTAATAAGGCAGGCGGGGGAGCGGTTATTATTGATAAAATGGTTAGGTGGTTTTGAGAACATTGAGGAGTGTCAACGGAAAATGTAGTTGACAGAAAATTATTAAGAAGTTACTTAGGTTTCAATATGTACGACAATATAAATTCTATACTTATAATGAAAAGACGTATATACACTATATACAGCTGGTACTTATATGAATATACCTAAAGAATTACTAAACAGAAAAAAAGCGCCAGTACGATTTCAAAATCAGAGAGGCACTTTAATTAAATCATTCTAGAAAACGACCTACTAAATGGATCAAAGCAACTTTTTGTGAATAGTAATTCATCACAATTCCAAGACATTACGAGAAGGTTTAGTTAGAGTCTGTACACAGTCTATACATCAGTGTGTCCACCGCGAATGTCAATAACAGCAGCGAAGTGTCTGTTCATGAAGTGCACCAGACGATTGATGAACGTCATTGGAATCTGGAACCACACTCTCAGAAAATCCTGGAATTGAAATGTTCAATCGAGTTTAATTCTGGACTAAGAGCTGGCCAGTGCATAACGTTGTCATCCTTCTGCTGTAGAACGTCCAAAGTAACCATGACACATTGGTATATTTTTCGGTCTGATTTGCCCACCCTTGCCGTGCAGATGTATGTATTGGGAGTCATAGTGCGTTCACCTGAACGGATAATTTACATTACACTAGTAATAAAAAAACATAATACTAATAAACTCTTTATTCCCCCATTACATACTTAAACCCCCTTACTTAAGTACAGTAAAGTAACAAAGAGAATCGGTTTATTGTTCATGAACTTGACAGAAGTCCCAAATTATCACACATAATTGCAATACCCGCTCTTTCTAAATGCAAGATGATTTTCCAATATATTGTGCTCTATGAACCGCCAAATGTTCTTCCTGCATAAATCACGGTACGCCTCATTTACAATCCCAATACCTATCTTTCTTACGGCTAATGTTGACACGACAACAGCAGAAATGAAAATGGTAACATTCTTCAATTGTTTTAACACCTGACATAAATGTGCAATACGTTGATCAACCTTTACTTGAAACCGGCCATTACATGAGTTATTGATGTTATTTATCCCAACATGAGCAAAAAGATATAACGGTTTATATGCAGAACAAATAGCCTAAATCCTTATAAGACATATAGAAAAAGATTTCACTTAAAATAAACACACTTACATGGATACACTACTTCTGAATTTTTTAATATGCTACGTTTCGATACATATACAGATATCGTTATCAAGCAAATATATAAGTGTGTTTATTTTTAAATAGCCTAAATACGAATCGATATCGTTTTAATTGTGGCACCCCAAAAGCCAAAACACGATATGTGGGATCTACATTTCGTATTAAAAAGGACACATAAATTTTCAGTCATAAGTTTGGCAACAAAATCGATTTAGGCTGTAATTCCGGAAAAATTATTGTACAAGAGATATTTTGTTGTTCAATTAACCTTAAAACTGGGGCTATTTTACGTAACGGAGGAATACATGACCAATTTCGGATTCCTGTGCAAACATATTAACATCCCTAGAACAAGGGGTATTATAGGGTGTAAATTGTGTGTTAACGTCTTACCCTCCCAATCACACATAGTATTAGAATCTAAGGCCATTAAATCAAGTATATGCCCCGATAACATGTTGTATTCTCCCCCACGCTATATAGACGACAGTATGGCATCTCCGTTGGAAAGTATTCTGGAAAAATCATCAGCCAAATATCTTTTGATGGAACGTAGCTATAACGAATATATATACCCTTAAATCTTTCACCATTTCAAAAATTTCCTTTAGTATAACATTTAACCCTGTCCCCCCATGCTGCAATAAACGATTTACAATCGCAATCGATATCAATTATGTACTCTTTAATAGCACATATGTAATTAAAAACAGCCTTTGATTCCTCGTCGAAATAGTCAGCGAACATAATGAATGACCCCTTTTTGTAATTTCAATACTCCCGCCCAACGGTATTCGGTTGTGAGGTGCACAACCAAATGCCTCTCATCCCATTGTTCTAGCATTTTCCAAGACTGAATTTCTTCCATTAGTTCTTCTTGAACAGGAATGTGTGAAGCTCAAGATCTAGATAAATGGAATATTGCGATACATACAGAGCATGTATATAATTTTGCTCCCGGTGCAACCAAAACAAATGATATGCATTTTCCACGAAATTTTTGCAGAGATGCTAATGAAATAACAGATTTAGCCAAAATTGATTCTCTCAAACTCTCAAAATATAGCAAAACACTGGGTTTTGTTTTGATCAGGCAAGAAAAAAGCCTGTGTTGGTTCAAGTACGGATTTCAATACCCCAATCGACTTCCAATCTGCATATATCGCTTTTTGTGCTCCCAGCTTATGATCTGAACACAAAATGGAGTACAATTCGCCAAAGAGACAATCATCAATATATATTGAATTTGAAATACCCAAGTCCCGAAGATACTAAATTAAATGAATTTTTCCAACCAAATGTGATAGTATTATTTACATAAAACACTCCTTTCTAACAAAAACCCACCAATAATTAAGATTTTTCTTTGATCAAAATATGATCTACCCTGATTTATCATCCAGTTTCGTCATTCAATAAAATAAAACCAAGTACGAACAATCCAAACCATTAGGCAGAATTCGAAGTCCTAAAAAAACGTTATAGGCAAAATAGTGTAATCAGCAAATGGACAAAATACACGACAAACACTGGTAACAGGTGTCCGGAAGAGTAAGCTTACCCCTGGCGCGCCTAGGGTTATGGTTAGGGTTAAAGTGTTTTTATCAATTACTCTTCGTACGTCCACCAGTGTATCAAGATTGAACGGGGTATCCCTCATCCACCAATTAACATTTGATAAATCTAAACAGAGACGCGGTCTTGTGGGCTCAACTGTCAAAGGTGATACAACGTGTGGTCTATCTAAGTGTTCATTTTGAAAAACCAAAACAGCCCCGTAATCGATTTTTATCTCTTTGGTAATAAAATCATCAATTCGACAAAAATTTCGGCATTCTTAAAATGCATCGACGGCGGGAAACAACAATCATAAAATTGCCGCTTAAACATACCATGGAATGGAACGATGTAATCCTATGTGTTTACACCATTCTTAAACAATATCAATAATGTCTTATCTGCTTATTTTGTTACTCTCTAATACCGTGTCACATTCAGACGCATCAGTCCCGGATGTTTGTACAAATTGTTCTACTGACAGCAGATCGTACTAGTATGTACTCCGACCCCTTGAGTGCCTGGGGTGTTTTCCTCTAGGAATTTTTGTTTAAAATTAGGCTTAATTGCAGTGCATCCGAGACAATTAACTTACATTAGTGGACAGACAATTAGCTGAAAATGCAATTTCCATAATACCAAGGCAATGTAAAGAATGTTTTGGCCATTTCCCATGTATTTTTGACGATACGCACGAACCTTTCAACAGTTAAGAGAATTCAACCAATTTTCTAAGTGAGCATAGGTCATAGATCAACGATACTATGTTAACGTTAATTTCCCGGGACTGGTTGGGCCCCAGCAATCACATCGTGGGGTAAGGTCCCCGGAACTGGTTAGGACCTAGTGATTGGTAGAACATCTAAGTTATCTAATTTATCTTTTAGAGGCATCTAGTAAGTGGAAAGAGTTTTAAACTATAACACATACTTATGGAAGAACAATAACTGATTTATTTAGGCGACGTTTCGAAGAGTATTCTCGCAACGCTTTCAAGCAAGTACAGCAATAAATGTGTATGGCAATTATATATAGACAAGCAATAACAACAATTCCGAAACCATGCATGCACCCTGCCTCTGATCATGTTGTTAACATGCCTTTGATCTTGTTGTTGTCATGCGTGGTTTCGGAATTGTTTTTATTACTTGTTGTTCTTCTATAAGTATGTGTTATAGTTTAATTATCTAATTTAGTTAGTTCTAGGGCCTAACCGATCTCTGGGCCCCGAAAATCTGTTGACACCTACCATTCCCGGGGCCCCAATATCCTTTACTGCCCAGGGCCCAATCCTCGCCCCTCGGCCAGCTTTAAAGCTTCTTGGATTTCTAAATGGTATGAAACACAAATCCGGGGGATGTATACTGCTAACAATTTCTTCCGCGGATGGGTAATTAGACCAGGACCATTGGTTCACCTTTGTATGAAATCCATTCTGATAACTGTGTCTCTGATTTCAAACTATTAAACTGTGACTAAAACAGAATCACAACATATAAACAGCATCACCTAAATTGGGCTAAAAAAATATACATTCAACGAGATTTACTCTTTGAGATTAAGTTAATCACTATTTTTTTGTACAGTTTCGAGGGAGATGTGACCATATTCCTGACAATAGTAACAGTTGGCTTGTTCTAGGAAACATTGTTCTGTCACCTATCATATTATAAAGGGAACAGGATTCTGTCACCCATCATATTAAAAGGGGAATAGGATTTTATAAACGCTTGCTCCTTTTTTATTAACTTGGCCTCAAATGATGTGGATAACGTGGCTACAATCATACTTCCAACATTAGGGTGGTACTTATAGTAATCAAATCGTTGAATCACAAAAGAATACATCTCCGAGTCTGAGTGGTTAGCTTCCCTTCCATGGTAATGAATTTGTGTACTAACACGTCTGGGTTAATAGTGTAGGCTCATTTGTAATTTCGTGTCATTTTCTTTGGTAAAAGCAAAAACTCTCTTGCTTCTGAAGTTAAGCTATAATAAGTTTTTTTTTTAAAAAATAGGGTGCCATTTGATTCAACGTCCTCGGGGTCCGAAATCCAAGATGGCGCCCGAAATGGCTACCATTCAGCAATAATTCAATATCTTCGCTAGTACACATGCTATGGTGCCAAACAAAGTATCTAAATATAGGGTTTCCAACACAGGAAAACCAATGGAACCATCAAATTTAGGCTAAAGTTGTGATTTACATGCCTAATTTCAAGATGGCGTCCAAAATGGCAGCCGTTCAGTAATAATTCAATAGCTTCACAGGTACACATGCTATGGTGCCAAACAAAGTATCTAAATATAGGTTTTCCGACACAAGAAAACCAATGGAGCCATCAAATGTTGTTAAAGTTGTGATTTACATGCCTTATTTCAAGATGCTATTCAAAATGGCCGCCATTTACATTAAAGTCCATACAATGATATTTAGTGGGGCAGGTATCACCATTAGCATTAACAGCAAAATCTTCATCCGAGGAACTTTTTTCATATTCCGGTAAATTACTATCATTGCCGTCAATTTCATCCAGTACTTGGTTTAGAGATAACTTCGGTCGACTTGTTGACATGTCTGTTCTAAATCTGAAAAAAGCGAACACAAAATTAATTGCATGATGACCCAAATGTTCCTGTAAAATCCGGGAAAGGTCGAGAAAATGTGTTTATATACAGTATCATCAAAATAATGTTCTAATAAGATGAGTAAACATTTATACTGCCAATAGCTTGATTATTCGGGTTAATATGGGGCCACTTAGTCCCATAGTGCCAAATTTGACCCATCGACAAAACCATTAGACTAACCTCCTTTTGTATTAGTCTCTTGTTCCCTAACTGGCACTATGGGTCTTAATGGGTGTAAAACAGTTTTTGGAATGGGAGGGGTCTGAAGAGGGTGTTCCAAATGTGACCCATGGGTCCTTAATGGTTATAATATCCCAAACAAGAAATGCAAAACAGGTATGTTGAAGACATCGTATGCTGTAAGTGCATTTTTAAAGGCATTAAATAAGGAAGATAACCCAGACAGGGTAAGGTAACTACGGAAAATTTTAAATTAATACAAGAATTGGGCCTTTATCCAATATGCAGTCGGTTATATACTTGGTATGTTGAAGAAATGGGAGTTTCGAAATTTCTTTAAATATGTGTAATTGTGTACCGCGCCTTTGGCAGTGCACTTAAAATTAATAGCGTGGTATCTGGTATGTTGCTGTAAATTGACGGGTATTTTACTACTTCAAAACTAAATTTGTCCTTCTTTGATTGGCATTTAGTAATTGAACATATTAACACAAGGTACAATTTTATGGATACACAATTACTGAGTTTCATACTAAGCGACGTTTCGACGAGGATGCTTTCGTCCGTTTCGACGAGGATGCTCTCGTCTTTATCATAAGACGAGAGCATCCTCGTCGAAACGTCGCTTAGTATCAAACTCAGTAATTGTGTATCCATAAAATTGTACCTTGTGTTAAATTTGTCCGTTTTGTCGAAATTGTTAATTATATTGATGCCCACGTCAAGAACAGATGCATTTATATGCCGGAATTTTCTTTATTTAATCTTAGTTCAGGGGAATATACAGAGGCGGATAGAGTGGGGCCTCGCCCCCCCCCCCCTCAATTTTCGGCAGTGCCCTTTTCCACTGCTGAAAGTGCCTTTTTTCAGACCCAAATATGTCCTCTCCGAACGTTTACTTAGACGAAAATATCAGCCAAATAGCTCTTGGAATGTCTACTAATGCAAGGAAATGACGGATAATTCTCTTGCCCCCCCCCCTCAACCCGTTTCGCAGTAAGTGCCCCGTCTCCGCAGTAGGTGCTCTCATTTTGCGGCCCCGCCCCCCTTTTCAAAATTCCTAGATCCGCCTCTGATATATATTTCACTTTTATATTTGTTGAAATTACCATTATCATTGATGGGTGTATGTCTTAGCTACTTTGTAATCTATTTTTCTTTTATGGTCTTGAAAGCAGAATTCATATTTATATAAATGTGCAATTGGCATAAATGGGTCGGGGTCTGTTCTCATCGGTGAGCCAATAGTTTGCTGTATTATCTATCTGGTACTACTATTTCTTTATAGAATCGCAACAGATACGACTAGTTGGAGGATCTGGACCACATGAAGGAAGAGTTGAAGTGCTTCATGATAATAAATGGGGTACAGTCTGTGATGATGTTTGGGACGAGAAAGATGCATCGGTAGTATGCCGACAACTTGGATATAGCCCGTAAGATTTGTCTACCTCTCCAAACACCATTATCACTTGAGTGGAAGTGAGCGTTAAATAAAGCTGTTTCACACTCTCAAAGCCAAATTATCGATTCTAGAAATTATTAAATGTTTTGTTATCACACCAAAACTTAATTATTCATTACGGATTAATGGCACGAATAGAACAGTGTATCCTTACCTCTTTTCGTAAAATAAAATAAATGGGTTCCTAATTACGCTGATCTGTAGGCATGATGTCTTATCACCTTTTTCATTAGGACATACATGTACATGCAGTGCTTTTACTGTTTAACAGGCCAAGGTCAATTCCCCCATTCCTCAATAATAGATGGGGGGGGGGGGTGTCAGATGTTTAGTAGTATAGGGTGTGTAAGATAAGCTTAAAACAGTGATAAAACTATCACACACCTTGTCAAACCAATAGGTAAATCAGCAACATGTATGTGAATGTAGTGTTGTTGCCTTTTGAAATCGATAATTTGTATGCAAATGTATCGTTGTTAATTCAGCACCATCTTCACATGGCCCGTCTGGTATCGTTATAGATGCTTGTTTTTTTGGTATTAATTACGTTTGAAAATATGTAATAATATGTGACTATTTTAGAACCGGGGCGATTGCGCTGTTAAGAGCCTTTTTTGAACAAGGTGTTGGTCCAATTTGGTTAGATGAAGTTGAATGTCAATCATCTGAGATGACACTAGCTGAATGTTCTCATCTTGGTTGGGGATCCAGTGATTGTGATCATAGTGAAGACGCTTCGGTGATCTGTAGAGGTAGGTTCAATTTAACATTTTGAATCAGTATGATATATGTTTATAAATAAAGAAATACTAACGACAAGAATAACTCAAGTGCTACTAGCAGAACAATACAAACAATTCATACATTATGATCATCATAAATTTGTATTAATATACACATAATAATCAACATCGGTACAAGAAAAGTAAAACCTGTCCACTGGATCTATTCACTTGATTTGATATTTGTTGTCTATTGCTTACAGTGTCCGTGTAGTTGTTGGCTTTTCTTTACGGTTTTGGCTGTGTTCAAAGGACCACCCTTTGTACTTACAACTAAAGATTGAAAAGTAGCCTGATACTAATGTAGATCGACTTACCATTTCATATTCACTTAAAAGTTTGAAATTATATTTGGCAATGAAAATCAGAAATAAAGACAGTCACTTAATATTCCTCAAAAATTTTCGTTATTTATGAAAGAAAATGAGAACTTATCAGCAAGTTCGATACAATCCCTTAGCTTTGTCGCTACTTTAATCATTTAAAACCATACGCATTTCAGGTACAATTGACTGTGGACGTGACTCATGGTTTTTCTATCAATTGAATAGTAGCTTGTCATATCACTATTATATAATCATAAGAACCATTCTAGCATTAAAAATAATGATAATACCTGACATAAGAGCATAATTGTCTGTCTGGAATAGAACCCATTTCATTTCTAAGAACGAGAAATCCTTGGTAAAACACCACACGTTATTAGCCATTAAATTCTATTTTGTCCGTAGGTATTGAATTAACTGGTGGTTCCAGTGAAATGGAAGGACGAGTGATGGTATGGCACAACGGTTCATTTATAAGAGTTTGTAGTGATAATTTTGGACAGGATGAAGCTCAAGTAGTTTGTCGTCATCTAGGATTTAACGGGTATGAAACTGTAATGTATTCTAATTCTCTATACCACATTTCCTTTGGCTGACTTTGCTCTTTTTAATCTTTTAGGTTACAAAAAGACAGTGGCTAATTTGTTATACGCATGTTTAAAACTAACTTACAGTTTGAGTTCTCGAAAATAACAATTATAAATAATTTTTTTACGTCGTTCAGTTTAATAAAGTTTATAGAGTTCCTGTTTATTCACACAGAGGTCGCATCACGTATGTCTGTCAAGAATTCGCCTTTTATATTGCTATTTCTGGAGACGCATTGTCCAATTTATCAACAACTTTTTTAGCCTCTACCTTCCAGCTTCGCGTGAACATTGCAGTAATTATAACAGAACGAAACCTCATGATTTCAGCCTGTTTATTAATCCTCCATTTGTAAAAGTTATAACATTATCAAATATCACCAAGTTATTGATGAAGAAAGCGTTTCGTTTAAAGCGGCAATTTCATATTTTTAAGTTATATTTTTAAAATATATTAAAATAAAGCCTTAAAATAGATGGTATCTATAAACAGTCCAACCTTGTTAAAGACTAATCTTATAATTCACTATTGCCAGTTGAGAAATTTGCAAAATATCACTTTCAACATTAAATTCAAACGTTTGAAGATAGCTATTGCATGGGGGACATTGGAAAACAAGGAAGGTAATTGTGTTATTATTTCCGATGTGAAAGATGTTTCAGTGTGGAAAATAATGCCTATGATTGTATAATAGTGAGTTGACAACCTATTGAGCAAAAGACATAGAAGTAAATATGTTTTGACTTTCTTGGAAAATATGAAATTCCCACTTTAAGCATCACCGTAGACTTGATTCACTATAATTTAAGAATTTTACTGGACTTGGTTTAGATTTGTCACTATATTTTGAAGGCAATCTGTTTGTATCGGTTTATTCATTTATCCTATAAACCTTCACATTCACTTTTCTGGAGTATTATTCGTTGTAATTAGTCATACTAATAACTTCATTATTTTTCAGTTTGAGTACAATTTGATATTGTTTTATTTCAGCTGTATTTCGTAATAAACTTTTAATTTCAGCAATAAAATCATCATTTATAGTTTTTGACTTTGAATATAGTTTTTCAGGTCACTTGATACTAAAAGCAAGGCTCTTATATCATTTTAAATTTCAGTTTTTACTTGATGAAGGATAGTAGTCCTGGTCAATTACATGTTTTATGTCATCTTTTGTTGACATGTCCAGATTTAATTAGGTCACTAATAACAGATTGAGTTGAGATTTCTTTAACCTTTTATTTAGTGGTTGATTTGCTGAGATGTTTTCCCCTTGTCCAAATGCTATTATCAGGTCTGATTTCTGACTCATTATAAATGTCTAGTTAAGTAACTTCTATACTCAAAAGCTCGAGTTTGTTTTATTAGTACGTGCACACTGTATCATAAAGTCTGTCATTGGGTCAACTGGTGTGGTTTCGATTCCCCGGTTGTACGTGACAAGGATTAGGGTCACCTGTCCAACCTCCGGTTTCCTCCCACTACTAAAGGGCCCTATGCGCAAGCGAAGTATTGGAATAAAATTGAACCACGTGTTAGTCTAGAATTGAAATAAAATTGAACCATGTGTTAGTCTCGAAATTACCTAGTTCCTGTCTAGTGGAAGTTAAACTCTCTCTCTCTCTCTCTCTCTTTCTCTCCCTAATTGGATATGACTACATCGATATGTTAAAATATCATATCAGATTCAGGTTGGAATCACGATTAAATAATCTCCACTGTGTGTATTATCTTTCTATTTAATAGTGATGGTGGTGATCCTGATGTTAATGTTGATTTTGGTAAAGGTTCTGGTCCTGTTATTGTATCAAATATTAATTGTAATGGAACAGAGTCATCACTAACTGACTGCACGGATCCAGAATTTAAACCCGGAGAATGCAGTGGTACATTTGATGCCTCGGTCATTTGTAAATGTAAGTCTATAACAACAGAACATTGAATTAAATTTATTCCTACCAAATGTACATGATATTGATAACTTTGTTCATAAAATATAAACGAGCGAAAAAAATTGATAATTGTCAGTAATGGAAAACGGATTTAAATCCTTAAATATGCATGTGGATAAGATGAAAAGGCATTGAAATTAAATAACGTGCATGATGTAATGATTGTGAGTTAGGTCATATGACACAGTCTCGATTCCTAGTTTATATCGGATTCAGCTGCCCGCATGATCAGCTACATGTACATTGTTTAAGTCATATTTGCCAGTGCTAAAAGATATTGACTTTCTGACTTTTTTAAAATGGAAAGTTACATTGTTACAATGTATTATAACAGTATGTAAACACATTTTAAAATAAATCATGTTAAGTTAGAATTGTTATTAAAATCTACAATTTCCATTAAGTATTAATGTTGCGTTTTCAGCCCAGAGTTATAGATTAGAACAATCGGAATAAAGTGTTTAGTAACGGTTGTGGTCTCCTCTAGCGTCTCGTCTTCTCATGGATCTCCGAACATTAGTAAACACTACCCGAGGAAGACGTCGCCACTGCTCGGCAAGAGCATGTTGAAGGTCCTGCAACGTCAATGGTGGATTCACTTGCCGAGGAACACGTCGACCCAGTTCGTCCCAGATGTGTGCAATATGATTAAGGTCGGGGCTAAGCGACGGCCAATCCAGGACTTGGACACCGGCATTTCTTAAAAAATTCTGGGTAGCAATTGCCGTATGGGGTCGAGTACTGTCTTGTTGAAACGTTAGTCCAGGCCCATGTTAGTCCAGGTTGCAAAATTTGATCCCTGTACTGGACAGCATTTAAGTTCCCTTGGACAACAACAAGAGGAGAACGTCCATGTGCACAAAAAGAACCCCAAACCATGACGCTGCCGCCACCAAATCGGTCAACTTCTCTGACGCATACTTGAGCGTAACGTTCACCTCGTCTGCGGTACACTCGGACCCTGCCATCGTCAAATCTCGAAGTGAATCGAGATTCGTAACTAAAGACAACCGAATTCCACTGTCTTTGAGTAAATCTTATGTATCTTGCGGCCCACACAAGTCGGTTACGGCGATGAAGAGGTGTCAATATTGGTCCATTATAGAGACTCCGAGCTCAAAGACCAGTAGCCTGCAAACGTTTCGAACAGTTTGTACAGTTACCCTTCCACCAAACATCTCTCTACTTGTGGAGGTTGCAGTGACAAATCTGTTTCTAAGATGACGTAATCGTATTGCTTGATCTTCCTGGAGTGACGTCATATGTGGCGCTCCCGCTCTTGGGCGGTCGGCAATAGTTCCAGTTTGAAGCACTCTCATTCTAAGATTAATTATTGTCTGGCGTGAACAACTAAAGGCTCTTGCAACAGTGACCACAGACTGACCAGCATAGAGCCTACCTACAGCACGTAGACGTTCTACATTAATTGAAAGGCGCGGCATTTTCTAACAAAGATGAAAATAACAATTCTAATTTGTTTTTCCCGTTCAAGTTACGTGTGCGTGTTCAGTAAAAGCAAACTTGCATCGATTGACCTGACGAGTTTGTGTTTGCACGTGTTTTTCAGGTTTTTCATCTTTATATGCTCAAAAGTCACGTGATCCACGTGACTTTACAATTTTATGAAATTAAAGGCTTCTTACTTCTTAGTATCGTTGGAAACACTTTAAAATTTATTTGACTTACCAGAAAAAAAATTTGTTGAAATTTATCAGTGTCAAGTTTTTAATTTGGGTGAGTATATGTCTTATGGTCGATCTATCTTCTATCTCAGCTGTTCCACTGCGACTTGTTGGGGGATCTGGACCACATGAAGGAAGAGTTGAAGTGCTTCATGATAATAAATGGGGTACAGTCTGTGGTCATGGTTGGGACGAAAAAGATGCATCGGTTGTATGCCGACAACTTGGATATAGCCCGTAAGATTTGTCTACCTTTCCAAACACCATTATCACTTGAGTGGAAGTGGACGTTAAATAAAGCTGTTTCACACTCTCAAAGCCAAATTATCGATTCTAGAAATTATTAAATGTTTTGTTATCACATCAAAACTTAATTATTCATTACGGATTAATGGCACGAATAGAACAGTGTATCCTTACCTGTGTTCGTAAAATAAAATAAATGGGTTCCTAATTACGCTGATCTGTAGGCATGATGTCTTATCACCTTTTTCATTAGGACATACATGTACATGCAGTGCTTTTACTGTTTAACAGGCCAAGGTCAATTCCCCCATTCCTCAATAATAGATGGGGGGGGGGGGGTGTCAGATGTTTAGTAGTATAGGGTGTGTAAGATAAGCTTAAAACAGTGTCAAAACTACCACATAACTTGTCAAACCAATAGGTAAATCAGCAACATGTATGTGAATGTAGTGTTGTTGCCTTTTGAAATCGATAATTTGTATGCAAATGTATCGTTGTTAATTCAGCACCATCTTCACATGGCCCGTCTGGTATCGTTATAGATGCTTGTTTTTTTGGTATTAATTACGTTTGAAAATATGTAATAATATGTGACTATTTTAGAACCGGGGCGATTGCGCTGTTAAGAGCCTTTTTTGAACAAGGTGTTGGTCCAATTTGGTTAGATGAAGTTGAATGTCAATCATCTGAGATGACACTAGCTGAATGTTCTCATCTTGGTTGGGGATCCAGTGATTTTGATCATAGTGAAGACGCTTCGGTGATCTGTAGAGGTAGGTTCAATTTAACATTTTGAATCAGTATGATATATGTTTATAAATAAAGAAATACTAACGACAAGAATAACTCAAGTGCTACTAGCAGAACAATACAAACAATTCATACATTATGATCATCATCAATTTGTATTAATATACACATAATAATCAACATCGGTACAAGAAAAGTAAAACCTGTCCACTGGATCTATTCACTTGATTTGATATTTGTTGTCTATTGCTTACAGTGTCCGTGTAGTTGTTGGCTTTTCTTTACGGTTTTGGCTGTGTTCAAAGGACCACCCTTTGTACTTACAACTAAAGATTGAAAAGTAGCCTGATACTAATGTAGATCGACTTACCATTTCATATTCACTTAAAAGTTTGAAATTATATTTGGCAATGAAAATCAGAAATAAAGACAGTCACTTAATATTCCTCAAAAATTTTCGTTATTTATGAAAGAAAATGAGAACTTATCAGCAAGTTCGATACAATCCCTTAGCTTTGTCGCTACTTTAATCATTTAAAACCATACGCATTTCAGGTACAATTGACTGTGGACGTGACTCATGGTTTTTCTATCAATTGAATAGTAGCTTGTCATATCACTATTATATAATCATAAGAACCATTCTAGCATTAAAAATAATGATAATACCTGACATAAGAGCATAATTGTCTGTCTGGAATAGAACCCATTTCATTTCTAAGAACGAGAAATCCTTGGTAAAACACCACACGTTATTAGCCATTAAATTCTATTTTGTCCGTAGGTATTGAATTAACTGGTGGTTCCAGTGAAATGGAAGGACGAGTGATGGTATGGCACAACGGTTCATTTATAAGAGTTTGTAGTGATAATTTTGGACAGGATGAAGCTCAAGTAGTTTGTCGTCATCTAGGATTTAACGGGTATGAAACTGTAATGTATTCTAATTCTCTATACCACATTTCCTTTGGCTGACTTTGCTCTTTTTAATCTTTTAGGTTACAAAAAGACAGTGGCGTCGAATTCAACTAATTTGTTATACGCATGTTTAAAACTAACTTACAGTTTGAGTTCTCGAAAATAACAATTATAAATAATTTTTTTACGTCGTTCAGTTTAATAAAGTTTATAGAGTTCCTGTTTATTCACACAGAGGTCGCATCACGTATGTCTGTCAAGAATTCGCCTTTTATATTGCTATTTCTGGAGACGCATTGTCCAATTTATCAACAACTTTTTTAGCCTCTACCTTCCAGCTTCGCGTGAACATTGCAGTAATTATAACAGAACGAAACCTCATGATTTCAGCCTGTTTATTAATCCTCCATTTGTAAAAGTTATAACATTATCAAATATCACCAAGTTATTGATGAAGAAAGCGTTTCGTTTAAAGCGGCAATTTCATATTTTTAAGTTATATTTTTAAAATATATTAAAATAAAGCCTTAAAATAGATGGTATCTATAAACAGTCCAACCTTGTTAAAGACTAATCTTATAATTCACTATTGCCAGTTGAGAAATTTGCAAAATATCACTTTCAACATTAAATTCAAACGTTTGAAGATAGCTATTGCATGGGGGACATTGGAAAACAAGGAAGGTAATTGTGTTATTATTTCCGATGTGAAAGATGTTTCAGTGTGGAAAATAATGCCTATGATTGTATAATAGTGAGTTGACAACCTATTGAGCAAAAGACATAGAAGTGAATATGTTTTGACTTTCTTGGAAAATATGAAATTCCCACTTTAAGCATCACCGTAGACTTGATTCACTATAATTTAAGAATTTTACTGGACTTGGTTTAGATTTGTCACTATATTTTGAAGGCAATCTGTTTGTATCGGTTTATTCATTTATCCTATAAACCTTCACATTCACTTTTCTGGAGTATTATTCGTTGTAATTAGTCATACTAATAACTTCATTATTTTTCAGTTTGAGTACAATTTGATATTGTTTTATTTCAGCTGTATTTCGTAATAAACTTTTAATTTCAGCAATAAAATCATCATTTATAGTTTTTGACTTTGAATATAGTTTTTCAGGTCACTTGATACTAAAAGCAAGGCTCTTATATCATTTTAAATTTCAGTTTTTACTTGATGAAGGATAGTAGTCCTGGTCAATTACATGTTTTATGTCATCTTTTGTTGACATGTCCAGATTTAATTAGGTCACTAATAACAGATTGAGTTGAGATTTCTTTAACCTTTTATTTAGTGGTTGATTTGCTGAGATGTTTTCCCCTTGTCCAAATGCTATTATCAGGTCTGATTTCTGACTCATTATAAATGTCTAGTTAAGTAACTTCTATACTCAAAAGCTCGAGTTTGTTTTATTAGTACGTGCACACTGTATCATAAAGTCTGTCATTGGGTCAACTGGTGTGGTTTCGATTCCCCGGTTGTACGTGACAAGGATTAGGGTCACCTGTCCAACCTCCGGTTTCCTCCCACTACTAAAGGGCCCTATGCGCAAGCGAAGTATTGGAATAAAATTGAACCACGTGTTAGTCTAGAATTGAAATAAAATTGAACCATGTGTTAGTCTCGAAATTACCTAGTTCCTGTCTAGTGGAAGTTAAACTCTCTCTCTCTCTCTCTCTCTCTTTCTCTCCCTAATTGGATATGACTACATCGATATGTTAAAATATCATATCAGATTCAGGTTGGAATCACGATTAAATAATCTCCACTGTGTGTATTATCTTTCTATTTAATAGTGATGGTGGTGATCCTGATGTTAATGTTGATTTTGGTAAAGGTTCTGGTCCTGTTATTGTATCAAATATTAATTGTAATGGAACAGAGTCATCACTAACTGGCTGCACGGATCCAGAATTTAAACCCGGAGAATGCAGTGGTACATTTGATGCCTCGGTCATTTGTAAATGTAAGTCTATAACAACAGAACATTGAATTAAATTTATTCCTACCAAATGTACATGATATTGATAACTTTGTTCATAAAATATAAACGAGCGAAAAAAATTGATAATTGTCAGTAATGGAAAACGGATTTAAATCCTTAAATATGCATGTGGATAAGATGAAAAGGCATTGAAATTAAATAACGTGCATGATGTAATGATTGTGAGTTAGGTCATATGACACAGTCTCGATTCCTAGTTTATATCGGATTCAGCTGCCCGCATGATCAGCTACATGTACATTGTTTAAGTCATATTTGCCAGTGCTAAAAGATATTGACTTTCTGACTTTTTTAAAATGGAAAGTTACATTGTTACAATGTATTATAACAGTATGTAAACACATTTTAAAATAAATCATGTTAAGTTAGAATTGTTATTAAAATCTACAATTTCCATTAAGTATTAATGTTGCGTTTTCAGCCCAGAGTTATAGATTAGAACAATCGGAATAAAGTGTTTAGTAACGGTTGTGGTCTCCTCTAGCGTCTCGTCTTCTCATGGATCTCCGAACATTAGTAAACACTACCCGAGGAAGACGTCGCCACTGCTCGGCAAGAGCATGTTGAAGGTCCTGCAACGTCAATGGTGGATTCACTTGCCGAGGAACACGTCGACCCAGTTCGTCCCAGATGTGTGCAATATGATTAAGGTCGGGGCTAAGCGACGGCCAATCCAGGACTTGGACACCGGCATTTCTTAAAAAATTCTGGGTAGCAATTGCCGTATGGGGTCGAGTACTGTCTTGTTGAAACGTTAGTCCAGGCCCATGTTAGTCCAGGTTGCAAAATTTGATCCCTGTACTGGACAGCATTTAAGTTCCCTTGGACAACAACAAGAGGAGAACGTCCATGTGCACAAAAAGAACCCCAAACCATGACGCTGCCGCCACCAAATCGGTCAACTTCTCTGACGCATACTTGAGCGTAACGTTCACCTCGTCTGCGGTACACTCGGACCCTGCCATCGTCAAATCTCGAAGTGAATCGAGATTCGTAACTAAAGACAACCGAATTCCACTGTCTTTGAGTAAATCTTATGTATCTTGCGGCCCACACAAGTCGGTTACGGCGATGAAGAGGTGTCAATATTGGTCCATTATAGAGACTCCGAGCTCAAAGACCAGTAGCCTGCAAACGTTTCGAACAGTTTGTACAGTTACCCTTCCACCAAACATCTCTCTACTTGTGGAGGTTGCAGTGACAAATCTGTTTCTAAGATGACGTAATCGTATTGCTTGATCTTCCTGGAGTGACGTCATGTGTGGCGCTCCCGCTCTTGGGCGGTCGGCAATAGTTCCAGTTTGAAGCACTCTCATTCTAAGATTAATTATTGTCTGGCGTGAACAACTAAAGGCTCTTGCAACAGTGACCACAGACTGACCAGCATAGAGCCTACCTACAGCACGTAGACGTTCTACATTAATTGAAAGGCGCGGCATTTTCTAACAAAGATGAAAATAACAATTCTAATTTGTTTTTCCCGTTCAAGTTACGTGTGCGTGTTCAGTAAAAGCAAACTTGCATCGATTGACCTGACGAGTTTGTGTTTGCACGTGTTTTTCAGGTTTTTCATCTTTATATGCTCAAAAGTCACGTGATCCACGTGACTTTACAATTTTATGAAATTAAAGGCTTCTTACTTCTTAGTATCGTTGGAAACACTTTAAAATTTATTTGACTTACCAGAAAAAAAATTTGTTGAAATTTATCAGTGTCAAGTTTTTAATTTGGGTGAGTATATGTCTTATGGTCGATCTATCTTCTATCTCAGCTGTTCCACTGCGACTTGTTGGGGGATCTGGACCACATGAAGGAAGAGTTGAAGTGTTTCATGTTAATGAATGGAGTACAGTCTGTGATGCTGGTTGGGACGAGAAAGATGCATTGGTGGTATGCCGACAACTTGGATTTAGCCCGTAAGATTTGTCTACCTTTCCAAACACCATTATCACTTGAATGGAAGTGGACGTTAAATAAAGCTGTTTCACACTCTCAAAGCAAATTATCGATTATTCATTACGGATTAATGGCACGAATAGAACAGTGTATCCTTATCTCTGTTCGTAAAACATGATAATTGGGATTCCTTATTAAGCTGATCTGTGAGCATAATGTCTTATCACGTTTTTCATTAGGACATACATGTACATGCAGTGCTTTTACTGTTTAACAGGCCAAGGTCAATTCCCCCATTCCTCAATAATAGATGGGGGGGGAGCGAAGGATGTTGTCAGATGTTTAGTAGTATAGTGTGTGTAAGATAAGCTTAAAACAGTGATAAAACTATCACACACCTTGTCAAACCAATTGGTAAATCAGCAACATGTATGTGAATGTAGTGTTGTTGCCTTTTGAAATCGATAATTTGTATGCAAATGTATCGTTGTTAATTCAGCACCATCTTCACATGGCCCGTCTGGTATCGTTATAGATGCTTGTTTTTTTGGCATTAATTACGTTTGAAAATATGTAATAATATGTGACTATTTTAGAACCGGGGCGATTGCGCCGTTAAAAGCCTTTTTTGAACAAGGTGTTGGTCCAATTTGGTTAAATTGGGTTAGGTGTCAATCATCTGAGATGACACTAGCTGAATGTTCTCATCCTGGTTGGGGATACGTTAATTGTGATCATGACCAAGACGCCTCGGTGGGTTGTAGAGGTAGGTTCAATTTAACATTTTGAATCAGTATGATACATGTTTATAAATAAAGAAATACTAACGACAAGAATAACTCAAGTGTTACTAACAGATCAATACAATCCCATTCATACATTATTATCATCATCATGGTGTATTAATATACACATAATAATCAACATCGGCACAAGAAAAGTAAAAACTGTCCACTGGATCTATTCACTTGATTTGATATTTGTTGTCTATTGCTTACAGTGTCCGTGTAGTTGTTGTCTTTTCTTTACGGTTTTGGCTGTGTTCAAAGGACCACCCTTTGTACTTACAACTAAAGATTGAAAAGTAGCCTGATACAAATGTAGATCGACTTACCATTTCATATTCACTTAAAAGTTTGAAATTATATTTGGCAATGAAAATCAGAAATTAAGACAGTCACTTAATATTCCTCAAAAATTTTCGTTATTTATGAAATAAAATGAGAACTTATCAGCAAGTTCGATACAATCCCTTAGCTTTGTCGCTACTTTAATCATTTAAAACCATACGTATTTCAGGCACAATTGACTGTGGACGTGACTCATGGTTTTTCTATCAATTGAATAGTAGCTTGTCATATCACTATTATATAATCATAAGAACCATTCTAGCATTAAAAATAATGATAATACCTGACATAAGAGCATAATTGTCTGTCTGGAATAGAACCCATTTCATTTCTAAGCACGAGAAATCCTTGGTAAAACACCACACGTTATTAGCCATTAAATTCTATTTTGTCCGTAGGTATTGAATTAACTGGTGGTTCCAGTGAAATGGAAGGACGAGTGATGGTATGGCACAACGGTTCATTTATAAGAGTTTGTAGTGATAATTTTGGACAGGATGAAGCTCAAGTAGTTTGTCGTCATCTAGGATTTAACAGGTATGAAACTGTAATGTATTCTAATTCTCTATACCACATTTCCTTTGGCTAACTTTGCTCTTTTTAATCTTTTAGGTTACAATAAGACAGTGGCGTCTAATTCAACTAATTTGTTATACGCATGTTTAAAACTAACTTACAGTTTGAGTTCTCGAAAAAAACAATTATAAATAATTTTTTTACGTCGTTCAGTTTTATAAAGTTTATAGAGTTCCTGTTTATTCACACAGAGGTCGCATCACGTATGTCTGTCAAGAATTCGTCTATTTATATTGCTATTTCTGGAGACGCATTGTCCAATTTATCAACAACTTTTTTAGCCTCTGCCTTCCAGCTTCGCGTGAATATTGCAGTAATTATAACAGAACGAAACCTCATGATTTCAGCCTGTTTATTAATCCTCTATTTGTAAAAGTTATAACATTATCAAATATCACCAAGTTATTGATGAAGAAAGCGTTTCGTTTAAAGCGGGAATTTCATATTTTCTAAGAAAGTCAAAACATATTTATTTCTATGTCTTTTGCTCAATAGGTTGTCAACTCACTACTATACATTCATTGGTATTATTGTCACACTTAAAAATCTTTAACATTGGAAATAATAACACAATTACATCCCTTGTTATTCCATTTCCCCCATGCAATAGTTATCTACAAACGTTTGAATTTTTTAGTTGAGCATGTTATTTTTGCCAATTTCTCAACTGGCAATAGTGAATTATAGGATTAATAGGATTATTTTTTAATACGGTAGGATTGTTTTAGCTACCATCTATTTTAAGGCTTTATTTTAATATATTTTAAAAATATAACTTAAAAATATGAAATTGCAGCTTTAAGCATCACCGTAGACTTGATTCACTATAATTTAAGAATTTTACTGGACTTGGTTTAGATTTGTCACTATATTTTGAAGGCAATCTGTTTGTATCGGTTTATTCATTTATCCTATAAACCTTCACATTCACTTTTCTGGAGTATTATTCGTTGTAATTAGTCATACTAATAACTTCATTATTTTTCAGTTTGAGTACAATTTGATATTGTTTTATTTCAGCTGTATTTCGTAATAACCTTTTAATTTCAGCAATAAAATCATTTATAGTTTTTGACTTTGAATATAGTTTTTCAGGTCACTTGATACTAAAAGCAAGGCTCTTATATCATTTTAAATTTCAGTTTTTACTTGATGAAGGATAGTAGTCCTGGTCAATTACATGTTTTATGTCATCTTTTGTTGACATGTCCAGATTTAATTAGGTCACTAATAACAGATTGAGTTGAGATTTCTTTAACCTTTTATTTAGTGGTTGATTTGCGGAGATGTTTTCCCCTTCTCCAAATGCTATTATCAGGTCTGATTTCTGACTCATTATAAATGTCTAGTTAAGTAACTTCTATACTCAAAAGCTCGAGTTTGTTTTTATTAGTACGTGCACACTGTATCATAAAGTCTGTCATTGGGTCAACTGGTGTGGTTTCGATTCCCCGGTTGTACGTGACAAGGATTAGGGTCACCTGTCCAACCTCCGGTTTCCTCCCACTACTAAAGAGCCCTATGTGCAAGCGAAGTATTGGAATAAAATTGAACCACGTGTTAGTCCAGAATTGAAATAAAATTGAACCATGTGTTATTCTCATAATTACCTAGTTCCTGTCTAGTGGAAGTTAAACTCTCTCTCTCCTCCCCCCTCTCTCTCTCCATCGATATGTTAAAATATCTTATCAGATTCAGGTTGGAATCACGATTAAATAATCTCCACTGTGTGTATTATCTTTCTATTTAATAGTGATGGCGGTGATCCTGATGTTAATGTTGATTTTGGTAACGGTTCAGGTCCTGTTGTGGCGTCAAATATTAATTGTAATGGAACAGAGTCATCACTAACTGACTGCAAGGATCCAGAATTTAAACCCGGAGAATGTAGTGGTACATCTGATGCTTCGGTCGTTTGTAAATGTAAGTCTATAACAACGGAACATTGAATTAAATTTAGGTTTTAAAATGTAACTAGTAATTGTCACAGGATATCTAAGTTAAATGGTATTTTAACAATCAGTCTGAATATCCGTCCTATAGATATTAAAAAAGAAAACTCGCTGGAAAATCATTCTTAACAAAACCGGTGTTCATGCTCACCAAATGCACATGGTATCGGGCGAGGCAATTTAATTATCTCGAGCGCTCGACTTAATTATCTCGAGCGCTCAACTTAACTATCTCGAGCGTTAGACTTAACTATTTCGAGCGCTCGACTTAGTATCCTAAATCAGCCACCGTACAAATCTGCAGCACCAACCAATTTTTGAAATATTTTCCACAACAACAGAGTAGAAACACCAAATACTTTTCTGCGTCATAAAGTCTAGTATCATTGTTCCAAAATATCTCCAAAAACAGCAATAAAATTGCAGTCCTCTCCATCAAATAAGTATGTTTTCACTTCGAATTGATATAATGGAGATCCAGGGACATAATTGTACTTATATTTTTCTTGACATTACAATAAAGGGACATTACTAATTCTTTATCGGTTATTGTTTGGGGTAAGGCAGTTAAAGCAAAAGTACGTTATGGTTGACTTATTTCGTCAAATTAGTAAACTAACATATACCTGATCAGACATAATAATTGTGTAGCAATAATATTTTCTTTCTGTGAGCTGATAGTGTAACAAAAACTTCTATCAGTCAGGAGGTAATTGGCTGTTGAACACCTAGCCGGATGTGTACACTTCGCTTGACATGGTATAGTGAAAGAGGGCGTGGCCTGCCTGTCTGTTAATCTGCCCAAAGCAATCGACATGTTAGTTCAAGAAATTGAAAACAAGTATGGCGGTTGCTTTGGGGTTACATTTTTTTTATTTACGTATTTCTGTAGTTTTGTAATCGGAGTTCAGCTTTAAGTCATATTTTTCAATATGAAAACTTCCTGACTTATTTTCAAATGGAACGTCACATTGTTACAATGTATTATAACAGTATGGAAAAACGTTTTAAAATAAATTATGTTCAAGTACGAATTTTAATTAAAGTCTATCATTTCCATTAAGTATTAATTTTGCGTTTACAGCCCATTTTGTGGGTTAGATTGGGGCGATATAATATGTCTGATGGTCGATCTACCTGTTATTTCAGCTGTTCCACTTCGACTAGTTGGAGGATCTGGACCACATGAAGGAAGAGTTGAAATGTTTTATGTTAATAAATGGGGTACAGTCTGTGATAGTGGTTGGGACGGGAAAGATGCATCGGTGGTATGCCGACAACTTGGATTTAGCCCGTAAGATTTGTCTACCTTTCCAAACACCATTGTCATTTAAGTGGAAGTGGGCGTTAAAAAAGGTGTTTCACGCCTTAAAAGTAAATTATCGATTCTACAATGGTCAAGTATGGAACATTGAATCCTTACCTCTGTTCGTAAAACATGATAATTGGGATTCCTAATTAAACTGATCTGTGGGCATGTTGTATTATTACGTTTTTTTATTAAGACATACATGTTCATGCAGTGCTGGATTTACTTGAAGAGGGTCACTGAGCTTTTATCGCTTAACAGGCAAAGGCCAATCCCACATTCTCAAAGCCAGGGGAGACGAGGGGGTGTTGTCGGGTGTTTAGTTGTAAATGTGCGATAATTTGTGTGTAAATATATCGTTATTACTTCAGATCCATCTACGGGTATAGTACGATGGCCCATCTGGTATCTTTATGAAGGCTTATTTTTTTGGTATAAATTACTTTTGAAAATAATATGTAATATGTGACTATTTTAGAACCGGGGCGATTGCGCTGTCAGGAGCCTTTTTTGAACAAGGTGTTGGTCCAAATTGGTTAAATTGGGTTAGGTGTCAATCATCTGAGATGACATTAGCTGAATGTTCTCATTTTGGTTGGGCATCCGACACATGTGCTCATAGTCACGACGCTTCGGTGATGTGTAGAAGTAGGTTCAATTTAACATTTTGAATCAGTATGATATATGTTTATAAATAAAGAAATACTAACATGACTAGCAGAACAATACAAACAATTCATACATTATGATAATCATCATGGTGTGTTAATATACACATAATAATCAACATCGGTACAAGAAAAGTAAAACCTGTCCACTGGATCTATTCACTTGATTTGATATTTGTTGTCTATTGCTTACAGTGTCCGTGTAGTTGTTGTCTTTTCTTTACGGTTTTGGCTGTGTTCAGAGGACCACCCTTTGTACTTACAACTAAAGATTGAAAAGTAGCCTGATACTAACGTAGATCGACTTACCATTTCATATTCACTTAAAAGTTTGAAATTATATTTGGCAATGAAAATCAGAAATTAAGACAGTCACTTAATATTCCTCAAAAATTTTCGTTATTTATGAAATAAAATGAGAACTTATCAGCAAGTTCGATACAATCCCTTAGCTTTGTCGCTACTTTAATCATTTAAAACCATACGTACTTCAGGTACAATTGACTGTGGACGTGACTCATGGTTTATCTATCAATTGACTAATAGCTTGTCATATCACTATTATATAATCATCAGAACCATTCTAGCAATAAAAATAATGATAATACCTGAAATAAGAGCATAATTGTCTGTCTGGAATAGAACCCATTTCATTTCTAAGCACGAGAAATCCTTGGTAAAACACCACACGTTATTAGCCATTAAATTCTATTTTGTCCGTAGGTATTGAATTAACTGGTGGTTCCAGTGAAATGGAAGGACGAGTGATGGTATGGCACAACGGTTCATTTATAAGAGTTTGTAGTGATAATTTTGGACAGGATGAAGCTCAAGTAGTTTGTCGTCATCTAGGATTTAACAGGTATGAAACTGTAATGTATTCTAATTCTCTATACCACATTTCCTTTGGCTAACTTTGCTCTTTTTAATCTTTTAGGTTACAATAAGACAGTGGCGTCTAATTCAACTAATTTGTTATACGCATGTTTAAAACTAACTTACAGTTTGAGTTCTCGAAAAAAAACAATTATAAATAATTTTTTTACGTCGTTCAGTTTAATAAAGTTTATAGAGTTCCTGTTTATTCACACAGAGGTCGCATCACGTATGTCTGTCAAGAATTCGTCTATTTATATTGCTATTTCTGGAGACGCATTGTCCAATTTATCAACAACTTTTTTAGCCTCTACCTTCCAGCTTCGCGTGAATATTGCAGTAATTATAACAGAACGAAACCTCATGATTTCAGCCTGTTTATTAATCCTCTATTTGTAAAAGTTATAACATTATCAAATATCACCAAGTTATTGATGAAGAAAGCGTTTCGTTTAAAGCGGGAATTTCATATTTTCTAAGAAAGTCAAAACATATTTATTTCTATGTCTTTTGCTCAATAGGTTGTCAACTCACTACTATACATTCATTGGTATTATTGTCACACTTAAAAATCTTTAACATTGGAAATAATAACACAATTACATCCCTTGTTATTCCATTTCCCCCATGCAATAGTTATCTACAAACGTTTGAATTTTTTAGTTGAGCATGTTATTTTTGCCAATTTCTCAACTGGCAATAGTGAATTATAGGATTAATAGGATTATTTTTTAATACGGCACGATTGTTTTAGCTACCATCTATTTTAAGGCTTTATTTTAATATATTTTAAAAATATAACTTAAAAATATGAAATTGCAGCTTTAAGCATCACCGTAGACTTGATTCACTATAATTTAAGAATTTTACTGGACTTGGTTTAGATTTGTCACTATATTTTGAAGGCAATCGGTTTGTATCGGTTTATTCATTTATCCTATAAACCTTCACATTCACTTTTCTGGAGTATTATTCGTTGTAATTTGTAATACTAATAGCTTCATTATTTTTCAGTTTGAGTACAATTTGATATTGTTTTATTTCAGCTGTATTTCGTAATAACCTTTTAATTTCAGCAATAAAATCATTTATAGTTTTTGACTTTGAATATAGTTTTTCAGGTCACTTGATATTAAAAGCAAGGCTCTTATATCATTTTAAATTTCAGTTTTTACTTGATGAAGGATAGTAGTCCTGGTCAATTACATGTTTTATGTCATCTTTTGTTGACATGTCCAGATTTAATTAGGTCACTAATAACAGATTGAGTTGAGATTTCTTTAACCTTTTATTTAGTGGTTGATTTGCGGAGATGTTTTCCCCTTCTCCAAATGCTATTATCAGGTCTGATTTCTGACTCATTATAAATGTCTAGTTAAGTAACTTCTATACTCAAAAGCTCGAGTTTGTTTTTATTAGTACGTGCACACTGTATCATAAAGTCTGTCATTGGGTCAACTGGTGTGGTTTCGATTCCCCGGTTGTACGTGACAAGGATTGGGGTCACCTGTCCAACCTCCGGTTTCCTCCCACTACTAAAGAGCCCTATGTGCAAGCGAAGTATTGGAATAAAATTGAACCACGTGTTAGTCCAGAATTGAAATAAAATTGAACCATGTGTTATTCTCATAATTACCTAGTTCCTGTCTAGTGGAAGTTAAACTCTCTCTCTCCTCCCCCCTCTCTCTCTCCATCGATATGTTAAAATATCTTATCAGATTCAGGTTGGAATCACGATTAAATAATCTCCACTGTGTGTATTATCTTTCTATTTAATAGTGATGGCGGTGATCCTGATGTTAATGTTGATTTTGGTAACGGTTCAGGTCCTGTTGTGGCGTCAAATATTAATTGTAATGGAACAGAGTCATCACTAACTGACTGCAAGGATCCAGAATTTAAACCCGGAGAATGTAGTGGTACATCTGATGCTTCGGTCGTTTGTAAATGTAAGTCTATAACAACGGAACATTGAATTAAATTTAGGTTTTAAAATGTAACTAGTAATTGTCACAGGATATCTAAGTTAAATGGTATTTTAACAATCAGTCTGAATATCCGTCCTATAGATATTAAAAAAGAAAACTCGCTGGAAAATCATTCTTAACAAAACCGGTGTTCATGCTCACCAAATGCACATGGTATCGGGCGAGGCAATTTAATTATCTCGAGCGCTCGACTTAATTATCTCGAGCGCTCAACTTAACTATCTCGAGCGCTCGACTTTGCTATCTCGAGCGTTAGACTTAACTATTTCGAGCGCTCGACTTAGTATCCTAAATCAGCCACCGTACAAATCTGCAGCATCAACCAATTTTTGAAATATTTTCCACAACAACAGAGTAGAAACACCAAATACTTTTCTGCGTCATAAAGTCTAGTATCATTGTTCCAAAATATCTCCAAAAACAGCAATAAAATTGCAGTCCTCTCCATCAAATAAGTATGTTTTCACTTCGAATTGATATAATGGAGATCCAGGGACATAATTGTACTTATATTTTTCTTGACATTACAATAAAGGGACATTACTAATTCTTTATCGGTTATTGTTTGGGGTAAGGCAGTTAAAGCAAAAGTACGTTATGGTTGACTTATTTAGTCAAATTAGTAAACTAACATATACCTGATCAGACATAATAATTGTGTAGCAATAATATTTTCTGTGAGCTGATAGTGTAACAAAAACTTCTATCAGTCAGGAGGTAATTGGCTGTTGAACACCTAGCCGGATGTGTACACTTCGCTTGACATGGTATAGTGAAAGAGGGCGTGGCCTGCCTGTCTGTTAATCTGCCCAAAGCAATCGACATGTTAGTTCAAGAAATTGAAAACAAGTATGGCGGTTGCTTTGGGGTTACATTTTTTTTATTTACGTATTTCTGTAGTTTTGTAATCGGAGTTCAGCTTTAAGTCATATTTTTCAATATGAAAACTTCCTGACTTATTTTCAAATGGAACGTCACATTGTTACAATGTATTATAACAGTATGGAAAAACGTTTTAAAATAAATTATGTTCAAGTACGAATTGTAATTAAAGTCTATCATTTCCATTAAGTATTAATTTTGCGTTTACAGCCCATTTTGTGGGTTAGATTGGGGCGATATAATATGTCTGATGGTCGATCTACCTGTTATTTCAGCTGTTCCACTTCGACTAGTTGGAGGATCTGGACCACATGAAGGAAGAGTTGAAATGTTTTATGTTAATAAATGGGGTACAGTCTGTGATAGTGGTTGGGACGGGAAAGATGCATCGGTGGTATGCCGACAACTTGGATTTAGCCCGTAAGATTTGTCTACCTTTCCAAACACCATTGTCATTTAAGTGGAAGTGGGCGTTAAAAAAGGTGTTTCACGCCTTAAAAGTAAATTATCGATTCTACAATGGTCAAGTATGGAACATTGAATCCTTACCTCTGTTCGTAAAACATGATAATTGGGATTCCTAATTAAACTGATCTGTGGGCATGTTGTATTATTACGTTTTTTTATTAAGACATACATGTTCATGCAGTGCTGGATTTACTTGAAGAGGGTCACTGAGCTTTTATCGCTTAACAGGCAAAGGCCAATCCCACATTCTCAAAGCCAGGGGAGACGAGGGGGTGTTGTCGGGTGTTTAGTTGTAAATGTGCGATAATTTGTGTGTAAATATATCGTTATTACTTCAGATCCATCTACGGGTATAGTACGATGGCCCATCTGGTATCTTTATGAAGGCTTATTTTTTTGGTATAAATTACTTTTGAAAATAATATGTAATATGTGACTATTTTAGAACCGGGGCGATTGCGCTGTCAGGAGCCTTTTTTGAACAAGGTGTTGGTCCAATTTGGTTAAATTGGGTTGGGTGTCAATCATCTGAGATGATATTAGCTGAATGTTTTCATCCTGGTTGGGGATCATCCATTTTTTGTGATCATGGCGATGACGCTTCGGTGGTGTGTAGAAGTAGGTTCAATTTAACATTTTGAATCAGTATGATATATGTTTATAAATAAAGAGATAGAAACATAGAAACATGACAAGAATAACCCAAGTGCTACTAGCAGAACAATACAAACAGTTCATAAATACATTATGATCATCATCATGGTGTATTAATATAGCTCAACTTTTACATAAGTAAAATCTGTCCACTAGATTCGATACGTGTTGTTTATTACTTACTATGTCCGTGTAGTTGTTGTCTTTTCTTTTCGGATTTGGTTGTGTACACCATGCGTATAGATACATTTGTCCGTAGACATGACTCATGGTTTATCTATCCATTGCTTGATAGGTTGTCGTATCACTACTATCTGATCCTAGGAACCATTCTAGCACTAACAATAAGACGTGTTTTAAGGCCCCCCCCCCCTCACACATTTCGGGCACCAAATGCTGGGACAATTTGGGCACACAATTGAACTTTGTAAAAGTTGCATAACAAAAATTGTGTTCTTAAATGTGTGTCTATAGTGAGGCAGTAAATAAAATTTTGTTCTCTTTTATTGATGATTTAGAAATTAAGAACTTATTCATCGCAAAAGAGATATTGTAGAACCTGCCATGGGCCTTCAAATAAATTTGAACTTTTTTTTTTTGATAAAAACCCCTCAGAAACACTTAAAATGCCACGCGCAATTTGGTTAGTCGACTAAAGGCCGCAATTCAGAATAGACCCTCCTACTATTCCCGATACCCTAAATACAACAATAGGTGATGTTGGTGCAGAGCCACCATGCCAATGGCGCTCACATTTCAGCCCTATTATAGTTTAGTCGCCAACCTAAAATAGACGATGACGACGACGAAGCTCACTCGGTAACCATGGGGTTTGGCAATATACCACCACATCAAAGATTTACAGTAATGATAAACTGTAGCAACAAAATAGAAAATATTAAATTACAGAGCTGTCATGTTCTCAGTAATCTGATAAAAGGGCTTCAGTTCTATATAGAACCTCCAAAGACACCGCTGACCCCCATTGGCCTGACCAATTACTACAATAACAAGATTGTACCTATTCATTTATTTGGTTTACGTCCACCCAATGTGGCAGTGCCACACCCACGTTTTTATTAATATGTCTTGTCCGTAATTCCCAACCGATCGTTTTGAAACTTGGCACATTTATTGCCTCTATCCCAAGATTGTACCTCGATGGATGTTTGCCCACGCGGTCTCCGCTTGTCATTTATACAGGACTTGGTGCCTGTTAAGTTCTAGCAGATGGTCAATTATCCTTGACTAGTTTTTGGATTAAGCATATTACACCACTCTAAATTCGTCATCAAATTGCGTTAAGTCTCCAAGTAAACTGGTCCAAAATGGAATATTAAATCTGTTTAAAGTAAAATCTATAAAAAACTTTGAAGTTCCATTAAAATAGCATTATGCAAGAGCAAAATCTGTTTATTACAGGTTTTTCTTTAGGCCTGAAATATTATCTAAATAATCAATTAGACATTGATTAACATATCCAGACTATCATAAACTCTTGATGTCAAGGCTAGCCTTCGATGTTGGCGGATTAAAATCCTATATGCCGCTTAATGACCGTTGATAATTAAATCAATCAAGTGGATAATCGAGACTATGCTGTTTATATTAATGATTTGAGTAATGATGACCGAGGCTATGTGAATATTTCAAACGCTTTTTCCTCGGCTAATAGTGGATCAATTTGACTTACATTTTCAGCAAATTACCTTTACACTATCTAATGTTTAACTATTATAGTGAGAACTGCCATCTCTTTATCTTATCTCCCATAATGTAACTTTAAGAAATCTCCCAGTTATTTTGGCCAAGAAATAAATATATCTTTAAATTTATAATGAGAAAACTTTATGTATTTACTACCTTTTATTTAACTACATGTAACGTTTCATCAAGTTGCGTTATTGTGAATGGTATACATCTACTTGTGTTTTGTTATTGTTAATACGTATACTCTATTTATTGTTAGGTAATTGTCCAGAGATGACTATAATCAGTAATTATACCGGTGTCAACGTAGAATACAGAATACCAGAAACAATTCATGGACAGAAATGGGAAACAGAGGATGTTTGTGTTGTTGGTAAGTAAAAAATAATAACTTGAGACCCATTCTATATTAAACAATCTTGGGCGTGATTATTAGTGGTTCATTCACAGAATAACTGGGGGATATATGATCTTAATTTATTCTATGTAATATTTGGTGGAGGCGTCAAATCAAGAACGTTTACCACAGCTAATCAAATACAGAAATAACCACCTACGATAGTTGAATATGAATCAGGAACCAAACCCGAAGCCATTGTATCATCATGACAGCTGTTTTCGAAGAGCACCGCCTCCATAAAAAGATTAGTTCTTGGTCGTAATTCAGAACGACAAGTGTAGGGTATGTCGTGTGACAAAATATGATCGATTATATATCGGTAACACCAGCGTTATATATCGATTATATATTGATAACCCCAGCGTTATATATCGATTATATATTGATAACCCCAGCGTTATATATCGATTATATGTTGATAACCCCAGCGTTATATGTCAATTATGTATAGGATATTAACCTACCCGAGGTTGATATGATAGAGAACACGCGGGCGCAGCCCAAGTGTTCTCTATCATATCAATCCGAGGGAGAGTAGGTTTATATCTGACATATACAACGTTCACCCTTAAATTTAATGGACTCTTCTAAAAAAAGGCAACAGTGATTGGTTAATTGCTCGACAGCACGTGACGTGTTTGTTTATACGGCGCCATTTTGTAGTAATTGAACTGAAGAAAGCTAAAACAAAATGGATAGTAAAACGAAGTCAGACGAATAATCAATCCTTTTTAGTCATCATATTGACGATAGAATAGATGTGAATGCAGCTATGATGAGGATCTATACAAAGCCTGAAGAAAATTTGGATCAAAAGGCAATCTTTTCCGATAATTCTGACAATTAACCGTGACTGAAGGTTACTTTTCGGTATGTTCAGAGAAAGATTTAACCGACTGTTTTGAGTGGATTGTAGCCGTAGCCAAAAATACTTTACAAAGGAACTCTTGGGTGATAAATACTTTCACGTCTTGGGATGTGTGGAGAAATGATTTGGGCAGAAAGACAATTCTGAAAGATATCTTAGACATGGACTGGAGTGTGGATAACCGATTTAAATAAGCCGATAAGTACGCCGTCTATTTAGGTCCTGAATGCTATAAACTGTACCAAAACAATTTTTTTTTATTGTCAAAAGAATAAAATTTTATTTATGTGTTCTTTGTATTATTTCGATCATCTACGTCAAGAGCGGTTGATATGAGCCGAATATATCGACCTGTAATGACGTCATCAGCGGTTGATATGAAATATCAACCTCTCAGGACGTCATCAGCGGTTGATATGAACCGAATATATCAACCTCTGATGACGTCACGAGAGGTTGTTATAAGATATAACTGCTATGGACATCAAAGAAAAAAACTACTACCAGTTGTATATATATTGATAACGCTCGCTTGGAATTTAAGACAATATATGTTTATGTTTTCAGATGGCGCGCCTGTAGGTGTAATAGAATGTTTTAACGCCTCCTGGAGTAGGATGATTTTTAATGAAAATTGTAATTTGCAAGAATCCTTGATGTCAGGGGTTACGAGTAATCTATCAGTAATAGCCCAGGTAATTAAAGTATCATAATATTTGTTTATACTTAGATTGAGAAACTATAGATAATCACCTACTTATCTTTTGTATATCAAAACCTATCAGCAGAAGTCGATAATGAAGAACCGAACGTGGCTTTATTTATCAACCAAACCTTTCTTGCACACACCAACAAATAATTATAATTCTTTGGGCTTAAATCAAATTCATGTAAAGCGCTAAACTCAGTCGAATATGAAAGTTATCACATAAGTAATATTTACTGTAGAATGTGTTTTGGGGTGATAAAACAATTTATTCGTCGTCTGTCGATAATAAAGTAAGTTATTTAGTTTAATATAAACGTAATTCGTCCCCGCGATTGCTTTGTGAAGTCCACCTAAAACATTTTTACGTTGGTTCTATTTCAAATTAAAGTCGGGACGAATTGTTTTAAACCAAACAATCATTGTCTGGAATACCATTAATATTATATGAGTTGTTGGGGTTGTGCGATATAAGATAATTGTATTTCTTAATACCATGTCCACCCACAATAAGATTGTAATTCTTAATGTCATGATACTCACAATACGATTGTATTTCTTAAGGCCATGTCCACCAAAATAGAATTGTATTTCTTAATGTCATGTCCACCCACAATAAGATTGTATTTCTGAACGTTGAGCACATCAAGGTTGTCTTTTCTAAGGTCGACTCCATCCTCAATAAAACTATATAACATTGAGTCTATCCTAGATTATATTCTTTTTGGGGCGGCTGTTAGCAACTGGCACACTTAATACTTAATAATTGCATCGTATATCACTTATTATGCTTGGTCAAGTGGCTGTTATTTCTAGACCATCTGATACCACTTCCCATCTGTTTAGAATACACGATGCCTCCCCTCAATCATGTAGAATACAATGATAGTATGATGTTATACAAATTTCAGAGTAACTTAACACAAAATGTCGAGACAAATCTTGTAGAAGTCCAACATTTAACCTCTGTGCCGGATGAATTGACACCAAAGGATGTGATTAACACTGCGACTATATTAGATGGTATTTCTAAAACAGATAATATTACACAACAGGTAAGTCATATCATTCTATTGTGTGTCCTTATTTGTGCATTTCTATGACTGACTAATTTTAACACGTCATAAATAATTACTGGCTTGAAGATTCATTTTTTTTTAAAATGAAATTAAAAAGAATCCATGCTTTCTCATTTTTTGCATATTTGCATTGCATTAAAACCTGAATGTGGCTTATGAATTGGTAGGTGTTTACACAGGCATTTAGTACAAGTGTTGACTGATATGATTTAAACATATTAAAATGATTAATACATTGAAATATATTCCATTTATTTATGTTATACAAAATATTTGTACCGATTTGACAATTGTTATATAAGCCAAGTTGTTGATACGAATCTTCTGATTGCAACACAGATGTCGATAGACCTTTTCTGAGGCTTCAACACTGTATTAATTTTATCTGTGGCCACTGGGTGCAAGACATATGTATGTTCTGTAAAACAAGTAAAAACTAGAGTGGACCAAATATCATTAGTGGATGTAATGTAAAAACAAATTTTACTGTATATTTTCTTTCAGGGCGCCATTAATTTCATCAACATTATCAACAATATACAAAATTCTAAAGAACAGGTTGTCACAGAAGCAAATGAAAAAGTTAACATTTCAAACAGGTAAATGAAAATGAATATTTATTAAAGAAGAATTATGTCTGTCTATTGTAAGTTTTGTTATTGGCTTCAAGTTTTATATAAACTGTTATTAAAAGCGGAAATTTCATTTTTTCTAAGAACGTCAAAACATAATTATTTCTATGTCTTTTGCTCAAAAGGTTGTCAACTCACTATTATACGATCATGGGCAAAATTTCACAGGCATAAATATCCCCGACACAGCAAATAATAACACAATTACTTGAATTACCTTCCTTGTTTTCCCCATTCCCCTCTATGCAATGGCGATCTTCAAACGTTTGAATTTGAAGTTGAAAATGATATTGTTGCCAATTTCTCAACTGGCAATAGTGAATTATTTTAAAAAAAAACGTTTGACTCTATCACCGTTACACCCTACGGAAGGTTGAGTTCAAATTTCGAGAAAATCATACCATAATTGCCAGACAAAATGGCCGCCGTTTGTACGCGAATCGTGTAAAAATATGGTATATCAAGGTGTGGACCCTGTAGAGGTCACAATTTCAATTCGATTTTGATGAAACCTGAAATGCTTGTTTATAACCTAAAGATCTTTATTCTTTTCGATATTTGCGCATATCAAATTGTAACTTAATGAATTATGGCCTTTGATTGTAGGAAAAATCACTTTCGGTATTGCTTGTTCTCTATCTATCTCTCGAACAATTATTATCTGATATTAAAAAAAAACTCTGATTATATTACTGTTGCACCGTAAGGAAGGTTGAGTTCGAATTTCGTGAAAATCGTACCGAAATAGCCGGACGAAATGGTCGCCGTTTTTACGCGAATAGTGTAAAAATATGGTATATCATGGTTGTGGACTCTTTACAGGTCACAATTCTTATCCGATTTTGACGAAAAGTCACAATTCTAGGTTGTGTACCGTCACACCATAATCATGAATATCAGACTGGAACTGACCAACAAAATGGCTGCTCCCAATACAGTATGAAATACAGGATTCAATGATGTAGGCAAAATCACTTTCGGTATTGCTTGTTCTCTATCCATCTCTCGAAAATGTGGGCGTATCCTGCCTGGCAGTGCCAGCCTATCTTTTAATTTATTTTAAAAATATAACTTAAAAATATGAAATTGCCGTTTTAAGCTTTTATTATCAGGACAAGCCCATAATCAACTATCTAGGCCATCTGTGGTTCTCGTTTTAAGTAGATAAGAAAGCTACGACCTGTTAATGATTTTCTTAAAACACGGAAAAGCGAGGCTAAATCTGTGATTTCGATCATAAACAACCAGTGCCAAATATTGTCAAAACTCCAAACAGTAACAACTTCGCTCAGAATAAAGTAACATGAATTAACATTTTAATCTATTTTTGAAATTTTATAGCAATAACAGCCAGGGGCCGGTTGGTCAAAACTAAGTTATTTTAACGATCCGTTAAACTCTAACGGATCGTTATCTTGCCAACCTGTCGTTTGTTAACGGTCCGTTAAATTTCTGTCGCTGGAAAGTCAATTTCATTATCCGTCAATTAACGGATTCATTAAAGTTAATCCTAGAGAAGACTGTTTGTTCATGGGTTGAATTTTAAATTTACATATACAGTATAATGTACATGTATATAACAAATACATAGAAGTTAGTATTAACTGTATTTCAGACTGATTGCTAGCTTAGATGAACTCGAACTGAGAATTCCCATAGATGAGGATGATGGCCATTTTAGATTAGTAACCAATAAAACAGTTGTAGAAGTTTGGAATTTGGCCAAACTAAGGCGAAACCCTGTAATTGGTCTGTCGGTAAATGGCGAGGATTCTGATCCCGTGGAGATATTTGAAAACAGTACCCAATCGTCACTGTACGACGAAATTCAACTCATTTATAAAACAACGGCTGTTGGGATTCTGTTAAATAAACAGTTTGTTAGAAGTACAATAGAAGGTAGAGTTTATAGATGAGTTTTATTAAACTGGATATCTGATAACAAGTCTCGATCATTAGTACTATATTTGTTTATTCACATTGGCTTTATTCACATTGTTATTTTTATTCTTGTTTTATTTATTCCAGAGAAGAATACGAGTGATATACGCCTCTCTATGCGTGTATTAAATTCCAGTAATCTATTTATCAATGATAATAATGGTACAGTTAATAGTAAAGTTATATCAGCTACATTAACTGTAGATAAAGAACCTGTTGTAAATTTAAATGGTTCATTCGTCACCACAGTTTTCTTTCCACAAAAAGTAAGTTTTAATTTATAAGATATTAGTTTATTTCTGGTTGCTGTCCAGAGGTTAACACCAGTATCTGAAACCCACTTTTTAGAACAGATATTAACTATTTCCTGGGTTAGCAATAAGTAATTTAACGGGTATCATTTAAAAACAATATAATATCTTACTCGTTCAATAATACCCAATCACTATTACGACATTGTAGTAGTTACACCCCCCTCCCTTGTGAGCGTGGTCATCTTACATAGTCTAGAACACCAACAATCAGTATTATGCGTTAATGTTACTACGACACTGAACTCTTTTCGTAGGGGATTAATAGTTTTGACTTGTGTGTGAATTCTGTGAAACAGATTATACATACATAGCACGGTTATAACAAATGATCACAGCCAGGTTTGTTCAAAGTGGCTTGATAATTGTTTAACTAATAAAACGATGCCATTTCGTCAAAAGTGGTTAATACCCCCCCCCCCCACACACACACATACACACCCCGGACTCTGATGTTCCACTCACGTGTTTGGTAATTCGATCAAATTAGTTTAATGTTTATGAATTATGATATTTGTATTATATTGATGAAACTCATGGTATATCTTTCATTCTCGCTAAAACAAAATTACAAAAACACAGTTTCCTGTTATGTGAAGTGGTGTTCCGAGTATACATCCGACGATTTATTACAATCACCGAAGCCACTGTGAATTTTAACTTCTAATATTGTAGCCTATACACAATCCTGTTTCTTGTTTGTATTCCAGGTTTTACAAGATAAATATAGAGAGAAATACAGTCGATGTGTATTTTGGGATTTTAGTTTGAATAATTCTCGTGGTGGTTGGTCGAATGACGGTTGTCGCTATGTGAACACAACAGAAGGACGAGACGTCTGTGTTTGTGATCATTTAACAAACTTTGCTGTTCTTTTGGTAAGAAAATTTTAAACAGTGTGTTTTATTACATCCCTGTTGAGACATATGAAGGATATTTACTACTTTGAAAACTCAATTTGAACATTTAGAAATAAAATGGGGTTAAAAGTCCTACTCCTAACTGTGCCACTGGAGACGGGCATACAGTGTGCTATGGTGGAAATTTTGCCCGGGCAGCGGCACTTGGTATTCGTTCTGCTTGAACGATTGTCCAGTGATTGGCGAGGATGTAAGAGGATTTACATCGTTTATGACTTTTTTTTCAGGATTATTATGGCCAAGATCATTTGGTAGAACCAAGTCATCAGCAAGCTCTAACTATTATCACCTATATTGGATTAATCCTTTCTATCATTGGATTAGGGTTAACAGTTTTAACCTTTCTCGTCTTTAAGTATGTTTATTTTAATTTGTCCTGCATCGAATTAGAAATACATAAAACAAATTACAGATAAATATTTCACATTTTTTTCTAACATAGCACTTATTTAAAATTACGTTACTGACTTTAAGAGCACTCAATAGTTCTATAAGAATTGGTCACAAGATCTATTTAAATGAACTGTTCATGTAGACTAGAGTATTCTTATAATGGAGGGGGGTTGGGATGGCCTAGTGGTCTAGAGTGCCGAGCTTCAACCTCTAGCTGACCAGTCAACTCAGGCTCTCGGCTGTGGTTTCGAACCCTGGCGTGAGCATATGTGGCATGGAGATAGGGGCGCCTTCTCAACCTCGTGGGTTTCCTCCGGTTACTCCGGTTTCCTCCTACTGCTAAAGACCCCTACGCGCAAGCGACATATTGAAATAAAATTGAAACCATATGTTAGTCCCAACATGACCTACTTTGTGTCGAGTGGACGTTAAACCCCATTTTTCTCTCTCTCTCTCGCTCTTATAATGAAACATCCCCAGGTCAACCAGTTTGTCGGGAAGAGATTGTATTAATGAAAGCCTGTGTTGTAAGGCCGAATGTTTGTTGCTGAATTGGAGGAGGGATTATTACCCGGTCCGCTATTGATACTACGTTTGAGAGTATACTATGGTAACTATTCTCAATGAATTTATTTTCCAGAAAACTACGGGAAAGTCGACCACAGCAAATCATGTTTAATTTAGCATTAGCCATGTTGTGTTCGTGGATCGTATTTTTGACGGGAATCAAGCAGACTGGTGATCACGTGGGTTGTATTGTTGTAGCGGTCTTGTTACATTATTTCATCATGGCGTCCTTCATGTGGATGTTAATGGAAGGCATATTACAATATTTGCTGTTTGTAAAAGTTCTAGGAACCTATGTCAGAAATTTTATGGTAAAGGCGACAATTCTAGCCTGGGGTGAGAAAATATAATCAATCAACTACATTGTATGTATCTTTGGTGACAAGAACTGAAAATGGAATTTAAAATAACTTCGATTATGGGAGAAAAAGTAGCGAAATTTCATACTTTGACATTTATCAGCACAATTTGTGCAAGAAATGAAATAGTGCTCGCTGGGGGACCGCACTGCACGCAAACCAAAACAAACGCGACAAACTGCATAGTTTCAGTAGTTAGTGTTGCAGTCTAAGGATACCTTCAGTATTTTAACAATATGAATAATATAATGTACAAATCGAACGATACCTTCAGTATTCTAACATTATGAATAATTTGAGAAGCTATCTAAAGAGATCTTTAGTAGTCGAACATCATACATAATTTGTGTAGCAAGCTTTCGATACCGTTAGTCGTCCAACATTATAATAAAATAATACCAAATACGACCAATCCAAACCGTTAGACAAAATTCGAAATCATAAATAAACAGTACAGGCAAAATAGTGTAATCAGCAAATGGACTACTCAACGTGTACAAAATACATGACAAACAGTGGTAACAGGTGTCCGGAACAGTAAGTTTACCCTGTCCGGCGCTTTGTGCAGCAAACTAAAGATACCTTTAGTAGTCCAACATTATAAATAACTTGTGTACAAATCTAACAATACCTTCAACTATAAACATATTTATATTTATATATGACAGGTGTACCAGTTATACCAGTAGTCATCATCTTACCTATTGATGTAGAACTGTATAACGGTGGTGAAACATAGTAAGTATTTATAATGATTTAGAGCCATGTATTAACATAATATTCAGGTATTTATCGCAGCTATTCTAATAAACATTAGATGTATATGTAACGATCAGTATCAACTCTTCCACATATGTGAATTACCTCCCCTTATATTCCAGTTGTTGGATGGGACTACAAGGAATGTATTATGGTTTTGCTCTACCTCTTGGTTTGGTTATACTGGCTAATATTATCATCTATATCATGGTCACGCGCAGTATTTGTAGCAGAAACAATCTGAACACAACAGGCCTCCAGCACTCGGTTACTAACATCAGAGCCTCATTCTGCTGTTTCATTTATTTAGGTGAGTTGAAAGTTTGAAATCTATAATTGACAGAAACAAAAACTAAGCCATATATGATTTGGACGATATCAAAGTACAACGCTATTGTTTATTTTAAAATGTACATAGAGGAGTGAAAATAGGGATTTGGAGTTTACTTATCCTAGATAGGCTACTTTCCTCGCATTGAAGCAATGTTTAAGGGATTCGATGGCGTTAACAGGTTCTGGTGTTTAATAATCAAGTCTCTATTACCTGGCATTGTCGGGGAATGTTTAGGTTTACAATATTTATTCTGGCTTGTCCCAATCTATAAAACATGTCTGACTGCCTGCAGCAACCCTCATAATATGTTTTACTGTTGTCCATCAGATGTCACTGGTAGAATTAATAAACTTTATTATCTCACAAATCTAGACTGCTTACGTGAAGACACATTTGACCAGATCCGCTGATTTTTAAAGAGCGTTCTTGTATGTGCCGACAGAATTTCTGCGTTCTACGCCACTACGTCCTGGATTCATCCACATAGTATTCACGTATACAATTTATCTGCCTTTGAACATAGCATGATTTTACGAGGCAATTTTAAACCAATCCTCTCGTCATTGTTTACGGTTATAACAATATGGCGACTAGTTCGCTCGATTATTAGAAAGTTTGCAAGACATTTTATATAAAATAAGCGACTTGCTCACAAAATGATGCCTAGGAAACACGATGATGTCTAAGAACATCATTTTGGTAGGAAATATGTTTTAATGTCAGTGAAAATAGGCAGTGGCAAGTCATTATGTTATCAAGCGTATTGCTCGATAAAAAAGCACAATCATCAAGGGCAGACAATTTGAACACGTGTTTCCCCATGGATGAACCTAGTGTATAGTTGAGTGGAACGGCAAGGGACTGCTGGCTTCACCGAGGGTGATGTTTCAGATCAGGATCTATAATCATATCTTTTCTTTTATATTTTTGGATTAACCTGGGTTTTTGGTTTTCTGGCCATATCAGATGCTCGTCTGCCGTTTCAGTATATCTTCACTGTACTCAGCTCTCTACAAGGCTTTCTGATATTTATCCTATTCACTGCTAGGGACAATAAAGTCAGAGATTACTGGAAACAACTTTGTCGTTCTTACAACACCAGAAGAAGAGCATCAAATCCTCCAAACGCCACCACTTCTTTATAAGGATGATTTCAATTTTACTGATATCAGAAATTTGTCTTCAATTACCAAAACAGCGAGACTAACCGATACAAATATAATGAAATTAAGTCCAATAAAATTAATCAAACGGTTACGTTCATGGATGCATCACAATCCATGAATTCAGTCTATCTATATATATACTAAGCAGCAAAAGAAACGTCAGGTTGGTGTATTACTCTGAATAGACGGGTTGCCTAAAACTTGCCAAATGTTTTTATTGTATAGTTGTGACCATATCTCAAACTTTACCTGAGCAATAAGGCTCCTTTCCAAACACAGGATTGAACCCAGGAAATGTTCGCAAAAACGAAACCAGATTTTTGAGATGGTAATGTGTTCTCCATAATTTCATGTAACTCATGCTGCACGTGCTTTTCACCGGGACCAGCCCTATAAAATGCTCCCCCCATACCTGGTTCAACCATCCACACCACAACGTCGGCAGTATGCCACATATTACGGCAGCTCAGAGGAACCAGGCGCCTGGAAGACTCGACGCTTGCCACACTGTACCTAAACCGTTGTCAATCACTTCTACAGCAGAGCGGTGTCAACGTTATGCACTGTCAGCCCTTAGTCCGGACTTAAACCCGATGAAGTTCAGAGACTTAATAGCGTCGTACATAGAACAAAAACAGCATATGGATTATGCCTCACTTCTCTGAGAGCGTTCATCAATCGCCTGGTCCACTCCATGTACAAACGCTGCGCTGCTGTTATTGACACTCACGGTCGACACACCAGATACTGATGTATAGACTGTGTACAGACTCTATACCTTCTCGTAATGTCTTGGAATTGTGATGCATTAATCACTAATGTGTCAACATACTGATTTGATTAAGATGTCTCTTAGATTTTGAAATCTTACTGAGTGTTTTTTTCTTTTGCTGTGTAGTATATATATCATCACCATCATCGTAGATCCAAGCATTCAATATTATGTATCATTACAATTGATAAGTATTGTCGACAGTAGATGCACGAATACAATGTAAATATAATCACTATCCAACAGTAAGTTATCGTAGTCACACGAATACAATATGGTCAATCATATGAGTACAATATAGTTAATCATCTGGATCCACGAATACAAATATATATCTATATCACTATTTTATTTTTCTTGATCCATGTATATCTTTTACCCCGATTTTCATTTTGTTTTCCTTATTTTTTGTTAATAAATTGTATTATTTTATATACGTTTATTCGTCTTAAATAAGAAGTAGATTGTGTATATAAATGGGGTTTTACGTCCTATTTATCTGCGCCGACTGGCTTAATGAAGATGGACATACGTCATACAGTGTCCTATGACGTAGATATTACCCAGACAGTACAATGGTCTACTTGTAATTTCGAATTCCATCTGTGTTGCTCTCCGTGTTGACCGAGTAAGTTCATCAGAATTTCCCGGCGTGGTTTCCCTTTCTCAGTAATGCAGGACGGAGGACCTGACAAGCCGTAGTCCTGTGCAGCCATTGGCGTTGGAATTCGATATAAGAGTAGTCCGTAGCGCTGTTGTCCGGGCATACTGCCCCTCATTACACTGTATGGCGTACGCCAGTCTTCATTCCCCTGGGCCCGATTTCTAGAACATTCTTAAAAGTAAGCACAAAATTATGCTTCACTTTTGCTTACGTAAGCAATTTTATAAAGTACCGTCTCTAGAAAATTCTCAAGACCGTTCTTGCGTAAGCACAAGTCAAGTATGTGTCTAAGCACATTGTGACTTGTAAATTGAGACTACGATGCTCTCTAACGTCATAAAACAATTTTGGTATGCGAATTTCACCGTAAATTCGTCTGCATATGTAGATCAATGACATTAACTTCCCGACAAATAGTCGATTTAGATGTATTTATCAAATGAAATGAAACACGGTTTAACGTCCTGCTCTTTTGCTCCTAGACTGGGCTAAAGAAGACGGGAAAACGCCATACAGTGTGCTATGAGGGAAATTCCAACTTCCAAGGGATCTTTTACGTGCACACCAATTTGTACGCGGGACCTCGTTTTTTCGTCCCATCAGAACGACTAGAGAGCTGCCCTTGTCAAGCCCCCAGTCCTGCATCACTGACAAGGGGAAACCACGCCGGAAAATCTGGATGAACCCATCTTGGCCAATGAAGGGATCGAACAGCCAAACTCCACGCTGGCGAGCCAACGTCTTAGCCACTTGATCCCCAGATGCCTTTGACATGTCTCCTATAGGTCTGGGGGGTTGGGATGGCCTAATGGTCAGAGTGCCGCGCTTCGACCCCTAGCTGGCCAGTCACCTCTGGCTTGCGGCTGTGGTTTCGATCCCTGGTGTGAGCGTATGTGGCATGGAGATAGGGGCGCCTTCTCAACCTAGTGGGTTTCCCCCGGGCACTCCGGTTTCCTCCCACTGCTAAAGACTCCTACGCGCAAGCGAATTATTGAAATAAAATTGAAACCAAAATGACCTTGTTTGTGTCGAGTGGACGTTAAACCCCATTTCTCTCTCTCTCTCTCTCACATCATATCATGGTCAAGTGGCTACGCACAGTTACACAAGGTTTAAAGAACGGGGTTGAATAAAATGTAAAGTTTACGTAATGTCAAGGTCTAGTAACTATATACAGCCATGCACGGTTCAGAGAACTGAAATGAAATAAAATGCAGTTATATAGAGAGGAATTTAAATTGTTATAATCTCGAGCTCCATTGATGAGTGAATTTTATGTTTTGTCTGCGTGCTTTCTCTTGTTGATTGCTCCATTGTACGTTACAAGGAATAGTGTCGCCTGTCCAACATCGTGGGTTCTCTCGCATGAAAAACATCACACAATATTGTATTTGTCTTTTATTGTATGCAAGTGATCACATACACGTTATTTTAATCGTGTAAATTTCTATTATTGCTTAATCCCTGCAGGCATACGTTATTGTATGTCATAGCAACAATGTAATGACACCAAGGGACCTATGCTGACCAGGTTATATAGATTCGTTAATCTCCATTGGTAAGACCCATTTCAACAAATGCCAGCTGATAAAGATAAACTGTATGGAATATATTTATAATACGAAATGGTAAATAATAACTGCAATGATGAATTGTATAGCGTGGCCAATGCAATGGAATGGGGTTTAACGTCCAACTGTTATGCCCCGAACGTCCAACTGTTTTGTCGAAAACGACCGCCTTTGTTTGTGTCGTTACGGTCAATAACTGCGCCCTCGGGGGTATAAACCTATACAAAATGAAAACAAATTACGCTCGTCTCGTAACAATTGATTCGCCTATATTCTGTAAACAATTTGATTCGAACAGGACTTACATATTCGGATCTTTAAAGCTTACATCACCCCGTTAAACACTCGCGCGGTTTACTGAAATAAAGCCTGGTCCCGAAATATGACTTAGTTCGCGTCAATTGAATGTTAATGTACACCCAACCCCTCTACGCTAAACCCCCACCCCTCTCTGGTTGTGAGTGGAGAACCCGTCAAGGAACAACGTCCCCTGACATGCTACTGTGGGTTTAACATCCACTCGACACAAACTAGGTCATTTCGGGACTAACATATGGTTTAATTTTTATTTCAATAATTCGCTTGCGCGCAGGGGTCTTAGCAGTGGGAGGAAACCAGAGTACTGGGGGAAAACCCACGAGGTTGGACAGTCGACCCTACTCCTTGCCACGTACAACCGGGGATTCGAAACCACGCCAGTTGACTCAATGGCAGGCCGTATGATACAGCGCGCACTCAAACCATTCGGCCACCCAACCACCCAAGACGTCATGGATTACACAATTTAATTTACAAGCGGTATATAAATGATATGTAATAGGCGCTCTGTTTAATAATGAAATTTCCCTCCTATGCAAATGCAAGGGAATACAATTTTTTAGGTAGGACTTCGAATTTTGGCTTATGATTTGGATCGATCGCACTTGGTTTTATTTTATTTACTTTTATATAAACACATAAATGGATATGTGTAGGAGCTCCAAATTCCGAGGCCGCACAGATTGAAAAATACAAAAGAATTGAAATAGAAAGGCAACATGCATTGAAAAACCTCGGCTACCTGTCAGTCTTTTGAGGGTTAACGAAGCATGGAGCGACAACAATATTCTCTCGCAGTTCGACAGACACGGAATCAGTTGGAGGAATGCAATTTGAAAGGTAAGTGACCGACTTGTCTTAAAATATTAGGCGTTTTTCTTTAAATATTGAAAATCCTGGTTCATATCTTTTTTAGTGATATCTTTGTCAAAGAGCGAGAAACAAATATCGGGTTTAATGTCTCGACCATTAAACAATACTTAGTTTTTGCCATGGTCTCCGGTTGCCCCCCCCCACCCCCCTTGTCGCTCGGGCTAGGTTTTTAATACATCCTAATGTCTGAAAATAAAAAAAAATATTCAAAAATGGATAACCGATAATCAGGACTGTTTTCATCTTACCTACTTCAGAGGGAGAGGGAGAAAAATGTGGTTTAACGTCCACTCGAAACGAACTAGGTCATTTCGGGACTAACATATGGTTTAATTTTATTTCCATAATTCGCTTGCACGTAGGGGTCTTTAGCAGTCAGAGGAAACCGAAAGTCCCAGAGAAACCCCACGAGGTTGGACAGGCGACCCAACTCCTTGTCACGTACTTCCGGGGATTCGAAACCACGCCAGTTGACTCAATGGCCTAAACATCTACAGCTAATATCTCGGTTCAGAGTGGAGGAATATTACTGACATTTTCAGCATATTCTATTTACGTTAGCTATTTTCTAAATTATTACAGAGAGAATAATTGCCAACTCGTTATACAAACTCTCATAATTCACCTTTAAAGAATTCATTAATCGGCCAAGGACTTACCAATTCGTGCGTTTAAGGTGAACGATTGTTTTCGATAGGCATCAGATGCTACAACACCCTCTTTCAACTACATAAACTCTTCTACCATTATTGCTGTTATAAATTTCATGTCAATATTCATCTTGGGACCCAAATATGGTAACAGAACAGTAGGGCGTTAAACCCCATTTCATTTCTTTTCGTTTCACGTAAATAGGGTACATTAAAAGTCAAGGTGAAGGCACTAAAAGAATCATAATGGCACATTATATTACATCACGTTTGTCATCTAAGTCTAATCAACCATCCACCATTGGCTTAAAGTAAAATAGCAAGTATATTTTGTGATGTAAACGTAAATTATTCAGTTACCTGGGATAAGACCGAGCAGCAATTTTGGGATTTTCTTGGCGACTGGCAGGGGTAAATGTAATATATCGCATGTCTGCTCCCTGATACTGTAGCTGCCTTTCTACATTTGAAGGGGGTAGGGGTTGAAATCATCACTACAGTATAAGAGTACTGCCTTCATACCACGTGATCGCTGAATAAAAAATCGTATTGTATGGTATATTTATGAAGACATGAAATTTATGTGCTTTATTGAAATTTGTCGGAAAATATCAAATTTTACATGGTTTAATCCAATTTAATTACGAAATCACAATATCAACGAAAAATAATCTGCCTTTCAAACGAGTCTAATTCCACGGGTAAATGAAGGAACAATGTGTCATTGCACTTAACAGTTAGACTTTCACAAAATGTAACTCATAGTGCACTATAGTGCGCATGACCGTCTGTCTTCATTTAGGAGATAAACACTTCCTGTTTCGCATTTAGAGGGGTGTTATTGTCCAATAGACATGTCCTGAGATCATTAGGACCCGAGACGCGTATTCAAGAAAATATTTCATCATACGCCCCAGAGAACATTTGTTGCATGTGTTCCAGTCTAGATCTATATTCCTTGGGCTAAGTGCCCAATATACACAATTGCAAACATGAAATTATTTACAATTTAAATTTTAAAAAAATATTGTTATTTATGGGAGTGTAGACATTGCATTTCGTTCTTATCATAATGGGTGGGTGTTCCATATCAGCCAGCACTGAGTTTGCTGTTCTATTTGTTTCATGTCAGGATAGAACAGGAGGTGTGGGTGGAGCGTTCTCTTTAGAAAAATTTTCATATCAGCCTGGAGTGTGTTTGCTGTTCTGTGTATCAATGTATTTGTTATTTTATCATTTTAGGATGACTAGAACAATTTTGCAGCTTGTACTTCCGGTGCTAACTGTGTCATTAGCAACGGCACACAAGTGTCACCAGGATGCAGAAACATGTGAATTTTGGTTGCACATTGAGCACAGACTAACGATGGTAAAGGGTCGTATTGCTGTTTTCCCCGAAAATGGTCAACTCTACAGTTATGATACTGTCAACACTTCCGCCGCTACGCCAATGGATTTATCCGACGTTATAACCGCTGATGGCTGGGAAGGCTATCGTTTAGTTATAGTAGCTAATAATAGTTTACCTGGTCCACTTATAGAAGTCTTCGAAGGTCAAACTGTTGTTGTGCATGTGAAAAACGCATTAACCAGTGAATCTGTGACTGTTCATTGGCACGGACTTCATCAGACCGGTACACCATGGATGGACGGCGTAGCTTTTATTAGCCAATGCCCCATTCATCCTGGTAGCAGCTTCACCTACAGATTCAAAGCTAAACCTAAAGGTACCTTTTGGTATCATTCACACGTGGGCTCACAGCGAACCATGGGCTTATATGGAGCGTTGATCATTCGTGAGAAGAAGTCAATGCAGATGAAAGAATTGATTGCCGTTATTACAGACTGGAATCATTGGGATTCAGCGGAGGTTCACCAACAGATGCTCTACGGGATGTACGATCATCGTGTAAAACTGGGTAGCACCGACTCACTGGATGGTAGCCATTTCAGTTTGTTTCGATATCAGTCGGGTTTAATTAATGGCAAAGGCAGATTATATGATGGAAATAAACACAACGGGGCTCCTTTACATATATTTAATGTTACTGCCGGAGAACAATATAGATTTCGCTGGATTTCAGCAGGTGCTCTCTATCCGTTTCGAATATCCATTGATGAACATAATCTCACCATCATAGCTTCAGATGGTTACGATTTGAAACCCAAAACAGTTGAATCACTAGTGATAAATCCTGGTGAGCGATACGACTTTATCATTACGGCAGACAAACCAGTGGGAAACTATTGGGTTCGGGCAATCACACTTGAGGTAAACGTCAATCATACAGCGGAGGCCATTCTTAGATATGACACAGCTGACAACATGGAACCTGATTCAATTAAAAAGGCATGCGTGCAAGATGATAAATGTGTTGTAGCAAATTGTCCCTTTTCTTATTATCCTAAAGAAGCCAATACCGTTTGCATCATGTTTGATGAGTTTAAATCCCTTCCTGATAATGACCCCGCGCCTATAGCACCACAAGAACAACTAGAAGAACGTTTCATAAACTTTGCTTTTCCGGGAAGTAGCTGGTATCCAAGCTCAGCTAATGGCCGATCATTTGTAAATCCACCAGTTTCAGCCATGACCCAACCTCAAGAATTAGGGAAGTATCGCTGTGGTGAAGAATGTACGGAGCAAACGAATTGTCATTGCTTCGGCACAATCGATCTGGATCACATCAAGGTTTATCAGATAGTATTTCTAAATATGGGTAACGGGAAGGGTTGGGCTCATCCAATTCACATGCATGGCCACTCGTTCTACGTCGTGAAGATGGGATATGGATCTTACAATGAAACGACCGGGAAAATAATGGAGGACAATTTAGATATTGATTGTCGTGGCGATAAAGACAGGTCGAAAAGTTTCTGTAACAATGCCACGTGGTCTAATTCGACGTGGTTTGGTGGCAATGTTCCCGGCTTAGAACTGACGAATCCGCCACGAAAAGACACAATAATCGTTCCAAGTGGGGGCTATGTTGTTGTAAGAATCAAGGCGGATAATCCCGGAACATGGTTTGTGCATTGCCATATAGATCTGCACGCAAGTGATGGAATGGCCTTTGTTTTAAACGAGTCTTTCCCACACCATCCAAAACCACCGAAGGACTTTCCTAGATGTGGCGATTTCGACTATAATATGTCCAACGAGAAAATAAAGCCAGATCCCGAGATGGGGAATATGAAACATGCAGGTAATTATTGTATTTGACCTCACGCATAAAGAATAACGGAACTGTTATTGGCTTATCGCTTTATTAGATAAATATATAATAGGAGTCGCTATGGCTCAGTGATTAAAGACGCTGGCCCTCACGGGGAGGGGGGGGGGGCTCGGATTCACTCCAAGTGTTTTAACCGCGATAGTTCTGCGGTAGTTTCTAACGTGGTCCCCCTTGGTGCCATAGAGATGCGGGATAGTGTATAGTCGTTGCCAGACATTAACAACCGAGGTCCGGTGTATACATTGGCGTGCACAAAGAGTAAGCCGTAGTATTTTGTCCGGGCAACATTTCCCTCATAGCACAATGTATGGCGTTAGTCCGTCCTCATTCGCCAATTCAAAGTACGACATTAGGATCGTTATAGATAATAAATTGATTAAGCCACTAATTCAGAGAAAATAAAGGCTACCACCATCTGACCTACATCAATGGAGATTTTGTAAACATGCGGCTTCATGTAGGCACTGAACGCTGGGGCTGTCTTCAGAGGGTTTGGCCCTGAGGTCAAACGTGTCGTGTGTTATTAAAAAATGTGCCATAATGGTGAGCCTTCTTTGTATTTTGTTGATCACATGCGGTTAAATAGTATGTCGTAAAATTGCAAGAAATTTGACTGTTTTCCGATTTAATACATCGTTTGGTATTTTGTAAGTTTTATTTTCAGAGAAAATGGTATCGAAAGAACAGTTCTGGGCTGTAACAGGTTGTCTCATTGGCATCATCGTGCTTCTTGGTTTCATCATTTTCTGTATGGTTTGCAACAAAGAAAAGGCTAAAAATGTGCTGTGGGTCAAGACCATAAAGTCTTCACTATTAAGTCATTACGGCATTTGACGCTTCTAACTATATAGGAAAATTCAGGGGTACCGTACGTAATAATTTACAAATTAGTACATAAAAATGTCACTCTTTTACCCGCCATGCAAACGCGTCTCAATGTCTGAAAATTCAGGGGTACCGCACGTAATAATTTACAAATTAGTACATAAAAATGTCACTCTTTTACCCGCCATGCAAACGTGTCTCAATGTCTGTAAATATAACGTTAGTGCAGCTTTACCGCTGTACAAATAGTTTTGGTTCTATGTATATATTCAGACAATGGACGTCCATCTTGGAAGTAATTATCCGTTCGGACTTTAGAGGCAGAAATCATCCTTCATTTGTAAATAATGTTAATAAAATTAACCTGTATATACTATGATATCTATGTATTGGACGTTAATATGTAAATACACAACCAAAACAGGAAGTATTCCTATATCTCTATTAGCCAGTACATTATAACGCTCGGGCTGGATGGCCGAATGGGTAGCACGTGCGTGCTGTATCATAAAATCTGTCATTGAGTCAGCTGGCGTGGTTTCGAATCCCCGGTTGTACGTGACAAGGAGTAGGACAGCCTGTCCAACGCCGTGGGTTTTTTCTTGGTCCTCCGGTTTCCTCCCACTGCTAAAGACCCCTACGCGCTGATTTATTTACACAACAAGCCCAAAATCAACTGGCGTGGTTTCGAATCCCGGTTGTACGTGGCAAGGAATAGGGTCGCCTGTCCCATCTCGTGGGTTTTCTTCATGTCCTCCGGTTTCCTCCCACTGGTCAAGACCCCTACGCGCAAGCGAACTATTGAAATAAAATTAAACCATATGTTAGCCCCCCCCCCCTCTCTCTCTCTCTTTGGCGTATCACTGAGGATTTATAGCCACACCTCAATTAATCAACTCATACGATTTAGATCGTAAGGTCTGTCATTGAGTCGAGTGGTGTGGAGACCGGGTAGTGGGGAAACCCCCGGTAACTAGTACAATTATTTGTTTATATTATTATTAATAAGTTGTTTCATTCAAATCAAGTCTCGGTTGTTATAACATTAGTTCCATGGGAGAACAAATCAGTACATACCTAAATGAAATGGGGTTTAACGTCCTACTCTTTTGCACCTAACCTGGGCTAATGGAAGACGGGCATACGCCATACAGTGTTCTATAAGGGAAATTTTGCCCGGACAGCGGCGCTACGACCTACTCTTATATCGAATTCCAACTGCCAAGGGATCTTTTACGTGCACTCCAATGTGTACACGGGACTTCGGTTTTTCGTCCCATCCGAACGACTAGGCAGCTGTCCTTGTCAGGCCCTCCATCTGCATCAATGACAAGGGAAAATCACGCCGGAAAATCGAGATGAACTTTCTCGGCCAATGCAGGGATCGAATGCCCGCTTGGAGCAGAGGTGTCCAAAAATAAACTGCATTTCATTTATTTATTAACTGGATGTACATATTACATACGTGAACAAATGGGCTTTAGAATCATGATTAAAGCGACATTACGAAAGGTTAGATATCGGCGATACAATAACACCGTAGCCTCGATTGTCATTGTTAACGTTGTTACGATAATAACCATTCTCAATTATTTATTATAATGTTTTTTTTAAAATATAGATGTGACGTCACTCTTTGATGTTGGCGTATCATTATTTCAAATAATCGTACGGGCAACTTGCCAATAGTACTTTATTCATCCCAGTGAAATATTGTACTAGTGTGACGAATTTCACTGTAAAAACACGTGCGGGGTGTCAGTATTTTAAGTAGTGTAATGGTCTCGAGCTTAAGACATTGCGTAATATATTGTACAAACACAATATATTACTTAATGTCTCGCTCTCGGCCATTAAACAATATACCTATTCAACGACCGCTGAACCGACGATCGGATTCAAATCTGGAAACTTGGACCCAGCAGATGGCACCGAGAGTTAGTCATGGTCATATTAATACATGTCTAATTAATATTGTCTATAACATTTCGGAGGGTTGGATGGCAGAATGGTTAGCACGTGCGCGCTATATCATGAGGTCTGTCATTGAGTCAACTGGCATTTTTTCGATTCCCCGGGTGTACGTGACAAAGAGTAGGGTCGCCTTCCAATCTCGTGGGTTTCTTCCGGGTCCTCCAGTTTCCTCTCACTGCTAAAACCCTAACGTGTGGGTAAATTGAACCATATGTTTGTGTCAAGTGGATGTTACCCCCCCCCCCCCTCCCTCTTTCTTATATAACATTTGTGGCCCAAAGAAACACCTGTCGGATGTAGAGCTTACATAATACAACCCTGTAGACCCACGGGTGGCTTGGATTCGGCGTGGATTTAAACAGGATTTCATTGATTGATTAAAGCTTTAAATGACGTCGTCAGCGGAGATTTACCGTTACGTTGACGTCATACTCCCGGAAATTTTCCATAAAATGCAGTGATGATCGAGGATATATGATAGAGCGTGCGATATACGACCTTCATATTATGTTTAAATTTAGTTGTGGTTAAAATGAGAGTTTGGGTATCGGTATTATACGCTCTTTTGTCACCAAGACTTGTGTTTACAGTAAAATTATGGAAATTGATAAACGTCGCAGCTAACATCACCCCCGTTGATTTTTTCTTCTAGTGTAGCATAAAACCAAGTCTGATTAATATACAGATCTAAATTTCATGTCGTTATTTTTAACAAGAAGATCTGACCGGTTTTAGTGGCAGGTCGCGTCAGATGTCATACGAGTGGCTTTTGCCTCTATGACGTCAGACATTTGATTAACCTATCACCGTTGATGTTTCTAGATGGTTACCCACAGCACCTCACTTTCCATAGGCTAATTCCTCACACCATCCAGAACGCAAGTTATATAACAACTCTTCCATGTCCTAGTGTAGTAAAGACAAGTAAAGCGAAATTATGAACTATAAAAAACGAAATGAAATAAGATCAGATTGCAATATACTGTTTCTGTCTGACATGGAACGTGGTGCCACCGAATCGTTTACCGCATCCGATGTGCGACATCTATTCTCTCGTGTTTGTTAATAACCAGCATACTTGCTATATTTTAGGATTTGAGCTGATAAAGAATAAATTAAAGATATGATTGCACTATTTTGCCTATACCGTTTTTTAGGACTTCGAATTTTGTCTAAAGGTTTGGATGCTTGTACTTGGTTTTATTTTATTAAGGGGGGGGGGGGGCTTTTTGAAATCTAGCCATCCCAAAATGCCCGAAACCCCAAGCGTTAGGCAAATGTGCGATGTGCATCGATCATTTTCACATCATCTATTTGTTGGGTATCGAAATTTCATTAAACATTTAAAATCAGTGTAATGAACAATGATCCACAATAGCCCAATTTATCTCTTAATGTATGTTTAAGTAAAATATTGATCTTGGGTATTTCCTATACCTGCTGTACTTACAAAGGGAACCAAGCGGAAAATCGGGATGACCATTTTCTGTCAACAACTGGAGCGAACCCACGAATTCCGGGCTAGCGAGCCAGACTACGTGAAGTCGTGTGGAAAACAGATCACTAAATATTCATGGGCCGTCACCCACGATTGTAGGGCGAAAGATATTTTTAGTCTTTCTCTCCCTTTCCCCTTTTCCCCCCTTTTGCATGGCGATGTTTGTTGACTTTTTGGTGTAGAATCGAAGAAAAGGGTTTAAAAATACATTTTCTGCCAGGTTTTGGTGAATATTCATGATTTTGAGGCGGAAGGATACAAGGGTTGTGAGGTTGGTTACGTTGAAAGGGGGGGGGGCGAAAATTGCTTGTTTAGTTGTCTCTACTTGCAGCCTGTGTATCTCAAGTTTTTCATGGTGAACCTCATACATGCTTTTGGGCCAGAGTTGGCCACATGTTGCTCCATCTGTGGCAGAAAGCGTTCTACCCAACGAATATTTGGTAAAAGGTTACAGCCGGTCTAAGAGACGAGAATTAACATTAAAGTCGATGGGGAAATAATTAGTGTTCTGTGGCCGTGTAGAGATGAACAGGTGATACTGATAGTGTTGCATTAAACATGACGCGGGGATACAGGCGTAATGTATGTCAAATATATATCAAGTGTAATGTACAACAAATATATATCAAGATCAATGTGCGTCAAATATATATCAAGAGTAATGTACGACAAATATACATCAAGAGTAACGTACGTCAAAAAATATGCGATTAGAAAATTTTCTGCATGTACTCCCCCTTTGACAATCAATTATTTACTGTTTTATACCCGTCACTTCGACTTCACACATATTCAGAATTTCTGTTGGTTTGGATATCCTGATAAACCTGCCGACTGTTTTCTCATCACATTCTAAAGTTCTCACGGTACATCCAAACACTCCGGGTAGAAATTTACACAGCTTCGAAGTTGGATTACCGACAGATGGATCTGAATCATACACCATTACACTCACATCAGAGAACCGTTCACCAACAACTGAAAGAGATACAAGATCAACTAGGAATAAAGGTGGTTTGTTTCGTCTTTTATTCTTTCATGAATGTCAAATACAGACGTGGTGTCATCAGTTTGACGCCCCATTATGTCAAATAATTGACAACCTGCTAAATCGCATATTCAGAAGGCCCACATACATATAACAGAATATCAGCATAGTTGATAGACCTTTATAGAGAGCATGAAATAGGCATACTCCGGGAGGAGCGCCATTCCAAGTCTTCTGAAACTAACATCACATCACTAATAATAAAGGGGTGGATCATTGACAGAGTGCACCCTAAACGTTGACAGTGCATCACCGGTGGCAAGGAGTTGAACCACCGACAAAGTGCACCCCTCCCTGTTTATAACACCTTGCCGATGGTATGGAATTAGACTAACGAAAGAGTGCACCCCTCAAAGTTTTACAAGCCAAATCCAAAGATTATTGGTTGGCTGTAATCAATCTGAATTCGACACCGGAAATTGGTATTCCAAATCGGAAGTCAATGAAAAATACTTCCAATCGCTTTAAATGTGTCATAGATGGGCCCAGCATGACGAAAAAACATGAAAATGGACGACTTCAAATTATGAAAATCCAACAATTATTGGCGGAGATTGCCATGTTCTCGTTCAGAGGAGTTCCGATTACAAAACTGCACCTCCCAGATGGATCAAGGGGTCGGAAAATTTAAGCCCCAACATTTTTGAATAGCCTGGTCCCTAATCAATCCAAAGCAGCAACAAAAAAAAAGTCAATTTTAGCAAACAAATCCCACGGGAGCTGTTTTTATGACATAAATATAACGACGATAAATATGAAGACGGTCCAGTTCGTTTTAACTGGAATTAACAAGGTGAGACACTTGAACGTTAACGTTAAAAAAGTGGAACTAGTGACTTACGGTGTTTATCATCATATCTGTTAGATATAGTTATACTTGTGATATCATACATCCATTCTAGATCAACTTGCCACCATGGATTATGGTCACCATCACGTGTGTGTTGACAACTATGAATCGTCTTGTGGTCGCCACTCCTAATTCCATCAACGGCCTTTAATGACTGGTAACTCCCTGAAACTGTTGAGCTCTGTTTCGTTGGTTTACTTAAAGCAATGTTGACGCCACCTGCAAAAAAAAAATGATCCATCAAATCTAAATATTCCAGTTGGGATGATTTCACAAGGCTAAGATTCAAAACTCATAGTATGTAGTCTATAATTAAAATTGTTTGTATCGTCGATAAGCTTTCCATACAGAGAGATTCTGATTCCCACTGCCACTTGTTTGATGTCAGACTGAAGCTAGACAATCATGACCTGCAATTGCTGACATGATGTCAGTGATGTTTAAATAAACGTGTATTCATCTTATAATGCACATGTAAAAGTCTTATACACGTGCTCGTTAAAAATATCTAAATAAACATGTATATACACTTTAAAATGTACACGTTAAAGTTCCAATTTCATATTTTCTAAGAAAGTCAAAACATAATTATTTATATGTTTTTTGCTCAAAAGGTTGTCAACTCACTATTTACGATCACGGGCAAAATTTCACAGGCGTTAAAATGGCTGTCACAGGCTGATTGAGGAAATAGTAACACAATTACCTCCCTTGTTTTCCCATTGCTCTCCATGGACGGCCATCTTCAAACGTTTGAATTTGAAGTTGAAAATGATATTGTTGCCAATTTCTCAACTGGCAATAGTGAATTATAGGATTATTCTTTAACAAGGTATTACTGTTTATAGGTACATAGGTACAATCTGTTTATAGGTTTATAGGTACAATCTATTTTAGGGCTTTATTTTAATACATTTTAAAAATATAACTTAAAAATATGCTATTGGAACCTTAAAGTCTTACACGTGTTTAAAATATGTATATTATATGGCTGCCTTACCTGGTAATTTCTTACATTCATATCTTTGATTACAGGTGTCACATGTTTCATTCACTAAAATAAAGTTCAAGTATGGACAATAAAATACTTTGTTAGTTGGATAATGAACTACATTTTATTGCCAATAAAATTGGCGATTGGGGCAAGTTCTGATAGATGTAAATAAATGTTTAATCGTTGTTGGAGAGAGGTAACCAAAGAAATAAACACAGAGAGAGGTTAATAAAGACAATAAAATGATGCAGTATATAAGCCAGTTACTGATATCGTAGAATATAGAAATAAAATGAAATGGGGTTTAACATCCTACTTTTCCGCACCTAACCTGGGCTAATGAAGACGGGCAAACGCCATACAGTGTACTATGAGGGGAATTTTGTCCGGGCAGCGGCGCTACGCCTACTTTTCTATCGAATTCAAACTGCCAAGGAATCTATACGTGCAGGTCAATGTGTACACAGGACCTCGGTTTTTCGTCCCATCCGAACGACTAGACAGATGTCTTTGTCAGGCCCTCCGTCCTGTATCATTGGCAAGGGGTGAAACCACGCCAGGAAATCTGGATGAACTTTCTCGGCCAATGCAGTGAACGAACACCCTACCTCCGGGCTAGCGAGCCAGCGTCTTACCCACTTAGCCACGTAAACAAAATAGTAAAGTGTGGAAACTCAGAAAGTATGTCCACTGTTTGTCGCGAATTTCGTACACGATGAATGGTCCATTTGCTGATTAAACTATTTTGCTAATATTATTTTTAAAGACTTCGAATTTTGTCTAATGGTTTGGATAATTCGTACTTGGTTTTATTTATTTAGCAAGTAGACTAGTGAGTTACTCAACATGGCAAACTGTACCGAAGATTAACTGCATTTCTGGACATGGTTTGCCATTCTTTAATTTCTTAAAATGTGGGGGTCCCCCCCCCCCGCCCCCACAAAAAAATGAAACGAACATAATTTGTAAACATTAGAAATAGAAATGAGGTTTAACGTCCACTCGACACGAACTAGGTCATTTTGGGACTAACATATGGATTCATTTTATTTCAATAATTCGCTTGCGCGTAGGGGGTCTTTAGCAGTGGGAGGAAACCGGAGTGCCCGGAGGAAACCCACGAGGTTGAGAAGGCGCCCCTATCTCCATGCCACATACGCTCACACCAGGGCCCGAAACCACAGCCACACGCCAGAGGTGACCCGCCAGCTAGAGGTCGAAGCGCGGCACTCTAGACCACTAGGCCATGCCAACCCCCCAATTTGTAAACATAAAGGGGCTTTGTGGCAGATAAGATAAGAAGTTGGCAGTTCTCTCTATCATAGTTCAAAAAAGATAGCGTACATAGAATAACGTACATAGAACATTTCAGTCTAATTGCTCCTCTGTTTAAGGAGGTATATTAGCTTTTGAATTTAAGGCTTGCCTTGTCACCATTACTTAATTCGGAACGTTAAAAAATTATCCATTGATTATCCATTTTTACATATGAATATCTTTGAAAAGAAAGGCATTCTAATTCGCTAAATTTCTCATGCTAGCGATGGCATCGAGGATTGTTTATGGTCTGGATACGTTAAACACATTATGCAAGAGCTAAATCTGCCTATTGTTTTTAGGCCCGAAATGTTATCTAAATAACGAATAAGACATTAATTAACTTATCCAGAACATAATCAACTCTCGGTGTCAACTCTAGTCTGTGATATTTACTGGATTAACACCCGATTTACTGTTCAACTTTCATTCATGATTTAATTATGAAATGGATAATCGAGATATTGTTGGGGTTTTTTTCGTACCGACGTTAGTAATGATGATCGTGACTACGTAGTTCATTAAATCGTTACTTTCTCGGTTCAGAGTTTACCAACTTGACTTGACATTTTAAGGAAATCCCCCTTCGGTTATCTAGTTTTTAACTATTATAGTGATAACTGCCAGATCTTTATCTAATCTCTTGTAATGTATCTTTAATCATGTCTAATTAATTATTCAAAAAACATTTCAGGCAGATTATGCTTGTTTCTTCAATTAACAATTCAGCATCACGTGGAATTGAATAGGTAGGCTACCACAATGAATTACTCAAAATGTGTTGTGCCATATTACGAGTTCACAAATAGGCTACCAACATTGCATGATAAAATGGAAAGCCATCGCCGAGGGAGAGAGAGAGAGAGAGAGAGAGAGGGGGGGGGAGACTCGACTCAAACTTGGTCATTTCAGGGCTAGGTAGCCTACCTATTCAATTCCACGTGATGCTGAATTGTTAATTGAAGAAACAAGCATAATCTGCCTGAAATGTTTTATGAATAATTAATTAGACATGATTAAATATACATTACAAGAGATTAGATAAATGCCTCAATAATTCAATTGCGCGTTGGGGTCTTTAGCATAGGCAGGAAACCAGGGGACCCAGAAAAAACCGACGAGGTTGGACAGACGGCCCAACACCTTGTCACGTACAATCAGGGTATCAATCAAAGCAGTCAGCGAAATATCGTCATTTTGCGGTCTCGGTGGATCAGGTAATATAATAAATCTGCAAGGTTCTCTCTGGGCAAGGTAATGAATGGTACAGTCCGGATTTACATTACAATAACTGACCCAAACCTTTTAAGAGAAACCCCACGCTAGTACACCCATTATCCGATAGAACAGACTTAAATACGTACCAGGTATTCCATACATTTCCAGTCCACATAGAGTCAAGAAGTTTGACCTTTCAATAGAAATCTTGACAAATCGTCCATGGACGCCATCTTTACACTTGATGATGTTTTTATCTGTATTGTAATCAACCACTGAAGCACAACAATTACCTTCTGAAGAATTATTTATTGTTGGATCAGAATCGTAGACTTCATAATTAACATCGTGGAGGCGTTCAGCTGAAACCAAAGATATACTGTTTTGCACAACGATGTTATGTCGTTATGTTATTGTAGACCAGGGGTCGGGTTGCTCAAAGCTCTGTTAAACTTTTAACGACCTGTTAACTCCATGTTAACGGATCGTTAACTTTAACGGGTATAAAGGTTGTTGCTGGAAGCACTGTTAACTTGAACGTGTCGTTAACTTGCCGTTATAGTTAACGGAGATGTTGGGGTCCGTTGTCTGTTTAACGGTGGCATAAGAGGGCTGTAGCATAAGTCATACATTATAAAGGGTTGGGCGATGGGAGGCTATTCCATTTTCTATAGGATTAAATTCTATTGTATTCTCCAGAATTCTGGGGGTCTGTAGAAAATAACGGCCCCAAATATTCTGTAGTAAAAATCCCATAATTTTTCACACAGATTTATGCTAAAATTTCGATAAGAAGAAATAAAGTATTCTATAGTAAATTCTCTTTTTGTCTTTAATTAAGTTTTGTCATAGAAGGTTTTGTGAACAGACTGCCTTGTTAGTTGTCCCATTGTCTCAGTTTCTTGTTAATACTAACTTCTATGAAGTTGTTATATACATCTAAATTTAAGATTCAGCCAATGAACAAACAGTCTTCTCTTGAATTAACTTTAATGAATCCGTTTACTAACGGATATCGAAATTAACTTTCCGGCAACAGAAATTTAATGGACCGTTAACAATCGACACGTTAGCAAGATAACGATCCGTTAGAGTTTAACGGATTGTTAAAATAACTTAATTTTGAGCCACCGGCCCCAGTTATTTAAGTTCTTGTAGACTGAACAAAACAAACTCATATTGATGTTTAAACAACCAAATTATCTAGAAATTATATATATATCTGCTATATTTTATATCTGCTGTTTATGATGTTCTTTTATTTTGGTGTGACTTCAGTGCAAGGATTTATGTTTTCTAGACTCATGCATTAACTTTGGCAATTTTTCATACGCTTATAATATTTTGACGGGGGTTTGATGGCCGAATGGTTAGCGCATGGGCGTTGCATAATAACTTCTGTCATTGAGTCAAGAGGCATAATATCATGTTATACCCGGTATCGTGTTATATCGTCATAAACCCACTAATCCTTTGTGTGCGCAACACCTAACATACAATAGTCATACTTACGATACTCAGCCTCGTTGTACACCACTATAAAACGAATTAGAAATGTGTCCATCAAATCAACAAGGAACCAGGGTTGGTAATCATATCTGTTGGTTTGAAAACAGGTACTTGGGTTGTTATCTAAAGCTGCTGGGAGCGGTTGCAATGTACCAACTGAGCTAGAAGATGGTGTTTTTAATCTGGCTAGGTTACTCCCTTCTGTAAATATAGGTAAACGATAGGAAACAAATGAAATGAGTTGTGAATCCTACTGTTCTGCCCCGACTGTGGCAATATGGACGGGCATAGGCCCATGCAGTGCTCTATGGTCGGAAATGTGATCGGACAGCGGCACTAAGCGGGCTTCGAACAATACGATACAAACTATTCTTGTAATCAACAAGAACAGTATAAATCTAATTGTTTAAAGGAATAAAATTGATACTGTTTTATATCGTGTTTTAATCTTTTAAATGTTTATGTTGCTGGTTCTAATGTCTCTTTTCAGCTAGATGATATCTGGGGTAGTTATCCTCTAGAAGAATTAAATTGCCGTATATGATTTTAAAGGTGAAATTGGTGAACTGTTTCAAAACACTGTTTTAACCTTATATTATATTGCCCTCACAGACAAACTTTAATTGGAAATAATCATACGGTTTTGGAAATAATCCAAAAGTCCATCTATGAGGATTTCAGTTAGAAAACTTCGCTTTACCGCATAAAGCAAGCGGATTTTATTTCACTACGTATGTTTCTCTATCTTCAATAATACCAGACAACAATCAGCTTACCCCACCCCCATGCTGGTCTCTGTTTTCACTTTAATTTTTTACGACAGCAAATTTTAGTACCATGGCATGTTTTAAGTGTTCCTCCTTCATTTAAATAACTTAATTAAATCAGCCTTTTTATTCTATGAATAAAATCTTACCAGTAATCACCAAGAAAACCCGCATTCCTGGGTCCGGATCTGCAGTAAGTTCCCTCACATTCCTTGTATAAAGATGACATTCTTTTCTTTGTTGATGAAAGGCAAACGCCACACAATGAGTTTCCCGGGTACAAACAAAGCCACACCTAACTTTAATATCTGTCGACACCATTTTTAGAGCGGAGTTTGGAATCACATCATCTAAAACATGTGTAAATCCCAACCAGTAACCGGGACAACTACAATTTAATTTGTTTACCAGGAATAAAATAATAAAAACTGCCAGAAGATCCTGAAACTGTGCAAACATTTCTGTAAACTTCGAACCGTTTCAAAACCCAACCGATTTCCTTAATGAAATATATAGCCCGTGCGTCTTAGAAAACAACAACATTCTGGTCAAATCGATAACATCCTTCGATCAATATTAGATAAGATACTCCTGATAATGTTAGTTACATGTAAACATATTTGGACTGTCGGTTCTTGAACGTACCAACATCGTTGTCAGATACACAAAGAGCATCACTAACGCTGAAAAATGCGTCCACATCCCTGAAGAGAATGAAATACGAAATTACTGTAAAATGACATGAGGCAAAGAGAGAGGGAAAGAGAGATAGGGTTTAACGTCCACTCGACACAAACTAGGTCATTTCGGGACTAACATATGATTTAATTTTATTTCAATAATTCGCTTGCGCAAATGTGTCTTTAGCAGTGGGAGGAAACCTGAGTGGCCGGAGGTAACCCACAAGGTTGAGAAGTCGCCCCTATCACCATGCCACATACGCTCACACCAGGGATCGAAACCACAGCCGCAAGCCAGAGGTGATCGGTCAGCTAGAGGTCGAAGCGCGACGCTCTAGACCACTAGGCCATCCCAAACCCCAAGAGGCAAAGAACGCTAGGCATTGGGTTTGCTCTGCCAAAATAAATAGTTGCTGGGATAAATATGCAAAGTTTCAAGATAATCCATTCCGAATTGCAGCCTGTAAATGATAATACAAAAATTGGATGTGGCTCAGCCCCTGGGCGTTGAATGTGGAACAATATAAATAGTTACCACCGTGTTATTGAAATTTGACGTGACCCTGCCCTGGGGCTCGGAACATAGCAGCGTGAAGCTAGCTTGTTGTTCGAATCGTACAACGAGGCAGTTTGTTGTTCGGTATTCGCGAATAACGAACAACGAGCTGGATTGTTGTTCGGTATTCGCGAATAACGAACAACGAACTGGTTTGTTGTTCGTTATTCACCAGATATGGAATTAGTTATAATATAATAAAGGAATTTGTGGTGGGGAATACGCCACAGGTGGCTTTTTATGAGCCTAAATGGATTATAACACTTCAAACTCTTGGGAATAGATTCTAACAACTTCTCTTTCTATCCGAAGAAAGAGCACTTTCATACTGGCGAATACCAAACAACGAGCTGGTTTGTTGTTCGGTATTCACCAGATATGGAATTAGTAATCTAATAAAATAAAATTTGTAGGGAACACGACGCAGGCGGGTTTTTACGAGCCTAACTAGATAATAAAACTTCAAATTTCTGGGAAATAGATTCTAACAACTTCTCTTTCTATCCGAAGAAAGAGCTGTTACATATTGTCGAATAACGAACAACGAGCCAGTTTGTTGTTCGGTATTGGCGAATAACGAACAACGAGCTGGTTTGTTGTTCGGTATTCACGAATACCGAACAACGAGCTGGTTTGTTGTTCGTTATTCACCAGATATGGAATTAGTAATATAATGAAAGAACTTTTGTAGTGAATACGCCGCAGGTGGGTTTTTATGAGCCTAACTGTATTATAAAACTTCAAACTTCTGGGAAATGGATTCTAACAACTTCTCTTTCTATCCGAAGAAAGAGCTGTTACATATTGGCGAATAACGAACAACGAGCTGGTTTGTTGTTCGGTATTCGCGAATAACGAACAACGAGCTGGTTGGTTGTTCGGTATTCACCGTATATGGAATTAATAATATAATAAAGGTACTTTTGTAGGGAATACGCCACGTCCTACTCCTAAACTGGGCTAATGAAGACGGGCATACGCCATACAGTGTGCTACTCTTATATCAAATTCTAACTGCCAAGGGATATTTTACGTACACGCTAATGTGTACACGGGACCTTTGTTTTTCGTCCCTTGTTAGGCCCTCCGTTCTGCATCACTTACAAGGATAAACCACACCGAAAAATTTGGATGAATTTCTCGGCCAATGCAGGGATCGATGACACTACCTCCTGACTAGGGAGCCAACGTCTTACCCACTTATCCCAAGTTCAAAGACGACCCATTAAGAAATGTGATCTATAGGCAAATACCGAGACACAAAGACAAAATGGGTGTGGGGTTGGGCAATCACCAAAAAACAATAAAGGTCATACTTAAGGGTGTGGAAAGTTTCAAAGGGATCTTTTTAGAATTGCGACCTGTAGGAGACAGAAACGACACACGAACATTGGGAGTGGCTCGGTCCCGCGGGGGTCGGGTATCTACCAAAAACAATAGAGGTCAGCCTTAGGGTGCAAGGACTAATTAAGTAAAAAAAACAGTTTGCAAGACGATCCATTAAGGATTGCGGACTGAAAGTGACATACAGACAAACAAAAAGAGACACCCAAATCGAAAATATGCGTGGCCTGCCCCTGGGGTTTGGGCATGCACCCCAAATGATAGGGATGTTTCTTAGGGTACAAAGAATAAGTATGCAAATTTCAAGATGATACTTTTAGAAATGCCTGTAGACGACAAACAAATACAAGAAATGGGTGGGGCTATGCATATGGGAATCGGGCATGCACCGAAAGCAGTAGAACGTTAAAAACCCTATTCAAATCCCTAAAACAAATACAAATTTACAAAGTGCAGATTCGATTCTTATGACCACAATTTTAAATAACATTACCAAACCTTCACTTAACTTTTTTTGTTAATCAGAGACAAATGTGAAAAGTGATCTATACCTATCATGCAATTGAACGATCATTTAGGTGTATCGAACTGCTGGTTTTGATAATGTATATTGAAGTAGCAACTCTGTATACACTTCTGTTTAAGGCACGATCTTATTTAAACATCTAATTAATTCAATATATTCTTTACAAGCTACACATGGTCTGTGTTTAACACTCGACAGAACTTCGTGACGTCAGAGGAAATACACAGTGCAGTTACAGATACCATAATTTATAAATAAACAATACCATGATGATGATCATTCCTGTCCATCTTCCCTAATTGTTGGACGCTATATAAACAGGAGTTTAATAACAGTTACGAAAACGAACACAGACGAACGGGGGGGGGGGCAGAGCAGAGACCAGTGGGTGGACTCGCCCGCGTTCAAACGCTGCCTTGGCAGAGGGGCTGAATGCTAGAATTAATATAGTTATGTATCGTCCAGATGAGTTCCTGTATATAGTTTAAGTACCTGTATTGCCGTTGTAATTATGTAGCTGTGTTATATTCTGTTCCGATGTAAATAAACTCTATATGTACAAACCTGATCTCTATTATCACTAAGATGACAATTTATACAAACTATGGAAAGCGCAACTCGGTTTTTATTTATATTTGACTTTCTTATAGAAAACACAACAGTGACAAAACGACTTGCAATTGTCTGGCACGTCTTCAAACCAAGTATAGTCTAAGTCACAACGGACATTGATATGAATGCGGACAATACAAGTTCAACTCCTATCGCCTTTTAGTTCCATATGCATACCTATTCGATTTATAATTAATAATTTTTAATCAAGATAACTGCCAAATCGAAGCCACGCATCTCTACTCAATGACAGGCTTTACAATCTAAAGCGCTAAATCTGTAGCATTACATTTATAGGTGCAACCCGGTATCCATTACCCACGTGACTCACTTAACAACTTTCTTTATCTCATAGATATGGACCTTGTTTGTGTTTTTTTGTCTTTATTAATGCTCTGCCATGCACTTGCTGTATCATTGTGTAAGTTCCCGATACATTTGGTGTAGTACTTTCTGGAAAACGCTGATAGAATAAGTTGCATCAGGGGCGGATCCAAGATTTTCCGAAATCCACTTGGGAGTGCGAAGCCGGACCCGTGATTTTTGTGTGGAAAAGGGGACTAATTTCATACTAGTACTGTAAATTACTATTTCCAACCAAAACTATTTTTGTTTTCCTTTCCCACGAGAATATATGACGTCAAAAATTGTTCGCCACCTCACAAAAAGCTGAAAATAACTATGACACGACAAACATACACATTGAAGGAGTGAACACAATAAATGTCCGAACTGGAAAAATTACTATAAACAATATAGATATTGACACTAAGGTTCCACAGACAGTAGTCCTATCAAGTGCCTTGGGACGTGATTATCAGTATTTGGTATTAAGTATTTCTTCCTATTTCATTGATAAATTTCACATTTTCCTAAAACTAATAGTTTCAAGTTGGTTATTCCAGACAACAACTTTAGCTATTTGTGTTATAGCATTTCAAATGGTTACAGCTTATTAAATTCAACACGAAAAGTTGGGTTTTTTTAAAATAAAGTTAACATAGTGATCATATATGTGTGGAAACTAAGCTATATATGGATATCGTCGCTTGCCAAATTGATACATTGTACAATGCGCGTGACATAAAAGTTGTATTTTACTAAACTATAGCATCTTTGTGTCCTGGGAATAAAACTGTCTAAACATATTGATTTCCCTTAAACTTTAATGAAACCATTATTTTGTAATTATGCATATCCTTTATTTGTGTTCTGACAATTTCATAGATACTATATTAGTAGATATAATACGGAACAATAGCGGCACGGATACATTGTTTTAACCACATTGTGTACTACAGAACAATAGCACCACCATTACTTTTTTCAAATCCAATATGTTAATGGACCACATGAAGCGAAACTGGTCAAATTAACTCATTAAAATGCAGCGTCCCATTTTGGGACATCGTTTCACAACGTAGAGTATGAATTGAAAATAATATAGTAATATAATGTGAATTTATCATTCATGAGAATGTGCCTAGATTGGCAACAATGGAGTCTATATTCTTAGTTGTGCATGCATTGTAAAATCGATTTTGATCATAATACTCTAACAGACATATACCGATTCCTTAATGATTCATAAGCTGAACAATCAAATAAAAAATGGTAAGCATCTACGTCAACTATTCTACACATTGGGCATAGTGATGAATTATTAACACGTAAACGGTGAAGATTGGTCGCTAGTGGTAATTGATGTATCCTGCTTTATTGCTCCCGATAACTAGCGATTTGGCTGCTGTATTTAAAGCGATAATTTCATATTTTCAAAGAAAATCAAAACATAATTATTTCTATGTCTTTTGCTCAATAAGTTGTTAACTCACTATTATCTCCCCATGCAATAGTTATCTTCAAACGTTTGAATTTAAAGTTGAACATGATATTTTTGCCAATTTATCAACTGGCAATAGTGAATGATGGGATTAATAGGACTATTCTTTAACAAGGTAGGACTGTAAAAAGATGCCATCAAAATTTAAGGCTTTATTTCAATACATGTTAAAAATATAACTTAGCAATATGAAATTGTAGCTTTAAGTAAATAACGCATAGTATGGCGGTTCAGTCTGCTGTACGATTTAATATAATAATATACTATATATATGGAAAATAATGACAAATAAAAGAATAGGGACCTACACAACCATTACTAACAATGACAGTGTACATCAATCAATTAAATTAATGTCTAAATATTTAATGTCACGTATTTTGTCTTCTATAAATGGTTTAATTTCTTTTAACTGTTTTGTTCTGTGTTGCTACTGGCTCTTCTTTCTCTTTTCAGGTAACGTTTATCTGGGGAGAGTCAGGCGCAAGGAAACCCCAAATGGAATGCCTTTATTTTTGGTGGAAGTGGGTGCTAAACTTTAGAAACGAACGAACCTATTACAGGACTTTAACTTTTAATCATAAATATCTTATTGGACGAACATTTTTTAAATATTCAACGGGCCCGGTTTTGTGGTTTTTACTGCGATAACTTAAAGTATATACGGTTACATCAGCTCCATTTGGTTCAAGCATTATGTGCTTGTATGTAACTTGAATTTCGAGAATTTAAAATTGCGTCACTTAGCCAACGTCTTACTAACTTAACCACCGTGAACTAGGTTTTAACGTCATAGGTTTCTGCTATAACCCGAATAACGAAGGCCGACACTAGGCACTACGCATACTCTTTGTCGAATTCAAGGTATCTTTTACGTACATACAAAATTGTACACGGGTCCTCGGATTATCGTCTCACTCGAACGACCTTACGCTGTACCGTGCCGGGCGTCTGGTCATGCCCCACTGATCAATGAGTCCCCAATTATACACATAGAATCACATGTTTAGTGCATTAAAGCCCGGATGGGGCTGACATAATACTTCATTATTGACCGGTTGGAAAATGAAATGAAATGAAATGGGGTTTCACGTCCTACTCTTTTTGCACCTAACCTGGGCTAATGGAAGACGGGCATATACGCCATACAGTGTTCTATAAGGGAAATTTTGCCCAGACAGCGGCGCTATGGCCTACTCTTATATCGAATTCCAACTGCCAAGGGATCTTTTACGTGCACTCCAATGTGTACACGGGACTTCGGTTTTTCGTCCCATCCGAACGACTAGGCAGCTGTCCTTGTCAGGCCCTCCATCTGCATCAATGACAAGGGAAAATCACGCCGGAAAATCGAGATGAACTTTCTCGGCCAATGCAGGGATCGAATGCCCGCTTGGAGCAGAGGTGTCCAAAAATAAACTGCATTTCATTTATTTATTAACTGGATGTACATATTACATACGTGAACAAATGGGCTTTAGAATCATGATTAAAGCGACATTACGAAAGGTTAGATATCGGCGATACAATAACACCATAGCCTCGATTGTCATTGTTAACGTTGTTACGATAATAACCATTCTCAATTATTCATTATAATGTTTTTTTAAAATATAGATGTGACGTCACTCTTTGATGTTGGCGTACCATTATTGGAAATAATCGTAAGGGCAACTTGCCAGTAGTACTTTATTTATACCAGTGAAATATTGGACTAGTGTGACGTATTTCACTGTAAAAACACGTGCGGGGTGTCAGTATTTTAAGTGGTTTAATGGTTTCGAGCTTAAGACATTGCGTAATATATTGTACAAACACAATATATTACTTAATGTCTCGCTCTCGGCCATTAAACAATATACCTATTCAACGACCGCTGAACCGACGATCGGATTCAAATCTGGAAACTTGGACCCAGCAGATGGCACCGAGAGTTAGTCATGGTCATATTAATACATGTCTAATTAATAGTGTCTATAACATTTCGGAGGGTCGGATGGCAGAATGGTTAGCACGTGCGCGCTATATCATGAGGTCTGTCATTGAGTCAACTGGCATTTTTTCGATTCCCCGGGTGTACGTGACAAAGAGTAGGGTCGCCTTCCAATCTCGTGGGTTTCTTCCGGGTCCTCCAGTTTCCTCTCACTGCTAAAACCCTAACGTGTGGGTAAATTGAACCATATGTTTGTGTCAAGTGGATGTTACCCCCCCCCCTCTCCCTCTTTCTTATATAACATTTGTGGCCCAAAGAAACACCTGTCGGATGTAGAGCTTACATAATACAACTCTGTAGACCCACGGGTGGCTTGGATTCGGCGTGGATTTAAACAGGATTTCATTGATTGATTGAAGCTTTAAATGACGTCGTCAGCGGAGATTTACCGTTACGTTGACGTCATACTCCCGGAAATTTTCCATAAAATGCAGTGATGATCGAGGATATATGATAGAGCGTGCGATATACGACCTTCATATTATGTTTAAATTTAGTTGTGGTTAAAATGAGAGTTTGGGTATCGGTATTATACGCTCTTTTGTCACCAAGACTTGTGTTTACAGTAAAATTATGGAAATTGATAAACGTCGCAGCTAACATCACCCCCGTTGATTTTTTCTTCTAGTGTAGCATAAAACCAAGTCTGATTAATATACAGATCTAAATTTCATGTCGTTATTTTTAACAAGAAGATCTGACCGGTTTTAGTGGCAGGTCGCGTCAGATGTCATACGAGTGGCTTTTGCCTCTATGACGTCAGACATTTGATTAACCTATCACCGTTGATGTTTCTAGATGGTTACCCACAGCACCTCACTTTCCATAGGCTAATTCCTCACACCATCCAGAACGCAAGTTATATAACAACTCTTCCAGGTCCTAGTGTAGTAAAGACAAGTAAAACGAAATTTTGAACTATAAAAAACGAAATGAAATAAGATCAGATTGCAATATACTGTTTCTGTCTGACATGGAACGTGGTGCCACCGAATCGTTTACCACATCCGATGTGCGACATCTATTCTCTCGTGTTTGTTAATAACCAGCATACTTGCTATATTTTAGGATTTGAGCTGATAAAGAATAAATTAAAGATATGATTGCACTATTTTGCCTATACCGTTTTTTAGGACTTCTAATTTTGTCTAAAGGTTTGGATGCTTGTACTTGGTTTTATTTTATTAAGGGGGGGGGGGGGGCTTTTTGACTTCTAGCCATCCCAAAATGCCCGAAACCCCAAGCGTTAGGCAAATGTGCGATGTGCATCGATCATTTTCACATCATCTATTTGTTGGGTATCGAAATTCCATTAAACATTTAAAATCAGTGTAATGAACAAAGATCCACAATAGCCCAATATATCTCTTAATGTATGTTTAAGTAAAATATTGATCTTGGGTATTTCCTATACCTGCTGTACTTACAAAGGGAACCAAGCGGAAAATCGGGATGACCATTTTCTGTCAACAACTGGAGCGAACCCACGAATTCCGGGCTAGCGAGCCAGACTACGTGAAGTCGTGTGGAAAACAGATCACTAAATATTCATGGGCCGTCACCCACGATTGTAGGGCGAAAGATATTTTTAGTCTTTCTCTCCCTTTCCCCTTTTCCCCCCTTTTGCATGGCGATGTTTGTTGACTTTTTGGTGTAGAATCGAAGAAAAGGGTTTAAAAATACATTTTCTGCCAGGTTTTGGTGAATATTCATGATTTTGAGGCGGAAGGATACAAGGGTTGTGAGGTTGGTTACGTTGAAAGAGGGGGGGGGGGCGAAAATTGCTTGTTTAGTTGTCTCTACTTCCAGCCTGTGTATCTCAAGTTTTTCATGGTGAACCTCATACATGCTTTTGGGCCAGAGTTGGCCACATGTTGCTCCATCTGTGGCAGAAAGCGTTCTACCCAACGAATATTTGGTAAAAGGTTACAGCCGGTCTAAGAGACAAGAATTAACATTAAAGTCGATGGGGAAATAATTAGTGTTCTGTGGCCGTGTAGAGATGAACAGGTGATACTGATAGTGTTGCATTAAACATGACGCGGGGATACAGGCGTAATGTATGTCAAATATATATCAAGTGTAATGTACAACAAATATATATCAAGATCAATGTGCGTCAAATATATATCAAGAGTAATGTACGACAAATATACATCAAGAGTAACGTACGTCAAAAAATATGCGATTAGAAAATTTTCTGCATGTACTCCCCCTTTGACAATCAATTATTTACTGTTTTATACCCGTCACTTCGACTTCACACATATTCAGAATTTCTGTTGGTTTGGATATCCTGATAAACCTGCCGACTGTTTTCTCATCACATTCTAAAGTTCTCACGGTACATCCAAACACTCCGGGTAGAAATTTACACAGCTTCGAAGTTGGATTACCGACAGATGGATCTGAATCATACACCATTACACTCACATCAGAGAACCTTTCACCAACAACTGAAAGAGATACCAGATCAACTAGGAATAAAGGTGGTTTGTTTCGTCTTTTATTCTTTCTTGAATGTCAAATACCGATGTGGATCCATGAGTTTGGCGCGCCATTATGTCAAATAATTGACAACCTGTTAAATGGCATATCCGGAAGGCCTGCCAAGGACAGGTGTCTAGTCGTTCGGATGGGACGACATCCTGTGATGTTAACGTACCATTATGTTAAATAATTGAAAACCTGTGTATATTATATGAACTATTTGAATAACATTCAGATGTAATTGAAATGCACGTGTGGGATAATGTATCAGTACTTTAAGTTGCTAAATGGTCTCAGTTTATATCACACCACCACCCCCTCAAGTGTATATAAACTGTTGGCAGGGTGCCCCCCCCCCCCCACCCAGGGTATATAAACTGTTTACCAATGGCAATGAGTTGAGCCACTGACGGGGTGCACTCTTCAAGTGTAAATCAGATCACCGGTGGTAAGGACCTGGACTATTGACAGAGTGTACCTCATCAACTGATGGTAAGGAGTTGAACCAGGGCCGTATCTAGCGGCAGTGCAGGGGGTACATACATCCGTGTGTTCATAGCCAACTCCCGATGGCAAGGAGTTGAAACACCGACAAAGTACACCCCCACGTCCATATCACATCACTGATGTAAGGGGTTAAACCACCGACGGAGTGCACCCCATCCACGTGTATGTCATATCACGGATGGCAAGGAGTTAAGCCACCTACCGAGTGCACCCCTCCACGCACGTGTAGATCATATCACGGATGGCAAACAGTTAAACCACCGTCAGAGTGCACCCCCCCCCCACGCACGTGTAGATCACATCACGGATGACAAACAGTTAAACCACCGACACGCACGTGTAGATCACCCCTCCACACACGTGTATATCACATCACTGATGGCGAGGAGTTGAACCACCGCCAAAGTGCACCCCTCCACGTTCGTGTAGATCACATCACTAATGATAAAGGGGTGGACTATTGACAGAGTGCACCCTAAACGTTTACAGTGCATCACCGGTGGTGAGGAGTTGAACCACCGACAAAGTGGACCCCTCACTGTTCATAACACATCGCCGATGGTAAGGAATTAGACTAACGAAAGAGTGCACCCCTCAAAGTTTTACACCCAATATTACACCTGAAGGTTTAGAAAATGTTACCCTTATTTATAAAGCTATAATTTCATATTTTTTAAGTTATATGTTTAAAATGTATTTAAATAAAGCCTTAAAATAAATTGTATCTATAAACAGTCTTACATTGTTAAATCCTAGTAATCCTATGATTCACTATTGCCAGTTGAAAAATTGGCAAAAATATCATTTTCAACTTCAAATCCAAACGTTTGAAGATAACTATTCCGTGTGAGGAATAGAAAAACAAGGGAGGTAATTATGTTATTATTTCCGAAATGAATGGGTTTCAAAAGCGGAAAATAATGCCTATGATCTTACAATTGTGAGTTGACAACCTTTTGAGCAAAAGACATAGAAATAATTACGTTTTGACTTTCTTATAAAATATGAAATCCTCACTCTAAGTGTAACACTCATAAAATATTTTTTTATCTGACGGTTATGCGCTTGAGCATTCCACCTCAACGACGATAAAATATGAAGACGCTAGTCGCTAGGCCACTTCACCTCAACGACGATAAATATGAAGACGCTATAGTGTAGTATGACATGTCATCCCGTAGGATTTGTATGCTAAAATTGGATTTTATTCCGTGTGAGGAATAGAAAAACAAGGGAGGTAATTATGTTATTATTTCCGAAATGAATGGGTTTCAAAAGCGGAAAATAATGCCTATGATCTTACAATTGTGAGTTGACAACCTTTTGAGCAAAAGACATAGAAATAATTACGTTTTGACTTTCTTATAAAATATGAAATCCTCACTCTAAGTGTAACACTCATAAAATATTTTTTTATCTGACGGTTATGCGCTTGAGCATTCCACCTCAACGACGATAAAATATGAAGACGCTAGTCGCTAGGCCACTTCACCTCAACGACGATAAATATGAAGACGCTATAGTGTAGTATGACATGTCATCCCGTAGGATTTGTATGCTAAAATTGGATTTTATTTGTTGGTTCAAATTTTCCCACCCTTTTGAAATCAGGACCCCTATGAACGAAGACATGGCTATCTCCGCCAATAATGGTTGAATTTTCATGATCTGAAGTTCATTCTTGTGTTTGTTCATCATGCAGACCCCATCTATCATACACTTGAAGTGATTGGAAGTAGTTTTCAATGACTTCCGGTGGTGAATACCAATTTCCGGTGTCAAACTCGGATTGATTTCAGCCAATAATCTTTGGATTTTCATGATCTAAAGTTAATTCTGTTTTTTTTTTCAGTGTATCTTTAAGTGTATCATAGATGGGGTCGGCATGATGAAAAAAAAACCAGAATGAACTTCATATCATGAAAATCCCAAGATTATTGGTTGGGTGAAATCAATCTGAGTTCGACACCGGAAATTGGTATTCCCCACCGGAAGCCAATGAAAAATACTTCCAATCGCTTTAAATCCCAAGATTATTGGTTGGCTGAAATCAATCTGAATTCGACACCGGAAATTGGTATTCCCCACCGGAAGTCAATGAAAAATTCTTCCAATCGCTTTAAATGTGTCATAGATGGGCTCGGCATGACGAAAAAACATGAAAATGGACGACTTCAAATCATGAAAATCCAACAATTATTGGCGGAGATTGCCATGTTCTCGTTCAGAGGAGTTCCGATTACAAAAATGCCCCTCCCAGAGGGATCAAGGGATTCGGAAAATTTAAGCCCCAACATTTTTGGATAGCCTGGTCCCTAATCCACCCAAAACAGCAACAAAAAAAATCAATTTCAGCAAAATAATCCCACGGGAGCTGTTTTTATGACATAAATATAACGACGATAACTATGAAGACGGTCCAGTTCGTTTTAACTTGAACGTTAACGTTTAAAGAGTGGAACTAGTGACTTACAGGGTTTATCATCATATCTGTTAGATATAGTTATACTTGTGATGTCATACATCCCAACCAGATCTACTTGCCACCATGGAGTGTGGTCACCATCAGTTGTGTGTTGACAAGTATGAATCACCCTATGCTCGCCACTCCTAATTCCGTCCACGGCCTTAGTTGACTGGTAACTCCCTGAAACTGAGCTCTGTTTGGTTGGTTTACCTAAAGCAATGTTGACGCCACCTGAAAAATGATCCATCAAATCTAAATATTCCAGTTGGGCTGATTTCACAGGGCTAAGATTCAAAACTGATAGTTAAAGTAAATTGTTTGTATCATCGATAAGCTTTCCCTACAGAGAGATTCTGATTCCCACGGCCACTTGCTTGATGTCAGACTGAAGCTGATGAATCTGAACAATCATGACCTGCAATTGCTGACATGATGGCAGTGCCATTTAAATAAATGTGTATTCATCTTATAATGCACATGTAAAATTCTTATACACGTGTTCTTTAAAAATATCTAAATAAACAAAATGCACACGTTAAAGTCTTACACATGTTTAAAATGTGTATTTGATATGACTGCCTTACCTGGTAATTTGTATGTAATATAGCTGCCTTACCTGGTAATTTCTTACATTCATATCTTTGATTACAGGTGTCACATGTTTCATTCACTAAAATAAAGTTCAAGTATGGACAATAAAATACTTTGTTAGTTGGATAATGAACTACATTTTATTGCCAATAAAATTGGCGATTGGGGCAAGTTCTGATAGATGTAAATAAATGTTTAATCGTTGTTGGAGAGAGGTAACCAAAGAAATAAACACAGAGAGAGGTTAATAAAGACAATAAAATGATGCAGTATATAAGCTAGTTACTGATATCGTAGAATATAGAAATAAAATGAAATGGGGTTTAACGTCCTACTTTTCCGTACCTAACCTGAGCTAATGAAGACGGGCAAACGCCATACAGTGTACTATGAGGGGAATTTTGTCCGGGCAGCGGCGCTACGCCTACTTTTCTATCGAATTCAAACTGCCAAGGAATCTATACGTGCAGGTCAATGTGTACACAGGACCTCGGTTTTTCGTCCCATCCGAACGACTAGACAGATGTCTTTGTCAGGCCCTCCGTCCTGTATCATTGGCAAGGGGTGACACCACGCCAGGAAATCTGGATGAACTTTCTCGGCCAATGCAGTGAACGAACACCCTACCTCCGGGCTAGCGAGCCAGCGTCTTACCCACTTAGCCACGTAAACAAAATAGTAAAGTGTGGAAACTCAGAAAGTATGTCCACTGTTTGTCGCGAATTTCGTACACGATGAATGGTCCATTTGCTGAATTTTGTCTAATGGTTTGGATAATTCGTACTTGGTTTTATTTATTTAGCAAGTAGACTAGTGAGTTACTCAACATGGCAAACTGTACCGAAGAGTAACTGCATTTCTGGACATGGTTTGCCATTCTTTAATTTCTTAAAATGTGGGGGTCCCCCCCCCGCCCCCACAAAAAAAATGAAACGAACATAATTTGTAAACATTAGAAATAGAAATGAGGTTTAACGTCCACTCGACACGAACTAGGTCATTTTGGGACTAACATATGGATTCATTTTATTTCAATAATTCGCTTGCGCGTAGGGGGTCTTTAGCAGTGGGAGGAAACCGGAGTGCCCGGAGGAAACCCACGAGGTTGAGAAGGCGCCCCTATCTCCATGCCACATACGCTCACACCAGGGCTCGAAACCACAGCCACACGCCAGAGGTGACCCGCCAGCTAGAGGTCGAAGCGCGGCACTCTTTTTTTTTTTTTTTTTTTTAATATTTAATTCAAAAAAAAATATTGCACACATACAGACAGATATTACAAAATCAAAACAATAAAAGTTACATCATCTTAAAGGCGCCATCTAATTAAATTTGACATGGACTTTGTCATTAATTTCTATGTAAGAATTCATTGAAAATAGTAATAAATATTTATGTCGATTACCATGCGTTGACATATATTGATATAAGTAATTCATGTGTTTAGTAAGAAGTGTTTTAAATAATATACACAAATCTACCCTGGTGGCTTCATTTAAAAACAGACCTCTCCGTTTGATAATAGCTAATCTAGCAAACGAGAAAATAAAAATTAAAAACAGGTTATTGGCTTCATTTAGCACAGGATAGCCAAACAGTAACCACTGATGAAAGTCATCCATTCCAAAACCCGAGGATTGGAAAAACACCTCTATAAAATCTAAAATCAATTCATGCAAATTCTTAACAGACTTGCAATCTAAAATCATGTGCTCTAAATTTTCAATAGAATCTTTATCACAGAATTTACAATGAGGATTATTTATTTTACCAATATTATGAAGCTTCTCATTGGTCCAAATAATGTTATGAACAATCCTATAATCAGTATCTAACGATTCTGAACTTTTATTTATAGTAAAAACAGACTTCCAGACCACTGGCCAGTTCATGTCGTACCCTTGGTGCTGCCAATAAGATTGGCAGACAGGGGGTTCAAAATATTTATCCCTTAATACACTATAGACCAACGACGTATTTAATTGACAGATATCATAGGTCTTATCATTAATATTAAGTTCCAAATCTAATTCATACCGTAAAATATGACTCTGGGAGCGAATTATTTTAATCCAGGACACTGGCAAACATTTGAGAATCAAATTATATTGTTTTTCAACTTTTTCATATTTACAATCTGGTAACGATTCTCTAACTAGTTCAAATATAGCGTCAACTGATAAAAACCCTGCGATAAAAATATAACATAGATCAGAAACTTTGACTAAACCGGCTTCTATAAAATCACCAAAATATAAAGTTTTATCATCATATACAATCTGTGGATTATCAAATAATGGCTGATTGAGGATATCATTATAATTATCAGCTACTGGCCTTTTACCATTATAAAAATCATTCCACGAAATCAACATAGACCTATAGAAAGATGGCAATACCTTTAAAGCAGGTTTAGAATAGTTAATAAATAATAATTCAAATGAACACAAATAATTCTTATAAAGTTTTAAAAAATAGGACATAAAATATTTCCAGATGAAATTATTTGGACAGGATAAATATTTAGATAGCCAGTGTAGCCTAAAGGCTTTCTGTTTTAAAATAACAGAATTCAGATTAAGGCCCCCAATGTCAGTACTACCTAAAATAGATCTCCCCTTAATAAGGGGTGGTTTACCATTCCAAATAAAGGATCTAATAGACTTTTCTATACGATCTTGGGCCCATTGTGGAATTTCTACAACCCTTAATAGATACCATAAAGTTGATAGACACATGATGTTTACAATTAAAACTTTGCCACGTAACTGAAGCCCTCTCTGTCTCCAGAGATTAAGTATTCTGCCAATTTTATTAACCTTGGAATCCCAATTTGATCGTTCACACATAGCTTCATCCGGACCCAAATACACACCGAGGAACTTTGCCGCTCCATGTAAAACTCTAACTGATAAACAATCAGGATTCGGAACAGAGGCACTGCCGGCTAATAACAGTTCAGATTTCTCGGCGTTAATTTTGGCTCCCGAACCCGAACAATAAATTCCAACTGTGGATAGGGCTTCATTTACGGAATCTAAATTAGATAAAGACAAAGTTGTGTCATCAGCGTGTTGAAACACGGTTGAATTATAATCACATCCAGGAACAGTAAAACCCTTGATATTCTCATTAGATTTAATAAGTGAATTTAATGGAACTGAGGTTAATACATATAACAAGGCCGAAATTCCACATCCTTGGCGAACAGAGCGAAGGATAGGGAATGATAAAGAGACATGCCCGTTTACCTTTACCGAACTTCGAATATCTTTATACAAGATTTTAATAGAATTGATAAATTTCTCACCAAATCCAAATTTATGTAATAAATTGAACATATAATCATGGGAAACCCTGTCAAATGCTTTCTCAGCATCTAATTTTAAAAGATACAGAGGGAGATCTTCAAGTTCAGCAAAGGAAATAATGTCCCGTATGTTAAGAATGTTGGTAGCAATATCTCTGCCGGGAACACAACAAGACTGATCAGGCGATACAAGATCAGCTACTACTGTTTTTAATCTAAGAGCTAGTGTCCTGGAGAAGATCTTGTAATCCACATTTAAGAGACTTATGGGTCTCCAATGACGTAATTCTGTTTTATCGCCACGCTTTTTGAAAAATAGCGAAATTGTCCCTCTCTTCATGGAATTACTGAGCTCGCCTAACTCCTGCATATTAGAAATAACTTGAAAATAATATTGACCTAAAATGTCCCAAAAATGCAGATAAAATTCGACAGTAAGTCCGTCCGGACCGGGTGATTTCCCTTTCTTCATACCCTTTAAAGAATTGTACAATTCATGAATCGAAATATCAGAATCACAATATTTAGATTTAGCTTCATCTAACTGATCAGTAATTAAATCAAATAACTTATTTTGATTGACCTCACTAATTGGTTCATTTGTATATAATTTTGTGTAAAATTTAACACATTCTTCAAGAATTTCAGGAGTTGAATTCACAATAGAGCCGTCAGATTTTTTCAAAATCTTAACAATATTACTCTCCTGTTTAAATTTTTCTAAATTAAGAAAATAACGTGAACATTTGTCTGTATCAAGAGCATCGCGGGTTTTTGATCTAAGTATGGCCCCGTCACATATCTGTTTTTCATATTGATCAAGTTTATTCTTTAGTTCATAAATTTCGGAATAGTCGTAATCTTTAACTGTATTGGCTTTAGTATAATGAAAATTTAACGCAGTCTGAATCTGCCAGAAATCATCCTGCTCTTGTTTTCTTCTTTTCTGGGCATGTAAAATACTAAACTGTTTTATACGATACTTCAAATTGTCCCACCATATTAACTGTTCAGTTTTATATAAAGGACAGGCAAGGGATTTGCTAATTAATGATTTAACACCTTCACAATATTCATGTTCTTTAAGATACTTATTGTTAAAGATCCACAATCCAGGCCCTTTATCATAATTGTTAAAATTAAGAATTGCAGTAACGAAACTATGATCACTAGCTGTAGTATGGGATATAAAACAATAAGATATGAACATCAGCATCGATGAAGTGGTAAATATATAGTCCAATCGAGACTGCTTCAACACACCTTGTACGAATTGTTGACGCGTAAAAGTATCTTTGCCTGGATTTTTCCTTCGCCAAATGTCAAATAAATTATTAGTAGAGGCAAAATCAAAGAGATCCTTGGTTGATCCACCGTAAGCAGACATATTTTTAGATCGATCAGAAAATCCGTTCATGACGTCATTGAAATCTCCACAAACAACAGAATTTCCAGATATTCTGTCAAAGAACTCTCTCCTATCTTTCTGAATATTCGGCGCATAAATACATATAAGTTTAAAGGCACATTCATTAATTTTAACATCACATTCAAGATATCGACCATCATCGTCAGAGTAAACAAAATTACAGTTTTCAGTGTATTTTTTGGACACAAATAAAGCACAGCCTTTAAAACCATGTTTACTATTTGAAAAATAAATATCACCACTCCACAGATGTTTATAAGAATTAATAAAATTGTCGTCCCAATGAGTTTCTTGAACGCACACAAAATCTAAACTTTTGCTCTGAAAATTAGCTATTAAATTACTGAATTTATTCACGTTCGTAAGGCCGTTGACATTAATTGTAGCTACTTTAACCATTAAAATATAAAGTAAGAAGAAGGTTAACATGATGTTATCTTAGATATTTTATTTTGATTTATCGTTAAGGGCACTTTCAATCGAAACTTTCATACGATCACCCACAAGTGGATTTATGACCACTTTCTTAATTTTACCAATTTTACTTTTTAAGGGATTATAAGCAACGGATTTTCTATTGCGCCGAGGATATGGTGACTTACGTTCTGTTGAATCCCCCCTAGACACCTGACTGTAATTAGAATCTTCTACTTCAAATTCACTATCATCATCAACCGTTTTATCAATATCAACTTCATTTTCACTTATTGGCCTATCATATAAGTTGCCAATAACATTAGCAGCTTGATTAACATCTGAATTTAATTTATCACACATAATAATATTATCTACAGATCCACATGCATCAGTTGGGGTTCCTACTTCAATGACATCAGCAACATTGGGATTGTGGACAATAACTTTTATTGCTTCATCATCAGACACTTCTGTCTTATTCGCATTACCGTCATCATTACTGTTATCATTACTGTTAGGTATTTCCGCACGTGCCTCAACTGTTGGGGTAAATATGTCATCGTCACGTTCATCCACGACACACTCACATTTCCAATCAAATTCATTACACCTCTGACACAACACCGACGCACACCTTCTTTTACCGTGACCGGCTTGTTTACACCTAAAACACTTAAATTCAGGACATTGGGCAACTACATGGCCGAATTGTAAACACAGGAAACAAACCCTTTCTTGATCATTATGGCGAATACTGTACGACACACCATCAAAACTGGTAGCATATGGTAAACTTGAAATGTTTGGGGGAAAATCAACTTTAATAAAGCGGGTACCATCATATTTTCTTTTTCCATCGATATCGATCGTTTTCCTGTGAAGGGGTCCAACGGGTGTAACACCCCAATTCTCTAACTTTTTATAAATGTCATCATCTGAGATATAAACGGGCAAATGCATAAAAGATACTACCTTCACTTTTGAATCTACGAATTTACAGGGTAGACCCTCATCACCACACACCAAACCATCATCAGCTAACTGTTTCGCACTGTTACGATTAACTATAGTAACATCATATGAATCACTGCACGGAACACATGCGAGAACTGAATCAACGCCAAGTTTTTCTTCAACTAAAATAATAATGTCACGCGCACGATATTTCTTAACATCATTCACAAGAACCTTCACCGTGTTGTCCTTTATCAACAGCTGAACATCCGCCATATTGTTTAAACAATTTGACTGAAGCTGACTTCAGCCGGGCCAAAAGGCCCATAAAATAGTCACAAAAAGAACAAAATTGAAAACTATTACCTTAATACTGAAGAAAAAGTTTATACACACATTTTTGTTCAATTTATATACTTATTTGACTTTAAATAACTTCGATTATCATCGATTTACATCATTTTATTTCAATAATTCGCTTGCGCGTAGGGGGTCTTTAGCAGTGGGAGGAAACCGGAGTGCCCGGAGGAAACCCACGAGGTTGAGAAGGCGCCCCTATCTCCATGCCACATACGCTCACACCAGGGCTCGAAACCACAGCCACACGCCAGAGGTGACCCGCCAGCTAGAGGTCGAAGCGCGGCACTCTAGACCACTAGGCCATGCCAACCCCCCCAATTTGTAAACATAATGGGGCTTTGTGGCAGATAAGATAAGAAGTTGGCAGTTCTCTCTATCATAGTTCAAAAAAGATAGCGTACATAGAATAAAGTACATAGAACATTTCAGTCTAATTTCTCCTCTGTATAAGGAGGTATATTAGCTTTTGAATTTAAGGCTTGCCTTGTCACCATTACTTAAGAAGTCGGAACGTTAAAAAATTATCCATTGATTATCCATTTTTACATATGAATATCTTTGAAAAAAAAGGCATTCTAATTCGCTAAATTTCTCATGCTAGCGATAGCATCGAGGGTTGATTATGGTCTGGATACGTTAAACATACATTATGCAAGAGCTAAATCTGCCTATTGTTTTTAGGCCCGAAATGTTATCTAAATAACGAATAAGACATTAATTAACTTATCCAGAACATAATCAACTCTCGGTGCCAACGCTAGTCTGTGATATTTACTGGATTAACACCCGATTTACTGTTCAACTTTCATTCATGATTTAATTATGAAATGGACAATCGAGATATTGTTGGGGTTTTTTCGTACCGACGTTAGTAATGATGATCGTGACTACGTAGTTCATTAAATCGTTACTTTCTCGGTTCAGAGTTTACCAACTTGACTTGACATTTTAAGGAAATCCCCCTTCGGTTATCTAGTTTTTAACTATTATAGTGATAACTGCCAGATCTTTATCTAATCTCTTGTAATGTATATTTAATCATGTCTAATTAATTATTCAAAAAACATTTCAGGCAGATTATGCTTGTTTCTTCAATTAACAATTCAGCATCACGTGGAATTGAATAGGTAGGCTACCACAATGAATTACTCAAAATGTGTTGTGCCATATTACGAGTTCACAAATACCAACATTGCATGATAAAACGGAAAGCCATCGCCCAGGGAGAGAGAGAGAGGGGGGGAGACTCGACTCAAACTTGGTCATTTCAGGGCTAACATATGCCTCAATAATTCAATTGCGAGTTGGGGTCTTTAGCATAGGCAGGAAACCAGGGGACCCAGAAAAAACCCACGAGGTTGGACAGACGGCCCAACACCTTGTCACGTACAATCAGGGTATCAATCAAAGCAGTCAGCGAAATATCGTCATTTTGCGGTCTCGGTGGATCAGGTAATATAATAAATCTGCAAGGTTCTCTCTGGGCAAGGTAATGAATGGTACAGTCCGGATTTACATTACAATAACTGACCCAAATCTTTTAAGAGAAACCCCACGCTAGTACACCCATTATCCGATAGAACAGACTTAAATACGTACCAGGTATTCCATACATTTCCAGTCCACATAGAGTCAAGAAGTTTGACCTTTCAATAGAAATCTTGACAAATCGTCCATGGACGCCATCTTTACACCTGATGATGTTTTTATCTGTATTGTAATCAACCACTGAAGCACAACAATTACCTTCTGGAGAATTTTTTTTTGTTGGATCAGAATCGTAGACTTCATAATTAACATCGTGGAGGCGTTCAGCTGAAACCAAAGATATACTGTTTTGCACAACGATGTTATGTCGTTATGTTATTGTAGACCAGGGGTCGGGTTGCTCAAAGCTCTGTTAAACTTTTAACGACCTGTTAACTCCATGTTAACGGATCGTTAACTTTAACGGATATAAAGGTTGTTGCTGGAAGCACTGTTAACTTGAACGTGTCGTTAACTTGCCGTTATAGTTAACGGAGATGTTGGGGTCCGTTGTCTGTTTAACGGTGGCATAAGAGGGCTGTAGCATAAGTCATACATTATAAAGGGTTGGGCGATGGGAGGCTATTCCGTTTTCTATAGGATTAAATTCTATTGTATTCTCCAGAATTCTGGGGGTCTGTAGAAAATAATGGCCCCAAATATTCTGTAATAAAAATCCCATAATTTTTCACACAGATTTATGCTAAAATTTCGATAAGAAGAAATAAAGTATTCTATAGTAAATTCTCTTAGCGGCGTGAAGCTAGCTTGTTGTTCGGTATTCGCGAATAACGAACAACGAGCTGGTTGGTTGTTCGGTATTCACCAGATATGGAAATAGTAATATGATAAAGGGATACGCCTCAGGTGGGGTTTTATGAGCCTAACTGGATAATAAAACGTCAAACTTCTGGGAAATAGATTCTAACAACTTCTCTTTCTATCCGAAGAAAGAGCTGTTTCATATTGGCGAATAACGAACAACAAGCCAGTTTGTTGTTCGGTATTGGCGAATAACGAACAACGAGCTGGTGTGTTGTTCAGTATTCACCAGATATTGAATTAGTAATATAATAAAGGTACTTTTGTAGGCAATACGCCACAGGTGGCTTTTTATGAGCCCAATTGGATTATAAAACTATAAAGTCTTGGAGAAAGGTTTCAAACAACTTCTCTTTCTATCCAAAGAAAGAGTTGTTACATATTGGCGAATAACGAACAACGAGCCAGTTTGTTGTTCGGTATTCGCGAATAACGAACAACGAGCTAGTTGGTTATTCGGTATTCACCGTATATGGAATTAGTAATATAATAAAGAAACATTTGTAGGGAATACGCCGGGAGTGGGGTTTTAAGCCCAATTGTGTTTTAAAACTTCAAAGTCGTTGGAAAAAGAATTTAACTAACTCTCTTTCTATCCGAAGAAAGAGCTGTTACATATTGGCGAATAACGAACAACGAGCTTTTGTAGGGAATACGCCATAGGTGGGTTTGTATGAGCCAGTTTGTTGTTTGGTATTCGCGAATAACGAACAACGAGCTGGTTTGTTGTACGGTATTCACCAGATATGGAATTAGTAATATAATATTTGTAGGGAATACACCGGGAGTTGGTTTTTATGAGCCCTATTGGATTATAAAACTTCAAATTCCTGGGAAAAAGAATTTAACTAACTCTCTTTCTATCCGAAGAAAGAAATGTTTCATATGGGCGAATACCGAACAACGAACCAGTTTGTTGTTCGGTATTCGCGAAAAACGAACAACGAGCTGGTTTGTTGTTCGGTATTCGCGAATACCGAACAACGAGCTGGGTTGTTGTTCGGTATTCACCAGATATGAGTAAGGCTCATAAAACTACAAACTCTTGGGAAATAGATTCTAACAACTTCTCTTTCTATCCGAAGAAAGAGCTGTTTCATATTGGCGAATAACGAACAACAAGCAAGTTTGTTGTTCGGTGTTCTCGAATAACGAGCTTTTTTGTTGTTCGTTATAATTCATCAGATATGGAATTAGTAATTTACAATAGGACCATTTGTAGGGAATACGCCGGTGGTGGTTTTTATGAGCCTATTTGGATTATAAAACGTCAAAGTCATTGGAAATATATTCTATCAAGCTGACTTTTGTATCCATAAATTGTACCTTGTGTTACTAAATGCCAATGGTTTGTTATTGATCAGATTAGACTCGCGATTATACAAGTATCAATTATAGGGCATATACCCCAGTTTTTTTTATTAGTATGAACTAAATTTGGCGAATAAAGCATCCCGAACTAGTTTGTATTTTATTTTTGGCGAAAGCAACTACGAACTTGGTTTGTTATGCAGCAGATATAGAATTAGTCCAATACTATATATACTATAGAGGTTTTTTAGATTCTGTGTTTAATGTATTGATGTCATTACATACAAATGAGTAAAAGCTAGATTTGGATTATGTTCATCTAAGATTCAAATTTACCAATGGCTTCACAATCTGGTAAATCCAAATATGGTATCCAATGATTAAGAAAAGTGGAGACGCTTCATTCTTCCACTCCTCTTTGGTACCTGTTTGAATCCAGGGTTGCGCCTGTGCAGGTGATCGGCTAAAGTAGGTGCCCGACACAGTTCAAAGTTTAAATATCCATAATACCGTTGCTGTATAAAGTATTCGTTGTAACCTATAAAGATACTTTGAATTTGAAGTTTTATATACAACGTGAAGTGGAGTCCTTCCCAGACATATAACAGAGTCGCCTTAACGATTCGACTGCCTTGATACCGGTTAAGTGTCACCACAGTGTCGCCTCGTCTCTTTCGGTGTTTTTTTGGTGCCGTGACGAAGGATAGCAACAACGTAACAGGGTAGAGTCACATTAGTAATACATTAAATAGGCAATGCCACGGTTTATATTAGTCATTATTTCGTGGTTCGTTATTCGCGTTTTTTCTACCTGAATAACAAGCTGTTTCTTAATTTTGAATTACGAACCACAAACGTAGCCAATTTACATTTAGGATATTCTTTAAATGGCATTTAGTAATTTGAACATAGTCAAATTATATTGATTATTACATTTAGGAATTTAATATGAGAAATTATATGTGGAATACATCATTTGTGGCGTGTCAAGAGCTGGGAAGATAGATTCTAACATGATGTCTTCTAAATCAAGAAATATTGGAGGGTTCACTCTTTTGTAAAATTCTATATAATAAAAGATAAAGATACTCTTATGAATTAGTTTTTATGACATTGATTTTGAGATTGATATAAGTTATAAAATACGAGTTAAATGTATATTTCACATTCCACAAAACCAGTAATGTCAATTGTTGGGGGTTAAACACAATAATTATTCTTTCGCAATAATTAGATGTTCTAATAAACCATTTTCTGGTGGTGTGCCAATTGGCATAATTTCAGGATCGTCCAATCCGTTATAAAAATACCAGTTAACTCCACGTCTAAAGTATGATATGAAGTGTATAACCAAATATTTCATATCTGAAAGAAATGACAAAACATAACAGAAGAATTACTTTCACTGAAAATTTACATTTAACAGTGCAAAACACTGTTAACTCTTCTGTGCATATAAATGGCGAATTGTCTGATCATTTGCATGTATAGACTACTTTGTGGATGTTATTAAAAGTTGGGAGAAGTATATAGACTTAGTCTTTTCTCAATCAATAAAAGCTATTAATTGGTCAACTTTATTGGTGTTTAACGTTCTCTTCCACTCTAATTCATATCACAGACCACCTAAACATTTAAATGTCTAAGCCCAATTTTACGGGGACTTTATATTTAGAGGTTACTTTACATTTATACTTACACGTCTCCGAACATTTCAACAGACATGGGCATATTACTGTAACTGAAGTCAAACATTTGAGCTAACAATGAAACTGAAAGAATCAGTAATGGTGGTTGGTCATTTTTAAACTGCAATTCTACAGACCGTCGAATGCCTGTACATGTACGGCCTCCTAAAATATTAAACATTGAATATTTATATTGTACAATTTATCTATTGACAATGATAATTATCCGTAATTTAATACAAAACTTTGAACTCTCTTCCCAAAATCATTTTTTCGGGTTTATGTATACAGGTCCAAATATGGAAGCCCCGCATGCCCTTTATTCTGCTATTTTACGCGGTTTTTTAGAAATTATTTTATGTCACATTTTACACCAAAAAATATTTTTAAAAAGCAATAACTGTTAAACACATAATAAATGGACCTAAAATATCATCTGTGTTTACAATGAATGATTTATTGTTTCATAAACATTTCTCTATTCATTTATATTGATATGGATCTTGACTATAAATACTTATTTGAATAAACATTTAATTAATACCTTCAGGGGTGTTACATTTCCGATCTTTTCCATTCTGCCACTGATTTATGCTGTCTTGTAGACTTGTGAATGTATCTTCTTCGCAACTGAAACATAGAACGTCAAAAGTCGTCATTATTTATTTTGAACTGCAGTTATATTTTATATATTAAGGAATTCATATCTTTACCCAAAATTTGGTCTCTTGGAATTATAAACAACTTGTTCTACATCTTAATCTGATATTAATCGCACTGATGGCATGTCAGCTCCGCACGTGGCCAAGTTAATAAATCATGAGGTCTGTCATTGAGTCAAGTGAAGTGGTTTCGATTCCTAGTATGTACGTGGCACGAGTAGTTGGCCTGTCCAACCTCGTGGGTTTTCTCCGAGTCCTCCGACCCCCCCCCCCCCCCACTGCTAGTTACGAAAACAGAATTTGACAAAATTAAAGAGCTGAAACAAGCCAACAATGAGGCTGATACCCCGTCGAATCTCATAAAGTTCTCCTAAAAACTTTGAACCGCAAATACGCATAGACTTGTAAAACTCAAATGTTAAAGTCATTAGTCAGGTAAGATCAATTACAAGTAGAGTTATTGTTTCCCAAATTGTGTGACAGACAGACAGACAGACAGAGGGGTAGACGGACTCATTTTAATAGTCACTCGTCGAAAAGGGGGGGGGGCAGAAAAATTATTAATGATCTGATAATTATTGCATATTAATATTAATATAACCTCTCGAGATTGAAAACGTTGACAAACTTGACATTATCTCGTATAGCGATAATTATAATATGAGTCTGAAATAAAAACAAATCATACCCTAGTATAATTTCTCCTGTAGATTCCATTATTTCTTTATTATAACATCGTCGTTTAGAACACATACGCCGTCTTGATATTTGTTGGATCTCCACATAGCATTTCACGAACTTTTCCGCTTCCGAACCCCATATATTCCAATGTTGACCTGGTGGCTGCCCAAGATATCTAGTTATCCATACATTGCGACCGTCTCGCCACTGCCCTGCTGCAAGTACATCACGAATTTCTAACAACGTTTTGCATAATTCAAACTCTGTATGTTCTTTAAACCAATCGCATATATTTGGTTTCTTCATGAGTTCATAAACAAGGATTAACAAATTATCAATTAGGCAGGTGTTTGTTAGATCAATTGTTTGATCTAGGATTATTACCCTTCCTCCCCAATGTAAAGCTGATTCACCATGTTTTGTAACCGTGACACGCTTCTTAGGTTTTGGGCTTTTTGTGGGAAATATGATCTGCTCATCGAATTTCAGCTGTCTAGGGTTCTTTTACGTGCACAAAACAAGCAAGTTCAAGGCAAGTCTGTGTGTTATTTTCATACTTGACTCCTTGAAGATGACTTGTATAAATTAGGTTTGTAAACTTACAAAATGTACTCGACATAAAAATGGAATTTTGAGTAGGGTGCTGTCATCTTCTCCGTTTAAGTTTGGTTTATAGTTACGAGCACATAAACTACAAAAAATACTGCGCCAATTACTGTAAGCATTTAATTAAAGTATTTTTGAAGTGGTAGACTTGATTTACATGACCGCTATAATTGTTATTTGTTGTTGACTCGAATTACAAGAGCAATATACTCCTTTTTTCCTCTTCTGTTTTCCGCCCCATTTCTCTTCTGCGCTGTAATGGGTATTTAATTTTTCACGTCGTTTATTACTTGTTTTGGTGTAATTGTTCATGTAGTACTCGTTTATTCTCCCCTTTATATTTTCATACAGTAATAAAATAAATCGACCTGGGGTTTGCCTCATATTACCTTTTAGAATATCCAGTTTTACTATATACGCATCCTTAACTCTGCGGGGGAATTTGTATCATGGGTTATGTTTTCGGTGAATAACAGTCCTGTCCAAAGAGGTACTAAATGCATATAGGTTTTAAGTATGTAGCTCACTGTTTCCGGGGAATAATGTGGGTTTGTAATGTCAGCGTTATTGTTATCTGTAATACTGTGTTTAATATTAGTATAGAGACAGTTGAAATGGGCAGAAAATAAGGACGTTGGTTTCTCTTGCGAATCTTCCGTTTCAAAAATGTCACAACAATTTTCATCTGGTTCTAATACACCAATGCCAACAACCAAATTGTCCAAAATACATCTGGCCTCGTTAAAATTTGGATGATCTGATGCATTCTTGCACAGTAGCAATATACACAAATGTGTAAATATACCATCAATTTCTTCTAATGTTGTCGAATTTATGATTTTACCAAATACATATAAAATAAACCTTTTTAAACTTTTATCCTCTGTATGTGTGGAAACATGTTTTGCTACCCTATGCAATATATGCGCAGAACATATATGTATTATGGTTGTATTTTCAAGAGTATGATTGTTGACATGATAATTCCAAACTATATAAAGGGCCAGCTGAAGTCTATTTCAATTCGTTGTATAGTTGCTCCATTTGGATATAACAAACGAAAATCCCTGTTTAATGTCATCAGAAAAGTGGTGACGTCAACAGTGTTGTGGCTGTTCGTGATCATTTCTGCTACTGGTAGGGGAGGAAATCCTGTTTTACCTTTTATTAGTAGTGGATAATAAAATACTCTTTTCTGCTGATTTGGAATTTTTCTTACTACTTCCCCCGTGGCATCAAAATATAAAACTCCCGATCCTGTTCTGCAATGTTCATGTAAGATACGAAGTTGCTGTTCGGTGTACATGTATACTTTAAATGGGAATAACGACAAACTCTGAATCTTGCCTTTGATATGCTCAGCTTCTTCGGTCTTATCAAAAAATGGCTTTTGTATGGCAAGTTCATTAAAAACATCTGTATGAAGTCTTTCTGATAGTCTTGCTTCAGAAGCCAATTTGCGAAAGACATCTTTTGTGCCAAAATTACTTTTATTTCCTACCTTTATTACATCACTTGGCACTGAACCCAAATGTTTGTAGAAGGCAGAAGATGATCCACAAGCCAAGGCTTCTTTAGCGGCATCTTTTCGTCTTTCACGAGCAATTGGTCTTCCCTTAAATATGCCAGTCTCATGTGTAATCTCATGTATATTGTTTTCTACAACTTTGGAAGACCTGCCTGGTTTTGGACCCTTTGTTATTGTAAATTTATATTTGCAACAATTATTAAATTTGCATACTGCCGCTCCCGTAAAAAATCGAATCTTTGTCTTCGCGATTGTAACCTTTTCACTCTGTTTAGTTGATAAGACAGTGGACAGTATGGATTGTATTCTTGCACCTTTTGTGAAAATAGATCTGTCCAATTTCCCCCAAGACGCCTTTCACCTCTTTGTTACTAACTATTTCTATTGACTCCCAATCGCCAGGCGTAATTTCAAACTTGAAAGAGGAACCAATAGAGTAAGACTTTTGATGGTTATTTGACTCTTCTTGCTGATTATTTTCTCGTTGTTCGTTATTCGCCAATATGTAACAGCTCTTTCTTCGGATAGAAAGAGAAGTTGTTAGAATCTATTTCCCAGAAGTTTGAAGTTTTATTATCCAGTTAGGCTAATAAAAACCCGCCTGCGGCGTGTTCCCAACAACATTTATTTTATTAGATTACCTATTCCATATCTTGTGAATACCGAACAACAAACCAGCTCGTTGTTCGTTATTCGCCAATACCGAACAACAAACTGGCTCGTTGTTCGTTATTCGCCAATATGTAACAGCTCTTTCTTCGGATAGAAAGAGAAGTTGTTAGAATCTATTTCCTAGAAGTTTGAAGTTTTATTGCATATATTTAAGCTCATAAAAACCCGCCTGTGGCGTGTTCCCTACAAAAAGTACCTTTATTATATTATTAATTCCATATACGGTGAATACCGAACAACAAACCAGCTCGTTGTTCGTTATTCACCAATACCGAACAGCAAACTGGCTCGTTGTTCGTTATTCGCCAATATGTAACAGCTCTTTCTTCGGATGGAAAGAGAAGTTGTTAGAATCTATTTCCCAGAAGTTTGAAGTTTTATTATCCAGTTAGGCTCATAAAAACCCGCCTGCGGCGTGTTCCCTACAAAAGTTATTTTATTAGATTATTAATTCCATATCTGGTGAATACCGAACAACAAACCAGCTCGCTTTTCGTTATTCACCAATACCGAACAACAAACTGGCTCGTTGTTCGTTATTCGCCAATATATAACAGCTCTTTCGTCGGATAGAAAGAGATGTTGTTAGAATCTATTTCCCAGAAGTTTGAAGTTTTATTGTCTATTTAAGCCCATAAAAACCCGCCTGTGGCGTGTTCCCTACAAAAGTACCTTTATTATATTACTAATTCCATATACGGTGAATACCGGACAACAAACCAGCTCGTTGTTCGTTATTCGCGAATACCGAACAACAAACTGGCTCGTTGTTCGTTATTCGCCAATATGAAACTGCTATTTCTTCGGATAGACAGAGAAGTTGTTAGAATCGGTTTCCAAAGAGTTCGAAGTGTTATAATCCATTTAGGCTCATAAAAACCCACCTGCCGCGTATTCCCTACAACAGTACCTTTATTATATTACCAATTCCATATACGGTGAATACCGAACAACAAACCAGGTCATTGTTTGTTATTCGCCAATACCGAACAACAAACCGGCTGCCCAGCTAACAAAATTTAGTTTTCAGAACGTTTTCAAAACATTATTTTTTCGTTATTTAACGTTCCCTGTGAATGTTTGTGGCACGTGACCCAGGAAAGTTTTGTTGTCGTCACGTTGACGTTTTTACAAACGTTACAGGATACGTTTTGAAAACATTAATGTTAACGTATTAAAAACATTAATGTTAACGTTTTGAAAACATTAATGTTAACGTTATGAAAACATTAATGTTAACGTTTTGAAAACATTAACGTTAACGTTTTGAAAACATTAATGTTAACGTTTTGAAAACATTAGTTATTCTACGTTAGTTTTGAATGTTCATCTAACGTAAGCCAGGAAAGTTTTGTTGCCGTAACGTTAACGTTTTCAAAAACGTTAAAGGATACGTTTACTGGACATAAACGTTAACGTTTTGAAAACATTAATGTTAACGTTTTGAAAACATCAATTATTCTGTTATTTAACGTTAGTTTTGAATGTTCATCTGACGTAAGCCAGGAAAGTTTTGTTGTCGTAACGTTAACGTTTTTAAAAACGTTATAGGATACGTTTACTGGACATTAACGTTAACGTTTTGAAAACATTAATGTTAACGTTTTGAAAACATCAATTATTCTGTTATTTAACGTTAGTTTTGAATGTTCATCTGACGTAAGCCAGGAAAGTTTTGTTGTCGTAAGGCAAACGTTATTTACAAACGTTACAGGATAAGTTAACTGAACATTAATTTTAACGTTTTGAAAACATTAGTTATTCTGTTACTTTACCTTAGTTTTGAATGTTCATCGAACGTAAGCCATGAAAGTTACCATTAACGTCTATAGCATGTGTTAAAATTCACCCCTTAACGTTCGGGATTACGTCAATAGGATGTGGTAAATCCCCCTCCTTAAACGTTCCTGATAACGTCTATATCATGTTTTACATTCCCCCCCCTGTAATGTTTCTGATAACGTCGATAGCACGTGTTTTATTTCCATCCTTTAACGTTACAGATAACGTCTAGTTCAGGTGTAACAATCCTCTGGGTAAACGTTCCCCATAACGCCTACAGCATGCATGACACCCCCTTCCGTTAACGTTCTCCATAACGTCTGTAGCAGGTGTTCAAAACTCCCCCTGAAACGTTCTATATAACGTCTACCGCATATGCTAAATCCCCACCCTAATACGTTACCGATAACGTCTATAGCAGGTTTTTAATTCCCCCCCTGAAACGTTCTCTGTAATGTCTATAGCATGTACTACATTCTTCCCCTACACGTTACCGATAACGTGTAATTCAAGTATCACCTGTAATATCATTTCTTCAAAGGTCAGCTTAATTCTATCATCAAAAATATGAACATTAACAAGAATATTTTTTAAAAATAAATTTAATAAGTAATGATAACAACATTAAAAAGCATAAATCAATACCACAGAAATCATACATCGATATCACAGAAAGGGTAAATAATCCTACAGTAATCAGAATCACAGAATCAGTATACATGTATAATGATGCAGTATCGGTATTATAATGATATAGTATGAGTATTATAATCAAAATCAATATATTATTATGCAGTATCAGTATACAATCATAAAGTATCACAAAATCAATATATTATCAGGCAGTATCAGTATATAATCATAAAGTACCACAGAATCAGTATATTATCATACAATATCAGTATCTAATCATACAATATCAGTATTATATATTATCATACAGTATCTGTATATAATCATAAAGTATCACAGAATCAGTATGTATATAATCATAAAGTATCACAGAATCAGTATATTATCATACAGTATCTAATCATAAAGTATCACAGAATCAGTATATTATCATACAGTATCAGTATATAATCCCAAAGTATCACAGAATCAGTATATTATCAGATAGTATTACTACTATTACAGAATCAGTATATTATCATAGTATCTCTCTAATCACTATCTTATCATACAGTACCAACAGTATAAGTATATTGTCATATTTTATCACAGATTTTTATTATACTCATACAGTTTCACAGAAATGGGAATCATAGAGTCAGTATATATAATCATACAGTATCACAACCACAGAATCAGTATATAATCATATAGTATCACAAAATCAGTATATAATCATGCCAATCTGATTAAAACACAGATCCAATTTCGTTTCGTTTTTTATAGTTCAAAATTTCGTTTTTACTTGTCTTCACTACTCTTGGATCTGGAGGACTTGTTATTTAACTGGTGTTCTACCTGAAATGAGGGGTCAGCCAATCAAATGGTCTGTCGAATCGACCGTTTGACCTTTTCATGCGTGGAACTGTGGGTAGATATAACCAGCCAACGACGTCTATACTAACACGAGCGGATAGAAATCATAACAAAACACAAGTGGATTTTGAAAAGCATGGCGATCGCTAATTGGTTAATCGAATGACTGACGTTATCGGGTCAAATGTCCCGTGCTTGATACCTGACGTCATAGAACGTGAGCGTCCACTATAACTAGTTAGATCTACATGAGTGTAGGCCATCGAAAGTATAAAAAACGAAACGAAATATAGATCTATATTTTAATTAGATTGTAATCATGCAGAATCACGAAATCTGTATACAATTATATAATATCACAGAATCAAAAACACAAAACCAGTATATTATCATACAGTACAGAATCAGTATAAATATTGTCATACTACATACAGTATCACAGAATCAGTTTATATATTGTCATACAGTATCACAGAATTAACATATAATATAATCATGCAATATCAAAGAATCAATATATAATTACATGTATGACTCATCACTACCCTTTGTATCTTGTAAGGTAACTCTTCTGCAATAATAAAACAAAATGAGACAAGTTAGCTTTGGCATGAAATATCCATACAGTGCATAATATGGTTGTGCTTCTTGTGACATTAAACCCAATTTCATGTCATTTCCAAACTACCAATCAACCCAGAAATACAAGCCTGGAAATTAGGCACCTGTCACTGACAATTTCAGGCACAGATTCAGGCTTTGCCAGGCACTAAACTTCTGGTGCCTGTCATTTTGCCAGGCACTGATTTGTCTTTTTAATGATATTATTAATACATGCCCGACACTAAGTTGAAAATGTCAGATAAATATAACAAAGTTATTTCCAGGCCTGCAGAAATATCATATCTAAACTATTCAGATAAGCTTACAACCAGTGTCTCACTCAACTGCCACTGCTTTGAAGAAAGTATTTGTAACACATGCAAGTATAGAAAACAGTGGGCAAATTTTGAAATCTATATTTATAATTAGAATTTAAGAAATATTTATACTTCAATAAAGCTTTGCATTATATTGTAAATTCAACACAGACATTATTTAATCACAATTTTCCCCAAATATTGCTAATCAAAACCGGAAATTGATAATTAATTTCCTAAATTTACCTCATTTGATTCGCAGTTTTGCAAATCATGTTCTTGAGAAGCATGGCCGCAATAACATTTGAATATGTGTTATGATTCCTGATAAATGTATGAAGTAAAAGTCTTAAATACTTCTCAGCTAAGATTTTCGCAAGTCTGTTTCTCTTTAGATCTCCGCATTGTAGATAAGACAAATCTTTGGACTACAGTCACTTAAGTTTAGGACTTATGATTTTCTCTGGCCAAATGAAGTTTCACAATAACTGGAATTTTACAGACTGATGAACTAACTTTTATGGCAACAATATTCTCTCAAATTGAAAATATGATAAAATGGATTACCTGAGCTTATTTGAGGGTATCTTCCATGAAATCTTTATCTCTTTAACAGCCCTGTTTATATGTAATTTTCTACAGGCTTCTGAAATCAAATTTAAGATTAGTTAAACATGTGCTAGTGTTAGGGTGCATTTGAACCAATGTTTCAAATAACAGCTTTTCTACTTCAACAGGTTAAAGGGGGGGTGGGTGTCCGAATGGTTAGTGTGCGCACACTGTATCATGCGGCCTGCCATTGAGTCAACTGGCGTGGTTTCGAACTCCCGGTTGTACGTGGTACGGAGTAGGGTCACCTGTCCAACCTCGTGGGTTTTCTCCGGGTACTCTGGTTTCCTCCCAGTCCCACTGCTGAAGACCCCTGCGCACAAGCAAATTATTGAAATAAAATTGGACAAAATGACCTAGTTTGTGTCGATTGGACGTTAAACCCCATTTCTCTCTCTCTCAACAGGTTAAATTTTTCATTATTTACAAAACAAGACAATACATGTTTTGCTCAACTTCTACTAAAGCTATATGTTTCGATAGCAATTGTCACAAGTTAAAACTTTAGCCTCCACCAAATTTTTTAAAGTTATCAAGGGCAATAACCTGGGCAGTAATTATTGGAAATCATTGAAACTCAATAGAATTCTTCATCTCGTGAGCATAAACTGCGTGTAAAATAAATATAATTTTTTTCAGTTTATGATTCTGTTGAATTCAATAGGCCTTCTTATTCTAGGTGTTGTGGTAGATATACAAAAGTCATTCAACAGAAAAACTTCTGACGAGCAAAATGCACTACTACTACATGTAATGTATAATAATTAGGTTGATGTTTGTACAAGCTTAAGCTTATCATTTATGCTCTGGAATACAAAATTGTAAGCCATGAGCATACTGTTTGGATGGAATGTGCGCAATATAAATATTCATTATCATTATCATTATTATTAAAAAGAACAAGCGGTTGCAATGACAACACCGAAATGGACAGAGAAGAAGCTAAAACAAGTTATCTTGTCCCAAAGCATAAACATTCTACCTCAATTAAAAGTGCACTTGTTATGTTCCAAAGTCTTGACCAATCAAATTGCTTGTTGCTTCTTAATCAAAGTTATCTTGTGCCAAAGCATCAACTAATGAAATTGCTTAGCTCCTATTGAACATCTAGATCAAGTTTAAAAATTCTACCTTAAATAAAAGTGCATTTGTTATGTTCCAATGTCTTGACCAATCAAATTGCTTGTTGCTCCTTAGCCTTAGCAGAAAATTCTCATCATCGAATTAAGTCAAGGTAATAATATAATGAATCTATATTAAGTCAAGGTAATAATATAATGAATCTATATTAAGAGCTTCATTGCTCTCACTTTATTATAACTAAAGTTATCGTGCCCCAAATAATCAACCAATCACATTGCCTATCTCTTTTAACCCTAAGCAGAAAATGTTCATCTTCGAACTGCACCAAGGCATTCACCTTATGAACGCCTACACTCAATAGGCCTTCTTATTCTAGGTGTTGTGGTAGAAATACAAAAGTCATTCAACAGAAAAACTTCTGACGAGCAAAATGCACTACTACTACATGTAATGTATAATAATTAGGTTGATGTTTGTACAAGCTTAAGCTTATCATTTATGCTCTGGAATACAAAATTGTAAGCCATGAGCATACTGTTTGGATGGAATGTGCGCAATATAAATATTCATTATCATTATCATTATTATTAAAAAGAACAAGCGGTTGCAATGACAACACCGAAATGGACAGAGAAGAAGCTAAAACAAGTTATCTTGTCCCAAAGCATAAACATTCTACCTCAATTAAAAGTGCACTTGTTATGTTCCAAAGTCTTGACCAATCAAATTGCTTGTTGCTTCTTAATCAAAGTTATCTTGTGCCAAAGCATCAACTAATGAAATTGCTTAGCTCCTATCAAGTTTAAAAATTCTACCTTAAATAAAAGTGCATTTGTTATGTTCCAATGTCTTGACCAATCAAATTGCTTGTTGCTCCTTAGCCTTAGCAGAAAATTCTCATCATCGAATTAAGTCACGGTAATAATATAATGAATCTATATTAAGTCAAGGTAATAATATAATGAATCTATAACCCTAAGCAGAAAATGTTCATCTTCGAACTGCACCAAGGCATTCACCTTATGAACGCCTACACTTAGTTTAAACATTCTACCTCAATTAGAAGGCGAGTTATTGTGTTCTAAAGTCTCGACCAATCAAACTTCTTAATGCTCTGCTTACCCAGAAAAGAAAATGTTCATTAGTCAAGGTATTGATGTGATAAAACTATACACCAAGTTTCCTCACTCTAAATTAACCTAAAGCAGAAAATTCTCATCTTCAAACTCCATCATGGCATTTACCCAATAAACATCTATTCCAAGTTTGAACTTTCTAGCTCAGTTAGAATGAGAGTTGTCATATTCCAAAGTCTTGAGTCTCTCGACCAATCAAATTGCTCATATTATCGCTCTGCTTACCCGGAGCAGAAAATGTTTAGTATCGAACTTAGTCAAGGTATTGATGTAATCATGTAATAAAACTATGCACCAAATTTCATCACTCTCACGTCTCACTTAATTAGAACTAAAGTTATCATCTCACAAAGCATCAACCAATGAAATTGCTTATCTCTGCTTACACCTACACCAAGTTTGTCATAGATAGAACTGGGGTTTACTAAGGTTCACTCGACACAAACTAGGTCATTTCGGGATGAACATATGGTTTAATTTTATTTCAATAATTCGTTTGCGCGTATTTGTCTTTAGCAGTGGGAGGAAACCAGAGTACCCAGGGAAAACCCACGAGGTTGGACAGGCGACCCTTCTCCTTGCCATGTACAACCAGGGATTCGAAACCACACCAGTAGACTCAATGGCAGGCCATTTGATACATCAGGCGCACGCTAACCATTCGGCCACCCAACCCCCCACCAAGTTTGAACATTTTCGGTCAATTTGTTGAATATGTCCATAAATAGTTCTAAATACAACAATTCGGACGTAAAAGTAAATATTTCCTTCGGTGCACTACTCTGCCTTCGATCATCAATATGAAATTCAGCCATGTTCCAATCACAATAGATGGTAGACCTGGATAATTGTGTCTCACAGCAAATTCCTTCTGATTTTTCTCCGCTTGTAGCCTACCTCAATACAAACCGTCGGACTGTTATGTGTCCTCTGGTTTATTTTATACAAGGAACAGGTGTGCAACTGAAAAGCCTTAATATTTTTGGTGTTGAAAATTTAGTGTGTATCGTAGACTGCTCAACGCCCTTAAAAGTGACAATTTAGCATAACAAGCGGTTGCCATGCAAGATAATATAGGCCCACATTTTGCAAAAGATGGACAAGCTAAAAAATTAAAGTGATTTTTTGTACAATCGAGGAGAATTAACCAGCAAATGACGTTTCGATATGCACCAATATCAAAAGGAACCAAGATCATTTGGATATAAACATAAAATTTCAATAAGTTTCATCAAAACCTGATAAAATTTACAACTTTTAGAGGGTGCACAATAACCTTGGTACATGTATTAGGCATCTTCAATAGGAAGGCTTGATCTTGCCTTAACTACGTACATCTTATCAAGCCCTTCACGTAATACCCTGCATATTTCGCCACTAAGTTTGATTGGGTAACAAGCTCAGCTTGGGAGCCTATCAGATTCATCGGTCATCGTGAATACCAAGTCTCGCGCTTTTAGCCAAAATGTTTACATGTGACAATCGAGTTGCAAAGTTCAAAGATCGATCAATGGCAAGGTTACTTGTTTTCCGTGAATTTCTCAATTTAAAAAAAAAACTTTGTTGTAAAACTCGCGGACGTTGCTTAAGGAACATGGGTATTATTAGGCTACATGTACAAACTATTACACTATTTGTGTATAAGGAGCAGCCATTTTGTCAGGTACCTTCTGTCCGATTTTCACAAAATTTAAATTACGCCATCATTTTTGTGTGTAACCGTGATATATTCAAATTTTTTTTTTCAATTGGATAAAAATCATAACCTCCAAAGGCACCATAACCTGAAAACGCAAATTTTGTTCAGTCAGGGGCCATACCGTAATACAGGAAGTAACGGTCTGATATGAGCGAATGTCAAAAGGAACTATGATCTTTGGGTTATACACATGTATACAATTCAAGATTGATCAAAATTGGTTAAAAATAGGTTGCCAGTCAACGAAACATACTCCCACTGCAGCTAAATCGTCCGAGCAGTCAACAAGAGTTGTTGCATATTAAGTAATTATCAGAAAATCATTAGAATTTGTTTGGTTTTTATAAAAGTTCTGTCGCATGCTAACGTTTAGTATACGAAACATTTATTATTATGGTTTTAGCTGTTCAATTATCGATTTTCAAGAAATTCAAAATCAACCATCATTAATGTGTAACGGGATACAGTCAAACATTTTTTTAAATTCAGAATAAAATTGTGACCTCCATAGGATCCACAAGGTACATGTATTAAACATGATTTTTCGTACAATCAGGGGCCATAATTTAGGAAGTTTTGGTCCAATGTGCCCGAATATCGAAAGGAACCGCAATCTTTGGATTATAAACTTACATTTCAAATTTCATCAAAAATGGATTAAAATTGTGACCTCTACAGAGTATTGGTGGCAGTCATGTTGTCCGAAATTCGACCTCAACCGTCATTACAGTGTAATGGTGACATAATCAAACGTTTTTTAAAATTGGATAATAATTGAGACCTCTAGAGGGACCAAAAGCTAAAAAAGTCGATTTTGCGTACAATCAGGGGCTATAATTCAGGAAGTTACAATCCAATATGCGCAAATATCAAAAGGAACCATGATCTTTGGATTATAAACATGCATTTCAAGTTTCATCAAAATTGTGACCTCTACAGTGTTCACAAGCGAAAAACGTAATTTTTCATACAATCAGGGGCCATAATCCATGAAGTTAGGATTTGATATGCGCAAATATCGAAAGAAACCAAGATCTTTAGGTTATAAACATGCATCAATTTTCAAAATCAGATTAAAATTGTTACCTACACAGGGTCCACAACCTTGTTATACCATATTTTAACACTAATCGCGTACAAGTGGGGGCCATTTTGTTCGGCAATTTTGGTCTGATTTTTCGCGAAATTCGAACTCAACCTTCATTATGGCGTAATGGTGATATAATCAGACTTTTTTTTAAATCAGATAATAATTTTGGCCTCCAGAGAGACCACAAGATAAATTAGGTGATTTTTCGTACAATTAAGGGCCATAATTTAGGAAGTTACAATCCGAAATGCGCAAATATAGAAAGGAAACAAGATCTTTGGGTTATAAACATGTATGCATTTCTTCAAGTTTCATCAAAATCGGACCTCTACAGTGTTCACAATCCAAAAATCCTGATTTTTCGTACAATCAGGGGCCATAATTCATGAAGTTACAGTCCGATACATTCCAATATCGAAAGGAACCAAGATCTTAGGTTGATCAACCTATATTTTAAGTGTCATTGAAATCGGATAAAAAATTGTGACCTGTAGACTGTTCACAAACAATTGTGGACAGATGCACGAACAGGGGCGACAACAATATACGTCCACATGAAAATGTGGGTGTATAAAAATTGTGACCTCTGGAGAGTCCACAATCTTGGTATTATGTATTACACAATTGGTGTAGACAGAGCAGCCTTTTTGTCGGGTAGTTTTGCTCGATTTTCACGGAATTCGAACTCAACCTTCATAACAGTGAAACAGTGATTCGAACGCTTTTTTAAATCGGATAATAATTGTGACCTCTTAGAGGTCTTTGAATTATAAAGATGCATTTCAAGTTTCATCAAAATCAGATTAAAATTGTGACAGGGTCCACAAACAACCTTGATATCATATTTTAACACTATTTGCGTACAAGCGGTGGTCATTTTGTTTTCAGCAGTATTGGTCTGATTTTCACGAAATTTGAACTCGTTTCAACAGTGATACAGTTAAACAGTTTTTTTAAATCGGATAATAATTGTGAACTCCATAAGGACCACAATCTAAAAAAGGCCATTTTTCAGCCAATCAGAATCCATAATTCAGGAAGCTACGATCCGATATGCGCAAATATCCTAAGGAAGCTACGATCCGATATGCGCAAATATCAAAAGGACCAAAGATTTTTCGGTTATACAATAAACATGCATTTCAAGTTTCATTAAAATTGTGACCTCTACAGGGTCCACAACCTTGATATAACCTATTTTTACACTCTTCGGGTACAAGTGGCGATCATTTTGTCGCGAAGTTTTGGTCCGATTTTCGTGAAATTCTAACTCAACCTTCATTACTGTTTAACAGTGATAATCAAAGGTTTTTTTTTTTTTAAATCACATAGAAAAAGTCAATATTTCGTTTCAAACACGCGTGACGTGATAAGTATTATGAATTTACTCACAGACACGAAACAACTCTACAGGGCAATTTCCCGCAGATTATGATTTCTTGGAATTTCATTAGACAATTATTAGTCTCAATCGCGTACCTCAGATTCTTCATTATCCAGGACGGTAAAACCATCAAGAGCCTTGATAATGAAGTAAACTGAGTTTACTGTTAACATCAGGTTCCAGGAGAAAGGCCTGTCATTGAGTCAGATGGCCCGGTTTCGAAGCCCTGGTTGAACGTGACAAGGAGTAGGGTCGCCTGTCCATCCTGGTGGATTTTCTCCGGGTCCTCCCACTGGTAAAGACCCCTACGCGCAAGCGAATTATTTAAAAAATTATTAAACCATATGTTAGTTCCGAAATGACCAAGTGTGTGTCGAGTGGATGTTAAATCTTATTTCTCTCTCTCTTTTGAGGAGAAAGACTAAGACTTGGCCGACATGCATTACCCCCCCCCCCATTTTTTTATTGCAAATTTAGACGAATCACAAGAATGACCCGTGGATGACTGTAATATCGCGGAAATCCGTTAAAAAACATGCCTGGGTAATAAGGAGGAATTTCAAGTTTCATCAAAATCAGTTCCAAATTGGGAACTAGACAGTGTTCAGAAGCTAAAACCAAGATTTTTCGTATAATCAGGGCCCATAATCCATGAAGTTACAATTCAATACATGCCGATGTCGAAAAGAACCAAGATCTTAGAATGATAAAACTATCAAGTTTCATTGAAATTGGATAAAAATTGTGACCTGTAGAGTGTTCACAAACAATTGTGGACGGACGGACGACAATATACGTCCAGCTATATATAAAGTAAAAACGTGATTTTCAGTGCAATCAGTGTCCATAAACAATATTTTAAAGTGGTGCGTCACATGCCAATTTCGAAAGAAACCAAGATCTTTGGAAAATTACGGATAAAAATTGTGACCTGTAGAGCACTCACAGGGAAAGTGAGGTGGACATGACATACCGGTCAAATGAAAATGTGAGAAACTTCCAAAATGTGTGCATACAAAAAACAGCAAGCTTATATTATCCAACATTTGATTACATGTAAATAATTGTGATACAAGTTGAAATAATAGTGGATTTGGTTAAAACGTCACAAATTACTTGGAAATTTGGAAATCAAATTTGGAGGAGCCATTAGACACAATGAAATGAAATGGAGTTTAACGTCCTACTGTTCTGCTCCAAACTGGACTTATGAAGATGCAGACAGGCAAACATGTATGCCATACAGTGTGCTATGAGAGAAATTTTGCCCAGACAGCAGCAAGTACTACAGCCTACTCTTATTATATTGAATTCCAATGACTTAGACTGGATTGTTAAAGTCTACATGTATGACGTCAGAAGGAATTGAATGTATAATAAAATGATTTTTAGAGCGTCAGAGTAGTGCACTGAAGTAGATATTTACTTTTACGTCCGAATTGTTGAATTTTAAAATTTGTTGTGGACATGAAACCCAATTCACAAAATCTTGTTTGAAGGTAAACAATAATGAACAGTGTTTTGGTGTCAAAATGTAGCTTGTTACTGGAATGATTATCGATATCTCTTTTTAGCATGTACTTCACTAATAGATTTCCATCTTACCCACTTAGCCACCGTGACCCCCTTAGCCTTAATATTGGCGGACCTTTAACTCTAACTTTCACATCACCCCAGAGTAAAGTAGACCAACACAACAATCTACAAGTAAGAAGCTCGTCCGAGGATCACGTGGGTAAGATGCCAGCTCGCTAGCCTGGAGGTCGTAGTTTCCCCTGGTCAGTGATGCAGAACTGAGGGCCTGACATAAACAGCTGTCTAGTTGTTCCAATGGGAGTACGGGACCCAAAAAAACAGTGAGGTCCCGTGTACACATAAAAGATCCCTTGGCAGTTGGAATTCGATATTAAGGGTAGGACATAGCGCCGCTGCCCTGGCAAAATTTCCCTCATAGCACACTGTGTATTGCGTATGCCCGTCTTCAGTAGCCCAGTTTAGGAGCAGAACAGTAGGACGTTAAACTTACAATTTTAGCCTGTACAATAGGTTTCATGTAGGCCTACTATTACTAATTGTCATCTTGTCAAGCAAATCATCGCATTTAAAGTAGCTAAATCGCTAATTTTTGGGACCTAGAAATTGACACAAGTGGGACGCAGCGCATACAATACAGTATTATAGAAACTGATTACAGTCAATGGTTTACCGTTTTTACTCTAATTTCAAGTTCAGCTAAATAAGCCAGCACTCTAAATCGAATGCAAATTTCTAGCACCTGGTTATTCCAGTCCACATACGCCGTTGGATTTGGTGCAATGTTTTTCTAGCCTGGTTCCCCGAGTCTCTTGCTAGAGCTGCGGCTGAAACGCATTATGGTACACGATTCGTGTACCAATGTTAAAATGTTTATTTTGTCTTAAAATATTGGATATCAGAAGCCCATCTTTTTCCGATAAAGAGAGAGATAAATGGGGTTTAACGTCCACTAGACACAAACTAGGTTATTCTGGGACCAATATATGGTTTCAATTTTATTTCAATAATTCGCTTGCGCGTAGGGGTCTTTAGCAGTGGGAGGAAACCGGAGTGCCCGGAGGAAACCCACGAGGTTGAGAAGACGCCCCTATCTCCATGTCACATACGCTCACACCAGGGATTGAAACCACACCCGCAAGCCAGAGGTGACCGGCCAGCTAGAGGTCCAAGCGCGGCACTCTAGACCACTAGTCCATCCCACCCCCCCTTTTTTCCGATAAGAAACCACAGCCGCAAGCCAGAGGTGACCGGCCAACTAGAGGTCGAAGCGCGGCACTCTAGACCACTAGCCCATCCCAACCCCCCTTTTTTCCGATAAGATCACAGCATCAATGTTGATTTAAATTGACAATTAATTCGTGTTTTCAATGTTGAAGATTTTGGATGATATTGAGTTTAGAGACTTTGCTACTTTAAAATTAACAATTTATTGAGAACCGATTTGAATATCGACACAAGACTGCGTCATGATATAGGTTAGGCCTAGCCTGCAAATTGGTATTGGTACTTTGGTAGGCCCTACCTGGTGATCATAACCAATTTTTTTTTTCGTAAAAACTTCCGGGTTCTAAGAATTTAAAGAATTCTGTAAAATTTTTATTTAAAGCCCCAATAACACTCTTGTTGTAACTGAATAATATGTCCCAATCTTCATTCTGGTCAACAAATCCTATTTTTTTACAATAATCCAATTAATTGATGATATAAATTTCATCTTAACACACCTATTTTAAAAAATTGGAAAAATTCAACCAATTGATTTGAAAAGTCTAACGTAAACCTTTTCATTACAAATGTGACTTGGATTTTAAAATATTTTCGAACCCTCTGGACAAGTAAAATAGGTTGTAATGGATAATTTACACAACAGGTAGGACACTTAAACATCTAGTACTTAGAATAAGGGTATTATTTATTTTCTGGAGCTTCCAAGCCAGCAAGAATGTTATTGTCCCTTTAAACAATCAATATTAACAAAATTGACTTTTCAACATTCCAAACAACCTACAAAAATGGACAGTTTATGGGTTTATATAGATTTCAAACTATTAATATATTCGTATTAGATCTAGACCAGTTTAGTAACCCTATATAATACTACTAAATCATCTAACTAGTCCAGCTAAACTGGGCAAGTTTAGCTATGTCTACTGACTTACTACAGTGTACAGTCACAAACAAACAAAGTTTATACAAGTAGACGTAAAAAAACCCACTAACAACATCCTCAGTCTTATTGCAATGACTTATAATTTAACAAAACATAAATTGTACTCACCGTCTAATAAGCAATAAATCTTCTTTACTACAGCTACCGGTACCTCACTGACTGTGACAAAAATAGCGCGAATTTTGAATGAAAGCGCCATTCAGTACACTTCGGTATTTTTCAGCCGTGAATATGACCTAACCACCACATTTCTTAGCCAATAGCGTTTTGTTTTAATATTCCGGTGATATTAATCTTTATATCCTATACCCACAAAGAGCCATTTGTGGGTATAATTTTACGATGAACTCCATGATCTTGAACATTTTTTTTTCTTGAACAAAGTTGGGTAATAGAATAAAAAACGTAAAATACTTTAGAGATCAAATTGAATAAAATGGCTCTTTGTGGGTATAATTTTACGATGAACTCCATGATCTTGAACATTTTTTTTTCTTGAACAAAGTTGGGTAAGAGAATAAAAAACCGTAAAATACTTTAGAGATAAAATTGAATAATATTTGCTTTTTAAAAACACCCCCCCCCCAAAAAAAAAAAATAGATCACTTATTTGAGACCTTAAAGAGTGGGTGTTTGACTAAATTCAACGTCGTGGTTCAAAAGAACATTAGATGAATTTCAACCCATCTGAACTGTCTTAAGGTCCTGTGCCAAGGTCAAATAAGTTAAACTGGCTTTGAAATAAACCTTTTTTTTTCAAGACCAATTGTCCACCCCTTGGCCTTGACCTTAATGATCTTGAACTTGGCTTTAGGTCCTTTATTTGTTTAGCTATATCGCAAAATGCAAAGGTCTTGTAGATGCATGTCCCAGATGTCAAGGCAAAAATGAATTGGGGTTTAACGTCCTACTTTATGCACCTAACCTTGGCTAATGGAAGACGGGCAAACGCCATACAGTGTGCCATGAGGGAAATTTTGCCCGGGCAGTGGCGCTACGGTCTACTCTTATATCGAATCCCAACTGACAAGGGATCTTTTACACACGCCAATGTGTACACGGGACCTCGGTTATTCGTCCCATCCGAACAAGACAGCTGCCCTTGTCAGGTCCTCCCGTTCTGCATCATTGACAAGGAGAAACCATTTTAACCACGCCGAAAATCTCGGCCAAAGCAGGGATCGAACACTTAACCCCCAGGGTAACGAGCCAACACCTTACCCACTTAGCCAAAAAAAGATGTTTGCCCTAATTAAATTTACGGCGCATCTATCCAGGCTACTTCTGAAAATTATGTCGGAGAAGCCGATCCACGGTGTTAAAGTCCGTCCTTATACCATAAACATCTCCCGGGGTATAAAATCCCCACCCCCACCCCGGGTAATCGAAGTTGACAAATATTGGTACAACTTTAAGACTCCGGCTATCCCAACTAAATCGTCCACGGTGAACCAGAACATCGCCATGCATTTTACCTCAGAGGTCAAAGTCATATCAAACTTGAAAATTGTTCAAAAATGGAAAATAAATATGAATTTTCCTCGACCTTACTGTGACACCTGTGATAAAGTCAGGTAAATTGACCATTAATGTGTTAAAGTCCATGTAATTGCCAACCAAGAAGTGACCCTGAACTTGTGTTTGGCCTTATATTCAGTTTAAGATGGGACTTTTGACCTGGTTCAAATTCATGGGTGAAAAGAACATTAAATGACCATCAAATCTACTGAATGAAAAATGACTCCGAAATAAAATTTCTTTTTCAAGGTAAATGTTCGAACCTTTGGTTTTGACCTTACCTCCCACATTTACTTACTATATCCCAAAACGGAAAGTTCCTTGTAGAAACATGCCCCAGAGATCAAGGTCATAATGTCAGTTACGCAAAGAATTGTCAGTGTTTCAGCATATTAAAAACTGATGGCCAAATTTTGTCAACTTTCGTTGACTGATTATTACGGCGTGGGTAGTGAAAAAAATAAGGATCTACGTCAAAATTTTACTTTAGCAAAATGTTTGTACTTTTCGTATGACTTCTGATGACCTTGATTATTTGCTGAGGATTTTTAAAATGTACGTGCAATAGATTTGTGTCGTACTTTGCCAAAATTTTATACAGGGTATAATGTTGAGGTAGAATTTTCGGATGACTACCGATGACCTTGAAAATTTTTATTCCTAAGTCGTGTACTGATTTTATATCAGATGGTTCATCCGGAGATGAAATGTGAACGTTTTAAAAGTTTACAAACGTCACTAGATCGATATTAATAAATGTTTAGTAACGTTTCACAGTATCAACAATGTAACTTCAAATAAAACATTAAACATTTAAGTTTTTCGACTTGTTTCAAAATCTAGTAAAACATCCAGAAAAAACATTTTTTCAATTAAGATGTAACATCGTTGGAGGATAATTTTTGTTCATTGAATTAAAAACGTTTTTAGATAAAGAAAACGGAACGTTCAGTTCAGATTACTAAGTTCTAATAGAATCAATAGAACGTCATGAATGAATGATTCAATAACGTTCAAAGAATTTAAATTAAAATATTACACAATTTATGTTCCAGCAAAATAGTTTACTAACGTTTACAGGCGATCTGATCAGACTTGGGAAATAATATTGCATCAGGTGGTTCACTCGATGTTCTTAAAACAACTAATATGAACGTTTCTAAAGTAAACGCCAATAGAAAGACATCAATAATTAATGTTTGAGAACGTCTCCGGAGTTTCAACGACGTGACGTCAAAAATGACGTAAGTTTAAAAGCAGTTCTTGTCAGTAAAACCCATTTAAATATAAAACGATTTACGAACATTTTTGGACGGTTATTTTTTTTGGTTTAATTTAAACGTTTATTATATTAAGAACATGGAATGTCTTTAAAAACCAAAATCCAATATTATCAATATAAGGTTACAAACACAAATATTAATAACGTTCAAAGAATCATAAGTTAAAACGCTACAAAAGTTATGTTAGACGAACATAGTTTACTGACGTTTACAGGTTGTCTGACCAGCCTTGGGAAATAACGTTGACTCAGATGGTTCATTTGACGTTCTCGGAACAACTAATCCCAACATTTCTGAAGTAAAAGTCGCTAGAACGATTATAATTAATGCTTAGTAACGCCTCACAGTACCAACAATATAAGGTAAAAAACGGGTTTTAAACATTGATCTGATGTTTTAATGTAACCTTTACTGACGATGTAACAGATTGTTTGACCAGTCTTGGGAAATACCCTGAATCAGATGGTTTATTTGACTTTCTTTGAACAATTAATCTGGACGTTTCTAAAATAAACGTCAACAGAACGATACTAATTAATGTTTAATAACGTCCCACAGTATTAACGATAAAACGGCAAAAACAAAAAAACAAAATAAAAACGATGTAACATGGAAATATAACGTCACAAGAACGATATTACGTAATGTATGATAACGTCCAATAATTCAATGCAACGTTTGCCAATGAACATTAAAATAACATCAGGTCATTGTTGAATTACAGGGAAAAGATGTGAAATGGAAAATGCTTTACGAACTCAATTGGAAGTTTGTTTGGGGGTTTTTTTTTTTGGCTTTATTTCAACGTTTTAAGATTAACAGAAGGTTTTAAAAACAAAAATTCAATATAATCAATATAACGTCACAATCAAATATATTAATAATGTTCAAAGAATCATAAGCTAAACAAACATATTACCAACGTCGTAAGAATCATAAGCTAAAACGCTACGAAAGTTACGTTAGAAGAACATAATTTACTGACGTTTACAGGTTGTCTGATTAGGCTTGGGAAATAACGTTTAATCAGGTGGATCAGTTGACGTTCTTGGAACCACTAATCTGAACGTTCCTAATGTAAACGTCACTAAAACGATATCAATTAATGTTTTGTAACGTTTCACAGTATCAACGATATAAAGTCATAATCGTACGGGGTGAAAACATTAATCGTATGTTTGAATGCATCGTTTGCTAATGATGTAAGATGTAAAAAAAAGGACGTAAAATCGAAATGTTTTGCGAATTTTATTGTAAGTCTGTTTATATTTTCGTTTAATTTCAACGTTTTTAGAAAAGAAAAACAGAACGTTATAAAAACTAAAATCCAATAATCAATATTATAACGTCACAAATGAATATATTAATGGCACCCAAAGAATCATAAGCTAAAACGCTACGAAAGTTACGCTAGACGAACATAGTTTACTGACGTTTACAGGTTGTGTGACCAGGCTTAGGAACCAACGTTGAATTAGATGGTTCATTTGATGTTCTTGGAAGAAGTAATCCAAACGTTTCTGAAGTAAAAGTCGCTAGAACGAAAATCATTAATGCTTGGTAACGCCTCACAGTATCAACGATATAGCATCATAACAAACGGGTTTGAAACATTGATTTAATGTTTTAATACAACTTTTGCTAACGATGTAAGATGTAAAAAAGATGTAAAATGGAAATACATTTTACGAACTCAATTTGAACGTTTTTAGATTAGGAAAAATGAACGTTTTTAGAGTAGGAAAACAGAACGTTTTAAAAACTAAATCCAATAATCAATATAACGTCACAAACAAATATATTACTAACGTTCAAGGAATCGTAAGTCAAAACGATATACAGTAGTTACGCTAGAAGAACAAAATTTACTGATGTTGCCAGGTCGTCTGACCAGGCTTAGGAAATAACGTTGATTCAGGTGGTTCAGCTGAAGTTTTTGAAACAACTGATCTGAACGTTTCTAAAGTAAACGTCAGTAGAACAATATTAATTAATGCTTAGCAACCCCTCACAGTATCGGCGATGTAAGGTAAAAAAAACGGGTTTGAAACATTGATCTAATGTTTTAATGCAACGTTTGCTAATGATGTAAGATGTCGAAAAAGGAAATACAACATTTTACAAAATTTATTCGAAGGTTTTTACTTTCGTTTAATTTCAACGCTTTTAGATAATGAAAACAGAACGTTTTAAAAACTGAAGTCAAATATAATAAATATAAGGCAACTAACAAATATATTACTAACGTTCAAAGAAACATAAGTTAAAACACTACAGTCAATAGTTACGTTAGAAGAACATAATTTACTGACGTCTATAAATTGTCTGACCAGACTTGGGAAATAACATTGATTCAGGTGGTTCAGCTGACGTTCTCGGAACAACTGATTTGAACATTTCTAAAGTAAACGTCAGTAGAATAATATTGATTGATGTTTAGTAACGTTTCACAGTATCGACGAAATAACGTCATAAAAACAGGGTTGAAACATTAATCTAATGTTTTAATGCAACGTTTGCAAATGATGTAAGATGTAAAGAATGTAAAGTAGAAATACGTCGTGTTACGAACTTTACTGGAAGGGTTTATTTTTCGTTTAATTTTAACGTTTTAAGATTAGGAAAACAACGTTTTAAAAACTGAAATTCAATGTAATCAATAACAATAATTATAACTTCACCAAAAATATATTACTAACGTTCAAAGAATCATAAGTTAAAACGCTACAAAAGTTACGTTAGAAAAACATAATTTTACTGACGTTTAAATTTTGTCTGACCAGGCTTGACAAATAATATTGAATAAGGTGGTTCAGTTGACGTTCTTGGAACAACTATCAGAACGTTTCTAACGTAAACGTCAATAAAACGATATTAACTAATGTTTAGTAACGTCTCACAGTATCAACGATATAACTTCATAAAAAACGGAGTTGAAACATTAGTCTAATGTATTACTAACGTTCAAAGAATCATAAGTTAAAACGCTTCAGAAGTTACGTCAGAAGAACATAATTTACTGACGTTTCTAGGTTGTCTGACCAGGCTTGGGAAATAACGTTGATCAGGTGGTTCAGCTGACGTTCTTGGAACAACTAATCTGAACGTTTCTTAAGTAAACGTCAGTAGAATAATATTAATTGATGTTTAGTAACGGTTCACGGTACCGAGGGTATAACGTCAAACAAAAACATGGTTAGAACATTCATCTACGTTTGCTAATAATGTAAGATGTAAAGAATGTAAAATATAAATACAACTTTTTACGAACTATATTGGAAGTTTTTATTTTTCGTTTTATTTTAACGTTTTAAGATTAGGAAAACAGAACGTTTTAAAAACGGAAATTCAATATAATCAATTTAACGCCACAAACAAATATATTACCAACGTTCAAGGAATCATAATTTAAAATGTTACAAAAGTTACGTTAGAGGTACATAATGTACTAACGTCTACCGTTTGTCCGGCCAGGCTTGACAAATAACGTTGAATCAGGTGATTCAGTTGACGTTCTTGGAACAACCAATCTGAACGTTTCTAAAGTAAACGTCAGTAGAACGATATTAACTAATGTTTAGTAACGCCCCACAGTATCAACGATATAACGTCATAAAAAACGGAGTTGAAACATTAGTCTGATGTATTACTAACGTTCAAAGAATCATAAGTTAAAACGCTACAATAGTTACGTTAGAAGAACATAATTAATTGACGTTTTTAAGTTGAATCAGGTGGTTCAGTTGACGTTCTTGGAACAACCAATTTGAACGTTTCTAAAGTAAACGTTAGTAGAACGATATTAACTAATGTTTAGTAACGCCTCACAGTATCAACGATATAAGGTCATAAAAAACGGAGTTGAAACATTAGTCTAATGTATTACTAACGTTCAAAGAATCATAAGTTAAAACGCTTCAGAAGTTACGTTAGAAGAACATAATTTACTGACGTTTCTAGGTTGTCTGACCAGGCTTGGGAAATAACGTTGAACAGGTGGTTCAGCTGACGTTCTTGGAACAACTAATCTGAACGTTTCTTAAGTAAACGTCAGTAGAATAATATTAATTGATGTTTAGTAACGGTTTACGGTACCGAGGGTATAACGTCAAACAAAAATATAGTTGGAACATTCATCTAATGTTTAAATGCAACGTTTGCTAATAATGTAAGATGTAAATAATGTAAAATATAAATAAACGTTTTACGAACTATATTGGAAGTTTTTATTTTTCGTTTTATTTTAACGTTTTAAGATTAGGAAAACAGAACGTTTTAAAAACGGAAATTCAATATAATCAATTTAACGTCACAAACAAATATATTACCAACGTTCAAAGAATCATAATTTAAAATGTTACAAAAGTTACGTTAGAAGTACATAATTTACTAACGTCTACAGTTTGTCTGGCCAGGCTTGACAAATAACGTTGAATCAGGTAATTCAGTTGACGTTCTTGGAACAACCAATCTGAACGTTTCTAAAGTAAACGTCAGTAGAACGATATTAACTAATGTTTAGTAACGCCTCACAGTATCAACGATATAACGTCATAAAAAACGGAATTGAAACATTAGTCTGATGTATTACTAACGCTCAAAGAATCATAAGTTAAAACGCTACAATAGTTACGTTAAAAGAACATAATTAATTGACGTTTTTAGGTTGTCTGACCAGCCTTGGGAAATAACGTTGATTCATGTGGTTCAGCTGACGTTCTTGGAACAACTGGCTTGAACGTTTCTAAAGTAAACGTCAGTAGAACAATATTAATTAATGTTTAGTAACGTTTCACAGTATCGGCGATACAACGTCATAAAAAACGGGATTGAAACATTACTCTAATGTTTTAATGCAACGTCTGCTAATGATGTAAGATGTAATGAATGTAAAAAAGAAATACAACGTTTTACGAACTTTATCGGAAGGCTTTATTTTTCGTTTAATTTTAACGTTTTTAGATTAGGAAGAAATAACGTTTTAATAACTGAAATTCAATATAATCAATATAACGTCACAAACAAATGTATTACCAACGTTCAAAGAATCATAATTTAAAATGTTACAATACTTGCGTTAGAAGAACATAATTTACTGACGTCTACAATTTGTCTGACTAGGCTTGACAAATAACGTTGAATCAGGTGATTCAGTTGACTTTCTTGGAACAACAAATCTGAACGTTTCTAAAGTAAACGTCAGTAGAACGATAATAACTAATGTTTAGTAACGTCTCTCAGTATCAACGATATAACGTCATAAAAAACGGAGTCGTAACATTAGTCTAATGTATTACTAACCTTCAAAGAATCATAAGTTAAAACGCTACAGAAGTCACGTTAGAAGAACATAATTTACTGACGTTTCCAGGTTGTCTGACCAGCCTTGGGTAATAACGTTGATTCAGGTGGTTCACCTGACATTCTCGGAACAACCGGTTTGAACGTTTCTAAAGTAAACGTCAGTAGAACAATATTAATTAATGTTTAGTAACGTTTCACAGTATCGACGATATAACGTCATTAAAAACATGGTTGAAACATTAATCTAATGTTATAATGCAACGTTTGCTAATGATGTAAGAAGTAAAGAATGTAAAATAGAAATACAACGTTTTACGAACTTTATTGGAAGGGTTTATTTTTCGTTTTATTTTAACGTTTTTAGATTAGGAAAACAGAACGTTTTAAAAACTGAAATTCAATATAATCAATATAACGTCACAAACAAATGTATTACCAACGTTCAAAGAATCATAATTTAAAACGTTACAAAAGTTACGTTATAAGAACATAATTTACTGACGTCTACAGTTTGTCTGACCAGGCTTGACAAATAACGTTGAATCAGGTGGTTCCGTTGACGTTCTTGGAACAACTAATCTGAACGTTTCTAAAATAAACATCAGTAGAATGATATTAACTAATGTTTAGTAACGTATCACCGTATCAACGATATAACGTCATAAAAAAACATTAATCTAATGTTTTAATGCAACGTTTGCCGATGGAACATTATAAAAACATTCAAAATAACGTTGCGTCATTGTTGAATGACAGTAAAATTAAAACGTCAAAAGACAACATTTTGGCAATGTTTCTGGAACGTTTAGAAAAAGTACAGTCTATCTCTGAACCCTTTCTGAACGTTCGGAGAACGTGCTTAAACAAACATTCTGAACGCAACCATATTAGAAACAATTACGAATGTTACCAAAACGTTTTGTGTTTGCTGGGTGGTTGTTCGTTAATCGCCAATATGTAACAGCTCTTTCTTCGGATAGAAAGAGAAGTTGTTAGAATCTATTTCCAAAAGTTTGAAGTTTTATTGTCTATTTAAGCTCATAAAAACCCACCTTTGGCGTGTTCCCTCCAAAAGTACCTTTATTATATTACTAATTCCATATACGGTGAATACCGAACAACAAACCAGGTCATTGTTTGTTATTCGCCAATACCGAACAACAAACTGGCTCGTTGTTCGTTATTCGCCAATATGTAACAGCTCTTTCTTCGGATAGAAAGAGAAGTTGTGAGAATCTATTTCCCAGAATTTTGAAGCTTTATAATCCAGTTAGGCTTATAAAATGCGTTTTCCATGCAAAAAATCTTTTATTACATTACTAATTCCATGTTTGGTGAATACCGAACAACAAACCAGCTCGTTGTTCGTTATTCGCGAATACCGAACAACAAACTGGCTCGTTGTTCGTTATTCGCGAATACCGAACAACGAACAATGAACAACGGGCTAACTTCACGTCGCCAATTCTCTTTTTGTCTTCAATTAAGTTTTGTCATAGAAGGTTTTGTGAACAGACTGCCTAGTTAGTTGCCCCATTGTCTCAGTTTCTTGTTAATACTAACTTCTATGAAGTTGTTATATACATCTAAATTTAAGATTCAGCCAATGAACAAACAGTTTTCTCTTGAATTAACTTTAATGAATCCGTTTACTAACGGATATCGAAATTGACTTTCCGGCAACAGAAATTTAATGGACCGTTAACAATCGACACGTTACAAAGATAACGATCCGTTAGAGTTTAACGGATTGTTAAAATAACTTTAGTTATTTAAGTTCTTGTAGACTGAACAAAACAAACTCATATTGATGTTTAAACAACCAAATGATCTAGAAATTATATATATATCTGCTATATTTTATATCGGCTGTTTATGATGTTCTTTTATTTTGGTGTGACTTCAGTGCAAGGATTTATGTTTTCTAGACTCATGCATTAACTTTGGCAATTTTTCATACGCTTATAATATTTTGACGGGGGTTTGATGGCCGAATGGTTAGCGCATGGGCGTTGCATAATAACTTCTGTCATTGAGTCAAGAGGCATAATATCATGTTATACCCGGTATCGTGTTATATCGTCATAAACCCACTAATCCTTCGTGTGCGCAACACCTAACATACAATAGTCATACTTACGATACTCAGCCTCGTTGTACACCACTATAAAACGAATTAGAAATGTGTCCATCAAATCAACAAGGAACCAGGGTTGGTAATCATCTCTGTTGGTTTGAAAACAGGTACTTGGGTTGTTATCTAAAGCTGCTGGGAGCGGTTGCAACGTACCAACTGAGCTAGAAGATGGTGTTTTTAATCTGGCTAGGTTACTCCCTTCTGTAAATATAGGTAAACGATAGGAATCCTACTGTTCTGCCCCGACTGTGGCAATATGGACGGACATACGCCCATGCAGTGTTCTATGGTCGGAAATGTGATCGGACAGTGGCACTAAGCGGGCTTCGAACAATACGATACAAACTATTCTTGTAATCAACAAGAACAGTATAAATCTAATTGTTTAAAGGAATAAAATTTATACTGTTTTATATCGTATTTTAATCTTTTAAATGTTTATGTTGCTGGTTCTAATGTCTCTTTTCAGCTAGATGATATCTGGGGTAGTTATCCTCTAGAAGAAATAAATTGCCGTATATGATTTTAAAGGTGAAATTGGTGAACTGTTTCAAAACACTGTTTTAACCTTATATTATATTGCCCTCACAGACAAACTTTAATTGGAAATAATCAAACGGTTTTGGAAATAATCCAAAAGTCCATCTATGAGGATTTCAGTTAGAAAACTTCGCTTTACCGCATAAAGCAAGCGGATTTTATTTCACCACGTATGTTTCTCTATCTTCAATAATACCAGACAACAATCAGCTTACCCCACCCCCATGCTGGTCTCTGTTTTCACTTTAATTTTTTACGACAGCAAATTTTAGTACCATGGCATGTTTTAAGTGTTCCTCCTTCATTTAAATAACTTAATTAAATCAGCCTTTTTATTCTATGAATAAAATCTTACCAGTAATCACCAAGAAAACCCGCATTCCTGGGTCCGGATCTGCAGTAAGTTCCCTCACATTCCTTGTATAAAGATGACATTCTTTTCTTTGTTGATGAAAGGCAAACGCCACACAATGAGTTTCCCGGGTACAAACAAAGCCACACCGAACTTTAAAATCTGTCGACACCATTTTTAGAGCGGAGTTTGGAATCACATCATCTAAAACATGTGTAAATCCCAACCGGTAACCGGGACAAATACAATTTAATTTGTTTACCAGGAATAAAATAATAAAAACTGCCAGAAGATCCTGAAACTGTGCAAACATTTCGGTAAACTTCGAACCGTTTCAAAACCCAACCGATTTCCTTAATGAAATATAGAGCCCGTGCGTCTTAGAAAACAACAACATTCTGGTCAAATCGATAATTAACATCCTTTGATCAATATTAGATAAGATACTCCTGATAATGTTAGTGGAATGTACATATATTTGGACTGTCGGTTCTTGAACGTACCAACATCGTTGTCAGATACACAAAGAGCATCACTAACGCTGAAATATGCGTCCACATCCCTGCTTTGATTGATATCGTGCTTTTTGGAATGAAGAGAATGAAATATAAAATTACTGTAAAATGACAAGAGGCAAAGAGAGAGGGAAAGAGAGATGGGGTTTAACGTCCACTCGACACAAACTAGGTCATTTCGGGACTAACATATGATTTAATTTTATTTCAATAATTCGCTTGCGCGAATGTGTCTTTAGCAGTGGGAGGAAACCGGAGTGGCCAGAGAAAACCCACAAGGTTGAGAAGGCGCCCCTATCACCATGCCACATACGCTCACACCACAGCCGCAAGCCGGAGGTGACCGGCCAGCTAGAGGTCGAAGCGCAGCACTCTAGACCACTAGGCCATCCCAACCCCCAAGAGGCAAAGAACGCTAGGCGTTGGGTTTGATTTGCCAAAATAAATAGTCTGGGATAAATATGCAAAGTTTCAAGATAATCCATTCCGAATTGCTGCCTGTAGATGATAATACAAAAATCGGGTGTGGCTCGGCCACTAGGGGTTGGATGTGGAACAATATAAATAGTTACCAACTTGTAATAGAAATTGGACGTGACCCTGCCCCTGGGGCTCGGACCATGCAGTTGTCGTCATTAAGAAATGAAATGAAATGGGATTTAACGTCCTACTGTTCTGCTCCTAAACTGGCCTAATGAAGACGGACATACGCCATACAGTGTACTATGAGGAAAATTTTGCCCGGACAGCGGCGCTACGGTCTACTTTCATATAAAATTCTAACTTCCAAGGGATCTTTTACGTACACGCCAATGTGTACACGGGACCTCGGATTTTAGTCCCTTGTTAGGCCATCCGTTCTGCATCACTGACAAGGAATAAACCACGCGGGAAAATTTGGATGAATTTCTCGGCCAATGCAGGGATCGATCACCCTACCTAGGGTGCCAACATGTTACATACTTATCCCCAAACTGATCCCGCAGTGAATATTCGCTTGGCCGCTACAATCACTGATAAGCATGACATCGACGAGGCTTAATGAGTACGGCATATTAACTTTTTTACTCCGACAAATTAAATTCTCAAACATTTTTTTTGAGGTAAAAGAAAAATAAATAAAGACGTTTGAATTATTTGAAGTTAAAAAATATTTCCTATTTAGTGTAAATGGGTATTAAAATGAGTAAAATGCATCATTTTGCCCGAAGCAGTTAGGTGTTAAGTAAACATTGCACGGACAGTTGAGCCAATGACTGGCGCGGTGAGCAGTCAACGCACGTGCTGTGGACACTCATCTGTTACAGAGTAAATTCGTAAGTAATTCTCTGTGAAACAGATTGACTTATCCCAAGTTTACAGACGACCCATTAAGAATCGTGACCTACATGCAAATACCGAGATAAAAAGACAAAATGGGTGTTGTTCTGCGCCTGGGGGTTGGGCAATCACCATAAAATAATTAAGACCATCTTTTAGGGTATGGACAGGGTACAAGGATGTAAATAAACTCTATATGTATAAACCTGATCTCTATTATCACTAAGATAGTGTTACACAAGTCAAGTCAACTAACGTGGTAATTTATACAAGCGCAACTCGGGTTTTATTTACATTTGACTTTCTTATAGAAAACACAACAGTGAAAAAACGACTTGCAATTGTCTGGCACGTCTTCAAACTAAGTATAGTCTAAGTTACAACGGAAATTTATATATGAATTGATATGAATGCGGACAATACAATTTCAACTTTAACCTCTTTTAATTCCGTGTATGCCTATTCAATTTATAATTGATAATTTTTAATCAAGCCTAATTGAAGCCACGCATCTCTACTCAATGACAGGCCTTAAAATCTAAAGCGCGAAATCTGTAGCATTATTTTTATAGGTGCAACCCGCCATCGATTACTCAAGTGACTAACTTAACAACATTCATTATCTCATAGACACTAACCCTAATCGTGTGTGTGTGTGTGTGGGGGGGGGTGCTTATTAATGCTCTGCCATACAGAATTTTGTAAAAGTACCAGTTACTGTACATTGTTCTATCAAAAAGCGCTCAATAGCCAACAAACTAGTTGCTCAAAAGCTGAAAATAACTATGACACGACGAAAAACATACACATTGAAGGAGTGAACAGAATAAATGTCCGAACTGGTAAAATTGCTATAAACAAAACAAATATTGACACTAAGGGTCAACAGACTGTAGTCCTATCAAGTGCAGGGACGTGATTTTCAGTTTTTGGTTTTAATTATTGCTTCTTATTTCATTGATAAATTTTATATTCTCTTTTGTTATTCCAGATCACAACTTTAGTTATTGCTTTTCAAATGGTTACAACGTATAAAATTCAACACGTAAAGTTTTTTTTTTGTTTTTTAAAGTTAACAAAGTGATTATATATGTGTGGAAACTAACCTATATATGAATATCGTCGCTTGGCGAATCGATACATGTACAATGCCCATGACATAAACTATAGCATCTCTGTGTCCTGAGAATAAAACTGTCTACACATATTGATTTCCCTAACTTTAATGAAACCATTATTTTGTAATTATAGATATCCTTTATTTGTGTTCTGGCAATTTCATAGATAATATATTAGTAGGTATAATACGGAACAATAGCGGCACGGATACATTGTTTTTATCACAATGTATATTAAGGAACAATGGTACCACCAGTACTTGTTTTCATATCCAATATGTTAATGGGCCCCACGAAGCGAAACTGGTCCAATTAACTCATTACACTGCAGCGTCACATTTTGGGACATCGTTTCTCAACATAAATTATGAATTGAAAATATAGTAATATAATGGGAATTTATCATTCATATATATTCTTAGTTGTGCATAAATTGTAAAATCGATTTTGATCATAATACTCTAACAGGCATATACCGATTCCGCAATGACTCATAAGCTGACAAATCAAATAAAAAATGGCAAGTATCTTCGTCAACTATTCTACCAACTGGGCATAGTGATGAATTGTTAACACGTAAACGATGATGATTGGTCGCTAGTGGTCATTGATGTATCCTGCATATTGCTTCCGATGAACTAGCGATTGGGCTGCTGTATTTAAGTAAATAACACGTAGAGAGATCCAACAAAGGGAGAAGATGACCCGCCCTCTCTTCTCACGACATCGGTTTGATAAGTGTGGTTCGGATTGACTTTTTAATATACATTGACTTTTTATTTCGTGTGTTAACCAATTGTATGTTTTTACCAACTATCAAAGACATGAAGTGTAAATAATTTAATTTAATCTATCTGTCCATAATATCATATAAAATGTATCGGACGTTAAATCTGTAATTAACAACAACAACAGAGAGATCCAACAGTCTTCAACCCAGTCACACCCCCAGACAATCAATGCTAACAGGTGTGGAGCAAGGACATAGTGAGCTCTCCATTGGGTTTGCTTGCCATATTTGAGCGACGAGGGACTGCTGCTATTATAGCAACCTGTTTTTTTCTTTTGTTTTGGAGAGTTCTGTAACCTATGAAATATGTAAACTCCCCACCTAAAACAAGAGAGATAACATAACTAAGTGGGGAGAAAAGAAGACTAAAATTTTGAAAGAAACAGAGAGAGAGAGAGAGAGAGAGAGAAGAGAGAGAGAGGGAGAAATGGGGTTTAACGTCCACTTGGCACAAACTAGGTCATTTCGGGACTAACAAATGGGTTTTTGTAACTTTATTTCAATAATTCGCTTGCGCGTAGGGGTCTTTCGCAGTGGGAGGAAACTGGAGGTTGAGAAAATCATATAGCAGTAATTTAACTTAAAAAGGGTTTTAATGGATACCTCTTATTTTTTACTTCTCAAGAAAAGGATACAAGAATGCATTTTAAGAAGAATGTTTATTATATAAAATGCTTTATTTTTATTGTTTCAATTTGATGTATATGTTTTGTATATAATATTTATAAGTAATAGAAAAGTCATTTTCAAGGCCACACATATAAATATATTCACCCTATTTAATGACTATAGTGACAATTGTATATAATATATGATGTTTCATTTAAAAATAAAACTTGGATTTATAAAAAAACAACCCCAAAACAAACAAAAAACCCAAACAAAAAAACAATTGGCATCCGGATATAACATCACTCCGCAAAAAGCTCAGTTACTAGAAAATTAATACAAGACAATTAAGGCAATCAGGGGATCTAATATTATGAACTTGTAATAACAATTAACAATTTTACAATTTCAAACATATATGTACTGTAAACATATTGATACATCTGAATTCAAATTGAAAGGGTGTTTATCGTCTCAGGCTGAACCCGTCTATCTATGTTAGCAGGGGTACGTAGTACAGTGTATTATTAAACAGACAGTTCGAAGCTCCCGGGGGGGGGGGGGGGTAGTGGTCTAGAGTGCCGCGCTTCGACCTCTAGCTGGTCGGTCATCTCTGGCTTGCGGCTGGGGTTGCGCTCCCTGGTGTAAGCATATGTGGCATGGAGATAGGGGCGCCTTCTCAACCTCGTGGGTTTCCTCCGGGCACTCCAGTTTCCCCCACTGCTAAAGACCCCTACGCGCAAGTGAAATATTTAAATAAAATTAAACCATATGTTAGTCCCAAAATGACCTAGTTTGTGCTGAGAGGACGTTAAACCCCATTTCTCTCTCTCTCTCTCTCGAACCTGTCGTTCACGCATACCTCAAAGCAAACACCGGGCCATGAGTTTATTCTGCTACAAACACGGGCAGCATATGTGTCATTAAACGTTTAGAACCAACGCCAAGTGGAAACCAGACTTGACAATCCTCAGCAACCTTTCTCGAACCAAAGACCTTCTGTTCGGTAACAATTTACCTTATTACATTTTGTATGGCATATATCTATCTTCAGTATCCCAGAATAATGGGGCGTTTAAAACCAATTTATTTTCATTAGCAAAACTAACACAAATTGTTTGATACAAGCTTCCATTATTGAATGCCCCATAAGACGAGTAAATTTATTGTTACTTCATTATTGCTGAATTCACACATTATTAATTTGCCGAGTGCCACCTCCCTCTGTTAATATCATGCCTTGGGTTCTTGTTTAACCTGTTATTTTTCAGTGACGCATCCATGGTGTTATAAACCTGTCTGTGTTCGTTTTTAACAGTGTTATTACATTAAATAATAATATGCTAGGTCGCTATTGCTGGTAATCGATAACTTGTTTCTTGGGAATGGACTACCACAGTCAATGAATGAACTACCGTCTGTGGGCCATTTTTTAAAATCTCAACTTAAAACATTCTTATTTCAAAACCCTGATCTGTAAATAATCAGTGAAAATAAAAACCAACAGCGCCTCAGCAACTGATTTCTTCAGTATTAACACGCTTTATAAATGACGATATTATTTCTTGTGGAAAATATTCCATTCGTGTGTAGTAAAAATTGACTTAAAGAAGCTAAATCGCTAATGTTTGAGACCAAGAAATTTACCCAAATGGATCACAACGCATAAAAAAATCTTATATGAATGTATATAAACTAATTTACATTCATTCATTTCCGTCTTTACTCAATTTCAAATCACTTGTGTTCGGCGATATACGCCTGAAGTCTCAATAGCATGCCAATCTCTGGCGACTGGTTATTCCAGTCTACATTATTGCGTATGCTCTCCACTGATAATTTTTTTATTTTGTCTTAAATATTGGATATCAGAAGCCCATCTTTTCCCAGTAAGATCACAACATCAATGTTGAATTAAATTGACAAATAATTTGTATTTTCATTGTCGAAGATTTTGGATGATATTGAGTTAGAGACTTAGCTACTTTAATGTTAGTAACGATTTATCTTTTGGGACGGTTTTAATAACAGATTAGGGAATTAGTTTACAGAAAATGAACTCAAGCATACAATTTACGCCTAATTCGAAAACAATCAGCTGGAAATGAAATACAAAATTCGATTTCTGGGTGAACAATGTGACATTCGTTTTTTAAAACTCGCACTATGTTAATGTCATTTGAGGGTTTGTCTTACAGTTTGAAAGGAAGTTGCTTCGCTTCCATATTAAGCCACATATTAATCATATATTAGGTGTCCTGTAGCTTTTGTTTCTTCTAGTATTCTATTGGGTTTATCCACTAATCCATACCCAAATATGACACAAATTGACCCGAAAATAACCCAAAAGCCCGTATGCCCATTTTCGCTGGAACTTTTAATTTTTTTTAGATACGTCATTAGATCGAATCGTCCGACCTTCACCTTTTCACTTCTGATTTTGCATGGTTTTCTCGGGGACTTGGGTATAGAGGCGAAGGGACAAGAGATGGGACGTGCATTTTAAACCATTTTAACGACTTTGGTACAAATAAAATTGATTTAATCAGAATACGTCCCGTTTCCATGCACGTGTTTATACAATTGTAAGGACCCGTGTCAATGTAAAGGGTGAAAACCCGCACATGGAAAATGAGCATTAATGTGCGATAATTCTTGCGTTTCTATTGCATGACGTTACTTGTATTTTAAATGTGATTGTACATGTAAATAGACGACGGGGGATAACTCCTGTTTGTCTGCATTTTTGATATAGCCCTCACCCATGCAATATGTAAGGGTTATCAACTGAGACAGACGGGTTCAAGTTAGATGAACACCCGAGCTCGTGCAAAGTTGTACACTGAGAACGCGCAGCGTTCGAAGTGTTCAATGCACGGGCGCGGGTGTTTATCTAACTTGACCCCGAGGTCAAAGTTGATAACTGACTTACACAATGGATTCTTTGTGTGAGAAGTTCAACGAGTGAATGAAAATGGACAAATACGAGAGAGACGCATTATTATCACAGACCTTTTTAGACTGTCGTCTGTATAGGGAAAATGTGCTTAAAAATCGATTTTTGTTGCACCCCCCCTGGGTCTAAAAAATGTTGCCATTTTCTTATAATACAAGGTTTCTAGTGATGGAAAATCCATATTCCCACCTTCAGATATTGCCAGTTTTTAAAATATTACCCATTTACCCAGGGTCTCGGTCACTTTATCATGCTTGTCTAACATGACTTTGACGTCGTGATTTTGGATGATAAAATTACTGCAGGTGAATAATTTTTTTCGTGTGTACTGCCCAAATGCACAGCAACATTTGAAAAAAAAAATTATGGAAATATCTCAATTTGTATATGCACAGGACCAATTATAAGCGCCCACAAAGCAGTAATGTTGCACATCGTAGCATGTTTTTGTCTATTTATGAAAATACAGCCTCATTGTATTGATATTGAATTTAATTTATTATCAGAAATCATACATAAATTTGATAATTGCATAGACATATTTGATTTCAACCAAAAAACGATACATAAACGTGATATTTCAAAGAGGGGTCCCAGGTAAAAAGGTATAAGGGGAGATAACTCGTATCATAAATGACCTATAAATATTGAACAAAGACTAAATTTCTCCTTGGCAACCCACCCTATCACCAAACAAAGAATGAAAACAAATTTAAAACATTAATCTTTTATGTAATGACTAGTATTAAAGGTTTAAATAGATATAAATTAGGCCTTTGTATTGCAATTTACAACAACATTTCAATATCAATTTTTTTTTAAAATACAGAAAACATTTTTTTCATTTTTAATAACTGTTATATCAATAATTTTTTTAAATGTTGCTGTAACAGTTGTGCAATAATTAATGCTTAAATAGTTAAAATATAAAATATAAAAAAATATAAAAACAGTTAAACAAAGTACTAAAATCAACAAATGGAAAAGTATTTACACATTTATTTATCTTTCGATATATTGTTTGGTTATCTTTTAAAGATATGAATCATGCCTGTGTATTATAATTAAAAACAACATTTCAAAACTAGTTTAAAATACAGAAAACCCTTTGTTTTGTTAAAATAATAATTCAATTAAATCTGGACATAAAGTAGTTGAATATTATACATGTAGTTAGTATGTAAAATACAGGTAATACAAACAGTTAAACAAAATACTAAAATCAAAAAATGGAAAAGTATGTACATATTTATTCATCTTTATCTAGTGATATATTTTTTTTAAAGGTTAAAATAGATATAAATCATGTCTGTGTAGTGTAATTTAAAACATTTCAAAACTAGTAAAAGTGCTAATAAAAAATGTTGACACATTCTTAGAACGGATGTTTTAGTGCATTTGGACACCACAATCTAGTCATTTTGTGCCAATTCACTTGCCATCAAATATACCAGCACTACTTATACTATAGAGTATAGAATAAATCGGCTACTCCCACACCTTGTCATTGAGGTCGCTGATAATGGGATTCGAAATCAAGTCCATTGATGACAGACCTTTTTGTAACCACTTGGCTATATAAATCCCATCCCACCCACTAGTTGCCTATGTAGGCCTATGATATAAAATAGATATAACAACAAGCCACAAGGACACAACAACTACTACAAGTATGAAATAAATTCACCCTGACGACTGAACTGTGGGTTTTCTTGTTGGGAATCGAACATAATCCTTGTAGCATCGTAGATGGTACCTAACTTCAACAGCAACACAGTCTTTATCTCTGATGTGCCTGAGAATGGTTTCATCTTCTTTCTTAATTGCTGCTTCTCTAAGTCGCCCTAAAAAGATATGGAAAATTGTAAATATCATGGATATCATAAACCAACTAGAAGTAGAATGCATATTCGTTTTCTGGTTACATATGCATAAATAAAAAAACCCATAAAATTCTTTATGCAACAGTTTTTATGTGTATAATAGGCTTTGTATGGAGCAACCTACTTTTAACAATGAACTAGACAACTTTTGGCAGACCTGGTAAATACATGTACATAACCCTGCGTGTTCGGATAGGCTACTCCCACACGTTTTCACTGAGATCGCAGAGAATGAGACTCGTACCCTCGACTATTGATGACAGACTGATAGATAACACCTATCAGCCACCCGACCACTCTCCCCAATAAACGCCTTTTACGACACGCTGAGGAGGGTCGATGGGCCTATTCCACTAGGTAACACTGGGCATAGCCAGGAAAGGAGGGTGGGGGGGGACAATATTAAATCACAACAGTTGAACAAACAATAAAAACTTACCCCCATCTTTAATTTCTGCTAAAACCAGCTTATCAGATAGAGACAGTCTTATTCTGACACCTGTAGAACAAAGGCACTTTTTTGCAGATAATGCACAGGAGGAAAGACATGTCCTCGCAGGTGGACAGAACCTTGTCTAGAGGTGGATTGACTCTCATCACTCCTTTGCTTCTCACCAGACTGTAGCCTAATGCAACTCTTTTAGTAGCTCGTTTAATCTTTGTTCTGTCTGTGAATCTCGAATAACACTTGAAATGATAGCCATAAACCCATAGTCACATAGTGCATCATCTTTATTCCCTATAAATACGAACATACTGAGTCCTAATTTTATTGCACACATAAACAAAATAAGCAAATTAGAACCTGAGAGAAGAATTTAGGTGGCAACAAATATCCATAATAAAAATTACTTTTCTTTTATGAAAAACAATAAGACACTGCCACCTGTTTGCACTTGATTTGTGAAAAGACACTTAGACAATCTGGGGTTAATAAAATAAAACCAAAGGCTAGCGTGAATGCTATCGATTTTAAAACAAACCTATATGAACTAACAACTATACATGTATAACGAGACTATAGGCCTACAATGTGAACGTCAACAAACATTATTATTATTTATCGTAACTTGCACACAGCAATGACAACAAACAAGAAATAATATATACGGACCTAAGCTCTCGTTGCGTACAGGTGTCTATAAAATTTAATCCGCCTATCATTTTGTGTTTCGCTGATAAACTTACCATCAAATACATCTTTATATTGTTGGCACACTTTTAGCTCGTTTCCATCAAGATTTGACCATTCTTTAAAACTTAAAACAACCTTATTCCAACTGGTATCTGTAAATTTAATCAGCTTTCCACAATCTTTGTCTACGAGGTGGATAAGGCACTTACATCGTCTTAAAGTAAACACGCTAACTCGACTCACCTTTTGACCTGTGAACTTGAGGTCAAATTGGCTCTAGAGTGTTTTTGATTGGTTGTTTGTTTTAATGATATGCATCAGGTGTAAATAATGGTTGATAAACTTCATGGCGCGAATAGAAATTTGCGACGTCTCGTTTATAAAAACTGGCACATTCTAGAAGCGGGAAGGCGGCTTTTTATCCATATAAATTCACATTTTACTAATGTGTGACTTTACAACTAAACCCATTTTATAGAAATTTTTTGAAACGATAGCTACTGACAGACGACAGTCTATTTATCACAGACAATTATTTTACCAATTCGTCTATAACAGGTACCAATATGCTTTATTTTGCACGTCATATATATTGTTGTTTACTCAGCAAATTGGGGAGTGGGTAAATAACTGAATATGAGTATACCGGTTTATTTACGATGCATATAAATCACATTATTCAAATGCCAGGTTTTTGAAAAACAATTTTAAGAAGGTTGGATTGGTATATGCATAAATGTCCGAATGGTTAGCGCTTGCGCGTTGTGTCATAAGGTCTGCCATTCAGTCAACTGGTGTGGTTTCGATTCCTCGGTGGTACGTGACAAGGTGTAGGGCCTCCGGTTTCCTCCGGCTGCTAAAGACCCCTACGTCGAGTGATCGTTAAATCCCATTTCTCTCTCTCCTTATCGACAAAAGAAAAAATATGCAACACCCCTTATTCACTGTAATATTTATTTCGTGCGAATGGGGTATGCTGCATTGGCTGGAATACGTTTTACATTCGCGAATTGTCAGCCACAAACTATCCATGTGCGAATAAAAAAATATCATGTGTGATGATGTAGGATTGGTATTTTACAAGCTGACAATTATCTAAAAAAAATGTTCAAACAGAAATTTAGCCCAATTCGCTAGGTTTTGCGCATTTGTTTCTTATACTGTTGGTTGCGTTTTCTAGCTATTGATATTATTTCACAATCTACTGTGAAAAAATATTTATTTGTCGTTTTAACTACATGTACATGTATTTATCTTTTTTCAAAATTAACACGGTGTTTCTTGTTATTGCTAATACACAGTGCACGCACGAAAATGCGCGGTTGTCTGGTTTTGACAATCACCGGGTTAGTATGTTGGGGTGTTCATTTGGGGTGTTCATTTACATGAACACCCACTTTTCCTCAAATGATCACCTGTGCACGTGCTAAAACAACACGATACAGGTTGGTCAGTAACTTGAACACCCGAGTGGGAACAAAGGGTCCAGTGTATAATGACTAGTATTCTTGGATTAAATGTGTGATATTGTTGACTGGCACACTCAAGATCACCAACCATTTGTGATATATTAGAAGCGAGATAACTCTTGTTTGTCTGCATTGCTGGTTGCACTAACCCGCGTGCAATATGAAATGAAGAATGGGTTAGCCATTGCATACGAAAGATCACTTTTGAAGTTACATCTGCACAGGAATAAATATTGGAATTTGTTGATGTCCTAGATCAAATTGCTGTTTTAAAATGGCAACAATTGTCCCTAGAAACCCGTACATCCTGCATCTCTGGAACGGCTATTTTTTTAGATGCATCATTTGGGCGCCTAAGTTGGTGGCGATGGGGCGTGACTCAAACCCATGAATATGAATGTAATCTGCCGACCGATCGAGTTTGTACAATATGGCTTGTTGTTAAATGCGACAGTGGTCTTTTTTTTATATATCTTGTAATTTTGAGGCATCTGTGTGGATGATGTATACTAGCGTGTATAAGTCGCAAATGGAAGTAACGCGATCTACACAGATGATCATACTGTGTCTCTATGGTAAGAATCAAAGACCACACAAAGACCCTTAACGGCTGCCAGGAACCTGAATGTTGGAATCGTCAAAGGCTACACTTGTTTCAGATAATTCATATAAAAAGTTTCTTTGTTCCCCAAAGTGATTGCTTCTGTCTCATCATCTTTTAATTTAGGTTTGTTTGCAATCACCCAGGATTGTATATCTCGAGAGCACAAGGTTAGGATTGTATATCTCGAGAGTATAAGGTTAGGATTGTGTATCTCGAGAGCATAAGGTTAGGATTGTATATCTCGAGAGTATAAGATTAGGATTGTGTATCTCGAGAGTATAAGGTTATGATTGTATATCTCGAGAGCATGAGGTTATGATTATATATCGAGAGAGCATAAGGTTAGGATTGTATATCTCGAGAGTATAAGGTTAGGAATGTATATCTCGAGAGTATAAGGTTAGGATTGTATATCTCGAGAGTATAAGGTTAGGATTGTATATCTCGAAAACTTAAGGTTGGGATCGTATATCTCGAGAGTATAAGGTTGGGATTGTATATCTCGAAAGCGAAAGGTTAGGATGGTATATCTCGAGAACCGTTTCTGTCAACAGACAGGCATTTTTGTCCTGTACACTCTTTGTTTATCTCTGTAATTCCAGTAGGACGTTAAACCTCATTTATTTCATCCTTGTAATATTAAAGTGGGAATTTCATATTTTTCAAGAAAGCCAAAACATTTTTATTGCCATGTCTTTTGCTCAATAAGTTGTCAACTCACTATTATACAATCATTGGCATTAATTTCCACTCTTAAACATCTTTCACATCGGAAATAATAACACAATTACGCCCCTTTCCCCCCCCCCCTCCCTATGCAACAGCTATCTTCAAACGTTTGAATTTGAATTTGAAAGTGATATTTTTGCCAATTTCTGAACTGGCAATAGTGAATTATAGGATTAATAGGTTTATTCTTTAACAGGGTAGGGCTGTTTATAGATACCATCTATTTTAAGGCTTTATATTAATATATTTTAAAAATATAACTTAAAAATATGAAATTGCAGCCTTAAACATATTTACTCCAACATGCCATTCAAATTATTATAGAGCTGTTAAATAATTTCCCACATGATCTACTCGACCGATTCATACATACGTCTGTTTATTTTAGATGGCTTAAGATTACCGGGTATAGCAATGGGTACAAATTGACTGTGCAGCCTGTTACTCCGTCCTAGTCCCCCGTTGTACTGCGATAACAATTTGCACCGACGGATTATTGAAGATAAATGTACGAGATGTCAGGGCGACTGTTCTATTCTAAGGAAATGTTAATTTGCATTGAAAATAATAATAATAATAATATTATCTGGACAAAAATACAAAATGTTTACCATGTTATTCTATCGCGATGCTTCTGTAAAAGGATAGAGGGGTTCAGACTAAAAATGTTTTATAACAAACGGACTCTATTTCGAGACAGTAAAGACATTATATGATAAGACTTACTAAAAAAAACTTCATTCATCAACAACGTCTAATTTTTGAGGATATATAACCATTTGGACATATGTTATAAATGGCTCAAAATCTTCCCGGCTTCCATCATCAAAGGAGTGATCTCTTAGTGAGAATAAGAGCTATGTCCCTTGGTTGTAATAAAAAAAATATGCTCCAAGCTACCCACGCCCCTCACTCGGCTAATCTCGACATATTCCGTAAACTACATCTAGGGGATGCTCGATTCACAGTCCAGAACGTCCCGAATCGACAGAATTACAATCGAGTGACGCGGAATTCAGTCCTGTCACAGTTCTGCCAGTCCCGATAGCTGAAGAGGAGTGAGTAGAATTGTGACGTGTTCCTAATAAAAAATATGTTTCAGCTGTCATGATTGGTTGAAATATTTTTATAAAGTCGGCACATGCGTTGTCCTCCGAAATTCTCCTTTTCACTCGATTGACACAAGTTTTGGCATTTCATTCCGGAACTGTGAATCGAGCATCCTCCTAGTCTCGAATGTATGACAGTAAGTGATATGTACCTACGCCCATACATTTGCGATGCTGCTACCGGTTTACTTTAACAGGAAAACTTGGCGCTATTACACAAATTGGGAACCTATTCGGCTACCGACCTATTCGACCGATCGAGCTGCAACCTGTTCGTTGGAAACCTATTTAGAGTAAAGACAACAGTCTCTATTTATCAACAAATAAAATCAAACGTTATGTCTATCAAATGAAAGTAGAATATTTTATTTTTTTATCCATTCCTTCAGCTCAGAATAGAAGTGTAATTTCGTCATCATCTTACAGCTGGATCGATCTAATAGGTCGCTAGCCAAATAGGTCGCCAACTTGTGTTTGGAATGGGCGCAGCCATGTTTCATCCGGGACCTTTAAAGTAGTTCCAATATGGCGGAATTCATCATACGGCCACAGATCACTAATTATTTCCCCATTGACCTCAATGTTAATTCTCGTCTCTTAGATCGGCTGTAACTTTTTCCCAAATGTTCGTTGGGTAGAACGCTTTCTGCCACAGATGGAGCAACATGTGGCAAACTCTGGCCCAAAAGCATGTATGAAATACACAAGCTGGAAGTAGAGACAGCTAACCAGGCAATTTTCGGCCCCCCTTTCAACGTAAGCAACCTCACAACTCTTGTATCCTTCCGCCTCAAAATCATCAATATTCACCAAAACCTGGCAGAAAATGTATTTTCAAACCCTTTTCTTCGATTCTACACCAAAAAGTAAACAAAAATCACCATGCAAAAGGGGGAAAAGGGGAAAGGGAGAGAAAGACTAAAAATAACTTGGCCCTACAATTTGTGGGTACCGGCGTAGAAATATTTAGTGATCTGTGTCCATACAGCCGAGTTTAGATTGTCCGAAATCTTACGAGGTTTGCCGAGTGCCACGCCCCTGAAACGAAATACCTTTATCGCAATCGGAAAACATCGTTTATTTCCTTACTGTGAAGTAACAGAATACACCCTATTAGTAAGTGCAGGAGGGCTGCACCACACACAATTCTACACAAAAACAAATATATGGACAAGATTTTGGTATATATGGAAAGTAGAGATATCCAATCTTACTAGAAAAATACTGGATTCTCCGAAAAACTTTCATGGAGCGTATATGGGACACAAATGTAAGGGTTCCCTTAATCAACAGCCCGACAATTAGGACTAACCGCAGGCTACAAGAATACATTGAGCGCTTTGTGTACATGTTAATAATCTTTATGAAGAGTTAGACCTACAACACTCTCTGAGATAAAAATCACGGAAAAAGATGTGGGTAATGGATAATTACAGAATTTAAATAGGATTCGATATTTGTAAATACAGACAACATCGTCTTGTGTATGCAAACGAATTATCCCCTCTATTCGCCCTTCGTTGCTATAGGTACGGAGAGGGGTAATCCTCTGACGCAAACATGGCCTCCTTTGATAGATTTTGATAGCAGGGTATACTTACTTAGTAATTACGATGTTTTGAGAAAGATTTGAAGCAAAATTATGATAAATTAATTGGTTTGAATATGTTTTAATCCTAAAATATCATCAAATCACACAATTTGTACCCGGGAATGTAACTTTAATGTGGCAAGTGTTTTATAATCCGGGTTCCAGGTGCATATTGACCTCAACAATTTGCTTGTGGCTGTTAGCGCTATCTGGGAACTGCTTTATTGCCATTGGATCACAATGCTGAACGGGGCACGTGAACAATGATGTAACAGAATTTCTGGAGCAACCGTTTATACCATTAAACCACCATCCTCCAGCATATTGGAGAGCACAGTTTCTGTTGGCATCACCGTCGTTATCTCTGTCATAAGTACTGAACGATGACCCATTTAACCCATCTAAAACGTTGCCAAGATATTGGTTAGCTGAGTGATTAAAAGAGGAATATGTCATTCTGTAATTTGTTGATCGGTCACCGACTTTGAAACCCTCGAACGCAGACGTATGGTGGGTAGTCTCCAAAACAATATCGATTATCAATTTCTTTTCAGGGGTATATTTGGTGATCTGGTGCAGCGTCTCGAGTCCTTGCCAAATAGCATGTTCACCCGCATCGAATCCGTTGACATATTCGCCCCATGTTCTGTTGAAGCTGAATGGGTGATCTATTTGGTGGATCATGACAGAGATATAGTGGTAGAAGCAGTATACTGGTAACGGTGGTCCATCAGGTGTTACTTGAATAGGAATTTTGTATATACCCTCTACTCCACTGTAATATAATCCCCTGCATCCTAACAATTAAAATTGAAAACTATGACATAATCGTTTGCAGGTACATTACAGAATGTGTCCACATATAATTTCTAACATTTCTGGACTCGCACCTCGATTCGGTGAGGAGCCACAGTGCATGTGCTCAGGCCGACCCGTGTTCGATCCCTATTTTCACCTCATTAGGAATTTCAGGGATGTTTTCCCCATGTAAGCAGCGCAGGACACAGGGCCTGACAGGAGACAACATGTAGTCATTCGGATGGGACGGTAAACCGAGTTCCCATGTACACATTGAGGTGCACGTTAAAGAACCCTTGCCATAAGAGTGAGCTGTAGTGCCGCTGTCGGGGCAAAATGTCCCTTAAAGCCCAGACAAATAGGACCTTTAAACCCATTTCCTTTCCAGATTCGATGAATTTGCTCTAGAGTCGATGTGATTTGTTTTGTATATTAACTTGCTTATACATATTTTGTATATAAACTTTCTTATACATATTTTGTATATAAACTTTCTTAAATAATAAACCAATAAATTGATCACACAAATAAAGCTTTTACGTTTTTGATAGGTTGATCTTGAATCGCCACTTCATGCATGTCCGAGTGCGCATTGTAAACTTGGCATTAGATCAAGATGAATTTAAATAAATAAACCAAAAGCAAGACAATGACGAGGGGGTTGAAGCAGTAATAATTACTACTATGAAACATACCTAATAATTTGTTACAATGCCGACCTGACACCCCGACAGGGCAATCACAATTGTTTGACGAATTCTTTATTCCTCCATTTAAACATATATTCTGTAATTAGAATTAGCATTGTGAATAAAACTTAACGGGTTTTCATTTCCAATGTATTGACTGAAGCACCAACGGGGTAGTTACAATTGGGATTTGAAAAAAATCATATAGGCCACTGCACCAACGGGGAGGTTACACTGGGTTGTGAATAAATCGTATTGCCTTAAGCGAGCGAGAGAGGGTGAGAGAGGGAGGAAAATGGGGTTTAACGTCCACCCGACACAACCCAGGTCATTTCGGTACTAACATATGGTTTAACTTTATTTCAATAATTCGCTTGCTTGTATAGGTATTTAGCAGTGGGAGGAAACCGGAGGACCCGGAGAAAACCCACGAGGTTGTACCCCTTGTCACGTACAACCATGGGTTCGAAACCACGTCAGGTGACTCAATGACAGGCTTTATGATACAGCGCGCACATCCTAATCATTCAGCCACTCAACCCCACATTGGCTGAAGCACCAACAGATCAGTTTCACTGGATCGGGTTGATGATGGCTTGTTTCCGTAATTGCGCGAGCTTGTACCAGAAACCGGACATGACGAAATCTACGTCATCTTAGAATTGTGACGATAATCAATGACGTTAATCAATCAATGCGCACGTGGAAGACTATCACCATTCGAGAGACGACCACCGTTAACTCTTACGAGTAGGGCCGCCATTTTGCACATTTTATCTCAAAGCTTGGTGAATATGAAAATTAGTCAGTCTTTATCAATATTGTCTTGTGCAGCTAATTTATACAGGGGGGTTGGATGTCCGAATTGTTAGCGTGTGCGCGCTGTATCCTACGGCCTGCCATTGAGTCAACTGGCGTGGTTTCGAATCCCCGGTTTTCTCCGGGGACTCCGGTACCCTTCCAATGCCAAAGACAAGCAAATTATTGAAATTACATTAAAACCATATGTTAGCCAGGAAATGGCCTAGTTTGTGTCGAGTTAGTCTCTATCATCCAAACAAATATTCTACGAATATTAGTCTGGATGGGTCCTCAAAGTTACCACGTACTGAATCTATCAAAACATCTCTGAAATATTGTTTGTAAAGGTTTTAATTGAAATGGTAATTTTCTCTCGTCATGAATCAGATTCATGCTTTATTCCTCGTATCTATTTTGTTTCTAATAATAGATGTGCCAAGTGAACTGTGGGATATATTTCTAGCAAAATCGGCCCGGCTTCATAAGATCTAGCACTTACCGAGACTTTCGCCAAAAGGTTCCATTGCCCATGCGTAACCGGGAGTTTGTTTTTTTATGTGGTAGATTATCCAGTAATTTTCATCAACAATTGAGAACCGACCCAGACTCTCCGTACGTTAAAGACTAGGGGGTTCTGGGTGACTTAGACTAGTGTCGAGTGGACGTTAAACCATTTCTAAAAAAAGCTAGTTAATACACCTGGTAGTTCGTGGCTACTATATAGTACCTATACATTCTAAACATTAAATGGGAATAAGGGCAGATCTTATAGCTTCTGTCTAGCAGATTTTTTCTTCCCGATAGTGATGGATATCAAAAAAAACTAGCAGTAACGCCTTTTTGTACTTTTTTTTATAATTCTTACCTTGTAGTAATATTGTGTGTCGGGTTCCTCCACCATATTAGTACAACTATCACCGATATCATCAAACTGATAGCATAGTTTGTTTTTTCTATCATAAGCCACGGACGAACAACTACCCGCTGTTGTGGTTTTACAAGCCTTCATACATTTTAATTTCTGATCTGCACTAAATACATTAAAAGCTTCGCCTTTTGGTAAAGTTTTATCAGTACATGTTTTGGGTTTCAACCATTTAGTTACCTTGCACTGAGATTGTGCCGTACAAGTACCAATCACAAAAATATAAAGTATAATTTCAGAGCGTATAATCATTGTCGGCCATTTAGCACATAAATGACAATGAAAACACTTGTAAATTTATTTTTAATGTTGAGTATTGTACGGAAGCACAGTGGAGCTATATTCCTTCACTCCAGGATCAATCATCATTTTCATCGTGCTGCATAACTAATACCACTACACCAGAATCGGGTTTTAACGCGTTGTTCCGTAGGGCTTCGTGATTTCAGATTTTAAAATTTTGTATAAACATATTACGTAGCATTGTGTGTATACTATAACGTATGAAGTGTATTATGTAGAAAAATCAAAAATGTATAAGATACGTACTGGTGTTGTATCACCTCCTTAGGTGCAAGCCGACGTTAAACCTCATGTGTTAAGAGGATCTTCAGCTATGTTGTGAGATTTACACAAACGCCAATATTTAGCTACTTTCTATTTCTGGGACACGGGAAACATCTTCTCTGTATTTACTTTCATGAAAGAGCAATTAACTATAGCAACTGTCTGAATAAATCACAGAGCCTAATTTGATTTTGTTTCTTTCGGTTAAAAACTTCGTTTTACTTGTCTTCCCTACAATAGGATCTGGAGGAGTTCTTTAAAAAGTAGCGTTCTGGTTGGTATGAAGGTTTAGCCAATCAAATGATCGGTTGATTCGAGTACTTATCATCAGACACGCGGAACTCTGGGATGTCATTCGCAGCGATAGAAAACATTTCAAAGCAAACGTGGTATTTGTCCTTGAAACAATCACACTGATTGGTCAATCGAATGACTGGGGTCATGTGGTCAAAAGCCCCTCGTATGACCCCTGGCGTGACCTTTCACTACAATCGGGCAGATCTACATGTAGTGCTGACAACAAAAAGTGTAAACGAAACGAAACGAAATTAGAGATGTGTATTATTTTAATCAGATTACAAAAACAATTGGGTGAGGTTCGGAAGATTTATATTATCTCAACGTTTTCAAGCAAGTACAGTAACAAATGTGTCGGACAATTTTATTCAGCGTTCCGCGATCTTCCTCTGCATCGTTATGACCTCTTGTCTAAAACCGTTATGAACGCCACAGTCTACAGTTTAAAATTCTGTTTGAAGCCTTGGGGCAATGATAGGACAAATCCCGTATTACCTTCCTGGGTCACTATTTTAATAGATATGTATGTGGCTTCGTTGGACCCGGGACGATGTACCCCGTTTAGAGTAATCTTATAAATTCCCACTCGTCCTACAAATTGTATCCAATTTTTAATATCTTCATATATACCGGGAAACACCTGATCCTCTGTCTGGGTTAGGGTTAGTGTTTTGTGTGTTGTCCGGAGGACCAGGCTTCGAGTTGCCTATTTAGGGGGTTTTCCGAATGTGTTTTTCAGTGTATAGTGTGATTCCGGTATTCAGTATAACATGGTGTTTTCCGGTAGTTGTCCGGTATATAGTATAGCTCCATTTTAAGCATTTTGTAAATCTAATCTTACTTTTATTTTGCAAAAGAGCCGCAGCAGCTCGTGCGTTCCTCTTGTCACTAGAGTTATGCGCTCCAGAAAGATGAAGTTTAACGTCCACTCGAAATAAACTTGGTCATTTCGGGAAATTAATGTATAAGTGTATGATATGATTGTAAAAAAACTATGAAACGGTTTCGGGGACAAAGTCTAGTTATTATTATTATCCTTGTCTAATCCTTGAGACTGTACTTGTGGTATCATAATCAGTTAACCAGTTGCTAAAAAAATAAAAATTTATTAAGACCGTTTTAAAAAAAACTCTTTTTTTTTATATTTGACTTTCTATAGAAAACACAACAATGAATAAAAAGACGTGTGCGTCTTCAAACCAAGTATTGTCTAATGGGCCTGTCACACATTGACGTATAGCATCAGCGTATGCCGAAGTATGGGAAATTTAGCAAACACGCTGGTGTACGTTTTTAACAAGTTACGAGCATGCTGAAATACGATGGTATAAGTTGCATGCACAAAATTTTAAGCGTATTCCGACGTATTGCTTACACGTTAGGCGTAAGTTAGAAGTACGCGACGGGTAAGGTATGCATGCGTTCACGCACGTTACATGTAAGTTACTTATAAGTTGACATACGTTGGCTACCAGCAGGGCAATTGAGCAGCGTACGCGTAACCTATTTCTAACCTATAGGCAACGTACTTCTGGCGCCCTTAGAACTTACTGAACGTATGAAATGATTATCCAACAAGCTTGCATACGCTGAAGCTGAATTTAAAAAACAAGAGGACGCTCGTTTTGGACGCATATATAACGTTCTTCTAACGCGCTGAACGAATATATAAGCTATGTTTAACGTATGAGTAACTTATTCATAACGTATAACTCCAACGTAAACATAACTTATACAAGCATATGAAAGCGTGTGCCCAGCGAATGTTTAGCGTTCTTGACTTACGCGGAACTCGTACAGAACGTGTTGGGACATAATTCGACGACCACGTGACGTCAGATATAAAAGTGGAGGGTCCGCCATGATTGTAGACTTCTGCACATGCGCATCTCTACACACGTTTCAAACACGCTCAGGACGTCAGAAGTAACTTATGAGTAACTTATATGAAACGTGCCTGAACGCGTGCATATCTTACCCGTCGCGCACCTGTAACATACGCCTAACGTGTAAGCAATACGTCGGCATCCGCTGAAAATTTTATGCATGCACAAAATTTTAGGCTGCGTTCAGCGTACAGCAACTTATACCATCGTTTTTCAGCATGCTCGTAACGTACACATAACGTATTCGACGTACACCAGCGTGCTCGCTAAATTTCTCATACGTCGGCATACGCTGATGCTATACGTCAATGTGTGACAGCCCTATAATGTCTTGTTGGTCTAGCGAGCCCCAGCGTATATATTTGACCTCACGTTGTCGTCAAAATAAGCCCCAACATGTTATGGATAAGTTAGGCCTAAGGTAGACTAACGTTGTACATCAGTTCTTCATCAGTCAAGAACGCTAAAAATTCGTTGGGCACACGCTGTCATATACTTGTATAAGTTATGTTTACGTTGGATAATAAGTAACTCATACGTTAAACATAGGTTATATATTCGTTCAGCGCGTTAGAAGTACGTTATTATATGCGTCCAAAAAGTGCGTCCACTTGATTTTTGATTTCAACTTCAGCGTATGCCAGCGTGTTGGATAATTATTTCATACGTCGGAATAAGTTGTCTAAAACGTTATAGTGTGACAGGCCCATAAGTCACAACGGAATATGTTATGAATTGTTGATGAATGCGTACAATACGAAGTGAAATCAGATTTAACGTTCTATATTCTTCTCCGACTGGGATAATGGAGACGAGCAAACAATATAATTGGAAATCCATTTCAAATCATTGTTGCAAGAGCATTGATTTTAAGTGAAAGTTGTATTATTCTGGTCTTGTATGATAATACTATGTACCAATGTTTAGTCACATTGGGACTGAACATTGTTGATTAGGGTTGGTAAGCTGATGTAATTGTTCATAACCCTTTCCACAAATAGCGGCTTGTCAATTGGTGTTTTGTTGGTTTCCTATTGCTTGTACAAGTTGAAGAACAATTAAGCTTGTTAGTGGTTGTTTTAGATTCCTGTGTCTAGTTCAGTCAATTGTCTGGTGAGTGAATCAGGGAAAGAAAGAAAAGTAACATAGATAAATATGGAGTCTTACACAAGAGACGAAAATATATATAAAAAATAACGCTAACGCTACAATATACGTCCACATTCCTGCTTCGATTGATATGGTACTTAGTGAAGAAGGCTAGGCGTTTGGTTTGTTTAGCATTGAGGGTCGTGCCTCAACATCAATAGTTGCCGTCCTTAGAGTATAAGGAATACGTATACCAAGATAATCCATTCAGAATTGTGCCTTCCTAACGCTAAAGGCAAAAAGTGGGCGTGGCTCTGTCCCTGGGGATCGGGACATTCACCAAAATCAATAGTAGACTCCCACAGGCTATAAGGAATACATATGCCAAGTACCAAGCTGATTCATTCAGAATTGCGGCCTGTAAACGACAAACACAAAAATTGGGCGTGTCAGCCTGTGGGAGTCGGGACATGCAGTTGTCGTCCTTAGGCTATAAGGAATACATATCCCAAGTTTAAAGACGATCTATTAAGAATCGTGGCATGTAGACAACACACACAGAGACGAAGTAAAAATGGGCATGGCTCTGCCCCTGGGGGTTAGGAAATCACCAAAACAATAGGGGTCATACTTAGGGTATAAGGAATAGGTATGTAAAGTTTTAAAAGGATCTGTTAAGAATTGCATCCTGTAGGCGAACACAAGACACGAAAGCATTGGGCGTGGCTCTGTCCCAGGGGAGAGGGAGAAATGGGCGTTGACGTCCACTCGACACAAACTAGGTCATTTCGGGACTAACATATGGTTTAATTTTATTTCAATAATTCGCTTGCGCGTAGGGGTCTTTATGCCCTGAGGAAACCCACGAGGTTGAGAAGGCGCCCTTATCTACATGCCACATACGCTCACACCAGGAATCGAAACCACAGCCGCAAGCCAGAGGTGACCCGCCAGCTAGAGGTCGAAGCGCGACACTCCAGACCACTAGGCCATCCCAACCCCCTGTCCCAAAGGGTCCGGCATGCACCAAAAATAATAGTGGTCAGCCTTAGGGTATAAGAAATAAGTATAAAAAAAGTTTTCAAGACGATCGATTAAGAATTGTGGCCTGTAGGTGACACACAGAAAGAAATGGGCGTGGCACTGTCCCTGGGGGTCGGGCATGCACCAAAAACAATAAGGATCTTCCTTAAGGTACCAAGAATAAGTATTCAAAGATTCAAGATGATACATTAAGAAATCCAGCCTGTAGACGACAGACAAACAAATACCAGAAATGGGCGTTGCTGTCCCATGGGGTCGGGCATGCACCCAAAACATAAGGGAACATCTTTAGGGCATAAGGAATAAGTATTTTAAGTTTCAAGATGGCTTGTAGGCGACACACAAAAAGAAAATGGGCGTGGCTCTGCCCCTGGGGGTTGGGCATGCACCCCAAATGATAGGAATATTCCTTAGGGTACAAAGAATAAGCATTAAAAGTTTCAAGATGATACATTAAGAAATGTGGCTTGTAGACGACAAACAAATAAATACAAGGAATGGGCGTGGCTCTGCCCCTGGGGTCGGGCATGCACCAAAAAACAATACGGATCATCCTTAGGGTGTAAAGAGTAAGTATACAAAGTTTTAAGAAAATCCAGTTAGAATTGCGCCCTGTAGGCGACACACAAAAAGAAAATGGGCGTGGCTCTGCCCCTGGGTGTTGGGCATGCACCCCAAACGATAGGGATCATCCTTAGGGTATAAAGAGTAAGTATACAAAGTTTGAAGAAAATCCAGTAAGAATTGCGCCCTGTAGGCGACACAAAGACACACGAAAAGAAAATGGGCGTGGCTCTGCCCCTGGCGGTTGGGCATGCATCCCAAACGATAGGGATGTTCCTTAGGGTACAAAGAATATGTAGGCAAAGTTTCAAGATTATATGTTAAGAAATGTGGCCTGTAGACGACAAACAAACAAATACTAGAAATGGGCGTGGCTCTGCCCCTGGGGGTCGGGAATGCACCAATAGGGATCGTCCTTGGGGTATAAGGAATAAGTATACAAAGTTTGAGGAAACTCCATAAAGAATTGCGCCCTCTGGGCGACCCACAGACACACACAGACAGGGGCGACGGCATAATACGTTCACATTAGGAATGTGGACGTATAAAAAGGAAAATAAGACAATGAATTGTACCGTTTAAAGATTACTTGAAAACGTGACCTGTATGTGTTACGAAACGTCGTTATTAAATTATAGAGAAGTAGTTATATTCATATATACCTTGTATTGTGTTTTGTTATGAATAATATTATAGCTGCAAAGCTATGGGGGTCCCTCTTTTAGAACATTCTGTGCTAAACTCATTATTTCGTTTATTATAAGCGTTTATTATTTCTTATCATTTCGTTATTCGATATCAGTACAAATACAAGTCATTACACACATTCTTAACCATTATACGTTGATACAATCTAATCTAGGGTGAACAGAGTGATGAATGAATAGAATGGAGTGGAATGGAATGATTCTGGAATGGAACGAATGGTTTTTCTACAAAGAAACAAAAAATATACGTAGAAATTATGCATCGTTATACATGTACAAAAAACCGTCACAACTATTCCCAAAAACGGATGACAAGTGCAAATATATATTGCCGTTATATATCGCTATAATATGTACTTACGACTTGCAAGATAACTGAGGGGTTTATAACATGATTAGGCCAATAAAACGTTTATGCGTTAGAACGTTAAAAACGGACAAAAAGGGATGAAATTATTAAAAGCACATGGCTTCAAAAATACAATCAGGCTTACAGCCTTGACCTTAGGTTAAGACAGGAAATACATATCCAAAACATTGACGTGGATCGTAGAACGAACAAAATAATGGACTCGGATCTACACAAACGAATTTTGGCCCTAACAAATATTATCTTTCACTTTCAGAGACATTGTTCCATAACATTTGCAACCGTGTGGCCGCCATTTTGGATTTCACAAAAAAACGTTCAAACCAATATTCAGTCGCCATTTTGATTCCGATTTTCGAAAAATTGTTTTTGTATTATACCTACTCCAATTGGCAACAAATCTGATGAACTTTCTGACATCTACTAACAACTTATATCAAAACGTTTGGTTTTGAAGGGTTTTTTTTGTAGATGTTACTATACTCAACATTGCATGGTTTAGCTTGATTGTGACCTGACGTAACAAAAACACGTAAGTATTCCTTCAAAGTTCTGTTTTGATTTTGTTTTAATTTAATGTTAACTAATCAATCGCAACATATATTAACGAGAAACATGATATTCTAGCAACAATTGCCAAAGGCGCACCGGGACTTCATCTAAAACGGTATTTAGATTCTGGACGACCACCTAGATGGCGAAGATACAAAAAAGGTCTGAAGATGGTATCCCCCTCCTGAGTGCCGCAGTGTGAATTCCCACGCCGAAATTTGTTAGGGGTTTTTCTTGAGTGTAACAATTGAAACAACGCCACTGTAAAGGGACAAAGTATCTGATTTAATATTAACATACAAGTTTGAGCCATCCTGTATGCCCAGTGTGTTACATGACAATTAACGACTGGTTGTGCGAATATCTGATTAAAAAATAAATAGTAATTATTTTCATTCATTCGTTTACCTCGCGGTATACAATTATATAAACACCTTCGTTCGTCACAGATATCTTGCCAATCTGTTTCACAAAGAATTACCTACGAATTATCTCTGTAACAGATGACCTCCACAACACGTGCGTTGACTGCACGTGGCGTGCAATGTTTACATAACACCTAACTGCTTCGGGGAAAATGATGCATTTTACTCATTTTAATACCCATTTACACTAAATAGGAAATATTTTTACACTACAAATACTTCAAACGTCTTTATTTTTCTTTTACCTCAAAAAAATGTTTGAGAATTTAATTTGTCGGAGTAAAAAAGTTAATATCCCGAACACATTAAGGCTCGTCGATGTCATGCTTATCAGTGATTGTAGCGGCCAAGCGAATATTCACTGCGGGATCAGTTTGACATCTTGCCTGTAGTTATCTTTTAGTTCCATGTTCACCTATTCCATTTATAATTAATAATTTACTGTCTTGAACGTCACACAAGTGCGAAAGAAATGTGGGCTAACTTCTACTCGCTCCAAAGAAGGTAATTTCAAGACAAAGCGGGGAATCGAAACGACGCCACTCTTTTGTATGACATATCTGCAGCATTATATTTATTGCAACCTGACATCCATCCCCAAACAACAGTCCTCCTCAGCGGAATTCGGTATGTATAATACCGCACATTGTATCAACCCCAACATTATGATCTTTACCCGGTTTAGGGACGGGAATTATTGTGGCTTCATGCCACGTAGGAGGGAACTTACCATCAACCCAAATCCGGTTAAAAAGATCCAATAAAATTACAAGAGTTGGAAAAGGTAAATGTTTCAGAATTTGGTAGTGTATTTCATCTGGACCAGTTGCAGTATCCCGAGCTCACTTTAGCGAATCACGGAGCTTTGCAATGGAAAAACGATCATTATAACATTCATCATTACGTGACTTAAAATTAAGTCGCCTTTTCTCCTGTTGTTGCCTAATGCCCCGAAAAGCATCGGAGGAGAAACTGGATGATGAATTATATGAAAATGTACTGGCCAGAGAATTAGTAATATCAGGAAATGTTGTTAAGGTGGTATTATCAACATTTGGATGGTTAACTGATAATGCACTACTTTTACCTTTAATCCTACGAATCCTATTAAAAAACACGACGATTAAAAAACCACCCTTCCATGGAGAATATTGCTGCATACCGAAGGCCCGTAGAACCATACGTCAAGCAAAGAAATCTTCATGGAAGAATTATGTCTCCAGGATCAATTCCCGTACCACATCTAAATCGGTATGGGATATGATTCATCACTTCCGAATCATATTTCATTTAACCCCATATTTAGACCTCGTCATGAGCATTTGTATCTGGTAAAGACTAATGTTGTTCCATCATTCGGTATTCACATACAGCCCCTTTTGTCTGAGGCTGGTATTTAGGACTCCACCGTGGGCTATATCTCCGCCAAAGATTGATTTCGATCTTTCTCAGCACAAAAAGAGAGATACTAGCTCAACGGTGTTCTAATCTCTCTTTAGAGAAGGTCTAAGTATGGTGATTATGCTCATTTTCACAGATGGATCGAAAGATGGTGATCGGGTAGCTTCGGCTACAGTGACGCCATCCGCGACCATTTCTGTTCGCCTACCACCTGCTGCTTCTATTTTTACAGCTGAACTCCAGGCTATTCTCCAAGCCTTAAGAGTTCATCCAATCCTCATCAGATTTAAAACACAGCATCTTTTCTGATTCTTTGTCCTGTCTTCAAGCAATCAATAACAAACAGCTTGATCACCCATTAGTGGCAGGCATTTATCGTCTGCTACTTTCATTCGAGTTGAGTAGCAAGGACATTGTTCTTTGCTGGCTCCCCAGTCATATGGATATTAAAGGGAATGATCAAGCAGACTCGGCTGCCAAGTCTACTTTAGATCTTTCCGTATTAGATTTTTGCATTCCTTTTAAGGATTTTAAATGTGTCATAAATTCATATATATATATATGAACGCTGGCAACGGTCTTGGGATCCTGCAGGCACAAACAAACTTCATCACATTAAGCCTCTCTTAGGAGAATGGCCAAGCTCCTATAGAACTAACAGAAGAGATGAAGTTGTTTTGTGTAGCTCTCGTCTTGGTCATACCTTTTTAACTCACATTTTCATCTTAAAGCGAGAGCCTCAACCAGAATGTCAACACGGTCATGTTCCTTTAACAGTTAAACACATTTTGATTGAGTGCAAGCATCTCAAGCATATAAGATCACGGTATTACCGTTGTCAGTCACTTCATCATTTGTTTGCCCAGCCGGGTCTATATTGTAAAGCGCTAGACTTTTTAAAAGAGACAAATTTTTATCGAAAATTTTAATTGTACATATCCGAATATTCCCTTTCATGTTTTAAATATATATACATAAAGTTTGTGATATTTATTTTTGGCTGATGTTTACTGTGATATTTGTTTTTATTTATGTATATATAGATTATTTGTTTCTAGTTTGTCTCGTAACATCATCATATGTTTGGCGCAATATAGCCGGTTGGTGCGGATGCGCCATCAAACAACATTTCATTCATTATTATATTCCGAGAATACGTGTGCAGTTTTTACGGCTGCATTGTTCGAGCTCGTTACCCTTGTCTTGTATAGATGCATTTAGATAGATATAGTCCGGCAGCCAAACCCCATTTTAAGCCTTAACGTGGAAATATAGTCCACCTAATGTTTTTTGATGGATTATATATCTTCAGTATGTGTAGATTAAGAATACGGATGATGCCACCGTGGCACCCTTAGGGAAATTTAAATATTCAAGATGGCTGCCATGAGACCTTTTCTATTATTTAGTGAGGTAAAATATGTGGCAGATTCTCCTGGACCACGAGTTGAAGATGGGTTTTACAAGAATTTGACCTACTGAATCCAATGAGCATGGATATTCCCCCTTAAAGTGACGGCTAATTCCGCTAGGAGGCCAAATTCAAAATGGTGGCTTATTTTGGCTGGAAATGTATAAAGTTCCCTGAAACGGTGTGTAATTTATTGAACTACAGGTTTTTGGTGTATTACATATCTTCAATCTGTGCAGTTTCAGAATCCGGATGATGCCCTCCTGGCATCCTTGAGGAAAATAAAAAATTCAAAATGTCCGTCATGAGGCATTTTCTGGTTATTTACTTTAATTTAGTGGGGTAAAATTCGGGACAGATTCTCTCGGATTTCGATATAAAAATGATTTCTGTCAGAATTTGTCCCTCTGAATCCGATGAACTTTGGTATTCTTCCTTAAAAAGCTGTCCAATTCCACTAGGGGCTAAATTCAAAATGGAGGCTAGTTTTGTTTGGGGGGGGGGAACTCATAGAGTCGCCCCAAAAGGCTGTGCAATATACTAAACAATAGGTTTTCGGTGTCATTTACTTCAGATATAAACATAAAAACATGTTCTGATCAAAAATATTCAAGATTGAGCTTAAATTCAAAATGGTGGCCATATTTGGCAAGACATAACAATATCCATAATGTATTAAACTATATGTTTTTGGGTTCGCCAAATTCCTATCTGAATGGTGAAATATGCCATGACCGAATGGAAAATAATAGAGTCGTTAACGTAAAAACTTATGTATCACTTGACTAAGAGCACAAATTACAGAGCCATATGAACAGAAGCTACGGAGAGCGAATTGTCAAGCATAAATTATGATCCACTATGACACCTTCTCTACTAGAAAACATGAGGGATGAAAAATATTTCTCAGCGCGATACAAACCCCAGCTTTACCGCCGCGTATGAATGACCAAATAACTTGCAAGACAAATGTCAACCCCGTTGCATAACATGGATGATATGGGAAGAATCAGAATGATCTACCGATTGCGAGTATTCCATTGATTCAAGAGAGGGTGAGTTAGACCAATTCCCGAGGTTGCTTTCAACTCACGATGGTCTGATAGTTGATTGTGTTTGGCCGTGTATACTTTGTGTCCTTATAAGAATACTAGGGGAAGAATATCATCGGATTGGAACACTTTTTGCTTGAACATGCATTTATGTTTATATCTGAAGAAATTGACAATGAAAACCTATATTTCAATGTATTACACACGGTATAAGGGAAGACTATGAGTTTACCTCAAAAAAGGAGCTGGCTTTATGAATTTGGTCCCCTAGCGGAATTAGTCGTCACTTTTAGAATGAATACCCACGCTCATTAGATTCAGCGGATCAAATTCTTACAGAAACCACCTTCATGCCGAGGTCCGAGAGAATTTTCCCCGAATTATACCCCATTAAATTAAAGTAAATGACCAGAAAATGCCTCATGGCGGCCATCTTGAATATTTTAATTACCCCAAGGTTGCATCATCCGGATTCTGAAACTACACATATTGAAGATATGTAATATACCCAAACCTATATTTTAATATATTACACACTGGTTTAGGGATCATTGTAAGTTTCCAGCCAAAATAAGCCACCATTTTAACTTTGGCCTCCTAGCGGAATTAGCCGTCACTTTTACTGGGAATATCCATGCTCATTGGATTCAGTGGGTCGCATTATTATAAAACCCATTTTCAAACCGAGGTCAGGAGAATCTGACACATATTTTACCTCACTAAATAACCAGAAAATGCCTCATGGCGGCCATCTTGAATATTTAAATTTCCCCAAAGGTGCCAGGGTGTTGGTTTGGTTGGCTTGTAACGACATGTTAGACAAAGTGTCCTCTTCATATTCGTGTTCAGATGTAGGCCTACATGTTTTGTCATCACCATTTCCAGATTTGGTAAACATTGATTTTATATTAGTTTTTGTTCTTTTCATGAGATTCAGAAAACTTGATGCAAGTAGTATATCTCGTTGCATATCCATTGGTGAGACAGTTTTTTTTCTTTTTCTGCTTCGTATCGGTGTTGCTGGGGTAGTTCCTTTCGGAACTGTCTTTGGAGCGAACGATATCCACTGACAGTTCCTATCCGGCCTGATATAGCTGCAGTATGAAAATACGGTAAAATACCGCTATTCCCCACGTCTGTTCTCAGGCTGTTTTAGAACCCTTACCGTCTATTTGTCACCACAATTCTTTATTTGACACAAATTTATAATAATTCAACTCCATTTTCAACTAGAATTTAGCGATGAAATAAACATGCGGTTTGCGCATGTCCGGGTGTCTCGTAATGGCTTTTCAGTTTAAACGTGTTTGGTGTATGTTTTTAATCGCAGAATTCTACTTGAAAATAGTGTTGAATCTTTATAAGTGTGTGTCAGCTATGGCGAAATAAGTAGAATCAAGGTGAAAAATAGCAGGTAAGGATTCCAAAATAGCCTTAGAATGGAACAGATGTGGGGAAGACCATTACTTTCATACTGCAGCTATAGAAGGCTGGATAGCAACTGTCAGTGGACAATGTCCGCTGAAAGACAGTTCCTAAAGGAACTATTGCTGGGGACGCCATTGACAATATAAACAAGACCAAGGGATAATACATACGGTTGAAAACCTCACCCTGATTATTATATGATTAGTTTATAGTATATTTCAATCACAAAACACTTTTAAAACACGATTTATACTTTCGTATAGATTTTATAAGAGTTTCTCATGAACGAGCAATAATCGGGGTATACTATATACCGGAAAACAACAAATACAGGGAAACATACTAAATACCGGAAAACACCCCAAATAGGCAACTCGGAGGCTGGTCCTCCGGAAAACACAAAAAAAACTTAACCTTAACCCACAACGGAAAAACCTAACCCTAACGCACACACACTGAGGATCAGGCTCCGGGCTACCTATTTAGGGTGTTTTCCGGAATTAAGTGTGTTTTCCGGTATTTAGGGTTTGTCCGGTGTTTACCGGTATTCAGTATAACATAGTGTTTTCCGGTGGTTTTTTGTGGTTTTCGGTATACAGTATTGCCTCAATAATCCACTTAGCGAAACAACGAGCGTTTTTATTATGACGGAAACCGGCTAGAATGTGTCTCTTATTATAATTACCTGGGTGTGTTGTTTTCGTCAAGGTTAATTTGGAGTAAAGCTATTTACACATTAACAGTTAAAGCTAGAAAATCACTTCTTCCAATACAAGCTTTGCTCCGAAAAACCAGACCAAGTTCAATTTCTCTCAGTTTCAAGATATTTGATTCAGTAATTAAACCCGTTTTGATGTATGGAGCCGAAATATGGGGCTACGAATATAGGAAGGAAATTGATACTGTCCATTCACAATTTTGCAAATTTGTCCTTCAAATACATAAAACTAGTTCTTCGGAAGGGGCAAAAGGTGAATGTGGTCGGTACGACTTAGCTGTTTTCTATATGTTATCATTCATAAAATATTGGACCAAACTTATCGCTTTACCATACAATAGATATCCGAAACAAGTTTATTGTATGCTATGGAGATTAGACTCTGTGGGTAGAACAACATGGGCTACAAAAGTGAGGGGGGTTGGGATGGCCTAGTGGTCTAGGGTGCCGCGCTTCGCCCTCTAGCTGGTCGGTCACCTCTGGCTTGCGGCTGTGGTTTCGAGCCCGGGTGTGAGTGTATGTGGCATGGAGATAGGGGCGCCTTCTCAACCTCGTGGGTTTCCTCCGGGCACTCCGGTTTCCTCCCACTGCTAAAGACCCCTACGCGCAAGCGAATTATTGAAATAAAATTGAACCATATGTTAGTCCCAAAATGACCTAGTTTGTGTCGAGTGGACGTTAAACCCCATTTCTCCCTCTCTCTCACAAAAGTGAGACTTCTCCTTTGCTCTATTGGTTTCGGTTGTGCTTGGTATTCACATGAAATAGGTGATTCTAAGTGTTTTCTCAAAGCTGTTAAGTTACGTCTGATTGATATAAACATACAACAATGGTCGACTAAATTACAAACTAGCGAAAGTCTAAAAGAATATACTATATTTAAACTTAATCTTTGTCAGGAATTGTATTTGTCAATGAATATAAATCAAAATGTCAAAAGAAATATCACAAAGCTGCGATTAAATTTGTTTCCATTAGCTAGTAACTTGTTCAGAAGAAATCAAAGCACTTCGTCAGAATGTCCATTATGCAAGTATGAGTATGAAGATTTATTCCATGTTATATTAGAATGTAAATATTATAAGGATTTAAGAGTAACCCTTTTACCGAAACAATATATCTGTAAATATCCTACACGTTTTAAATTTCGCCAGTTATGTGTTGATTATGACTTTAACACGCTTTCGTCTTTATCGACATATCTAGAAAAAGTATTTTCTCGCAGACGTTTGAATTTATGAAGTTTTATTAGTTAATCATGTTGCATGCCCTATGATAATATATGATTATCATTGTTTAACTGTTAATGTTTGAAATTGTGTAAATAGTTTCGGCTAATATGTAATATGTATATAGAAATATTTTGTATCTATGGATCATATGATCTTATTACTGAATAAAGCATTATTATTATTATTAGCGAAATTTAGCGTGACGCCATCTAGTTTAATTGAGGTAGAATATTTAAACTTGACTGAGTAAGATGACTAATATTTCGAGCTGAAGCTAATCAATTTCATTGGTCGATGCTTTGGGACAAAATAATCTTGATGTTGTCTGATAGAGAGTAATGCAAATTAATGTTTAGTTTGATTGCTCGATACTTTTGAAAAAATAAATGTTTGAAGATGAGCAGTCTGTTGTTCCACCTTGGGTGTTGACGCAAACCAACGTGTCCTTCAGGGAATCCGATCTTGACGAGGGTGGAGTGATATGTAGGATATGGCCTGCTGGCAGTTAGGCCTAAGGTCATAATGGTTCTACTTATTATTGCTGTTGAACCACAGGTACATGGGGACAGGAACTCCCTTTTTACTATAACTATGGCACACGGCACACCAGTGACCAAAACTATAATACTATGTGACTTTTCAAAATTTTTGAGTTTCAGTTTTTTTCTGAACATTTTTAAAATTTTTAATCTTATTTTATCCATATTTGATGCTAAATGATATAATATTTACTATCAAACATGTAATTCATATTTTAAAAAAAATACCTTCTGATGTATTTTTAAAAGTGAAAGGTAAGACACTTTTCTGTTGACGTTTCTTTTCCGTGAGGTACCTCTGTCGCTATTTACTTCAAAATAGTGAATAAAATTGGGTTACAATACAAATCAACTACCCAGTTCCTGTCCATATATATTTCTTTCGATAAAAACACATGTTTCAGATTTTTAAAAAAATGTAAAGTCAATTTATTTGCCATAAATCACTCGAGATTTTTTACATTTTATCGACATTTGAGTAGAAATGACGGAAGTGGTAATAAGGGAGCCATACATCCATACCTTACGCCAAAGTTAGATCAGTATTGGTATTGAAAGGCAAGATTAAAAAATAAAAATATATTAATATCACACATCCTACTTAGAGATAATATATACCCGTGTATATGTTACTTCTCTAACAATGCTACCAGATGTGGAGTATTTCACAACACCAAATAAAACACTTCCAACATGCTTACAATGAGGCAATGGTTCTTGCCCTACTCCACACCCACACTGAGTATGATGGATCACTGACTTCATATCTATATATACTTATATCCACTTTGTAATGTGTTGACTTTTTCGTTTCGGCCCAATCGTTCGAAGGTCACCACTGTTGCGCGATTGCACTACGACCTCATAGGGCCACCACTACGCCTATGGCGATGTTATGAGGTTCCCACTACGTTTATGGAGTTCTTAATACGACCATGGCGCGGTTACCAAGCTTGCATTACTCGCCTATGGCGACCATGCTTTTCACGTACGACTTGCTTTGCGAACGGGCGATTCAGAGGTAATCTTGAAATTTCTACAAAAAAAATAAATCTAACCTGCTTATAACGTCGCCGTGATCACGTGGTGGAAACGCACGTGCAGAGCAATGAGCGCCGATGCCAAGTTTGACGAGTCCGCCGTGAGAATGCTGTATAATCGCACAGGTCGCAGTAAGAACGCGACTTTTTAAAGTTTGTAACTTTTGGACATTTGTCCGCGTTGTGTTCACGCTTGCCGGCGACCTTGTGCATTTCCTGGCCACCGTCCGGTCTCAGAGCGCAGTAAGGTCACCACTCCGGTCTGGCGGGGTCATAACTTTACTGGCGGATTAGTGCTGCCGGTACCTCATTGGCAAAGCTTGTCGCTACGGAAATGTTCTTCATCCTTACAGCGCCACCACTGGCGAATCAGTTCTGCCGGTATCTAATTCGAAAATTTGTTGTATTAAAGTGTATATGTGAATAGGTTTGTTGTTTACATATATAACGTTTGCATTTTGCAGGTATTTAGTTTAGGCCTTTAAATCACGCCATATGTTTTGCCTTTAATATTTTGCATGAAACATTGGACCTATACAATCCAGATAATGGGTCTCTTCTGACGACACACTACTTTGTATAAAAAGCTTAAGTTTAGTGCGCGCTGTATCATACGGCCTGCTATTGAGTCAACTGGCGTGGTTTCGCATCCCCAGTTGTACGTGGCAAGGAGTGGGGTTGCATGTCAAACCTCGTGGGTTTACTCCGGGTCCTCCCAGTTTCCTGGTTCATCGCGTTCTGTATATATGTTCATTGTTACGGAAATGTTTAATCCACGCTAAAACTGTACCAAAATTGATTATTTAGCAAAATTAAAATATCAATTGTAGATATTATTCAAGCTTTAATTCCAGATTAAAAGAGAGCCAATTGTCCTTCAATCACATCTTTGTAATTGGTTTGATTGACTTCCTGTATATCAGTAAGATTATAACATAAAGCTGTCCCTTGTTCATTTGATCTAAATTTTGCGATCTATTTGGGATCGTTTCCGTCAAGAAAAAACACACAAAAATTTACGGTTACAGTCTGGAGCGGGTCCTTCATTCTGTTTTACTGACAAAGGGGGACTAGCACGGACCGCACATGGGACCTACGGATTAGTTGGCAAACTTCTTACACACTGAGCCACCTCGGCTCCGAAATGAAAATATACAAGTTTCCATTTAAACCCGCTTTGAGATTAATTTTAAACCAGCTTATTCAATCGACCCCGTATGGTGTTTCGTCACGAACAAACAAGCCTTGGAAACTAAGCCACGCTCTTACAGATCTAGTAGGAGAGATGAAGTGTTTTTGTGCCGCTCTGGCATTGGTCATACCTTGTTAAGGCATATTTTCATCTTACACGAGAGCCTCAACCAGAATGTGAACAGTTAAGCACATTTTGATTGAGTGCAAGCTTGTCAAGGATGTCAGATCTCATATTTACCGTTGTCAGTCATTATATCACATGTTTCCCAACCGGGTTTATATTGCTAGACTTTTTTTTAAAAAAAGAGACAGGTTTTTATCATAAATTAAATATTCATATATCATTTCATTTTTGTATTTTGTTTTTAAATTTATTAACTGTGATATTGTTTTTATCTGTGATATAATTTACCCTGTCTCGAAATAATCACCATTTTGCCCGGTTGGAGCTGACGTGCCATTAAAGAACATTTCATTCATTTATTATATTTTGAAAAATAAATAGCAATGCTAATTAGTATCATGTATTCTAGAAACAGTTAGCATACCACAACGACATTACTAAGACAACCTTATTCAAAACTGAGACACAATGCCTTGATGGAGTTCGAAGATGAGCATTTTCGGCTTCGAATAAACGACTTGATTGGTTGATGTTTTGCGACACGATAACTTTAGTTCTAATTAAGTGAGGGTGATGGAACTTGGTATATAGTTTCATTACATCAATACCTTGACTAAGTGCGATTAATAAATATGTGTCATCTATTTATTTTGGTATTTCGGCGGTGGACAGCAGCCACACCTTTGGCTTGTTTTTTTGCCTTTAATCTTTTTACTTTTAGTCCCGAAGTCTCTATTTCTGTTATTAAGAATAGACTTAGTGTGTCTCTTTTGCCATGATGGCCCTTAGTGCATAGTGGCACTTGTTCGATTTCTGGTACGTGCCAACTCTCCATCGTGTGGTCGACAATTATGCCACAAGATAGCAGGGTCATTTCACCCAGGAATGGCTTTCGTTTTGTTTTGTATTACAATACAAAGCTTCCCATGGTATATGCATGATTAAAACACAGATCTTATTTCGTTTCGTTTTACTTGTCTTTACAACACTAGGATCTGAATGGTGTGAGGTTTTAGGCAATGAAACGGTCTGTTACGGCGTGTTTGTTACCCTGTGGGAAATCCACTAGTAACAACAATGCTGGTTGGTTAATCAAATGTCTGACGTCATAGGTTCAAAAGGCGCTCGTATGACCTCTGACGTGACGAGAACTCCCACTATAAGTTGTTAGATCTCCATGTAGTGTTGGTCATCGAAAGGATAAAAAAACGAAATATAGATCTGTATTTTAATCAGATAGCTGAGGATTCTGACCTTTTAACTATATTTTGTTTGACAGATGATACAGGTGATGAGTAATAATTTTCAGATGTGGGGATATGATCCGAAATATTGCCACTCTGATTTAGAGGTTTGTATTCAGGTATGTTTTGGGGGGTATTGGCATCCAAAACACTCAAACCATGTATTCTTGCTCAAGGGATGATACTTTTGCAGGGAACGTAAAACCAGCTCATCAACACGCTGTTCTGTGGCGTACACTGGAAAATGATTATCCGCCGGAAATTCGCTGCATTGCTGGGTTAAGATCACTACATGAAATTAAGAACTTTATAATCGTCCAACATGTCTCGGAGTCTGTCCTGTCGCTCACTAGCAACGAGAACGTAGCTAACATCGTTGAGATATTCTGATGTGTTTGTTTTTAGCTACGATGAGATGCCTTTAGTTCAAAGTGGCAAACTCAATTTCTTTATTAATGAATGTAACATCTTTAAAATAAGATAAGATTAATTATGACTAACGAAACTTACAGAAGCTGATTTAGTAACACAACAATCGCCTAACACCAAATATTCGCGTTTAAATTAATGAAGCGTGATTCACGGATGGAACATGTGGATATCATTTTGTTTCTCCACTGGCGATTGCCTTTTTGATTGGCTGGCTCGTTATTCGGGTTTCGCCATCAAAATAGAACCATCTATCTTGCATCCGACCATTTCCTCAGTCACCCAACGAGGAAATGGTCGGATGCAAGATAGATGGTTCTGTTTTGATGGCGAATCCCGTAACGAGCTGGTCTGTTTTAGTGACGAATAACGTGCTGGCTCGTTATTCGTTATTGGCGAATCCCGAATAACGTTATTCGGGATTCGGGACTTGGCAATAAAACAGGTGATTGCTCGAGATGACTGCTCCGTGAACTCTAAATAACCAATCAACACCCTATTCACTTGACAAATAGTCCTTTCCGTGCTGGTCGGTCACCCAACGAGGAAATGGTCGGATGCAAGATAAATGGTTCGGTTTTGATGGCGAATCCCGAATAACGAGCCAGCACATTATTCGGGATTCGACAATAAAACAGGTTAGTGCAGGACAGGACTGCCCAGTACACGCCGACAAACCAGTCAACACGCTATTTCCTCGACAAATAGTCGTCTAGTTGTTAGTCGGTCACCCATCTACTGTCGGGGGTAGCGAGGAAATGATCGGATGCCACTTCAGCCGGTCTGTTTTAGTGGCGAATCCCGAATAACGTGCCCTGTTCGCTTAAAAAACGATCGTCTCCTTACTTGTCGGTCACGCAAAGTTCACTGCCCCGTGCACTCCAACAAACCAGTCAGCACCCTACTCGCTGGACGCTGGAAATGCTGCTGTCTCGTTGCTAGTCGGCCACCCGACGTTCACTTACCCCTAGGTTCGATGGTATCGAGGAAATGGTGGCATGGAAGGTAGACCGCTCTTTTTAGTGTCAATTCCCGAAAAACGTGCTGGCTCGTTATTCGTTATTTGCGAATCCCGAATAACGAGCCAGCACGACATTCGCGAATAACGATCTGGCTCGTTATTCGTTATTTGAATCCCGCATAACGTGCCAATTTCACGTTGCCATAAAACAAATGGTTTGACATGGTTCCCAGAAGCGGGGAAAACACAAGGCTGTTTGTATAATCGTGTTTCCATCAATACAGGGTATATTTAGAAGACCAGTATCACCATTAGATAGAAGTAATTTGAAACAACTCAAATCAAATACACTCTGATAAAGGTACCAGTTTATCCTCCCACTCAATATCCTTGTCACGTACATCCGAGGAATCGAAACCACGCCAATGACTCAATGACAGACCTTATGATGCAGCGCGCACACGTTAACCATACGCCCCCCCCCCACACAGGACTTAGCTTGGGAATTATTCGAATGGGATATTACTTTGGTAGTAGCAAACAATACGTCGCGGAAAACACAGCTCTCCTTATACATTCAAATATAATATTATATTGAACAAATACAATAAAATCTTTCCAAAAACATTTCATCTCTTTTTAATACGTATCATATAATCATTCTTCGTGGTTTTTGTGTAACATTACATTAAAATAGCATTAGGCAAGAGCAAAATCTGCTTATTACAGGTCTTTCTTTAGGCCTGCAATGTTATCTAAATAATCAATTAGACATTAATTAACATATCCAGACCATAATAAACTCTTGATATCAAGGCTAGCCTTCGATGTTGGCGGATTAAATTCCTATATGCCGCTTAATGGCCATTGATTATTAAATCAATCAAGTGGATAATCGAGACTATGCTGTTTATATTAATGAAATGAGTAATGATGACCTAGGCTATGTGAATATTTCAAACGCCTTTTTCTCGGCTAATAGTGGATCAATTTGACTGAAATTTTCAGCAAATTACCTTTACACTATCTAGTTTTTAACTATTATAGTGCGAACTGCCATCTCTTTATCTTATCTCCCATAATGTAACTTTAATCAACATGTGTTTGTCTTTGAAAGCAATTTGCACTATGGTATGTTCCAAAAAAATGACATAGGACATAGAATGAATGAAATACATAAATAAAAACAAAAATCACAGTAAATATCAAATAAAAATAAATATAAACTTTATTACTAGAGTAGCTCATGGTAGTTTTGTATGCACTTATATGTCCAGAGCTAAACTCTTCAAAAATCATCTATTTGAAGGTCATTGAACATTATTTGATTGGTGACACATTTGTCACCGGGGCCGAAATACGCGAAAATGCCACGCCCCTTTTTAAGCGCAGCACTACCCCCTGCCATTACTGTATCTCTAGAACCGGTGTACCCAGAAGGTTGTATGACCACTCAAAATCTTCGGAATGGCCACATTATAGGGGGTCTGTAATACATTTATATGTTTAAAAGTCAATAGCTTTTAAGATATTTGCCAAAAACTGATTTATTATTATATAATTTACTCATTATTATATTACTTGTTGCAATTTTTTTCAATTGTCTATTTTAGAGTTCAATTATGTGAATTTTTTACACTTATTGCTTTTAAATTACTACAGTCACAAAATATTACATATTTTATGTTCATTCTTTTGCAAGTGCATTAAGAAACCCTTGACAGTCGGAAATCTAACAAGAAAAAGAAGGGGGGTTATCCCCTTAATACTGATTTCAAGAGGGTAAGAACCTCCCAGTTGATGTTACTGTAATGGCAGGATTTCATTATAGTTGAATTATGCAGATTACAATCATCTTAACAAAGTGTTTTTGTAATAACTTCATTATCTACAATTAATTACGCTTAGCCAAAATATTTTTACAGGAAATGTTAGTGGTTTCAAGGTCAGTAGCCAAGGGAGCTTTTGATGGGACTGCATGCGTTATATGCAACTCTGCAGGAAAAACTTTAACAGCAACTAATGATGGGCGTGTTAAAATACGAATGGCAGCAAAACAATTGCAAGATTCTTTGGTCGCCTCAAGAATAAATGCATACAGCAACACATTTATGTACCATCTGAAGGCGAAATGTTGTTATTCTACTTACATTCTGAAGTCGAATGTTGTTATTCTACTTACATTCTGAAGTCGAATAACAACATTTCGGCTTCAGATGGTACATAAATGTGTTGCTGTATGCATTTATTCTTGAGGCGACTAAAGAATCTTGCAATTGTTTTGCTGCCATTCGTATTTTAACACGCCCATCATTAGTTGCTGTTAAAGTTTTTCCTGAAGAGTTGCATATAACGCATGCAGTCCCATCAAACGCTCCCCTGGCTACTGACCTTGAAACCACTAACATTTCCTGTAAAAATATTTTGGCCAAGCGTAATTAATTGTAGATAATGCAGTTATTACAAAAACACTTTGTTTAGATGATTGTAATCTGCATAATTCAACTATAATGAAATCCTGCCATTACAGTAACATCAACTGGGAGGTTCTTACCCTCTTGAAATCAATATTAAGGGGATAACCCCCCTTCTTTTTCTTGTTAGATTGCCGACTGTCAAGGGTTTTTTAATGCACTTGCACAAGAATGGACATAAAATATGTAATATTTTGTGACTGTAGTAATTTAAAAGCAATAAGTGTAAAAAATTCACATAATTGAACTGTAAAATAGACAATTGAAAAAAATTGCAACAAATAATATAATGATGAGTAAATTATATAATAATAAATCAGTTTTTGGCAAATATCTTAAAAGCTATTGACTTTTAAACATATAAATGTATTACAGACCCCCTATAATGTGGCCATTCCGAAGATTTTGAGTGGTCACACAACCTTCTGGGTCCACCGGTTCTAGAGATACAGTAATGGCAGGGGGTAGTGCTGCGCTTAAAAAGGGGCGTGGCATTTTCACGTATTTCGGCCCCGGTGACAAATGTGTCACCAATCAAAAAATGTTCAATGACCTTCAAATAGATGATTTTTGAAGAGTTTAGCTCTGGACATATAAGTGCATACAAAACTACCATGAGCTACTAGAGTATATGTATATATATTTAAAACATGAAAAGGAAAATCAGATATATACAATTAAAATTTGCGATAAAAATTTGTCTCCTTTAAAAAGTCTAGGGCTTTATAATAGACCCGGTTGGGCATGACATAGATATGACAAAGTTTGTACATACCACATGTGCGTACATAAATTAAATTATATTTTTTTATCAATTACAACAATTAGAGAAATATTTGAACAAATTCTTATTTTTATTATTATTGTGGGCCTACGCAAAAACTAGGGTCACGGTAATCATCAAATTACTACTATATTTTATCGCTAGTCAGAATAAGCCAAAACAAACTCTGGAGTTACCTCGGATCAGCATTATCGTCGTCATCATCAACAGCAGATAAACCATCAGCAGCCAAATCATCACCCCCTTCATCACCATCAACCTCACCATTGGGAAATAATGATGTTTTTATGAAATGCTGCCTTATTTCATGGTCCGTATTAAGAGTAAGATACTGGTATTTATATTGGCTGTAATCTTCATCTCTATCATCTATATCATAACCATCATAATCATCATCATCATCAAAATCATTACAGCTATCATCAATGTGGTCTACGTTATAATCTTGTGGGCGAAGAACATCGTTTAGTACAAGAAAACCATTTAATTCATAAGGTAAATCTAGATCTTTAACTTTTTCCTTTATTCCCAATCCAAGATTTTGTCGAATGCATCTTCTACACAAAGACTTAAGAGATATATTACTGCAGAAGCTAACGAATTGCTCTTGGCCTCGTGGGTGAATGGTGTCGTTGTCTTCATATTGTTTATCTTCCTCATCAAAATTTAATGCTATCATAATTTCCTCTCCTTGAGCACCACTCAGATATAACAGTTTTCTCAGTTTATCTCTATCTGAACTACTGAGTTCAGTAAGGTCAATTCCATTGTAGCTACTTTCAAAAGACGTAACAAGAATCTGAACACAGCAGTTTTCAGCAACTAAATATCTAATAAACCGAACGACGCAGTGTGGTTCCCAGAAGCGGGGGAAACACAAGGCTGTTTGGATAATCTTGTTACCATCAATACAGGGTAAATTGAGAAGACCAGTATTACCATTACCATTTGATAGAAGTATTTTAAAACAAGTCAAATCAAGCACATTCTGATAAATATTTAGATATTGTACAGCAGATCTCCCTGAATAATCTAACGTGTTAACTATGGCACCAGCCTGAAGTAGTTTCCTTGTAAGAACTCTGTCGTTTTTCATAGCAGCCATCATTAAACTAGTTCTACCACTATGGTCTGGAATATTTACATCTAGTCCATCAACACCAAGTAAACTATCAATACAGGCCATGTATATTGGATATATCTGTCTACAATAATTCTTAACAACATTATTTACCTGTCTCTTGTTCAAACCATCTTTAAACATCGTAAATCCAATGATACACAGATGTAGAGCTGTGTGACCCTGGTTATTTTGTGTATTGATCTCTAGTCTAGGATGACGTGTCAACAATTCTAAATATTTACTGTTTAACAAAAAGGCAGCAATCATAGTAGGTGTGTTGGTTTTAGAACAGGGGTGGTTGATGTCTAGCTCGCTATTTAACAACCATTTGAATGTGTTTATAGAATAATCATAGTTAACACCAGCTAACAGATGAAGCATATTTTCTCCTTTAGCTGTAACACCATAAACAACCAACTTTGGTCTAATGTAATAGCCGAACACTCCCAATCTCTTACAATTTAAAATGTCATAGAATAACTTAACTCCGTTGTTACGTGATATCAAATCTGAACCTGAATCTACTAAAAGTTTAAAGACGGCAGTAGAATTGATCATGTGATATTTAACACAATAACTAATTGCTGTATCGCCATTATTATCAGTTAAACTTAGATCAGAATGTGGAATCAACAGTTTTAATATACTGATATCAGCTTGGAGTTGTATATGGTGCATTAATGCCGTTCGCCCCTGTTCGTTTTGATGGTTCACATTACAACCAGCTTCTAATAATATGTTAATCAATCTATATTTTAAGAGAACATAGGGGTCCTGTCCTGTCTGTAATTTCATTTTTTTCGCATACGCGTTACCCAGGTTCAATGGGGGGATATCATTGGAAGGGATGTATAAACCGACATAGAACAACGGGGTATTACCTTCATAGTCAGGTTGGTTTATGTCTGAGTTCATGTTTATTAAAGTATTAACGAGTTTTATAGTTTTATATTGCTCGTCATATTTTACAAGGGAATGCATACAACCCAAAACATAGTGAAGAATGTTGCGTTGAAATCTGTCGACATCATGTACATTTACTCCTCTTCTTAACAGAAGCATCAAAACGTCATACAATCTGTAACTTGCTGCTGCAGTACAACCTGTCTCTAAATGTTCATTCAACTGGTTAACGTCTACACCGACATCAATTAATCTTATTACACATTGTATCAGATCGTGTATACATGTATTGCCATGTATTCTATAACTATCTAAAAGCAGGTGTATCAGGTTGTTCGTATGGTCATAAATATAATCACAATCAACACCATGTTCTAACAGAGTATTCACAACTTTATACAATCCTTCTCGAGCAGCTATACGTAAAGCTTTCTTCTTATCTTGTGATGACAGTTGTTTTATGATTTCTCCAATATTTCCATCAGTGTCAGCTTGGCGTAGTTTTGACTTCAGTGGCCTAAAATATATACATCTTGTTATAAAGATGATATAAATGTAAAATCTCAACGTTTTCTGTCTTGTCCATATCTGTAAGTTATATGAATCAAGAATTAATCAAATACGTCTTTATCATAAAGCTATTCTATATTATAAAGCTATTCTAATTTTTGAAAATTGCCTACATATTTGTGGTGTTATTCGAATCTGTCCACCGGCGTTGTTTTAAGGTTTACTTTACTCCAGTTAACTTTGATGTTCACCGTGTAGACACTAAACCAACTATATCTTACACCAGTTAATCCTGATGTTCACCCTATCTACAATATAGTATGGGTGATAGACAGATCCTAAATCCTGGGTTATTTAATATACGAACCTTTCTGTAGACATCTTATTTTGGCTGTTTATCTATATTCAGTGGCCTTTATTATCTCAACCTCACTAAAACAGACAAATAAAGATTATTTAGAGCAGGAGTCCAGGAGGATAACCTAGCTGAAAAGTATACCATTTCTTGCCTTTATGGTATCAATGCATGTATATCTGGTATCATCAAAATGTAAGTCTGCCGGGTTTCTGGCGGTGGGTGTGGTGTTCCGCGCCCACAATGACATCCCCCCAACTAGTCTAGATTAGCTCAAAAGTGTACCACATGAAATTCACGCGGCAGTGTGCCGTACATCGACAGGTATCACAAAAACACCCTGACAGACATTTCTAGTGGTGGGGTACCCCTGACAGGGCTACGTAATTACCAGACATCTGTAGTGTTGGAGTCTCCCTGACAAGAGTTATCTTATTCCAGTCAACATCTAGGCTGGATTAGCTGAAATCTGTACCACCTAAAATAATTTTGGAGTTGTTCAGTACCACCACAGGAGTCCTGAATGGACCACTGCCAGTCCGTTTGTGGCGTGAGTTACCCCTAACAGATACTCCAACACTTCACATGTCTGGTAATTACATAGCTCTGTCAGAGGGTGCCCCACCACTAGCAATGTCTGTCCGAGTGTTTTTGTGTTACCTGAAGATGTACGGTACACTGCTGTAAGAATTTCATGTAGTACACTTTTGAGCTAAACTAGACTAGTTGAGGGGTATCGTATTTTGGGCGTGGAATACCACACCCACCGCCAGAAACCCGACAGACTTACATTTTGATGATACTAGACAAACATGCATCGATAACATATAGAAGAAAATTGGTACACGTTTCTGCTAGGTTGACCCCCAGGGCTCCCGGTCTAATTTGGTATGTACTTATACAACATGACCGTCAGTGCCACCAATTTTCACATATTTTCACACTAAACTGCAACACGATACCATTTAATTCAATTAAATCAAATACATTATTTGTGTCAAGTGGACGTTAAACCCCATCTCTCTCTCTCTCTCAAATACATTAATTTGTATTGGGTATTTCCTTTATATATCTCACCTGACCAGACATTCATTTGCTAGAAAATAAAGAACGCGAACGTATTTCTAACAGATATCACCTGCACACTAAGAATATGGAATACTCACAATAAGGTTGACTACGCCCTGCGAGATTTCTCTTTCTTTCAATCTCAATCCGCAAACTTTTAACATTGTGTACTCCGGTTACAAGAAGTCATTATAATCTCACTTAACTTTAAGGACTAAGGTACCTCCCACAGTTCACTTAAAGTTAATTGAAATTCTCATTTAAACTCGCCTTTCAACAACACTAAACAGTTTTAAAAAAGTTAAAAACAGCTTAACTTTGAGGGAAAAATGATACTTAACATTGCATTTTAATACCACGTACACTTTACTTACAGGACGTTTCGTATACTTAAAGATACATTATGTAAGATTTAGATAAAGAACTAACCATTCTTGCTATAATAGTTCGAAAACAGAAAATGTAAAATGAATAATTTGAAAATTTCATTCAAATTACTCTATTGGAATAATTTCAACCATCGTACTGGTTGATCGAAGCTAAGTCTGGGTCCTCCATATTTGATTAAATCAAAGTATCGCTGAACAGTTCTAATCTGTATAATGTCGGAGAAATCGGATGCCATCGAGAGTTGATTAAGGCCTGGGTCAGTTAATTAATGTCTAACTACTACTTTAGAAAACATTTCAGGTCCAAAGAAAGACTTGCAATAGACAGATTTAGCTCTTGCATAATGCATGTTTAAGTGAAAGCTAGTAGTTAAGTGACTATCTTAGACTTAAGATAACTTTTGAATACGGACCCTGGTTGGTGGTTATTAAGCCAATCTGATGCTTTAATAATATCAGAATAAATTGACATAAAGATATGGGGTACTACATATTATCTAGTTAAACGGAAAGAACTATTGTTGTAGGACAGTATGGCGATTCAGTCTGTATGATTTAATAGAGAGAGAGGGGGAGTTTAACGTCCATTCGACACAAACTATGTCATTTCGCGACTAACATATGGTTTTAATTTTATTCCAATAATTCGCTTGCGCGTAGGGGTCTTTAGCACTGAGAGGAAACCGGAGTACCCGGAGAAAACCCACGAGGTTGGACAGGCGACCCTACTCCGTGCTACGTAATGATTTAATATAAGATATTAGAGAAAATTAATGACAAAAAGAGTAGGGAGCTTCACAACCATAATAAATAAAGGCAGTGCATATGAATCAATTTAATTTATGTCTAAAACATTTATGCCATGTATTATTTCTATAAATGTTTTAACTTGTTTTAACTGCTTTAGTCTGTGTTGCTACTAGCTCCTCTTTTTGTTTTCAGGTAACCTTTATCAGGGACGAGGCATGGTATGAAAAAACCTGATGGAATGCCTTTAACGTTTAAACGCTGAAGATGTGAACCGCATTAAATGACTTTTAACTGATTTTAACCGTATGGAACTTATTGGGCGAACAGTTTTTAATATGTGAAAATGAAATGGGGTTGAACGGCCTACTGTTGCTCCTTAACTGGGCTAATACAGACGGGTATACGCAGTACAGTGTGCTATGAGGGAAATTCTGCCCGGGCAGCGGCGCTACGGTCTACTCTGATATTGAGTTCCAATTGCAAAGAGATCTTTTACGTGCACGCATGACCTCACTTTTCCGTCCCATCCGAACGACTAGACAGCTGACAAGAGGAAACCACGCCAGAAAATCTGGATAAACGTTCTCGACAGGGGCGTGGTGAGAATGAGTTCATGAGTAGCCATACTCATGCGCCAAAAAGTTTTTGCGCCAAAATCACAATCAAATTACTCAAAAAATGAAAAACATTTGTAAGTGGAAAAATTGTTTCATCTGACCCAATTAAAAAAATTTTGAAAGAGTCAAGTTGGAAAATTTAATCATATTTTATTACCGTATTTCTTGTCTCGGATTGCTGGAGATTGCGTTTCTGGGCTTCTAATTTTCGAAATTTTCGCGGGGGAGGGCCCCCCGGACCCCCCGCCGCGGGCTCGCGCCTTCGGCGCTCGCGGTGGCCGCCTTCGCCGGCCACAGCTCCGCGGTCAGTAAAAGGGTTTTTGTGCCAAAATCTTTTTTGTTACTCATAATTTCTTCTCAATAATTGCCCTCACCACGCCCCTGGTTCTCGACCAATGCAACCGACCTCCAAGCTAGCGAGCCAGCGTCTTACCCACTTAGCCACTATGATCCCCTTTTTAATATGTAGTTAATTCAAAGTTCCAAGCTAGCGAGCCAGCGTCTTACCCACTTAGCCACTATGATCCCCTTTTTAATATGTAGTTAATTCAAAGTTCCAGTTATGTGGTTTTTACCGCGAGCACTTCGCTTTTCCACATAAAGCGACCACTATTTTGTTCTATAAGCACAGTTGACGCCAAACATTAGTCGATCAGCTGGACCTCCTGATTTAACTTGTTTTTATTACGACAAAGAGAGAAAATGACCAACCCTCTCTTCTCCTAACAGCGATTTTATAAGTGTGTTTTAAGGTGACTGTTTATATACAAAGGGTTTGTTTTTTACTTTGTGTTTAAACCAATTGTCAACCTTTTAAGTGTAAATAATTTAATAAATCAACCTGTCCATAATACCATATTGATTGTATTGTACGTTAACATGTTTAATAAACAAAAACAACAATTTAAGATATACATTCTACTACATGTAGGCACAAGTCTAGATTACTTAGTCCCTATATTATTATGCACTGTACATATAAAATGAATAACGTACTTGATAACGGTAGCCGAAAACTGGGTTTTCCCTTTCCATAAATAGATAGCGAGTCACACGCCAGACGTTTCAGTAGAAAGAATGACACCGATTTAGAAATTGTTCTATTAATTATTTATGTTATATTTTTCCTGGTTGTCATCGACTTCTGTATGAGACAGGTTGGCATGCTTCCTGTTTATATAACATCTGATACCACTTCTCTATTGAGCAACTAGAGAGAGTGCCTTGTCTCGGTCGGCCCTCCTCCACCAAATCAAAATATAATAGGCCTATCACACGCTATATATATGAAAATGAAATGAAATGAGTTTTGATGTCCTACTGTTCTCATCCTTACCTGGGCTAATGAAGACGGGCATACACCATACAGTGTGCTATGAGGGACATTTTGCCCAGGCAGCAGCGCTACGGCCTACTTTTATATCGAAATCCAACTGCCAAAGGATCTTTTTGGCGTAAACCAATGTGTACACGGGACCTCGGTTATTCGTCCTATCCGAACGAGTAGACAGCTGTCTTTGTCAGGCCCTCCGCACTGCGTCACATATCATGTCAAGTGTATATATGTAATATAATACAAACTAATATCATAGCATATATAACGTATAACATTACTGTATACATGTATCATGTTATGCCTGAATAACGTGACATAAATATAGGCTTATAACAATATACCATTCTTGAACGATAGAAACGGGTACTTCCCTTGTCAAACCTGTCCAAAAGACGATCAAAATCATTTTGGTCCGCTTAAGAATTAAAAAATCTCTCTCTCTCCCACTTCTCTTTCTCTCTCTCTCTCCCCCTCCCCCTCTGTCTCTTTGATAACTTCGATGTACTTTCCTGTTAGACATTGTTTTATTGGTATTGTTGTGAACAAGTGGATAAATTGACAATGTTATTAAATTAAGAATACGTCTTGCTTCGTTGAGATCTATGACTAAAGGATATTTTCTAGTATGATATACGTATATATTTTGTTTGACGATTCTACCGCCTTTTATCATACCAACTCACCTATTTATATGAACAATCTTAATGGCGATTTCTTCCTGATTTCGGTTTGTGCAAGGGAGATAAATCTATTTTAATGTTCATGTGTTCATAATACAGTGAAATCCCTCTATTAAGACCACGTGTGGGACTGTCTAGATGTGGTCTTAATAGTGAGTTGGTCTCATTACTGAGTGAGCATGCTTGAGACAATTTCAAAGAAAAACAGATAGTGTTAGGTAAATTATATATAGTAAAGAGTACTTTATAACAGATGTAATGTTAAAACACATCATGAAAACATAGTAATAATTATGCATGTTATAAAGTCTTAGATCACGTTATAATTTTTAATTCATAATGCTTCCTTTATTTACCTTCATTTTTCGATTAAAATCCTACAACCACCCTTTAAACAAAAATTATGTCATCCATGATTTTTTATTATTGGATCTCCACGTAACACGGCAGACGAGAAATGTTCAAATAATAAACATGTCATCCATGCTTATTTATTATTGGATCTTCACGTAACACGGCAGACGAGAAATGTTCAAATAATAAACATGTCATCCATGCTTATTTATTATTGGATCTTCACGTAACCGGCAGACGAGAAATGTTCAAATTTCTACACATGTTGATATTTTGACACCAGAACAAGTTAAGCCACGAACGGAGAGCGTTTTATCATGGAGGCCACGATAATTCACTCCTCTCTCATCCATGTTGTAGATATCCCGAGCGTCGTAACTAATGACAATATCAAGTACGCTATCAGTCCATTCTTTCACAACGTCGTCATTTACGCTACCACTTTCAACGCACATCTTGAAAAATTAAATGTTGTCTTTCTCTAAATCTGCTTTTTCACGAAGCGTAGGACCGGAGATCGACACACGCTGAAACCACGCCCACCTCCTTCCATCGGCGAGCGAACACAGAGACGTTTCCTGTAGCTGTCTCTATTTTCTTCGTATCCATCAAGAATTTCTGCCTTTCTTTTCAAAATCGTCTGTAATGGGTCTTACCAATTCCAAATTCTTCGGCCAATTGCTTTTGGCTTCTACCCTCACTTTTTTGATAAGTTCTACTTTTGCTTTCAGGCTTTATTCTACACGAGTACGCTTATTACTACGGGTTTTTTCCATTACACGGGTGAAGGTCGAATAAGAAATGATACCCTTTTGACAAAATTTAATCATACAAACAGACGAAGGCCGAATAAGAAATGATAATCTTGACAAAATTTACTCGTATAAATAGTAAGAGTTTAAATCACTTACTCTGTTTAAATTAAACAAACAATGAGAAATTCCATTGTTTAAAAAAAAAATGAAATCAACAAAGAAAGATTAGCGGCTCGTTAAATTGTTGCGTTAAATCAGTCAACCACGGCTGTTTGATGTTGGTCGTTTGATTGACTAATCCCTGTCAGTGGTCGTTATCGCTTTGATCTCGGTCGTGAGCTGATTAATCCCAATCAGTGGTCGTTATCGCGAGTCACAAAAACAATGAAATTGACTGATTGGGACTGGCTTCGGTGGTCGTAATCCGTAATAGTGAGTTGCCCGTAATACTGAGTTCAATTTATAAGGAATATAGAAGAAAAAAATTGGTTCTTTTAATATGTGGTCGTATACGTGAGTTGCCCGTAATTTTGAGTTGGTCGTTAAGCGGGATTTCACTGTAGTTAGATTTATTTTACGAGTCCAGGATTAGCGCTAACCCTGGTCCAAACCCAAGACCTCACCCACGCCTCGCCTAAACCCAAACCCACAATCCTTGAAAACAATCACATGTCCTAAATCTGTTTACATCCTGGTGACCTTGACGAATTGTGCATTGATCCCCGTAAAATAGATTTAACCGTTCAGTCCAGTAATTAAATTATTTTTTTTAAAAATCCGACGATTTTAATCTGCAAGTACCCTTAAATATTGAAGGGGTTGGGGACATTTGTTTTTTATATAGAATTCCCACATGACGTCTTCTCCGACCAAGACCAAAACCTACCCCTTTTTTGCTCAAATTCATTGACGCGCCCTGATTATATTGAGCCCCGTAACATAGATCTAGCTGTACAGATTAGTAATTTTTCCTCTCTGCCATTAATTCATTTTAAAAAAAATTCCGACGATCGCAAATCTAAAAAAAAGGTAATAATATTGAAGGGGTGGGGACATATATATTTTATAAGGATTTCAGGGGGGTTGGGATGGCCTAGCCTAGTGGTCTAGAGTGCCGCGCTTCGACCTCTAGCTGGCCGGTCACCTCTGGCTTGCGGCTGTGGTTTCGATCCCTGGTGTGAGCATGTGGCATGGAGATAGGGGCGCGAATTATTGAAATAAAATTAAAAACCATATGTTAGTCCCGAAATGACCTAGTTTGTGTCCAGTGGATGTTAAACCCCACTTCTCTCTCTCTATAAGGATTTCATGATGGGTCTACATCCCAATTTACATATTATTTCATCTTTAATTAGCATTCAGCAACGTTTTCTACCTTAATATTATTAAAGCGAATTATTCGAGGTTATGGGTCAGATTGAAGTGACATGGCTCAATCAAGAGGGGGGGGGGGGCACAGCGAGATGAACAGTTAGAGAGAGAGAGAGAGAGAGAGAGAGAGAGTAGGGTTTTGGGGACGAACACATGGTTCAGTTTTATGTTACAGTTCGATTAGGCGTGGGGTCTTCAGCAGTGGATGGAAACCGAAGGACATGGAGAAATCAAAAGGGTTATTTGTTTTAGGTTGGGATGTCCGCTCCCCCCCCCCCCCAAGCCCGATTTACTATCCACGTTTCAGGTGAAAAGTTGAAACGTGAAATAAGAATCTGCCAATTTAAAGCCACATTATAAATTTGCAGGGCTTTCAAACCGATCGTACTGTTTAATACTTCTAGCGTGTTGTTAATTCAAATCGTAATGATGCATTTACTTTCACGCCAATATGCACTCGGGATCTCGGGGTTTTGTCCTCCCGGAAGTCAGGCCATCCATCCTGGGTCTATGACAAGGGGGTAACAGCGCCTAAACCGGGATCGAACAAAGGACCTCAAAGTGAGCTAACCAACGTCATACTCACACAGAAATTGTGGCTGCTGTAGTACTACCCGACTATACATCTTTTAGTTTGGACCTTGATCGTCTAGTCGAGGTGTGGATTCTGGATTGCCGGCTACTGTTGTATATTTCTTCTATAGGACTTCACTGTCGTGTTTTCGCACGATACCGAATTCAAACAAGTAACAGTTTCACAGTAGTTTAGATTACAATATCTAAAATTAACATAACTCTGGTCCATATTACACATTACACATATAACCAGGTTATAGACAACTGAGATCGGGGTAAGGCGCTTGGTATTTTGCTGCGGGCATTTCTGCTCAAGATTCCAACTTATAAGAAATATTGTCTCATTTTGAACTATTTTAAAAGACATCGGAAGACGCACAAGAATCGCCAGATGATCTTTGACACTGTACACACGTTTGATTTCCCCCCACCCCCACCACCTCACAAGCGAATTATTGAATTAAACAGTTGTCAGGCAACAAGAGATGGATAAGCTATTTTTCGTACAATGATGCACAGCCAAAGTCTTACACGTTGAAAACACGAATTATTTGTTATTTCAAATCAACATTGATGTTGTTATCTTACCTTGAAAGGACAGGCTTCTGATATCCAATATGTAAGACAAATAAACATTCTACCATGGGTACACGGGATAGTGACTAGTTATACACGGGGATAATGCAATTTTCATAAAATGACCGGCACCATATGAAAAATATGTTTTAAAAAACAATTGGTTGGGTCACATTTGATATTTTCGCAACATTTTGCCTCCATTACCCTTTTGTGTTCTAGGATTTTAATTTAAAAAATCACCGAAACGCATTAGCTAAAGAAACTTCCTGGAGAGCGGCCGAATATGCGTATAATGTTGTCTAATATAAGTACAATGTATACTATTTGTAACGTTGTCATGGTAATTCATACAAAAAATTATTTAGGGCAGACTAATTTTTGAATTCTACCATGGGTTCTAATTTCATAATTTATTATTTTCCAAAGTGTAATCGTCTTCCTAACCTTCAGATCAGATTATTGGGATCAGGTTCACTCTGTTATTGACACTGACACGAATTCGAATAATAGCACTAACTATTGTTTCTAATATAGGGGGGTTCGATGGCCGAATGGTTAGCGTGCGCGCGCTTTATCATGCGACGTGCCATTGAGTCAACTGGCGTGGTTTCGAATCCCAGTTGTACGTGGCAAGGAGTAGGGTCGCCTGCCCAACCTCGTGGGCTTTCTCCGCGTACTCCGGTTTCCTCCCACTGCTAAAGACCCCTACGCGCAAGCGAATTATGAATTATTGAAATAAAATTAAATGTTAATCCCGAAATGACCTAGTTTGTGTCGAGTGGACGTTAAACCCAATCTCTCTCTCTCTCTCTCTCTCTCTAAATGTCGACTTCTTTCTAATTTAACGTAATATAATATCACAGATATCTCGTGTACACATTGGCGTGCACGCAAAAGATCCCTTGGCAGTTGGAATTCGACATAAAAGTAGGCCATAGCGCCACTCCTGGGCAAATTGCCCTCACACTGTATGGCGTATGCCCGTCTTCCATTAGCCCAGGTCAGGTGCAGAAAAGTAGGGCGTTACAACTCATTTCATTTCATTTCTAAATAGAGAACTTCTAGATATGAATACAATTCCACATATTTTGTTAAGAACCATATTAATTCCAAACTAAATACACCGCCAACAAGATAATTCAGATGTTGGATTTTTCTATTGATTAAACCTTTGTTGACTTTGGAGGGGAAATATATCCAGGGGCGAACATAACGATTTTGGGGGGTGAGGTAGCCAAAATGCGATCGACTGATGGACACCAACGCACCACAACCCACTCCCCACCCCCAGCACGAGTGACAAGGAGACATGATTATTTCAAACATGGCAAGCAGACATGGCTATTTTATATTATTTTATCACGGATTCTCGCAAATACATAGTATTTGGGATATTCTGGCATTGTTTGTTTACCTTATTAATTCATGAAGTCACCGATGCATAATTTTGAGACCGACTGCAGTGACTACACTTATGTTGAGACCGACATTTTTCTCCCTGGGTGACATTTTGTTCCTAAACCAACATACTCACAACAGAATAAGAGTGAAACACAACATTTTTTCAAACATAATAAGTTGACAAGGTTATTTTATACTAAGGTTTTGCGTGAGTAGCGTGACGTATGCAATGAACACTTATTTTGATACCGACTGCTCCTATTTTGCAACCGACTATTTTTTTCCGTGGGTGGTACATCCCCACCCCACCCCCACATTTACGCCCCTGGATATATGAGCAAGTGGTAGGTATCGGCTGGTTGCAATCCTAACAGATAGAAAACAGCAAGTTTGCTTCAGTTTCGTCTATATATGAAGAGTCCAGGGTAAGAACCATCTAATAGTAAGCGCATGAGGACCGCACTACACACAGAACAAAAATCTGCTAGATAAACCTGCGGACAAGACAGACAAAAGACATTGCAAAAAATAAACGAATATCAAATCAAGTGAATGGATCCGGGGCCAACCATCTGGTAGCTAATTGTATAAGCTTTCTGCGGAACAATCAATTTCAGGGAAAAACGATGTGAGTCACATCGAACCAAGGCCCTTCTGAAATGGCCTGCCGAACAAATACCTGTCCACCGGACCATTTATTTAACCTATAAAAGCCCATCGGACCCTATATTTAACCTTAATTGAAGTCAGTTGTACTGGTAATTATGGTTCGTGTTAAACATAAATTTGAAGTTGTAGTAATTAAACCCACTCGTTCAGTTCACGTCAAGCATTCTCATCCAAACGTCTGGTTTGTGTTTTATTTGGCTCTATATTCGTACGAAGCCGATTATATACAGGCACTCGTTAAAACAAATAAACGATTAGTCAGACGTTTCAATTTCACTTATAATCCCCAAATTTAGTGATTATGTAGGAATCATATATCCTGATGAGCTCGAAATTAAAACAAATACTACTTACACTGACAATTACGCTTCCTACTTGGATCTGCGACTCGGAAATGACAATTGCCATAAACTGACTATTAAATTGTGTGATAAACGTGATGACTTTGGCTTTCCTATTGTTAATTTTCCATTTATTAGTAGTGACATTACAATATAACCAGCTTATGGAGCGTAGGTGTCTCGGCTAGTGCGGTACTCGCAAGCTTGTTCCGTTTTATTTTGATTTTTTAAGTAGATCAAAGCATTTTCTCATCTAAGCTTCAACTACAGGGAAAATTGCCCACTCAGCTTAAACATTTTATGGGCGTCATACTGACTTGATTAGTAAATATAACATGTCTCTTTCGGCTGCTATTCAAGATATATTTAATTGACGCGTAATATACTATCTTCCTGGTTATGTATACTACACAAACACTTTGATGCAGGGTAAGCTTACTCTTCCGGACACCTGTTACCATTGATTTCCAATATCCACTTTCTACCAACCATTATTTATTACCGGGAACTTCACGGTTAGCAATAAATGCATTAATTTAAACAGGCATTATGCAACAGCTAAAGGTCTTTCTATATGCCTGAAATATTTTCTAAATTATTAATTAGACTTTAATTACATATCTAGACCATAATCGACTCTCGGTGTCATCGCTTGTCAGCGATATTTACTCGATAAGGATCCGATCTGCTGCTCAACCCTCATTGATTTTGCAGACGCAACGTCGATGGTGTTCAGTCATGACAAGAACACCCTTGCGTGACGGAATTTCTACACGGTAATTCCAGGACAATTTGAATGGTAATTCCCTCACGCATGTTTAGCGCAAAGAAGCACACTTCTTTGGGATGATTTGTTTATAAAAAATGTATTTTCTATTGTCGGGGTTAGACATATTTTGAATATTCTAAGATGCCCGGCATAAAATGTTCAGATTCGCAGATTTAATGAACAATACATATATTGCATTTGGATAATGTCATAGTGGGTAATTCCGTCACATATAATGCTATAGACCTTAACCCTAACCCTAACCCTAAAATACATCTGATGTAAAGAATCCATCTGGATTTTTAATCATTTCTCTGATATCCGTTACGGGCGCCATGTAATTTCAATAATGTGTGCTACGCAATTTCATAACGTTGGAGTCAAGTACATTGCGTGGGTTTTGAAACTCGATTGTATTCGTTGAATATTAGATTATCGGTAATACTTTGGCCATATTATTAACTAGAGATTAACGGCTTCACCGCGATGCCATATAATAAGCCCACGTCAGATAGGTGTGACGTTCTTACGGCACTGCTGCGTCCGTACGGCGGCCTGAAAATGCATATAGTCGCCGGCAAACGTAAAGACAATGCGAGAAAATGCCCCAAAAATATCTTACTTGAAAAAAGTCGCGTTCTCCCAGCTTTGTAGTTCGGATCGCAGAACCTTGGTGTTTGTTTTGAACATGCTCAAAACAAACGCCGTGATCAGCGATCATTGACGACCATGGAGACCACAGCGCTTTAACTGGCGTTTCCACGATTATGGTTTGACCGTACCGATATATTAGATTTTGCGCATCCCGACTCACGTTGCTGCGTGGGTCACAAAATATACAAAAAGTATACATATGTCGCCTTAATGCGTATATTATGCAAAAATATGCGTATGTAACAGTTTCAAAATATTAAGGCGACCAACATTTTTGTTTATTTTTTAAATTTTTTTCCTATGTACCAAACTTCAGGACATTGAAAAACAAAGGATGCAGTACCCAAAAAAGCATTTTCTGCTATAAAATATGGAAAATTGTAGATTATGCAAATTGTCTCCCTAAGGTGGAAAATATAGCGTGGTCGCCTTTATGCGGAAATGAGATATAACAATAACTTTAATCGAACAATGCCTTTAAATACACATATTGAAACGTGTGGAGGTGAAAAATTCAACGTGTTTTCCTTGTACAAATTGAATTTTTTAAATAATGATTTACTTGAATGTAAAGAAAATTATTTCATCACAAAGTACAGACCAGAATTAAATAATCGGATTATAATATAGTAAGAGATGAAATAATTATCTTTTTATTGATTAATTACTAAATGTAGAAATGTGTTAATAATATTATGTTCTATTTGATATATTTATAGTAATGCCATTACGTTGCGTTTATTGTTCTACGCAATTCGGGGGGTTGGGATGGCCTAGTGGTCTAGGGTGCCGCGCTTCGACCTCTAGCTGGCCGGTCACCTCTGGCTTGCGGCTGTGGTTTCGATCCCTGGTGCGAGCGGATGTGGCATGGAGATAGGGGCGCCTTCTCATCCTCGTGGGTTTCCTCCGGGCACTCTGGTGTCCTCCCACTACTAAATACCCCTACGCGCAAGCGAATTATGGAAATAAAATTGAAACCATATGTTAGGCCCAAAATGACCTAGTTTGTGTCGAGTGGACGTTTAACCCCTTTTCTCTCCCTCTCTACGCAATTCTTCATAAATAAAAATGGCCTGTTGTTCAGTACGAACAGAAAGCGCTAGCCGTTAAAGATACATTATGGGAGATAAGATAGAGAGTTGGCAGTTCTCACTATAATAGTTAAAAACTATATAGTGTAAATGTAGTTTGCTCAAAATTTCAGTCAAATTGATCCACCGTAGGCCGAGAACGGAGAGCGTGAAATTTCTGAATAGCCTCGGTCAACATTACTGAAATCATTAATAAAAACAGAGTAGTCTCGATTATCCAATGTTGTGATTTAATTACAATGGCCGTTCAGCGGCATATTTGAATCTAATCCAGCTTACATCGAAGGCCAGTCTTGACATCGAGAGCTTATTATGGTCTGGATAAGTTAATTCATGTCTAATTAATAATTTAGATAACATTTCAGGCCTAAAGAAAGACACGTAATAGGCAGATTTTGCTCTTGCATAATGCAAGTTTAATTTAGTATTATGGTATCTTTCTTTATAAATAGTCTAATGACGGACGAACAGTACTTTAAAACCAATGTACCGCAAAATCTCATTAAGCAGGACTTTTTATTTAAGTTCCATTAAGTGGGCATATTGCGCACTGTGCTAAAAATAAATCGCCATATTTTTATATTTTCCTCTTTTATAAACTGTCCGATATGAATATCACAAAATTAAGAATTAAAAAAGGGTATTTTATAAACATATGCAAACCCATATTCCTTAAGCAACGTCCGCGAGTTTTACAACATCTAACCGTTGCTTCAATACTCAGCAATTCCTGAATATTTGCGCCCGTTGTTTTTACACGTGACTAATTAGCGTTGTCCAATCAGAGGTCGTGAAAAGTTTTTTTTTAAATTGAGAAACTCGTGGAAAACCAGCAACCTTGACATTGATCGATCTTTGAACTTAGCAACTCGATTGTCATATGTGGGCATTTTAGCTTAAAGCGTGCGACTTGGTATTCACGACGACCAATAAGCTCTCAAGCAAGCTTGGCTTGTTACCCAATCGAACTTAGTGGCGAAATATGCAGGGTATTACGTGAAGGGCTTGATAGGATGTATGTAGTTAACCAGTGATATTATTTCATTTTAATTTATATGTAACTATCTCTCCATATTGACGCTGTGGTCTAGAGTGCCGAGCTTCGACCTCTAGCTGGCCGGTCACCTCGGGCTTGCGGCTGTGGTTATCGATCCCTGTTGTGAGCGTATGTGGCATGGACATAGGGGCGCATTCTCAAGAAAATTATTGAAATAAAATTGAAACCATATGTTAGTCCCAAGATGACCTAGTGTGTGGACGTTAAACCCCATTTCTCTCTCTCTCTCTCTCTCTCTCTCTCTCTCTCTCTCTCTCTCTCACACACACAATATGCCGTACCATTATCTATTATCGCCACGAAAACATAACGAAGATACATATAGCCATTTAAACAACATTTCTTGAATGGTATTTGAAGTGTTACACACTGAGTCACCCAATTCGTCACCGGATACAATAACATAGCGATATAAGTTATACAACACTAAGACAGGACACAATACATTATTTATACCTCGTAGAATATGGGCTGTATATTAGACAATTTATTTACATATACAACCCGCCATTATAATTATATATCTATAGACTACTATTTATCGCCTATCCAAGAGAGAGAGAAAAATGGGGTCTAACGTCCACTCGTCACAAACTAGGTCATGGTTTAATCTTTTATTTCAATAATTCGCTTGCGCGTAGGGGTTTTTAGCAGTGGGAGGAAACCGGAGTACCTGGAAAAAACCCACGAGGTTGGGCAGGCAACCCTACTCCTTGCCACGTACAACCGGGGATTCGAAACCACGCCAGTTGACTCAATGGCAGGCCGTATGATACAGCGAGCGCTCGCTAACCATTCGGCCACCGAAACCCCCATCTCCTATCCAATTATGTCATTTCGGTACATAATAAGGCGTTAGTATCGTCGCCGTGTGTTTAATTACTGGGGATATATTAAAGAAACATTATGGGAGATGAGATAACGAGTTCGTAGTTCGCACTATTATAGGTGCAAACTAGGTAATGTAAAGGCAATTTGCTGAAAATTTCAGTCAAATTGATCCTCTATGAACTGAGAATGAAGCGATTGAAATTTCCGCCTAGCCTTGATCATCATTACTAAAGTCAGTACGATAACAGTTTCAGCAAATCGGACCCAAATTCCGATCTGGATAAGTTAATGAACGTCCAATTTATAATTATGTAACATTTCAGGCCTGAAGAAAGACCTGCAATGGGCAGATTTACCTCTTGGTTATTGTGTATGTTTAAATGCTATATCGACCAGGAAATCCGTTTGTTTGTGTCAAGAAGTAGGGTCGCCTGTCAAACCTCGTGGGTTTTCTTCGGGTCCTCCAGTTTCCCTCCACCGCTAAAGACTGCAAGCGCATTATTGAAATAAATTTTAAAACCATATGTTAGTCCCGAAATGACCTAGATTGTGTCGAGTGGACGTTAAACCCCATCTCTCTCTCTCTTTTTCTCTCCCTCTCTCTCTCTCTCTCTCTCTCTCTCTCTCTCGTTACCATCTTATTGTTCTACAAGTTCATTGTGAACCCTTTTAAACGTAATCGCATTGACAATTTTGGAGCCACGCTGGCTTAGTTGTTGGTTGGTCGCGTGTTCGATCACTACATTGACCGAGATCTTGTCTATACATAGGCAGATGGAATTCGATAGAGTCGATCATAGTGCCGCTGCCGGGGCAAAACTTCGCCAGAGAACAATGTATTTCGTATCCCCGTCATCAATAGCCCAGTCGGAACAGAACATCAGGGCTCGGTTGCTCAAAACTAAGTTATTTTAACGATCCGTTAAACTCTAACGGATCGTTATCTTTGTAACGTGTCGTTTGTTAACGGTCCGTTAAATTTCGGTTGCTGGAAAGTCAATTTCATTATCCGTTAGCTAACGGATTCATTAAAGTTAATCGAAGAGAAGACTGTTTGTTCATTGGCTGAATTTAAACTGTTTAATTCCAATGTACATTTATAACAACTTCATAAAAGTTACTATTAACAAGAAACTGAAGACAGCGAGACAACTGTGCAGTCTGTCAACAAAACTATATTAAAGACAAAACGATGACTAGAATTTACAACAGAAAAAACTATAGAATACTTTATTTTTTCCTTTAGAAATTTTAGCGTAAATCTGTGGGAAAAAATTATGGGATTTGCACTACAGCATTATGAGGCCATTATTTCCTATAGTCCACCAAAATTCTGTAGAATAGTATAGAATTTCATCCTATAGAAAATGGAAAAGGCCCGCATCGCCCAACCCTCTAGAATGTTCTATAGAAAACTACTGGTAATCTATGACTTTTTGCTACAGCCAACTAATGCCATCATTAAACGGAGTTAACGGATCGTTAAAAGATAACGGAGCTTTGAGCAACCGGCCCCAGGTCGTTAACCCCCATTTCATTTGCATTATCAATAGCATGAAGGTATTTTGAATACTTACTGTTATAGTCCTTAGCTGAAATAATGTATGCGTGACTGTTATACCCTACAACACACTTCCCTAATGCTGCTGTTACATAGTGTAGTAATATAGTCTAGTGACATATTATGGACAAAGAATGAGGAGATAAGATATAGTTGATGTTTCTAAACATATTCACATATATGCAGGTGTACTGAGATAAACTAACATTTGGTTGACGTATTGTTATATAAAAAGGGCTATCGAGGCAGAGCATACTGATTCTATATTTCAACAACATGATAACAGATATCTTATGCACAATATTTCTAGAGTAAATTTTCATAACCATGTAAGGGCGGGTTTTGACCTCACGCTTTTAGAATGGGGGATGACGTCAAGGCTTTGTCTTGGACGTGCAGGCAGGGGGGGTATAAATTCGAGTGTAGACCAGGCCCCATCAGAACTCACCCAGACATTCGAGCAGCCATTATCTGTTGAGAACAAGGGACCTGGGAAATCATTCAGCTGGAAATAAAGTTCTTATACTTTAAATACTGTGGTATTATTTTACGATCACAAGAACACAACAAAGAAGAAGTCCTATAGAAGAAGCAGTATAGTACTACAATAGGGGTATACGGTATTCGGTATACGTTTAGTGGTATACGCGAATACCTGTGTTCGAACTGTAGGAATTCGCTTAGTGGTTTACATCGGTCTATGCGTATAGGGGCACGCTATTCGCGTATACATGGTATCGTGCATGTTCGTTCTTTTTGTGGCGTATACCTCTAAATTGAATGAGATGAGTAGAAAATGGGACATTTGTGTTTGAATCAAACGTTCTGAACATTGATGGACATATATATCTCAGGCATGGTAGACTATTCTAGAATCTCATGAACAGTGATTTACAGTTAACTGCCCCCCCCTCCGCCTTGGAATGAGCAAACTTTCACGCCAACATACTTTACGCCCCCGCATGTAGAAACCAAGCCAGCACCCCCCCCCCCTTCTGATTCCACTCTGTTCAGATTTGAATGAGCCTTAATGACGGTACCAAAATCGGTAGGGAAAATAACTGAGGAAGCCAGTATACCTTCGTATAGTATATGCCGTGTAAACCGCCGTGCCCGTATATCGTATACTTCTATGTAACAGCAGCCCGATGAAATCAATGCGTTCAACTGGTATACGATTTAAATAACTCGGTTGGACTGTTTCCATTCAAATCTATTCGGCTTACTGTGATATGATTACAAGCTGCGCGTGCAGTATAGATAAACGAAATATCCGGGTCCGGTATTAAACCGAAACTAGAGCTATTCACAAGGAGGAAATATTTTATTACGTCATCATAATTTAGATCTCCACCATTTGTAGACGTATCTTCTCTCTACTGTTTAAATTTTTCGTGGTAAGTAAATATATATATAACTGTTGTTTTTATATTGATAGCGTGAGACAGTGTGGTATATTCCTGACCTATATTTATAATGTAGTTTACGCAGTTTACTCGCACAGTGGAGGCTATTGACTGAATATACCTGACTGACTCATTACATATTACAACTTGAAAAATACACCATCTAGTCTGTATTATAAAGTTACCTATGTCATTTTCTGTGGTAAATTAAACATGAATTCTACAGTTCCTACGTGTTTTTTGATAAAATATTAAAACGAACGGAGGATATTATTGAAAGAAAACGAAGGAGTTCAGATTGACCTAGTAGACTCGAAAGCGACAATAAAATATGGGGAATTCCCGTTTGATCATTCGTCTGATGTCATAGTATGGAAGCCCATTCTGGTCATTTTGTAATCTCGACGTCTTGCCGTTAAATGTCAAAATGTTTACGAAACTTTAGTGACTGCGAATAACTTTAATATGAACGATATAACAATAAATTAAAAGATATAATTGAAATTTGAACTGATATTTCCTGTAACAATGAACGCAGTGCATACATTTGTCGATTCTATAGACTAACGTCCGTCCCATCACTATGGCTAAAGAGCTTGGAATCCCTTAAGTTTTAAATCCAAAACGTTATCATGTTTCTTTCTAAACCACAAAATGACGGGCCATTATTGAAATATTGGTGCATTTAGGCACATTGTGCTAATTGTATATATTGTCCTTCCGATGCGAGAAACGAGAAATATTTAATGATGAGCACACGAGGGAGAAGGCGAGATGGCAAACAGATGGGGATTTTTAAAGGCGAGGAAGCGAGACACCAGGTAGTCTAGGAACGGGTTGCCAGAAGTTACGTGAAAAATCCTCGTGTTCTTGGGGCGAGATTCTCGATGTTCGTCATATTCACCTGCGTTCTCCCCCTCTCTCTCTCTCTCTCTCTCTCTGAAATTTATATACATTGTTCAGATTAAAGTCTGCAATATTTCAATAATTAGTTTTAGAAAAAAATTATATGCTCAATTTGTAAAACGTGAAAGTTCCTCAACAATTTTGACGTAAAAATTCTGATGCACGTGGGAGGTCTGTTGGGACGTTTCCTAGAATGTGATATTGTCTGTACATCCATCAAATGACAAAACACTAACGAACCTTATTGTAATTAACAAAACCGTATTTCAGTAATATTTATGAAATTTGTAACGAAAATTACACTTTAAATCTTTACTTTAAACCATTCAGAGCGGCATATTTTGGTTTAGAAAATCTCGCTGTCAGCAATAGGAAAATACAAGTCACATATTCCCTTAATTTTACAAGTTTCATTAAACTTCGTTAACTGGCCGGACCATTGATAGTTTAATATACATTATGGAAGACTAGATAAAGAGTTGGCAGTTCTCACAACAATAGTTAAAAACTAGATAATGTAAAGGCAATTTGCTGAAAATCTCAGTCACACTTATCCAATATGAACTGAGAATTAAGCGATTAAAATTTTCGCAAAGCCTCGATCATCATTACTAAAGTCTGTAAGATAAAAGGCATTATCAACTACAGATCTAGGCTAGCGATGCCATCGAGTGTTGATTATAACCTGGATAAGTTAATTAATGTCTACTTAATGATTTAGATTAATATTGCAGATCCAAAGAAAGACCTGCAATAAACAGATTGACCTTTAGCATAATGTATATTTAAACATGCTTTAGTAACCAACAGGTCCACCGGGAAACGAGCAGAATATTTGAAACTAAGACTCCTAAACTCCAATAACAGTGATAAACTCCAAAAACTCAAAACAAATATGGCGGGCCACATGAAAAAAATCAGTGTATTTTATATATTTATTAACGTTTGAGAATTTATGACAGGGCTGCATGTATAGACCAATTGCCGATGTCGGTTCCGCCATCTTGAATCACCGAGGTCAAAGTTCAATCGGAGTAAAAATGACCTTTTTCTTTACAACTTTGCTTTCAAAGCATTGCACGGGACACAATTTCTACGGAATACAGACACTGTTTATTACTGAGCGACGTTTCGTGATAATTATGACTTCCATAGAATTTTCATCTGTTCATTAAAACAATTAACATACGAAGAATTTTAAAGACAAAGTCAAGAAATGCCATATTTCTAGGCCTATTATACTCCCTACGTAAGAAAACAGACGGGTATACATGAATTGTAGTTTACTTATACTGAAATAATAATAAAAAAAATTAATATGCGTCATTTTGTTTATTCCGTCACCAATATGGCCCAATTTATGTCGTTTTGCAACAGAAATCCCAGTATATATGCCTAAATGAATTCCATACTGTGGAGGATAGGGACAAAAAGAAAGCCCTGGAAGAGGGCCCCGAGAAAAAAAAAATAGACGGCCGAAAAGACGTATTACTGCTTTTCTATGTCAGGAAAGAGAAAGTGGTCCAGTGTAGTGGTACTTAAATGGTTTTCCACAGAAGCGCGGCCTGCGAAGCGGCAGGCCCACATGCGCCGAAACAAATAATAATATGCCAAAAAATGTCACGCTTTACGCGCTTAGCAAGTTGGCAGAAGAAAGTAGATGCAATTTATAACACTGATTTTAAATGTTTTAATTTTAAAACTATTATGGTCAATTAAAAAAAATAGCGATCAGAAAAAAATATGCTGAAAATATAAACTTTTTTAGCCTTTAAAACCGATGTCCACAAAATTTCGAACGATTAACGATCGAAGCAGCTGTGGATCGAGAGCTGCGTCTGACAGAATATTTTAATCTATATAGATCAGTACAAATTCGCTATCTTCAATTAAAAGAGAGAAGAGGTAGTGTAGTGTTTTATTATAAAAATTACTCCATTTCGGCTCTTAATTGTATCGTATCCAAAAATATATTATAATATAGGCCACGCCTTTTTCGATAGGCCTACACACTCAGTTTAATCAATCACTTTTCGGCGATAAAAGATATCTACAGGCAAATCCGTATTCTCTGTCATAAGTAAAAATGTATAAAAAGTAAAATATAAAAGAGTTAAGAATGTATAGAGCCCACAACCTTGTCAAAATTATACGAACACATAATAAAGTCAGCAGGGCGGCTACGGTGTTTTCGCTAGTTTACTCCGATTGACCTTTGACCTACGTCAAATCCAATATGGCGGCCTCCAATGGCAATTCGTCTATATCGTAGTGTTATAAAAAATGAAATGAAATGAGGTTTAACGTCTTACTGCTTTGCTCCGAACTGGGCTAATGATGACGGGCAATATGCCATACATTTTTCTATGATGGAAATTTTGCCCGGACAGCGGCACTACGGCCTACTCTTACATCGAATTACAGTTGTCAAGGGATCTTGTACGTACACGCCAATTTGTACACAGGACCTTGGATTTTCGTTCCATCCGTACGACTAGACTGCTGTCTTGGCCAGGTTCTTCGTCAAGCATCACTGACAAGCGGGAACCACGCCGAAAAGTCTGGATGAACTTTCTCGGCCAATGCAGGCATCGAACACCCGACCTCCAGACTATATATAACGAGCAAGTGCCTTACCCACAATTTTGAACAAGGTGCACCTTATCATACTACCAAAGTACCCTCGATTCTTTATATTAGACAAATCCTTAATATGATTTTTTTTAGGTTGACTGCGGCTTGTGAATTCTACCTGTAGATACATTCATGCCCGAAATTCCATTTATGGGGGAGGTACAGGTTGATATCCCTGACGTTAATATGGGCAAACCTAAACAATCGGAGTCAATGATATGTGAGAGTTGTAGGAACAATCTGGATACAGCATCAGTACCTTGCACATGTACAAAAAGCCCTGGGGAGTTAGAACATAGCACATCCATACGCGAAAACAAGGAAAACCAGAAAATAGAAAAGTCTCCCGACAAAATGGTTGAATGTGCAAAGGCAAAGGCAAATGATGCAGACGACATGGAAACAGAGAAACTACAAAAAGCCGAATCGAACCTAAAAGCTGGCACACAAGAACCCATTTTATCAGTACTGTCACCTCAACAAGATCAACCAAAAGAACAAGTTGTAAACGTGGAACTTTTACAAACTGGATACTACAAGTTGGCAGACGAAAACAGACAACTCAAAGAGACGATTGAAAGACTAGAAAAAGAAAAGAAAAGTCCGGAAGATGATTTAACAGGAGCAATGTCTGGAGGTGAAAAAACTGACAATAAAACTGGTGAGTTGTGTAATACGCTATTTAATCTAATATCTCCAGCATTTACCCGAAATGGGTGTGTCTGGGCTATCTCTCTTACTAGGGTTCGATATTAATGAATGTCTTAGACTTGAAGTCTGGTTACCGCATTGAATGGGACAGTCCCTCTGAACGTTCAGGATGAGTGGAATGAGACCGACGTTCAGAGCTGAACTAATTCATTCCGTGGTTTCGCTGTAATCCATGTTTAGATAAAAACAAAAACAATATGACCTCTTTCGGGACCACAAGCTAAAAACACGGATTTTCGAACAACCAGGGCCCATACTCCAGGATCTGGGTTATAAACATACATTTCAAATTTTACCTCGGATAAAAATTGCGACCTCTAGAGTGTCCACAGACTAGGAATGTGATTTTTCGTACCGTGGCATCTTTTCAGCGAAATACAACTGTACAGAATTTGCTTATGTGCACGTGAATCACAGGATCTTGTTTTGTTCGTCCCATCTACAATAAACAAACTGTTCTTTGCCATGTCCATTGTAGTGCACTGTCGACACGGAGAACCTACGCTGCGAATTCCCGGGGAACTTTCTTGACCAACACTACTAGCATCAGTGTAAATAATCATACTACTGAGAGGAATATCGTGGTGACGGTTTAAATGTCGTGACGCGGGGTTGTTGGGTTGCCGCCTTATGAAGGGCGACACCAACATATCACAACATGATACCAATCAGTTACCGTAGTTATAGGATTCACCGAGAATTATTTGGCTAATCACATTGTACTGGAGAATATCAAAATCTTCTAACTAACTCTCTCGCCTTGTGGCTCCTCTCGAAGTTACAATTTTGATGAAACTTAAAATTTGTGTTTATATCCCAAAGATGTCTTGGAATATTATCCCTGATTATACAAGTTCGATTTCAGTGAGTCCCATAACTTCCGCTTCCCCACCCCTTGTCTTAAACACAATGGATCAATTTAAAGTTACAAATAATTGAGTTAAAGCGCTTGAACAAAACTAAAACCAAAAACCAATTTTTTCTATGGTGACATTTTGGGTCAGGGGTCATTCCGCCTATTCTACACCGATTTCCTACCCTAAGGACGGTTTCTACGTGCCAGTTATTTAGAAGACTATCCTAATGGATTCGCAAGTAAGGAGATTATTTGTCAGCGCATAAGGCACCCAATTACTTAGAAAATTTCGTTCAGAAGCCCTCCAACGACGTATTAAGCTATTGTTAGGCAAATATTTATCGTTGTTTATGAACCCGGCAATAAATCATTTATACTTCTGAAACCATGTTCCTACTTTTATTTACATATCAAGACGGTGACGAAGAATGCAAAATTATACAGACAATTCCTTTAATTGAGCAGCAGGGGAAAATGAAAGAGGAGGATTATTCAAAAATAAGGAATAATATGGAATTCTTGATGGACGAATTAGATCCGGAACATTTAATAACTCCCCTGTTTTCAAAATGTGTTCTCAAAGAGGAGGATGTTGATGAACTAGATATCATCGCTGAATCTAGCCCAAAAAAATGTGTTAGAAAAATGTTAATGAAGTTATTGAGGCGTGGACCCGATGTGTATAAGACGTTTTTAAAATGTCTTGAAACGAAGGGTTATTGGCAAGCTATAAAACGGCTTGAACCGGACTCTGGTAAGTATAGTTTATATCAGTCAGTTGTCATCCTTGGAACAACTTTCCTATATCTTTTGACCTCGAAGTTGAAAATATTTTGGGCCAGGATCATTGTTGTATGGCATATATGGTATATGGAAATTAGACACACAAGTGGCGTAGGGGGCTTTTGTTAATGGAATGACTAGAGGTTGTGAGGCGGGTGGTGCTGAATGATAAGGCCAGCTCGATTCTTCGTCATGTAAACAGCTGTAACCTCAACCCTAAACGTACCCCTGGACCCAGCGACAATGCTTACCGTAACCTACAATCTCGCCAACTACCACTATCACATGCCCTTATTTACATCCCAGCGACCTTGACAAAAAAATGTCCTTAACAAATAGATTTAGCCATTTGTTGAAACACCTACATTATTCAACAGCGAAAATAAAATGTAAATTGACAAAATTTTATATATGCGGAATTCCCCTCCCCCCCCCCCAAGTATGTAAGAGGACATTGAAGCAAACATTTGAATTAGTCTTAATATGGCTTGAATCCAAAAATATTCAAGGGATCTTTAAATACAAATCTGGAAACTAGTTCAGAATTCTATGGCATACAATTACTGCTTATTACTGAGCGACAGGCCACAGTTTATATCCCATTGAGTTTTAATTTATATACAGTGTTTAAGGTCATGAGACGAAGAAATCTACTGATTTTCAGCGATTTCCGATAAATACTGCCAGAGTTATGGCCCTTGATCACTTCAAAATATCTTCTGGACGCTATAGACGCCAAAGTTAATATCCGCTTGACGAAGAAGCCTGTTGATTTTCAGCGATTTCCGATAGTTATGGCCCTTGATCATTTCAAAAACTCTTGTGATCACTCTAGAGGCCACAGTTAATATCCGATTGACCTTAGATTTATACACAGTGTTTATGGTCATGAAACAAAGAAGCCTATTGATTTTCAGCGATTTCCGATTATTACTGCCTGAGTTATGGCCCTTGATCACCTCAGAAATCTTGTGGACGCTCTAGAGGCCAAAGTTAGTATCCGATTGACTTTAAATTTATACACAGTGTTTAAGGTCATGAGATGAAGAACCCTATCGATTTTCAGCGAATTCTGTTAATTACTGCCAGAGTTATCTCCCTTGATCACTTTGAAAAATCTTTTGCACAAATGCTCTAGAGGTCAAACGTATCACCCAATTGGATTCAGATTGATACATAGAGTTTAAGGTCTTGAGATGAACAAGTATATTGATTTTCAATGAATTTTGATAACTGAACATAGCTAAATCCATGATTTTAAATGTTTCGTATACTAAGGGTTAGCATGGGGCAGAACTTTATAAAAACCAAACAAATTCTAATGATTTTCTGATAATTACTTTATTAATTGTTAAATCTTGATCAGATTTCAGAGTATTATAAATGTTTCATTACCGCACAAAGTAAGAATATGCGACAACTCTTGTTGACTGCTCGGACGATTTAGCTGCTGTGGGCGTATGTTTCGTTGCCTGGCAAACCTATCTTTTATTTGTTTGGCCCTAATACGCTTCTGTAAGAATAGTTTATATAGCATTTGAGGCCAAAAGGAAGTTCTGTAATATACATATTTACCCCATACACAATGCTTTTACAGTTAAATACAAGGGCCATATTAAATATCCTGATCAGAAGTATATAGAATTGGTTGATACCTCCAATCCACGGCGTAAAGAATTTATTGATGAAGTAGAGGACAGCATAGAAAATTTATATCCTGAATCCACCGAGTTTGTCGTCGTAAAAAAATTAGCGTAAGTAATAATTAATAATCAAGCTACTAAAAATAAACACATATGGGAATACTACTTCTGAATTTTATTAACATGCTACGTTTCAATACACATACAGGTATCGTTATCAAGTTACTGCATTGTATTTTACATAATTTAAGTCAGAAGTCGGTATTGAAGACAATTTCGTTTTCTCACTATGAATCTATTTTACAGCGAGGGGTGTGTGCAGGTGACCTTCAGTCTGATATCTTTGAATTCCAACAAAAGTGAAAGTGAACTTCGTCAGATTTTAGAAACAGCGGTGAAATCTGGTTTGATTGGAGGGAAACAAGTATCGTCAGAGGGATTTTCATTTGAAAAGATCACTGAAGGTATTTCATATTTCCTGGTTTGTTTTATATAAAATACAGGAAACTACAACATTTATGATAGTACAGTATGAATTATTATAATATCTACCTACCGCCTGGGTTTAATTCAGACCTAACGGCTAAAAATCTACATGTTGTTTCTATCGCGCCCGCGAACCCGGGGCAGGGCTTGGAGGACGGTCTAAGAACTCTGCACGATGTCGGTATCCCGGCCTGTAAGCCGAGGCGGCTAACGGTATACCCTCTTAGGCGGCACCTACAAATGATGTCCGAAGGGAAATATAACCCCGCTATGTCTTGCATAGAAAGTTCAGACGCGCCATCTCTTAGGACGGGACAATTTCCATTGCTGTGTACGGGTTCGCATGAGCACCGTTTCACGTCAACATTATTATATTTAATTGGACTAATTTGTGCACGAGATGACTGGACGATAGTACCCTACTTTCAGCAATTGATGATGACAGGAACTGTGTGAGTTAGTCTAAAATACCCACATAGCCCATTTCTCCTTGTCACTCACTTGTTGAACCACTTCAATATATTAAACAGAACACCTTTCATAGAACTAAAATAATCCATATAGAATAACAGTTACTACTGTATTGCATGGACGTTTTCATGTTAAATTTATCATCCCGAAACAAAGAGGCCTTTGACCAATTCAAAAGACGTTATGTACCTTCTTGAGACTAAGGCTCCAATTCGACTGCGTTACAATGGATGCGCAGTGATTAAATTCACGAAATAACCTGTGGATTGTCAACACTGTCATGGAAATTATTGTTGGAGTTAGGATCCTTCAACAAGTTTTAGAAATATCTGATGTAAGCTGTACAGGATTCAGTTGTTACAGTGTTTAGTTTCATTTGAAAAGAAACCTGTTTCTTTGCAAAGCTAGAGGTTTCATCATATCTTCTCACATAGGAAGAGGAAATCGACACCACGCCAAATTACCCAGTAACAAACGTTATGATCACGATCTAACAAGTATACATTCAATCACCCGGCTTCCCAGTCGATGTAGCTGCTGTGGGGGTATGTGTTCTTGCTGGTAATTTACCCCATGTTAGTGGAATTATTTTACACATGATATCATAATATTCATGCCGGCGTATATTTTGTTAAGTGGTCAACGTTTTAGAAATTCTTCTTCTGTTGAAGGTGATGAACCTATTAGCATGGTGGAACAACAGGATATTCAAAATCAATACATGAACCTAAAGCGGAAGTTCAAAGATATGGAAGACGATAATTTAAACTTGAGGAAAACAGTGAGCGATTTAGTAGATGAATGCAAGAAGGTAAAAACACTTCTGGAAGAGGTTAAAAACGGTAAGCATATATTTGATAGTTGATTATTTTAAAACCTCAGTCACTTTGGATATCGGATTATAGTCCCAGATAGTACTGAACGTATCTTATTAGAAAAACACAATTATGTCCGAAAGATCTTGATTCCTTTGGATATTGGCGCATCTCGGATTAAATGTCTCTGATTTAATTTAACCCTTTTAAGGTTGAAATTTCAAATATTGTGATTAAATACCATTTGCAACAACATAACAACAGATTTTCCATGAAAAAAATTCTCATTCTTAATCCGACAGTGGCTACTATTGCTACAAATTGTAAAATTATGCATTAAACGACGAATTGATAAACATAGATACGTTGATATCTGATATTTTTATCTAATTTTATTGTAAATTAAAATTTAAAAGGTTTTCCGTCGCAGTTAGTGTTAGTCATTAGACGTATCATCCGTGAAGAAGGGATTGCCATGCAACATGTGCCCATATTTTTCGAACAATCAGGTGGCATAATCCAGAATTCTTTGGTCGGAAATGCGCGAATGTTGAAAAGGACTGAGATATATTTTAAGTTTCATTAAAATCGGATAAAGATTGTGACTTCTAAAGCGCCCCAAAGCTTGGTATTAAATACTTTTGCAGATTGGTGTACAAGGAGCGGCTATTTTGTCGGGCAGTTTCGGTCCGATTTTGACGAAATTAGACGTCAGTAATCATTATGGTGTAACGGTTGTATATTTGAATGGTTTGGGAAATCATTCCAAATCTGTGACCTCTAGAGTGTCCACAATATAAATCCTGATTTTTCGTACAGTAAGGGGCCATAATATAGGCCATTGCTGTCCAATATGCGCGAATATCGATAAAACATATTTTTAAAGTTTTATCAAAATTTGTTCAAACTGGTGACATTTAGAGCGTCCAAAAACTAAAAATATTTTATTTCGTACAATAAGAGTTCACAATCCATGTCTTTACGGTCCAATATGGGTTATAAAGATATATTAAAAGTGTTATCAAAATCGGATCAAACAAGCTAAAAGTATGATTGTTTGTACAATCGGGGGAAATAATACACGAAGTTACGGTCCGTTACATGCCAATATCGAAAGTTTCGTCAAATTGGATATAAATTGTGACCTGTTTTAGTGTCCACACAGGGGAGACGACGAAAGAGAGAAATGAATGAGGTTTACGTCCAATTTATTTCAGTAATGCGCTTGCGCGTAGGCAGGGGCGGATCTAGGAATTTTGAAAAGAGGGGGCGCCGCATAATGAGGGTATTGACCGCGGAGATGGGGGGGGGGCAAGATTATTATCCGTCATTTCCTTGCATCTGTAAGCCATTTCAATAGCTATTTGGCTGATAGTTTCGTCTACATAAACGTTACCAACGAACATATTTGGGTCTGAGAAAAGGCACTTTCAGCAGTAAAAAAAGAACTATGGTAGGGGTCTTTTAGAAGTGGGAGGAAACTGGAGTACCCGGAGAAAACTCACGAGGTTGGACAGGCGACCCTACTCCTTGCCACGTATAGTCGGGGATAAGAAACCACACCAGTTGACTCAATGGCAGCGCGCGCACGCTAACCATTCGAACGTTGGTGCATCCGTCACACTTTGTTGGGCACAATAAATCTCCTTGTTCAAAGTTTGTACTGTTTATTAGATCGGTCGAGACTTTTGGACGCAATAACTTATTGAGCTAAAATATACAAGCTTGGTGTCGTTCAAAGATGAGCGTGTTCTGCTTAGACTAAGCAGACATAAGCAATTTGATTGGTTGATACTTTGGTTCAATTTAAGTGTGAGTGCTGAATCTTGAATTCTCGGTATCGACAGCAACAGCAAAACTCTTACAAGTTTTAAATCCCAATTAAAAACTCGCTTGTTCAAACAATCTTATGTGGACTAATATTTTTGAACTGCTGTGGGCATGCTTATGGACATTTATTATTATAATCCCCTGTGATAAAGTTCCGCCCTGGATACGTCTGATATATTACTCGACCAATTGAATGGGTGGGTAATTGAGTTAAAATGTTCAACCTTGTGAAAGGCTCCGTATACCTGTGTAAGATGACGGACCTTTTTAAGTTCAAGTATGACATCACTTCATGGAGCATGCAATGTTTACAAAAAAAGTTGCGTTCACTGGCCCAGACAGAATGATGCCATTTAATCATTTTGTATACCCATTTACACTAAATAGGAAATATATTTTATCATTTTATTTATTTTTGTTTAATACTTCAAAAGTATATTTTAGAATTTAATTTGCTTATGGAAAAAAAAATTAATATTGTGAACACATTAAGCCTCACCGATATCATCCCTATCTGGGGAATATTCACTGCTGATCAATATGGATGTAGGTGTTTATTAGGTTTATGCCCCGACAGTGACATTACTTTTACGAATTTCAGTGCGGAGAATTTAACGCTTCTAATAACAACAAGTAATTTTGGAATGTAACAACCCTGCTTTTTTTTAAGTAGACCTGGTGGAGATGTTCATTAAGTTCAATGGTTAACATTTCCTATCAAAACTAAACAGATCAAAGCCATTTCGTTGGTCGATGTTTTGGGACTAGATGACTTCGATTCTGGTGGAGAGTGATGAAACTTAGTGTATAGTTTCACTACCAAGTAATTCAAGGCCTTCACTGAGTTTGTTCGTGAAAAATGTATTCACGCTTGACTGAGTTTGATCGTGAAAATTGTTCTCACACTTGACTGAGTTTGCTCGTAAAAATTGTATGCTTGACTGAGTTTAATCGTGAAAATTGTATGCTATTATTTAAGTATGTGCAATTAATTAATTTCGGCGCGGATACAATTTGTATGAAACTGAAAACATATGTGTATATCCCAAAGTATATGTTCCAGTTTTGGCGCGGACCAGACCCCAACTGCCTGAATTGTGGCCCCAGATTTTTTTAGATATTGAGTTGAAATGTAATAATCTGTTTTTACATATAGTTGCGAAAAGTTAATCAATAAAAGTTCAATTTTAACGAATTTATTACCGTAATACCTATTTGAATCTAGGTTGCGGTGTCCGCCTACACTGTACAACTTTTGAGAGTTCAAGGATAATAGCATTGTCTCGTCAGTTTTCCCAGCATGCTCATGTTATATTAATGAATAGATATAATTGACTTCCAGCACACAATTCCTAAATTCATATCACAGTTTCGATCATTTGTATTCAAATGTTTTTGATTTGTGTTTCAGGGTTACCATATGTTGAAACCACGGCCTTTAAAGACGAGTTTCCACTGCACCATGCTGCTTTATACACAACTGATAAAGATGAGTTCGAATCTGTTTTGGACAAACATGGCAGTACGATACGTCAGCTCGATAAAGATGGAGACACTCCATTTGAGAAGGCTTGTCTGTCACAATATTGTCCGCTAGACAAAGTTAAATTGATTGTTTATAAGGGTTATACAGAGGCCGAAACACTGGTTCAAATATGCAAAGATGCACCTAAAAGTTTATTGAGTCTTATTTGCTGTATACCCATAAAAGATAAATGGGATGAATCGGTCATTCGTGCCATGACAGAGTTAAGAAAGCAACTAATGGATGGCGACGATATCCACGCAAGAACCCATTCCGATAAAACGTTATTACATTTTGCAAGCGAATACTGTGACATTGAAGCAATGACGTTTTTGATAGACCATGATTCTGACGTCAGGAGTATAGACACTGATGGTGCCTCACCAATGTTCTATTGCTGTAAATCTGATGACGACCCAGTTCAGAAAATAAACCTTCTCGAAGCCCATGGTGCTATAATCGAGCGATACCCAATATATAATAAAACATTACTACATACTGCTTGCGAGTTCAGCACATTAGCGACTGTAACATTTTTAACAGAGCAGGAGGGACTTGACGTTAATGGTCTTGATTCTTATGGTAAATCCCCCTTATACTACTCATGTAAATCTGATAAGGAACCTATTCAAAAAATCGAGTTTCTAATATCCAGGGGAGCCTCTCTCAAATGTAGTGCTATAGATAACTACACATTGCTACACACAGCTTGCGATTATAACACAGTTGAGGTCGTGGAACATCTAATTGAGCTAGGGCTGGATGTAGAGAGTGAAGATATTTATCGTTATACTCCTCTCCACTGCTGCTGTAGATCTCGAATAGATCCAATAGAAAAAATAAGGAAACTTGCAGACCATGGCGCCAGGTTTCTTATAAAATTCAGACGAGAATACATTGGAATAGCTAGCAAATTTGATCTGACCGAAACTGTTGAGTTTTTGAAAAGATCGTTGCCCGAAAATGTATTACCGGAGGTGTCTTGTGAAGGGGACAATGCAATGGAAGTTCCCGTTCAAGCAGAGCAGACGTAAAGTCTGACACGTGCACTAGTGAAATGCGGGCATGTGCACTGATTTAGCCCGACTCACGCGATATATATACCCGTGCACCGTTGTATATTATTTGAAAATGGTCGTTATGGATTATTCTAAAACTATATCACACCATCAGTCAGTTTATTGGTCCCCCGCCTTTCGAAGAAAGTTGGGGGACTATTAAATTGGGTTCGTCTGTCTGTCTGTCTGTCTGTCTGTCCGTCACACTTTTTGGGACACAATAACTCTCTTCCTAATTGAGCTAGAATGTTCAAACTTGGTGTATGTGTTTATTAGGTCAATGCCGTGATGGAGTTCGAAGATGAGCATTTGATGAGCATTTTCCGCTTAGGGTAAGCAGAGATAAGCAATTTGATTGGTTGATGCTTTGGGACACGATAACTTTAGTTCTAATTAAGTGAGATTGATGAAACTTGGTGTATAGTTTCATTAAAGTAATACCTTGACTAAGTTCGATAATGAGCATTTTCTGCGAAGGGTAAGCAGACCGATACGCAATTTGATTGGTCGAGACTTTGGAACACAATAACTCTCCTTCTAATTGAGTTAAAATGTTCAAACTTGATGTATATGCTTATTAGGTCAATGCCTTGATTGAGTTCGAATATGAGCATTTTCCGCTTAGGGTAAGCAGAGATAAGCAATTTGATTGGTTGATGCTTTGGAACACAATAACTCTCCTTCTAATTGAGTTAAAATGTTCAAACTTGATGTATATGCTTATTAGGTCAATGCCTTGATTGAGTTCGAATATGAGCATTTTCCGCTTAGGGTAAGCAGAGATAAGCAATTTGATTGGTTGATGCTTTGGGGCACGATAACTTTAGTTCTAATTAAGTGAGAGTGATTAAACTGGGTGTATAGTTTCATTACAGTAATACCTTGAATAAGATCAATAATGAGCATTTTCTGCTCAGGGTAAGCAGAGCGATAAGCAATTTGATTTGCCGAGACCTTGGAACACAATAACTCTCCTTCGAATTGAGTTAAAATGTTCAAACGTGGTGTATTACAGTAATACCTTGAATAAGATCAATAATGAGCATTTTCTGCTCAGGTTAAGCAGAGCGATAAGCAATTTGATTTGCCGAGACTTTGGAACACAATAACCCTCCTTCGAATTGAGTTAAAATGTTCAAACGTGGTGTATATGCTTATTAGGTCAATGCCTTGATGGAGTTCGAAGACGAGCATTTTCTTCTTAGGGTAGGCAGAGATAAGCAATTTGATTGGTTGATACTTTGGGACAAGATAACTTAGGTTCATCTTGATTGATGATTTTTATGCCAATACAATGACTGCATTCTCATTCAGTAACAGTGTATAGAAACGATTGACTCGGACACGAGGGCCCCTTTCCCTTGGCCAGAGGGGCCCTTTGGTTAAGCCTGGGTGCCCTTTTGTCTGCCTTTAGGGCCCCCCTAACTAGGGTACATTTTCATTTTTCTCGTCGGTTTTAGCATTTTTCGTTATAAAACACTTTTGGATGACACTTCGTGTACAGTTTCATTGCTCGATACGTTTGAAAAAAATAAATGTGCGATTAATTAATATGTGTCATCTATTTATTTTGGGATTTTGGCGGGGGACATCAGCCTCACTGTTGGCTTGTTTTAACTAGTTCATTAGCTCAACGTCTTGTACTGATACTAGCAACATAGTTGACTGAGATGTTTCAACTTACTTTTCGAGCCCACTTAATAGATTACAGCACGGATTGTTGCCTGTGTGATACCTTCATTTACTATTGCTCAAATTGTCTATGTTTATTTATGGTATTACATGTATTCCATTGATTGCTACTGTTACCTAATGAGGCTCAAATTGTCGTATACATACATATGGTAGTACGTGTATTAGATTACTACTGTTACCTGTTAAGATACCATCATAACTATTTGGTTTAAACTATGTACTACTTCTACTTTTACTTTGAACATTGCATACTATTACCGTATAAGGGACTGCCCTAATTATAATGTTATCAATGAACTGATTTTACTTTGCATACTGTTACCTTATACGTTGCTTGCCTATAAACATTTATTATTATTACCTTATAGGCGTCTACCAGAACTATCTTAAGTTAAAACCAGGGAACTATGTTTACTCTGTATATTTTTATTACCTTATAAGGGTCTACCAGAACTATCTTAAGTTTCAACCAGGGAACTATGTATACACATGTTGTTACTATTATCTTACAAGGGGTTACCATAGCAACGTGTACTTTGTATATACTTGTAGCTACTACTACCTTTTAAGGGACTACTAGACAATTAAGTATTTTGTTTTTTTCTAAGCTGTGTGTGTACGGTTCAATTATTATTGTTTCCAAATAATTAGAAATTTAAGTATTTTAGTTGTTTCTAAGCTGCATGCAGATGATTGTGTACGTTGTGCAGCTCAATATTTCTCTTTTATTCCCGTTTCAATTTAATCCCAAAATGTCGTCATGATTTATGTCTGTCGTTGACGATTATAAACTTTACTGAAATTATAAATTTGTATTGTGTAATAATTCTCAAGTTACATAATGTTGCTTTAAATCTAAAGCTAAATCTGTCTATAGTAGTTATTTCGTATGGCCTCAGATACTACATATATCATTAATTGGGGGATTATTACACCGGCCTATAATCGGGTGGTTTTCACCTTCCACGGATTTACACGCGATCGTCAGTTAATAATTTATTACAAATTGGATAATCTCGACTTTGTCTATTACCTTGACACTGGTAACTGTGACAATCGAGACTAACGCCCACAATGAAGTAATTTGACTGAAACATGTATTATATATTGTTTTAATTTTCTATATTTAAACTATTGTCATATTCATTAAAATCTTACATAATATGGTATATATCAGTAGTCTTCACTCTATCGATTAGTGTCCTCTTACTTGTGTTTGTGTTTCTTTAACTTATTCCCCCTGGTGATTAATGAGCTGTTACGTGTGTTTCCATATAAACCTTCTGTTTAGTAAAGTTATTATAAATTGCTTGATAACGTCGCTTTACTTAAAGTATTAGTTGTATTCCATATTAGGGGGGGGGGGGGCTGGGATGGCCTAGTGGTCTAGAGTGCCGCGCTTCGACCTCTATCTGGCCGCTCACTTCTGGCTTGCGGCTGTGGTTTCGAACCCTGGTGTGAGCGTATGTGACATGGAGATAGGGGGCGCCTTCTCAACCTCGTGGGTTTCCTCCGGGCACTTCGGTTTCCTCCCACTGCTAAAGACCCCTACACGCAAGCGAATTATTGAAATAAAATTGAAACCATATGTTAGTCCCAAAATGACCTAGTTTGTGTCGAGTGGACGTTAAACCCCATTTCTCTCTCTCTCTCTCTCTCTCTCTTTTCCATATTATGTTTATTTTGTGTTTGCTACCCGTGTCATCTAAATACTTCTCAAATACTTCAAGTTTCCCACTCTGCCTTGACTTAATTATATTTTGAACACACTGATTGGAATTAGACATACAATATGCAAGAACTAAATCTACCTATTGTAGGCCTTTCTTTTGGCCTGAAATGTTATCTAAATTATTAATTTAGACATTAATTAACATATCCAGACCATAATCAATTCTCGGTGGCTTGAGATTTGAACTAGATTAGAACGGTTTCCCATGTAAAAAAAAAAATTTAAAATGTGAAAGTGTAGCTAAGTCTCAAATATACCAGTGGCCTTGTTAACGCTATGCACACATCTTGTTAAAACTACAAACAGTGATAATTTGGCTTAGAATGATGTAATTTGAATGGAATTTTCTTTTTATCATCTATTTTTGAATTAATATAGCAAGTATGACCAACTCTTTATTAAAATCTTAACTAATATATCTTTAAGTATTCGTAATTTGAGATACACGATTTGTTTGAAATTGAATCATAATTTTATAAATACTTTTAATGAATTTTTCAATAATATGATAATATTGCTTTGTCACTATGTTAATTTGAGTCATTACATGTGTTGTAATAAGTTTGTTGTTTTGTAAATCTCAGTTTGATCGTAAAATAAATAATAGTATCATCTGCCCTGAAGTATTATTAAATATAGTATCATCTACCCTGAAGTATCATTAAATATAGCATCATCTCCCCTGAAGTATTATTAAATATAGCATCATCTACCCCGAAGTATTATTAAATATAGTATCACCCACCCTGAAGTATCATTAAGTATAGTATCACCCACCCTGAAGTATCATTAAACATTGTATCATCACCCAAGTGATGAAGTATCATTAAATATAGTATCATCTACCCCGAAGTATTATTAAATATAGTATCATCTACCCTGAAGTATTATTAAATATAGTATCATCTACCCTGAAGTATCATTAAATATACTATCATATACCCTGAAGTATCGTTAAAATCATAATAGTCTAATAATCGTTAATGTTACCACGGAAACGTGCACACATAACTACGGTATCTATGGACAGTATATACATACAGCTGTCGCATCTATGGCAAATATAACAATCGTATAGAGTCAATAGATAATTTGTGTTGTCGGTTGTATGATGTTAAAGCTGGGGTCCCTCTACATGGAGTCACGAGTGAGTTCCCTTTGATGCAGGTGTGTGTTGGTGGGCAGATGTGGTCTATGTAGGTATTTGTCTCCAACAACAGGGTAGGCTTTTGTAATGTGTATATGGGGCCCGTTTTAAAGCGGGAATTTCATAACATAATTATTTCTGTCTTTTACTCAAAAGGTTGTCAACTCACAATTATACGATGTGCAATATTTCACAGGCATTAAAATCACTGACACAGAAAATAATAACACAATTACCCCCCTTGTTGCCCATTCAAACGTTTGAATTTAAAGTTGAAAATGATATTTTTGCCAATTTCTCAACTGGCAATATTGAATTATAGGATAAATAGGATTATTCTTTTAACAAGGTAGGACTGTTTATAGATACATTTTAAAAATTTAACTCAAAAATATGAAATTGGAACTTTAACTTTAAAATACTTAAAATATTAGTATACCGCAGAGTTGCTCTGTATCGAATTGTCAGAAGAGGGTATGTTGGCATATTATTGTGCGGTTAAATGTATAGGCGTACTCTAATGTATATACACACATATAGACAGCATGTCGGAGCTGTGTAACACGATCAATGCCAAACTGATCCCGCAGTGAATATTCGCTTGGCCACTACAATCACTGATAAGCATGACATCGACGAGGCTTAATGAGTACGGCATATTAACTTTTTTACTCCAACAAATTAAATTCTCAAACATTTTTTGAGGTAAAAGAAAAATAAATAAAGACGTTTGAAGTATTTGTAGTTAAAAAATATTTCCTTTTTAGTGTAAATGGGTATTAAAATGAGTAAAATGCATCATTTTGCCCGAAGCAGTTAGGTGTTAAGTATACATTGCACGAGCCGTTTAGCCAATGACTGACGCCTGGTGCAGTCAACGCACGTGTTGTTGACACTCATCTGTTACAGAGTTAATTCGTAAGTAATTCTCTGTGAAACAGATTGGATCAATGCGTGTTTGCCTATGGACGAGAGAGAGAGAGAGAGAGAGAGAGAGAGAGAGAGAGAGAGAGAGAGAGAGAGGCGCCCATTCGACATAATCTATGCAGTCATTTCGGGACTAATATATGATTTAAATATATTTAAATACTTCGCTTGCATCTAGATGTTACCACGTATTAGTGGGGCATCAAAACTACACCACTTAACTAAATACCAGGTCTAATGCTCTAAAGTACAAGTCCCCACCCCTTGCCCACCCTGCAGCGATTGAAGGTAAACAGTAGTTGTCATGTACCCCCCCCCCCAAAAAAAAAAAAAAAAAAAAAAAAAATTGGGGGCAGAAAGGTGTAATTCAAAGTAGCGGGTAATGCTGAATTCCAAGATGACCTCTAAAATGACCGCCAAGCCCTTTCGGCTAGCCTGTGAAGGTGCATAATTGAGCGAGGAGAATAAACTTAGTGTCTTTTCTAGGGTTTTAGGAGTCAGGGATTTCACACAGACCATTCACTCTGCCAGAAGAACAATTTATCATTGTTAATTTTAGTATAGGACAGCCAGTTGATCAGGATATTGATTTTACTCACCAAATTGTCAGAAGGATTTGTCTGACTACGTGACAGAAATTGGATACTTTATAACATCTAGAGATATAAACTATCGTATTTTGATAAGCGTTTTTATCTTGAATAATGCTGTACACAATATTCACAAATCTACAAATGTTCACCGTAAATAACTTGTACAGTTATGATCACTTTTCTATCATTTTTATACGCCCACGTTGAAATGTGGTTGTATATTGTCGTCGCCCCCGTCCGTCCGTCCGTCAGTCCATCGGTCCGGCGTCCACAATTGCTTGTGGACGCTCTACGGGCTAAAGTTAATATTCGATTGACTTTAAATTAATACACAGCGTTTAAGGTACTGAGACGAAGAAGCCTATTGATTTTCAGCGATTTCCGATAATTACTGCCAGAGTTGTTAATCTTAATCAGATTCCAGAGTATTATAAATGTTTCATTACCGAAAAAAGTAAGAATATGCAACAACTCTTGTTGACTGCCTGGACAATTTAGCTGCTGTGGGCGTATGTTTCGTTGCCTGGCAACCTATCTTTTTATGAACCACACCTACTCTGTCAATTTCTCAAAATACCATCATTATGGTTTTTCCATTGGTTGCACTGACTGTTTGCCTGACATTTACAGAATATGCAGCAGCGGACGTTACTTTCTCTACAAATACAGGAGCGAGTGGCACATTTCATACAGTTACATTTCAAAGATACTTCATCCTACAAATTACGATGGTATTTCTTTGGGATGAGGCATTCGCTTTCCATGGTAAACCCAACCCTGTTCATGTAATAGCTGTGAAAGTTGGAAAACCAATGTGTGAAGTCCTCCCAGCGACCGGCTGTGACATTACCAGTAAATTTGGCACGAAAGCTGCTGACATCAAGGCATATCCTGTTCTGCACGTGAAGGACTTTGGGAGGGCACATACGGATGTACATGATTGAGTGCAAAACGCTGAGAAGTTCCTGGTACAAGTGATGCACAGAGGGAACCATGACATTGGATAATTTACGTTTCAACTGGCATCATCGCATAAGTCAATGACAATTATTGACTTCCCCCCTACAAGTTATGTTACAGAAGGTCATATTCAGAGGGCATTCTATGCAACCTACATCCAAGTCAATTGCTTAAACTCACAAGACTATGGGTTTACCATGGAAAACGAATGTCTCGTCCCAAAGAAATACCATCGTAATTTGCCAGATGAAGTGTCTGAAATGTGCCACTCGTTCCTGTCCTTGTAGAGAAAGTCATCTTGAATTACACCTTTCTGCCCCATATCTGGAATGTCTACCCAAGTTTTTTTTCAATCTCCTATGGGTACCTACAGGGATCAAGAGTAAAAATTAGGGGACATATGATTGCACACAGAACCCCCCTCAGCCCAATGATACCAGTGACGTTGGTAGGTCAATGTTATCGGCGCTATCGCACTTTCGTTATCTTTGAATAATTTTAAATAAATCAACATTTCTGCACAACGCCATAGGTTAAATTTGTGAAAAATAGGTTATTGAATTACCGGTACATTTACAAATGAAATTGTAAACGATCATAGCCCGGTTTGATGCAAGGGAAATAACGTCATCGCGAAATGAAATGGGGTTTAACGTACTCTTTTCTTGGACTGTGCTAATGAAGGCGGGCATAGGCTACGCCACGCAGTGTGCTATGGGGGAAATTTTACCCCACTCTTATATTGAATTTCAACGACCAAGGGATATTTTACGTGCATGCGAATTTGTACACGGGGCGTGGGTTTTTCGTTTTCGTCCTATCCGAACGACTAAACAGCTGTCCTTGTCCTTGTGAGGCCCTACGTCCTGCACCACGGAAAAGAGAAAGCCACGCCGGAAAATAACAATTAATAATAGTATTATTACCCCAACCCCCACCCACCCCCTAAACCACACAAATATAAATACTTTGCAATTGGGGCATTTTCTGTTGGGTTAAGGTCATATAATCCTGTTGAATCAATACCGTCCAATTCAATTTTCAAATAGGCATTTCTGAACCTGTGCTGCTTTCGTGTTTATCTTTTCTTTTTTTTTTTGGCAGGGATGGGGATGATTTATAGCCCTTGAAAGGACTGGGGTTTTCTTGCCTCAAAGTACGACTGATTGTGATATAGAATAGTTTTTAAAATTATTTAGTCTCCTGTATAGGCTACTGCCAGTAGGCCTAATGGTAATAATTCATGACAAGCAGTATCGTGTATAGTCATGTCATGATTGTAATTTGTAATTTTTGGAACTATTTTGAAGGCTCAAAGTATTCGTTCTTAAAAAAACAAAGACTAGAGGAATGGAAAGAGATCAGGAATTGCTTATTCCAAACCCACTTAGATGATGAAGCCAAAAAACATAATGTTTGTATATTATGTCAAGTTGCGGAAACTAGATTATTCCGTTGCACTGATTGTGCTCAGTGGCAGTTATTGTGTTCAGATTGTTTATTGTCACGACACAACTATCCGCACTTACAAATATTTGAGGAGTGGACGGTAAGAAAAACAGAAATGAAATGAAATGTGGTTTAACGTCCTACTGTTGTGTCGCGACTGGGCTAATGAAGACGGACTTACGCCATACAGTGTGCTATGGGGGAATTTTTGCCCGGTCAGGGGCGCTACGGCCTACTCTTATATCGAAATTAACTACCAAGGGATCTTTTACGTGCATGCCGATGTGTACACGGGACCTCGATATTTTGTCCGATCCGAATGACTATAGTTTTCTCTTGCACGACCCTCGGTCCTGCACCACTGACAAGAAGGAACCACGCCGGAAAAATCCCAATGACTTGTCTCGGCCGAATTGGACTAAATGGGTGTGGCTTTTCTCCACACTTTATTATGCATTCGTAAATTCAAGGCAGACTTGCAGCTGTCGTCTGGATTTTAGCAATTATTTATATTTAGACAGAATATAGAAAACACCTTGCTGGACGTATGTATGGATAGAGTGATAGGTTTTCAAAAATCGGATTAAATAACAACAACCACTTTGCATGACTCACAAGCTAGTCGACTCCTTATTGTTCGAAAGTTGGGGGACTATTAAAGTGGGTTCGTCCGTCTGTCTGTCCGTCTGTCTGTCCGTTACACTTTTTTGGGACACAATAGCTCTCTTCCTAATTGAGCTAGAATGTTCAAACTTGGTGTATGTGTTTATTAGGTCAATGCCTTGATGGAGTTCGAAGATGAGCATTTTCCGCTTAGGGTAAGCAGAGATAAGCAATTTGATTGGTTGATGCTTTGGGACACGATAAATTTAGTTCTAATTAAGTGAGATTGATGAAACTTGGTGTATAGTTTCATTACAGTAATACCTTGACTAAGTTCGATAATGAGCATTTTCTGCTCAGGGTAAGCAGAGCGATACGCAATTTGATTGGTCGAGACTTTGGAACACAATAACTCTCCTTCTAATTGAGTTAAAATGTTCAAACTTGGTGTATGTGTTTATTAGGTCAATGCCTTGATGGAGTTCGAAGATGAGCATTTTCCGTTTAGGGTAAGCAGAGATAAGCAATTTGATTGGTTGATGCTTTGGTTCACGATAACTTTAGTTCTAAATAAGTGAGAGTGATGAAACTTTGTGTATAGTTTCATTACAGTAATACCTTGACTAAGTTCGATAATGAGCATTTTCTGCTCAGGATAAGCAGAGAAATACGCAATTTGATTGGTCGAGACTTTTGAACACAATAACTCTCCTTCTAATTGAGTTAAAATGTTCAAACTTGGTGTATATGCTTATTATGTCAATGCCTTGACGGAGTTCGAAGATGAGCATTTTCCGCTTAGGGTAAGCAGAGATAAGCAATTTGATTGGTTGATGCTTTGGGACACGATAATTTTAGTTCTAATTAAGTGAGAGTGATGAAACTTGGTGTATAGTTTCATTACAGTAATACCTTGACTAAGTTCGATAATGAGCATTTTCTGCCCAGGGTAAGCAATTTTATTTACCGAGACTTTGGAACACAATAACTCTCCTTCGAATTGAGTTAAAATGTTCAAAATTGTTGTGTATGCTTATTAGGTCAATGCCTTGATGGAGTTCGAAGATGAGCATTTTCTTCTTAGGGTAGGCAGAGATAAGCAATTCGATTGGTTGATACTTTGGGACAAGATAACTTAGGTTCATCTTGATTGATGATTTGTATGCCAATACAATGACGGTATTCTCATTGGCCAGAGGGGCCCTTTTGTCAAGCGTGGGGGCCCTTTTGTATGCCTTTAGGGTCCCCCTAACTAGGGTACATTTTCATTTTTCTCGTCGGTTTTAGATTTTTTCTTTATTAAACACTTTTGGATGACACTTCATGTACAGTTTGATTGCTCACTGTTGGCTTGTTAAATACTTAGAATGCATTACACAAGCATAAATTCTAAATTATATACAAATACATGTAATGGCACTAGTACTCCACTAGAATATTTTTTTTAGGGATCAAAATCTTAATACGTTGTATATTTTATTGTTTTTATTTATTTTTTAAATAAATATTTAGAATGAAGCTTTCATATGCTGTGCAGTTGAAACACCAATATGGAAATACATGTACCACCACTACTGTGAAACATCATATACGAAAGATATGGTAATCGTTGATGGAAAAGGTAAATTTACTCTTATACCCCCATATTTGTATGTTGACGTATATTGTCGTCACCCCTTTCCACCCGGACGTCCGTCCGTCAGTCCACAATTTTTATCTGATTTAAACAAACTTGAAACATCTCAGCAATCAAGTTGTGGTGTTAATCGTATGATTCATCGAGGCGCCTCACTATTTAATGGGCGCATCATATTAACGATATGATTGGCGAGGCGCAAATAAATCCAAGTGACATTGGTTGGGCGCCTTACCAATCTCGTCGTGGGCGCCCAACCAATGTCAATCGGCTTTATGGGGTGGTTATACTAATATGAGCACGTTGGTCCTCAGCTTGGTATTGCGTCCAATGGAAAGGGCGCCGACTTTCTTCAGGGGAGGGGCAGCTGCCTCCCTTGCCCAGCTAGCAACGGACCGGTTGATGAAACTTAAAATATATGTTTATATCCCCAGATCTCGGTTACTTTCGACATTCGCGCATATCCGACCGCAACTTCTAAGAACTGTATTAAAATTTGCTTCATTTTCTTTAGCTAGTCCTCTGTCTATCTCTTGCAAAATGTGGGCGTATCCATTTTGGAACAGGGAAAGAAATGTGAGGGACAGGATATTCTACTTGATAATGTTTTGAAAGCTACAGCCTATTTACACCACTAGGGTTTGGAGTTTTCAAATGTTACAACTCTGGGTCATCTAAAGATCTACTTGTCTACGATGCAAACATTGTGCGACAAATGCCACACGCACAGGGATTATTCTCTTTGGGTTGTTTTATGTGTGAGCAGCAACTTCAGGAACTACAGGAGATCTAAATGTGAGGATCAGACCTCTATCGGACAACTGGGAGCTGAAAATGTAGGAGAGGAGGGCGGCTTTTTTCCTTTTTGTTTACCACATTGCTGGCTATACGATGGTTCAAAATAAAATTTGGATATTGCTGAAAATTGGACGGGCGGTCTTTGTTTTATAAATGATAATATTACAAAAAGTCCTCATTTGTCTACGGTTTGACTTTCATTTATTGTACATACTTAGAAACACTGACATGTACATACTTAGAACACTGACAGAGACAAAAATAATTTTCCATATTTAATTTACGACAAACTGTAAACATTATTTTAAATTACATCTAGCAGCATCGCTGGTTTATTGACCTAATTCGAACCAATGCATGACACGTGTCATCGAGATTCGGCATTGTGGAGTTTGTTGAAAATATATCATCAATGACTTTCTCTGCTCAGGATATTCGGTGTTCTATGAGGGGATTATTTACATTCATTGACAATTTATATTTTACTGTATGATCCAATTATTTTACTATGTACTTAGAATTAGTACAGAGCGTCGAAAACAGCGCGAGCGATTCACAATCTGTTGGGGAGTGGGGTGATACATATTTTTTTTTTCATCAAGACCAATATAAAGACTACATGTGAAACCATTTTTGGGTGGGGGTGGTACCCGATTTGTGTTGGCTAACCTTGTTTTTTTTCATACTCCACAACAAAATTGTGTAACATAACTTACCCCAACAAGAATGAAAATGTCTTCTTAACTTTTGTCTTAAGACTTTTCTTAGAAATAGATGCCTTTTCGATAACTGAACTGGCTAAAAAGTAATATTATTAACACAATTAATATAATTCAAATAGGACAAGTCAGCGGTGCTAATTTATAGTGGTTGTGTTAAAAGTAACGACACAAAATCAATAACACTGGTGTCATAATAAAAGGTCCTAACTAATCAAATATACTGAGGAGAGAGAAGGAAATGGGGGTTTAACGTCCACTCGACAAAAACTAGGTAAATCAGGACTAACATATGGTTTCATTTTATTTCAATAATTCGCTTGCACGTAGGGGTCTTTAGCAGTAGCAGGAATCCCGAGAAAACAGAGGAAATCAACGAGGTTCGACAGGTGACCCTACTCCTTAGTCATGTACCAATCTGTTTCACAGAGAATTACTTACGAATTAACTCTGTAACAGATGAGTGTCCACAACACGTGCGTTGACTGCAGACGGCGCCAGTCATTGGCTCAACGGCTCGTGCAATGTTTACTTAACACCTAACTGCTTCGGGCAAAATGATGCATTTTACTCATTTTAATACCCATTTACACTAAATAGGAAATATTGTTTAACTTCAAATACTTCAAACGTCTTTATTTATTTTTCTTTTACCTCAAAAAAATGTTTGAGAATTTAATTTGTCGGAGTAAAAAAGTTAATATGCCGTACTTATTAAGCCTCGTTGATGTCATGCTTATCAGTGATTGTAGCGGCCAAGCGAATATTCACTGCCGGGATCAGTTTGGTCATGTACATGAGGAATCGAAACAACGCCACTTGACCGAATGAAAGATCCTATAATGTACTTAGTGCCCTACATTCTTCAGTCTCCCTACTGTCTACTATCTTATCGGATTGTTAGTTCATAGCTCGCTGTCATATAACACTACTGACTTACAGGTGGTTGGCTGGATGAATCTCTCAAATTTTTCGATTTCTGTAAAGAATGGAGCACCTTTTGATGTAAAAAAAAGTCACTGGATTATCGCCAGTTTCATCCACCCCATAACCTCCAACGTGGTAATTCACTGATTCCAAAGTGTATATCTAAAATAAAAATAAAGGTATTAGTCAAAGATACTTTCTCCGCCTACAAACTGTGAAATTTGATAATATACGTGTATTTGGACTACAAAACGTATTCAAACTAATTAATCTATCAAAATTTTGCGTCAAATGCCTTTCAAGGGCAAAGCTTTGTTTTTGCGGGGATTTAGACCAAGCAAAAATAAACTGTTGTTTGACGGCATGTCTGTCATCTCAATTCATTGAGGGAGGGTCCATTTTTCATGATGTAATTGTCATTACTAACTGTCCATTTATCATACATATTGAGGCTTAAGTAAATTCCTGATCAAGAAATAACAACCGCTCCCGTTGTGAAGCTAGTATACAATAAGCTGGTAAACAACCGTTGGGTTGCCAGTTAGTGATACTTGGCCATTTTAGTCCGATGTCCCATGGGTGTTTTTCAGGTAATCCAGTATTTTTCCTTTTCACAAAGTGTCCTTGATTCAAATGACCGGTTTTTTGTTCCCAAGTTTGTATTTGACAAGGGGTGGGGTAGCCTACTATCCCTTGTGTTTCACCAGACTGAAATAAAATTGTACCATATGCTAGTCCCGTAATGGCCTACTTTGTATCGAGTGGAGGCTAAACACTATCCCCCCACACTCAATATAAATATACTATGTATTTACAGCATGTCGAATAGCCTTTAGTTGCTCCTTTATTACTGTTTTTCTGTTATTGCCATGAGTTGGGTCACTTCTTATTTTGCAGGCCGCTTTTTTAAACTTGGACTTCTCTTCCGTGGGAAGTTCTGACCACTTGGTTGAAACTGTTTTAAGGTATGAACTTCCACTTTCAGAGCCTGGAAAGAATGCAATAAATATGACAAGAATGGGATTTCACAACTTTTGGTAATAATAGCATTATACGTCACACTCTCATGCTATGTCCTCCAATAGGTTAGTTCCAAAGATTAGTAATTTCACTAATCTCTGCTACATTCATGTGAAGTTTGAGCTTGTTTATTTCACAAAGACATCAAATCTGCCTTATTTCAGGCCTTGACATACGTTTAAATAAGGGGATCAACGAATCGTTCTCCTGGTTTTTCAATGAGGTGATCATCTCCTAAAATGATTACCTAATTTGAAGGGTTAAACAACATTTATTGATAACTGAACTAATGTAAAGAACATAACTACACATCAATATTGAATCTCCGACTGGCTTCAACACGTATCACTGACAGATGACTTGAACGTATTTTGCATTGAAGTTTGGTTATATTACCGTCATTATCCAGTTGTAAAATTGTGAATTTGTCTTTGAAAGGCCACTTATTGACAGTTTTCTGATGCAGAGTTTCAGGCTTTTACGTAGCCATGTTTGGCCGACTTCGCAAAGTGTAAAAAACGTTATATTTCATTTGCCATGTGTATTCCACTGGCCAATCAAACGCTTTATAACTTACGGGTCACTCTGACTTCAGTATTGTAAACTCCACGAAGCTCGTATTCACGAAAAATGTTCTTGCGGAAAAACCCGATTGAGACCAAACCATGAATTTATGTGTTACTAATACTATCTATGGAACAAACACGATTCGGCTAATTACTTTCATCTTACGTACACTAAAATTGAATGCTGAATTTTGTTTTGAATAACACAGGAATAAGGTGAACAATTCGACACTACCAGTTAAGTATTTTTCCGTTCGCCTGCTGTTCATATCGTGATCGAAATTTTGATCCCCCTTATTTAGATTTTGGTGATCGGCAGGCGATCGACCGGTTCGATCTCCTCTTACGGCGAGGCCTGTTATTTCTAGTCATATTACCTCTTTTGATTGTACGTGCAAATAGGGAATAGCTGTTAGGTCCCTGTTTTGTTGTTTTCCTTCTTGGTTTTTGGACATTCCTTTTATTGACGTCCCTGGCACGCCTGTTTCCAATCCAATTCTAAAAAGAAAATGTCATTTTTCATCTCAAGAAAATTTTACATAGCTTTTTTATAATTTGTAGTATCACATAAGGAATGAGTCAAGACATAATGATAGATATATACATTATGGATGGAATGAAATTTGATGTTTTCTGACAGTACATTCGCTAACTTGGTTTTTTAATCACAGAGAGGTTATATATACTATATATATTTTACTTAAAACTGAAGCTAAAGTGCTATACCTTGACACGTATTTCAGATAACCCAGTCTCTTCGGAGACTGCAGAAATCTTACTTTGACAGCCTTTCCCCGATGATGCCATTCCATCTTCCCAGGCCTCTTCTAATCTAATTAAAATATCATGTGGAAAGGCGTCTCTTTTGTTCTGAAATTAAAACATCTAAACTATAATATATTATTATCCAATATTAGCGTCTGGAAAAAATCCTCGGTGAGGAAAATAAGCAGTCATAAGCAACCACCACTCCCTTTGTATCCCGTCTACTGTCTAGCCAAAATTATTAAAGCTCTTGATTTCTGAAATTTTTGTTTTTGTGACTTTTATTTTTGACATACAATACCTATCAGTCTGTTCATTTCACTGACACCCCTGGCCAACGTCCTAGTTAAAGTGGCCCAGGGTCCATTTGTCTAGCTAACCCTTTTAAATTTTGCCAGAATTTTTAAACAAACTAAAGCAATAAGGGTAGTTTTGAAGGGGATTTGTGAGGTGGGTGTGTTTGTAATCACTAGCAATAAATCGAGAGGAGGATATGGGACAATATGGGTGGGAAATGGAGGGGCATGTGAGACAAACCAGTACCGGTAATGAATAATAGGCTGTCGGAAGAGAGCCATCAAAAATCCCAGAAGATGGGGCATGATTTTTTCATAGTAAATTAAGTAAACTAGGCCTTACTGATAACAATGGTACTTGGAAGGCCTAGATTGCTGCACCCATTGAGCTTTGCGACGAAAGGGCAACTATAATTCATGCTACTAAGACTAGCCTTACTAAGCCCCAGAAAAAGGCATGATTTTTTATAGTAAACTAGGCCTTACTGGTAGGCCTAGCAATGGTAGGCCTAGATTACTACACCTACCCTGTTTTTGTGATGATACGGCAAACTACGTAAGATAAGCCTTACTGACTAAGACAGTTAAGGCTGGCATTCTTAACAGAGGTTTGATTTTTTTAATATTCTTCTTCTTCACACTTACAAAGTTACACTAGGCCTTTGCCTTGCCAGATTACTGCGCCCACTAGATTTGTGTAATAGGACGGGGTATCCACCTATGGATGGACTATGGCCTAACCGATCGTGATTTAAGGTAAATATAAGGCTGGTGTCCAGCAAGGGCGAACACTAAACAAATTGAGCATGTGGCCATCCATGCCATTATTAAAAAAAGGACATAGATCTAGCTAGGCCTAGTCATAATGGAGGAGGAGGCCAACCGACGGATAAGTCATCATAGGCCACAACTTGGTTCGAACTTCGAAGTCGAGCCCTGGCGCTATTAAGCCCAATGCCAGTAAAATTAATATTAGATGTACGTATATATTATAATAACCTTGTGGCTTTGAGACATTATTCTTGTCGCTCACAGTACCGTCGATGCAGAGCCGTTGAGCCGTTAGATGATCCAGGCAGTCGTTTCGCGCTAATTTCCAATTTTCGGTCCAATCACGCGCCAAATAATGATCCGGGAAAGATAACCCCTATACCGAGTAATAAAGACGAGACAGTCCAGTCCCTTGTTAAGTGACCGGCCGTTGTTATCTACTAGTATAAGACATTATGGTACCGTACGGGACTTAGCCCGTCGCTTAGCCCCGACCTTAATCCTATTGAACACATCTGGGACGAACTGGGTCGACGTGTTCGTCAGCAAGTGAGTCCACAACTGACGTTGCAGGACCTTCAACATGCTCTTGCTGAGCAGTGGCGACGTCTTCCTCGGGTAGTGTTTACTAATGTTCTGAGATCCACGAGAAGACGTTGTGTGGCAGTACGAGACGCTAGAGGAGGCCACAACCGTTACTAAACACTTTATTCCGATTGTTCTCCAAGTCTGTGAATTTCATTTTGGGGGGGTACTATGACATCACGAACGTTATCAATGTCAAGGACTTTCGGCGAGACGTATTCTTGCTTTCTGTTGATGTCAAGGTCGTCTGTGCACAACATAACACTAAAATAGTTGCCATAAACCAAATATTTAAAAAAAATTGCCAGGCAACGAAACATACGCCCACTGGCAGCTAAATCGTTCGGGCAGTCAACAAGAGTTGTCGCATATTAAGTAATTATCAGAAAATCATTAGAATTTGTTTGGTTCTTATAAAGTTCTGCCCCATGCTAACGTTTAGTATACGAAACATTTAATGGATTTAGCTGTTCAATTATCAAAATTCATTGAAAATCAAACTAAACAATCATTAATCCGTGAGGTCCACAAGATAAAAAACATGATTTTTTCGTACAATCCGGGGCCATAATGCAGGAAGTTATGGTCCAATGTGCGCGAATATCGAAAGGAACTGCGATCTTTGGGTTATAAACTTACATTTCAAATTTCATCAAAATCACATTATAATTGTGACCTCTACAGGGTCCACAACCTGGATATATCATATTTTTACACTATTCGCTTATTAGCGGCAGCCATTTTTTCCGGCAGTTTTGGTCCGATTTTTACTAAATTCGACCTCAACCTTTATTACCGTGTAACGGTGATATAATCAAACGTTTTTTTTTAAAATCGGATAATAATGCAGACCCCTAGAGGAACCAGAAGCTAAAAAAAAGTCGATTTTGCGTACAATCAGGGGCTATAATTCAGGAAGCTACAATCCGATATGCGCAAATATCAAAAGGAACCATGATCTTTGGATTTTAAACATGTATTTCAAGTTTCATCAAAATCGGATAAAAATGGTGACCTCCACAGGGTTCATAACCTTGATATACCATATCTTTACACTATTCGCATTCAAGCGGCGGCCATTTTGTCTGGCAATTTTGGTCTGATTTTGGCTAACTTAGTGTAACGGTGATTAAATCAGACGGTTTTATAAATCGAATAATAATTATCACCTCTAGCGAGACCACAAGCTAAAAAAGGTCATTTTTCGTACAATCAGGGTCCATAATTAAAGACGTTACGATCCGATATGCGCAAATATCGAAAGGAACCAAGATCATTGGGTTATAAACATGTATTTCAAATTTCATTAAAATCGGTTCAAACTTGTGACCTCTATAGGGTCCACAACCTTGATATAACATATTTTCACACAATTCGCGCACAAACGGCGGCCATTTTCCCGTCAATTTTGGTCCGATTTGTACGAAATTCGAACTCAACCTTCATTACCATGTAACAGTGATATAATCAAACGGTTTTTTTTTAAATTGGATAATAATTTTGACCTTCAGAAGGCCCACAATCTAAAAGGGGTGATTTTTCGGACAATCAGGGGCCATAATTCAAAAAGTTAAGATCCGATGGGCGCAAATATCGACAGGAGCCAAGATCTTTGTGTTATAAACATACATATCAAGTTTCATCAAAATCGGTTTAAAATTGTTACCTATATAGGGTCCACAAGCTAAAATCATGATGTGTTGTACAATCAGGGGCCATAATCCATGAAGTTTCGCTCCGATACATGCAAATATCGAAAGCAGCCGAGGGGCCATAAACCTATATTTCAAGTTTCGTTAAAATTGGATAAAAATTGTGACTTGTAGAAAGTCCACTAACAAATTGTGGACGGACAGAGCCGATGGCATAATACGTCCTAATGAAAATGTGGGCTATAAAAATGTACAGTTAGATATGTCACAATTAGTAGAGGGTAGAACTATTATCAATTTGCAAGAAAAAGACCCGATTACCTCTAATTTTGTGGGTTAAGGAAAATACAAGACCGCTTAGGGATGATATTTCACTAGGGAGTGGAAGCTTAAAGTATTATTGAATGTGCTTTGATTCTTTGGTATTTAAGAAAATATTGGCTTTGTTATGAGTGGGAACCAGATAAAGGGCGACAACCCCACCGTCACAATGGGGTTTGTGGGGCACATTTAGGCGGAAAGGAAACTGTCCAAAATAAAGGGTTTGGGATAGAGATTTATTTGGATGCGGTGAATATTTTATTGGCAAAAGTGACCAACAATTACACCTTCCAATGAATCTACACAGGTCGCAGACACTCCACCCATAAAACAGGACAATTGCAAAGAAATTTAATTCCACAAACCGAACTTTTGTGCAGAAGAATACGGTGGAAAGTATTCTTCCATTTGAGCCCAGAAACCAAAGGCAACCAAAAAGGAACATTTGGATTTAATACTCCAAAGACACCACTTACCATACCCGAACTGGTTAACTTCAGTAGCTTTGAATTCGATGTCGACATCTATCCATCTATTTCAACAGAATTATTAAACACCGCACTAGATTGTGCATCAATGCACTGCACAATTGGCCAAGACAAACGGAAGATCATTCTACCCCCAAAGAAATCTTGCTTATTATATAGTGGCGTAAGATTCACTCACTAAATTTATTCGATGTCAATATGGGTAGCTTTGATGGTGCCGACGTATGTGAATTCGCTGGGTTATTTCTACTCGAGGAGATCACGGAGAAACAAGAGCATCAGCAAGACAGGTATAACAATCTGATTAAAATACAGATCCTATTTCGTTTCGTTTTTATAGTTCAAAATTTCGTTTTACTTGTCTTTACTACATTAGGATCTGAAAGACTTGTTATACTACATTAGGATCTGAAAGACTTGTTATTTAACTCGTGTTCTGCTTGAAATGAGGGGTCAGCCAATCAAATTGTCTGTCGAATCGATGGTTTGACCTTTCTTGCGTGGAATTGTGGGTAGACATTATCAGCGATAGAAATCAAAACAGAGCAACAACGATTCTGATTGGTTAATCGAATGACTGAGGTTATAGGGTCAAATGTCGGGTGCTTGACATCTGAACTGGCTGGACGTGACCTCCCGCTATAACGTATTAGATCTACATGTAGTGTAGGCCATCGAAATTATAAAAAAAGATTACAAAACCGTGCTGCTTACATTGTCACAAAAACTAAATCAAGATCACACATCACCCCAGTCTTGAACAAATGACATTGGCTCCGTGTTCGAGAAAGGATCAACTTTAAAGTCTTATCGTTAACATATCAATCGATAAATAAATCCGCGCCAGGTTACCTTCAAAATCTAGTATCACTGTATCAACCTAAACGATCATTAAGATCAGAAGTGAAACTATTATTAGATGTACCTGCCTATAAGTTTAAATCTTTTGGATCTATAACTTTTCGATACAGTGCGTCAATTGTTTGGAATACACTTCCAGAAAGTATCCGACAGTGTGAATCCAAAGTGAAAACTTGGTTATTTAGTCACTATCATTAACACTCCAAAGTGAGAACATTTTCTAGCGCCTAGTGCATTCCTTGGTGGATTGAATAGTTGCGCGATAAAAATATCATTATTATCAATCACAATAATTCAATCCTGGCCAAAAATGATGCTAACCCAAATAACGAAAAATGCAATTGAAGAAATCGTGACAGTTGCCCCATACCAAAAAGTGTTTGACAGAGTCAGTAATATACCACGCGACAGTCTCCGCTAACAACAAACCAGAAAAAAAGCCTATGTAGGCCCCATAGCAATCTGTTTCACAGAGAATTACTTACGAATTAACTCTGTAACAGATGACTGTCCACAACACGTGCGTCGACTGCACACGGCTTCAGTCATTGGCTCAACGGCTCGTGCAATGTTTACTTAACAGCTAACTGCTTCGGGCAAAATGATGCGTTTTACTCATTTTAATACCCATTTACACTAAATAGGAAACATTTTTAAACTACAAATACTTCAAACGTCTTTATTTATTTTTCTTTTACCTCAAAGAAATGTTTGAGAATTTAATTTGTCGGAGTAAAAAAGTTAATATGACGTACTCATTAAGCCTGGTGGATGTCATGCTTATCAGTGATTGTAGCGGCCAAGCGAATATTCACTGCGGAATCAGTTTGGCCCCACGGAGGGCCCTCTGAGTATGATGTCTTGTCCATACATTTGTCTGTGTGTAGAATTGTGTGAGGTGCAGCCCCCCCTGCACTTACTATTAAAACCAGATTTAATAACATCACTCATTCTTTTAGAAACAATAAGCTTAAAAAAACAGAATTGAGTAAATACATATGGAAACTTACAGACCAATAATACAAATTACAGCATCACGTGGAACTTTTTTTTAAAATATTCTAAACCGTACAACCCCCCCGCCCACAAATAGATGCAACTTATGCATATGGGCGAAATACTTTATTATTTGTAAATCAGACCCCACCCCCCACCCCGCATTAATGAGTTTAAAGGTTTTCTAAAAAAAAAGCAACCCTAACCGACAAAACTAGTAGATGATGCCATTCGAAAAGCTGTAAATTTAGATCAGAGCAAATTAAGATGTCCAAAAACGCTTTGTGAAAGGTTTGCATGTATGGAGCAAGCTCATGTCTTCTATTTAAGGGGGGAAGTTCTGATTTACAAAAAATAAAGTATTTCTCCCATTTGCATAAGTTGCATCTATTTGTGGGCGGGCGGGGGGGTTACGGTTTGGAATTCTTTAAAAAAAAAAAAAGTAGGTTGCCAGGCAACGAAACATACGCCCACACAGCAGCCAAATCGTCCGGGCAGTCAACAAGAGTTGTTGCATTTTAAGTAATCACCAGAAAATCATAATTTAAACTCACCCATAACTACGGTGTAACTATGATATAATCAAACGTTTTTTTTAAATCGGATAATAATTGTGACCTCCAGAGGGACCACAAGCTAAAAAGGGTGATTTTTCGTACAATCAGGGGCCATAATTCAGGAAGTTACGATCCGACATGAGAAAATATGCAATGGAACCAAGATCATTAGGTTATTAACATGTATTTCAAGTTTCATCAAAATCAGTTCAAAATTGTGAACTCTATAGGGTCTACAACCTTGATATAACATATTTTTACGCAATTCGCGTACAGACGGCAGCCATTTTATCCGTCAAATCTGATCCGATTTTCACGAAATTCAAATTCTCTCTTCATTACCATGAAACCGTGATATAATCAAACGGATTTTTAAATCGGATAATAATTTTGACCTCCAGAGGGACCACAAGCTAACAAAGGCGATTTTTCGGACAATCAGGGGACATAATTCAGGAAGTTATGATCCGATGGGCGCAAATATCAAAAAGAATCAAGATCTTTGGGTTATAAACATACATGTCAAGTTTCATCAAAATCAGTTCAAAATTGTGACCTCTACACTGTTCACAAGCTAAAAAACGTGATTTTTCGTACAATCAGGGGCCATAACCCATGAAGTTACGGTCCGATACATGTCAATATCGAAAGGAACCGAGATCTTAGGGTGATAAACCTATATTTTACGTTTCATTGAAATCGGATAAAAATTGTGACCTGTAGACTGTTCACAAACAATTGTGGACGGACGGACGAACAGGGGCGACGACAATATACGTCCACAGCGTTTAAAAAGTTCCACGTGATGCTCTAATTTGTATTATTGGTCTGTAAGTTTCCATATGTATTTACTCAATTCTGTTTTTTTCAGCTTATTGTTTCTAAAAGAATGAGTGATGTTATTAAATCTGGTTTTAATAGTAAGTGCAGGGGGGGGGGGGCTGTACCACACACAATTTTACACAAAGACAAATGTATGGACAAGACATCATACTCAGAGGGCTCTCCGTGGGGCCAAACTGATCCCGCAGTGAATATTCGCTTGGCCGCTACAATCACTGATAAGCATGACATTGACGAGGCTTAATGAGTACGTCATATTAACTTTTTTACTCCGACAAATTAAATTCTCAAACATTTCTTTGAGGTAAAAGAAAAATATTTGAAGTATTTGTAGTTAAAAAATATTCCCTATTTAGTGTAAATGGGGAGTAAAATGCATCATTTTGCCCGAAGCAGTTAGGTGTTAAGTAAACATTGCGCGAGCCTTTGAGTCAATAGAGACTTTTGGCAAGCGTAAATTCCTAGTACGTATCGTGTATCCGTATAGATTTTGCGTGCGACGTCATCAATGTGTGTGTATTTCTCATACGTGATATGGCACACGGATACGGCAGCCCGTATCAAACAGCTTTCATACGGAAAAGGTCCGTATAACACCGTCTTCATTTTAGACACTGAAATGTCGTATCATAACGTTTTTATGAATCTATGTGTATCCTAGAACAACAAGGTGTATATTTGATGTGATTTTAACCATACTAAAGACTGGAATTTAATCAATATTTTTGATGGGTTTTTCTCGGAATTTTCATACTTTCACTGCATGCTGGTTGATCTACATGCTAAATTTAGGTAGATGTGGGACCATGCAAATGAGTCGAAGTCAAAGATTTTTTTTTAATAAGATGCGACATTAATTTTCTTTTAGTAGCCCAGCGACTATCGAGCGACTTAATTCACTCACTCCGAGAAATTGGAGGCAAGGCACGTGACTAGTACTGATTTTGATCTTGGTAGATAACTGCCATCATACTGTAACATAACTAAGCTCAGCTCACTGACGCATACGTTGGCCTAATCGACGCAAGAATCTGCCAAAACTCTAAAGATACTCTGACGCAACGTATCACGTATACGATACGCATACGTGATACGGATAGGAAAAATGTCACTTGCCAAAAGTCTCTAATGACTGAAGCCGTGAGCCGTGTGGACAGTCATGTGTTACAGAGTTAATTCGTAAGTAATTTTCTGTGAAACAGATTGCTGTGGGGCCTACATAGTTTTTTTTCTGGTTTGTTGTTAGTGGAGACTGTCGAACACTTTTTGGTATGGGGCAGTTATGTTTTAAGTAAACATTGCACGAGCCGTTCAGTCAATGACTCAAGCCGTGTGCAGTCAACGCACGTGTTGTGGACAGTCATCTGTTACAGAGTTAATTCGTAAGTAATTCTCTGTGAAACAGATTGCTGCGGGGCCTACATAGTTTTTTTCTGGTTTGTTGTTAGCGGAGACTGTCGCGTGGTATATTACTGACTCTGTCAAACACTTTTTGGTATGGGGCAACTGTCACGATTTCTTCAATTGCATTTTTCGTTATTTGGGTTAACATCATTTTTGGCCAGGATTGAATTATTGTGATTGATGATGCTTAGTTGTTGACGGCATTTCGGTTGAATAGTTTGTGACGTTTATATGTGGTTGGAAATTCTTCGTCTAATATTTAAAGGAAAGGTGCGCTTCGGCAATATGGTAGGTTAAACCAAATTACATTTTTTTTGTCGTTTACAGGGTTTGTTGTTGTAGTTTTCTGGTATGTTTGGGGAATAGGTGAGTTGATGATCGTATCGACTGTTATTCAGTGCGGTTTCGTACAGGGTCACAGCATTGCCCAATTTTTCCTTGCACTCGATATTTCATTTAGACGTTCGTTAGTTCGCATCTTGAATGTTTTTGAGTATACTGGGTGGTTAGACTTTTTGTTATTTACATACAACGGTGAATTGTTCGGTTTGTTGAACGGGGCGTATTTACCATGTGTAAGGTTGAGCGTAACATCGAGAAAATGAGCGATGCTTTTGCTGGCTCCATTGTTATATGTAAGCCGTGTTTGTGAAATATAGAGCAAAGGTCTTTCTTCATTCATTGTACCTGCAATCTAATTGAAATTCAGATCTATATATTTCGTTTCGGTTTTTATAATTTCGATGGCCTACACTACATGTAGATCTAACAAGTTATAGCGGGAGGTCACGTTCAGCCAGTTCAGATGTCAAGCACGCGACATTTGACCCTATAACCTCAGTCATTCGATTAACCAATCAGAATCGTTGTTGTTTTGTTTTGATTTCTATCACTGATAATACCTACCCACAATTCCGCGCAAGAAAGATCAAACCATCGATTCGACAGACAATTTGATTGGCTGACCCCTCATTTCAAGCAGAACACGAGTTAAATAACAAGTCTTTCAGATCCTAATGTAGTATAACAAGTCTTTCAGATCCTAATGTAGTAAAGACAAGTAAAACGAAATTTTGAACTATAAAAACGAAACGAAATAGGATCTGTATTTTAATCAGATTGTTGTACCTGTCTTGCTGATGCTCTTGTTTCTCCGTGATCTCCTCGAGTAGAAATAACCCAGCGAATTCAGATACGTCGGCACCATCAGTGACATCGAATAAATTTGGTGAGTGAGTCTTACGCCACTATATAAGCAAGATTTCTTTGGGTGTAAAATGATCTTCCGTTTGTTTTGGCCAATTGTGCAGTGCATTGATGCACAATTTAGTGCAGTGTTTAACAAATCTGTTGAAATAGATGGATAGATGTCGACATCGAATTCAATGAATTTACATGGTTTTTTTTTGCGTTTCAAAACTACTGAAGTTCGGATATGTTTGGTGGTGTCTTTGGATTATTAAATCCAAATGTTTCTTTTTGGTTGCCTTTGGTTTCAGGGTTCAAATGGAAGAATACTTTCCACCGTATTCTTCTGCACAAAAGTTCGGTTTGTTGAATTAGTTTTCTTTGCAATTGTCCTGTTTTATGGGTGGAGTGTCTGCGACCTGTGTAGATTCATTCGAAGGTGTAATTGTTGGTCACTTTTGCCAATAAAGTATTCACCGCATCCAAATAAATCTCTATCCCTAACCCTTTATTTTGGAAAGTTTCCTTTCCGTCTAAATGTGCCCAACAAACCCCATTGTTCACGGTGTTCAGAGACTAATTTCCTAAGGTAAACTTATCTGAAAATGAGGTTGTCTCCCTTTATCTGGCGAGCCAGCGCCTTACCCACTTGATCCCTATTTAGATTAAGGGCTAGGCGTCCTTGTTACACTGGTTCCAACATAGATAATTAAAATTTAATGTATTAAAGTTTTCATTCAAACGTCTTTATTTTAACAGATATTATCGCTGTTTGAAGTTTTGACTTAAATTGTTTATAATCGCAACAACGGTACTTGTTAACTTGACTCAGCCCAGGTCTTCATTTCCAAATTAAATCTTGAAATAGCGACCGTTCCTTAATCTGTGTACATGTAGAGGGTTGGATAAATGGCTTATCGTGTGAATACATGTCTAAATATTAATTTATATATATATATCATTTAAGTAAATTGAAGCTGTAATAAAACCCTGTATAGGCAGATTTACTTCTTACAAAAACATACCTTTAACAAAACAGAATTAGTAGACCTACTAATTCGTTTAACCAGATTGTTATTTGGTTTTCTTTGTAAAGATTATAACTAAAACACCAGACGTTTACAATTGCCTTTTCAAATATCAAAAATGATGGACTTTTTCTTTTTGCCTTATTGATTTTCGACTGCTATTAAAATCACAGCCCTTCAACTTTGATATCAAAGAGCTCTATGTCTGGTTTTTTTTTTATATTACTACATCAACATTTAAAGATACATTATGGGATCTTAGATAAAGAGCTTGTAGTTCTCACTATATTAATTATAAACTAGATAATATAATGGGAATTGTCCCAATCATCATTACTAAAATCGGTAGGATAAAAAAAAGTAGTCTCGATTATCCACTTTTAATTTATTTAATTACGAATAGAATTCGAACAGCAATGGAAACGTAATCCAATAAACATCGCAGTGTGGCGATGCCATCAAGAGTTGATTATGGTCTGGATCAAATCATTAATGTCTAATGAATAGTTCAGATAGCATTTCAGGCCTAACGACAGACTGCAAGAGGCAGATTTAGCTCTTGCATAATGTATATTTAATTCTTCATTATGAAGTTTATACTCGACATATAATATGCGACAATCCTAATTGACCGTATGGGTGATTTAGTTGTTTCTTTTCGTCTTTCAGCAAACCATTATGTACAAGCCTACAAGTCCTCGAAGTCAGTGCAAAACCCGTCGTACCCAGGTATGTTAATTGATGTTCAGCGGGAAACACAATATTTTACACTTCGTGTGTAAAATGAATTTGTGAAGTCCATATTTATCCTATAAGCAAATGTTATTTATTTGGTTTAAAATGGTCTTTACCATCAGTAAAGAAACCTGGAACATATAAGGATGATAATACACCGGAACCTGATACTGCTACAAGATGTCATCGGGTTGGCGCTAAGGTTCCTTCTATTTTCTTTCAGCAGATGTTCACGAAACGGTATCAGTAACTGAGATGACATGACCGGTAACCATTTACCTACTGTCCCGAGTCGAAGCGTGCTTGGTAATTCGATTAGTCATTAAACAAGTTTTTCAAATGTACATACCATTACGATAATTCAGCAATTTTATGAAATTTGCAGTTAATCTCCCTTTCTTAATTGTGGCAAATTACAGAGTTTCCTTTGTTAACAAAACGAAAAGTACCATTGCCCCGAAAACAAAACCAGCTGTCTTGTATTATTTTTTTAATCATATTGATACAATAAACGCTGCTGAACCGATGTTTACAGCACCATGAACGCCGAGGAGTCTCGGTGAGTAAGGCGTTGACTCGCTATCCAGATCATTGTATGGCAAGTTACAGCCGAATAGTAGGACGTTAAACCCGATTTTATTCCATGTCATTTATTTATTTTATTAGGTTTCTTAAACATTTTGCAAGATCTCAATCCGCCAATTGCTGGTCTTTCTATAGACCTGAAATGCACATTATGCAAGAGCTAAATCTGTCAATTGTGGATATTTCTTTACACCTGAAATATTATCTTAATTACTAGCCTGCGACATTTCCTGGATTTGAATCCGATCTGCTGCTTAACGCTCATTGATGGTTAAATAAAAAAATGGATAAACCAGACTATGTTTTTGTTATCGTACCGACTTTAGTAATGATGATCTAGGCTAAGCTTAAAATTGAAAAGCTAATATCTCAGTTCAGAGTTGTTCAATTTGACTGAATTTTTTTGTAGCAAATTTCTTTTACATTATCTAGTAGCAAACCAATATTTCTATAATCGTTAATCGAAATTGCACAACTTCATTTCATAGAACAATAAAGACGCTGAAAACCTATATTTTAATTCTCATTAAACTGGAATTTTATAATCTTGTTACGATTGACTTCGCATTTTAACTGCAACTCTTTAGCGTTCACTTAACCCCGTATTTACCAATTCTACTGTTTTATACCCGTCACCTCGACTTCACACAAAGTGAGAATTACTGTTGGTTTGGATATTCTAATAAACCTGCCGATTGTTTTCTCGTCACATTCAAATGTTCTTACTGTACGTCCAAAAACTCCTGGTAGAAATTTACACAGTTTTGATGATGGATTGCCGACGGATGGATCTGAATCATACACCATTACACTCACATCAGACAACCTACCATCAGCCTCTGAAAAAGTGTAACAAAGTACTATATACCTTTAATCAAATTGAAATCATTTAAGTTCTTAGAACAATATGACGTCAGCTGTTTTTTTTTATATTGACTTGTTTAAACCCTGTATAAACTTCTGTGAAGACACGGACTGGCTATGACATAATTAAACATGTAATTAATCCAATATGTCATTTACAAACTACGTATGATCTGTATACAAGCTCCGCATGATTCAAAAGGAATACGCACTGTTCAGGAATCATACCATGACCTGATAATGACCGCAAAGGAAATACACAATGTAATTGCTGCTATATTACAAGGAGACGTTGACGGAACTGTGACGTAGATGCGAGACGAATAGAGCAGAGAAAGTGAGCATATGGACTCGCCCGATTTCAGCCTCTGAATTGTTCCTGTTGTAGTCTAGTTCCCGATGAGGTCTAGTTCCTGTATAGTTTCAGTTGCTGTACTGTTTTTTATGTAGATGTGTTATATTCTGTTCCGATATAAATAAACCATATATTTACGAAACTGATCTCTGTTATCACTAACATAGTGTTACAAAAGATACCAAACCAACTATAGGGTTTCTGTACGCCTACCAACTAGCACGATAACCTTAAAGTGTACTACTAAATTGCACACTGGGTCGCGTTTTTGTCCTCTCTTCAAACCTTCACCGGGAGAGGGGTTTATATAGGCTTTGCCTATTCCGCAATCCCCTCAGTTTCTGAATAAAAATTGTTTATGAACAAAAAACATCCCTTGAGAACCGTGGATGATGTTTTAACTTAATATCCGATTTCGCTAACGTCTGTATGTATCGGGCTTACGCGATAAAGCGTCCGCTCTTGTTCATTTTTGCAAGTACTGTATTATTTTATTCACCATTCAATAAATATCAATAAATGGTCGCTTTTTGAGACTAAGAGATATACTATACCGAGCTAAACGTAGTACCGCGAGAAGAATCCAACTTAAGGCTAGTGCCTACGGGGTGGACAGAAAACCGAGGACCACCTATCGCATCTGTTAAATAAAGATGTAGATATACTTGCCAGCGCGTCATAATTTACCTGATGTATAGTTGTATCTGTTAGATATAGTTACACTTGTGATGTCATACATCCATTCTAGATCTACTTGCCACCACGGATTCTTGTCAAACCAATCAGTATGGGTGCAACTGCCGGCATAAAAAAGGCCATCCTTGTTCCCATCAACGGCCACACTAGACGTAGCAATAAACGATCTTACGTGACCGTATGTTGTGCTCTGTGTTGTTGGTTTTAGTAAAGCAATGTTGTCACCTTCTGTAAAATAATCAACTTCATTAACTCACTGCTCTGAAACATTCACATGTCTGCCCATGGACTGTACATTAATATACAACACCAGCTTTTACCAGTACAACTGAACGTCGTGGAGGTTATTAAACGAGAAAGTGGCAACCATAAACATATCTTGAAGTTCAGATGAAGGACCGACAAAAACAACTTTGGAAAAAGAAATCTAAAATATTTTGCAACAGGGGCAACAACTCTGCAATAAACCGATTCCTATTTGGAATTTCGATAAGATTCCTCCTTAGCACTAAACCAGCAATCCAAGCAATATTTTATTACAAAAATATCAGAAACTATGTCCTCTTCAGTCCTTACAGAAATTGTGAGCCTTCAGGACTAGACTGACAGAGGGACGGACGAACAGGGGTGAACACATTAAATTACCACTTCAAGTAAAATGTGTATTTAATATGGCTGCCTTACCTGGTAATTTCCTACATTCATATCTTTGATTACAGGTGTCACATGTTTCATTTACTAGAACAAAAATTAAGTTTGACGAATAAAAACAGTTGGTAATTTAACTAAAACAAAGCTTGAGTATCAAGAATAAAATACGTTGTTCATCAAGTAATGGATTACAAAATATGGCCAATAAAATACATTATTCATAAAGTAAGAGATTACAAAATATTGCCAATACAATTACGGAAAGGAGAGTGTAATCATTGGCATAAATATAGTATATAAATGATACTGATAAGAGTGTAATCATAGAAAGGAATAGTGTACATAACTGATACTGATTGGAAACTGTACTCATGGACATAAATACATAGTATATATCTGATACTGATGGGGGATTGTAATCATAGATTGGAACAAAGAATATATATCGGGAAAGGGAGTTCATATCTCTAGCCGTACCCCAGTCATACCAATTTGGACTGTTCCCTTATTTCACATATTTGATCAGAAATTACAAATAAAAGAAAATTGGATTAGATATAAATCACTCGATATATATTTCTATTCCAATAATGTATTCTTTTAGAACTATTTACGTCTCTTTTAAGGATCCAAAGAATTCACTCTTTAACAATAAAAATATGACGAATTCCTGTGTTTAACCATCTCCGCTCAATCAAACCCATATTCCATGGTAACACCCTTCTGTGCTAAAACAAAATGCACGCTTTATCAATCCCAAATACTTACTAGGGGTGCCATATATTTTCAATCCACATACAGTTAACAGGTTTGACTTTTCAATAGAAATCTTGACAAATCTTCCATGGACGCCATCTTTACACCTGATGATGTTTTTACCTGTATAGTAATCAGCCACTGAAGCACAGCAATTACCTTCTGAAGAGTTGTTTATCGTTGGATCAGAATCGTAGACTTCATAATTAACGTCATGGAGGCGTTCAGCTGGAAAACAAGAATAGCTGGTTAATGACCAACAGAGCTGTTCTGTACATACAGCCTGTTCCAATTTCAACCTCTCTATTCGCGTTAATTCATCTTGTGGACATCTTTTACGTATATCATCAGCGATTTCAAAATGTCAGTGGAAAGTATATAGAGTTGATGACTTTGGTCCACTCGACACAAACTAGTTCATTTCGGGACTAACATATGGTTTAATTTTGTTTCAATAATTTGCTTGCGCGTAGGGGTCATTAGCAGTGGGAGGAAAGCGGGGGACCCTACTCCTTGCCATGTACAACCGGGGATTCGAAACCACGTCAGTTTACTCAATAACAGGCTCTATGATACAGCGCGCAAGCGCTAACCATTTGGCCATCCACCTCTCTTTGGCCCTTTCACATGATTTGTAGAGTTGATGACATGGGTCCTTTCATATAATTTGATATTTCCTAGGTTTCTTGTGCATTGTGTGTGTGTCTTGTCGGTGGGTTTGTCTTATGGATTTTGTTTGTATGTGATGTGGCTCACGTGAAATTACTATTGATACACGTATGTTTTCGATAAACACTTATATACCATAACGAGCTATACTTACGATACCTAGCGTCGTTGTAAACCAGAATAAAATGAACTAGAAATGTGTCCATCAAATCAACAAGGAACCAGGGTTGGTAGTCATCTTTCTGTGTTTGAAAACAGGTACTTGGGTTGTTATCTAAGGCTGCTGTGATAGGGTGCAATACCCCAGCGGAGCTTGTTGTTGGTGGTTTTAAACTGGCTAAATTATTTCCCTCTATAAGATAAGCGATATAACGAATATGCATTACTGCACGGATAATGAATCTAACAACTTTGAAATTATTCGTTCTCTAGGTCAGCCAATTAAAGTTTTCGTATTTTTTTGTTTGTGTTATAAACAATATTTATTCAGAAACTGGGGGGGGGGGGTGATTGGGGAACATAATATAAAATATAAACCCCTCTCCATTCAAAATAGAATGTATTGGTGAAATATCGTGATATTAAATTTGAACAAGATCCGACCTCCTCAGAGAACAGTATGCAAACCTTACCAGTAATCAACAAGAACAGTATGAAGTCTTATCAGTAATCAACCAGAACAGTATAAAGACTTATCAGTAATCAGCAAGAACAGTATAACGACCCACCAGTATTCAACTCACTTACCCGTAATTACCAAGAAAACCTCCATGCCAGGATCAGGATCTCTTTCCAGTTCTTTCACATTCCTTATATAAAGATGACATTCTTCTCTTTGTTTATTAAGGGCAAATGCCACACAATGGGTTTCAATGTTACAGGCTCTCGCGCATGCAACTTTCGAATGTTTTGACACCATTGTTATGGGTGAATTGGGTATCACGTCAACAAAGACATTAGTAAATCCCGTCCAATAATTGGGGCTACTAGAACTGAATTTAAACATCGGGTATAGAATGAGAAAAACTGTCAGAAGACCGAGGAAGGGCGAAAACATGTTGTAATCTCTTAGTCTCTTCAAGGCAAGGCTTGACCCACTACCTCAATAAAGTATTTAAACAGGCTGTTGTTGGAAATACCAACATCGCTCTGAAATATATGAAGTATTTTCACTGATAACTTTTCACCTGAGGATTTAACGAAAAATGTTTATCCTAAATGAACAACGAGATAATTGATGATGCAACGTAGATCAGAAAGACATTAATACATTCATTATTTTTTCATCCACTCGGGATTAACATATGGTTTGGGAAGAAACCAGTGAATTTGGAGGAAACTCACGATGTTGGACAGGAGAACCTACTCCTTGTCACGTACAACAAGGGCATCGAAACCACGCCATTCAATTCAATGACAGATTGTATGATGCAACGCGCACGCGATAATAATGCGCCCATCCCACCCTCTGCTGATTTTGAGAAAGGGAAAACAATATTGGATTTGAGTTTGGGGTTATACATGTGCCGAACCTTGGATTTCCTGAATTTTGACATAACACGTCCGCTATTAACAAAATGAGTCTTATTAAAACCCGCATCCAAGACCAATTGAAACTCAGGATAGTAAGATTTGTAAAACTTGTCAAATTCGAGTTAGTTGTGTGGGTTTTTTTAAAATTGTTGTAAATTGTACACCATAAATATGAAAGTGACCTAAATTCATCTATAAATATCAAAATATAATATGTCAGTTTCGAACTGGGGCGTTATACAAGAACGGATCGTGAAAATAGAATTTATAGATGTAGACCAGAGAGAGAAGGCAAAAAGCGGTAGTTGACTTTTCTAGAAGCATTTTCCCTCAGGAATCCGAAAATGATGGGTGGTCAGTCAGGTGAGGGAGCGTTTTGAAGTTATCGAGGTCAAAAGGTCACCTGAGGTCAAAGGAGGCTGGCTTATGAATTTAGTCACTTCTGATGCTGTCTGTTGCGGATTGTTTGTTGGAACGCAGCTGAATCATTGAATAAGTGACGAATGATAATTTGTGAAACCCATTAATCAAATTATGACGTAATTGAAAATGTCAAAAGGTTACCGAGGTCGAATTAGCAAGAAATAAGGATGCACTGAGATTAGGGGCAGCACTAATGTTATTTTCAATATGCAGTACAATTCATGCTTGGTCTGGCGAAGTAATTTCATCCAAAATTAACGATTATGTTAAAAGGGTGATATGTACTGTAGCTGCCGCTTTCGTTGCTACGAGAATATGGCCTTGACGTTTAGGAATTGGTGTTAACACGTAACAACATAATGTTCTTTTATAAAGACGTATAATTCAATGATTCGAAATAATAATACATGATTGATTGGTGATGTATGATGATAACATTACATTACCGGTACAATTACGTTGCGATTAGGTTTCTGAAATATACAAAAAGCAATCTTAAGGAAAATGTATAAATTCAATGACTAATTATGTCTCTTAATTTGCTTATACAGGGCCTTAGAAAACGAGGCCAAACCGGGCATGGTCTGCAGCCAAGTTCTATTTGACAACTTGGGGGATTTACGATGTGCCAGTATGCATGAAACAAAACCAGACAGCAACCCACATGTGCAAAGTAAATTACAAATTGTAGTTACTAAAATAAAATGATACTTCTCTACTTATTAATTATTTACTTACAAACACATTAAGCATTCCTACAACTTGATCGAACAACCAAAAAGCACGAGGTCCCTACTTCCCCTCTTGATATCGAGGCTAATTGGAATTTACAATAATTGGAGTTACCTCCCCTTAGCCGCTTGTCACAGGACGGACTGATTAAATAGTTATCAAACAATAATAGATCTAATATCCCGGCCCCTTTAAATGTGAAACATTTAAAACAAACAGTAACTTAAATCATTAGATCTAGATTAATCAAAATCAACTTTAGTGTCACTTAATAAACTATCACGAAATCAAAGTTGAAATTGTCACATTTGTCTTCATTGATCTTGACTTGAGTCTATCACCTTTTGTAACATGAGATTAATAGAAATATGTTTGGTTCACATGCACTAAAACTAAATTAAGCCTAATTGGTTTATTTGCTTAAATATTTTGTTATTAACAGTCCCTATATTATAGCTTGGCTAGTCACTTAAAGAGTTCTGAATTATTATGAGTATTCTTTATTCAGTCAATTTACTCCTTCCAACAATACACATTTCACAATAGGTCGCTCGAATGTACCATTCTTGGTTCTAATCTTTACTTTTCTAACCATACCATCTTGTGAAGGGAAAGTTTCTACAATTCTACCAATGGGCCAGTTACATCTTGGGGTATTTTCATCGACCAATAAAATGACATCGCCAGTTTGTAGATTTCTTTCTTTATTATACCACCTTTGTCTTTCTTGAAGAAGGGGCAAATACTCTTTTAACCATCTCCGCCAAAATATTTCTGTCATATACTGTACTTGGCGCCATCTTCGCTTATACATGTCCTGCTTGACGAAATTACCAGGTGGCAGGATATATGGAGATCTCATCAAAAGAATATGGTTAGGGGTGAGAGCTTCTAAATCTCTGCAATCTTCTGATACAGCTGTTATAGGGCGACTGTTTACTACTGACTCGACTTCACACATTAAGGTATTTAAGCTTTCATTGTTGAGCTGTTGTTCTTGTAATAAACCATTCATTACCTTTCTTACTGTCCTAATACAACGTTCCCAGACACCACCATGGTGAGATGCTGCCGGGGTGTTGAACAGCCATTTTATGTCTTCTTGTAGTAAGAAATTGTGAATGTTGCCTTGGTTCCATGCAGCAATAGCAGCCTTCAGTTCTCTATTACCTCCTACAAAATTAGTACCATTGTCGCTTCGTATTTCAACAGGTCTACCTCTTCTTGAAATGAAGCGCCTTAGAGCATTTATAAATGAGTCTGTATCTAAAGAATTTGTAACTTCGATATGAATAGCGCGAACATTTAAACATGTAAATAAACATACATATCGTTTCGGGGAACTTCTTCCTTGTTTGATGTGAAAAGGTCCACAGAAATCGACGCCTACATAGCTAAATGGTGGCTTAAAAGCTACTACTCGATTCTCAGGAAGATCTGACATCTTTTGTTTACATGTTGGTCCCTGTCTTCTTCTACATGAATAACAGTCTGATAATATTCTTCTTACTGCTGAATTTCCCTTTATGATCCAGTACTTGGTTCTTATGAGAGATAAAACATGATTTCTTCCAGAGTGTCCAGCCCTTTCATGATAATGTTTTATTATTAGACTGCTGACCAGATGTTCTTTTGGTAATATGACTTGGTGTTTTGTTTCTTCATTAAGATTGGCATGGTTTAATCTTCCTCCGACTAGGAGAAGGCCGTCTTTCAAAAATGGATCAAGTTTTTGAAGTGTGCTTGTTTTCCTTAGTTTATTCTTTCTTTCTCTTTCATCTAAACTTCCATCCATACACTTTATTTCTGCAGCATAATTTTCTCTTTGAACTATCTTCAGAATCTCCCTCTCTGCCTCTTTAATTTCATCGACTGAAATAGGTTTCATTTCCTTAGATTTACATGCCAGGCCTTTAGTTCTTCCTTTGTCTTTCGTGGCTTCAAACAGATTTCTTCTATATCTTAGTAAATAGGCAAAAGTTCTTCTTAACTTGTACCAGGTTGAGAAACGCTTGAAAATAACTTCCATTGAAGAGGTTTCATTACATATAGCAAGATTACATTTCTTACTTTCTTGTTTAACTTCTGGGTCATCGCTAACAATCTCATCTGTAATTGTCGGTTGAATTGGCCAATGTTCTTCGGACAAGTATAGAAATTCCGGCCCCATTATCCATCTTTTATTTTTGCATAATTCTTCAACAGACATACCCCTCGAACTGTCATCTCCAGGATTTAGCTTTGTTCCAATGTAGCGCCAATCTTTCGGTTTAGATCCGTCTCTTATTGTAGATATTCTATTGGCGACAAACGTCTGGAATCTCTTTGTCTCATTATTAATGTACTTCAAAACGGAGGTGCTGTCTGTCCAAAAGATTGACTGGTCGATTGGAATATCTAGTTCTTCTCTCATCATTCTGTCGAGACGAATTGAGACTGTTGCAGCAGATAATTCCAATCTGGGGATAGTGACACGTTTCAAGGGAGTTAATCTTGATTTCCCTATCAGGAAACTGCAATGGATCTTTCTGGTGGAGTCAACAAGTCTCAAGTAAGTTACCGATCCATATCCATCTTCTGACGCATCGGAAAAATGATGAAGTTGACTTGTGATTATAGTGCTGAAGTCTTTGGGCTTGACACATCTTTGAATAGTGAACTCTTCAAGTTTTGGTAATTCGCTTAACCATTTATTCCAGCGGACTTCAAAATCTTCACTTATTGGAGTATCCCAGTCGTATTTTAATCTGCATAGATCCTGTAAAATTAACTTTGCAGGCAAAATGCAGGGAACAGCAAAACCGAGTGGATCGTAGATTGAGCTTACGACAGATAATATTCCTCTTCTTGTATGCTTATGTGGCTTGATTGAAATCTTGAATACAAATGTGTCAGAATCTACCTGCCATTGTACTCCTAGGACTCTTTCTGTTCTTGCTTCTAAATCTATACTTCTATTGGTAGCTCTTTCAACTTCAGATATTGTTTGCATAACTGTTGTTGAGTTGGACAACCACTTTGTCAATTTAAATCCACCATTAGATAAAAGTTGACGTAAATTTTTGACCATATTTATGGCTTCTTTGCTCGATTTAACAGACTTCAGGAAATCATCTACGTAAAAATTACGCTTTATACTTCGAATAACTTCTGCATCAAAGCTGTTCTCATTGTCTTCAGCTGTCCTTAATAATGCGAAATTACAGCAGCTTGGTGATGATACAGAACCAAACAGGTGAACTTTCATTCGATATTCCTTAGGTTCTTGAAATAAGTCTCCTTGGGGCCACCATAGAAATCTAAGGGAATCACAGTGTTCTGGTGTAACCCGTACCTGGTGGAACATGGCTTCCACATCACCCATAATGGCTACTTGTTCTTGTCTAAATCTTGTAAGGACACCAACTATAGAGTTTGTTAGATTAGGGCCTTGAAGTAGTTGGTCGTTTAACGAAGTGTTGCGGTACCTAGCCGAGCAGTCAAAAACCACTCTTACTTTGTTGGGTTTTTGAGGATGAAATACAGGATGGTGGGGTAAATACCAACAGATATTATTGGTTGTAATTTCCTTCTCAACAACTTCCTCTGCATATCCTTTCTGTAAAAGGTCATTCATGAATTCTACATATTTCTTCAATAAGTCAGGGTCCCTTTTTAGACGTTTGTGTAGTAAATTAAGTCGATGTTCGACCAATATCTTGTTGTTTGGTAAATTTGGAGGAAAATTGTTCCATGGTAAATCGATTTGATAATGTCCATCTTCCATTTTGACACTGTTTTCCATGATGCTAATTGCCTTGCAATCATCTTGAGACATTTCAGTTTTTGTTCCATATATGGAGTCATTAAATTCTTGATTACAAAATTCGTGGAATTGTTTACTTAAATTGTTGTCACATCTTATGAAATTTGAGGTTATTCTGTTAGAACTGCTTTCTCTTCCAAGTGGTCCATTTATTACCCATCCAAGTAATGTTCTACAGGCATAAGGTCCACCATCCTTACTTAATCTAACTTCCTTTGGTTCCATGACTTTGGCGTTATCATTTCCTATAAGTAGACCAATTTTCTTCATTCCAGGTAACCAGGGTATTTTGATTCCATTGAGGTGGGGCCATCTATTTACATCTATCTGGCTTGGTATATTTGTGGGTGATACTGGTAGACTTGGTCTTGAGTAGACGGTTGGAAGTTCAATGAAGTTCTCTTCTTGAAGATCAAAAATATTCAGACTCATGATGCTGCTTTCAGTAGGACTATCTTCCTTTTCCATTGTAGTTAGGGAAAATTGATGTTTCTCGCCTTCTATTCCAAGCTGTTTGATTATCTCATCTGTACAGAAGGTTGCATTTGAGCCAGAGTCTTGCAAAGCCATTGTATCAACAAATTTCTGACCATCAGGAGACTTGATCCTTACGGCCAATATTGGTAAGCTAATAGCTGAGGAATTTGTGTTGATAAGACCATTTATAATTGCAGGCTGTTCTTGATGTAGTACTGTTGAGTGTCGTTTATCACACTTCTTGCACATGTTCTTTTGTCGACATTGTTTTGCTCTGTGCCGTGGGTATAGACAATTGAAACATAACAGTTTTGACTTGACAAACAGTTGTCTTTCTTCAAGAGTTTTCTTCATTAGTTCTTTGCATTCGGCTACATGGTGACAACCTTTACAAAGGAGACAGAACCCATTTGGTTTGTACTCAGAGTGTTGAGGACTCTCTTGTTGGGAAAAGACATGATGATTAGACTCGTAATTACTATCAGCATGAGTAGCAAAACTTATTCCCCTTTGTTTACTTGTATACAGCATTTTCTTTTCAACTTCTGATTTTCTTTTATCACTGATATCGCCAAATACTGGATGGTTGGCAATTCTTGATTCTCTGTCAACAAAGTCAACAATATCTTCTAACTTGATTTCTCTGTCAAACTTTACAATTATGTTATCAACATTGCTTCGCCATCTTTTTCGTGTGTCATATGGTAAACGTGCTATGATTCGCCTTAGGCTGTCTGGATTTTCAATTTGTGACAGGTAGCCTATGTCCTTCAAGACATTTCGACATGTTGTTAAACAAACAGATAAGTTTTGTAAGGCAGCACTATCTTCTGATCTGATAGCTGGTCCTCTGGTTAGTCTTTCAACATAAGCTGTAGCTATCTTATAGTTCTGACCAAAGCGTTGTTTAAGGAGTTTCTTTGCTGCTTGATAACCTTCACCTTCCTTCATTGACAAACAACTCTGCATGAGTTCCTTAACTTCGCCACTTGTATACTGAACAAGGTAGTAAAGCCTGCTACTTTCACTATTTGTCCTTTCTTCTATAAGGTTCTCAAATGCTCTTATGAAGTGGGTGTATTCTAATGGGTTTCCACTGAATATTGGTACTTCATGTGAAGGCAGTTTTAAGGCCAGAGAATTGCTGTGTTGATTTGTTATCAGATTGTCCAGAAACTCTTTCAATACATCAGTTGATGTTGCTGGGGCTACTTGTATACCACTACATGTATTTGTTGGTGGAGAATTATTACCAGTTTTTTGTAAATCATAGCTTGCTGAGGTTGAATTATCACCAGCTTGTTGCAGAGAGACTTTATTACTTGAAGGGCTTAATGATGGGCTTGGTACAACCAGGGATTGATTTTCTTGAGCCTGAGCCTGTGCATAAATCCTTTCGACAACTGTCGCTTGTTCTAGTTGTGATTTTATCTTGAGAAATTCTTCTTCCCTTTTAAGTCTATTCTCTTCTTCTTCTCTTCTATGTTTCATGCGTAACTCTTCAATTTCTCTTTGAAGTTGACCTTGAAATCTTCTTTCAGCTATTTCTTGTTCGGCCTTTAGAGCTTCCATCTGGACTTCTATTGCCTTTCTTTTAGCTGTTTCTTCTAATAACCTCTTTTTAACTTGACTGGAGGTACTTGAAGCTTTACTTTTATTTGACCCATTAGATGCTTGAGAATTAACTTGGCTTATTGAATCTTCTGGTCGCACAGACTGATCCAGTAGGATATCTTGATTTCTTGTCATTCCATACTGGTTACCAGATCTTGTTTTCAAAACCTGAAGATTTTCTTGAGCTGCGGCTTGTGCAGCATTCTTATTGCTTTCTATTTCTTGCGTAGTCTCCTCACTTAGTTTCTTTTCTTGGTGTTGGGTGCTCATTTGGGAGTGTTCATATCTTTTCTTCTTAGTGAAATTCTTGTGTTTAAACTTATGTAGCTGCCGCTTTCGTTGCTACGAGAATATGGCCTTGACGTTTAGGAATTGGTGTTAACACGTAACAACATAATGTTCTTTTATAAAGACGTATAATTCAATGATTCGAAATAATAATACATGATTGATTGGTGATGTATGATGATAACATTACATTACCGGTACAATTACGTTGCGATTAGGTTTCTGAAATATACAAAAAGCAATCTTAAGGAAAATGTATAAATTCAATGACTAATTATGTCTCTTAATTTGCTTATACAGGGCCTTAGAAAACGAGGCCAAACCGGGCATGGTCTGCAGCCAAGTTCTATTTGACAACTTGGGGGATTTACGATGTGCCAGTATGCATGAAACAAAACCAGACAGCAACCCACATGTGCAAAGTAAATTACAAATTGTAGTTACTAAAATAAAATGATACTTCTCTACTTATTAATTATTTACTTACAAACACATTAAGCATTCCTACAACTTGATCGAACAACCAAAAAGCACGAGGTCCCTACTTCCCCTCTTGATATCGAGGCTAATTGGAATTTACAATAATTGGAGTTACCTCCCCTTAGCCGCTTGTCACAGGACGGACTGATTAAATAGTTATCAAACAATAATAGATCTAATATGTACCACCATAAGTATATAATCTATAAGTATATAATCGCGACCATTTTCACAAACTGGAAGTATTATTCGTTACCACTTACGGGTAACTGATTGTGGATTGTGATGGACATTACTCGATATTCACGTCCATGCGTGCACATGACGATTCATTATCGTCATCAACGTCATTAGTATCGACATTAATTTCGTCGAAAACGTGGGGGATTTCTCCATCGCCATGAATCAATGTTTCGGGGAGAAACACTCGTTCCAACCACATCGCCACATCCTCACCACATTGTTGGCTCGACAACAATGGAGCTTGAGGGACTTTGCACGGGTCTACTATGCGTCCTTTCTTATAATTTGCCCAGAAAATATTGTATCGAGTCTGATCCACATTATGAGTTGAACCTTTTTTGGGGAACGCACGTTCAATGCCTTGAGTAAAATTGTTTGCGTTTTCTACGGCCAGCCTCGCCTTACGAATGTAGATCAGACTCGATACAATATTTTCTGGGCAAATTATGAGAAAGGACGCATAGTAGACCTGACCTTGCTTCGAGCCAACGATGTGGTGAGGATGTGGCGATGTGCGTCTTCGCCAAGGCTTGCACTGGAGTCACGAACAACACTATATGGTTGGAACGAGAGTTTCTCCCCGAAATGTTGATTCATGACGATGGAGAAATCCCCCACGTTTTCGACGGAATTAATGTCGATACTAATGACGTTGATGACGATAATGAATCGGATGAGGAGTCATGTGCACGCATGGACGTGAATATCGAGTAATGTCCATCACAATCCAGAATCAGTTACCCGGAAGTGGTAACGAATAATATTTCCAGATTGCGAACATGTTCGCGATTATATACTTAAAGATTATATATACTTATTGTGTGACATATCACTCGTTTAACATAATCGTTAATTTTGGATGAAATTACTTCGCCAGACCATACAGAATTGTACTGCATATTGAAAATAACATTAGTTTTGCCCCTAATCTCAGTGCATCCTTATTTCGTGCTAATTTGACCTCGGTAACCTTTTGTCCTTTCCAATTACGTCAACAAGTATAAACTTTCGTCCATTCCTTCTTTAAATAAATTCAAAAATAGTTTGATGAACACCAAATGTAAATGTATAATCAATTTAAAATAATATCCATACTAGAGTATTAAATTACGCAATCAAATACTAAATACCCAAAAATGAAACTAAACACCTATTGGGAACTTATGTGTATATAGCCTTGTATTAGATATTGAAAATGTTGTATATACATGTTTATTTTATTTTATTAATTTATTTATTTTATTTAATTTTTTGTTTGTTTAATGTTTTATTTTCTATTATAATTATGTTCCTTGTGGAATAATCTCCATATTTATTCAATGTACCTATGTTTAGATATTTAGAAACTTACCTGTCCCCTGCTTACATGGAATCGACTACAATGTTAAATACAATTCTCTTCTACACAGTTACTCAGATCACTAACCGATGGTTATATCATACTGATTCACTCATCATTCCTCATCCTGCAAACAGGTAGCCATCTACTTTGAGAGTAGGTGGAGCCTAAGTGTAATGTGATCGATCAATCGATCAGGTGGCCGAATGCGCATTTCAATGGATCAATCTAATATCGATTTGTGATATAGTATAGCGACAATGCAGTAGACTGTGATTTGTGGAGCTTGGTCGAATGACTGTGAAGCGTACGCGTGTAGAAAAAGGTGTCGGGGGTAGGTGGAAATTTCGAAGCATACCTGGACTATTAGGTCCCCTAGACATCATGTTCCATCAGACACAATGACAAAGTATAAATCGTACTGTAGGGGGTCTAACAGGAGGGTTAAAGGAGCTAAATCGCTAACATTTGGGACCTAGAAATTGGCACAAGTGGGTCGCAACACATATATATATATAGCAGAAATGGGATTTAACGTCCACTCAACACAACCAGGTCATTTCGGGACTAACATATGGTTTCAATTTTATTTCACTAACTCACTTGCGCGTAGGGGTCTTTAGTCGTGGGGGGCTCGAAACCACATCAGGGCTCGAAACCACAGCCGCAAGCCAGAGGTCATCCCACTAGGCCATCCCAACCCCCCGCAACGCATATAATACTATAATGTGAATGTATATAAACTGATTTACATTCAATTGTTTCCGTTTTTACTCTAATTTCAAATCAGGTATGTTCGGCGAAATAAGCCAGCAGTCTACACCAAACGCAAATTTCTAGCGTCTGGTTATTCCACTTTACATACACCGTTTGATTTGCTGCAATGTGTTTATCCTCGTCCCTCGAGTCTCTTGTTAAAACTGGGGCTGAAATGCATGTTTATTTTGTCTTAAATATCCCCCCATCTTTTTTCCGATAAGATCAAAGCATCAATGTTGATTTAAATTGACAAATAATTCGTGTTTTCATTGTTGAAGATTTTGGATGATATTGAGTTAGAGACTTAGCTTCTTCAACAATACCGAAATATATAATAAATAAATAATAAATAGCTTGAACAACCATGTGTAGCAGATATATGTTGTCCGCTACTACTATTCAAAAAAAGTAGGGGATAATACTAAAATATGCAAATGACTACGAAAAAAGTCACTATAGAACCTAACAGAAGAAACATTTCCAGTTACATGTGACGCCCAAACGCACCAATAGCTACCGCATGGAATGCAGGTGATGCTTGGGATCATCATGGGGGTCCAACCCAAGATTTGCACGACTCTGACTTTGAATGTTACAGTCATTGTGGCATTGAATTCCAGGGTGGAAACATCAGTTTAATTGTTTTAGTGACCAGAAAACAAATTTTGATATGCGTCGGCTTACCCAATATGAAAGGTTACGTGCCCTTGGCATGCTACAGATCGGCACAACACAGGCGGTTGTGGCGCGGACGATGAATGTTTCTCAGCCTGTCATAAGCAGGCTATGGTCCAGATACCATGATACACAATCTGTACAGGACAGACCACGCTCAGGTCGACCAAGGGCGACAACTCAAGCCCAGGATCGATTTATCCGTACCTTGGCCTTGAGAAATCGTGTCATCACAACAAATCAGATCAGCGCTCGTCTTCAAACAGACACTGGTGTGAGAGTGAGTGGCCAGACGATTCGGAATCGACTGCATAGGGGTCACCTTCGCGCCCGACGTCCTCGCGTGATCCCTTGTTTGAGAGATCATCACATTCAGGCAAGACGTCGTTGGTGTAGGGATCGTCAACACTGAGATAATCGACGCTGGAGCTATGTGATGCTTTCGGATGAGTCAAGGTTCACTGTTGATTTTTTGGACAGACGTAGGAGGGTGTGGCGTCGTCGAAACGAGCGCTTCCAAGACGTTAACGTCATCAGACATGATCGATTTGGGGGTGGTTCTGTTATGGTGTGGGGAGGCATCACTGTTGCTGGAAGAACGGCTTTACATGTTGTTGCAGGGCGTGTTACAGGCCAGTACTACCGGGACAACATCTTGGCAGTCCATGTTGTGCCGTTCGCACGACGTCATGGCCGCCGTTTCATCTTCCAGGATGACAACGCAAGATGTCACAGGGCCAGGATCGTTACAGGTTACCTCCAACAACAGAACATCACCACATTACCTTGGCCAGCACTGAGTCCTGACCTCTCCCCCATCGAGCATGTCTGGGACTTGCTTGGGCAGAGGTTACGTCAACGTCAACAACGTCCTACCAATGTCCAAGAACCTGCTGCTGCGTTGCAACAGGAATGGGACAATCTGGACCAAAATGACCTTAGACGTCTCATTAGGAGTATGCTTGTTTGGCAAACAGAGGAGGATTTACCCGTTACTGACTTAGTTGTGATGCTGTGGTAACTTTGCTGTTTGACCCCGGATATCATTTTACCCTTGTAATGGCCAGTCTGTGCCTTACTTAGTCTAACGATCATTTGGAATAAATCGATGAATGTGAACTTCATTTCATTTTGTCATTTGTTTCTTCGTCAGTTTCATTAGGTGACTTTAATAACACTTAAAAATCAAATATCCCCTACTTTTTTTGAATAGTATATCATTCGAATTTATCAGCAAGGACATTGTCCTTTGCTCACTCTCCAATCACATTGAAGGGGAATAATCACCCGATATGGTTGCTACGTCTGCTTTATATCCTCAATTTAGGGATTCTATATCAAGTATATCAATAATCAGTACATTTATATGTGGTCGTTGGCAACGGTCTTCGGATCTTGCATATACAAATATGTAACAATATGAGGGTACCTTAGTACTAAGAGGGGTGTCCTGCTTAAAGAGCACATAAAACGAGAAAACTAAATTGATTGAACTTATAGACATTGGTTACTATATGCATTTTACGGCAGTTTAACATCAATCTGATGAAAATTAATTAAGATATCGTCACCCAAAGTCGCAAATATAGACCTCCCTTAAAAACGACTTGGCCACTTATCGAAAACACTCTTAATCCCCTCAGACGCCAGTGACATCACAGTGACCGAATGCATATTCGGAATGTTTATTCCTTAATTACCTATATACACCCAGCGTGTGTATTCATTAACGCCTGACTGGTTCCTTAATCCCCTTATTAAAATAAAACAATTGACTACGGAATAATGTGTTTTGTAATTTATAATTTGTTTTATAAAGACAGTTGTTGTAGCCATATTCCCCATGTCTTTTTAATCAGAATAAGCCGACCGTAAGTCAACAATAATTGGCTTCTGATTGAAACAATATTCGTGTGAAATTATATCGCCGGCGCTACGGACATCTTTGGACTGGGTGTAAAAATCCACCAGACCGACGCCCGGGGCTACCAAAAATAACTTACGGGCTAGTGACCTATTTTTCCGTACTAGCCCTGGGCTAGTGCCATTTGCGACGATATAGATAAATAAACTGTAAAACATCCCACATTTATTTCTCAAAATCCACGGAAAAGTCAGTCATAGCAATAGCTTGTCTGTAGTAAAACTTAGAACTGTATGGACATTTTTTGTACTACTCCTATCCATTCATTCTTGACATTTCATTTCTCCATCTTGCACGCTTTGACAGGTCACGTATAAACCAGTTGAAATCAGGTGGATTTAAAAACTTTAGGTTAGTTCTGACATAAATATTTGAAAGCATACCTTTGCATTTTTAAACACAACATAATTTGGATTATTTAACATGTCAAGTATCTGCAAAGAATTTACTACACGTGTTCATTACAGACACGCCATGCCGAAGGGTTCCAGTACGTGACCAGTGTGTCGTCAACTTTGACCCTATCGACACGCAGCATGGCACTGGGGTAATAATATAAACAATTTTACTATCCTGTCTATTTCACTATTATATCAGCAAATCAAACTGATTTGTTTCGTTTTAAGATTCTTTACAGAGTGACCAGGTAAATAAATACGGCAAAACAATTAATTTGTCAATTAGTCGAGGCGTTCTCGTGTTTTGCGTAAACCAATCTTCGAGCGGGAATTCAAGGACGTTAATTTAACGAGATATATTACAAATGACATGTGCAATATGAAGTATTTATACGGTCTTTAGTGACAGAAAACATTGCCGTGGCTACCATTCCTGGATTTGAAGGTCAGATATGATATGAAATGAATATCAATTTGTAGGGTTTTTTCTTACCGTTTCACCAGTGCAACCGAATCGTGGCCGGTTAACTGTATAGCCCTTTACCTTGTCGATATATGGACTAGTGGATATTAATGCCGGACTAGTGCTTGAATGTAGACTACTTGCCCTGGGCTAGTGGATTCATAAAAATGTTACGCCCCTGCTTTGAAGTCGATAGAAATAATCAATTGTCGGATTTTAAGAAACCTAATGGTTTAAAAAAATAATGACATAACCTTAGATCATCAACATTTGTGTTATTGATCATTTTATCACACACCGAGAGAATGGAGGCAGAATATTTAGAGTTATCCTGTATAGATCTCAAGACGAGAAAGGTCGGCTTTTGAAAATGCTTTGACTTATACAGTATAGTGATATGTAGCTTGCGTGTAAATGATTAGGAGTTAATGATTAATTGGACCGACAAATACACACGTGTCAACTTTTGGTGTGTATATACAGTGATATATTGCACAGGCAGTGATATATTGTATAGATAATGTGTATACTATGTGTAATGCCTGTGACGTCACCAGCCAATCAACCAGATTAAGGTCGTAATTGAAAATTTGAAAACCGTTTTTGGCTGTCGCATCGCTAATATCTGAATTAATTGTAATCAGATTGGAGTGAACTTGCCGTAAAATGGATGTTTACCTACATCATGTATGACGAAAACTAGGGTAATGAAGTAGCTTGCATTATTCTACTACTATTATTAGACTAACTCGCAGACAGGTATGTCAGTATCCATTTCTGGAAAGTAGGGTGCTATATCGCCCAATGTTCACGTGCACAGATTAGTACAATTAACTAGAATAGTGTTGATGTAAAACGGTGCCTTTACGAAACACTTACCCATAAATGGTAATTGTCCCGCCCTACTAGATGACGCATTAGACTTTCTTTATAGGATTTAACCTCAGACAACATTTGAGAGATCCACGGGGAAGTACAAACCGGGAGCTGCCCCGGCTTACAGGCCGGACGCAGACTTCATAGGCTTTAATCGTTGTTAGCGTTTTAAATACCTAAAGTACAATAGCTGTGTCGATGTTGTAGAATATATTATTGTAACATATAAAGATGTATCCAGGGTACAGAAAAGAGTTTGAAGTCTTATTTATCACGTCAAGCCCTACCTTGACACATGACAGTGTGACACAGAAGATTTGGCCGTACGGACACACAGTACGTGTCGCTAGAGTGTCACAGTCGTCGATTTGGTACCGCGACACAGGATAGTGTCACAGTCCCACAACGTGAAGTCCGAAGAAAAGCCCTAGACGTCATTGTCACATCTGTGACACCGTAGTGTCACAAATAAACTTATCACATTGAGCTTTCTTGAGAAATTGGCAAATCTCATATTGGTCGAACATTTGCTTTGTTTCGCTGTCACGTTGGTCATAATATTTTAACTTACATGTTCACCTTAAAACTCAACCAGAATGTGACCACTGTCTTGTGTGTTCGATACCTGCATTAGCCGAGAAAGTTCATCCAGATTTTCAGGCGTGTTTCCCCTTGTCGGTGATGCAGAATTGAGGGCCTGACAAGGACAACTGTCTAGTCGTTCGAATGGTACGAAAAACTGGGTCCCGTGTAACATTGAGATGCACGTTAAAGATCCCTTGACAGTTGAAATTGAATATAAGAGTTGACCATAGTGCCGCTGACTGGGCAAAATTTCCCTCGTAACACACTGTATGGCGTATGCCCGTCTTCATTAATCAAGTTTAGGAGCAGAATAGTAGGATGTTAAACCCCATTTCATTTCATTTTTAATTCAATCGCCGCTGTCTTGTTCCTTTCACAGGACATCAAGCATCTCAACTATATACCAAATAGCCGTATCTACTTCTTCACGGGGTTGTGATGAAATTCGGATCGATGTTCCGGAAGATCTCGTCCACCGCTAGAAAGATTATAAAAACGAGATTTGATGGGTGGTTATTTACAGCATGTTTCCAACACACATTTAATTAATCAGTTTTCTAAAACGATCTGAAAAGATCATAATTAAGGATGCCTGCGCAGCGGATTCACATAAAAAAGCTCTTTATTCTTCTTCTTTTTTTTTTGGATATAGGCGAATGTCGAAAAATGAGGTATTCGTTTATGGTTATCGATATTCAGACTTGAATCTCTTGGTAAATATGGGCGTATCTTGCCTGGAAACCGGTGGTTCATCACATGTTACTTGATTCAGAAAGCATTGAAAGATGTTTGACTAAATTCAACACCAGCTGAACTGTCAACACGAGCTTACGTGTTAAACGTATTAAACGTGGATTATATTATATGTAATATACAATTATATTTATCTTTTACACGTGCAGCATTTAACTTTTAATAATGTTTTGAATACAAAGAAAATCGGTTCAATAAAATCAATATGTCAGTTGTTAATTGTAATCGCTTTATCTATCTTACGTTTAATTCAAATTGTATTTTTACCAAGACAAGTAAATATTTATAATCTAACTTAATTATCCACTTAGGCGTATTATCTAAAAGAACTGTGGTTTCTCGCATGTATAGAAATTAATATTTTATCAATGAAAAAACAATATTTTATTCGCTGAATCGGGAGCCTAATATTATTTAGGGTCGATGTATTTCCTGTTCCACAAAATCTTTTTGGTAGATTATTATAATAAAAATGATTATTTTTATATTCGACAATGGCCATTTTTAATACTGCTTAAAAGTACATTATGGAAGATTAAATAAAAAAGCTGGTACATTGTGTTTGTTTTTTGTTTTGGACCAAGGGTACAGTGGTATTGAACAACTAAAAAGCTATTTTAGGTTGTTCAAATTTCAGCTAATCGAGCCTAGCTGTGGTCTGGAAATTAGATAACTCTTGCCAGGGATACTCCACCACTACAAATGTCTTTCAATTAAATAGCTGTGCAAAGGAAACCCCACCACTAGAATCTCCGTCCGAGTGTTTTGCGTAACACCTGAAGATTTACGGCAATCTCGTTCCCAGAGGCAGCCGCGGAGCCGAAGGCCGCTGGCGCATTAGACCGTCCATTTTTTCCAAACCTAAGCCCTGTCTTTTGGGGTTAGATTTCTTGACAACTAGAGGTCGGCTCGTCGTTTCGTTTGTTGTAAAATGATCCTTGAGTCAAAGTCGAGAACACGAGAACACGAGAAGTCGAGGGCGAGAACACGAGAACACGAGAAGTCGAGGGAGCGAGAAGTCGAGGGCGAGGGAGCGAGAGAGCGAGAAGACGAGGAAACAGCTAGGGCGAGAATACGAGGATCTCGCCCCGAGAACACGAGATTACTTTCACCTCGACTTCTCGTGTTCTCGTCCCTCGACTTCTCGCTCCCTCGTGTTCTCGCCTTTGAAAAACCTCGTGTTCTCGCTCCCTCGCCCTCGACTTCTCGCTCCCTCGACTTCTCGCCCTCGACTTCTCGTGTTCTCGTGTTCTCGCCTTTGAAAAACCTCGATTCCTGCTCCCTCGCTCCCTCGCCTTTGGGTCAATCTCGTCCTCTCGTGTTCTCGCTCCCTCGCTTCGTCACATCTCGTCTTCTCGTGTTCTCGCCTCGGAAGTGCAAGTATTAATTTTCGTGCGCAACAAATAATCTTTCAACAATACCGGCATCTATCAAAATGCAAATTTCATTTGATCAATTTCGGCATATGAAATTTACGTTTGTCCAGATTTTTGATTAACTATTTGTTACACACGAAATTAACTTATTATAGGATAAAAAAAATTGAAAAAAAGGGAAAGTTTTGAGTGTAATTATTAAACAATGCATCTTGGTCGTATAGTCGGAAGTATAAACAATTAAAATGGCGAATTATACATCAATGGACATGTTTCGGAATGGGGTTCATCCAACACGTAGGCCTACATTTTTGTCACTGGTTATAAAGTCGCAAAACTTGTATTTTAATTGTTTAATCTCATTTTTATATTAATCATGTTTTACATTTTAGTCAAAACGTGTGTTTTTGAGCCACGAGCAGACATTTGATTTTCCTATCGATGCTTATTATTATTACAGGTGATGAGCTCATTCGTGAATATTTTTTTGGCGGATACACCAATATTGAAGTCTCTATATTATTATTTCTAAGACACACTATATCAATAAGGTAGGCCTTTCTTGGTGTGATTGTGTGGTATGGTGTGTGTCATTGATTTTATGGAAATTTATAATGAATATTGAATCACAAAAGCAAAGAAATATGTTCTTCTAGAAAATGTCTAAAATCATGTATTTTCGTTTGTTTATTATTAATTCAGTGAAAGGCAAATAAGAAGAATTCTTAAAAAATATGGTCATAGGCGAAGAGGTGGAAATGACGAAGAGTCTATAACAGCTGCTATAAGAGTAGGTGTGAAGCCTACGTAATAGGCTAAATTTTTCCCTCCAAAACCTTACATATCTTGTGAAGAAATGACCCCGGTTTACAGAAAGTGGGAATAACGAGAATCAACAGCAATATCCCACACCCCACGGTACAGTCTGTAGTTACTGTTATATAATCACTAGGGTCGTATTAAGGGTAGGGGAGAGCGGAGCACAGTGGGCATGATTTCTTTTTTTTAGTAAATTGACCAGAAGTGAAATCCTACAGAGAATCAAACTATGTACTCAGTTGAAGCCAGTCATATGTTTGATTTAATAGTGCTGTTAAAAAGTTAATAAATTGAAACTATTTCTGTGTAGATCATTGTAAAACCAAATTTTTTTTTGACCCAATGTGCCCCGTATGTGGGGTACACTGGGTCACACTATGGGACACAGTTGGCCATCAAGTATGTTTCTTAAAAACACTGAGCCCCGCTCTCCCCTACTTTAGACTTATGGTCGCTTACCAAAGAAGTACCCAATTTTGGGAACAAAATGACAATACATAGTCATAAGACAGTTATTATGTAGCACGTTGCGTTTTTCGATCGCTTTTGCAATGAAAATATTAACAACAGAGTTTTTAGACAATGATTGAGATATCCATGGCGATTTTAGTTGTGTCAGATAGCTAAGACTATTCAACATTTGCTGATATTTTCAATGGTATCTTTAGAAAATTTAGTCGACCCCCCAGCCAGATCTGTAGGCCTAAATATTTTTAAAGGGCTTGCGTTATAGCCTTATTAGCCTAATGGTTAACCCTGCCTTGATAATGACCAATGCTTTAGATATAGGCTTCTAAATCCACCGGGGGGGGGGGGTGGGTGGGATGGCCTAGTGGTCTAGAGTGCCGCGCTTCGACCTCTAGCTGGCCGGTCACCTCTGGCTTGCGGCTGTGGTTTCGATCCCTGGTGTGAGCGTATGTGGCATGGAGATAGGGGCGCCTTCTCAACCTCGTGGGTTTCCTCCGGGCACTCCGGTTTCCTCCCACTGCTAAAGACCCCTACGCGCAAGCGAATTATTGAAATTAAATTGAAACCATATGTTAGTCCTGAAATGACCTAGTTTGTTTCGAGTGTACGTTAAACCCCATTTCTCTCTCTCTCTCTAAATCCAACCACTTTAATGGTTTGGCATGGAAATGAAAAAAAATTTCTTTTATTTCAGGAGGAATTGACTGGAAGTGGACGGTGCCTTGGTTACAGGGCTTTAGCGAAAAGACTCCTGTCAAAACATGGCCTACGTGTTGCTAGGTATTTCTATCATGTTCTGCAATCCAACTGCGTGTTAATGAAACTTGGCATTCTTGAACTTAGTAGTGTCTTAATCATAAAATGAAGGTCAAGCAGAGTTAGGCAATTTCATCGAAAGTTGATTACATTTGTCGCAAACATTTGAAAGCAGCCTCACCCCTACAGATTTGAACTGATAACAATAACACTTGGTATACATGTCCTCAAACGAAATAAATTTAAATGTTAAACTATTTAACTTTTACATTCCAGTGTATAACTTGTTTCGCAACTTCCTGGACAGCATAGTACTTAAAAGCTTGACCACATTGCCAGCTCTAGTTAGTATCACCAGGAAACAATTCAGTAAGCATGTGATTCAGGTAGTCCCTGACAATTCACGGCTGCTTTTGAAAGAGTGGAGGGCTATGTGCCCCGCCCCCCTCCCCCCCCCCGCACCACTACACACACACACAAAAAGTCCTTTATGATAGCATTTACTTACATCGGTGCATACATTGTTTCTTGTGTGTGTGTGAAATAGCTTTATTTAAAGTGATATTGCAGACAATTACATGTTATATTATGAAAAATGAAATATTTCTGAGTGGAATGTGGAAGGATTGATAAAATATCTATTTTGTTTCTAGTAATACGCTTATATTACTTACAGGGACAAGGTTTACACTTTATTAAAGTTAATGGACCCCGAAGGGGTGAACCTTCGCAAGAAACACCAACTGTCAAGGAGAATATATGTCAACAAAGGTCCAAACTATTTAATCCACATAGATGGGTATGACAAGTTGAAGGCCTATGGCTTTGCGATACATGGTGGAATATGTGGGTAAGAAAAACTGCATTATAATATGACTTCTTTGATAGGCACTTATAGTTATGGAACATATTAACACAAGGTACAATTTTATGGATGCTTAGTATTAAACTCAATAATTATGATTCCATGAAATTGTAGCTAGTGTTATTATGATATGCCCTTTTATCCTAATGAAACCACCTGCCAGAATTAAATAAAGTTTACTTAATAGATTATTATTAGTTTTTATTTTAATGTTATATTTCTCTGTGTCCTCAGATTTCCTCGCACTGCTAAAGATCTCTCCGCACAAGGAAATTATTGAAATGAAATTGAAAATTATTATGTTAGTCCCGAAATGATTTAGTTTGTGTTGAATGGACGATAAACCATATTTTTCTGTCGCTCTATTATTATTATACAACATTTATATAGAGCTATATTTCACATGAGTGTTCAGGTGCGCTACAATAAATGTAGAAAATATAAATCTATAAAATCAGTAAAAAATAAATAATATCTATAGAAAGATTAATTGGACTTAAAAGCTAATTTACAGAAAACTGTAGAGCTAACAAGAAGCAACCAGGAGCGCTTCGCCTGCGCTTTTATTAGTTAGGGTTTCACACTGCGTAGCTTGTGTGAAACACTATTGTTTTTGTTAAAATTATTATTCTTCTTCTTATTATTATTATTAGGGTTTCACACTGCGAAGCTTGTGTGAAACACTATTGTTTTTGTTAAAATTATTATTCTTATTATTATTATTCTTCTTTTGTTTTGAGTAGATCTCAGCAACTGCTTGTCGCATCGTTACGATTTCTTCAGTTTTACCGGGAAAGTGGGTGTGACTTAGAGGATAAAGCTATTTTGAACGTTCTGCGACAATGCGAAATGTCCGAAATCACCGAAGTTATCGTTTTTTAAAATATTGCAGTAATTTTAACAATAATCATGGGATTTTAACTTTCGATACATTTTGGCATAGCCGAAGACATGGCACATAGCTACGCTACTTTCGATTTTTGATTTTCGGCAAATCTTCGAAGATATTAGGCGCCAAATTTTGAAAATTTAAAATTTTTCAAAAAACTTTTTTATTTATGAATATTTTTTAGTCGTGTTGTACACAGAATTAAAGAGTCATCTGACTTGCGCAAAAATGTTAAAATTTTTTGTCTCAGTAATTTTCCTTGGCCGCCATTGGCTAATTCAGTTTTTCAATCCTAGATTATTTTTTTATTGTTCGATTTGTATAAAACAAAGTTCAAATGCTTCGTTGTCTCAATTGTCATTTTTTTTGTTACCAATAGTGTTATCTGTCGGCACCGGAAGTGGCATAATTTTACCAAAAACTACAATTTTGACAGTTATTTTCCTTCTTCGAAAACAAATATTATTTTTTTGAAAAATTATGTGACTCAAAGAGTGTGTCCTTTCAAGGCGCAAAAAATGGCGGAAGCAGTTTTTTTAATTTCTATTTCATTTTCTAGCAAATTGGACTAAGAGGTGAAAAAAGGCGTAAAATTGGCCTATTTACAACCCATTCAGGCTTTTCAGATTTTAAAATATTTTTACATAACTCTTATAGACTTGTAGCTATAATCAATACGAAGAGAATGTATGTGAAAATTAGTTTGTAATATAAGCAGTTGCCAAGAAATGGGCAGTTCTTCATAAGTCACTGTTTTCTTTATTTTGCGTGTAATAAAGTCAATTATTATTGGATTTTTATAAAAGTGACATCATTTGATTCAAAAAGCATGTAGCGTCATATCAAGTTGATTACAATTTAAAATTGACACCGGAAGTGACGTCATTTTGTCAAAAACTGCATTTTAAACTTTTTAAATCAATGATTTATTCAACCAAGAATTACTTAATATGTATTAATAATTTTAACTTTTGGTTTAAATTCACATATAAACACAACTCATGTGGTCATATAGATATCATAAAATTGTTTCTAACTTGTTCGGTTGCCGAGAAATAGACGGTTTTCCACAGGTCACTTTTGAAGGATTTGGGGCCATAAAAGAGTCAATTATTATTCGATTTTCACAAACGTTACACCATGTTATACCTAATGCCATTTGGGATTTCATAGAAGTAATGTAAGATTTTCATTATCACCGGAAGTAATGTCATTTTGGCAAAAACTGTATTTTTAGCCTTCAAAACAGATATTTTATTCAAATGAGTCTGTTTTGAAATCTTTTTCAAATTATGGTATTTGATGTCAATCAACAAATAGAATGAAGCCATACAATCATACAGATACCACAAAATGGTTTCTAACTTGTACGGTTGCCGAGAAATAGCCGATTTTCTACAAGTCACTTTTCAAGTTTTTTGGTCTTTAAAAGTGGCAATTATTATTCGATTTACATAAAATTTTCACTGTATGATATCGTATGCCATTTCTGATTTCATAAGACTAATTGAACATTTTCATTAACACAGGAAGTAATTTAATTTTGTCAAGATCATTTACAAGTAACAAATGTATAAAATGACTTGATATTGCTGGATTGATTGGTTGATTCTGCGTCCATTTTATTTGTGTGCAATGTTAATTTGGAAACCTGTTTAGTGGTTTCGTTGGTACCGGAAGTGACATATGTTCAAGGGTAACTTGGCACCGGAAGTGACATGTTTAAGAGTAACTTGGCACCAGTGAAACCCGTCATTCCTGCATGCAGGTCTAGTTATTATTATTATTATTATTATTATTATTCAGATTCCAATTTGAATAGATCTCAGCAACTACGTGTCGCATCGTTACGATTTCTTCGGTTTTACTGGGAAAGTGGGTGTGACTTAGAGGATAAAGCTATTTTGAACGTTCTGCGACAATGCGAAATGTCCGAAATCATCGAAGTTATCGTTTTTGAAAATATTGCAGTAATTTTAACAATAATCATTGGATTTTAACTTTCGATACATTTTGGCATAGCCGGAGACAGGGCACATAGCTACGCTACTTTCGATTTTTGATTTTCGGCAAATCTTCGAAGATATTAGGCGCCAAATTTCGAAAATTTAAAATTTTACAAAAAACTTTTTTATTTATGAATATTTTTTAGTCGTGTTGTGCACAGAATTAAAGAGTCGTCTGACTAGCGCAAAAATGTTAAAAAAATTTGTCGCCGTAATTTTCCTTGGCCGCCATTGGCTAATTCACTTTTTCAGTCCTAGATTAAATTTTTATTGTTCGATTTGTATAAAACAAAGTTCATATGCTTCGTTGTCTCAATTGTCATTTTTTTTATTACCAAAAGTGTTATCTGTCGGCACCGGAAGTGGCATAATTTTACCAAAAACTACAATTTTGACGGTTAGTTTCCTTCTTCTTAAACAAATATTATTTTTTGGAAAAATTATATGACTCAAAGAGTGTGTCCTTTCAAGGCGCAAAAAATGGCGGAAGCAGTTTTTTTAATTTCTATTTCATTTTCTAGCAAATTGGATTAAGAGGTGAAAAAAGGCGTAAAATTGACCTATTTACAACCCATTCAGGCTTTTCAGATTTTAAAATATTTTTACTTAACTTTTATAAACCTGTAACTATAATCCATACGAAGAGAATGTATGTTAAAATTAGTTTCTAAAATAAGCAGTTGCCGAGAAATGGGCAGTTTTGCATAAGTCACTGTTTTTGTAATTTTGCCTGTAAAATAGTCAATTATTAATGGATATTCACAAACGTGACATCATTTGATTCAAAAAGCAAGTCTGCGTCATATCATGATGATTACTATTTAAAATTGACACCGGAAGTGACGTCATTTAGTCAAAAACTCAATTTTTAATTTTTAAAATCGAGATTTTTTTCAACCAAGAATTATGTCACATATAATAATAAAATTAACTTTTGGTTTAAATTCACATATTAACAAAACTCATACGGTCAAAAACATATCATAAAATTGTTTCTAACTTGTTCGGTTGCCGAGATATAGGCGATTTTCTAAAAGTCACTTTTGAAGGTTTTTGGCCCATAAAAGTGTCAATTATTATTCGATTTTCATAAAATTTTCCCCCTTTGAAGCCTAATGTCATAGACGATGTTATAAAGCTAATTTAACGTTTTCATTATCACCGGAAGTAACGTCATTTTGGCAAAAACTGTATTTTAAGTCTTCAAAACCGATATTTTATTCAAATGAGTCTGATTTGTAAAGTTTATACAATTATAATATTTGATTCCAATCAACAAATAGATTAAACCCATACGGTCATATAAATACCAAAAAATGGTTTCTAACTTTCACGGTTGCCGAGAAATAGACGATTTTCTACACGTCACTTTTCAAGGTTTTTGGTCTATAAAAGTGGCAATTATTATTCGATTTACATAAAATTTTCACCATGTGATGCCTTATGCCATTTCTGATTTCATAAAACTAATGGGACATTTACATTATCACCGGAAGTACTGTAATTTTGTCAGGATCAATTACATGTAACAAATGTATAAAATGAAATGATATTGCTGGATTTGTTTTATTCTGTTTCCATTTTATTTGATATGTGCAATGCTTATGTGGAAACCTGTATATTGGTTTCATTGGTACCGGAAGTGACATATGTTCAAGAGTAACGTGGCACCGAAAGTGACACAAGTTCAAGTTCAAAGGTAACATGGCACCAGTGAAACCCGTCATTCCTGCATGCAGGTCTAGTTTTATTTACATTTGTTTGGACTACTCAATAATAAAACAAGTTTTATAAAGCTTTACCAAAAAGAGAATAATGTCAACTTGAAATAATGAACCTTACAGCTTCACTAATAAGTTTATTTTGCCTGTTTTCAGTTTCTGAGAGATTGAAAATATTGTTAACAGCTCAGCATATCACAATAAGTTGTATTACAGATTAAGATTAACTATTTTCAGATATTCTAGACGAATTTTATGGCTTCGTGTTGGTAGAACCAACAATGATCCAGAGGTGGTTGCAGGCTATTTTTTAGAATATTTGCTTGGAATTGAAGGTGAGAGTAGAAGCATAATGTGAAATTTCTCACGAAACATTGAAATGTGCATCGATACAGAGAGAGAGGGAGGCATAGAATGCGACACTTGTGGCTATTGTACTACGCTGTTGTTATTGTGTTCCCAAATATTGTAGCTTCCAGTTTTTTCGTATGGTATTATTGACGAGGGCGAACCACGTGGTATCTTAAGACATCTGTCCCTTTCAATGGCAAAATGATGCGTACATAATCGTAGGTTGTTAATCGCATATGATTATATTGCCCCCCGCCTTGCACGATGCTTTATGAAAGAACACACACACAAGAAACAATGTATGCACTGATGTAAGTAAATGCAATTAATTAATATGTCCCATCTATTTATTATAATCCCATATAATAATACCCATTTTAAACTTATAGGAGTTCCTCGATGTATTAGAGCCGATAAAGGCACAGAGAACAAAATAATTGAGAATATCCAGAAGTCACTAAGATGGTATCATGGAGATGACATGGCTGGTGAAAAAAGCTTTTTGTATGGACCATCACCGGCAAATCAGGTAATTTTCTTTTATTAAAAAAATTCAAACTTTAGAATACCAAATACATTTTCAATTTAGTCCCTTTTATTCGCCCTTTGTCTGTCCGCCTTTCCTCAGACAGTCTGGCATCCACATATGCGTGTTATGACCCATGGTCACTTTTTAAAATTTTGTGGTTGCTAAAGTTGTTATCCGATTCTCTTGAAATTTACGATCATTGATCACCCTTAATCAATCTGAACCTCTCTTGCGGACTCTTTACAAGCGTAAGTGATTAACCGATTGACTATAGTATTTATGTACATGAGATGAAGTGGCTGATAATTACTTTCAGAGTTATTGCCATTTATCCCTTCGAAGACTGGTTTCAGTGGGGTACATCCTTAATCTGCCCAATCTGCCACGCCTACAAAAATGTCAAAATTGACATCGAATCCATTCACTTGTTTTGAATTGTTTGTTTAATTGTGGTTTCTGAGTATGATGTCTTGTCCATATATTTGTTTTTATGTAAATTATGTGTGGTGTAGTCCCCCTGCAATTACTATATAAGTAATACAATCAGAAATAGTTTTGAAATGTTGCGATGCTATGTCTGAATCTTAAAATGCAAAATCTGACCACAAAAAATGGGGCCACACCACTAATTCGGATCTACACTAAAAACTTGTTGAGAAAAACTTTGTCTCATAAATTCACAGGTCGGGTGACGATTCCCCCTCCCCCTTTAACCACCGAACTAGTAGTGTCTTGTGAATGCTAACATTACCTTTGAAAGAATAAATAAATGTGACACCCTCTGTGGACTGCTCGGGTGAATTGTATGCTGTGGGTGTATGTTTCGTTGTCTAGCAATTTATCTTTGTTGAAGTTGTTACATGTTTAGTATATACCAATGATCGTCTCTTATAGCGGATAGAAAGATTCTGGCGGTCTGCAAAACAGGGTGGTTGTCAGTTCTGGATAGATTTATTTAAGGATTTAGAAGCTTCAGGAGAGATTAATACCGAAAATGGCCAAAACAAGTGTGTATACATCATTTCAACATTTTTAGATCCATATACTGTTATGTGGACATGTGTTGTCATCATAGTGACCACCACTCTAGCAAGTGATGATATGTGTGGTTATTTTGATATGATATTGGATGATGAATATTGACAATTTTATACAAAAGGGTTGTTTTGTTACCCCAAAATACTGTATGGAAATAAACTTTAAATTGAATCTGAATGAAATTTAAATATGCAATATGTAAGATTTAGATAAAGATCTCGTCTGTCTATAATAGTTTAAAAATAGATAATGCAAAATTTATATATCGAAAATGTCAGTCAAATTACTTTATTAGGAGCGAAATTATGAATGTTGGAAATTATTTTTCACAAAAGGTAGCACGGCTTTGATTGTCATACACAAGATAATACACAATGTCTCAATTATCAAACTATCACCTATTTCAGTTATTAGGTGTCACAGGTGTTCCAATCCAGCCAATATCTTAGGCATCCGACGATCTAGAATGCTGCTTGTGGGGTACATAAATGTCAACATAACAATTTATGATATAACGGTTGAAGCCAGAAAAAAGATCCGTGATAGACCGATTTAGCTCTCACGAAATGTATCCTTCATATTATGATGTAGTTATCGTCTGGGGTTTTAGAACCGGCTTGTAAGTCCAATCTAAGATGATGGATTGTATGACCCATCTAATTGGGGGTGTAAGATTGATCATACAATAATTAACAACTCACTTCTTCTTCGAACAATTCTATATTCTGGAGACACGGTTAATACCAATATAATATAGAACTAAGAAATAACAAACCCGAGACCTGCTCTTAAGTATGTCTTCTTGCCTACCCATTGTCACTATCTATAATTAAATCTACAAACTTTCCTCTAATATACTAGAGATTACTTGAGGTAACAATAAGCAATACAGAATAATTATATTCTTGACTTAACTTTTAATTGTTCTGTTTTAATTGTTCTTAAGGGATAATTTTTAATTGTTCTTAAGGGGTAGTATTTAAGTGACACCCATTCATTCATTCATTCATTCATTCATTTAGATGACTTCTTGGGGCCTTGTTTATGCAATGTTTATAGTTAGATTATCGGTAGTCAAACTTAGGTGCCAAGTTATAAAGAAAGGCTACTTGGCATATATTTATGATAGAGCCTCCATTATTAAGGTCCCTACAATGTAATACATTCTATAGGTATTGGTATTGTTTACCTTTTTTGATATGCTTGAATTAACTAATACTAATAATATAATATAATATGTTTACAGCAAAGTTAACAAGCATACATATTAGTTTTCATATTGATAATGCAGTATTGGTATCATTATGTCTTACAGAGAATGTTTCAGGTTTTGCTTCACAAATCTCATTCAAAAAGACTTAGACCAAATCCGTAAAGACTGGAATCAACATAAGATGAGACCAACTAAAGGGGCAGAGTGTCCTGCAGGCAAACCAGACTTGTTATATTTTACTCCACAATTGTTTGGTAAGGTGACAATCACAAGATTTAATATGAGAAATTATTTTCACCATATGGGGGTAGAAACTATTTGGTCATTATTTGATCATTAAATGAAAACTAAGCTGCTTTTATGTCGTATATCAGATATTTTTGTGTGATTTTTTTTTTCATTTTAATATTCAGATACAGTTGATTACAAGACCGAAGTTGCTGTTGAAGATCTTGATAGTTTTAGTCAGTTTTGTAAATTTTATGGACCCAACGGTTGTTTGAGAGAATTTGAAAATGTATGCACAGAATTGTTAGTGCAGGCCGGAAAAGAGATGCCAAATGATCCAGAAGAGGCATTAGAATTATATAGTTGGCTAAAAATGAGAACTGACTAATTAAACATACAGTGTTTGTGGACCCTTAGAGGGTACAATTTTTATATGATTTTGATGAAACTTGAAATGTATGGTTATAGAATATAACCCAAAGATCTTGATTTCTTTCGATGTGGTCCCTCTAGAGGTCACAATTATTATCCGATTTACAAAACCGTTCCACTGTATATTTCACTGTTACATAGTTATGATGGTTGAGCTCGAATTTCATAAAAATTGGACTGATAGTGTAAAAGTAGGTTATGTAATACCATGGTTGTTAATCAACTGGTGGTCACAATTTTTTTTATCAAATTTTGATGAAAATAAAAATATGTTTTTATCCTATAGATCTTGGTTCCTTTTGATATATCGGAATGGTAATTTCCTGGATTATGACCCCTGAATGTCTGAAAATCCGTGTTGGCCAATTGTTGTTCATCTAGAGGATAGACTTTTTGCCTGATTTGGAATAAATGTTTAAATTTATCACCGTCACACAATAATGTCAGCTGATTTTGAATTTCATAGAAATCGGACTGAAACTGCTTGACAAACTAGCCACTCCCCGTACGCAATAAGGTTATGACCCTGTAGATGTCACAATTTTCCTTTTATCCGATCCAATTTCAGTGAAACTTAATTTTATTTCCTATAGATAAGCTTTCATATTGATACTTGAGCGTATCGAATCGTAACTTGCCCGATTATGGCTCTTGATATTCCTTAAAACACATCTTATATTAGCTTGTTATCTGTCCATCTCTTGCAAAAGGTGGGTGTATCTTGCCTGGCAACCGCTGGTCAAACAGTTTGGAAGACAAAGCTTTTATTGAAGGCCAAGGGTGTATATTAACCTATTATTCATCAGCCTGAACTAAGGTTTTGGGGGGGTTGGATGGTCGAATGGTTAGCGTGCGCACACTGTATTGTTCAGCCTGCTATTGAGTCAACTGGCATGGTTTCAAATCCCCAGTTGTACGTGACAAGGAGCAGGGTCGTCTGTCCAACCTCATGGGTTTTCTCCCACTGCTAAAGACCCCTACGCGCAATTGAATTATTGAAATACAATTAAACCATATGTTAGTCCCGAAAGGACCTAGTTTGTGTCAAGTGGACGTTAAACCCCATTTCTCTCTCTCTCTATAAGGTTTTGCCAGAATACCCTAAATGGTGTTTGATTAGTTGCTGGGAAAGGCTTTACCCATAAGGCCTTATTAACAGATATAGGCCTGAAATGCAAAGTATGTTATTTTCTCTTCTATTTGTCACCTCTCGGGATAAGCACTGTAATCCATCGAAGGCATAAGCTAAACAGTTAAGGAGCACCAGTGGGGGTGGTGGTACTGTATTGTCAGCACCTTCATGATACCTGGTGCAATTAAGCTATTGGCCTCAAATTTCAATATTAGATACAATCTTACTTATTAATTTAACCAGGTCTAGGATCCTGTAATATTTAACCCTCCCAAAAAAATCATGACAGTATGTCTGAACAGTGGGACTTCGTAAATAGGGGAAGGGTGAAAGGGTTTTAGTTTTTGCCCATCCGGACGTGGAATGATCTTGTAGATGTATTAAATACATATTTGTCTTACACTGTTGTTTTTTAGTCAAATGTGTAAGCGGTTTCTACCCATCAATGAAATATCTTCAAGACTTTCCTTTGACCACCCTATCCCGTCCCTTTTCAAAAATCCTGTATCTAGCCTACATTTTAAAAACAGCAATAAATCTAGAATCTTAAAATAGTAGAAGGCCTAGTCTTTATGGGATGTAGTCAGTACATACACAGAAAAAATTTATGAATATTTAATAACTTAACAAGATACAATAACAGTTTCTTAATAAAAGGATTTTTTAAGAAATTAAAATTATGACATTAACTATGCCTAAAGGTACAAAATCATGTTTAACCCAAAATTTACATGGAACAGTTGATCATCAAACTTAACCAATTTAATATGGAACCTAATTAAGGCAACATCATTAAACATATTCATCAACAATAATAAAACACATGGCAGTACACTAATCCATATTTAAGGATAGGTTGCCTCTCAACAAAAAAATCCCCCACAGCAGCTAAATCGACTGGACAGTTGCATATTTTTTTTTTGTGGTTAATGAAACATTTATAATGCACATAAATCGGATTAAGAGTAACAACTCATTAAGTAATTAACAGAAAATCATTAGAATTTGTTTGGCTTGTGCTAAAGTTTAATATACAAAACATTTAATATCATGGATTTAGCTGTTTAAGTTCATCAAAAATCATTGAAAATCAATAAGAACTCATAACCTTCAACTCTGTTTTAGTGAATATAATATCAAATCAGATGATAACTTTGGTCGGAGCATCCACATGATTTTAAAAGTGATCAAGGGCCATAATGTTGACAGTAATTATCAGAAATTGTTGAAAATCAAAAAGTGTCTTTAACTTAATCTTTAAGTGGCATTTATTGATTGGGAAACAAATTAACAGAACAAAATTTTTATGGGGAACAATCACTGGTTTTATTTGATGTTTCGACAACTATCCTCTTATCGAAACGTGGTGCTTTTAGAATAAAACTGGTGATTGTTTCCCATAAAAATTGTGTTCTGTTGATGCGTCTTTAACTGATGACCTTAAACACTGTGTATAAATTTAAAGTCAATTGGATATTAACTTTAGCCACTAGAGCATCCACAAGAATTTTCAAAGTAATCATAGGCCATGACTGTGGCAGTAAACATCGAAAATCACTCATGACCTTAAACACTTAATAAATTTAATGTGAATCGGATATTGACTTTAGCCTCAAGAGCATCTGCAATGTTTTTCAAAGTGATTAAAGGCCATGACTGTGGCAGTAAATATTAGAAATGGTTGAAAATCAGTCTGATGACCTTAAACACTGTGTATAAATGTTAAGTCAATAAGATATTAACAGAGCTAACCAAGGTAACGACAAAATTTACAACCACATTTCAATGTGGGAGTATAAAAATTAACGTAAGAATTTTAATCTTAAAAAGGTTTGTTGTGATTGCAATGAAGACATTCAAATTAACTTTATATGCAAAAGCCTGTATATTAATCATTATTTCTACCCATTGTCAAATAAGAAATTCCCTATGAAATTAAAACAATTTAATTCTCCTTTTCAAATAATAGAAAACCAGTTTCTTGTAGGAAATTTACATGTACAAAATGTTCAGGCATAGGATTTGGTACAAAAAGTCTTGCAAAGGGAAGTAGTGTGTGTTTTACTGATAGCGGTACTGCAATTCTGACAACAAAGAAATTAAGTTACAAAGGGCATATTTAATAGGTAAACGATAAAAAAATATAAAGGTAATATTTGTCGGACTTTATCTGTTTGCAGGTGTAAAAAATACTGCTTCATTACTACTATACATCTTTTAACATAAAATTTTATGTTAAAAATTATAAATAACTCAGACTGCAAAAATTGATAATGCAAAATTTATACATTGCATATTTTCTTAGATTGTTGCAGCTTTACACAGAAATAAATAAAAACTGAATCAAAGAACATAAAATATATCACAAAGAAATGAATTTAAAACGGGCTACCCCCAAAGGTAAATAAGAAATTATTACACAAACAAACATAAGCAATACTTTAAATTTAACTATCTTAAAAACTATCAAATTGATTGGATAAAACAGACTAAGTTGTATCACAAAAAAGTGTTTTTAAATATAACTATCTTAAAAATTATCAAATTGATTGGATAAAACAGACTAAGTTGTATCACAAAAAAGCGTTTTTAAATATAACTATCTTAACTATCAAACTGATTGGATAAAACAGATTTAAGTTGTATCACAAAAAGGGCAATTTTAAATTAACTATCTTAAAAACTATCAAATTGATTGGATAAAACAGACTACGTTGTATGACCAAAAAGTGTTTTTAAATATAACTATCTTAAAAACTTTCAAACTGACTGGGTAAAACAGAAAATGGCAAGTTAATATTTTAAGCGTCAGTAAAAATATTGCCAATTCTTAAAGACATGGCCATTGCAGTTTTGAATGCATCATAATCTTTTAACACTGGAATGTTAAGGGTATTAGCACAAGTATTTGCAAACGGGGCAATGTCCCATTCAAAAGATGGGTGTCTAAACAGTAGCTTTACTGACTGGGTAAAACAGAAAAAGGCAAGTTAATATTTTAAGCGTCAGTAAAAATATTGCCAATTCTTAAAGACATGGCCATTGCAGTTTTGAATGCATCATAATCTTTTAACACTGGAATGTTAAGGGTATTAGCACAAGTATTTGCAAACGGGGCAATGTCCCATTCAAAAGATGGGTGTCTAAACAGTAGCTTTAGTGGTGGGTTGAATCCCAGTGGAGGTATGTCCTTTAAACCAGTCACAAAAGATAACAAACTACCCAGTTCATCTGTTTCTGAAATTTAAGAGGATAAATAAAAATTGAGTTTCATCCACATCTATTGTAAGCCTGCAGTTGTCAAGAAATTAAAAGTACATTATGAAAGAGCCAAATTCTGCCTTTTGCAGATCTTTTTTTGGGCCTGAAATCTTATCTAAATTATCCAGGCCATTATCAACTGTGGATGCCATTGGATATCTATATATTTTACTTAAAAGTAGATAAGAACGGTGGTTGCAAATAATGCAAATATCCTATCCAACCTTTAAAAGTTAATATCTTTGCTCGCAATGGAACAATATTTGGAGATAAGAAATACCATACCATTTGTCCCATGGTATTATTAAAAATTTACACTGTACTGTTGTGTGGTTCACTAATCTAACATGATAAATGTGGGACAGAACTAATAGACAATGAAAAACAGAAAAATATACTTGAGGATGATTACCTTCAAGATCCAGAAGAAAATCTCTCCAATGAGCATGGCTGTTTAATTCCTGTTCAAGCGAAAAGCTGTTTTCGCTAAAAACCGGAGTAAACAGGTGATCAATATTACTGGACGACAATTTTTCATACGAGAAAACAAAAAGTTCTCTCATGACTTCTGGATTTTTAATTATTTCCTTTCTCAAACCTAAAGAATCCATCCCTTCACAGAACCTAAAATAAAGTTAAAATTAGTTGTTTAGGGATATTTATTGATGAAATATGTTCATATTTCTATAATAAGTCATTCAATGTGGAAGTTTAACAAATTTCTCAGGCAAACCGCATTTCCTTCTACTTTTTTTCCTGATATTAATTGCCTATGGATTAACATGCATTGACTTATCGAGGACATCACTTTTTTTTTATCTCCCCATTAAAAACTTGTAGCTTTTCTACGTCCAGGAACACCAATTTTTCAGATAAACAGTGATCAAAAAACATTCACTTACTGATTCAGTACTCCTTTTACCCTGTCCACAACAAAATACCGTGTTAATAATGTGACTAGACTTTCTTTATTTTTTACATCGAATATAAGAGGTATAGCTCCTAAAAAGTCTATATGGCCAATAAGAGGCTGAGCAGCCTCTTGTAACATTATTACATCATCTGCCCTTGACAACTGTTAAAAAACGAAAAAAAAAAAAAATATTCATCAATATAATCATACAACAAAACACCAGCTTTTATATGCATTTTCTAATACAGTTAAATTGGAACCAGATTCGGCACCCACCGTATGATACAATCACTTTGACAAACAGAAAAGATCCTGCATTTGAATTTTACTACTGAACAAATCTATATCTAATACACTAGCATTCGAAATACCTCTTTAATTTGTTCTCTGATTTGATAATCTACTATGTCATCCAATTTTGGTTCACAAGAGCCAAAAGCTATCAGATCATAAAGGATTCCCGAAAAGAATCTTGGCACTGGACCTTTACATTGAAAAAATAGAAACAATTATGTTAAGATTAAATGAGTCAATTTATCTTTGATCCTTAAATATAAATTATGAAATGGAGTTTAAAATCCTTCTTTTCTGCTCCAGATCAATTATGTAAGAATGAGATAAAGAGCTGGCTTCTGCTATAATAGTTCAAAAATAAATATTTGAAAAGTAATATATTGAAAATTTCCTCAAATTAAGTTATTCTTAGAGATGTTGTCACTGTTTGAAGTTCTGACAAATTTTTTATTATCACTGCAACATTACTTGTCTTGTTTATCAAGACTCTCTCACGTTTCCACGTTTGAATTAAATCATTAAATGGCAATCGTATTGCATCCATTTACATCTGCTGGAGAGTTGATTATAGGCTTGTCAAGTAATAAGTAAATATCTAAATAATAGATTTTATAACATTTGAGGCCTAAATAAAAACCCACATTAGGCAGATTTAGCTCTTATATAATGTATCTTTAAAGGTTGTTTAAAATTAAAACACCAATTAAAGGCTGCAAACATCTGCAGTCTAATAAAGTAAGCATAATAAAACAGATTGATTAAATCTGTAGAAACATAATAAAAGAAATTTAATAATTTTGTTTTAGGTTTTTAGTTTTAATTTACATCAATCTGGAAGGAAAATCACTCAGAAATTTGTTTGTAAGATAAGGATAAATATCAAGACAGAATATAGGTAGCTGGTATATGCATAATATCAGTTAAATATCTATATATACTTGAAATGACACTGTATTACTACAATGATACAATATTGCTTTCAAAAGTTCAACAATAACTGCAGATACCTATGCTGTTTGTTAATTTCAAAATCTCTCTAGGCTTAAATGTAGATAAAGCGATAGATTATTGTTCAAAATTCATCTTAAGTGGTGTCTAATGACATTTTTATGCCCAGACATACTACAGACATCCAAGTTGATAACATCCAGAAATTCAATTGTAACTGCAGCTACCTGCATCACTATATACTTAATGTTAAAAGGAATGAATATCAAAATACTTACCACGGTGAATTACTGAATATTTTTTTTTTTTTTTTTTTTTTTTTTTTTTTTTTTTTTTTTTTTTTGTCAGAGAGAGTTGAGCCCTGCTGGTTGCTCCTCTTTGGCTCTGTCTATTTGTGCTTATTTATCCTGTTTTATTTACTTTTTTAAGTGAAATTTTTTGAAATATCTGTGTATAAGGACATTGTTCATCTAGTGTTAGAGTTTTTTTCTCATACCAGAAAGAGTTTTTGGAATTATTGACATCTAAAGAATATACATATAGTTATATAAGGATCATTGAGGCATGAAGTTTTAGTGATTTGTGTTACTGTACTAGACTAGTATAAAGTATGTGTGTGAGTAATAACTCACCTCCTACACTTCAATATAGTAGAGACCAGCTTTTAGAACTGAGTAACTTTAAGCCTGTGCTTAAAGGTAAACAATTTTTAAAAGCAATCCCAAAATCAATTCTTAGGCATAAACCACTGAGAAGGAAAAAGAAGTCTAAACCTACGACTTATCTAAATGACACTCATCAGAATCAAATACCTGTGATCCTCGCAACTGGGTCTAAAGAAGACAAGCGCCCAAGGTGCAATGCAGTGGATTTTAATAATTTAGTTCTGATCCCTTGTGTAACTTACAGTGACACTTTCAAGTTTGGCTTACTGAATGTACGCTCGGCAAGAAATAAGACATCGGAATTATGCGATTATGTGACCGACCATGATTTTGACATCTTTGTCATCACTGAAAGTTGGTTCAACTCATCAGATTCTGTTAGTGTTTATGAACTTACCCCGGAAAATTACTCTGCTGTGCTACTAAATAGGGAATGCAAGAGGGGAGGTGGAATAGCGGTATTACATAAAAAAAGAATTCAAGTTTCCGTTATTCCCAGTCCGGATTTTACAAGTTTCGAAGTACTCCAGACACGTATTGAATGCCAAAGCAATGTCATTCGTCTCATAAGCGTATATCGTCCCCCAACATCATCTCGTAATAAGGTAACTGTTGACACTTTTTTAACTGAAATCACCAAATTTTTTCATGAGATTCTTACAGCAAAAGGACACTTGGTCATCGTGGGAGATTTCAATCTCCATATTGACAACACCAATGACTTAAAATCCAAACAGTTTATAGACTTGTTAATTTCCTGCAACTTACACCAACATATTAATGACCCGACTCATAGAAAAGGTCACACACTAGATTTGCTGATTACAAGACTCCACGAAAATTTAGTTGACAGCTTACAAGTGATTGACCATGCGATTTCAGACCATTATACTATATTTGCGAATTTATTATTGGAAAAGCCTGACCCCATCAAAGAAAAAATAACTTTCCGTAAAGTAAAAGATATCGACGTTAATCAATTTGAGAATGACATTGTATCATCCAAATTAATACCCAAGATACAGGAGGCTCATAATATTGAAACAAAAGTGCTTCTCTATAACTCAATTCTTAGTGATGTATTAAATCAACACGCCCCTTTGAAATCCAAAACACTAACTATTCGACCTAACAAAAAGTGGTTTACTGATGAAATATTAAACTCAAAGCAAGCCAAACGATCAGCAGAAAATAAATGGCGGAAAACTAAACTCGAAATTCATAGGCAAATATATAACCATCATAGAACTAATACTAATAAATTAATTAAACAGGCTAAAACTGTATTTATTAAAAACAAGATAGAACTAAATAAAAATAATCCTAAGCAAATTTTCAAGATCATAGATAGTATTTCTAAACCAATGGAAAAAAAATTGATCCCCCCAGTAAAATGTGCTAAAACCCTGTCGGAGCAGTTCTCGTCGTTTTTCTGTGAAAAGGTTACTAAAATACGATCTGATTTGGAAGATTCAGTATCCACAGTCTCAAACTACAATGACCCATCTATAGGCGCTTTACTGACAAGTTTTGAGCCGACAACAGTGTCTGAAGTGTCTAAAATTATTTCAAAATCTGCAAGTAAGTCATGTGATTTGGACCCAATACCTACATGGTTATTAAAACTTTGCTCATCTGCTCTCTGTCCTGTTGTTACACATATTGTGAATCGCTCACTAGAAGATGCAAATGTTTCTGCATCCCTTAAGAATGCTCTTGTCAGGCCCTTACTAAAAAAGGCAACTCTTGATCCAGAGAACTTAACAAACTACCGCCCTGTCTCCAACCTGTCATTTCTTTCGAAAGTCATGGAGAAGGTGGTCGCTGCAAGGTTCAAGTCTCACATTGAAATCAACAAACTTGATGAACCATTTCAATCGGCTTACAAGAAATGTCACAGCACAGAAACTGCACTCGTACGAGTACACAATGACATTGTTAAAGGAATGGAGAACAATGGCTGTGTGTTTCTGGTACTACTAGATCTCAGTGCAGCCTTCGACACAATTGACATTTCGATACTCTTGAACCGTCTTAAACGTCGTTTTGGCATTGATGGATCTGCTCTGTCTTGGTTTTCGTCTTATTTGGAAAGTCGCAAACAGATGGTAGTTATTAATGATTGCAAGTCTGACCCACAGACACTCAAATATGGCGTCCCGCAAGGCTCCGTCCTTGGACCCCTACTTTTTACGGCATACACTTCGCCTTTAGGTGACATCATTCGGCAGCATGGAATAAGTTACCATTTATACGCTGATGACACTCAGCTCTACATTGCACTGAACGGTTCCGATGAAGAACAAAATATTCTTAAACTTGAAAAATGTATCGCAGACATAAGATTGTGGATGAAACAAAATCTGTTAAAGTTGAATGATAATAAAACCGAAGTTATTCGTCTTTCAAAACGTAAAAGTATTTTGAATATAAACTGTGATTCTGTGAAAATTGGAGACTTAAGTGTTGGACCGACACACAGTGTCCGCAACCTTGGGGTCATGTTTGACTCATCATTAAATATGCAATCTCATATTTTGTCAGTATGTAAAGCCTGTAATTTTAACCTATATAAGATCGGTAGAATTCGATCATACCTGAACGTTGAAACCTGTAAAATGCTAGTAAATTCTCTGATAACCTCACGTTTAGATTATTGTAACTCTCTGTTAGTTGCCCTTCCTGCTAAAACACTATACCCCCTAAAACTTATACAAAATAAAGCAGCAAGAATTGTGTCATTAACCCGATCACGTTACCCTATAACCCCAGTTTTGAAGCAGCTTCACTGGCTCCCTATTCCCTATAGGATTGATTTCAAAGTTCTCTGTCTCACTTATTTATCTTTTAATTGTCCAGGATCACCAGTCTACCTTCATAATATTTTATCAAAGTACGAACCCTCACGCCAACTACGTTCAGTAAACCAACACCTCCTCAACGTTCCAAAATCCAAGTCTCTTTTTAGTGAACGTTCTTTCTCAGTGGCAGCCCCTAAACGTTGGAATGATTTGTCCATCACCACAAAAACTAGCCCAACTTTCAGTATTTTTAAAAAGAATCTTAAAACAGAATTATTTATTAAGGCTTTTAATTGATTATAAGTTTACTTAGCTCTGAACATGTTTTAGCCTTGTGAGAAAATATTTTTATAATTTTACCGAGATACTTTTACATGTCTTTCTTTTACTTGTCTTTTGTACGTTATGGTATCTTATATGTTTACTAATTATACTTTTACATGTCTATTGTATGTAAAAGCGCCATAGAGCAGTGGTTTCCAGCTGGATTCTGGCGCTATACAAGTTTAATAAATTATTATTAATTATTATTATAATATGATATGATTTTTCCAAACAGTCTGTAATCATCTCTTTCTTCACCTGAAAAATAATTTAAATCGTGCAGTTAAGCTAATAGATATCCCCGCACTGAGCCTCCAGTGGGTAAGACGCTGGCTCGCTAGTCTGGAGCTCAGGTGTTCGATCCCTGCATTGGTTGAGAAAGTGCATCCAGATTTACCGGTGTGGTTCCCCCTTGTCAGTGATGCCGGACCGAGGGCCCGACAAGAACAGCTGTCTAGATGTTCGGATCGGATGGAAAACCAATGTCTGATGACAACATTGGCATGCGCATATAAGTCAGTAAGCGTATTCCCATCTTCATTAGTTCAGTTCAGCGCCGAACAGTAGAACATTAAAACCCCAAACTATAAAGCCACTAAGACCACAAGATATATATAGCAAAAGGAAATAACTTGAAGATATCCGTAAAATAGCATTTTTCCCTTCAATCGAATAGGCAACCAAATTGGCTCAGATATAATCAAAACTAAAAACCTCCATGGTGTTAACAAGATATTATGACATACCGGAATAATGACAATATATAACCATACTAAAATGTGAGCATATAACAAGATAATGTCAGTAAGTCTGACTGGTTACTTGGGAGCAAGTGGAAGCATGGTCACAAAGGTTGATTTTAGTTGACAATGCTGATTTTATTAGTATGATTCACCTGTGCATTTGATACTTACTGGGGATATCAGGACAGAGCATTTTACACTCTGACCCTTGAAATACTTGTGAATCTTTTATAGAGCTCATTAGAAGTTGTAAAAGTTCTCTGGATGGTCCCCCATCATCGATACCATTTTCCCCAGAAAATTTGACGCTTAAACCGAATTCGGGCCTGAAAGTTTTTCTGGAAAACGCTCTCCTTGTTCCGGACAAGACATCACCTCGGCTAACATTGATGATGTTTTTCTCATTTTTTATTTGACTATTCAAGCGAACTAGAATCTCTTCCAAGCTCTCAGCTCTGAAAATAAAATTAAGATAGTTTTAACTACCTGATATATTTTGCCCGTCTAAATTTTTTCTTGCCTTTATTGGCCTAGATATCAGTGCTTAAGAGTAAGGCATAAATCTAAATATATGCATTTGGTAAACTGGATATTAGACTTGGACGATAACTCTAGAATACATGCTTGTTAAATCACTCAAATGAAATTTGATCTACCGGTATACCTGATGCTCATAACAATTGCATAAAGAACAGTCTGTCATTACGAACACATCACATAAAAATTATCAGTTCATACCAGAATGAATCAACTACAGTCACACCACTTCCATGCATGTGAAGAAAGCATTAATCTAATCAAATGGGCAAAATCTTTGCTGATGAGAGTCATTTACCCTTTAAAACCAATTGACTCTGGTTTACCAGGCCTTATCTAAAGCCTGAATTTACCCTTTAAAACCAATTGACTCTGGTTTACCAGGCCTTATCTAAAGCCTGAATTAAAGATATGCCTATGAATATGATGATATAAATTTGTCCCCTTCTGGGTGAGTGTTTTAATCTAGCCTAAAAGTTTTGTGAGGATCATATCAAAATATGGAGCATATGCCCAACAAAAGTATCATTTATTAAAGACAATTTACTTACTTTTTACTTTTCTTGAAGGTTATCTGCAAGTAAAAAGATCGCTTATTTCATAAGATGGCATACACGTACACACAATAATGGAGACTGCTGTGCCAATTTTAAATAATAAAGAAAGATCATTGGGTGGGGTGAAAAGAGGGCTAAAAAATTGAGTATTTCTGACAACTTTAACTTTTACTTTGGGATTTGATATCAGTCTGATTACTGGAGCAGACTGAAGGTGGTTGCGTCTTATTCTTCAAAATAAATCGGTAGCCATTCTATGATTAATGGACTTTAAAATATTGGCCAAGGTCCTTTGGTGAGTGAGGGCTCAACTGAATAGAGTTAAAGGCCCAACTTTGTCCTAAATTTTCAATAGTCTTTTTTGTATTTTTTGTACCCTCAACATCATTTTAAATTGCATCTTGATTATAAATTATTCTATTTATATACTTACAGTTGGTGTTCCTGAATAAAATGATATATTGGGAAGTTCATCATCTGTGTCATCATTGATGATATTTGTTGCATAAGTAGCTGAAGTTTGTTGATTTAATGTGGTCGATGAAGTTGATGGTGATGGTGGTTGAGTACAAGTAGCTGAAGTTTGTTGATTTAATGTGGTCGATGAAGTTGATGGTGATTGAGTACAAGTAGCTGAAGTTTGTTGATTTAATGTGGTCGATGAAGTTGATGGTGATGGTGGTTGAGTACAAGTAGCTGAAGTTTGTTGATTTAATGTGGTCGATGAAGTTGATGGTGATGGTGGTTGATTTAATGTACCTGAAGTTTGTTCATTTAATGTGGTAGTTGAAGTTGATGGTGATGGAGGTTGATTAACCGTTGTGGTTTTTGCATACAAATATAATCTCACAGGATTAGATTTTATCTCAGAAAAATATCCATCCAGGGAAAAAAGATCACCATTCAACAGTCTTGATGGAACATGTTCACCCGCAAAATTGCCGATGAATGTTTCACAATGTGAAAGTTTAATGTTTTTATGGACTGCTTGACCATCTGGGAAGAAAGTGGCAATCATTTTTTTTTGAAGGTCGGGAAGAGAATACTCTTTGGGAAGATCCATAATTATAGATCCCCCTCCTTGAGATAGTGGAACTAGTTTAAAATTCTGTCCTGTAGATAACTTCCACCCAGTATATAATCTACGATTGGACTTCAACTTGTTGTTATTCTGTGTTTTTTTCTTTTCTGATAGCTCTTTTAATTTCTTTAAAGATGGCGATTCACACTGACCTAGAAAATTTGAATTTGTGAAGTCAAAACCAATGAATGGAAAATGCATTTGCCATACAAGAACCAGATTAAATCAGCCAGATTAAATCTGCCAAGCAAGGGCAATATGCCAGTCATCCATATATAGCATTCATAGTACAGTCAGAACACTTATTTGATTTTAAAAATACCTGTATCTGATTTTGAAAATCTTCAAAATGATAAACTGAGCATATTGAGGTATGCATTATATATGAAAGATCTGCAGCCATTTTCAAAGACAAATCTAGACCACGAAATTTAACTAAACACAAGGAATTAATACCCAATATTCCTTAAAGTTACGTTCTAGTTTCAATGAGAACATATATGCTAGTTGGGGTGAAAAGCAGTTAACCAAACATGTTCTCATGCGCAGCTAAATTTACCAGCAGTTATTCAGCTAACAGGATAAAAATTTCAAAAAAGACATAATTAAACTGCAGATAGATAACAATTGCATATATTACTGAAATATTATAAACATAGCCTTGCAAAGTGTGTAATTACGCCTACACAGCAGCTCTGCCTCGACAGCAGCACATCTGAAACAGAAGGTTGCAGAAATAGGGTTCATCCTCTCATGACCCCAATTCATCACACCCAATTTGAAAAAACACTGTAGCAGTTATCATATTCCAGAAAACAAATTTGAAACAAAAATCTGTTAAAAACTGTATCCACAATAGCATTAACAAGTCAATTATTGACAGGCGGACCGACAGACAGACATTGGTGACAACGTATTTCATATGTGGGCATATAAAAATAAGTTAATAAATGCAGCATATAAATTATAAAGTTCTAACTCTGGGGCATAACTCTAGTGGTCTTTATCGAAAATAAACGGCGTTTATTTCGATTTAAAAAAAATATGGATTGTAGTTAACTCTGGGGGTTAAAATTGGCTAATGATTTTCGATAACTTCCGTCTGTCATTGACATTTCTTGTTTGTACACATGAGTTAAATACAATCCATACTTTTAACAGTATTTCGGTTTTGCCAAAATCTACTATCGCTATCCCCAGACTTTGCACATGCTACTTACCATTCAAATATGTTCTGCATCTCTGTCTCAACCTAGCACGGTCCCCAATAGCACTCACACCAAGGAAATTAAATTCTGAATCGGTTAATGTTAGAACTTCTGGAGGGCCAACCTGTGAAATAAACATATATTAATTAAGAAAACCTGCGGCTGCTAGACACGATATGCCCACATTTTGCAAGAGATGGTTAGAGAACAAGCTGGAACAAAAGTGATTTTCCATGCGATCAGGGGCTATAATCCAGAAAGTTATGATCTGAATTGCGCAAATATCAAAAGGGACTGACATCTTTGTGATATAAAGATATATTTTAAGTTTCGTTAAAATCGGATAATCAGCAGCTGCCAGGCAGGAAACTTCCACATTTTGCAAGGGATGAAAAGAGAATAAGCTAAAAAAAACAAAAAATTTTGGTACAATCAGGGGCCATAACCCAAAAAGTAACGCTCTGAAATACACAAATATCAAAAGGGACTAAGATTTTTTTAATATATGAAGATATGGTCTAAGCTTAATTAAAATCAGATCAAAATTGTGACCCCTAGAGGGTATCCATAACCTTTGTATTACTTATACAATTTGCAGACAAAGAGCGGCCATTTTGTCTGACAGTTTTGGTCCGATTTTCACAAAATTCAAACATCATTAGGGTGTAATGGTGATATACTTTTTAAATCAAAAAATAGGTTGCCAGGCAACGAAACATACGTCCACACAGCAGCTAAATCGTCCGGGCAGTCAACAAGAGTTGTCGCGTATTAAGTAATTATCAGAAAATCATTAGAATTTGTTTGGTTTTTATAAAGTTTTGCCTCATGCTAATGTAAGTATACGAAACAGTTGATATATTGGATTTGGCTGTCACCTCCACTGGATACCAAACATTTAATAAAGGCGATTTTTCGTACAATCAGGGGCCATAATTCAGGAAGTTATGATCCGATATGCGCAAATGTCGAAAGGAACCAAGATCTTATAGGTTATAAACATGTATTTCAAGTTTCATCAAAATTGGTTCAAAATTGTGACCTCTATCGGGTCCACAAGCTTATAAACTTATAAGCGTGTAAACGGCGGCCATTTTGTCTGTCAATTTTTGTCCGATTTTCAAGAAATTCGAACTCAACCTCCATAACTATAAAACGGTGATATAATCAAACGGTTTTTTAAATTGGATAATAATTTTGACCTCCAGAGGGACCACAAGCTAAAAAAAAAACAATTTTTCGGACAATCAGTGGACTTGATTCAGGAAGGGCGCAAATATCGAAAGGGTACCAAGATCTTTGGGTTATAAACATACATCTCAAATTTCATCGAAATTGGTTAAAAATTGTGACCTCTGTCGGGTCCACAACATATTTTCACACTTTTCGCGTACAAACGGCGGCCATTTTGTCTGTCAATTTTAGTCCGATTTTCACGAAATTCGAACTCAACCTCCATAACTATGAAACGGTGATATAATCAAACGGGTTTTTTTTTAAATCGGATAACAATTTTGACCTCCAGAGGGACCACAAGCTAAAAAGGGTGATTTTATGGACAATCATAGGCCATAATTCAGGAAGTTACGATCCGCTGGTAGCAAATATCGAAAGGAACCAAGATCTTTGGGTTATAAACATGCATTTCAAGTTTCATCCAAATCGGTTCAAAATTGTGACCTGTAGACTGTTAACAAGCTAAAAACGTGATTTTTCGTACAATCAGGGGCCATAACCCATGAAGTGACAGTCCGATACATGCCAATATAGAAAGGAACCGAGATCTTATGGTGATAAACCTATAGTTTAAGTTTGATTAACATCGGATAAAAATTGTGACCTGTAGACTGTTCACAAACAAATGTGGACGGACAGACCGACGGACGGACAGGGGCGATGACAATATACGTCCACATGAAAATGTGGGCGTATAAAACACAATTATGACCTCTAAAGGAACCACAAGCTAAAAGCGTGATTTTTCGTACAATCAGGGGCCATAATTCGTGAAGTTACAATCCGATATGCTAGCTAAAAAAAAGGGTGATTTTTCGTACAATCAGGGGCCTTAATTCAGGAATTTACAATCCCTTATGCACAAATATCGAAAGCAAACAAGATCTTTGTGTTATAAACATGCAGGGTCCACTAACTAAAAACGTGATTTTTTGGGCAATCAGGGGCCATAATCAATGAAGTTTCGATCCGATACATGCCAATATCGAAAACATACGAGATATTTTGGAGATAAACCAAGGTTATATTTCAAGTTTCATCAAAATCGGTTAAGAATTGTGACCTGTAGAGTGTCCACAAACAATTGTGGATGTGGACGGACGGACAGGGTTGATGACAATATACTTCCACATGAAAATGTGGGTTATAAAAAAAGGGAAAGCTTGCTTGTTTTACTCATTAAAAAATGAAATAAAATAAATTGGGGTTTAACATCCTACAGTCTTGCTCCGACCGGGCAAAATGAAGATGGGCTTGACATGCAGTATGTTATTACAAAATTCCAACTGTCAAAGGATCATTTCCGTGCACACCAATGTATATACAGGATCCCTGTTTTTCATCCCATCTGAACGACTACCGCTATGCATTGTCCCTCCATCCTACATCACTGACAGGGGAAACTACGAAACAGACGGGAAATTTCCAATGAACTTTCTCAGCCAATGTAGGGATCAAACACAGGACAGTTAGCGAGCCACCATGGGTCCCTCAGTGCCTTTAACAAAACCTTTGTAAAAAAAATAGAAGATAGGTTGCCACTCTTGCCAGGCAACAAAACATACACCATACGCCCAAAGCATATTTTTTCTTTAGTCAGTAATGAGAACATTTACAACACATGAAAATCTGATTACAAGTAATAACCCATGAAGTATAAATCATCAGAAACCATTTGTTTTGATTTCTTGTCTCATGACCTTAAACAATTTATATTAACTTTGGCCTTTAGAGTGAATGAATGCATGAATTGATTTTTATCCTCTAGAGCGTCCACACTCCACCTTAAATCTGGCAGTAATTATCAGAAATCTTTGAAAATGAATAGGATTCTTTGTCTCATGATAGTAATCTCTATTTAAAGTCAATCAGATATTAACTTTAGCCACAAGAGTCTACAAAATTTTTGAAAGAGGTCACGCGCTACAGTATGGCAGTAATTGTTGAAATCAATAATCTTCTGTGTCTCGTGAATTTAAACAGTGCATATAAATCTAAAATCAATCAGATGTTTATTAACTCATCATTACTCAAATCATTAATATAAACAGCATAGTCTCGATTATCCACTTGATTGATTTAATTATCAACGGCCATTAAGCTGCATATAGGAATTTAATCCGCCAACATCGAAGGCTAGCCTTGACATAAAGAGTTTATTATGGTCTGGATATGTTAATTAATGTCTAATTGATTATTTAGATAACATTTCAGGCCTAAAGAAAGACCTGTAATAAGCAGATTTTTCTCTTGCATAATGCTATTTTAAATTTAAAAGTCAATTGATATTAAGTTTATAAATATTGTCTATACAGCGTCAACAAGATATTTTAAAGAGATCAAGGGCCATAACCCTGTCAGTAACTATTGGAAAATGTTGAAAATCAATAGGATTCTTCATCTCATGACCTTTAAACTGTGTGTAAATTTAGAGTCAATTCGATATTAACTTTAACCTCTAGATCTTGAGCATCAACACAACTTTTCAAAGGTGATCAAGCATCATGGGCCATAAATATTTATCATAGTTTTTCAACATGAGATGCTAGGGAACTAGTGCTACTAGCCCCGGGCCCGTATGTACAGGGGGGCGCGGGGATGGCCCCCCCGCGTGAAATGCTCGCCCCCCCCGCTCAGAAATTGCTAACAATCATTAAAGTATACACAGTACCTTATATTAACCTTAAAAAGCTATTTTTTTGTTTGAATACTTATTTTAAAATGCTTATTAGACGCCTAGGTAACTACATAGCATGATGATTACAATAGCCTGTTAGAATGACCTTTCCGAAAATTTCCTCAAAATGTTCGCCCCCCTACCGAAAGGTAATGCCCCCCTGCTTAATGGTGTCTAGATACGGGCCTGACTAGCCCTAACCCCACAAATCCTCCACAACAATCACATGCCCTAATTAAAAGCCTAATTATAATTAACGCTGTTTACATCTTAAAGTGACCTTGATGACATCTGAACAGGTGGCTTAAACCCTGGTCACTGACAGATCAACAGCTACTAGAATACAAAGTAGAAAAATGTACATACAGACTTACTGGAAGTTTTATAGGACTTTTTAAATAGGCTACTTGTTTAGTTGTTATAGTTTTTCAAATGACAATATAAGATGGGCATGTGGACGAATAGAAACGAAGTTTTCACAACCAAATATTATTGTAATAGGCCTAGTTGTAATGACAAAGACCTAAATTTCCCCGGAATGATAATAATGTATTATAATTATATTCACATCCAATTAAAATATTAGAGTTGCAGTCAGATTTAGAAGCCGCATTTAATCACATCCACATCCAATAATTATAAAATAGTAATATGGCAACGTTCGGTCACTTATAGGACTACGCCTCCAGAACACGGAAATCTATAGGGCACCGAACTGTACCGAGTGACCTTGTATGATCAATGCCAATGGAATTAGCACGTGCAAGTTATGGAACCGTGCCAAATTAACCCAGCAAACGACCGATTTGTCACGTATTGAATTTATAAATAGAATACGATATCCCATCCCGGACTAGGCTTATGGGTTATGAAATGAATTTAATAAATAGTTTACCTATGGTATATTAACAAAAAACATATTTAAACTGGTATCGGTAACCTGTGAAAATATCCAATATCTAGGCCTAACATTTAAATAAAATGAAGTAAATATAGGCTACACGTCACGGGCCTAAAGATGTGCGTTTCGCTTTTATAATATTGATTGAGACTACACAAAAGGGTAATTCAATTCTGAGACAAAATTTAAACTTAACAATCCAAACAAAACTTGTAGTCGTATCTATCTACAGGATAGGCTACTTTAGTACTTACGGAATTGTCTGTAAATACATCTAAGAGATGGATTAAGCTCAAATCATTGAGAATTTTGTTGATCGCTAGAGCTTCCATCGGCTTTGACTTTGAATGAAAATACCAGACTGAATACAAATGCCGACACGGTAGTCAGTGGACATGCGTTATAAACTGCACTTCCGAGGCGAGAACACGAGAAGACGAGATGTGACGAAGCGAGGGAGCGAGAACACGAGAGGACGAGATTGACCCAAAGGCGAGGGAGCGAGGGAGCGAGAAGTCGAGGTTTTTCAAAGGCGAGAACACGAGAACACGAGAAGTCGAGGGCGAGAAGTCGAGGGCGAGAAGTCGAGGGAGCGAGAAGTCGAGGGCGAGGGAGCGAGAACACGAGGTTTTTCAAAGGCGAGAACACGAGGGAGCGAGAAGTCGAGGGACGAGAACACGAGAAGTCGAGGTGAAAGTAATCTCGTGTTCTCGGGGCGAGATCCTCGTATTCTCGCCCTGTTTCCTCGCGTTCTCGCTCTCTCGCTCCCTCGCCCTCGACTTCTCGCTCCCTCGACTTCTCGTGTTCTCGTGTTCTCGTCCTCGACTTCTCGTGTTCTCGCCCTCGACTTCTCGCGGCGAGGGGACGAGATTCTGAAATGGCCGCAATAGGCTTCCATAGAGGAGGCATAAAATTCATCTGTTCCTGAACTTCCGTTGCACCAGGAGAACAAATGTGGCTTTGATATTAGCAACAGAAATTTATATTTCGATTACTAAAGGGGAACCACAGTGTTGCAGGATGGAGGGCCTTGCAAGGACAGGGTGGAGTCGCGGTTTCGATCATATAACAAACCCAAATACCGTGTACACATTGGGACGCCTTGCAAGGACAGGGTGGAGTCGTTTAGATCGTATAACAAACCCAAGTACCGTGTACACATTCTGACGCACATAAAATAACCACAATTTGGGAAAGTGTAATACTATAAGCGGAAAAATAAATAAAGAATACAGATATTGCATGTTTATGCAAAATAGACGAAATTTAATAGTGATTATTTCGCATTTAAAAAGAAAAGAGGGGGCATAAAATAAATATAGAATACAGATATAGCAAGTTTATGCACATTTGTTTTGGAAATTTAATGTGACTAAAGATTGTGTCAAATTTCAATTAAAAAGTGGTTTGATTTAAGATATTTGGGGAGCGTCAGTTAAAAAATCAATAGACAAACATGTATTTTGAAGGATGAAAGGATAACAAAAACAAACAGTGGACACAGACTTGAAGATGTCATCTTACGCTTCCGGACACCTGTTACCACTGTTTGTCGTGTATTTTGTGCACGATGAACAGTCCATTTGCTGATTACACTATTTTGCCTCAACCGGTTTTTAGGATTTCGAATTTTGACTAATGGCTTGGATTGTTCGTACTTGGTTTTATTTTATTTACTTCTTACTTCAACATGTAAAACTAAAGACCGACTTTCTGGTAAATATCTCTGTAAACATGATTTTATTATCAATAATCAATTGTGTTTTGATTTGGCAACTCCTTATAATCGATCGTGTTGCGATTTGACAACTCCTTATTGCTGCTCTAAAACAAACAACATACTTAAGAGAAGTGTCTTTGTTATTAGATTAAGTTGTATTGTCTCGGTATTTCGCATGTTATTATACGAATCAATAATTGTATAGCGGGTACTGACATCTCCTCTTATGTAGAAATTCAGGTCTGATCCAAGGTTATTGATTTCATATGTATTGACCTAATAAACACCTACACCTAGTTTGAACATTCTAGCTCAATTAGAAAGAAAGTTAAAGTGTCCCATTTCAATAGTAGCCTTCTTTCTTCGAAAGGCGGGGGACAATTAACTGTTACCAACAAAATAAACTTCGGTTACAACGAAGTCTTGCTCTTCAAATAAAATCAATTGAAAACGTAAAAGCAGCATCAAACACTGTCATATTGATGACACTACTTTAAAGAAGATGCGTCGCAGCACCCACGTAACACCCAAAACATGGACAGAAGCGTGTTGATTACCACGTTTGTTCCTGCAAACCCCGTAGCCATCATGTTGACACACAATGTCATACTTTCTTTTAAATCCTTTTCATCAACAGATTCTGTTTGAGTTATACACGATTGTGTATGCATAAAGTCTCTCGTTATCAATTCTAAATTAACTTGATCATCAGAAGACAATCTGAGGAAACAAAGTTCTAAACCCAAGAAGACATCTGCTGATTTCTGAGTAATATATATAAGCCCTCACCTGTGAAATAACTTGATCAAGTTTTGCATTTGGATATAATGTATTATCCTTATCAATTTTTTAATGCCTTCAGTATTTTGTAAATATGTTGTATATCTTGCTTTTTTATACAGTTTGTGAAGTAGTTTACTAATGATACTTCCAGCTATATAAAAGATAATTTCCTTCTCCCCACCAGAACTAACAGACTTAACCTCGGTAATTTGTTTACAATTTTGAGTCGATTTATCAATAATTCAAAGTATTTTATTGTTAAAACATTTGACGTCACCCTTTGATGTTTTTAACTAGTATATAGGAGAATGCACGCTTTTCTTAAACAATCCACTATTATTTGTAAAACTGTCGATTCTGTATTGAAAATAATGCACAGTTTTACCAATAATAGACACTTACCTGAAAGAAATTATTCTCTTAACATATTGAATTACAGTACATTAAAATACATTGAAAAACCCATAATTACCGAAGTGTCGAAAGTTGATTTCACGTGTTTAATAGTACGTTGTTCGTCTCTAGATAATTCGTTTTTATACGCCCACATTTTCACACCTTATTTGATGACACTCTACAGGTCATATCTTGAAATATATGTATATATCCAAAAGATCTTTCGATATCGGTTTGTATGGGACCGTACCTTCATGGATTAGATTATGACCCCTGATTGTACACTAATGGTCACAATTTTTAGCCCATATATAACCCAAAGAACTCGATTCCATGCAATATTGGCACATATCGGACCGTAAATTACTGGATTATGATCCCCGATTGAACAAATTACGTGTTTGGGCCTGTGGAAGCTGTACAGGTCACAATTTTTATCCGATTTTAAAAACCGTTCTAATATATCACTGTTACACCATAATGGCAGTTGAGTTCGAATTTCGTGAATTGGTTTGTGCCTTTTGATTCTGCGTCCTATCAGTTATATCAGAGTATATATTAAATTACATTATTTCAAATCCAATTTTCGACGACTAGTTCCCTGTATGTTAACTACGGTACTGGGAATATTATCAATATCTTAACCATTATCGTGAGCAGCCTTTCAATCTGTTAGCTGTGAGTATACTACTGTATATAAAGCCTCCAACACTTAGGGAAGATGGACCGGAGGGATCATCAAATAAGGAAGTCCTGTCGCGTATTGCACAGATCATATGTAGCTTGTAGATAACATATTGAATCAATTATATAGTTAATAAGATCTTGCCTTAAGTAAGTTTAGAGAGTAAAAGAAACGTCCAGTACAATATATATATCAAAACTAACAGAGGTCATACAGTTCTTTGCACCCAAATGAATTATCAGTTTATGAAAGGTATGGACAACTTTGTTACATATATCCAATGTTTTGTGACTTGTTCGTTTAGAAAACTATCCATAATTTGTATCTCTATGGTGATGTGTTAGTTTGATAATGGCCCGAGACCGTCTTCGGCTATTATCCATCACTTATAAGTAAAATGAATTGTTTGTTTAGTTTGAAGTTTTCTGCGATTTCCATAGCAGCACAAGGTAGTGATTGGTGAAATTCACGCCAACCGTTTTCAGCCCCAGTGTCTCAATTCATGGACACAGTAATAAGATTGATTGTGGGGATTAGGGGATAAATTCAGAGAAGACGCAGCAAAAGTAAATAGCAATAATAATAGTTTATTTCACATGTATGGCTACACACACGCATTGCATATTCGGATTTTGATTGACAATATATAATACAAAGAATCAATATTAAGATAATTGTAAATGTATTTTACAATTGACAAACAGTTGAGCAAAAACTGATAGAATATAATCATGTGGTGCCAATTTGATTATAATATAGATTTCAGTTCATTATCACGTGGCTAGGTGGGTAAGGCGCTGGCTCGGTAGCCTGGGGGGCCGAGAAGGTCATCTCGATTGTCCGGCGTGGTTTCCCCCAGTCAATGATGCAGAACGTGGGGCCTGACAGATGAGACTAAAAACCGAGGTCCCGTGTACACATTGGCGTGCACGTAAAAGATCCCTTGGCAGTTGGAATTCGATATAAGAGTAGTTCGTAGCACCGCTGCCCGGGCAAAATTTCCCTCATAGCACACTGTATGGCATATGTCCGTCTTCATTAGCCCAGGTTAGGTGCAGAAGAGTAGGACGTTAAACCCCATTCCATCTTATTTCAGTGAGTAACACGTTAGCTCGCCAACCGTCTGCATGTCAAGTGTTGTGCCTTCATTTAATACAATTAAAAACGTATAGTAGTCTTTCTGTGTAAAACACATGTGAAATGCATTACACCCCCCCCTCTCCCAGAATATTAATTATTGGGTATGGCGGCCGTTTAGAGCAGAGACCTATTCTTGAAGTATGAATACCCTATATCTCGCATCCCTCGGGTGTCATAGCAACTGTTTGAATACTGGGGCAATGGATTAGCGAAATATACTAAAATTGTCCATTAATGACATAAAATGTCGTTCAACTAGCTTAGTGTCTGTTCTCAAGCCTAAGTTTAGTTTGGGAGAGAGAGAGAGAGAGGGAGAGGGAGAGAGAGAGAGAGAGATAGATAGATAGGGTTTAACGTCCACTCGACACAAACTAGGTCATTTTGGGACTAACATATGGTTTAATTTTATTTCAATAATTCGCTTGTGCGTAAGGGTCTTTAGCAGTGAGAGGAAACCGGAGTGCGCGGAGGAAACCCACGAGGTTGAGAAGGCGCCCCTATCTCCATGCCACATACGCTCACACCAGGGATCGAAACCACAGCCACAAGCCATAGGTGACCGGTCAGCTAGAGGTCGAAGCGCGTCACTCTAGACCACTAGGCCATCCCAACCCCCCGTTTAGTTTGGGAAGTAAGGCTGTTCCTCCAAAATCATTATTAAGTCCCGGGGAACCTTGAAGTGTACCATAATTTGAAAGCGATATAAAACAATATTCTTCAACTACCATAAGTAATACAAGAAACATATCTCGATATAACTTGGGATATCAGCTTATCAAAATCGGAGATTGTCATTGAAAGAACAACAGACCAACCCGTACTTTGAGGATCGTCACCTCATGAAGAATAAGCAGAGCATCAACAACAACAACAACAAAAAAAAAAAAAAAATAAAATAAAAACAAAAAAAAAACACCAAACACCAAAGACCAACCTGTATTTTGATGGATGAAAAGAACAAAAAAATAAAATAAACAATAGACAAAGATTAATCGACTTATCTTCTTACTTCAACATGTAAAACTCACAATAGCTTTCTTTCGGTAAACAATAATTCAGGTCCGTTAAATGCTTTACCAATCGATAGTTCAGTTGAATTGAGGACGCTGCGAGAAATTGTCAAAGATACAATATGGAAGATTAGTTAACGAGTTGGCAGTTCTCACTATAATAGTTCAAAACTAGATAATGTAAAGACACTTTGCTGAAAATGATACACAAATTGATCCACTACGAACCGAAAATAAAGCATATGAAATTTCCGCTTAGCCTCGATCATCATATCTTACATCGGTACGGTAAAAAGCATAGTATCGATTATCCATTTAATAATTATACCGAGAGGGAAAGTTATGCAGTGAATCGGATCACAATCCACCAAAGATCGCATGCTAGCGATGCGATCGAGCGTTGATTATGGACTGGACATGTTAATTAATGTTTAATTAATAATTTAGATAACATTTTAGGCGCAAAGAAAAGCCTGCAATAGGCGAGTCATATGTTTTATTTCAATAATTCGCTTGCGCGTAGGGGTCTTTAGCAGTGGGAGAAAACCGGAAGACCCGGAGAAAACCCACGAGGTTGGACAGGGGACCCTACTCCTTGCCACGCACAACCGGGGATTCGAAACCGCGCCAGTTGACTCAATTACAGGCTTTATGATACAGCACGCATGTGCTAACCATTCGCCCATCCATCCCCCATCTAAACGGGAAATACAGTTACTCATTGTGCTGTGCAGTGGTTGTTTTTTTAAAGTTTCTCCTTGTCAGTGGCGTTGAACTAATGGCTCGGATGGGACGAAATCCGAGGTCCTGTGCATGTCAAAGATCCATGGTAGTTGCGTTATAACACGAACGGTCAGTTATTTGTGTAAATCTTACATGATGCGTCTTAAATGGAGCAAAGGTTGCAAAATATTCGAGTTCGCGGGCCTAGAAAGTTTAACATGATTTACCGGCGTGGTTTCCCCTTGTCGGTGGTGCAGGATGCAGGGTCTGATAAGGACAGCCCGCTAGTCGTTTGGACGGGACAAAAACCCAAGTGCACGTGTACACATTGGCGTGAACGTTTCACATCTCTTGATAGAACCAATTCGATGTAAGAGTAGGTCGTAGTGCCTCTGTCCGGGAAAAAATCACTTCATTAGCACAGTCGGGGCCTAACAACAGGACGCTAAACCCCATTTCATTTCATTTCACGTTTTAGTTTAGAATTACGAAAAAAAACATTACAATTATCTACTTCAAAAATCAATCAAAGATAAAGAGTACTAGGCTTGACATGAAAACATTGTAAACATTGCCTTAGGTTGTGATTTATTATTAATGATTTTTAAATACTGCAATAAATAAATTTGTTGTATTTATAAATGAAAGATCAACAACAACCACAGCCCAGTAAAATCTCTACGGCCATTATCATACGATACGCAATATGCAAGATTCCCGCTGTCACGAGTCGTGTTACGACTGAAATCCTGGTTTTAATCGTGGAGTAAAGCCAGGCTGACACTTGCACGATTCCGTGGCACGCATTGGCACGACTCGAGTCGGCACGACACCGTCCGATTTGCGCAAACTCGTCGTGCCAATGCGGGAAGTGCTTAAACAATGCGCAAACTATGCGTGAACTCGTCGTGCCAGTTCGTGTCAATGTGGACACTGATGGGCACGACAAAATCGTGGCCAAATGTCGTGCAAGTGTCAGCCTGGCTTTATGGTGATGATCCTATATTGAGGTCAGTTGTAGTAATCGTGTTGATGGGATCGAAACGTATCCGAACGTATCTGTTGATTCAATAGGGAAAGCCTAAGATTTAGAGTACCCTTGGAAATGGAAATGTCAGTTGTATAGGTTTTGTTAAACTAATTGTTGTATTTTGTCTTGTTATTTGATAAATGGTAGGCGGATAACCGAGTGCCGCGCTTTGGTCTGTAACTGGCCGGTCACCTCTGGCTTACGGCTGTTGTTTCTATCCCTGGTGTGATGTGGCATGGAGATAGGGGCGCCTTATCAACCTCATGAGTTTCCTCCAGGCACTCCGGTTTCCTCCCACTGCTAAAGACCCCTACGCGCATGCAAATTATTGAAATAAAATTAAAACCATATGTTAGTCCCGAAATGACCTAGTTTGTGTTGAGTGGACGTTAAACCCCATTTCTCTCTCTCTCTCATTGTGTAAGATTCTATTTAAATGATGGCTATACATGTTTTTTGCTGTCTATTGTTTGTCACGCCTTTTAATGACGTCATTGTGTACACATCTATTTTAATGATGGTTTTACAGTTTTCAGGCGCCTGTTTTATGGAATAAAGATGTTGTACATCTTTATATTCTTTTGTAAAAAAAAAATAAACAGCTTAAACAAGCCGTTAACTGATTCTATATTCAACTATTGTGTTTAGGTGTTTTGTTATAACAATGTATTTCAGTTTATAAAGTGCTCTTGAACACGCTATATGAAAGGATTCACTTTAAATATAATAATAAACATGCAATTGTTTTGTTCCGACTGGGCTAAGGAAGTATAAGGGAAATTTTGCCGGGACAGCGGCGCTGCGACCTTCTCTTATTTCGAGTCAACAGCCGTGGTTTCGAATGCCTAGTTGTACGTGTCAAGGATAGGGTCGCCTGTACAACCTCGTGGGTTTATTCCGGGTCCTTCGGTTTCCTCCCACTGCAAAAGTCCCCTACGGCCAAGCGAATTATAGAAATTAGAGAATTATTGAAATATAATTAAAACCATATGTTAGACCCAAAATTACCTAGTTTGTGTCGAATGGACGTTAAACCCAATTTCCATGTCTATCTATATGCCCTACATACCTCAAATATTATGTTTTATAATCCAGTCAAAGGTCAATAGTTATTAAGTTTATGAGCAGAGCAGTAGGAAGTTAATACTCGTGTCATTAATTACACCGTATGTATTTCTCTCCTAGGACCCGTTGTGCATACCACGAACCTTTTATTCTCGGAACTGTGGATATTGCTTTATACAGTTATGTATTGTACATTTCTTTAAGAACTTTACGGTAAATATGTTAAGCTGCACGTGTGACGTACTGTGGGACAGCTATGGCAGAATACTAGAGAGGACAGCGTTCGTCGTCTGTCGCAATTTGTCGGCCTTATCGTTGTATCATGTGTGTCATGAACTGTTGCTAACTGGTAATCTGTTTGTCAGATGTTTCTTATTATAATTATGCTTTGTCATTTGATGACCATGTTGTTGGTGTTATTTGTTCGGCTAAAACCCTACAGAACATCGTTTTGGCCGAGAATGTTCATTATGATTTTCGGGAGTGGTTCGAGCTTGTTAGTGGTACAGGACTTATGGCATAGCCACGGGCAGTGTATATTCCTTAGGGTGATAATTGGAACGTTAAACCCCATTTATTTTTTTAATGGATCTTTTCAAATTTTGGCTTGAAGAATTGTGGTCATCGATCTCTATCGATATTCATAATCCACAGGCTGCGGTTCTTGAGTTATCCCAGGTCCGCCTCCTCCATTCTCGATGCCGAAATGACCCAGTTTGTGTCGAGTGGTCGTTCAACCCCATCTCTTTGAAGTCAACGGGGTAATTAATGGTGGTCTGCATCCATTTGAAAGATGTGTAATTAGGTTGTCTCCCTTCAGCTGTCGACGAGAATGACCTAAAATATTTTGTTACAAATGAAATGTGGTTTAACGTACGGCTCCGACTGAGTTAATGAAGACGGGATTGCGCTATACAGTGCGCTTTGAATGAAATTGTCCCCAGTCAGAGGTGTAGCAATATAGACAAGGAATGGGGAGATAAGATATAGTTTTATGTTTCTAACATATTCACATATATGCATGTGTGTACTCAAATCAACTAACATTTGAATGACATATGGGTTATAGAAACAAAAACATGATAACAGATATCTCATGCGCAGTTTCTAGAGTAAATTTCCATAACCATATAAGGGTGGGTTATTACATCATGTTTGACCAATTAGATAATTGAATGTCCAAAACCAGTTGATACAAAATTATGATACTTGCGCGAATTCGTCAGACGACATTTAGATTCCAGACTTCGATTAGATTCCAGAGGGTTACCATCTAAGAGTCCTAGACACAGGTTGAGAAGAGTTTAGTTAGCATTGACTGTAATTGTAATATGCTTGTATGTATACCTATGCTACATAAAAGGTAAAAACGAACTGTTGCATTGTTATAACTGAAGAAGACAAACGTCTTAAGAAACCAGTAAGAAGAAACACACAACGTGGAAGAGAAGAAAAGACGATCTGAGATCAATCCTAGACGATCACAAGGCTAACGGTAGTATGTAGTAAAAACAAGATGCATGGGTCATACGTAGGATGTGGCGACCGGACCTACAACACACGCTCTCCACGTCAGACAAAAAGACCCATGGTGCTACAGAGGTGCCAAGGCCACTCGGCAAATCTCGGCAGATTTCGTAAACTACATCTAGCCTCGGCTGTATGACAGTAAGTGATATGTACCTACACCCATACATTTGCGATGCCGCTATAATAGGAAAACTTGACGCTATAACACAAATTTGGAACCTATTCGACTAGCGACCTATTCGACCGATCGACCTGCAACCTATTAATAATAATAATAATAATAATAATAATGTCCTAAAATCCAACCGAAGCTGCTCTTTGGTAACATTATGGTCAGTTAAAAGAAAACACTAGTTAAAAGGAGTATGCGATCAACAATTAAAAGAAAACGTTTCTAAAAAGATGAGTTTTAAGAATCCGTTTAAAACTGTCAATTGGTGCACAGTACTTGAGTTCTATGGGAAAATCATTTGAATTCCACAGTTCTGCTGCCGCAAAAGCAAAGGAGCGTCTACCGAAAGAAGAGTTTGCAGTTACTGATTTAATAAGGTACTTAGATTCAGAACGAAGATTTCTGGTAGGGTGGTAGGGTTGAATTAATTCTTTAATATATAGAGGAGAGTCATCACATGACAAAGCACAGAAAGTCAGCATGAGAATTTTAAAATCAATTCTGATCTTAATCGGTAGCCAGTGGAGTTCTTTCAAAACGGGAGTAATATTGGTGTATAATTTAGTTCTTGTAACAATTCTTGCAGCTTTGTTTTGAATCTTCTGTAATCGATTAATTTGATATGCTGGTAAGTTGTAGAGTAACGAGTTGCAGTAGTCGAGACGTGAGGTCACCAAAGAGTTGATTAAAAGTTTTGTAGAGTCAATGTCGAGGAAATTGCGGATCCGTCCAATTTTGTGAAGTTGGAAGTTGGAAGCTTTACAGATTGAGGAGATGTGAGCATTGGAAACCTATTTAGAATAAAGACAACAGTCGCCTTAACTCATCTATTTATCAACCAATAAAATCCAACGTTATGTCTATCAAATGAAAGTAGAATATATTATTTTTTATCCATTCCTTTAGCTCAGAATAGAAGTGTAATTTCGTCATTATCTTTCAGCTGGATCGGTCGAATAGGTCGCTAGCCAAATAGGTGGCCAACTTGTGTTCGGTATGGGCGCAGCCATGTTTCATCCGGGACCTTTAAAGTAGTTCCAATATGGCGGAATTCATCATACAGCCGAGTTTAGAATGCCCGAAATCTTCCGAGGTTTGCCGAGTTGTGCCAAGGCCTACTATTTTATCGAACTCCAACGGCCAAGGTATATTTTAGGTGCACACCAATGCAACGCCGGATTAACCATGGTGGGGCCCCGGGGCCTGGAATATGCGGGGGGGAGGGGGCTGAACACCGATCGCGGATCTATGCCCGACGAAGCCGTCCACCGCGAGCGCGGAATGCCCGAAGCCCCGCAAGGAGAGGGCTGGAGCCCATTGAGTCCGTTAAATCCGCCACTGTAAGTTAGCAGAGCTATATCAAACCTAATTTTGAAGTCGCTCAGTGATAAATAATGGCGTCACTTGATTCGGAATCGTATTATATCCCCCGATATGATTTGATGAATGGAGGCCGTAACGTTACGACCAAGACGGACTCGATTTTTGACAAACGTCTAAAACCCGGTCCATACTGCTACAACTACACACAGCCCGACAGGACTCGGCGTCTTGGGTAGTTGTAAAAAAAAAAAAAAAAATCTGGTCGCGCCATTACTTCACTTGCCTACGACGGTACCAGTCCACACAGGCCCAACTCTCACATATTATGCTTCGTGAGTTACGGCACTTCCCTCTAGCGAGTGATTCTAAAAGTAAACCGGAAGCGTAAAAGTGACATTATATTTTGCCAGGATGCCGCTGAAGTTGACTTCTCATAAAAAGAAAAAAGCTTCACAAGACCTGCAAAGTCACATGACAAAATGCTACCCTCTGATTGGCTAAACACAAAGGCGTTTTATAGCTGAGGCGCCAGCCTCCTCGCGAAAAAAATTCAAAAAAGTTGAACAAATAAAACAGGAGAAATAAAACCGATGAGAAAAATGAAATGTACCCTAGTTAGGGAGGGCCCTAAAGGCAGACAAAAGGGCCCCTCTTTCCAAGGGAAAGGGTCCCCGTGTCCGAGTCAATCGTTTTCTTTACACTGTTACTGTCCAATCCACTACTGAATGAGAATGCATTGCATTGCACTGGTTAGTAACTATACTTGTTACCTTAAACTGTGTGTAAGGTAACAATTGGTACAGTCTAAGACCCTTACGCAAGTTCAAATAGGTTCAAACGCACAATTGTCAACACACATCATTACAGTTTGTATTAAAATAAGTAATTCTATCACAAATAGTGAAGACTGGACCATTAAAATAGTTACCGAACAGTTTTTCTCTGCATAGCGCTGTTTATGTTGTAGGCCTAATGACGTATTACGCAACTTGCGGACATGACGGTCGGCCAGTTGAAATTTCGCGTAGGCCTCACCTTTCAATAAGAATTGATTTATTATATGTTAAGCTACCTGCAGTACTGTTTTGGGCCAGTTTATTTGTAAATTAAGCGAGCTATAGGCCAGTAAACTTTTTGTAGTCATTTGACTAAAAAACTTGCGCAAAGGAACTCTGTAGGAAAAACCACTACTGCGACTGGAGTAAGACGGAACCATTTCTATGCACTGGTATGAAAATCCTCAATCAAGACACCCCTCCCTCAACCCCCGCGAAAGAGGGCCCTCAAAATAGTATAGCCTCCGCCATGATAAACCTTAAAACGCCCCTGGCTAATCAACAGTAAGACAATTGATCGTGTCGTGTGAGTGTCCACATAAACACGTTGGGCTACGACTGCATCTAACTGCATCCGACTACGATTGAACATGCTCAGTCGGACCGACGGGCCACGACGCGACGGAAATCGATTGAATCGTAGTCGTGGCACTGTCCACACTGCACTGATTATCTGAGACAAGACGTTGCGTTGGGTAGAGTCTGGGCTTAACACAAGTACCAAAATACGAGATTTAATCAAGAAATCTAAATATTTCATGTGATCATGATGTGCATCTCAGCAAATTCAGCTTATACTCACAACAATTATCAACAACTACAACTTATATACAATCGTAAGTCAATCTGAGGCAAAATTTGTTCGAGTTATACGATAATTCTAGTTAGACGATGTTCAGTCCGATAGAAGGATTCACGACTATAAAAGACCACGTGTTACATATCCATCACCGGATTACACCGAATTCTCAGATGTCGATCGCGACACACCATGGATTGAGGGGGCCCCAGGGACTTTCGATTTAGGGCCCTCGAAGCATCGGAGGGGCCCCGTCACTAGGTCACCGGCCGTTGGAGTCTTCGGTCCGACCATGCTTGAGGCGTGCAACTGAGATTTTTGTGGGGGCCCTCTAATGTGTGTGTATGTGTGTGTGTGTGTGTGTGTGTGTGGAGGGGGGGGGGGGGGTGGGGAATGTGCCTCATGGTGCCCCGTGGTTAATCCGGCGTTGCACCAATGTGTACACGGAACCTTGGTTTTTCGTTGCATCAGAACGGCTAGACTTGTCAGGCCCGAAAAACCCGATGAAATTTCTCAGCCAATACCCTGGGTGAATCCGCGACCGGCTTTGTTTAAGGTTAACGTTGAGGTATTAAATTTGTGGATACGTATTTAATTTGCATCAACATTTGTTTTATTTCCCACCTTGCCAGGTGGAGTAAAACAGTAGGACGTTAAACTACATTTCATTACCTCGTCACGCATGGCAGGCCAGTCTATATCCTTTGTTGAATGGAAAATGAAAATAAAATGAAACGGACAATGACGTATATATATTAACTAGACCGATGACGCCAATCTGTTTACTAATGACGTGATGACAAATCAGTGCTGACTTCCGGTTCAGTCAAGAAGAGCCGAAAGCGTGACGTTTCTAATGTAAACAATAGACGTTGTGGGCTTTTTTTTTTTTGATCGTCATATCGTTTGTAAATAAACTTATTGGTTGGATTTTAGATTTTATTTTAGTCTGTTGCACTACACACATTACACAATTATAATTGTATATTATTTTGGTGTGATAATATTCTATAATTACTAGTATATGATTACGGCCTACGGGTATGAAATACGCATGCTAGTGGTCGAGGAATTTGCATTATTTAAAATTATTATGTTTGGGATTGGGCCAATAAAATATCAAAGACAAAATATAAAAAAATCTGTGCTTACGATTCCCCAACCTACTCTATTTTTTTTTTTTTTTTAATAGTTAAATTCCATGTCCCAAATTCTTTTCTCATTTCACAGTTCTTATATATATATCTATCTTTGCGTGGTTTTTTGCAGACAAATTCCATCACTGCAGACGGCGCCAGTCATTGGCTCAACGGCTCGTGCAATGTTTAGTTAACACCTAACTGCTTCGGGCAAAATGATGCATTTTACTCATTTTAATACCCATTTACACTAAATAGGAAATATTGTTTAACTTCAAATACTTCAAACGTCTTTATTTATTTTTCTTTTACCTCAAAAAAATGTTTGAGAATTTAATTTGTCGGAGTAAAAAAGTTAATATGCCGTACTTATTAAGCCTCGTCGATGTCATGCTTATCAGTGATTGTAGCGTCCAAGCGAATATTCACTGCGGGATCAGTTTGGTCATGTACATGAGGAATCGAAACAACGCCACTTGCCCTACATTCTTCAGTCTCCCTACTGTCTACTATCTTATCGGATTGGTAGTTCATAGCTCGCTGTGATATAACACTACTGACTTACAGGTGGTTGCAGGGGCGTAGCCGTGAAATATATATTGGGGGGGGGGGGTGTACCCCCATAAATTTTGTTTAAAGTCTCAGTCTTCTGTAAACATTGTTTGGCATAATTTACGGGGTTAAACTAAAATATCACACCAATACAACGTTTATCATGTTTACAGACAGAGGCACCGGTCTTCCCCGAGAGGCGAAGAAGCCTGGCCTACCCCCACCTAATAATTTTGGAATATTGAACGGCTGCAAACACCTTTTCCTGCTATTTCAGCCCATGAACAAAGCAATTTCAAAGTGGTCTAATATAGCCTAATTAAGGTGACTTGCTGACTCGAATTCCAACCAATCGTTTACACCCACAGCAACTTCAATTTGGTCCAATATAGCCTACCTGGCTGCCCAGAATTCCAAACAACCAATCAATCGTCGCGGGCTATGGGAGCCTCACCCTCCCGGAGAAAATTTAACCACCGTAAATGCGTTTTCTGCTATTCTAGCCTGTGTGAGCAAGTCCAAAAGTATCCAATGGTTCTGTAACCGAAATCCCACTCTGAATTCCATCCAATCACACTGTTGCAGTTGCATTCACAAAGTAGAGTGGCCCCAGATAAAATGTTTTAATCAATAGTCAACTCAGTACAAATTCGTGGTATTCAATTAAAAGAAAAGTGAAATTAGTGTAATATTAGGACTCGATGACAGTTAGGGAAGCAAAACTAGAAATGCCCGAAGCAGGTTTACGGGCTGCGGCCAGTTTTCTTCGCGGGGCAAAGAAGCGGAGCTGACCTTGTATGGACCACCCAAGAAAATTTTGGAATATTTGATGGCCGCAAACGCGTTATACTTCTATTCCAGTCCTAAAATTAGTGTTTTATGAGATTTCGGGCACTTTACTTTGCCAAATTTTAGGGGGGGGGGGGGGCTCAAGTATATTCAGCCCCCCCCCCCCAGGAAAATAATTGTGACGCCCATTGGTGGTTGGCTGGATGAATCTCTCATTTTTTTCGATTTCTGTAAAGAATGGAGCACCTTTTGATGTAAAAAAAAGTCACTGGATTATCACCAGTTTCATCCACCCCATAACCTCCAACGTGGTAATTCACTGATTCCAAAGTGTATATCTAAAATAAAGATAAAGGTATTAGTCAAAGATACTTTCTCCGCCTACAAACTGTGAAATTTGATAATATACGTGTATTTGGACTACAAAACGTATTCAAACTAATTAATCTATCAAAATTTTGCCTCAAATGCCTTTCAAGGGCAAAGCTTTGTTTTTGCGGGGATTTAGACCAAGCAAAAATAAACTGTTGTTTGACGGCATGTCTGTCACCTCAATTCATTGAGGGAGGGTCCATTTTTCATGATGTAATTTTCATTACTACTGTCCATTTATCATACATATTGAGGCCTAAGTAAATTCTTGATCAATAAATAACAACCGCTTCCGTTGTGAAGCTAGTATACAATAAGCTGGTAAACAACCGTTGGGTTGCCAGTTAGTGATACTTGGCCATTTTTGCCCGATGTCCCATGGGTGTTTTTCAGGTAATCCAGTATTTTTCCTTTTCACAAAGTGTCCTTGATTCAAATGACAGGTTTTTTGTTCCCAAGTTTGTACTTGACAGGGGATGGGGTAGCCTACTATCCCTTGTGTTTCACCGGACTGAAATAAAATTGTACCATATGCTAGTCCGGTAATGGCCTACTTTGTATCAAGTGGAGGCTAAACACTACTCCCCCCCCACACACACTCAATATAAATATACTATGTATTTACAGCATGTCGAATAGCCTTTAGTTGCTCCTTTATTACTGTATTTCTGTTTTTGCCATGAGTTGGGTCACTTCTTATTTTGCAGGCCGCTTTTTTAAATTTGGACTTCATGGGAAGTTCTGACCCATTGGTTGAAACTGTTTTAAGGTATGAACTTCCACTGTCAGAGCCTGGAAAGAATGCAATAAATATGACAAGAATGGGAAATATGACGAGAACATATGACCTGAACATATTTTGCATTGAAGTTTGGTTATATTACCGTCATTATCCAGTTGTAAAATTGTGAATTTGTCTTTGAAAGGCCACGTATTGACAGTTTTCTGACGCACAGTTTCAGGCTTTTACGTAGCCATGTTTGGCGGACTTCGCAAAGTGTAAAAAACGTTATATTTCATTGACCATGTGTATTCCAGCTGGCCAATCAAACGTTTTATAACTTACGGGTCACTCTGACTTCGGTATTGTAAACTCCACGAAGCTCGTATTCACGAAAAATGTTCTTGCGGAAAAAAACCCGATTGAGACCAAACCAGAAACTTTCCTGATGTGCTGAAAGAAGCATTGGTCTTTCCACTTCTCAAGAAGAGTACATTAGATCACAATGTCTTGAAAAACTACAGACCTGTCTCAAACCTGTCGTTCATCTCCAAACTTATTGAAAAGGTTGTAGCAGCACGTTTCAAAGCCCATCTGAAGTTACACAATCTTAACGAACCGTTCCAATCAGCATACAGAAGCAAACATAGTACAGAAACAGCATTAACTCGTGTGAATAATGATATCCTTACTAGTCTTGACAATAAAAATGTTGTGTTACTGGTTCTTCTTGACTTAAGTGCCGACACAATCGATCAGTCTCTACTGTTAGAACGGCTTCATGACGTTTTCGGACTTGGTTCCGGTCATATCTCACATCCCGTCACCAATCTGTTGTCATTAATAATGTTAAGTCTGCATCTGTAGAACTTAAATTCGACGTGCCACAGGGATCGGTACTCGGACCGTTGCTCTTTACCGCTTATACCACTCCTCTAGGGCGTATTTTGAAATCATTCAATCTGAATTATCATATCTATGCTGATGATACTCAACTCTACATTTCAATTAAACCCGAAAATGAATCTCTGTGAGTGTCTAAACTTTAATCGTTCATCGATGCTATTAAGTGCTGGATGAAAAAACAGAGTTCGTGCAAATCGGTTCTAATCATCTTTTATCCAAAATATCGGTTAGCAATATCTATCGGTAATTTTGTTGTTAACCCAGTTAATAGCGTTCGAAATCTTGGTGTAATTTTGGATAAAAATATGAACATGAATGCTCACATCTCCTCAATCTGTAAAGCTTCCAACTTTCAACTTCACAAAATTGGACGGATCCGCAATTTCCTCGACATTGACTCTACAAAACTTTTAATCAACTCTTTGGTAACCTCACGTTTCGACTACTGCAACTCGTTACTCTACAACTTACCAGCATATCAAATTAATAGACTACAGAAGATTCAAAACAAAGCTGCAAGAATTGTTACAAGAACTAAATTATACACCAATATTACCCCCATTTTGAAAGAACTCCACTGGCTACCGATTAAGACCATAATCGATTTTAAAATTCTCATGCTGACTTTCTGTGCTTTGTCATGTGATGACTCTCCTCTATATATTAAAGAATTCATTGAACCCTACCACCCTACCAGAAATCTTCGTTCTGAAACTAAGTACCTTATTAAATCAGTAACTGCAAATTCTTCTTTCGGTAGACGCTCCTTTGCTTTCGCGGCAGCAGAACTGTGGAATTCAAATGATTTTCCCATAAAACTCAAGTACTGTGCATCAATTGACAGTTTTAAAAGGAATCTTAAAACCCATCTTTTTAGAAACGTTTTCTTTTAATTGTTGATCGCACACCCCTTTTAACTAGTGTTTTCTTTTAACTGACAATCATAATGTTACCAAAGAGCAGCTTCGGTTGGATTTTAGGAAATTACTATTATATTATTATTATTAGTAGAAAGGAACGACCATTTCGAATGAATGCATTTTCAACACAGGGTGGGTCAATTAAGATGAAATGAATTCCGTTCGGTTCATCCTGAATCCATTCGATGTGTTCGATTTTACTGTGAAAGTGGGTTTGGTCTAGAGATTAAAGCTATTTCGAATATTCTTCGACTATGCGAAATGTCGGAAAGCCAAAGTTGTCGTCTTTTAAATAATGATGTTATATTAACAATAATCGTCGGAATATTTTGACATACCCAGAGACTTTGTCCATAGCCAAACTACTTCAGATATTTGATTGTTAACGAATCTTCGGAGATATTAAGTTTGTAAAATTTAAATTTTTACATTTTTTTAAAATAATTATGATTTTTTTGTGGTATTTTACCCGGGGCTACAGGGTCAACAATTTTTGTCAACATAATTTTCCTTGGCTGACATTGGCTAATTCAGTATTTATTATTCGATTTGTATAAACCAATGTTCATATGCTCTGTGGTTCCAAATGTCATTTGTTTTGCTACTGCTGAAGGCTCCAGTCGGCATCGAAAGTTACGTAATTTTAGCAAAAACAACAATTTTGTGAATGTTCGGTACCGCTTTTTGAAAGTAAATATTTTTATTTTAAATCTATTACCAAAATGGCGCGCCCTGTAAAGGCGCACAAAACATTACACTCAGTTTGTTTTAATTTCTTTTTCGGGCTCTTTCGATTAAAAGGTGAAATAGAGCGTAACATTTAGCTACATTGAATCCCAGCAGTGTCTTCACATTTGAAGATATCTCTTCGTAACTTTCATAAACTAGTAACAATAATCCCGACGAAGAGAATGTATTCAAAAATTAGTTTGTAATATGAGCGGTTGTCGAGAAATAGGCATTTTTTAAGACGTCCCGTTTCACTTTATTTTGCCCGTAAAAGAGTCAATTATTATTCGATTTTCAAATTCGTTAAACCATTTGATGTCTAATGCCAATTATGACGAGGTCAAACCAATTTTTGACTGTCATCGGGAAAGACGTCATTTGGACAAAAACGGCATTTTTAGCCTTAAAAACATTCATTCTATTCTAATGAGTCTTATTTGTAATGGTTTTACAATTAGGATATTTGATTCCAATCAACAAATTGAATGACCCAATACGATCATACAGATACCACAAAATGGTTTCTAACTTTTACAGTTGCAGAGAAATAAACGATTTGTTACAAGTTACTTTTCAAAGGTTTTGGTCTTTAAAGGTGTCAATTAATATTCGATTTTCATAAAGTTTTCACCATGTGATGCCACAAATATACCATTTATCATTTCATAGAACTAATTTAACATGTCGATTGTCAACAACTATAGTTTTTGGGGGACGTCGTCTACAGAGTCTAATAGGTAGTCTTATGTATGCAACCACCATACAACAGTCCAAAATATCAGGTGTAGGAGAACAAAGGGATCTAAAATGGAAAACGGGTGTTTCATTGTTCACCGAATACAGCAGAGAGAGAGAGACCCACTCGACACAATAGGCCATTGTTGGACTAACATATATGGTTTACTTTTATTTCAATAATAATAATAATGTCCTAAAATCCAACCGAAGCTGCTCTTTGGTAACATTATGGTCAGTTAAAAGAAAACACTAGTTAAAAGGAGTATGCGATCAACAATTAAAAGAAAACGTTTCTAAAAAGATGGGTTTTAAGATTCCGTTTAAAACTGTCAATTGATGCACAGTACTTGAGTTCTATGGGAAAATCATTTGAATTCCACAGTTCTGCTGCCGCAAAAGCAAAGGAGCGTCTACCGAAAGAAGAGTTTGCAGTTACTGATTTAATAAGGTACTTAGATTCAGAACGAAGATTTCTGGTAGGGTGGTAGGGTTGAATTAATTCTTTAATATATAGAGGAGAGTCATCACATGACAAAGCACAGAAAGTCAGCATGAGAATTTTAAAATCAATTCTGGTCTTAATCGGTAGCCAGTGGAATTCTTTCAAAACGGGAGTAATATTGGTGTATAATTTAGTTCTTGTAACAATTCTTGCAGCTTTGTTTTGAATCTTCTGTAGTCGATTAATTTGATATGCTGGTAAGTTGTAGAGTAACGAGTTGCAGTAGTCGAGACGTGAGGTCACCAAAGAGTTGATTAAAAGTTTTGTAGAGTCAATGTCGAGGAAATTGCGGATCCGTCCAATTGTGTGAAGTTGGAAGTTGGAAGCTTTACAGATTGAGGAGATGTGAGCATTCATGTTCATATTCTTATCCAAAATTACAACCAAGATTTCGAACGCTATTAACTGGGTTAACAACAAAATTACCGATAGAGATATTACTAACAGATATTTTGGATAAAAGATGATTAGAACCGATTTGCACGAACTCTGTTTTTTCATCATTGAGCTTTAAGAAGTTTTTTTTCATCCAGCACTTAATAGCATCAATGCACGATTCAAGTTTATACACTCGCAGGGATTCATTTTCGGGTTTAATTGAAATGTAGAGTTGAGTATCATCAGCATAGATATGATAATTCAGATTGAATGATTTCAAAATACGCCCCAGAGGAGTGGTAAAGATCAACGGGCCGAGTACTGATCCCTGTGGCACGCCGAATTTAAGTTCTACAGATGCAGACTTAACATTATTGATGACAACAGATTGGTGACGGGATGTGAGATATGACCGGAACCAATTCAGCACATTACCCTCAAGTCCGAAATCGTCGTGAAGCCGTTCTAACAGGAGAGACTGGTCGATTATGTCGAAGGCGGCTACTCCGTGTCACTACAACCGGGGATTCGAAACCATACCAGTTGACCCAATTACAGGCTTCACGATACAGCGCCCATATGCAAACCACTCGGCCACACCAGCCCCTTTCACGATGACAATTATTGAACTAAGCGAGAAAGAGAAATTGGATTTAACGTCCACTCGACACAAACTAAGTCATTTTGGGACTAACATATGGTTTCAATTTTATTTCAATAATTCGCATGCGCGTAGGGGTCTTTAGCAGTGGGAGGAAACCGGAGTGCCCGGAGGAAACCCATGAGGTTGAGAAGGCGCCCCTATCTACATGCCACATACGCTCACACCAGGGATCGAAACCACAGCCGCAAGCCAGAGGTGACCGGCCAGCTAGAGGTCGAAGCGCGGCACTCTAGACCACTAGGCCATCCCAACCCCCCTATTGACCTAAGAGTGTTTTACTGTTACATAAGTTCAAGTTATGTATGTAATTGTATGAGTAAATAACAGTATTTATCCATAATGCTATGTAGTAAGAGTATTTATCCTATTTATTAAAATAATGTATTTATGTTATCAGCTAATAGAATGATTTATTCATGTTACAGTTCCAGCAATATTAACATCAGGTGGTAAATACAAAGGTCATCAGAACTTATCTTTCCCTCTACCCGGTGTTCCAGAGAAAGATCTTGTCCTTATCTTAAATGGCGATTTTAGTATTGAAACAACGGTTGGTAAATGTAAAGATAATCTAAGAATAGATTGTATGGAAGATTATGTAGAGATACAGGGCAAAAGGAGATTTACTTTTGTACTTTATATCAAACCCACTTTTTTTTCATCTGTATCAACATATAGTCCAAGCAACATCCCTTGTTATATGCCATAGTTCTATTCAACCTATAATTTATACATCATTTAAATATTATTACAATTTAAAGATATAATCTTTAAAAAGATGCATTTGGATTCTTATTTAATCGAAAATAATATTCCACCTGGATTAAGAAATTACACCAACCAGTCTATATTGTTAAATCATTTGGTGAACTTAACGCGACAGATAAAATTTAATCACATATCTGTATATCCCCTGATCACCGTACTGGGTTTTATTACAGATATTGTGGAGGCGTGGCACCGGCGCCTATTACCATGCCTCCAGGTAAAGGAACAACAATACGGTTTGTGAGTAACATGGACAATGAAGAGTGTCCGACGGGTTTTATACTCACCTGTGTCTATAGAGGTAAGTCAGTCAGGCCGTGCACGAGATATCACATAAATAAAAGTTTTGTTTTCATTTGTATACCTTGTGACGTTGATGAAACCGTTAAATACGCGAGAATAGATCTTGTAATGGTTTCTTTTCGTTTCATTTTTAGGATATTCAGACAAACACGAACCTAAGGTTAAACTTGTTTTTCAGACCTGTTGTGATTTTAAAACTGCTGCTAAACTTAAAACGAGGAATTAATGTTTGTGAATTTAACTCTGCTAGAAATGATATTATGTGATGGAAGGATATGTCAGTAGGACAGTTGTTTTTAACCTAAAAGAAATAATTCCTAGTTTTACAGAAATCTAACAAATACAAGAAACCAATAAATATTGTATATACCACTTTGTAGTCTTGTTTCTTTGTATCAAATCACGCTGTAGTTTTGATCAAAGGGTTTCAGTACCATGCTCTGTGATGCCTTACCCCCCGTTTTGTCTACCATGTACTAATACCTTGGCGAATTGTGGAAATAAAACAAGATATTAGACTATAAAGACTCGACCATTAAACGCCCAGAAAGAAGACATATGCTGTTTGGCGGATATGAAATGACTGGTCAACTGCAGTTGTTTGCTTGCCTGGTTCTGACCTTTCGTGCGTCCCTTTAAGGGTCTGTCTAATCACTTATCTTCCAATGACGAACATGTTTATTATAGTGACACGTGATGGATTGACAAAATAAAGCAATTGGAAAGACCGACATTCTAATATATTTAAACAGGTGTTTACTACGATGTGTTCTTAGTTCAATAAAGAGGGAGAGAGAGAAATGGGGTTTAACGTCCACTCGACACAAACTAGGTCATTTTGGGACTAACATATGGTTTCAATTTTTATTTCAATATTTCGCTTGCGCGTAGGGGTCTTTAGCAGTGGGAGGAAACCGTAGTGCCCGGAGGAAACCCACGAGGTTGAGAAGGCGCCCCTATCTCCACATACGCTCACTTCAAAGATCGAAACGACAGCCGCAAACCAGAGGTGATCGGCCAGCTAGAGGTCGAAGCGCGGCACTCTAGACCACTAGGCAATCCCAACCACCTCTTAGTTCAATAGATGAATAATTCGTTTGTATCACTGAACTTGATATCTAAGACAACCTTCTACTGGGCACTATTAATGATCTCGATAGTACAATGGGGGACCAGCTAGTCAGTCAGTGTAAGGGTTAAGGCAAGATTTCGAGATTGATTAAGATTGACCCGCTTCCAATTAAAGATTCCACATTGTCATTCCTATTCGTCCCCTGTCTGGTAACAGTATTTCAAAAAACCAATCTAATCTTAAGTCTTCTGTGGTAGAAGAATGAAGAAAATTTGTCTTCAAGACAACAGGGTTATCGTTAAAATATTGGCCAATGGATGTATTAAGGGCTTACAGTGTCAGTGTTTATGATTTGCCTGTAAAATCGTGCTTGTCAGCTAAATTTGAAAGACCGGTTGTCCCTGTCTGATAAGTCCCGAGGAAGTTTCACTAGATGTTTTTATTGTTGTTGTTAATCTGGACTAGAAGTGAATAACATAACACTACGGCATCGATCGTTTCGGTGATCAAAGGATTCGGGAAAAGTTTATAGGATGTTTCTCGTGCTAATACATGTACTTAAACGGTAGCATATACTCTGATTTGCGGAAGTGCTGCCGTGGCCAATGAACCGTTGTTTGTTATTTCTGGCTAAATTTTGACTCTTTAACCTGACTGGAAGCTCGCCAAGTCCATGAACAAGCGCCCAAAAAAGAATCGAGGTATCGGCATGAATATACCACCGATGTGAATAGTTCGGAAGTCGTGATTCCAGGATATTCGTAGGAGGTAACCGTTCGTAGTGCTATCTGCGTTTGCAGCCAGCATAACAACCAGATTGTCATGGCGTCTTGCGTGAAGGGATAAAAGGCATTGAAAAAAAATCGGTCCAAAGCAAGTGATTACTTTGGCATGGTAACTGTTGCCGAAGCTGCTTTGACCTCTTGGGACACTGACACGAAATTTTGCAAGGAAAGCGACACTACTACGGGTTACTCTTATTTCGAATTCCGACTGTCAAGTATTCTTTTCTAGGTGCTGTTCGATTCGAACTACACTGGAAAATGACCATGAAATTTATCTGCAATGACAGGGATTTGCAGACGGAATCTCCATGTTAGCGAGCCACCGTCTTAATTACTAAAGCCACCACAACTCCCATGTAAAATATTCACCTTTATTTGACATCCTGTTTTGTATTGTAGGACAACGCCAAAGAAATGGCTCCTTCTTGTATCACCTTTTGACGCTATACCCAACAAGAGAAAATAATCTGTCACATTGGAAGAATGTTAAGTTACACCACACATTGAACTAATCAATCAAATTTCACTACTTGGAAGAACCGTGTTACAGCACACCTTGAACGAATCAATCAAATATTACTCTGCACAATTAAAATCCAAAACCTCGAAAAATGATTTTCTCTCCTCCCTTTGAACTGTACGTGCTATGCCTTTCAATTTTTCCTGGAGGAAGTTGAAACGGTCCCCTTTATGTCGGTAGGTTGCCATCCCTCAGGCCATACACCATTCTTGATTCCCTCGGCATTCAGTTGATTTGCATCTGATGTCCTGAAAAAAATGAAAAAAAAATGATTTGGAATAGTTCACCTTTCGTATTATTCGGTGCACATTTTAGTTTAATTTTCGATGATGTTCACAGATTTCAACATTGAATTTAAAGTTTTGATTTTAACATATTATTTGTTATAGAGATGCGTATTTTTACATATATTCTATTCGTACATTATTTATAGCATACATATATTCGACACCCTCTGTTTTATGTACCTACTACACTGAAAAAAAACTTGTGTTGAAACAACACAAACTTGTGTTGTTTTCAACACAAGTTGGGTGTTACTATTTAACAACACAAACTTGTGTTGAAACAACACAAACTTGTGTTAAATGTCGAAACAACACAATACTTGTGTTAAAATTGATCAAACAACACAAGACTTGTGTTAAAATTGATCAAACAACACAAACTTGTGTGAAAATCTACACAATACTTGTGTTAAAATTTCTAAAACTTGTGTTGGAATTTCTGAAACTTGTGTTGAAATTTTTGAAACATGTGTTGAAATTTCTGAAACTTGTGATGAAATTTCTGAAACTTGTGTTGAAATTTCTGAAACTTGTGTTGTTTCATACAAACTTGTGTATAACCACCAACAGACCCTCCTTTTATTCTGTTTTAAATGTAATGTTTGATAAATGACATGACACCAATTTAGTTCATAGAATTTATATTTATTCATAAAATTATTATTTATTTATAAAATTACACCAATTATTATTTATTCATAAAATTACACCAATTATTATTTATTCATAAAATTACACCAATTATTATTTATTCATAAAATTACACCAATTATTATTTATTCATAAAATTACACCAATTATTATTTATTCATAAAATTACACCAATTATTATTTATTCATAAAATTACTATTTATTCATAAAATTATCATTTATTCATAAAATTACCATTTATTCATAAAATCATCATTTTTATGAATTATCATTTATTCATAAAATTATATGAACAATTAAATTAATGCCAAATCAAAATTAGACAGACATTTTGATGGATAATAAAAACAAAGAAAATCCAATACTAATAAAATTGTGGTATATAATGACCCCCCCCCCACTCCACAGAAAATAAAAAAAATAAAAATAAAAAATGAAGAAACCATAAAATAAGCATAGTTATTTAAATTGAAAAAAAAACTCAAAACAAGCACGGAGACAATTGGAATACAAATAAACAAAGTTAATTCCAATGCTAATAAAATTGTGTTATATAATAACAATTTATTCCCCCCATCCCCACCAATTTTTTTTTTTTTTTTAAAGTTACCTTCTTAAAAAAGAAATAATTATTTAAACGCTATGTACACAATATTCCTACTCCATGCCCCCTAAAATAGGATTTACATACATTGTATATCTAAATTACATACCAGTCAAAACAAGCATTAAAGACATACTAGTAAATTATGCACAAAAACTGAAAAACTACTTACAAATGAAATATAAGAGGCATGTACAAAATATTTCTATACAAGTCATAAGCAAGGGGGAGCCATGTTAGCCTACATAACACAGAAAAGTAGGGAGAGAGAGAGAAATGGTGTTAAACGGCCACTTGACACAAACTAGGTCATTTCGGGACTAACATATGGTTTAATTTTATTTCAATAATTCGCTTGTGTGTAGGGGTCTTTAGCAGTGGGAGGAAGCCGGGGTACCCGGAGAAAACCCACGAGGTTGGACAGGCGACCCTACTCCTTGCCACGTACAACCGGGGATTCGAAACCAGGCCAGAATGGCAGGCCGTATAATACAGCGCGAAAACTAACCTTTCGGCCATACCCCCGCCCCTTAAAGAAAAGTAGGATGCTAAACCCTTTTCAGCTTTTAAAGAGAGAGAGAGAGAGAGAGAGAGAGAGAGAGAAAAAATGGGGTATAATGTCCACTCGACACCTAGTTATTTCAGGACTAACATATGGTTCAATTATATTTTAATAATTAGCTTGCAAGTAGGGGTAGTGAGAGGAAACTGGACGACCCGGAGAAAACTGATAAGGTTAGTCATGCGACCCTACTCATTATCATGAACACAGGGGGAATCGAAACTACGTTAGTTGACTTAATGACGGACCTTATGATACAGCATGCACGTCCTACCCCCCCTTCATTTAATAAGCAAGGGAAAGTCACCTTAATGTACCTGAGTGCCCTATATAATACTTCATGATTGACGACCAAATCTGAGTGATTTAAAAGTCACTTTACATTCTATATTTTACACAAATTACAACATAATTGTTTTTTCCAAAGGATATTTAATATTAAAAACAAAAATAAAATCAGATCAAATGCAACGGATGACCTATTAGCTTTTATAATCACTATATAATACATTCTTTTTCAAAATTATAAAACAATTTGATGGCTTAATATTCAAAAGGTATATGGTTGAGTTCTCTTGTTGCTGGAATCGTACATCAAATACTCTGAAAAGTAATATTATACATTATTATAGTAGGCAATAAATATACTTTCTATGGTTCAGAATGTTTAAATAAACAATTCATTTTGCCACATGTGGGGTTTCTATTTTGTTTCAACTTTGCATAATACTTATTGTGCCTTTTTTAGTTACAGACCTGGGCAGATGATTAAGCCTCAATGGGTAAGAAGCCAGAACAAAACTCTTGAAAAAATGACAATATAAATGGGTTTATTGTCTTACTAGTTTGCTTCTAAACTCGGCTTATGAAGACGGGCATACGCCATACAGTGTGCTATGAGGGAAATTTTGCTGTGCATGCCAATGTGTACACGGGACCTCGTTTTTTTGTCCCATCGGAACGTCTCGACAGCTGTCCTTGTCAGACCCTCCGTCCTGAATCACTGACGAGGGTAAAACCACGCCGGAAAATCTGGATGAATTTTCTTGGCCAATGCAGGAATCGAACACCTGATCTGCAGGCTAGAGAGTCAGTGTCTTACCCATCTAGCCACATGATCCCCTGCTCCACTAAGACAAGTGTGAATACAGTATTGTATACAGTAATATAATATATTATTTATATTTTACAAATTCGTGCATTTGAAGGCTTTATAATATACTAGAATTGAATAGTTACCCACCAAGAACAAGCTGCTCTATCATCATTTATTCAGTCATTTCTTCTTCCATTTTTTTTCTTTTTTAATTTCTTTTATTGTATGATCTTTTTCTTGGTGATTTTCATATGCATCCCTTATTGAAACTGAAAAAATAAATAGATGACATGTACTTAACTATTAAAGATACTTTACCATATACAGACTGTGTGAGGGATAATGTGGCTAAGATGCTGGCTCGCTAGCCTGGTGGTCAGGTGTTTGATAGCTGCATTGGCCGAGAGAGTTCATCCACTGATGCGGGACGGAAGGCCTGACAGGGACAGTTGTCTAGCCGTTTAGATGGGAAGGAAAACTGAGGCCTCGTGTACACGTAAAAGACCCATTGGCAGTTGGAATTCAATATAAGAGTAGGCCTTAGAGTCGCTTCCCGGGCAAAATTTCCCTCACAGCACACTGTATGGCATATGCCCGTCTTCATTAGCCCAGGTTAGGAGCAGAACAGTAGGACGTTGTACCCGGTTTCGTTTCATTTCACAAACTCTGTGATATGAAATTGAAACTAATGTATCTATACGTATCAAAAGTTGTAATCTCAAGGAACTACCTAAGTCGTAAAAAGCTATTTTAATAATCTTTATTTGTCACATGAGTTAATTGTCGCAGTAATTAGAAGATGGCCATGGTGACTGAGTGAGTTAAGTGCTTGCACACTAGTCTGGAGACCGCAGGTTACCTCCTGGTGTTGAACGAGAAAGCTCATCCGTATTTTGTAGCATGGTTTCCCCGGACGTCCAATCTACACATTGGCGTACAAATAAAAGTTCCATTGGCAGTTAGAATTTAATATGAGAGTAGGCCATAGTGCCATTGTATAATGTCCAAGCAAAATGTTTACTTAGCACAATGAATTAGACCAGTCGTGGCTGAACTGTAGGACTAACACCCCTTTCCTTACAGGTAATCCAGTATTTTTTTCCTAGTAAGACTAGCAAATATCTTCATAAGCCATGTTTTTTTTCGATACAGGGTGGGGTGAATGGTCTACTAGTGGTTTGATACATGAACATGGCATGGTTTCGATGCCAAGGAGTCGTGCCGTCTGTCCAATTACATGTCATTATTTCGGACTACAGCCTCAATGTTTCGGACTCCGGTAGGTGACATTTCGGACTCGGGAATAAGTTGAAAGGAAAGATTGAACACGACTGTCAAATCAATTTATAATAAGCCAAAAACGATTTTTTTTATAAAAAATGCAGGTAAAATTTACCGCTCACCATCAATATACAGCACCTTGATCACGCACGTACATTTTGAATGTTTTCTTTATTTTTATATATTATGTACATAAAAAAAAGTTGCTGGTGAATTTATCAGAAATAGAGCAATTCAAAACAGTTTTCAGGAGTCCGAAAATTTGGCAAGTAAATCCGAAAAAGTCGTCATACCGACTCCAACAGATCGGCTGTGTTTAGTCCGAAATGACGTTGGACCAAAATGTTGTGCTATCGGCTGTCCAACTTCTTGAATTTTCTGTGGGTTCTACGGTTTCCTCTTTTTGCTAAATACCCAAACGCGCCAGCGAATTATTCATAGTCAATCTAACCAGACCTTAGTCCCAAAACGACCTAGAGCCAGTAGTAAGTAGATAAGGACCCGTCTACAACAATTCTGGGTTCATGCAGAATTAATATTGCACAATAAACCAATTTTGAATACATGTATTTAAATGAGGCAATAAAACGGAAGTCGGCTAATCGTTGTAGTTGCTTACCAGTAGCCTATGCATGTAGGAACTCGAGTAGGACATAGGATAACTTGGGACTACTTGATTCGGCAAAAACAAGTACATATAGGCCTTGTTTATGTCAATCCCCCTCTCTCTCTCTGTTGCATATATAAGTGCCATATAAAATACTTAATGCGGGATTGTGTCTTCACATACACTTATAATTGTAGGACATTGGTAAACAAAAAAGAAGAAGAAAATATAAATTATAAAGATTAAATGAAATTCAAATTGTTTATGTTACCAGTTTTTCTTTTTGGAGTACTTGGTAAATTCTCAATTATGGCTTAAAAGCTGGTAGTTGGAAAGCGTCACATAGCAGCATTGACTGAAAAATAAAATGAAACTAAAGAGAAACTTCCAAAGACTCATTCTATCATTTTTATTGACTGAATCAGTGAAATAATTACACAGGGGTTGGGCGGATTGTGTGTGCAAAATATTTGATTAGAGAGGATCTTTTTTTTTTTAAACATAAATTAGATTACATTTCAACAAACACAACAGTGTAAAAAGTTATTTTCTAGTCCGTGCCCGGGTTTATGTCTACTCTTGCCAAAATGTTTTTTATAAAAAAAAACAACAAAAAAAAAAAAAAAACATGAAACAAGAATCAAGTTATCAAGCAAGATGGCCGTCAATCCAAATACCAATCCAACCGCCCAAGGTATTATTTTATAACTGGCTCAACTCGAGTCGTTTCTGGTTCAGTGTGGTTCTGTAACGTATCGTGGCACCGAACAACTAATTTTCATTAAGCAAGATATCAGAAAAATGAGACAGATTCAACAATATTATCATGCCAAAATATTCTTTTCACGGTCCCCGCCATTGTAAATGACAAATTATCACCGCGCATGCGCGAATCTCCGTCCTAATTTCCGATGAATAATCTGCGCGCGCGAAGTGAATTACTGCGATGATAATCCGCTTAATCTTAATCGGTATTCACCATGGATCACTGCCTTAGTATTATAAGCCATTTTAATGAATTTTGCGACGGTCAGTTTTTTGCTACAAGTACGAGCAAGGCGATACGGAAAGAAAAGTATGACCGTATATAATTCCGGGGGAATGGTTGGATTTTTTTAAAAGAAACGAAATACTAATATATACAAAGAAACAATATCGATGCTAAAGAAATAAATACATGGTATTTATTTTTATAAATATTTACAAACCTGAGTTCTTGTATTCTCTGTGGTGACCAATATATCACTGCTCAAAAATCATTTCAGCACGCTGTTAATGGTAAATGTTTGTGTGTGAAATCGGTTTATTTAACGTCCGCTTCCACCGAGGAAAATGTAGCTTAGATTACGTTGATTTTATTAACAAATTACATTACAAAAGAGTTTTACCCATTTTCTTGTCAACGCGTTTGGAGTCAATTGTTAAAACCACACCGGAATGCTCACCAGGTGTATTAGGTATTCCCTTAATCTACCAGTTTATTGGGCCAATAAAAAAATCAACAACTTTATTTTAACTACAGACATCTAAACACCAATTAGCATTCAAGTCTGTCTGGCTATATTGTCTGTGTAATAAAAATACTCTTTTTATAACTTGTGGACCCCACAATTAAGACTTTCTACGGAGTTTAATTTTTAAAATTAAAAACACAAAATATTTATTGACGGTAGTATACACATTACTTGTGTTAATTTTATGACAAAAACACAAGATTTTATAAATCAACCCAAGTTTGTGTTAAAGCATTAAGAAGAACACAAGTTTGTGTTGATGCAATGCAAAACAACACAAGTTTGTGTTGAATAATTTTAACACAAGTACTTGTGTTGTGACCCAACACAAGTTTTTTTTTCAGTGTATACTACTGTTTCTATGCATATTTGAATATTCACCCTTTGGTTTTGAGTAGAAGCATTACACGATAAACGTGTTTTGTGCCTCATACACATTCCCTTTCGGGTCATGCCTGAATATGTGCAAATCCTCTTGAAGATCTTTGATCACCTTGGGTGGCGCCACCGAGGTCCATGGCCTAGGATTCTCCAATATTGTTTAGTTTTGGGTGGTCTAGTTAGTCTTCCCTTTGCGGGGGTGTCGTCGTACTGTTCGTCATCCTATGCTGGGATTGTTGTAACCATACCAGTTTGCATGGAATCGATGGTTTTGGATTGAGTGGTCAGACTTGTACACTATTTTCCCCTCTGTCCTCAGTATGCCTTTTCCACGTCTTTCGTCTATAGAAATGGTCCAATACGTCCGATAAGCCCTATTTGAGAGCTTCATACCCGTCTTCGAGTTACATCACGTTATCTTCCATATTTTGGGTAAGGGGTGGGTGGGGTTACCGGTTAAGATTCCTCTCAAAAAAGCATAGACCGAAGGTGTTGGAGAAATCTCGAAGGAGGATGTGGAGTACGAACAACCGGGGATTTGGATACCATGCACGTAAGAGTGGGGTAGCCGCGGTTCGGGAAGGTATACTTTGGTTTGGCTTACATCGTCCGATTTGGTCTCGTCGTTAGTTTAGGTGTATGGGTCAAAGAGGAAGGGAACTCAACTGGGGTAGCTTACTCGGTGCAACAATGTGGCTTAGATTTGTATTACTAGAGTACGCTATTGGGGCATTCAACGTCAAGTGTACACACTTTCCGAGCGAAAATTGAAAAGACATCTTAGATTTCGTTTATTTGATGTGTAATGGTGAGGTGGGATGAAAAAAGTCTAAAAAACAAATTTCAGGCGAATCGACCCAAAAATGACCTTTCATTTGATGTATTAAACGATGTTGGTTTCAAGGGTTTTTTTTTATTTGTTTGACCTTTGACCCTGTCCGGGCAGAAAATCTGATGACCTCAATTTTTTCTCAAAATCAGGTTCTATATATAACCCACCCTTATGATGAAAATGGGATCATGCCTAAAAATGCTTTCAAAAATGCCACCTGGGTTGAGTCTGCATGGTTGAGCCTGTCGTCAAGTGTATGTTTGACTGGCATCCAGCATCTTCTGAAATTTCTGTTATTTCAAAAAAAGGAAAATTTTGAATAATGGATTTAACTAGTAAAAAGGGGGAGTTTCGTAAGTTTTAGAATTAGAACATCTAAATGAATCGCTGGAAATGATGGGGGAAAGCCCGTTCAGCAAACGAAAGGCGGACCGTATGCCCAGTTACGTGGCAACGAAACGGGCCAAAATCGAGGGGGTAGTGAGAAACGGACTTGATTGCGCCAGGTAATACTTACACCGGGGAAATACGCAGCCAAAAAGTGCGACGGGAGTGGATGTGAGGTTTTTGCCACGATGAAGGCAAAGTATAATGAAGATGATACTACCCGCGCTGAGAAAATAACAGTCATGACAGTTTTTTCTCCAAGCATGAGTGTGAGAAAGTTGATGACTGAATTTGGTTGTTCTCAAAGAATGGCTGTCCAGGCAAAAAAGCTTCAGTTGGAAAAAGGCATTTTATCGTCCCCGGATCCGAAACGCGGCAAAATGTTGCGAGATGGCGTTGTAAACATGATTATTGACTTTTACAAGTCTGAAAGTCGCGAAATGCCGGGTAAAAGAGATTGTCTATCTGTGCGAGGTGAAAATGGTAAAATGAAAGTTCAGAAAAGACTTGTGTTGTGCAATCTCAAAGAATTGTTTCAAAAATTCAAAGAAGACCATGCCGATGTGAAGATAGGTTTTTCAAAATTTGCGATGTTGCGCACTCATGAATGTGTTTTGGCGGGAAGCAGTGGAACGCACTGTGTGTGTGTGTGTATGTACAATCCACCAAAATGTGAAGTTGATGATGATTGGGTCAAAAATGAGTGAGCTTGAACTTGATTTGAACGGAAACAACTTGAACTTGTATGATTATCATTACGTGATATCGCTTATTGTTTGTAACCCCGCCCAACCAGCATGTTATTTCCGTCAATGCGAGAACTGTGCGGGGAAGTTGAACGATCTTGAAAATTCTCTGCTTGCCGCATTTGAACAAGGCAACGTCGATGAAATTCAATTTAAGCAGTGGACAACCGCTGATCGTTCCGAATTGAAAACTGAAGTGGTGGCGGTTGAAGATTTTGTTCGTGAATTTTGATCGAAGGTGAATAAACTGTCAAGGCACGATTTCGTTTCACAAATGCAATCACGATTTCTCAAGGAAAAGAAGACATGAAACCTGGGGAGTTTCTCGTAATTGGAGATTTTTCAGAAAACTTTTCCTTTGTAGTTCAGGACTGCGCCCAGGGTTTTCATTGGAACAACTCCCAGTCGACCATTCACCCCTGGGTCTGCTATTACAAAGACGGGGATGATCTGCGACACGTATCTTACACCGTCATATCAGAACACAACAAACACGACGTCATTAGTGTCCACTTACATCAGGGCCTCTTGGTCAATTTCCTGAAATCGAAATTTGAAAGTGTAAACAAGATTTTCTACTTCACCGATGGCTGCGCAGCCCAATATAAGAACTGTAAATCGTTTCTGAATCTTTGTTTGCACGAAAAGGACTTTGGTGTGAAAGCTGAGTGGCATTTTTTTTTGCTACCAGCCACGGGAAGTGGCCGTCAGATGGGGTGGGAGGCACCATCAAAAGGCAGACAACTAAAGAAAGTCTACGGCGCCCTTACGATAAACAAATTATCGCATCAAGAGACTTGTTTGACTTTGCCAATGAAAACTTAAAAAATATGAATTTTTGCTACGTGACAGAAACCATGTACGACTCGGAAAAAGTGAAGCTGGCAGGTAGAGCGGAAAAGGCCAGGACTATCGGCGGTACTCTCAAGCTTCACAATTTCGTGCCGTTGTCTGAAACGTGTCTCCGTGTCGCAGAATTCAGTTCCTCGGTGGACTCTAGAGTTGAAACTGTTGTAACTTCCGGTTCGGCACAGAGATTTACAGGACCTTTTGCGGGATACGCCACGGTACGTTATGACGGACACTGGTGGCTATCCTACATAGAAGAAGCCTTTGACGACACGCATGAAGTTAGGGTGAAATTACTTCACCCGAGCGGACCCGCAAAAAGCTTTGTGTATCCTCAGACGACAGAAAGGTGTCTCCTCGACATCAGCGACATGCTCCGCAAAGTTGACCCCGAACATCTACCGGCACAACGTATGAACTGTCAAAGAAAGAGATTGCCGATTCCAGCAAGGCTTTAGAAAAACGTCAGTGAATTTAAAGTTCCCTGAAATGAAAATTTCGATTGAAATGGTGAAATTTGACGTCAGTTTATGAGTTAGAAGTCATAAATCAAAGATTATGTACTTTACTGCCCACCACTCAACCATACTTGTACACTCAAGCTATCGCTATCGGATGATAGCCTACAGTCAGGGATGACTATTATACCATGTGTGTTGCTTTGTTGCCTGAATGGCATTGTAATATTGAGCTCAAAAGTTGTAATTGCGAAACCCTATGATTTTGGCCTTCATTTTCCCTCTGATACCATTTTCATTTTTGGCATACAGGTGGATGATATATAGAACATGGTTTTGAGAAAAAATTAGGGTCATCGGATTGGTCCACCGGATTACGCAAAAAACTAACACATTAGGTTTTCAAACCTGAAACTTCACATAAATTGTTCTCTCGGTGGGGCTAACATTTGGAGAAAAATTGAAGAGAATCTGTTACCATGGTGTCAATGAGGTGTGTACACTTGACATGGCATGCCCCTACTACCAGTTAGTTTTAGTAAATGTTGGGGAGGCTTTCCTGTAACTTGTGACAGCACTTTTTGATAATTGTAGTGGATGACAAGAGGTAAATTATCCGAATTACATACGATGATGATGCCGTAGAGAGATAATGTTTTTAATTTTTTAATCCACAGACCATCTCTCCCTAAGCGGCGTTTGTTCGTTTTGTCTAAATCCTGTCAGTGGTATTTTGTCAATCGGAGCTATGATGAAGGAATGATTGTCTTGATTGAAGTGTTTTGACACGGGTTTGTCTAGTTTTTTTGCGGATATCCGAAAGATGGCCGATGGCTCTATCTCTCAACGAAATATGGGTTTCCCAGACATACTGGAGAGGGCAAGATTTGCAGGAAACTAGGTAACCCAGGTTGTGTGATTGACAAGTAGGAAGTTCTAGGGCACTTTTTGGAAGAATGTTTGTTTTCGAAAAAATTGGTCCGAAGTAGGTGTTTGTACCGAATTGTTGGAAAGGCTTCAACTGGACTACATCATGTTCTCTACTCTCCTTCAAAGAGTTATTTTTTATGGTGTGAAGAATCTGGTGGGTGCAAATACGGAGAATTTGGGATTTAATGATAAAAGTGTTTGGGGTGGAGGGATGATTTGAACAAAAGATGGTATGTGTTAGTCGCCGTAGAGAAGACTTTGCTTTCGAGTTTACCAGTGTCCGTAAAGTCACCGCCTTTAAACACGATCGTGTCCAGAAAATTGATGATTTTTTGGTTCATAGTTGCGGTTAATTTTATGGACGGGTAATGGTTGTTATCGAAGTACTGCGAAAATTCCATTATCGAGTGGAAGATCTCTTTCCCATTCTGCCATGAATTAGGACTGTATATGTGTCCCATCGACACACCGGTGGTCTGAAGATAGGACTTTTCATTAAAGGTGAAATCTTTTCGTGTGAGGCAGATTTCAAATAGCTCCAATATGTCACGGTCCGGCCGTGATTTATTCGGATTTCTAGAAAAGACCTTTCGCAGTGCGTTCAGGCCCGAGTGAATATATGTGTACATATTCTGTACATCGATATATTTAACAATGCATTGGGTGGAACTTTAGGTGTTAATGTATACCGAGACATTTCTACACACGCTGGAGCAATCAGAAATAACGGGCCTTCCTTTGAGTATTTTGTTCGGAAGGTGCCAACCCGTATCGGGATTTTTGTGGTTTTGTGGAAATGTCTTTGGCGACAGTCTTCTTTTGCTCAATTATCTTTTTCTGAAAACTATTCCAACTATTTTTCGGTGATAAATGTCATTTTAACTAGTCTTTCCAAAATAGTGTTAATCATGAGCTGGGTTTAAAAGAAAAACATCAAGCTTTTTGTAGTATTTTGTGTTGTTTAATTGATTCTCAAATATAATCACCCCGATTCAAAATAACGCAACAGGAACCTTTGTCACTTATTTTGATAACGATGGTTGTATCGTTCTTTAATCGGTTGGATGTGGTTCGTTCCTGTCGCGTTAGATTGTCGCTTTCCCTGATGATAGGAATATTGGCTATATTGCATCTTTAACATTATGCAGGTGAGCTAAAATGTTCCCTCTGATCGCGATCTCTGGGGGATTCCACGTGTATTTTTCGGTCGACTACAAAATCGGTTAGAGAATTCCAGTATTTTCTCAATAGAGGTGGGGTGGGGGGTATAAATGTCAAGTCTTTGTCTAGGACGAACCTTTCGGAAGTTGTACTGATCGTGAACTTGACTACCGTTTTCCGTGGTTTAGGATTTGGAGTGGGGGTATTTGCTACGCGAGTTCAATTAGTGCCCCCCCCCACCTCGGGAGATAGTTTAAAGGCCCAACCTCCTTGAACCAGTGGTTAAATTGTCTGTCTGCTGTGACGTTCGTCCAGTGGGTATTGTCGCAAGTATGGTTTGATAGAGATAATACCGTCGCGCCTTTGGGCGTGTCAGATAAAAGCAGATGATTGAGGTTGACTAATCTTTCTGCTTCAATAGGAGCAGCTCTCTGCTATATGTCTGATACAGGAATTTGTACTATGAATAGCAAGGTAGCAGGGAATTTCGTTCTGGTGGTGGCAATTAAGTGTGCTTTTGTGTGGGCCTATGTGTGGTTATTGCTGCCAGTCTCGAAACTTATTCTTTGTGGTGGATCTGGTTTGTCGTACTTCTTCATCACATGGGTCAAGTTAGGAACCATGGCTCCTGTAGCAATATAGTCGTGGTGACATTGTTTTTAAAGATTATAGACAATTAACCAATCTCTCTAATTATTTACATCATGTTTGACCAATTAGATAATTGAATGTCCAAAACCAGTTTATACAAAATTAGGATACTCGTGAGAATTCTTGTATGTATACCTGTGCTACATAAAAGGTAAAAACGAACTGTTGCATTGTTATAACTGAAGAAGACAAACGTCTTAAGAAACCAGTAAGAAGAAACACACAACGTGAAGGAGAAGAAAAGACGATCTGAGATAAATCCTAGACGATCACAAGGCTAACGGTAATATGTAACAAAACCAAGATGCATGTGTCATACGTAGGATGTGGCGACCGGTTTGACCATCGCGACCCCCGCCCGCTCTCCACGTCAGACAAAAAGACCCATGGTGCTACACTCCCCATATGCTTCAATCTGAACACCCTTTTGGGATCTTACTTAAGTTAGAGCTACCCAGCACGATGAGGGTCTGTTTCACTAACCAAGGCGCCTTGTTGCCTTTTCCATGGTGGCAATTAAGGGGCAATTATTTGCTGTGCGTTAAGGGGCGAAACTTAAGGAGGAAGATAAATCTAGTTCACATCTCATGTGGAGTTTGCTGGGAATAGTGGTATTTTGATTTTCAATTGTGGGCGACACAACGTCGTCCGCATTCTCATTGAATAACACAGTGTCTGGGGATACACTTAACTTCTCTGCTATGGCGTCATGGTTGTGATTTGGTGCAATGGAAGGGGAGGGTGTTCTTTTTCTTCATTCGGGTCTCCTGGACTGGATCGATCGGAGTTGGAGAGGGTGATCTGTTTATACGCCCACATTGCCGTCGCCCCTGTCCGTCCGTGGACTCTCTATATGTCACAATTCTTATCCGATTTTGACGAAACCTGAAATATAGGTTTATCCCCATAAGATCTCGTCTGCTATCGATATTGCCATCTATCTGATCGAAACTTCATGGAATATGGTCCCTGATTGTACGTGACATGCATGTTCAAAACCCAAAGATCTTGGTTCCGTTCAATATTTGCGCCAAGCGGATAGTAACTTACTGAATTATGGCCTCTGTCCGAAAAATCACCTTTTATAACTTGTGGTCCCAATTATTATTCGATTTCAAAAACCTTTTGATTATATCCCCGTTACACCGTAATGAATGTTGAGTTCAAATTTCGTGATAATCGGACCAAAACTGACAGACAAAATGGCCGCCGCTTGTACGCGAATACTATAAAAATATGCCATATCAAGTTTGTGGTCACAATTTTAATCTGATTTTGATGAAAATTGGAATGCATGTTTATAACCCACAGATCTTGGTTCCTTTCGATATTTGCGCATATCGAATTGTAACTTCACGAATTATGGCCTTTGATTGTAGGAAAATCACTTTCTTTTTAGCTTGTTCTCTATCCATCTCTCGAAAATGTGGGCGTATCCTGCCTCACAGTCGCTGGTTCTTTTCGGCGGTATAGTTACGCTGGTACTGAGTATGTGGGCCGTGGTGATGCTTGCCGTCGCATCCACTGTCATTGGTGGATCGAGTCTGTCGGACGTCTGCAGCCATCCTGGGAAAGGGGATGGAGCTACCTATATGTCGGCTGTTAATGTTGGGGTTGGGCTTTAGTGTGTCCTGATTCGTCAATCTGGGTCCCTACTAAATGGTTATTTTTAGAATTTTCCTTGTAAAGAGGGAAAACCTTGAATACGCCTCGTACCAGTGTTGCCACGCGTAGGTTTTTTACCCTACGGTAGGGTAAAAATCCATTTCGTAGGTTGTAGGTTAAACCTACGGGTAAAACCATCAAACCGTAGGTTATCGTAGGGATTTTTTCACAGCATTGGGCACAACATAAAATAATGGTGAGAAAACTAAAGTCGACGTATATTATTCATGTAATCAAACAAAATCGTAAAATAATTTGGCATCATTTTAAAGAGCAACGGCCAATGAGACATTACGATCTAGGTACACAGGTTGTGTTGCCAGATAATTTGTGAAAAGTAGGCTAAGCTTGTGGGAGGAATCTGTGACGAAAAATGGATTCGAGGGAGAGGGAGTGAGAGAGAGACAGAAACGCCCTTTTCACATGCTGGTAAGTTTGTTAACCTTAATTTCACATGGTACATAGAGGTTAATGGTAGAATCCAAGCGTAGGTTTTTGTAGGTTAAAAACGACACAGCCGTAGGGTGGAAACAGAGAGCCAGCGTGGCAACCCTGCCTCGTACGCATTTATCCAAATGATACTGACTTGGAATGTTCTTTTTTTCCGGGCGCATAATTTGTGAACGATGGAGATTCATTCTAATATTTAGTTGGTCATCAGTTTTGCCAATGTATTTTTTCAGAACACCCATTGCATATTAGTAGATAGATCACATACTTTGATTTACAATTCATACTGGACTTCACAGAAAATATGTCTCCGAGTGCTTTTTGAACAAGAAAATGTAGTTTAGCAGACTTTATAACATAATAATAGTCACTTAGATCATGCAAATCGGACAACTACAAATATTTCTAGGCAAAACATAAACTTCGGTTGGTCATTTAGTTTATATTCCTTAGCAATAATTTTTGTCCAAGTTTTACAGATGGAGAGAATAGTGCCAGGGTTAGGGTAGGGTTGTGCTGGTTTTCATTAGTCCACGGATATCTATTATTACTGTTAAACAGCGAATCCCTTTTTTTCTTGGTTCGTTCATATTCTGACCCGTAGTTTAGTTGAAACGAGTTCATCGATAATCTTTTAAACATGATTTATATTTTTCAGATGTGAAATGTGGCGAATCAATTTGTTTAACGTAAACATGTTTATGTTATTTTAAAGCCACATGTGCCATTTAACCACTGATATCAGATTGATTATGATACACGTTATTGTCAACTATTCCTGGAAAATATAGTTATTTCTTTATAAATTATCAATCTAAGCTAACTGTTTATTCCTCTAAACCAACAGCTACACCTCTTCTTACAACCTGATACAACACATTAACTATAATTCGGCGAACAGTAACAAAATTTGCCCGAATAAACCAGACGCTTTCCTTCAAGAAACCTAAAGATGACACAAATATTCACGCTTTCATTAGCCCAGTTCGGAGCAGATCAGTAGGACGTCAAACACCATTTCATTTTGTCAGTAAGCTAACATAAATTATCTACACTCCCCACAGCAGTGACACATGAGGTGGTGTTGGGTAATGGTGAGACATTTTGAGGGTGCAAGTTATATTGTACTACAACATTGGTTTTGTTGAGTTCACATCCAAATGTGTTTATCAAATTTGCGTGACTTAATAAGAGAAGATTTATGTGCATGTCCAAATACTATTCGTATATTCTTCAATTCGAATTTTCTAGCATTCTTTTACGTGCACGCAGACGATATATCCTCCTCTGCCAGGCCCACCGACCTCAACAACTGACAAGAGTCAACTACGTCGGAAAATACGGACGAACTGATGCGGTACACAATTACGCATTTTTAAAGAAGTTTCAAAACTTCCAATTCTTCAACATTCAAAGTTTGACAATTCTTATAAATATATTATTGACTACATATTGGATAATGATTCAATATAATATTTATTTATTTATATTTCTCCTGTCTGGATTATCGCCCTTATTTATTATGCCTCTATAAATACACTAATAACCTACGATTTCTTCAGCATTCCTGTTTTGCATTTCTTGTGTGGGGTATTATATAATAATTATATCATGGTTTTTAACGTTATTTTATCCGGATTATCGCCCTTTTTTATCCGGAAACTTTGCACCTTCTACGCTACGACGTCATTACCGCTATAACGGTAAATCCACGTCACGCCATTCAGTCAGCAGACGGCTGTTTTCCGAAACAGTCTACATTCCTTTGCTTCCTTATATTCAGTTTTGTTTGTTTCTGTGACGGTTGTAATATGTGCCCAAAATGCATTCAATATACTTCGATCCTCTTCTTTATTGAATTACTGCATCTCTGACACATTTACGGCGTGGTTGCTTGTAAAGCGGAATTAATACAATATACCTGCATTTGTGTTTCTTGCAACATATGACAGATCATGACGCATGCTGACATTACATAATTATTTCTTTGTGTTGTATTCCCAATTGTTTTCAAATATGAGTGAAGCCTGTGTCACCACAGGCCCGGGAGTGTACAGCGCAGTGGACGCTTACGGCTAGCCCCCGGATCTATTCACTCTTTTTGAATTGTTTTGTTTGTGGTATCTGAGTGCGATGTCTTGTCCATGTATTCGTGTAGGATTGTGTGTGGTTCAGTCCCCCTGCACTTACTAATAGGGGTCTCACACGGGACCCACGTGTTAGCGAGGTAACGTCTTTACACTGCGCCACCGCCCAAGTTATTAAATTGTCCTGTATGCACTTTTCAGGAGCCAAGCCTTCTTAACGCAAATGTTTTGTTTAGCCTCAACTGTAATATAAATTATATTTAAGCTTTCATATTACATATGAAAGCTTATTGTTTCTGTTAAGATTATTATTATTTTTTTTTTGTGTTTTATCCACAAATCGGATTTCTCAGAATCTAACTACAGTATCTTTATGAAACTTTTACCTATCCCCCCAAAAATGGGTGGTGGCTGTTGATTAAATATATTTTCAAAACGTTTTACGAATCCGAAATCACCGAAATTTACGAACGACAAAATTAACAATGCATAGTGGTAACTTTATTGTTTTTCGACCGATTTTACTAATTCTTTTTTCTTTGAATACCTTGAAAAAAATCATTTTCATCAGCAGTTTCACATTTTCGAATTTCGAAAATTCGTCGCTGTGATTTCGAACCGGAAGTTTAGACCAATTTGACAACTTCTTTAATAGTTGTGCGATGTTCATGAAATTTAATATTAAGTAGAACTTGCCAATGCGACTTCAATGATGTCTTCAGAAATTTTCTAAATTATCTCTCCTTGGTGAAATTAAGAGTCGAATTTTTCAAAAAAATCGTCGAAATATAGGTCAGAATGACCGGATTTTTTTTTGATACTAGATAAGTAATTACTGATTTGTACACAAAATATGGAGTTTGTGGATCGAACCGGAAGTGTCACCATCTTGAAACAAAGTGCAATAAAAATTTTGCGATATTGTACTTACAGACACGGGAGTTATATTTTCTGAATCCTTGAAGGAATGGCTAAAAAACGTAGAATTTTGATTTAGGTCAATTGATGGTCGCTATTTTGAAGTAAATATGAAACATAGTGAAAAATCGACATTTACGGACTTGTAAACAAACACAATAGGGCATAGTATGTTCAATGTGTCTCCCTTTTCTGAAATGAATACATTTCAGGATAGCTGGGATACGGGTCGAATTTTTGGTATTTGAATATTTCAAAAATTCGAATTTTGCCTTTGATGTTTTTCGTGCCGACAAAGTTGTTAACGAGTGAAAAATCACATTATAAAACTTCACTAGATTGTGACCGATTTTAATGATTTTTTTGGATTATTTATATGACCTATGACATGTGACAGGAATGACTGTGAATATGAAAGCTTTAAAATCTGCTTAGCAGATCTAGTTTTTTATTATCTTTAGAACTTCGTTATTTAAATCTTACATAATGCATTTTAAACCGTGTTGTAAAGTCTATTGACAGCTTGTGTGTAACAAACAGTGGGGTCGCCGGTCCAATCTCGTGGACCTTCTCTAGGTCCTTATGTTTACCCCCACTGCTAAAGACCCTTATTCACAGCAAGCGAATTATGGAAATAAGATTAAACCATATGTTGGTTCCGAAATGACCACTGGTGTTTTTCGATTGGACGTCAGTGAATTCGATGAGGTCCGAGGTTTGAACATTTAACACAGAACGTAATGTTAAGGTACTACAGGGCAGGTGCACTAATTCGGCCAGACTCACGCGGTATATATACGTGTGCACTGTTGCATATTGTTTGAAAATGGTCCTTATGAATTATTCTTTGTCACCCAATAACACATTCCACAGCAGATATTGCTTGTGTGATAAATTCCCTTCTGCGATATCTCCTGCATGCAGGTGATTGTGTAAGGCGTGAAACTAAATATTTCTCTATTATACCCGGTTCAATTTAATCCCAAACTGTTTATGTATGTCGTCGACGATTCCAAACTTTACTGAAATTATTCATGTTTATTATGTAATAATTATCTAGTTACATAAAGGTAAAACCTGTCTACAACAGATATTTCGTATGGCCCCAGATACTACATAGATCATAATAATATATAATCGGGTGGTTTTCAGCTTCAAACGATTTACACGCGATCGTCAGTTAATAATATATTACAAATTGGATAACCTCGACTTTGTCTATTACCTTGACACTGGTAACATTGACAATCGAGAGTACGCCCAGAATGAAGTAATTTGACTAAAATTATTATTATTACAGCATATTTATAGTGCACCCTTTCATATAACATGTTCCGGGGCACTTTACAAAGTGACAATGTAATCATAAATAAACAACAAGATGTTAACGATTGCATACAGAGTCAGTTAAAAGCCTGATTAAATAAATGTGTTTTTAGTTGTTTTTTAAAAGAATATAGAGATGTACAACATCTTAAAGTAAATGGTAGATTATTCCATAAAACAGATGCTTGATAACTAAAAGAGCGCTGACCATAAGAGACTAGTTGAATAGTTTTGGGCTTTAAAAGTAGTTTATCTGATGTACGTAATGTTCGGCCGGGTGTATAAAGTTCTAAAAGATCTGAGAGGTAAACAGGACCTAGATTATTTAAGCATTTAAAAGTAAGTAACAAAATCTTAAAATCAATTCGATATTTAACAGGTAACCAGTGTAAATTGTATAAAACAGGAGTTATGTGGTCACATTTTTTAGTTAAAGTAACAAGTCTAGCAGCAGTATTCTGTACTTTTTGTAATTTATAAATATGTATTATATACTGTTTTAATTTTCTATATTTAAGCTATTGTCATATTCATTCACCCTATCGATTAGTGTCCTCTTACTTGTGTTTGTGTTTCTTTAAGTCATTCCCACGTTTATTATAGTTATTAAAATTTGATTGATAACTTTGACGGGACTGTCGACGCTAAGCGAAACGTCGCTTTACTTATATTATTGTGTTCCAGACTATGTTTATTTTGTGTTGGCCACATGTGTCATCGAAATACTTCTCAAATTTCAAGTTTCCCACTCTGCCTTGACTTACTTATATACTCTTTCAAACAAGAAACGCAATGTGACATTTCGTCGTCGGTATGCCCTCGCTCGACCATCCCCTCGTTGCAACAGGAACCGCGACACGCAGCTGAACTAAACTGTTCTCCGGTGTTGCTGTGGCCATACCCTCAGGTTTGAACCCAATGAAGTGGGATTTGGCGATATCGTTTCAAAACAGAAGGTCTAACGAAACGTCTGGCCCGTAATCTGGTTTCACGTAGGCGTTTACGGACTGTCTGGTCTGAGATTCTACGCCGTCGAGGAATTGCGGCTGCAATAGAGGTCGCTGTTGCGAACCGTTTCTGCAAATGACGTAACCGAAAGTTACGACCAGGGGCAGGTGGGGTCACTCTTGTTTGGCCTAAGGTTGGGCGGTCATGTGTTGAACTTTGCTGTCGGTACCTATCCCAAAGGCGAGAAAAAGTGCCCGGGGAAACATTCAGCAGCCTGACTACATCTGTCTGCGACGAAATGGTTCCTTTTGGCGACTAAAGCAGAATCACGGTGACTAAAAGACGGTAAGGATTCCAAAATAGTCTTAGAACAGAGATGAGGGAAAGCCTTATTTTCATAGTAGTTGTCTGTAAGGGCGGAGCCGAAACATTTACGTTACTTATAGTTACTAAACAGGGTATTATTGTATCAGTTCTCAATTAAAAACCCGTGTTTCCTTGTACGACCAACAAAGAACATAAAACATTAACGGTGTTGTGGCGACACTACAGTTTGGATGCAGCTATGACGGCGGGTGTGGCGCTAGGAAGGATAAGCTTACTTGCCGGGTAATTTGTACACCGAGAGCTGATTACACTATTTTGCCAATAACGTTTTTTTATGACTTCGAATTCTGTCTTATGGCTTGGATTGGTCGTACTTGGTTTTATTTAATTTACAATAATCAAATAAAAAAACTACATCAAAAAGAGCATACACAACATACAAACTAATCTATTATTTTGAACAATTTGCATTAATTTCTCAAGTGACTCAATAGCTCAATAATGTACATGCATTAACATCTAATCTATGGCAGCCTATACACAACTATGGTTTCAATTTTATTTCAATAATTAGCTTGCACGTGGGGGTCTTTAACAGTGGGATGAAACTGCAGTGCCCGGAGGAAACCCACGAGGTTGCCACATACGCTCACACCAGTGATCGAAACCACAGCCGCAAGCCAGAGGTCGAAGCGCGGCACTCTAGACCACTAGACCATCCCAACCCACCACGTTGAGCATATAACTTTTACATATAGTTGCAATACAAATAACTGTTTCATCATCAAGGAAGCTTTAAAACAGCTTCGCGGAAGTACTGTCAAGCTCTCCTATCAAGTCAGTGTCAAATTCAAAATGGTTATTTATATCTTCTGTGAAATCATCATGGGTGCAAAATCTGGTTGTACATAATTTCCTCTTCTTAGCAAGCAAACAAATGAAGAATAATTAGTGATGGGAACTTGATCTATATCATCATCCATGTAAAATTATACAAAACACTATCTGTGCTGTAAAAATTTAAAAACGTCACTATTCGGAACTTATAGTATGCACAAAATGGCAAATGTGACAAGCACCCCAAAACTGGGACGGACTTTATTCAGCTTACTAAAAGTAATCTATTTTGATTATTCTTGTAGAGTCATATTTGGGAATTTAGAACACATGACCTTTAATATGATCGTATATTTTTCGCGAAATATATATTGTAAAAGGATTACTGACCTTTGACATTTTATGACTTTCCCATTTTGTAGACTGTGTCATTACGGACGCCATCTTTGAAGGGGAGGTAACTCAATTATGCTCTTTATGTATTATACTAATACTGATACTTTGATAATATCTTGATTTTCTTTATTTTGATTTGTAGGGTCGTCCAAAAACGGCACGATGCCCTTGAAGTACATGAACTTAAGTATTAGCTTAACGAATACAGTACCTTAATAATAACAAGTACAGGTACTTTAAATCCACTTTTACAACATGTACATGTCACCAAACCTCCTTATACTATTTGGAGCAAAAACAAAGATACATTCAAAAAACAACAATAACTTGCATTTGAAAAAGGTAAATACTATTAAAACTAGAAGAAAATTAACCCTACTTTTACTGTAGAAATGCGCCATATTAGCCTTCAAAGAAAATCAGAATATACTGTCCTACTGATGTATCTCTGTAAATAAAATGAGGGAAGGCTTTACAAATTTCAGCATAATAACTACCTACAAAAGTGTAATACACAAAAACACATACTTATGGAGTAACAGCTACTTAATTTATTTAGGCGACGTTTCGAAGAGTATTCTCTCAACGTTATCAAGATAATACGTTGATAACGTTGAGAGAATACTCTTCGAAACGTCGCCTAAATAAATTAAGTAGCTGTTACTCCATAAGTATGTGTTTTTGTGTATTGCTCTATCCAGTTACTAAATGCCTCTAAAAGATTACAAAAGTGTAGGTCAAAGGGATTAAAGAAACTAGTATTATGTCCAATTAAAAGGATTTGGTCTCTGTATGCTTCTTGCACACTTTCAAAAGATCGGTTGGTTGAATCAAAAATCGATGGGATGGGTACCTTTTAAATATTTATAGAAATGATTCTTATAACATCGCCAAACATAAATCACCACCATTGATCAGATATATTGACACATTGTTTCTTTAAAAAAAAAAGGTCTCACTTAAGATTTTTAACCTCCCTGAGATGTCTATCATGTAAGCTTCAAACAGTATTCATTAAAAGCATTTGTTATTCTGAATTTTGTCCCACGCATTTTTAATTTTTGATGATGGTCTTTTTTCTTGGATGTTATGTTCATTAGATAGTACTGAAGATAAAGAAAGAAATCACACATTTATTCGGGTATTCAATGTTGAATACATAATACAACCAAAGAAGATATAAACTGCCTACAAAAACTCTTCTGTATTCAGACCAATATTTCAATCGATTATAAGATAAAACAAACTCTTGTATGGTGCCCACACTAGCAATATGTGGATTGGGTAGACCTTGAATTATATCAGCTGTTGTTGCTGTGTTATGAGAAAAAAAACATACAAAGAAGTCCCACTTTGTGCACAACCAGATCCATTCGATATATGTGTAACTGTCACTTCAAATAACATGCAGTGAGCCACGGTGGCTAAGCAGGTGCCATGCTGGCTTGCTAACATGGAGGTAAGGTGTTCGATCCCTGCATTGGCCGAGAAAGGTCAGCAGGATTTTCCGGTGTGACTCACCCCTTGTCAGCGGTGCAGGACAGAGGGCCTAACACCACCAATTTAAAGATTCATTGTGTTTAGGGCTTGCTGAAGATTCAAAGCTAATTCACAATTATCTTGTGAAACTGACTAATCTTGAATTGGTTTCAAGATAATTCACATCAATCTATGTCAATGAATGAATTCCATTCTTTATTGAAATAATGTAAAATTATTTTCTTCTCTGGAGTAATACTAAATGCTTCCATTATTGTTACATCTAATGTTTGTTTCTGTCAACGGTATTATCCTGGTAGACATACCAGTTTGCATCAAAAATGTTTTCTCAGGACTTATTATACTTGTCAACATTAAAAGTAGAAGCTACTGTCTATTCCCCTCTAAAGTGTGCCTTAAAAGATGTCCGTGGTTTCTTTATTACTAAACAAATGTTCATTATCAAGTGGACCTACACACAAAACTAGAATGCTTTTCGATAATTTTCTACTACATCGCATGGCTCTAAAGAAACAAACTAGATTTCACTCTTATCTATATCTCAACGTAGAGCATTGACAAGAGTAAGTTTCCATTTTAGGGTAAATCACAAATGTTAGACAATTTGCACAGTCATTAGAACTCCACATCATCAAGTACAATGGTACTTCCAGTGTCATAATCATTGAGTCAACTGGCGTGGTTTCGAATCCCTGGTTGTACGTGACAAGGAGTATGGTCGCCTGTCCAACCTCGTGGGTTTTCTTCGGGTCCCTCCACGTCTAAAGACCTCTATGCGCAAGCGAATTATTGAACTAAAATTAAATCATATGTTAGTCCCGAAATAACTTAATTTGTGTCGAGTGGACGTTAAACCCCATTTTTCCCTCTCCAGTGTCAAGAATAAAGTTAACGGGATGCATTTCAAGCTCTGTATACTAACAAGCCAACAGTGAGGCTGATGCCCCCCCCCCATCCCCGGGCCGAAATCCCAAAATAAATGATATGTTTATGATTGAACTTGAAACAAAAGACCTACGTTCGTCTATGTTACTTATATCAAATTATGGTGTTTATTGAAGTCCAAAATGTTGGCAAAGGAAATTGCTCTTCTTAACCTGTGTAACATAATCAGATAATAACTGTGGATTGGACTTCTTTATTATAACATTGCAGGAACGGACATAACAACCAATACAGCACACAGGCACATAACATATCATAACATTAGTTTGTCGTCATAATGACCACCGTCCAAATTCACGTCTGCTTCCATTGTCACATGCCCTCGTTCTGTCTTGTAGAGCAGTCTCCGGTCTGCGGCCTCTCGATAAGATTGTCTTACATCGTCTCTGTTAAGCTTCTAACTTGAGATCATTTATAAGGGCAAGGTGTTATCCACAACCTTATTAGTATTTAACAGCCATTCACAAGTTATAATACATATATATTAGAAGCCTTCATTAAACGGACAATCATATAATATTACCTAATAATACGAGAACATAGTGACTAATTAACTAACTCAACACACCTCCCAATTTTTTAACACAACACACATTTTTTCAACACAACAAAAACTCAGAATATAGCTGTATATACCCAATAGTGCCATCTCCAGGATTGTTTTTCAGGAAGATTCTATTATTACTAGAACTGCATTTTAAGGCCGCCCTGGGGGCACACAAACTGGTCTATTGATATTATCATTGCAGTTCTGACCCACTCTACGTTCACTGGTCTGTGCATTGTTGTACACGGTAGGCTTATGCGCGACGTGTTCAATTTCATTTTTTTGTGGCAGTGCAATTGACAGATATTGACAAGAGTCATTATTACACAAAGCCTCTTTAAGATCACTAAAAGTGTACTCGTATGGAGTTTCTACAACGGTCCACTGCAGTGCCTTTATCTTCCCTGGCAGCACCGACATTTGTAGATTTAGGAGGGTGTGTTCACCAGTGTCTACCGCCACCGAATCCCCCATGATGGAAGTTGTAGGCAAATTGAAATAAATCGCGCTATACCGGAAATAATAGTAGATAAAATAAAAATTGTAACAAGTTTATGTCCACATGTAACCAAGGACAACGTGACAGCGAAAGTTCGCGTGCTGACACATGGAGTAATATAATAACGTTTTAAATTTATGACGGTGATTTGTTTTCAAATCTTTCTGTATACAAATTACGATATTATTTTATTTTTTTAAACCAATATTGTGCGTATGTCGCCTAAAATAGACAGGCGTGTGTTCGATTGTGAAGAATGTTCTGTGTGAATAGGTATGGGGCGCCGATTGCGACTATATTGTCAACTCAAAATATATATGCTAAAGTCTATAAATATGACAAACTTCGTTTTATTTCTTTGGTAAACTTTAAATTGATTCTAAACTCCAAATATATATGACATATATGCTTAGACTTGATGCTAAACTCAAAACATATATGTATGATCAACTCCAAATATCTGACGTCCTTCTTTTATGGATGGCAAACTAAATATATATGCGCAACTTCCTAAATACATGCTAAGTTAGACTCGGAGTACCGGTCTTAGAAGCACCATCTATTTAATTTTTTATCTCTGCTTAATCTCAGCAGAACATATATGTTCACCATAGATCTCAAGGCATTCATATTGCGAATACTTACACCACCTTTGAACATTCTAGCACTATTAAAAGTTCCCAAAAAGTGTGATGGACATTTGGGGAACAAGGACAATCCTTGAGCAATGAAGAATTTTTTTAAGAGAAATTCTAAAATCACGTTCTGGAGAAGAATAGACAGAAGTATGTTTTTCTATATATCTATTCAATACATTGGTTAAAATAGCATTATGCAAGAGCAAAATCTGCTTATTACAGGTCTTTCTTTAGGTCTGAGATGTTATCTAAATAATCAATTAGACATTAATTAACATATCCAGACCATAATAAACTCTTAAAGTCAAGGCTAGCCTTCGATGTTGGCGGATTGAATTCCTATATGCCGCTTAATGGCCGTTGATAATTAAATCAATCAAGTGGATAATCGACACTATGCTGTTTATATTAATGATTTGAGTAATGATGACCGAGGCTATGTGAATATTTCAAACGTTTTTTTCTCGGCTAATAGTGGACCAATTTGACTGAAATTTTCAGCAAATTACCTTTACACTATCTAGTTTTTAGGTATTATAGTGAGAACTGCCATCTCTTTATCTTATCTCACATAATGTAACTTTAAGTAAATAAAATGAATACACAATTAGGTTAGACTTTGAGTCACCATTCTGCGTTTCATCCTGTGCCACCTATATGCGCATAAAAGTAGTTTTATATCCAAGGCAACACAAATAGCAACACAATAACAGGTGACATTTTGGTTGCATGCTGTGACTTATATTGGCGTAGGTGTTACAATGCATCACAGTTGGGTCACCACAGGCCCCATGCCATGGTAATAAACACTCGCATGAGACGACGCCTTAAGAAAAATTAAACGATAATCACCTGGTTTCTGATTCAAAATATTATCACACAAACCACCCTGACAGTAGGGTACAGAAATATACACCCATACCCCACAGAAGCTATTTCCGAAAGAAATATTAACGTTTCACTAAATTCAAAGGTGAATAGGTGATACTCTTCAGAATGAAACAAAAATAAAGGCTATCATGACTGATTATTCAAACCATGATATGCTACACTGCAAGGGACAACTGACAGTACACCATTTAAAACACGTGACAAATGTGAAATAAAAAGCTTTATATTTGAAAAGTTTTCCATGGAACATACAGGACATGTAATATAAGACGGTATCAGAAGTTTCTTTTTGGCTTGGGACTTCATATGAATTCTATAAACGTGGCTTGTATAAGCATTAAATGATGCGTATGGTTTCAAACACCCATCTATCGGACAATGAAGACTAAACTGAGGATCGGTCCTATGCTTCATGTTAGTATGGCAATTGCAAACATTTTCTAAAGACGTGTTTATATTTTATCAAAACAAACAACCATCTTGGAAAGGGAAATAATTCTAAGGTAGCAGCCGTTGTTATGGAATACTATCATAACACATGTTAGACCATAAGGGGTACACTAACTGTAGTGTTTAAGTCAAGACTATTTTTTTAAAATTTGCAATGGATTATCAATCATAAACTACTTTCTGCTGTTCTTTTTGACAATAAATTACATATCATCAGAGAATACACTGGCCCTATATTTCAGCTACACCGGGATAATGAAACGGGGCATAAGGTCCTATTTAATCCTAGGTCATGTAGACTAGTGTGTTAGAAAGACATTTCTGACATTAGATCTATAGGTCTAACTACTAGACATAGGTCCTTGTCAGGTCACCCGTCCTGGGGAGAGAGAGAAATGGGATTTAACGCCCACTCGACACAAACTAGGTCATTTTGGGACTAACATGGTTTCAATTTTATTTCAATAATTCGCATGCGCGTAGGGGTGTTTAGCAGTGGGAGGAAACCCACGAGGTTGAGAAGGTGCCCCTATCTCCATGCCACATACGCTCACATCAGTGATCAAAACCACAGCCGCAAGCCAGAGGTGACCGGCCAGCCAGAGGTCGAAGCGCGGCACTCTAGACCACTACGCCATCCAAACCCCCCGCCCGTCCTAGGACATGCAGTTTGGAAAACCTGCAGCGCTGCATGCACCGAGTCATCATCACCACTCATTCAGTTATTCGATGAACTTGCAGCAAACAAATTCCACAGGCCCCTATAGTCCGATAGAGGTGTAAGGTGTGTCAGTGGAAAATTGATCTTGCCCAAAGTAAATAATGCACAAAAACGATTATCCTCACACTTCATTATGTGTCAGTCAAAATACTCAGGGTTCAGTCAAAACAGTCGCACGGAATTTAGTGTAACGAAATAGCTTGCGCTTAAAGAGAGAACCTACCACAACACACCCAAAAACTGTCAACCTAACACTTATTTTGGTGTAACAACATCGTGCGTGTAACCATCTTAAGCAATGTTATGCTTATTTTGAAGTAACCATGGTTTTAACAAGGTGTAATAATGAATCACAACCCTTGCTGTGTTTACTTCACATATTTTTAACAGTGTACAACAATTGTCTCATTATTTGCCTGGCAACGAACCTTGTATGGGTATTGGAACGTAGCATGTTATCAATATTCAGAAGTAATATATCCATAGATGTATGTTTCTTTTAACCTAACTTTAATGTTTGTTTATTCTGATATTTTTAAAAGCGTTCAAGTGGCTTGGCCGCCAACCTGGTCACATAACCAGTACTCTATTCTGTCCAACTAACTTAACAGTTAATTCACGATGCAGCACGCTTTCAGATTTAAAGCCCAGAATATAATTTCCAAACACACTTTTCAGAATTATTGCCCCTGCAGAACAGCTGTACTCTTGGAGATCCAGAGTTTTCAAACATTAGCTGTGTTTAAATTCAAACTCAAAACATATTTGTTCGTTGATTATTATCAGGATTAGCTATTATTATTTTCCATGCGCTTTGAGCATGCAATATGGATGGAGTGAGTTCAATTATAAATGTACATTATTATTATTATTACATTTCAGGATCGATGTTGTTTGATTAAATGATGATGTTGCATGACCTTCAGCGTAGAATACGGCCCTTGATAGAATTATTATCAGATAAAAATGAATTAAATAATAAGCATCAACGAAAGTTGCTTACCTTTCACATTAATAGGGGTGATACCATGAGGGCTACGTCTGATTTACTAAATATGGTAACGGATGATCCTGGACCCAGTTTATATTTTCAGTTTATACAATCTCTGCATGAGCTGGGATTATCACATGTTTTATTGATTCTAAACCAAAAATACAAATAATTATCTCGTTTCAAGAAAATGTATCGTACCACGTCGGAAGGCTAAAAGTCATATTCTCCCCGGGACGCACCCACATAAACCACCTTAAAGCGAATGGTAGACTCCAACCAACCAATCCACTGCCACCTAAAGGATGCCTCTATGAAATTGCTTGTTCGTGTCGCAGCACATATTGATAAGAACCCCGGCAGCCTCTACTCAAAATAATCGCCAAACATCAGTGAAAGTCCTCCACACAACTCAACAGTTGCTCAACGCCTTCAGTCCAATCAGGCCCGTACCTGGGGGGGGGGGGCAAAAAATTGCCGACCATAACAACAATAGATATATGTTGTTTGTCATTTTAAAAGCACCCATGAGAACACACAACCTCGTTGCTCTGAGCTAGTTACGGTCCTGAGTCCAATCCAGGCCACAAGATGCATTCGTCTAAGACACTAACACTCAGCGAAAATAATGAAAAGATCCTGACAAGTATTGAATCTATACACATCAGGAGATCTAAACCAGGCCCGCGACGAACTAATTCTAAACTGATATCTACATGTTAAGGCATGTGCCACGTGCACAAGTTTCAATTTGATTTTTAAATTATGTATATTTTATTTGTAGAAATAGGTGTAATTTAATGTGTAAAACCCAAGTGTCTGAATTCAAATAGACATGTGTACAGCTGAGTTTGCTGTTAACGCGTGTACAAACGTGTGTGCTAGTTATGGTGAAAGTGTGTATAACGACTATATTTTTACTATTAAATTAACTTATAATTCAAGTTGTATGGAAAAGGGCATTGCAACCCAGAATTTTGTATACACGAATGCTTCTTAATACCTGTCATGTTATTTATAATTATGCCACTTCATTATCAACCCTATTATATAAAGGTGCGGTTGTAAGACACCTTATTATGAAAACTTCTCTTGTCCGGAATGTGCTTAAGAATTACAGACCCGTCTCAAATTTGTCATTCCTCTCCAAAATCACTGAAAAGGCAATAAACTATCGACTAGCCTACAGTCTTTTGTAGTTTCTCGAAATCTTTTAGACAGATTTCAATCAGCTTATTACCACATCATAGCACTGAGACAACTATCCTTTGCTTTTCTAAAAGACCAGCTGCGTTCCGTAGACCCTGTTAGATTTGTCTGCCGCATTCGATACTGTCGATCACTAAATTCTCTTAAGAAGACTTTATCAAAATTTTCACATAATTGGCATAAGACAGAAGATCATTATAAACAAATCTCATTCCGAGTTTGCAAACCTGGAGTGCCTCAAGGATCTGCATGGGGATAGGGGCGCCTTCTCAACCTCGTGCGTTTACTCCGGGTACTCCGGTTTCCTCACACAAGAAAGACCCTATGCATGCGCAAGGTAAGATAATAAAAATGACAACTTCTCTGCGATATCATCATAATAACAATTGTAGACGTCAACAACTGAATGCTAGAAAGTATTAATTAGCTTTCAAAAACCAGTGACACAATACGTCCACAAAAGATGTTAACTGACTCCCTGACCTGATCTTGGCAAGTATCCGGCTAGGTAGTTACATTGATTATAAAGACAACATATCGGATCTTCTGTTCTTCCCGATATCTGGAAGTGGCATGACCACAGATCTTATTAGGATTACACCGTATTTATTAATTTCTCTCCCAGGACACGTTGTGCACACCACTAAAAGGAAAGGACTATATTAGTTTTATTTACATTCCCGGAATATCGTCTTGGCCGAGAACGTTCCTTGTAATTTTCGGGCGTGGTTCCCTCTTGTTAGTGGTGTAGGACGTATATTAGTAAGGATGGGATGAAAAACCGAGGTCCTGCTTTTTCATTATCGTGCACGTAAAAGATCCATCTGATTTAGGTAAAAGACAGACCGCAGCCCCGCTGTTAGGGAAAACTTGCCCTTATAGTACATACACTATATGATGTATGCCCGTCTTCATCAACCAAGTCCAAACAGTAGGACGTTAAACCCCATTTATTTTTTAATGGATCGTTTCAAATCTTGACTTGAAGTATATATATGGTCATCGATCGCTATCGAAAATCATAATCCACAGCCTGCAGTTCTTGGGTTATCCCCGGCCCGCCCCAAAACTTCTGTCGAAATGACCTAGTTTGTGTCGAGTTTTCGTTTAACCTCATCTCTTTTTGAAGTCAATGGGGAAATTAATGGTGGTCTGCATCCATTTGAAATTGTGTTTACTTGGGTTGTCTCCCTTCAGCTGTCGATGAACATGACCTAAAATCTTTTGATACAAATGAAATGTGGTTTAACGTATTGCTCCGACTGGGTTAATGAAGACGGGGATGCGCTATCAATCGAACCTCTTGGGATTTCTCCTGTTCCCCTTATTTCCTCCAACTGTTAAAGGCCCTTACGCGTAAGCGAATTATTGAAATAAAATTGAATCGTGTATTAGTCCCGAGATGATCTGGTTTGTGTTAAGTCTAGGGTTCTCTCTCTCCCCCCCCCCCTCTCTCTCTCTCTAGAAAAATGTATTAATAGAGAACTAAGAAAAGAGAGATGACAATCGGGATCAACGTGTTTCTGGAATACTGAATGAAAGACGATATCAAGGAGAACAAAACAAAACAATATTTATATAAATTAGTACGCCATACGATATTACGTCCGAGATAAGATAAGTACGGCACACGGTTTTCGGCCGGAATATTTATATTTCCGCTTATACTATAGTTTCATCATTACTGTTTTATGCCCGTCACTTCGACTTCACACACATTGAGAAATTCTGTTGGTTTGGTTATCCTGATGAACCTGCCCACTGTTTTCTGATCACATGCAAATGTTCTCACTGTACATCCAAACAATCCTGGTAGAAATTTACACAGTGTTGATGGTGGATTACCGACAGATGGATCTGAATCATATACCAGTACACTCACATCAGACAACCGTTCACCAAGCACTGCAAGAAACGCAAATTATACTTTACATTATAAAGCGTTGTCCATAAAAATGTATTTGGGGGGATGGAAAGAGGGTGCGGGGTGGGGACAAGGGTTTGTGTGTGTCGGGGGGGGGGGTGGTATTGCACGGTTTGAACCATTTAATTGACAATGAAGCCATACCTTTAAGGGTTAAAATCTTAAAAAACCTACTTATCCGAGTTCAATCAGATAGCAGCCGCGAAGGGGCCTTTAATAGTGATAGGGAAGCCGGTGGATCCGGATAAAACCCACGAGGTTTGACAGGCGACCCTACTCTTTGTTACATACAAGCTGCGGATGGAAACCATAAGCCAGCACATTTAATTACAGACTTGATGGTCTAAAGCCCACGAGTTAGACAACTCGATCCCTCAACCCAAACAGCGTAAATTACAATCCAAGGAAACATGGACATAACCAGGCGTTAATCTGATTAAAATATAGATCTACACTACATGAAGATCTGACCAGTTGTACTGGGAGGTCGTGTTAGGTGTCATACGAGGGGGTTTTGACTCGATGACGTCAGCCATTGATTAATCAATCGGTGTTGACATTTCCCACAGTTCCGCTCAGAGTACACCCAGAACTCGCCGTTACAAACCGTTTCATTGGCTAGGGTGTGAAGACAAGTAAAACGAAATTTTGAACTATAAAAAACGAAACGAAATACGATCTGTGTTTTGATTTTACGATGATAGGACTGGATACTCCCTCATTCTTGATGGTAAACAGGTTAGCTGCGAAAAAAACTACATGTCAGCAACCATAAATTGTTTGTAGCAACCTAGACTGCTTGGGGTCAAGGTGGCTACGTGGGTAAGACGCTGACTCGCTAGCCTGGAGGTCGGGTGTTCGATCCCTGCATTGGCCAAGAAATTTTATCCAGATTTTCGGGCGTGGTTCCCCCTTGTCAATGATGCAGTACGGAGGGCCTGACAAGGACATCTGTCTAGTCGTTCGGATGGGACAAAAACGAAGGACCCGTGCACAAATGACGTGCACATAAAAGATCCCGTGACAGAGTAGACCGTAGTGTCGCTGTCCGGGCTGTCCGTCTTCATTAGCCTAATTTGGAACCGAACAATTGGACGTTAAACCCCATTTCATTTCATTTACGTTTAGCGTGCAACGTTGTATAACTGTTATAAAACTTACCCTGTAGGTCATAGTGCCACTGTTCGGGCACACTGTATGGCGTATGTCCGTCTTCATTAGCGAAGTTCGGAGCCAAACAGTAAGGACGTTAAACCTCATTTCTTTTCATTTCATTTACTTTTAGCGTATCACGTTGTATAACTGAGTTATAAAACTTACTCTGTTTGAAGTCATATCTGTTTGAGATGGTAACACTGGTGATATCGTACATAGATTCCAGGTCAACCTGCCACCATGGGTTGATATCATCGGCGCCAGTGTGTTGACAACTACGAAGTCCCACATATTGACCATTTCCCGAACGTTCTCCGTCAACCGCCTGACTAGAATCGAAATACGGCTCATATGTTGTGCTTTGTGTTGTGGGCTTCCCTAAAGCAATGTTCTTCCCCACTAGAAAAGAAACCAAAACGACTCTCTATTACACGTGTATGTAAAAATATCAAAATCCTTCCCGCACGTTATTCTAGATTGGTTATTAATAGGCAATAAAACAAGCTCCCAGGCCCCACGCCATACCACATTTCGCATGTCATGAAACCAAGGTTTTCCAGCATGACAAAGCCCGTACCCACACGGCCAGAGGTACTCGGGACTTTCCACAGCAGAACAGCGTCAACATTATGCACTGACCAGTCCTTAGTCCGGACTCAAACCCGATTGAAAATAGTTTGGATGGTGGTACAGAGACCATACATAGCCGATGGATTGCGCCAGGTTTTTCTGAGTGTTTGGTTATAGATGTGCGAATGGCGTTTATGAATCGTCTGACCCACTCCGTGTACAGACGCTGTGCTGCTGTTATTGACACTCGAGGTGGACAGACCAGATACTGATGTATAGGCTGTATACAGACTCTAAACCTTCTCATGGAATCTGATGAAATAATCACTACTGCATCAACATACTGTTCACAAAAAAACTGCTAGAATGATTTGATTACGCTGCCTCTCTGATTTTGCAATTGTACTGACGTTTTTTGGGGGTTTTTTTTGGGGGGGGGGGGGTGCTGTTTAGCATAGTTTGTAAAAAGTCCAAATATTGTCTTGTCTTTCTGCGGGCAATGGCACAGACTAGGAAGAGCTCCACCCCGAATAAGGATCTACTTGCCGAATGGTTAGCGTGTTGTAGCATAAGGTCGGTCATGATGTAAACTGGTGAATAATTGAAACCATAATATGTTGTGTCGATTAGACGCTAAACCCATTTTCTCTCTATAACTGTTTAAAGCGGGAATTTCATATTTTCCAAGAAAGTCAAAACATATTTATTTCTACGTCTTTTGCTCAATATAGTCCCGAAATGACCTGGTTGTGTTGAGTGGACGTTAAACCCCATTTCTCTCTCTCTTTTGCTCAATAGGTTGTCAACTCACTATTATACAATCATAGGCATTATTTTCCACACTGAAACATCTTTCACATCGGAAATAATAATACAATTACCCCCTTGTTTTCCCATTCCCCTATGCAATAGCCATCTTCAAACGTTTGAATTTAATGTTGAAAGTGAGATTTTTGCCAATTTCTCAACTGGCAATAGTGAATTATAGGATTATTCTTTAACGAGGTTGGACTATTTTTAGATACCATCTATTTTAAGGCTTTATTTTAATATATTTTAAAAATATAACTTAGATTCTTTCTGGTAACGTAGTATTGTACATATGATGATGAGAAATAAATTCATTGTACATCTTTAAAACAACAAACATATAATACAATAGTCTCCTCACCTGGTAATTTCCTACATTCATATCTTTGATTACAGGTGTCACTCGTCACATTCACTGAAACAAAGTTAAAAATTGACCAAGGTAATGCAATAGTATGGGTCTGATTTCTTATCAAGTCATATTGTCTGTACTAACTGTTCGAGCTGATTTCCATGAACATGTTGCAACTCTAGATACATAGCCCATGTGGTGATGGGGAGCAATCACATACTTTATTTTCATTTTCGGTTGCTTTGTTACTTTTGTAGTTCACATATTTGCTCTTTAATGGATGATATAAACATGATTTCGCATTGTCTCCGCCCAATCAATCCAAGGTTGCAACGTATTACCCTTTGCTCCTATGTATGCCACCCCCTCGACAAAAACCTGGATCCGGGCCTGTGGCCTGCTAAGTATTCTTATGTCGACAGTAATCTAAAAACTAAATTGAAAGTAAAAGCCAACATGCTCTGGAAATAAAAATACTAATAAATCGTACAGGGCTTGTTCCATCACTGCTGATCCAACCTGAATTCATTCATCTAATTTGTATCAAATCGAAGCGTTTTGCTCAAAAACGAAACATGACTATAATAAGAACAACAACACGATCTATTTGTCCAGAAACGAACTCGGTACATTCTTGCATTTTTATCAGCCTCCTCGTGTAGGCCAAAATAAAAATGAAATGGAGATTAACGTCCTACTGTTCTGCCCCGACTGGGCTAATGAAAACGGGCATGCGCCATACATTGTTCCATAAGGGGTATTTAAAGTGAAATGAAATGGGGTTTAACGTCCTGCTCCGACTGGGCTAATGAAGACGTGCATACTCCATAAACAGTTTGCCACGAGGACAAGTTGGCCCGGGCAGCTGCACTATGGCCTGATATGACATCGAATTTTAAAAGCCACGGGATATTTTACTGCACGCCAATGTGTACATGGGTCCTCGGTTTTACGTCCCATCCGAACGACTAGACTACCTGTCCATGTCAGGACCACCGTCCTGCACCACTGACAAGGGGATGGAAATAGATCGAACACGAGACCCCCAGACTAGTAAGCCAGAGTCTTACCCACTTAGCCACCATGGCGGTCATCTTGTGGGCAACAAGCTTGGTGTAATTGATGGTATCCATGTAATCTAATATATTGACGGTGGTCGCTACGTCGCACCAACTGATATAAAGTGTGGACAAACTGGTCAGTGTTAAAAACATGTAGCCGGAGCGTCACACCAACAAGCCTTGTTTGTAATACTTACATTGAATGCCGTAGATTTCCAAACCACACAGAGTTAAGAAATTTGACTTCTCTATAGAAATCTTGACAAATCGTCCATGGACGCCATCTTTACACCTGATGATGTTTTTACCTGTATTGTAATCAACCACTGAAGCACAACAATTAGCTTCTGAAGAGTTGGTTATGGTTGGATCAGTGTCGAAAACTTCGTAATTAACGTCATGGAGGCGTTCAGCTGAAATGCATGATTTTGTTTTTATGTCCCAAAATGAAATAAAATGAAATGGGGTTTGACGTCCCCTTTTTCTGTTCCTAAAGTTTTTATGTTCAACAAAATAATAATAAGAGTTTCTATAATGAGTTCGAACAGTACTGTATAGAGATAATTTGCACACGAAACAATCTAGATTATTTCGGGACTAACATGTGGTTCAATTTTAATTCAATAATTCGCTGGCACGTAGGGGTTTTTAGCAGTTGGAGGAACTGGAGAAAACCCACGAGGATAGACAGGCGGTCCTACTCCTTGTCACATACAACCGGGGAATCGAAACCAAGTCAGTTGAGTCAATGACAGACCCGATGATACAGCGCACACGCGCCAACCATTCGGCCACCAACTCCCCAGTAATGTGTGAGAGAGAGAAATGTGTTGAACGTCCACTCGACACAAACTAGGTCATTTCGGGACTAATATATGGTATAATTTTATTTCAATGTACTCGCCACAGACAACACAGTTCCCATGCAAATTTTAAAATAAAATGGGGTTTGATAGCCAACTTTTCTGCACCAACCGTTCTGACTGGTCTAATGAAGGAGGGTCGGAAGGTTTAAGGCCAGTATGAAACGATGGAGTTCACAAGACAACATGTTACAAAAATACGACTTTAATGTTCGTGTTTGTTAACATTCGCGTCCACCAAGGTCTTTTTCCTATGGCAGAAACACCACGGAACCCGGGGTAAATCCACGAGGTTGAAACGGCGCTTCTCTCGCCAAGCCACATACGCGCGGGCCACGGATCGGAGCCACTATAGCAATCCAAAGGAAACCATCCAACTATACCCCAAAGCACGACACTCTAGAACCCTAAACCAAGTCAAATACGCTCAGACCAGAGATCAGAGAGAGAGAAATGGGGTTTAACAGTGGGAGGAAACCGGAGTGCCCGGAGGATGCGACTTTTGACCCTATAACATCAGACATTTGATTAACCAATCAGCATTGATGTTACTAGTCGATTACCCACAGTGCATTACAAAACACACCTAAAGTTCACCGTTTAAGACCGTTTCATTGGCTAATACATCACACAATAGTGAACACGTCAATAATAACAACTCTTCTAGATCCTAGTGTAGTAGAGACAAGTATAAAACGAAATTTTGAACTATGAAAACGAAACGAAATAGGGTCTGTGTTTTAATCAGATTTAGTCCAACCCACCATATTATATTGTGATGAAGAAACCCGTTTTAAATCGGTGTAAACATGATGACTTACGATACTCATCTTCATTGTGAACCACTATAAAACGAATAAGAAACAAGCCCGTTAAATCAACCAGGAACCAGGGTTCATAATCGTCTTTATCGGTTTGGAAACAGCTGGTAGTATTGCTATCATATATTGCGTTTATCGGATGCAGCGCATCCACGGAGCTCGCAGACGTTGAATTTAGAATACCCAAATCACTGTCTTCTGTAAAACAAAAATGAAAATGAAATTAAAACAACATGATATGAGTTTTATAACTTTACTGGAGTAAGACGTACACACGCCAAGCAGTTTGCTATGAGGGTAATCTTACCCTTACAGTGGTGGCGTTTTCACTTGTCAAGGTTCTTTAACGTGCATTCCAATGTCCCATTTCAAAAAACTACACACCAGGGCAATTTGTTTACCCCTCTGATATTATTATAGGATTGGGAACTCCTTCGCAATATCATTATAGTACCCCCAATAACAACAGCTGTTCAATTCGCAATGGCTAATGAAAATAAAAAACCTCACCAATAACCACCCTAAAGACTTGTAATCCGGGGTCAGGGGAGCTTTTCAATTCCTCCACGTTCCTATTATAAAGATGGCACTCGCGTCTCTGTTGGTGAAAGGCAAACGCTACACAGTGTGGTTCTAATTTACAAGCTACGCCACATCGCAATGGTGAATCGCTTGAAACCATGGTAACTGCTGACTCTGGTGCGACATTTTCAAATACTCGTGTATATCTCAACCGATGATCCGGACAACTAAAGTTGAACACGTGCAACTGGTACAAGACGAGAAACACTTTCAACTGAAACTTTATCAACATTTTGGTAATCAGCTATTCATCATGCCAATATCTCTGTTAAAGGGTTACAGGTGAATATCCAATACAGTTTTATATGACACTTTGGTTGGCTATAGTCTATTATCACCAGGCTATGGTCAACATTCACCACCAGACTGTGGTCAACACTCGCCAGGGTGTTGTCAACATTCACCAGGCTGGTGTCTTTTGGTTGACAGTGGTGCACATTCACCAGACTGCTGTCGTCATTTGTATAGTATTAACAATCTCAACTGGACAGCAGAAACGCGGTGTGGGAAAGTAAAGCATTCAGTGCAGTGACACTTTGGTTGGTTGTTTCAGCTCAATGACACTTTGGTTGGATGTGGTAAACGTTGACGAGGCTCTTTGTCTTTTGTATAGTATTAACTGAAACTCGGTGAAGGAAAGTAGAGCATCAGCCCGATCTCATATCAAGTCTCGACTAGAAAAAAGTTTGCCAATATATGACTATTATAGATCGGATTCTATGACACTTAGTTGTGATCAACACCCATCGGACTATAATATCCTTTGTTCGTTGAAGAGCATATACACTATTACACATACTTGTTGATTATTTTCAAGTAATGGATCCTTAAAGACGATCTATTTTACTCCAATAAGAACTGAGGAAAATTCGATAGTTCGACATCGAAGGACCTTCTGTAAACAGTGAAATCAATCATTGATTCTTATGTCTATGAACCCCACGTGGCGATGTTTGTGTATTTTGCTAGAGGAACGTGATAACATACCATCGGTAGCGACAGCCCGTTATAAAAAATACATTCTAATGACTGGTTCAATACGATATGTGTATATGTTTATTCAATTTATAATATCAAACGTGACATTTTTCTCTTTGAATGTAAACTTAGCAAACACCTGATGAAGTTTTTTAATTAGTTTTATCTCGATCACCTCAAGTTGAAATAAATGACAGTTTTGTTGACTGCAAAATAAGGGATGCTAATTGCTTTCTCAATTTGTAAATTAAAGTAAAGCCAACAAAAAATATCTTCATTAAATTAATTTATTATTTTTTGAAAGTCTTGAAGTGCATACTGGAAGAGCTGACAGTTCTTGCTATATAATAGTTAAAAACTAGATGACGTAAAGAAAATAATTTGCTGAAAATTCCAGTTAAATTACTTTACCGAATTTCATAAAAACCGTAGACTCGATTGTCATTGTCGCCGTTGTTACGATAATAAACAAAGTCTCGATTATTTACCTTCACTGTTAATCATGTCATGAACAGCCGTTGGAACGGAGATTGAATTTAAATCTATTTGATATCGTACCCATCAGATATCACCGAGAGTTAATTATATTAATAAATGTCGTGCCATGTTGAGAAATATCTAATTAGTTTATATAATATTTAATGTCTCCAATAGAGCGATTTAGCTCTTGCATAATGTATGTTTAAATAACAATTGTATCTCTAGCAGACTCGATCAAATAAATCCGCAATAATTAGCATTATAAGAATCGAATTATTTATGATAATAACAACAAGAAAGCGTTCATATTTGGAATGCAGTGAAAGGAAATTGGGTTTTACGTTTCACTGTTCTGCTCCCACTGGGCTAAGGAATTGGGCTTTAACATCATACTTCTACTCCGACTAGGCTACCGAAATGAGGGTGAACGCCCTACTACACTGGATGTCCAAGAATGTTTATCGTGATTATCCTGTCTGGTTTGCCCTTGGCAGTGGTGCCGGACTGCGAGCCTAACAAGGGCAAGGATGCCGTGCAGGTAAAACATCCCTTGGTAATTGAAACTTGAAACTCGATATTAGAGACGGCGATAGTGTCCATGTCCAGGCAAAAAATCCATCATAAAACACTGTTTGGCGCATGTCCGTCTTCATTAGCCAAGTCAGAGATGAACACTAGGACGTTAAACCCCATTTCATTTCGTTTCATTTAATATCGGTATGTACATCTCACTAATTTCAGGGAAGACAACCGTATTGGTCAATCGTAATCTATCTACTGGTGTTGCGTCATTTGAACGTTTTTCGCAAACACCAGAAGTTACTCAACTACGTTAACATTTGTTTGAGGAAACTTTGCTATAACTATCAGTGTTCACCAATGTGGGTGATATCCCCATCCCACCCCCACCCATGTTAGTACTGTTAGTCCTGTGTCGTAGTAGTACATATCTTCTTTAATTCAAAAGCATGCCGCACGTCGTTATCATTTCGTTTAAACATTTTATGGGAGGCTGGGATGGCCTACTGGTCTAGAGTGCCGCGGTTCGACCTCTAGCTGGCCGGTCACCTCTGGCTTGCGGCTGTGGTTTCGATCCCTGGTGTGAGCGTATGTGACATGGAGAAAGGGGCGCCTCCGGGCGCCCCGGTTTCCCCCCACTGCTAAAGACCCCTACGCGCAAGCGAATTATTGAAAAAAAATTGAAACCATATGTTAGTCCCGAAATGACCTAGTTTGTGTCGAGTGGACGTTAAACCCCATTTCTCTCTCTCGTTTAAACATTTATCATATTAACACCCACCCTTCCAATTATTCTTCGTTGGACCACTTACTTTTCGTTTATCGGGTCAGCTTAATATTTGTAAGATCTGTGTTGATTACAAGCTCTGATGTTGATAAGGCTAACGCTATTTCTTATTCTCTTTTTCAAATTATTATTCAATCTATCTATCTCGGTCAATCTGTTCTCATCTTTGTCGTTTTGTGTTATATGAGGATACTATCTAAAATTTGACGTGGTTTCCCCTTGTCAATGATACAGTTTGGAAGACCTGAAAAAAACAACCGTCTAATCGTTCGGATGGCGCGAAAAACCGAGGTCTTGTGTATACGTTGGCGTGCACGTAAAAGACCCCTTGGCAATTTGAAGTCAATATAAGATTAGGCCTTAGTGTCGCTGCCCGGGCAAAACTTCCCTCAGTGTATGGCGTATGGCCGTCTTAATTAACTCAGTCGGGGCAGAACAGTAGGACGTTAAACCCCATTTAATTTCATGTATCTAAGATTTGAATATAAATATTGCGATATATGAAACCCAACACATTGCCGGTGACCTGTTAGCTATTCCACTGTCCAGTCAATTAAATGGCTTCTTTTCGATGAAATTAATTTGTAATCCTACCTAGCTGATTTATAATCCATTAAAACATGTCATGTCACCCGTAAAATCAATTAATTATAGCGCGCCTCTATACCTTTCTGATATTACAATCTTTTCTGATAAATTGACCACCTTGGTTTGAATTATGAGGTTGAAAAATCTGGTGCTAACGAGCCCAACTTTCTATTATATCCAATTTCATGTGGCCTTTGTCTCAGCATCGATCACTCTGCTGATCCCCATAAACAAGACCATATAACACCTGTTCATTCGACATTTAAAAGTTTTATTTTTAAATTTAATAACTGTTATATTGTTTTTATTTATTCATGTAATGTTTTTCTGTGATATAATTTAGCTTGTCTCATAATATTCACCATTTGTTTGGCGCAATATAGCCCGGTGGGAGCTGACGTGCCATTAAACAACATTTCTTATCATTTCATTTCTTTCGGAATTACATTGACTTACCCCGTATATGTAGGACTTAATCACAAAATGCCGAACAATATGCATGCAATACCTAGACATTCCTCTTCAAATGACTCTTTTGTCACACCACCAATACTGCTCGAACCCAATCTCATTCAAATACAGGTTTATATTTTCTTTCGTTTATATATTTTCGATGGAGTACGCCATACGGAGATCTGACATGTTATAGTAGGAGCGGCTTTTGACCCTGTGACGTCAGACATCGATTAATCAACAAGCGCTGACGTTTCTAGTTCCGCGCATAGAACGCCAAGAATTCGACGTAAAAGACCGTTTTATTATTTCCCACACCAATAAGAACGCCTATTATATAACAACTCGTCCAATCCTAGTGTCAAGAAAAGTAACATAAAATGTTGAACGATAAACAAACGAGACGAAAAGGAATCTGGTTTTAATCACAATGGCTTGAACTCAGCAGAAGAACGTTTTGTGTTTGCAGCAACATATCTCCGGAATCATACACATTCAAAATCTTTTAAACCCTTCAAGACAGCACTGGAAACGCATCTTTTTCAAAATAGTTGTACATGACCAGCGACTAAATACTTGAAAGCGCATTAGGAAGTAAATATTTAAAGGGGCATTATGGGAGACTAAGTAAATAACTTGCAGTTCTCGCTATAATAGTTAAAAACTAAATAGTGGATGGGGAATTTGATGAAAATTGTAGTGAAATGGATTCGCTCTGAACCGAGAAGTCAGCGATTGCAATTTAGACCTAGCCGTGATCACCATCACTAAAGTCGGTACGATAAAATCAGTTTCGATTATACATTTTTGGATTTCAGCACCAATGAGCGTTGATCAGTAGATCGGATACAAATCCATTAAATATCTCAGGCTAGCGATGACATCGAGGGTTCATAAATGTATACTTAATCATTTGGATAACATTTCAGGCCTAAAGAAAGACCTGCAATAGGCAGATTTAGCTCTTGCATAATGTATGTTTACTAACCATGCGCTATATAAAACCAATCTATTCTATTCTATTCTTTATTCCCTTAGGTCAAGAGCCCATCGGGTAAAACACACATACAACAATACATACAAAACATACAACAATACATACAAAACATACAACATTTAAAAGAAAAAAAAAATATATATACAGAATGGACAAGGAGGGTATGTTTATGAGATGTACAAAAAGGTTTATAGAGGTGATTATATTTTAATGATAAGTTCAGATCTTCTCTTATTGGCTTGAAAAAGAAACCTACCTAGATTCTCTAATTCGGTGGTGTTCTTAGCGGCAAGAAGTTGTATTAGTTTATAAACACTTGGGTTTTTACTATAATATTGTTTTATAAATTTATTTCGCAGGTCTTTGTATCTGGGACACATAAGGATAAAATGATACTCGTCCTCGACATGTAGTTTATTGCAATAGATATTCCCCTGTAGTTATTTGGGTCATTAGCGTCCCCTTTCTTGTAGACTGGCACCAAGTTTCCTATGGCCCACGTTGAGGGAAAGGCTCCCGAATTGAGAACATCATTAAAAATTTCAATTAGGCAGGGCATCAGAGCGTCTTTACAGTGTATTAGGAGTTAATTTTGGATATTATCGCCAGACGACGCTTTATTCAGCTTTAGTTTTTGTATACATTCTCGTATTTCAGTCTCTGTTATAACAGTGTCTAATTCGCTTTTACAAAATTGTTGATTTAAGTCATACGTTTTAATATAATTTATAATACTTTCGTCAACAGTAGGGCAAGTGGATGCTAAATTCTTAAAATGTCTATGAAAATAACCAATCTCTAATGTTGTAGTAACCGATTTTTGTTTTTTATACAGCTTATAAAATAGCTTCGGGTTTGTTTTTTTAACGAGTTGTACTAAGTTTCCCTGATGGCTTTTATAATCATGTTTTAACCGTCGTTCCAATTTTTTGTAATATCTCTTTGTTCGATTAAGGAGTGAACGGTTTTCATTATTTTTGTCAAGATTAAACGCGTGTAGCGCGGATTTATAGTCTCTGTATCTTTTTAAACAAGAATCATTGAACCATGGTTTGTCTATTTTAACTCGCTTCTGTTTACCTTTGGTGATTACAATTTGTTTTGTATACTTTACCATCAGATTAGAAAGGGTTTGCGAGAAACTATCAACACTTTTATCTATATCTATACAGAAAAATGCTAAAACCGATGAGAAAAATGAAAATGTACCCTAGTTAGAGGGGCCCTTAAGGCAGACAAAAGGGTCCCACTTCCGACAAAAGGGCCCCTCTGGCCATGGGAAAGGGCCCCCAAGTTCGAGTCAATCGTTTTTTATATACTGTTATTGTAGAATCCATTAGTCCTACTGAATGAGAATGCGGTCATTGCCTGCATTGGCATAAAACTCATCAATCAAGACCCCTCCCCCCGCGCAAAAGGTCCCTCAAAATAGTATAGCCTCCGCCATGTCAAACCTTAAAACGCCCCTGTGAACAGAGCTTGTCAATTCTATTTTTAACGAAAAAAAGTATATATCTGTTAGTGTTTATAACTGTCAATCATGGTCTGTGATATCAATGGTATATAGCAGTCAATCATGGTCTGTGAAATCAATGGTTTATGACTGTCTAACATGGTCGGTGGTATCAATGTTAAATGATAATTGATGTTTATTCGATTCCATTAAGTCTATATTATGTATGCCGATGAAATGTAAGTTTAATGTCCTACTGCTCAGCACCGACTGATCTAATAAAGACGGACATTATCCATTCAGTGTGCCTACATTTATATCGAATTCAAACTGCCAAAGCATCTTTTACGTGCACGCCAATGTGTACATGGGACCTCGGCTTTTCGTCTAGACGACTGTCCTTGTCTAGCCCTCCGCCCTGTACCATCGACAAGGAAACGGCTCGCAGGAAAAAAACCTGACGAATTTTTCTCGGCCGACACCAGGCGTGACCCCGCATCCCCCACCCAGGCTGACGAGCCAGCGTCTTATTCACTTAGCCAAAATGATCCATTAGGTCGTTAATGATTCATTTGGCAGTGTCTGTCGTTTTAATTTCCATTCTTGTTTGCTGTGTTGAATGCAGTGTAATGTACTAATCGTTAATATATATTGATACGTCATTCAGGTTGAAAGAGAGAGATTGATCGGACATTGTTAATACGGAACACCATTGGGGTCAATCAAATGAATAGAAATCTAATTATCTGCTAATACGACATAATTGTAAGGTAGTCATACAATGGAACTATTCTTTAATTCACTGATTTACCGGATAGTTGAAGGGTATTTCTGTCAATATTAATTCCCCTGCTAAACGTATTTTTTAATTGGCGAGGTTTGGCGGCCGAATGGCTAGCGTGTGCGCGCTGTATCATAAGGTCTGCCATTGGGTCATTGGCCTGGTTTTCATTCCCCCGGCGGTACGTGACAATGTTAAGGTTCGTCTTTTCAGCCTCGTGGGCTTTTTCCGGGTCCTTTGGTTTCCTCCCATTGTCAAAGACCCCTACGCTAAATAACCATATCGATATGTTAGTCCAAAAATGACCTACTTTGTGTCGAGTGGACGTTAAACCCGATTGTACGTGACAAGTAGTAGGGTCGCCTGTCAAACCTCTTGGATTTTATCCGCGTCCGCCAGTTCCCCCCCCCCACTTCTCAAGCGATATATTGACAGAGAATTGAACCATGTTAGTCCCAAAATGACCTGGTTTTTGACGAGTGGGCATTAAATCCAATTCCCCCTCTCTCTCTCTCGCTCTCTCTCTCTCTCTCTCTCTCTCTCTCTTAACGAATTAGCCTATACAGCCACAGGATAACATTCCGCTTACACATTTGGAGCTGACCGTTGAATTTGTATTTATGTATCTGAAATTTCACGTTTCCATACCAGTGGTTAAGTGGTTATACCCTGTCAGAGACCGTGTTGTCGTCCTTACTGCGCAGCTACGCAGGGGGAAAATGGTCTCAGAGCGTCTCAAAGTCGTCAAATCGGGGTGAAAACGCCAGATATCGTGCTGTGGTTCAAAACAAACGCCAAGGTTCTGCGACCTGACCTACACAGCAAAGCTGTGATAACGCGACTTTTTTCAAATTTGTAATTTTTGGGGACATTTTGTAGCATTGTGTTCTCGCAACAGCGCTGTTAGGACGCCACCCCGATTCGATGCGCTTGGAATGGATATGTTCACTATTGGTCAATTAGTTAGTCACGATCTGGTGTCCCGTGCAGATACGACCATTCCCGACAGGATTGTCTCTATTGTGTCCATGATCTGGTACGTGAGACGTTCAAAACTTTTCTACCATCAACACAATTGCTACTACTTATCTCAATGATGGGGGGTTGGGATGGCCTAGTGGTCTAGAGTGCCGCGCTTCGACCTCTAGCTGGCCGGTCACCTCTGGCTTGCGGCTGTGGTTTCGAGCCCTGGTGTGAGCGTATGTGGCATGGAGATAGGGGCGCCTTCTCAACCTCGGGGGTTCCTCCGGGCACTCCGGTTTCCTCCCACTGCTAAAGACCACTACGCGCAAGCGAATTATTGAAATAAAATTAAACCATATGTTAGTCCCGAAATGACCTCGTTTGTGTCGAGTGGACGTTAAACATCATTTCTCTCTCTCTCTCTTGTTTCGATCGTTGCATGGATGTCAAATCTGTGGATATTTGTTCTTAACTAAACACTGATTGTTTGCAGATTTATTAGATCACTACGAAATAAGTGACTAGGTTTGAGATCTAAATCCAAATCTATGTTAACATGGAATTTTTACCACTGTTCAATGTGCCCCCTTATTTGGTTAAACCTACCCCGACTATTTTGTGAGGGATACACTGATCCATTACAGCCAAGTGGATTGTTTTTTTGGGTTTTTTTTTTAAAAAAAAAGTTAAAGATTAATTTAATTGGATCTGATACACGATAGCAACTATGATATGTCGTCAAACAATACAATAAAGTAAAGATATCTGCTAATGTATGTGAACAAAATGGTTCAATGTGCCCCGGTCTCCCCTAGATATAGAAGGAATAAAAACACGGGATTGTACGGACAATTTCAATTTTTCTCGTGTTCTCTTATCTTATGACACTTATGTACTTTATTGAATCGTCAGATATCCTCTTGCGGTTCCATATAACAGCTTTTTGTCTTCGAAGGAATTATTAGTGAGCAGAAATTCGCCCATGTATCTGTTATCAATAGTCACTTCAGTCAAATACATAGAGGGATAACTCGTGTTTTCCTTTGGCGTTCGTCACTTCCGATTCATGAATCCTTTATTACTCCTCTATCGTTGCAATGATCTCTGTGTTAAAATTATATTTGGAGTGTGGTTAACCAGTCCTATTACATATGTGATAATGACTGGCACCAATATTGTCCTTTAAGTTTGATACTGTAATATACACTTCGCCTTCTTCTTCATCGTCGACCAACATAGGAAGCGCTTGTAAGTACACGTCGCTATTTGGGTAAAACGCGTTAGCTTCGGTCGGATGTTGCTAAAGTGGGAGAGAGAGAGAGAGAGAGAGAGAGAGAGAGAGAGAGAGGGGGGGGGAGATGATCAGTACAATGCTACGATCCTAGGAAGAGATACGATTAGGTACGCTTGGCCCTAGACTGGGATTCAATCAGTGTGAGAGAGAAATGGGGTTTAACGTCTACCTGACACAACATATGGTTTCAATAATTCGCTTGTGCGCAGGGGTCCTTATCAATGGGAGGAAACGAAGGATCCGGGGGGAAACCCACGAGGTTGGACAGGCGACCCCACTCCTGGTTACGTACAATCAGGGAATCGAAACCACGCCAGTTGATTTATTGACAGACTTTATCTCCGCGTTAACCATTTGCCCCCCCCCCCCGCGGGACGGATCCAGGAATTTTTGCAGGAGGGGGGTTGCCAGGTTCCTGTTAAGGCAATCTTCTATCATCGTCTCTAAATTACATAGGCATACATACAAATTGGGCGTTTTAAAGAGAGAAATCATTTCTATAATGTAGGATCACTTCGTGATTTAATTTCATTGATGCAAGGCCTTATTTTTTATGTAGCTGAGCAGGGTGGGATTTGGATCCCCCCTCCCTGGATCCGCCCTTGCCCCCTCCCCACACACACACATTGCCAAAGAGACATCGCGGAGATAACAAAAAGATGATTACTGTTGAGGAAGATTGATATAATATGGTCATTTGTGTCGTGTAGCTTTTACTAATGGTAAATATATATCTAATCCCACAGTCTATATATGGCCTGTGGAATGAAGTGGGGTTTAACGGATAGAATTCATCCAATACGTCAACCTAAAGTAATCCCAAAATAATTAAAACCCATATATATATATACGCAGTTTTTCTTAATTAAATCCCATATAGTCGATGTAGTAGGAATATATATACGCAGATTTTTCTCTTTTTTAAAAATAAAAACCTAATATTCATTCAGCTAGCCTACACTTATTGTTACTAGTATGGGGGGGGGGGTATCCCGAAATGACCTAGTTTGTGTCGAGTAGACGTACCCCCCCCCCCCCTTTCTACCTCTCTCTCTATTTCTCTCTCTCAGCAAAAGTAGGACTTTTGAACATTTATCATGCAACTTTTCGAAAAAATAATAGAATTCATAATCTAGCCCTACCCAGTAACTCGTTCAAAAATACACATATAACCTAATTTATTTCATTCCATTTCATGATGGTGTGTGAGTCTGAAGGGGGTGATAAACATCATTTTATTTAATAAGCCCTTGGCAGTTGGAATTAGATACAAGAATCGATCGTAACGTAGCGGTCCCGTCACAGCGTTGCTCAATAACACAGGTATATAAGGCTTTATAAGCCTAGTCAGTACAGAATATTAGGACGTTAGAGGTTATTTTAGTTCACTCACAGCGACTACCAGTAATAGACAACAACATCCCCAGGCTTCACGTCTCCTCAAAGCATATTTGATGAAGACCTATTTGCGACATTTGCTTTTGTAATTAGTTGTCTGGGGTTAGCTCTTCCTGCTTGACACGCGAAAAAACTAGTTCATTGACATCTAGTGAATGGGCAGGTAAGTCTACTAGGTCCACATTGCAATGGTTACATATGACGTCTAGTGAATGGACAGACAAGTCTACTGGAACCACATTACAATAGTTAGACATGACATCTACAGTGGTTAGACATGACGTCTAGTGAATGGACAGACAAGTCTATCAGACCACATTGCAACCCCCTCGCTTGTTTTAATTTAGATTTATATAAAATTCCATATGTAGCGTCCCTATTAACCCCGTCAGACCGAGATGTTCATCCAGATTTCCCGGTACGCCCCCCCCCTTTGTCAGTGATGCTGGACGACGGGTCTAACAAGGACAGCTATCTACTCTTTCGGATGAGATGAAAAACCGAGGTCGCGAGTACACATTGGCGTGCACGTTAAAGATCCCTTGACAGTTAAAATTCGATATAAGAGTTGGCCGTAGAGCCGCTGTCCGAGAAAACTTTCCCTCATAGTACACTGTATGACGTATGTCAAGTTCGGAACAGAACACAGGAACGTTAACCCCTTTTCCATTTCATTTCAGACCAGGGTTGTTACCTTGCTGCGGTCTTAATGCGACCAAAAAAGTCGCAAACGGAAATACGTAAGAAAATATCAACGAAAATAACAAAGCTGAAAAAAATTGCGTTCTTACCGCGATCTGTGCAACTATATCGCGTTCTCCGGCGCGCCCGTCCCAACCGTTCCCGCTTATGGCTTGTGTTTTGAGATCATAAACATACTAATAAGTTGATATTTATTGGCTTAGCAACTTCGATCATCGGCCGAACCCGGTGTACTCTATAACCACGCCAATGGGACCTTTGCTACACGTCTTTACGTTAATCGCGACTGCACGCGAGTTTGGATAACATTGAGATTAAACTGATATGTTTATCTGTAGCTGCGATGGGATGCCTTTAGATCCACGTGACAAGCGCAGTTTCTATGTTAATGCACGTAACATCTTAAAGATCAGATAATTTTATACTACTTTGACCAATTAAACTTACAGAGGCACGTGTAGTTGCACAACGATCCTTTAACTCCAAATATTCGCGTTTAAATTAATGAAGCGTTGTTTTTATCCGACACACACCGTCATACATCTCCCGTTTAAACATGGCCTTCTTATAGTAAAGGGGGGGGGATGGCCTAGTGGTCTAGAGTGCCGCGCTTCGACCTCTAGCTGGCCGGTCACCTCTGACTTGCGGCTGTGGTTTCGATGCCTGCTGTGAGCGTATGTGGCATGGAGATAGGGGCGCCTTCTCAACCTCGTGGGTTTCCTCCGGGCACTCCGGTTTCCTCCCACTGCTAAAGACCCCTACGCGCAAGCGAATTATTGAAATAAAATTGAAACCATATGTTAGTCCAAAAATGACCTAGTTTGTGTCGAGTGGACGTTAAAACTTATTTCTCTCTCCCTCTCTCTCTCTCTCTCTCTCTCTTATAGTAACGGCTTCGCGCCTCGATTGTAAATACGATGATTTATACCCGTTTCAGTTAGGTTTATAAGTTTAATTGTGGTTGAATGTGGCAGAAATATTTTAAAAATAAAAATAATCAATCGTTGTTTTGATAAAAAAATATTGTCAATTCTGCTTACGGATGCCCAATGCGACTCGCTTTCGGCTTTGCTATATGGTACTATGTAGGAACAACTCTTATCGCGAAACACGGACGGTTGAGAGATGACGTTTGTTGTCTAGGCGACTGTATAAGGTCAGATGTTTGGAAATTTGAATATGACGACAATATATGTTTGATGTTTAAATCACCTGTTTTTTATAGTCAGGTCTCCATAGGAACATAATGCAGGCTTGGTAACTGTTCTATCCCTACTGAGCTAATGAATATAATTATATTATACGACAACATTAATATAGGCACCATTTTAATAGACTAATAAAAATTGAACAGGAAAACAAGACATGCATTATGCTTACGGTATCTGCTATAAACTATTACCATAGTTACTCTAATAAAAAAGATTATAGTTGGAGGACTGCTGGGGATGTTGAGGGGTGGGGTGTAGCGGTTTTCCACAAATTAACAAATCGAAAATGAAACACCATGTTCACATACAAGAATTATAACAGGCAATAAATATGTTATGATCTAAATTCGTCAGAATATACTGAATATATGTACTAATATAACTGCATTCATGTTAAATATATTCCGATGTGGTGCACCCCCACCCCCGTGGTCAGTGGTGCAGGACAGAGGGTCTGGCAAGGCCAGCGGTCTAGTCGTTGGGATGGGACAGAAAACCTAGGCCCCGAGTACACAGTGACGAGCACGTAAAAGATTCCTTGACAGTTGGAATTCGATATAAGAGTAGGCCATAGTGTCACTGTAGGGCGTGTGCCCGTCTCCAAAAACCCACTATAGCAGCACTTAGTCCCGAAATGACCTAGTTTGTGTCGAGTGGACGTTAAACCCCATTTCTCTCTCTATAGCAGTTGAACAATGGGGAAGTTAAACCTCATTTCAATTGATCTCGTGCCGTGTATGATATATAAATGATTATTATTATTACTATTATTTTTATTATCATTATTATATCCTCGTAATAGAATTTCTGCGAATAACATGTTATTCCGAATACACCATTCACATTTAATCAACTATAGCCAGTAGCTATAAAATTATTAATCATTATGGTCTATCTAGAAAGGTTTTATTTCAACATGGCCGCTCAATTAATATTCCACGTTCTGTCATCCTGAAATCCAACCTACCTTAAAGAAGCCACACCTCTAACTAGAAAATTAGAAATTAAGATCAAACATTTATTTTGGTCCATTCAAATCAATATTGATGTTTATATTTCAAACACTATACATTTTATAATCGGTACACGGATCGTGCATTCTATGTTTCCGGGCGCCATTTTTAATGGACAAAGGAAAACATATAATAATAATAATAATAATAATAATGTACATTTATGTAGCGCTTAATCCATCCATGAGCATGCTCTAAGCGCTGTAAGTTAACAGCTCCTGTATGTGGAAGTGATTAGTAATAAAAAAATGCATAAAGAATGGACTAAGCCGCCATAATCTATGGTCGTTAAATTTGGATTATTAACAAATTTCACGGAAAATAATGGATTGAAAATTTCAATAAATTTTGTATAAATAGAATATCCATTACTTCATTATATTCATTTCACACTTTATGTAGGTTCCTGTTGCATAACTACCTGTTTTTAGAACCATTTTCATCTGTTTTAATGAAATATTATGGGAGATTAGATAAAGAGCTCGCAGTTCTCATTATGATAGTGGACAATGTAAAGGGAATTTGATCTGCTTTAAAGTTACATTATGGAAGATTATATAAAGAGCTGGTAGTTCTCACTAAAATAGTTAGATACTTTGTAATGTAAAAGGACTTTGCTGGAAATTTCAGCCAAATAAACACACTTGAAACCTCGAATTAAGCAGTTGAAATTTCAGCGTATCCTCCCTCGATCATCATTATCCGGTTCACTAAAACATAATAGTCTTGATTATCCAATTCATGATTAAATCATAAATGAAATTTGAAACGAAAATCCGACCATAATTCGGTGTAGACGAGTAGTTTGATTGTGGTCTGGAAAAGTTAATTAATATCTAATTAATAATTTATATAATATTTCAGGCCTAAAGAAATACCTGCCTCGGACCGATTTAGCTCTTGCATAATGTATGTTTAAGGTTTCAAAGAAAAGAGCCAACGCGCCTTTAAGTCGAACTCGACCGATTAATATGATGTATAATATACGGCTACACAATGAAACACATAACGAATATTAAATTTCTGCACCACTCCCATAAAGTTAAATATTAGTATTGTTTTCATTGGTTTTATAATACATGTAGTATTCATATGTGATATTATTTATCAGATTGGTTATAAACCATTTAATTAAATTCATCTAAAAACCATCAGCAGTGAATACCGTAGATTCGAGGATATGTTGAACGTTGATCAATATAAGGCATAAAGTAATTAATATATCCAATAGTTAATGTTCGTTGATCTTGTACTGGAGATTTTACCCTCAATTTATTTAAACTTTCCATGGCCTACACGGCATGATGATCGGACAAATTGTACCCAACGGCCGTCTCAGCGAAGACAAACTATTTCATATATTAATTACTTCATGCCTTACGGCAACAGGAGGAAGAAAAAAAGCAAACAGCGGTCATAATCCAATAATCCCAAACAGATCTAACGAGAGGAATGAGAGAGAAAAATTGGGTTTAACGTCCACTTGGCACAAACTAGGTCCTTTCGAGACTAACTATAATGGTTTAATTTATTTCAATAATTCGCTTGCGCGTAGGGGTATTTAGCAGTGGGGTGAAACCATAGGACCCGGAGACAACCCACGAGTTTGGACAGCATAAAATGACTAGTTTAATTAAAGTGACGCTTGATGAGAATAATATACGGAGGGTTTTATTAAAATAGTAATTGTCTTCCATATGTTTTTGTGTTTATTACGTGTGTCAATTGCTAAATCCCACTCAAAGAAGACGAACGAGTATTGTTTACACTTTCCGTCATGTCGGTGGCTTGTGGGTTATACGCTGGCTCGCTAGTCTGGGGGTCGGGGGCTCGATCCTTGCATTGGCCGAGAAAGTTCATTCAGATTTTCCGACGAGGTTTACCCTTGTAAGTGATTTAGGATGGAGGACCTGACAAGGACAGCTCTCTAGTCCGATGAGACGAAAAACCGATGTCCGGTGTACACATTGGCTTGCACGTAAAAGATCCCTTGGCAGTTGGAATTCGTTATAAGGGTAGGGCGTAGCGCCGCTGCCCGGGCAAAATTCCCTCATAGCACACCGTATGACGCATGCCCGTCTTCATAAGCCCATTGTAGGAGCAGAACAGTAGAACGTTAAACCCCATTTCAATTCCGCTATTTTGAATATATAGAAACAATAAAAAGGCCACCGATTCGTATTTGAAGACAAATACTGAAATCCCTTGTCTTTTAATTAGTTTATTACTACTCTTACTGTAAATACTCATCCAGATTAATAAAGAGACAAAAGATATTTCTAATATAGGTAACTAATTGATTGATAACTGACTCGACCAAGTGCAATGCCAATAGTGCACCTGCTAAAATTGTGCGAGAATAACCCGTGGCGCTTTAACATTGATTAGTGTATGTTGACGATATGAGTAATACTATAAATCTGAATAGTTTATACAGTGTACGGGAAAATAAGATCAATATAAGATCGGATACATATTGAGAGAGAGACAAGGTACAGCCCATGTTTAAACCTAACGGACTTCATGCTAGTCAAATAAAACCGTTTCGCGATCGATCTGATAGTTCGTAGTGACACGATACAAACAGTGACAGGTATCAGTGTCAGTGATTAACAAAAAACTTTGGCAAGTAGACTACTGGTGATGTTTTTTACAGTAGGAACTATTTCATAAAGTTTGTTGTTTTGTAGTGTGTTTTGTTTAACTGTGGTGTCTGACTCTGGACTGAGTAGCTTTCTGTTTTAAACATAATATGACTTAAGTAGATATTAACTAATTGTCATTCTACCGATGATGACGGAATTTTTCTGTTAATCGTAATTTGACTTTAGTAGAAATCGAAATTGTTCCCTCAGGATTTGCAAAACCGATACAGGCATCCATCATATACACTTGGAACAGTTGGTTATATGTTTATATAAATGAAAGAAAGAATGAATGTCACAAAGTTTGTTGTTTTTTGAAGCAGACTTAGTCACTATTTGCCGTTATACTGTTGACAGTCTTCTGTTATTCGTAATTTGACTTTAGTGGAAATCGACATTGTGCTTTCAGGACTTTCAAAATTAGTACAACAATGTAAATAAACATAGAACTGTTTTATTTATATCTTAATGGTAGGCAGAACTTTTGTTAAACAGCACTGGAAATTAGTTTGTAACCCGTTTATACGACAACAGCGGAATTTGGGACTTCATTTTTAAAAATACATCAGTTATAGGTCTATCCAGAAATGACACTTTATTAATTTGTTTAGTTAGTAATCCTTTTAAACGACATCAGTGATATTTTGGACTTGTTCAGATAAACAGAAATGGAAGGAAATTTGAGCAATTTGTTGACTAACATGACTCAACCGGTTGTTCCCCAGCCACCGTTTTATCTACTCGGCGTGACCACCTTCCTGTATATCATTATATTTGCTGTGGGAGTATTTGGTAACTTCGCTGTGATAACTGTCGTCTATAGATGTCGAGCCATGAGGACTTTTTTCAATATTTTATTTCTGAACCTGTGTGTAGCTGATTTACTGGTGCTGGTGGTCACGGGGCCCACAGCGGTTATAGATATATATGCTAGAGAAATATGGTATCTGGGGGAAACCATGTGTAAGTATTTATTTTTATTATCCGAGAAGGGGAGGGTGCTGAGTTTGATCTCACGATTGCACGGGACAATGGTGGAGATTGGGCGTCCAAGGCGTGCATGGCAGATCATTATTCTCTCATTGGTTCATATGTACATGCATATTCCGGTAGCCGATGGATGTGGCCGATCCGTAGATTCCCCGTGGTGCAGAGATGTTGTGTACAAAATGTCTGTGTCGCCAATGATCTTATTGAAGAAGCTGTATAGCTTGCGGGTAATTTATATTCTTAGATTTAGCAATTGATTATGCCATCAGACCGGGGTGGCGTCCTTACTGCGCTGCTGTAACCGTACGGCGACCAAAAAATACACAAGGTCGCCGGCAAACGTGAACACAACGCGCGAAAATGTCCCCAAAAATTACAAACTTGAAAAATGGTAGTGATTTTTAATAGATTGAAACACGATCGGCATTTAATACTTTGATTTGAAATGGATAATCGAGACTGTATTTATTATCGTAACAATGGTAGCGATGTAAATCGACTCTACGCTATTCTTACAAAAAAATTCCAACATCACAACTTCGGTCAGAATAATAATAATAATAATAATAATAATAACTTTATTTAATGAGGATAGTTCCCTTAGCACAAGTGTACTAATTTTCAGGGGGTTCCTCCTGCTCTACAATATATATATATATATATATATATATATATATATATAGATATAAAGTGTTCAATATATTCATTTATCTGTATCTATTTTGAACTATTAAGGTCACATTTTTATCTAATCTTACCTAATGTACCTTTTATTATGGAAGACCAGACATTTCCTTATTCAGTGTTCTTAATTCTTATTTGATTCATAGGCTTATTTCTTCATTTGTTGTTTTAGTTCGACATTCGCACACTAAAGATAACATTTGTATCTTAAAATCAATATTTGATTTGCAAATCCGACATCTGTTATATCTGATTTGTAAATTGTATTTTTGATTAATTTAATTGGATTTTCATATAAAGATAAATACAGATAGATAAAGTTTATTTTAAAAATAAAAAAAATTACATTTCATCATAAACAACGGAAAACAAATCGAACAACACATTTCCAAGTACAAATCTCCAAAAATAGATCTTATAAACATGATAATTCTCAAAAAAAAACATTTCTCCAAATTCATCACACCGAATTGCACAAACGCCAAGTCCCGTTGATATTTTTGGCGTGCACTTAAAGGATTTGTTGGCAGTTGGAATTCTTTATAAGAGATGCCATCGCGCCGCTACTAGAGCAAATTCGCCCCCATTGCACCCTGTATTGTGTATACCCGTCTTCATTAGGCCAGTCGGAGCAGAATAGTAGGACGTTAAACCCCGTTTCATTTGATTTCATCACGCCGGGACTCTGGCGGTAAGTCGAAATCAATCCCGACATACAATAAGTCATAATTCAATAATGAAGAATCATTTGAATAAATCGACCCAAGCCCTCCATCCTGTATAATAATCTTTGAGTGGCATTAAGTAACTGGATAGAGCAATAAAGTTCTTATTTATTTGGGCGACGTTTCGAAGAGTATTCTCTCAACGTTATCTTATTATCCTGCATAACTGACAAGGAAGAGCCGCGCAGGACCCAGCCCCCCCCATCCCCTGCCCTGTTCTGTCTTGCCCCATACTGCTAACTCATATGACGGGCAAACACCAAACATTATTCTGTTTGTTTGTTAAAATGTGTATCAGGTAATACTGTAATTTGATACGTCATTAATCATATAGAATTTAATGATTTGATATTTGTAAAACGATAGTGAACCACTGTAAATTCTCCGTCAACCGATACGTTATTGATCATTATGTCACGATGTCATATCAAATATTTAAAACTATAATGGACTTACGCTGTAATAAAATCACTGCACTCATCTTCAATCCAATATGTGATCCATTTTACAGAGAGTGTGAGAGAGAGAGAGAGAAAGAGAGAGAGAGAGAGGGGGCGAGACGGGTGTTTAACGCCCACACAACAGAAATTAGTTTATTTTTGGACTCGCATATGGTTCAATGTAATTTCATTAATTGTAATCTTTAAAGCTTGAATTGTGATGCTTTAATTGTATGTGTGTTTTTTTTCCCTTTATTTCCGGAGAAAACCCACGAAGCTGGATGAACTTTCTCGGCCAATGCAGCTGCAGGGATCTAACACCCGTCCTCCAGGCTAACGAGCCAACGTCTTACCCACTTAGCCACGTGATCCCCTTTCTTTATGGAAGTAAATTGCACCAAAATAGCTCGAGAGAGGGCGAGAGAGAGAGAGACAGAGAGAGGGAGAAATTGGGTTTAACGTCCACTCGACACAAATAGGTCATTTCGGGACTAACACATGGTTTAATTTTATTTCAATAATTCGCCTGCTTCTAGGGGTCTTTAACAGTGGGGGAAAGCGGAGGTCCCGGAGAACCCACAAGGTTGGACATGCGAACCTACTCCTAGTCACACAAGAAAAGAAAAGAAGGCTATGCCCTGTATGGGACAAGCTCCTTGCGGTGTACAGCCCTCTTCGAAAAGTTGCGGTCATGAACGGATAATGCCCGTCGCAAATGAAGCGTACGCGCGAATAGAAGAGAAGAACAAGCCAGTGCAAAACGTATGCAAAAAGGACACAGTGGACAAGCAAACTTTCGGGGTGGTTCCATCCGTTTTCATCCGCTCCAGAAATTGACGAAAATTTCCGAAAACGGAACGGAAAAGAACAAACGTGGTAAGTATGTAGCGCGGATGTTAAATGGATGTTCATCGGAAGCCTAGCGGATGAAAGCGGATGGAAGTGGATGACAGCTCTACATACTCTAGGCAAACTCCATACATCCTTCAATATACCAGATACATCATAGATACAAACGCTTTGTCCGTTTTGAAAACTTTATATACAAGATGCATACGCTTATATCCTTTCTATTTCCGTGCTACTAACTATGTATAGACGTTCCATGTACCTTATCTTTCCTCCCTCTTTCCGTTTTCAGCTGGAGCGGATGTGAGTTGCGAGGATGCCCAGAGGATGCAAAGAGGATACAGTGGACGTTTAACGGATGATACCGGACATGGAACTTTTGTTGCTCATATTTGTCACGCATTTACATCGTACACGGCAGAAGGTTCATCCGTTATAAAAGTTTTGTGCAGCCCAAAACTTTTTGCGCGGATAAAATCAAAGTAAACGGATGTTCGATGGGTAGAGCGTATGAAACACGTATGCAATGAGTACACAACGGATGCATGGCGTTTTCAAACGGAGGGCACGTTTTTCCCTGTTTTACATCCTCTTTGAATCCTAAAGTGCAGTGGGCCTTAACGTGGTTAGGGCGACAAGACCGGTATCACACCAGCTCCTAGTAAACATAATATCAAAAAGGCTAGTTAAACATAAATTACACAGAAGCTAAACCTGCCCAGGTCTTTGATTAGGCCTGAAATGTTATCTAAATTATAAATGGGACATTAATTAACATTTCCAGACCATGATCAACTCTCGGCGTCAACGTTACCCTGCGATATCTACTGGATTAGGATCCGATTTGCTGATTTGCTGTTTAACTTTTATTCATGATTTAATCATTAAACGGATAACCGAGACTATGTTTTTTATGGTATCGACTTTGGTAATCAGGGTTAGACCGAAAATTCAGTCGCTAAAATTTCAGTGCTGAGTGGATCAATTTGATTGATTATTTTCATAAACTTCTGTTAACATTATCTAGTTTTTAATTATTATAGTGCGAACTACCAGCTGTTTGCCTTATCTCCTATAATCTCTCTTTAAAAAAAATATATCAACGACTTTTGTATTTTTATGCCAAAAAAAAATTTCAAACTGTCAGCCGCTAATGTACATATGAATAAACTGAAAAGAAATGACTCCAATCATGTTTTTTTTTCCCATAAAAAAACCCCGAGATTTAAAATGTAATCAATATTTATGGCGTTAGAACCAGTAATATAACACACCATGACAGTTAAATTAAGTCACAACTTTTTATACGCGCATATTTTCGAAAACCTAGAGAACGCCAAGGCGGGAGCATGCAGTTTGTAACACGAGTTTTGTCAGATTTAGTGAGAGGCACGAAAGGCCATCAATAATCAGCATCTCGTGAGCTCCCGTTCTGAATTTACTCGTCGCCCGGCTAATATAAAACCTTGAAACATTATTGACAAGTTGGACGGATATTCAGCGTTCCCAAACCTGTCTTTCCAGATTTATCCCGCTTTTTCGAAAGAAACGAGGAATAGGAATATTACCCTCCTCCCCACTACCATTCGAAAACTTTGTGCCCGCGATAGAGTCTGCCTGTATTATATAATTTTAAAGAATTGTAAACATGAAAGTATGAACCTTATCGATTTTTAGCAGTGTTAGTCCAGAGTTACGTGCCCGGAGAAACTCATCAAATTTGGTAGAGATTCAAGTTTTCATTCAGCTAAGGTGGCTAAGTTAGTTAAATGCTGGCTCGCTTGCCTGAATGTTGGGTGTTCGATCTCTGCATTGGCCGAGAAAGTTCAATGGGGTTTTCCGACATGGTTTCTCCTTGTCATTGGTGTGGGACGAATGGCCTGACAAGGGCAGCCGTCTACCTTGGCAGTTGGAATTCGATATAAGCGTAGACTATAGTGCCGCTGTACACTGGAGTATGTCCGTCTTCATTAACCCAGTTGGAGCCGACCAGTAGGACGTTAAACCCAATTTTATATTATTTAATTGAGCTCGATGACTGAGAAAGACAACGATTGAAACAATATGCTAGTAATCTTCAGGGATAATTTTGGATCGACATTTAAAACCTTTTATTATCATAGAAAACATAGCAAATATCGATTTCAATCGACAAAATATAAACCTTTCATACAATTTAACCTTTTCTGATATTCAACGCAGATGTTTAACATTTAATTTTCATTACCCATCAGATAATTAATAACTAATATCCGGCATGATGTCGAATATAAAACATTCCATTCTATTTTAAAATAGTGGCACTGCTAGTAGCAAAATGATGTTTTCCTCCAAGATGTATTATTCAAGAGGTAAATCTAACTATTGTTTCAAATGTTGCATGATTATTATTGGAACATGTATTAACATAATTATACTTAACACGAGTATATTAAACATGACTCTAATGAACATGATAATATGAAACATGATTATGAAACATGATTATAGTAAACATGATTATAATGAACATGATTATACTTTAATGATGCTATTTAAAATGATTATACTTAATATGATTATACTTAACATGATTATACTTAACATGATTATTCTTAACATGATTATAATTAACATGATTATAATTAACATGATTATAATTAACATGATTATAATTAACATGATTATAATTCTACATGATTATAATTAACATGATTATAATGAACATGATTTTAATTAACATGTTTATAATTAACATGATTATAATTAACATGGTTATAATTAACATGATTGTACTAAACATGATTATTACAAATAATTTATAAAAGTGCTAAGTCTGCCTATGGTTATTTGGAATGGCTTGAAAGGATAGGGGCGAAATATACCGAGGCTCAGTGTGTACTTTATCCTGACAGTATAATTCAAGAAAGAGTAGGTTCAAAATCCGGGGAAACTTTTCTATACATAGCACATTCAACACTGGACGTCGCGTGTCTGCCATAGCACGCGTGGACGGGGCTTCACAATCGGGACTTTAAACACCATTGTATCATGGACCGTTTTATGTTTTTTTTAAGAGAGATAAGTGGGAATTAACGTCCACTCGACATAAACTAGGTCATTTCGGGACTAAGAAATGGTTCGACATTAGTTCAATAATTCGCTAGGGCGTAGGGGTCTTTAGCAGTGGGAGGAAACCGTAGGATCCGGAGGAAACCCACGAGATTAAACAGACGAATCTAATCTCCTTGTCACGTACAACCGGAGAAAACCCACGATGTTGGACACGTACAACCAGGGAATTGAAACCACTGTAACATAGGGCCCGATATACTCTTGTCTAGTTAACTGAGCAAATTCAATTTAATCAAATACATTGTCACTGTAATTAAATAGATCAATAATTTATGGGTTTCAATGAATTCGCACACGTGGGTCTCAAATTGATTCTATACATATAAACACATACTTTACAGTTGACTCAATGACTTTATGATGCAGGGTGCACGCGTTAACCATTCTGAGAGAGAGAGAGAGAGAGAGAGAGGGAGAGAGAGTGAGAGAGAGAGAGAGAGCTAGCACAAACTGGGTGTTATTTGATGAATCTTGATGATATTTAACACTTTCTGGACAGCAATTTATTAACTGAATATGTGTATTAGATTTTAGATGGTAAGCTCAGTTTCTTTCCTTTTTTCATCAAATCTGAATGATACCCGGTCCCTAGTGTTAGTCAAGAGTCGTGTATTCTGTGTATATAATGGTTTCGAGCACCGTCAGTAATGTAGACTAAGCGGACGATAACGACCGTCGTTCACTTTGGACCGTTCGCGTATTTCAAGGAATGTAATAATTGTTCCGAAATTACAATAAAGTATCTAAGAATCGAATGTAAATATGAGCGTTGGGCCTTAAGGTCTCTCCATGACATCTTACTACATTTAAAATAAAACACAAATATTGAGGTACATTCTCCCAATCTGTTTCACAGAGAAATACATACGAATTATCTCTGTCACAGATGACTGTCCTCAACACGTGCATTGACATCACTTGGCGACAGTCATTGGCTCAAAGGCTCGTGCATTGTTTACATAACACGTAACTGCTCCGGGCAAAATGATACCTTTTACTCATTTAATAACTATTTACACTAAATAGGAAATACCTTTTAACTACAAATACTTCAAACGTCTTTACTTATTTTTCTAATACATACAAAAACTGTTTTAGAATTTAATTTGTCGAAAGAAAAAAAATAATATGGGGGACTAATTAAGTCGCGTCGATGTCATCCTTATCAGTGATTGTAGCGACCGAGGGACTATTCACTGCTGATCAGTGTGATATTCTCCAATAAAACGAATATATAGTCAGGATCGACAAGAACTTACTGTTCTCTAATTTTAAAGGGCTTCTCCACTCAAAATTGTTTTTTACAGCCAATCTGGTTTGTGTCGAATTAACGATAATCTGTATTTATCACCTAGTTGGAATGGAATTCCGACGCCCACGCTGGGGATCACGTGGCTAAGTGGGTAAGACGCTGGCTCGCTAGCCTGGAGGTCGGGTGTTTCATATCTGCACTGGCCGAGAAAGTTCATCCATATATCCCGGCGTGGTTTCCCCTTGTCAGTGATATAGGATGGTGGGTCTGACAAGGACAGCAGTGTAGTCGTTCGCATAAGACGAAACATCGAGGTCCCGAGTACACATTGGCGTGCACGTAAAAGATCCCTTGGCAGTTGGAATTCCGGTATAAGAGTAGGTAGAAGCGCCGCTGCCCGGGCAAAATTTCCCTCATAGCACACTGTATGGCGCATGCCCGTCTTCATTAACCTAGGAAAGAGCGCCCGATGGCCATTCGGAAGTTATTCTGGTGTTGTTAGATTTGTCAGCTGCTTTTGATACCATCGATCATTGCATTCTATTGGATAGACTCCAGAAACGATTTGGTATCAAAGGCTTGGTACTCAGTTGTATTTTACATGTAAAAGGTTGTAATTGAAAAATGTATTGATGATATTCGTGCGTGGATGCTTACAAACAAACTGGTACTTAATGATGGTAAAACTGAGGTAATACATTTTCATTCAAAATATAGAAGCTGTGAAAAATTAAAATCTATCCGAATTGGCAATGGGGAAATCTTCCATGTTCAAGTGTCCGTAATTTAGGGGTTTTTTTGACGATAATTGTCTTTTATCTAGTCACATTACTAAAGTATGTCAGTCCGCATTTTTCGCGCTGCATAAAATTGGTCGTATTCGCAACGTTTTAGACAGCACCTCCATTGAATCACTTGTTCACGCTTTCATCACCTCACGCCTTGATTACTGTAATAGTTTTTTGCATGATCTCTATCCTACCTCTCTAACTAAACGTCTACAATCTATCCAAAACTCTGCTGCACGACTGATAACACGCACTCGTAAGCATGAGCACCTCACCCTAATTCTCCATGATCTCCACTGGTTACCTATGCCTAGCCGCACTCAATTCAAAATTCTTACATTTACTTATAAATGTCTTAATCAGCTAGCACCATCTTATCTATCTGATCTTTTAACACTGAGAGTTCCACAGAGACGGACCCGCTCTTCAGCCGAGACCATTCTTGTTGAGCCAGCACGACCGTTCCTCCAAGTGACGTACGGCAAGCGGGCTTTTGCTAATGCTGCTCCTCGATTATGGAACTCTCTCCCTCTTTCTGTTCGCAATGCCTCCTCCCTTAACTCATTCAAAAAACACCTTAAAACACATCTTTTCCGACAGCACTACATTGAATGATTGCTTTTATTTTTGCTTTTATTTCTACTTTGTTTTAGTGTCATATCGTATGTTTCTATGTGATATCATATGTTTTTATGTCATATGTTTTATGCCATATTATATGTATATGTTTTTATTTCATGTTTATATCATTTTATATGTTTATATATGTTTATATGTCGTATTGTAGTTTTATATCATTTTATACGTTTTTATAACATATAGTTTTATGTCATTTTATATATTTTCATGTCATATTATATTTTTTTTGTACTACGCATTGAGATTGTTTTCATGATGTAATGCGTATAATAAGAAATAAATATTATTATATTATTATTATTATGTGTAATTACTCAGAGCGGGTGTCAGCGGCTCACGATGGATGTGTCTCGTAACATTTCGAGAAAAAAACTCTTTGACTTTTTATAAAAACACAAGACATGACATTTCACCGGAATTACATCATTAGAGAAAAAAACCTTGTAATATGTCAAGAGAATATGGACATTACCGGAAAGAAAAAATGAGATGGGAACGTTACCTGTCAAAGATAACAATTATTTTTCTTTTTTCAGGGCAGTTTATTTTAACATGTTTTCTCCAAGGACACAACGATGTCAGTAAATTAATGTTGCTGCTTTTATAACAGTTGTTGGGGATTTTAAAATAGTATATATTTCGTTAACGTCGAGTGGACGTTAACTTCCTCCCTCTCTCTCTCTCTCTCTCTCTCTCTCTCTCTCTCTTGTTGGCGGTATGCTCCATGAGTACGTTTTGTGAATAACTATTGTTAATCATGATCTAGATGCCCGTTAATAACTAATATAACTTTGTCTAGTTCAATAGTTAAGGTATGTTTACTTCAATGGTTTCGGGAGTTCTGTGACGAAAGTAAAAAGCCACCGTAGCTTTGTGGTATACGAAGAATGGCTGACCGCGCTGCGGTTGCTAGGCATTATATCACATACGATATGAAGAAAGAACTGTTGCATGACCTGCAATGTGTTGTTCTATTATACTAGACTTAAAACAGCTAAGTCTCTAATTCAGTATCATCCAAAGTCAATTCAAACATTGACGTTGTTAACTGGCCTTGAAAAGGTAACCTTCTGATAACCAATATTTAAGACAAAATAAACATTTTACCATTGGTACTCGAAGTTTCAGCTTCACTTGTAACAAGTGACCAGAAAAAACGAGGCCAAACATACCTCATGTCAAACGGCGACGACATAACTTATTTGGAGAGCATGAGCAATAGACTGGAATAAACAGACACCATAAATTTCGATTCGGTTGAGACTTATGCCGTGTTTCGCTGGATATAACTGATTTGAAATTAAGGTCAAAACAGAAACAATTGAATGTAAATCAGTTTATATAATTCGTATTACATTATTATATGCGTTGCGACCTATTTGGGTCAATTTCTTGGTCCAAAATATTAGCGATTTAGTTCCTTTAAATTATGCATCATATTGAACATAGCGTCTGCAAGTGGTGTTGTTTAAAACTTTCATGAACTGTACACGCGAATAAAGGAGCAGAAAGCGACGATTAGAACGCTTATAACTCTAGCTCAAGTTAGAGAAAGGCATATTTCCACCAGGGTTAGGGCACATGATTGGTGACAAGAATTGTTGGTAATTGAGGAAATTATGCGTTTGTCCTTGCCAAATAGATCTAACCGCTTGCTCCCGGGAGAAAAGAATTATTAAATCCAAACTCCTTTTCATGAATAAACCGTGCATTGTTTTGAACTTATTTATTCAATATCTTTCTGGTATTCATCATGAATAAACCGCGCATCGTTTTGAACTTGAGGAATTTATTCAATATCTTTCTGGTATTCATCTGTTAGATGTAAAACGCGTAATAGTCGTTTCAATATGATCTAATGCACACATTCATCAGCACGCTGTCAACGGTTAATAGCTCTTTCAACATGATATAATGCACATATGAATACATTGAATATAAATAACTCGAATCATGCTTATTTTGTTTGAACATGTAACAACAATTATTCATAGATTCTGGGCCAATAGTATACGCTAAAAAACATTACATACCATGGTAGTTAATCGTCTCAAAATATTTTACACGGTCACATTTCCGAAAAACTGAACGACATAGAGGCTCAAGTTTTTAAAATGCTTTGATCCGATATACGGAACGGTGAGGCAACATCCCACGAACTTCCGATAGATATAAACTTTCGACTGGGAGTAGAGTTGTTGTGCGTTGGGGTTGGGTTGGGTGGAGGCAAATCGTGTGAATATTTGGTATCCCGCGAACTTTCTTTCCAGAGTTAGCAACCTTTGAATATGCATATCCCCCACTCTTTAAACTATGTGAGGGCGATGAAGGCTATTTTAAACTATGCGAGTACGATGGATGCTATTTTTTTTTTTATGAATATCAATTTTCGATTGGGAATAGAGTGGTGGCGGGAGGGGTGGGGCAAATCGTATTTTGTATCCCGCGAACTTTCTTTCCAAGGTTAGCAAAACCCCTGAACATGCATATACCCCCTCCCCGCCCCCCCCCCCCCCCATGTGACGGAAATGGAGGCTATTTTGTTATGTTTTAAATTTTATGTGAAACATTGTGGCCATGAGAGAGTGCACCTTATCGTTTAATCACTGGTGTGTTGCAGAGTTGTGTTTCGTGGATGTAGAGATCTTTATCATATTTAGTTAACATTCAATTATTCCATCAGCAGTTGCTATCTTTCACAGTGCCTTTAAATTTACAACATCAACCTATCGACGATGCACAACAGATAAAAATACCGATTGAAAAAAATATATATACCGTCAATCGTTAATGCTATCCTTCAGGGTTTAAAAGGATAATTTCGGGTCATTAATCAGTAAGACGTTTGTTATCCTAGAAGTACAGCCAAAACATCGAGTTCAAGCGAAAAAATAAGACTCTTTTCATCAATCTAATAATTTGTGATATTTTTTAAGCGAACGTAGGAAATCGGATACATATTATCACCAGAAAAAAAAGAAAAAACTAATATCCTAATGATGTCGAATATAGATCATTCTATTTCAATATAAGTTTACTCTTATCAAAGATACATTACGGAAGATTAGATAATGAGCTGGCGGTTCTCGCTATAATAGTTAAAATAAACCGATAATGTAAAGGTAATTTGTTGAAAATTTCATTCAAATTGACGCTCTATGAGCCTAGAACTAAGCTGTTGAAATTTCCTCCTAGCCTCGATCATCATTACCAAAAATAGTACGATAAACAGCATAGTCTCGATTATCCAATTTTTAATTTAATTATCAATGAACGTTCAGCAGCATATAGGATTCAAATGCAGCCAACATCGAAGGCTAGCCTAGACATCGAGGGTTTATTATGGTCTGAATAAGTTAATTAATGTCTAATTAATAATTTAGATAACATTTCAGGCCTAAAGAAAGACTTGCAATAGGCAGATTTAGCTCTTGCATAATGCATGTTTAAGTGATATTCCCCGGTTGCACGTGGGTCTCCTCCCACTGAAAAATACCCCTACGCACAAGCTTATTATTGAAATATAATTGAACCATATGTTAGTCCCGATCCAAAATGACCCAGTTTGTGTCTCTCTCTCTCTCTCTCTCTCTCTCTCTCTCTCTCTCTCTCGTCTTGGTGTGTTTGTAGAAACTGAAATCTTGGTAATGCGAATCAGTATGATTTTATTGTATCCTTGTTTCGATATAGTTATATATAGGTTCACTTAACCCACACGACCCCACATTTTATACCCAAGCAACCGTTTTTATCTGGCCTTATTGCTCATTCCCTACAGCTTATGTCTCCAATGGCGGACAACTAATGCTAGATTTCGACTGTCGGGCGATTCATAGTGACATTATTATCCCTATTTAGTCCACGATCTGGTACGTGCAGATACGTTCGGATTCGTTGCGATAAATTCGGGTTGCTACGACAGACCTCAATAGACTAAAAGACCTCATAGGATCACTACGATTATTGCACCATTAAAACCACGATTTCAATCGCGGCATAAAAAGGGGTGCCTTCTTGTTGGGATAGTTTTCAGAAGTCCGCACTGCGTATTCGGTTTTTTAAACTGTCCTCTGTGCCCTATTATACAGTATGATTAAATCAAAAATCCTATTTCGTTTCGTTTTTTTATAGTTCAAAATATCATTTTTCTTGTCTTTATAACACTAGGATCTGGAAGAGTTGTTATATAACAGGCGTTCAAGTTGATGTGAGGAATTAACCACTCGTATGACCCCTGACGTGACCTCCAAGTACAATTGGTTAGATCTTCATGTAGTGCAGACCATCGAAATTGTAAAACAAAAAACTAAACGAAATATAGATCCTTATTTCAAGCAGGTGGTCTTACACTAATAGAAGCCATGCTAGTCCACCTGTTTGAATTATAATATTTAGAAATAAAGAACCCTTGTTTGGTGTAGATTTCAGACGTATTCGGGGTGTAGGGGGGGGGGGGTGAATGGTTAGCACGTGCGTGTTGTACCATCTGTCATTGTGTCAACTGGCGTGGTTTCAAATTCCCGGTTGTACGTGACAAGGAGTCCAACCTGGTGGTTTTTCTCCGGGTCCTCCGGTTTCCTCCCACTGCTAAAGACCTTACGCGCAAACGAATTATTGAAATAAAATTAAACTATATGTTAGTCCCGAAATGGACCTAGTTTGTGTTGAATTGAGTTAAACCCCATTTCTCTCTCTCTCTCTTTTACAGCCCGTATTCAGTTAAACTGCCCTCTTTGCTTTGCCCTATTATTTTAACCCAAACCACTATAGTCCACCAAGTTTCAGAATAGAAGAACTGTATTGGTATAAATGACTTAGTTAGAATGGATGTCAAAGACTCGTGCTGTGTGTTCGGTTAACACTCTTTGGCCTATTATCGAAACGGAAGTCATGATATTCTACCGAATTGAATAACATTTACAGAAAAAAAGCAGTCTATATCTACAATTACTACATACGTATGTCACGGAAATCCCTGTGGGTGTATGACAGGAAAGACGGGAATAGGAGAACAACAACCATTTCTCTTCTTTTTTTCAGCGTAATTTCTTGAACAGATCTGTTGCCATGAGTATCCTATTACATTAATGTTGGTGCATGTATAGCAGCGTTTATAACGTATAACCCGTTCGTATAATATCTAATGTTAAAATCTGGTTAAAATATAGATCTATATTTCGTTTCGTTTTTATACTTTCGATAGCCTGCACTACCTGACGATCTGACCATTTATAGCCATACGCCATACACCATACAGTGTGCTATGAGTGAAATTTTGTCAGGGCAGCGGCGCTACGGCCTACCCTTATATGGAATTCCAACTGTCAGGAGATCCTGAATAAAGTATTGTTTAAACTAAACTAACGCCTTGAAAGTCAACAGTAATATTTTGAACTTGATATGTTGTTGGACTGGGAGCCAGTGTAGATTTTCCAGAATGGGGATGATGTGGTTTGATTTTTTTTTTGTAGTTTTCAAAACTCTGGCAGCAGGATTTTGAATTCGTTGAACTATCCCTATATCCACAGGTCATTTCTCCATTTATATCAGCATCGCCACTTCGATAATACCTTCACAGCATGATGTCGCCTTTCCCCAGGAATATTAGTTACTGCGCATGCCCACAACGAGCTGCTACCGGGATTTTAAACCAACCCTTTCAGTAATCCAAGGTACACCGGGCTAAAATTAAAAGTCTTAACAGATTTTAAACCAGCGTCTGAGTCGGCTAATAGACATTCATCAACTTTCACTCTTTTGTTCTTGATTTGGTTGGGGGGGGGGGCTGAATGGTTAACACGTGCGTGCAGTTTCATAAAGCATGTCATTGAATCAACTGGTGTGGTTTCGAATCACCGTTTGTACGTGACAAGGAGTAGGGTCGCCTGTCCAATCTCGTGGGTTTTCCTCCCGCTGCTAAAGACTTCTACGCCCAAGCGAATTATAGAAATAGAATTAAACCATGTTATTCCCGATATGACCTAGTTTGTGTCGAGTAGACTTTAAACCCAATTTCTCTCTCGCTTTTTTGTTCCTGATTTGTTACAATAAACTGACTTGATCTGAGAAACATATGTTTTTTGTTTGTTATATGTAATCTGTCTGTGCACTTTGTGTCCTGTACGTGCATTTGTCTTGTGTTCTGTCCGTGGGTTTGTCTTGTGTCCTGTCCGTGGGTTTGTCTTGTGTCCTGTCCGTGGGTTTGTCATGTGTCTTACTGTCCATGGGTTTGTCTTATGTCCTATCCGTGGGTTTGTCTTGTGTCTTTCTGTCCGTGGGTTTGTCTTGTGTCTTACTGTCCATGGGTTTGTCTTGTGTCTTACTGTCCAGAAAGTGTCTTGTGAAACAGAAAAGTCAGCTGATGTATGGTTTGGTATCGTCTCTTGCAGACAGGTACTACTGGGCAGTATAAACAACAGGGACCGGTTGCTCAAAGCTCCGTTAACCTTCAACGACCCAATAACATGGAATTAACGGATCGTTAACTTTAACAGAGAAAACGATTATTGCTGGAAGCCTCATTAACTTTATATTTGATATGGTCTTCTGCAATGAGGGTGGGGGTAGGACCTGGAGAAAACCTACGGGTTTGGAGAGACTTAGAAATGGGGTTTAACATCCACTCAACACGTAATAGACCGTTTCATTGGCTAATACCCCACTTCAACCAGAACGCCGGTAATATAATAACTCTTCCTGATCTTAGTGTAGTAAAGAAATGTTAAACGAAGTTTCGAACTATCAATAACGAAACGGAATAGAATGTGTTTTATTCTATGGAAGACAAAACAGCTCAATAACATTTCTCCAAAAACATTTCTCGAAATTCATCGAACCGGAACATTATGACGATATGGTGACTGTTTGCCAGGTTGACTTCCGCTCGTGTCGTCATTATGTTCCGGTTCGATGAATTTCGGGAAATATTTTTGGAGAAATGTTATTGAAGAAAAGTTTTTGGAGAAATGTTTTGCAAGATATGTATTTGGAGATTAGTATTTTGAAATTTATTGTTCCAGATTTGTTTTTCGTTGTATGTCTATGATGAAATGTAAATGTAGATAATTTTTTGATCTACTAAAATAATTTTTTTCTTTATATTAAAATAAAATTAAATGTAATAAAAAAATACATTTTACAAATCTGATATGACAAATGTCTGATTTGTAAAACAAATATTGTTTTTAAGATGCAAATGTTAATTTTAGTGTAAAACTGTCGAAATACGACAACAAATGAAGAAATAAGAACCAAGCGTTAAGAACACTGAATAAAGAGCTGTTTCGTCTTCCATATTCATCAAGTTGTTTTTAACGGATTATCTTCAAAATGTCGGTCGCCTGAAGCATCTGGGTCATGTGAGGACAAATGCCGTCGATCTTCCGGGATATTTTTTTTAATTTTTACAGGGAAACCTTATTAACGAATGATAACAGATACATGGCCGGATGTCTGCTAATTCATAATTCCCTCGAAGATGAAAAGTTGTTATATGAGACTATGAGAGGATACCTGACAATTGACTGTCACTAGATAAGGGAAAACGAAATTCGGTCATGTATCTATTATCGCTTGTTACTTCAGTCAGTTATATTTGCGTCATCCCCGTGTCTTCAAATGGTTGTTAAGCATTATATTTGGAACGAGTTTAACCAGTTCAATCGCTACGTGATAATGACTGATATAAATATAAGGCGAATGTGGGGGTGGGTGATTGGTTAGTGCGTTGTATCACTGAGTCAAACGGAGTAGTTTAGATTCTCCGGTTGTACGTGACAAAAAGTGGGGTCACCTGCCCAGCGTCGTGGATTTTCTCCCACTGCTAAGGTCCTCTACGCACTAGCGAATTATTGGAATAAATTGAATCATGTGTCAGTCCCGAAATAACCTAGTTTGTGTGGAGTGGACATTAATCCCCATTTATTCTCTATCTCTCTATAATCTGTGGCTCAACCTCAGTGTTATGATTGGGCGCGACAGTGGATATGGTTGATTGGTTGAATCTCTTATAGGGTGCCCCCCCCCCCCCCCTACTCCCCTTTACACAGGTTCATAGATTGATAATGGATGGAGGAGGGTGGGGGGTCTGCAACTAATCTGTCATATCGCCTTCGTATCCCCTCTAGCTAACGAACGAATGTATCTGAATCTCTGTTGTGCCCTTCACGTTGGTTTTCTATAACAGAGTAGGCCATAGCTCCACTGCCCTGTCAAAATGTATCTCATGGCACACTGTATGCCGCATTTCCCCGTCGTTTCCGTACAGAAGAGTCGGATTTTTAAATCCCTTTTTATTTCATTCATTATCCACATACAAGGTGTTTTGTTATTTTGAAATAAATAAAAAACCGAATCACTAAATGCATTAGCGTCAATGTATCGTTCAGGTCATTAGCAAATAGTGTCAACATTTACTCCCCAGTATACTTGTCATTGGCATCCACCATTTCGTCTACCTGTGATGATCTGCTCCTGATTACGTCACTCGTACTAAAGGGGGGGGGGACATTAGTCGGTCGCATTTTGGCTAAACACCCCCCCCCCCAAACAAAATCGTTATGATGTACGCCCCTGATCCACCGTTTCGTCTATCTAGAACGAAAAACTATCCGCTCTCTCACACAACTTGATATATCGTAGTGACGTTTGTTTGTTAATTGAATATTTAGTATTCACCTTACGTACGTCCGATCTATAACCACTTGGGGATGTTAATTTGCTTCATTATGATTCAGTTCAGTGCGTTTCAAATATGTCTCTCGTATATTGTCAGCTAACACGGTTTCGATTCACCAGTTGTACGTGACAAGGAGTAGGGTCGAATACTAACGTCTTGGACCGTTTTATGTTATTTTAAGAGAGGCAAATGAAATGAACGCCCACTCGACACAAACTAAGTCATTTCGAGACTAACATATGGTTTATTTTTATTTCAATAATTCCCTTGCTGGTAGGGGTCTTTAGCAGTGGGAGGAAACCAGAGGACCCGGAGCCAATCAAAGTTAGACAGTCGACCCTACTCCTTCTCAAGTACAGCTGGAGATTTGAAACACGCCCGTTGACTCAATGACAGGCTTTATGATACAGCACGCACGTTCTAACCATTCGCCCACCCCCACCCCCATGTGCTATGACAGACATACGACGTCAAATGTGGGATGTGCTATGTATTAAATCTAAAATAAAAAACGAGTTTGTCAGCTAGGCGGTCTCCCCAAATCAATATCGACGTGGCATCAGGTGGTATAGAATGAATAATGCTTTGAACATCAATATTTAACTATCGATCATAAAGCTTATTAGGTTAGTCATAAAAATCGTGACGGTTTTTTTTTTGTTTTGACTCGCGACCACTAAAGCCTCACAACCAGTCGTAGGTTATATAATCCAGTCAAAATAAGAGTTGACCTGGAAAAAATTGCAACAGAAGGTCTATTCGTATCCTTGTATTGGTGCGATCATCATGATTTTCGGGGCACGATAAGGCCTAATACATTCAAAATGGCGGTCAAATGTACCTTTGAAGTCTCATAACTCTTAAAATTATTACAGATAGAAACATGATCCCCGAGAATATCTTGTCAGAAATTATCATTTATATCAACCCCATGGCGTCATCACGTCTTATTTTGGCGTTAAAAGGTGCCAGCATACACTTTTCATAAACATGACCGAGTTATTTGGAAGAAGTTAACTGAAAAAATTTAAATGAAATTAACCACAGTCCTGAATTAGCCCATTTCCTACAAAGTCATGGTAGCCTGTCACAAGTCCAAAATACTCTTTATATGTTTATCTTTTTCAAAAAATAAAATTGGGCTTAATTCACCCCCATCCCCACCTCGGGGATTGTGAAGTAATCAAGCAACGTCCAGATATTGTAAAACTCACAGTCGTGCTTTAAGAGCATAAATATTGCCGTGATCTATATTACTAAAACGATTATTTCGTGTTTTTTTTTCAGGTAAATTAATACCGTACGTGGAAAATGTAGTTGGCAGTGCTTCAGCCATGACGATATTAGCTATTAGTATAGAGAGATACAGATTAACATACAGCTGTAACCAACAACACCAGAAATCATGGCGCCCAATACTTATCACGTCTGCTGCCATATGGACACCCGCCATTTTGTCATCATTACCATTTATGGTCATCACTCAATATGATACGAAGCGGTTATTGGATGGAACACCGGTTATGGTGTGTAATACACCGATTTATTTACCATGGCATAAATTATACATCGTTATTATCACCAGTGGCTTCTTCTTCATTCCTTTGATAATCATTATTGTCCTTTATGCAAAAGTATGTCGTAAATTAGTGACGTTATATAAACAAGAAAGGAATAGGTTCGAAACTTCCCCCATCGAAATAATTCAATTAAAGCGACAGATGATCCAAATTATTGTTACGGTGGTGTTAGTGTTCTTTGTCTGTCACACCCCATATAGAGCCATCGTTTTGTGGACTTTGTTCGAGAAGCGAGAGAATCTGAGAAATTTTGGATTTGATGCGTACCTGATCGTTTTATATCTAACTCGAATTTTGCTCTTCGCCAATCACGCTATCAATCCGTTCGTTTATAACTTTGTGTCGAGGAAGTTTCGTCGAGCCTTGGTTTGGATTTGCTGTCATAAGCGGCGACGATTGAAGAAATTGGAGGAAGATGACCATAATCATCTACCACTTCGACGTTTATCGAAACAACCCGATGTGATTCATCCCGGAAGTTGTTCGGTTAAAAAGAACAGTAATCGAGAACAAAGAAACCATAGAAATGACTTTCTTGCCTTGTATAAGAATTTAGTTTTATTAGAATACTGACGACTTATACTTGTAGACAGAATAGAGTATCCATGGAGACGGAATATCAACATTAAAGAAAAAGACGGTGTTTTTCATACAACCATTCCATATATAGCGTTAATTAAAACTTCATTTGTTCTCGTTTAAAAAATATAATCGTCGATTTCATTCTTTTTTTCAGTCAGATGATAGAATGTCTTTATAAAAAGATGTCGTAAATTACAATGGATATACGTTTGCCATTTCAATCTGTTTAAAACACAGATCCTATTTCGTTTCGTTTTTTATAGTTTGGAATTTTGTTTTACTTGTCTTTACTTCACTAGGATCGGGAAGAGTTGTTATCATTGACGTGTTCTAAATGGTGTGAGGTATTAGCCAATGAAACGGTCGGTTACCAGGGGCGGATCCAGGATTTTCAGAAAGGGGGGGGGGGCGTGCTGCATCAAGTTGGGAGTGCGAAGCCGGGCCCGTGATTTTTAAGTGGACAAAAATGCCCACAAGGACTAATTTCATACTAGTACTGTAAATTACGATTTACAACCTAAACTGTTTTTGTTCTCCTTTCCCGCGAGAATATATGGAGCTAAAAATTGTTCGCCACTACAAAAAAATAGAGGGGGCGTGCGCCGGGTGCGCACCCCTCTGTATCCGCGCCTAGCCATTTCATTTCAACGCACGATCCAATCTCATGGAATGGGTTGGGATGGACTAGTGGTCTAGAGTGCCGTGATTCGACCTCTAGCTGGCCGGTCACCTCTGGCTTGCGGCTGTGGTTTCGAGCCCTGGTGTGAACGTATGTGGCATGGAGATAGGGGCGCCTTCTCAACCTCGTGGGTTTCCTCCGGGTACTCCGGTTTACTCCCACTGCTAAAGTCCCCTACGCGCAAGCGAATTATTGAAATAAAATTGAAACCATATGTTAGTCCCAAAATGACCTAGTTTGTGTCGAGTGGACGTTAAATCCCATTCCTCTCTCTCTTTACATTATATTCCACAAGAATAATCCTAAACTTGACTCGAATATTGACAACTGATTGATGTCTGCTGTTTTTAGTGTGGAATCTCTTTCATTTTTATATTTAATTATATGCATATAATTAAATATAAAAATAAAGTTTGATACTATTTAATTCGATATAGACAAGTGCGATTTGATATCGACATGGCTTCGTGTGATAAAACTTGAATTCTCAACCTTCAACCAATGTATTTGTTTTTTAAAAAAATTAAACCGTGTGGTTTTCTGCCAGTCAACATTAATCCGAACCTGATTAAAACCCAGATCCTATTTCGTTGGCTAATCCCTCGTATCAACCAGAAAGCGGGTTGTATAGCAACGCTTCCAGATCCTAGTGTAGTAACGACAAGTAAAACTATAAAAACGAAACAAAATGTGGTCTGTGTTTTTACCGATTGTGGATTGTAACACTTCAATGAGTATTGATCTAGCCAGTTTTGTATATATCCATCTATCCATCAATCTGAACGAGGGACTCACCCTACCCGCAGAGAAGTGACTCTGAGTCAATGAATAGCCATGATATCCATATGACGTTATCTAAACGTCACAGGTCATGAGGGTCACATCAACAAACAAAATATCAACATTTTCATCTTGATCATTATCAACATTACAAGACACATTACATGTTACATTGTAAACAACATAGTCTTCCTGCAGCCTTCAGGACTGTATAATTTTATCGCTTCTTCCAATGATTTTTCATTTCATTTAAACAACTCTCGATTTGACGTCGGCATATTTGCACTATTTTGTGCTTCGGTCGTGTCTATTTCAGATATACACAATCAATTCTGTTAGTGTTTTTAGCGTGGGGATTGACTAATAGTTAATTTATTTCAGTTCTTAAAAAAGATTTAAAACTTTAACGCAATTTTATAAATAAAAATAGCCAAATTCTGGCTGGGATTACTGGGCAAAATGGCCATTCATTGTATACGTGCGACAAAAAAGCCAGCTACCATTTAATTTTCGTAAGTTAGTTACGTACGTCTATCCATCTACATAAATAAAATCAAACATGCGTGTACGTATGTGTGTATGTTCGCCCGTCACGCTTCATATATGATATTAAATCATCTAGAAAGACCCCGTATATATTTTAAGCCATCGAATTTGGGCCAGGGCCCTGAGCCCTGGGCGAATCACCCATTTTTGCCGCTCTCCGCTGCCAAATATGGGGTATCAAATTCACCAGCATGACATGAAATGAAATGAGAGAGAGAAATGGGGTTTAACGCCCACTCGACACATACTAGTTCATTTCGGAACTTACATATGGTTTCATTTTATTTAAATAATTCGCTTGCGCGTAGGCGTAGAACCCGGAGGACCCGGAGAAAACCCACGAGGTTTGGCAGGCGACCCGACTCCTTGCCACGTACAACCGGTGATTCGAAACCACGCCAGTTGACTCAATAACAGGCTTTATGATACAGCACGCACGTGCTAATCATTCGGCCATCCATCCCCCGAAATGAAAAGAAATTGGGTTTAACGTCCTACGGTTCTGCGTCTAAACTGGGCCAACGAAGACGGGCACCAGCTTGACCCCCGTGAATAAAATTACATGTCGGGCAAATTAAGCCCTCGGATAAATTTGGTCACCGTGTGGATGGGTTCCGGGGCAAGGATCAAATTTGAGCCCGGGGCGAAGCGGAGTATCCTGCTAGTCAATAATAAATTTGTATCCAGTTTGAAGATGGAGACTATCACATAAAGTTTAATACTCGCCATTAATCAGTGTTACATCCATCAATATATCTTCATATGATTCTGGAATGATAAACGAGTTTTAGTTCCTGGTTCCGTGGTTAGCATCATATATCAACATTACGGCTCTCCCTACCGACGCCGTGGTTAACACTATTCTTTCAAAATCTTCGCATTACTATAGCAACGGCGCTTGTAGGTCTTGTTCACATTACTATAGCAACGGATCTTGTAGCTGTTGCTCACAAAGAAACGAACGAAATGAAATGAAATGGGGTTTAACGTCCTACTGTTCTGTACCGAACTGGTGTAATGAAGACGGGCATACAGTGTGCTGTGAGGGAATTTTGCCTGGGTAGCGGCCTACCCTTATATGGAATTCCAACTGTCAAGGAATGCTTTACGTGAACGCCACTTTGTACACGAGACCTTGCGTTTTCGTCCCATCCGAACGACCAGACAGCTGTCCTTTTCAAGCCCTCTGTCCTGTATAATTGACAAGGGGAAACCACCCTGGAAAACCTGGATGAACTTTCTCGGTCAATGCAGCGATCAAACGCCCGACCTCAAGGCCAGTAAGCGATCGTCTTACCACCTAGCTGACAAGGAGTAGAGTCGCCTGTCCAACCTCGTGGGTTTTCGTGGGTCCTCCGGTTTCCTCCCATGGCAAAAGACCCCTACGCGCAAGCGAATTATTGAAATAAAATTAAACCATATGTTAGTCTCGAAATGACCTAGTTTGTGTCGAGTGGACTCTTAACCCCATTTCTCTCTCTCTCTCTCTCTCTCTCTCTCTCTCTCTCTCTCTCTTATCACGTAACCCCCGTGTATGCCCTCCCACGGGATATATATTTAAACAACCAGTACGCACGGGTGTAGACGTTTTCCGCGTCGTTTCTTTTTGTTTGTGATGCAGACCGGGATAACCTGACACTAGAAATAAATCGAATCAATGCAAACAAATAAAATCAATTTTATTATTTTATTGTTGAAAACATTTTGTTTTAACATCGAAATCGGATTTAACGTCCTACTCTTCTGCGCGTAACCTGGGCTAATGGAAGACGAGCATACGCCATAGTGTGCTATGAGGGAAAGTTTGCCTGGGTAGTGACGCTACGACCTACTCTTATATCGAATTCCAACTGCCAAGGGATCTTTTACGTGAACGCCAACGTGGACACGGGTCCTCAGTTTTTCTTCCCATCCGAAAAACTAGTCAGCTGCCCTTGTTAGGCTCTCCGTTCTGCAACACTGACAAGGGGAAACCACGCCGGAAAATCGAAATCAACTTTCTCGGCCAATGCAGGGATCGAACACCCGACCTCCAGACTAGCGAGCCAGCGTCTTACCCCTTAGCCACGTGACCCCCGCCCCTCCAACAGAATAAATGGAACACATTAACGTAATATCACGAGTAGTTAACAGTATATTGGATATCACTTTTCGATATTGGGGGGTTAGGATGGCCTAGTGGTCTAGAGTGTCGCGCTTCGACCTCTAGCTGGCCGGTCACCTCTGGCTTGCGGCTGTGGTTTCTATCCCTGGTGTGAGCGTATGTGACATGGAGATATTGGCACCTTCTCAACCTCGTGGGTTTCCTCCAGGCACTCCGGTTTCCCCCCACTGTTAAAGACCCCTACGCGCAAGCGAATTATTGAAATAAACTTAAACCATATGTTAGTGCTGAATTGACCTAGTTTGTGTCGAGTGGACGTTAAACCCCGTCTCTCTCTCTCTCTATCTCTCACTCTCTCTCAAATGTCGACGACTGCTGATTGTTTTTATGCATATAGAATTGATCCTATAATGTTATAATCTATCGTTCGTGTGATGTTGTTTTTATGATTGATGACCCTTTCAGATTGTAATCAGACCCTAAGGCAACCGATAGATCGACTTTATATCCGATGATCATTCCAGACTGTAGTCGACTAATATCTCGAATAGATTCCCCCTCGCTCCCTCTCTCTCTCTCTCTCTCCCTCTCTCTCTATCTGTGCTCCGAACGGGACTAATGACAACTGATATACGCAGGCCTACTCTTATATCGAATTCCAATTCTCAAGGGATCTTTTACTTGCACGAAAATATGTACACGGGACCTCGGTTTTTCGTACCATCCGAACGATTGGCAGTTGTCTTTGTCAGACCCTCCGTTCGGCACCACTGACAAAGGGGAATCACGCCGGAGAATCACACTGCGAAACAATACGTCACGTTGGTTAAAGTTATAATAAAACAATTCAAATCTTTACAGTATTATAAATTACAATTATCTCTCACAATGTTTGATATAGTATGAATAACATAAGAGGAGACGAAACAATAAATATTTTGTTATTTAATAAGTCAGATAACAAGGACGTTAAAACTTATTTCAATGCATACCACATTCTGGTGAAGTAAAACGGATATGATTTAAACGGCACGCGAGAACACCATACCCCGCATGTTTCAATACTTGCATGCAATGAATTAACGTTTAATGGCATCCTCCAAGAACTAAATCAACCGTCATTAAAGATCTTGTTCTCGCGTCAAAGTTTATATAAATTATTGATTAGACATTTATTCTGGATTTTTGATATCTTGAAAGATACGTTATAGGAGATTAGATAAAGAGTTGGCAGTTCTGGAGACTTGATAGTGGTCCTCCTGCACTTACAATTATGTCTAATAGTAAGCGCAGGAGGAGGACCGCACTGTACACAAAGCAGACATCTACAAGATAAACCTGAGGACAAGACAAAGATTAAACATTATAAAAAATAAACAAATATCAAATCAAGTGAATGGATCCGGGGGCCAGACGTAAGCATCCACTTCACTCAAAATGATTTACAAAAAAAAGAGACGTAAGGGAAATAATGAGACGAATATTTAGATAACATTTCAGACGAAAAGCAACAGACAGATTTAGCTCTTGTATAATGTATGTTTAAACATATATAAGAAGAAAATATATAAAACGATCTAACTCTCAGTTAAACATATAAATAAAATTCAAATATTGGAGAAAAAACCCTAAAAAAATTAAATTTTTGGCTAGTATCTTCATCGTTATCAAACGAATCGTCAGGCCATTTTAATGCGTTACTATACTGTTACATTACAATAACGTTACGTCATAACAGAGGAAAATGACTATGTACAATATAAAATCTAAAACGAAATAACATTATAAATTAATTAAACCTCAAACGTAATTAAAATAATCACCACTTAGCATTCAGAATTGGGTTATATTTAGCGATAAAGTTGCTTTCTTTTGTTTCCAAGAGATCATTATCGCTAATATTGAGCTTGTACATTGGGAAAATCTTAAATTGACCTTTACCACAAAAATACAAATGTTCGCTCATCGGCAAGACTCTATTTCTTGCGAGTTTTATATTAGAACGATGTTGGTTAACTCGTAAATTCAACTGATCAGTAGTTTTTCCAATGTACTTGCCATTACAACCATTACATATTAATAAGTAAATTACATATTCAGATTTGCAATTCATATGTTGTTTTACATAGAATTTAACATCTTTAATAATATGGACCAATGTTCCTTCTAATATATGGGAACATGTCATTCATCGCAGGTCCCCACACTTGGATACACGGGGTAACGAAATATCAAAATCAAACTTTGATGATGTTAATATTCTTCTAAGATTTTGAGGTTGTTTTAGACTATTTACAATTTTTGAATTATTTAGGATGTATTTTAATTTACGACTATTGTTCTTTAAAATATCTAACCGCCCTTCTACAATGGACAACCCTCTTTCTTGGGCAGGATTAAATGTTGTCACAAGTGTTATATTATTAGAATCGTTTTCTTTTATTTTGGGTTTTCTTAGATCACTAATGTTTCGTTTTAGTTCTTATATTGTACATAGTCATTTTCCTCTGTTATGACGTAACGTTATTGTAATGTAACAGCATAGTAACGCATTAAAATGGCCTGACGATTCGTTTGATAACGATTAAAGTACTAGCCAAAAATTTAATTTTTAGTGTTTTTTCTCTAGCCTAATTTCATCTAATATTTAGATTGCAATTTACCCACGGTGATAGCGATGCTGGGGATGGGATGGGTGGGGATCACCTGAAATGATAGGTACTTCAGAAAGGTATGGCTTGAAAGCTTATTTTATTTTATTCTATTCATTACGTAACTAATGCTTCTTGATCCATATTAGTTATGTATCGTTTTAGTTCCTGATTTGGAACCCATTGTATACATGCCAAGAATAGATTGATTATATTTGATTGTATTGCTTTATTGGCTCTTTTTTTCAATTATCGGAATCCATTTTAGTCTATTCGGGTCTATTATAATTGTAAATCTTCGATTATTGCTTGCATTGCCTCGTATAAGGTTTGTTTTTAAATCATTGGTCTTTATGTCTAGATAGTTTTTTGGCGTGTTGTAATTTATATTAAGTATGTCTATCTATCATGTACGACCATCTATCATGTAGCGCGAAACCAAGTTGGCTCCAGGCCAGTGGGTACGACGTAGCTAACCGGGAATTCACATGTTTCACCCTTGCATTGGGCGAGAAAGTTCACCCGGGCTTTCCCGAGTGCCCTCCATGTCTTTTATGTAGGACGGCTGGAGGTGAGGGCAAAGGACAACGTGTAGTCTTTGGATTGGACGTACAGACGAGATCTCGTGTACAAGTTATTCTGTAATTTGAAGTAAGAGAATGTGATAACGCCGCTGTCCGGTCAAAATTCCCTTTAAAGCACACTGTATAGCGTTTACCTGTCTCCATTAGCTCAGTAGGAGCAGAATAGTAGAACGTTAAACTCCATTTCATTTCATCTGATTGTATTTACCAGTAGAAAGATAATAGACCGAGAGTTGTAACTTACCCAAATAATCTGTTGATATCTCATCTTCTGCAGCCAGCAAAGCTTGTAATTCTTGGTCATTTAAAAGATCAGCATCGTCATCACAATCATCATCCTCGTTTAATTTGTCTTCAGAATCATCAGTTTCATCAGTTTCGCTATCGACCTCATCTTGACCGTCTTCAAAACCGACATCCATAGGCGTACGATTCGGGGAGAGGGGAGGGGGGATGAGCAGTCTTATCCTGACATTCGGGCGACAGGTAAAGTGAAAAAAATTACTATTTCGTCTAGTTTGCAAAATAAATTGCTCGAAATCTAATAAAACACTATTTGTACTTTATGTGTACTGAACTGAATATGGATTAAATATTTTGACTTGAGCCACTTTACTTTGTACGACATTTTTCGGGCATGGATTATTATTTGTGATTGTAGCTGCAACAGTCCGATTGAATAATTGGTTGGGATTGAGGTCGGCATTGAGTGGGATTTCGTTACAAAACTCATGGGCTACAATAGCAGAAAAACGCATATGCAGCGGTTAAATTTTCAAAATATCCTCTGGGAGCTCGATGCAGCCATACCCAGCAAAGATCGATTGGTTATTTGGGTTTCAGATAAACCACCTAAAGTAGTCTATACTAGACCATATTTAAGTGGCTGCATTCCATTCACAGTCTGGAATGGCAGGAAAACACGTTTGCGGCAGTTAAATTTTCAAATTTTGCTCCCGGTGGTCCCGTCTGCGTGGACTTTAAACGATTTATAGGCTGATTGGATTTCGAATCCGCCACCTAAGTTAGACTACATCAGGCCACTTGCTGTGACTGGAGTAGCAAGAAAACGCCAGGAAGGGGGCCTTAGACGTCTGTAATTCTGGCAGTCCAGGTTCTACCACTCATTCATAGAGCTCGTACGCCTATGTCAACATCTTCGTCAAGTTGGTCCTGGGAATCGGGATCATTGTCAAACTGGACCGGATTCTGTAAGCTTAGATCTTCTGTTTGTTGATATATCTACAGGTTGTTGGACAGTTGGTGTAGCTACAGCTGATGAAATGAAATGAATTGAAATAGGGTTTAACGTCCTACTCTTCTGCTCCTTAACTTGGCTAATGAGGACGGGCATACGCCATACAGTGTGCTATGAGGAAAATTGTGGCAGGTCAGCAGCGCTACGGCCTACTCTTATATCGAATTCCAATTGCCAATGGATCTTTTACGTGTACGTCAATGTGAACACAGGACATCGGTTTTTCGTCCCATCCGAACGGCTAGACAGCTGTCCTTGTCAGGCCCTCCGTTCTGCATCACTGACAAGGGGAAACCACGCCGGAAAATCTGGATGAACGCTTTCGACCAATGCAGAGATCGAACATCCGATCTTCAGGCTAACGAGCCAGCGTCTTACACACTTAGCCACCGTGCCCTCAACAGCAGATGATAACACCAATCAGTACAGCAGAAACTAAAACCAAGCTTATTAATTTCAACTTAAATTGAATATGCATTGTAGCCGAGATGATATGGTACACAAAAGTATCGAATGTCTGGATCTTTTGTCATTTTATACTCACGTCCAACTGGATTCTTCTATACAAAATTTCAATTTTACATTTCACAGAAATGCAGGAATGATACATACATCAGGGTAACAATGACGTCAAGAAAACGGACCTGGTGGACACGCAGGATGTCATAGATTTTACGAAGATTTAATTGTAAGTTCTTAAAGGAAAGAAATATATACTTTTTTGGGGGAGAGGTTCACATTCATTGCTGACAGCGAAGAATGTGTCAGCCTGTTTTTCTGTGGCGCCGTTCCCAAGGGGGCCGTCAAGCAAAATCGAAATTCTATTACACCATCGGAATCACATTAGAAAATCTCCCCGATCATTGTCAATAGTGGAAAACCCGTGCAAAATTATGTTATCAACCATTTGAAGTCTTTAACGAGACACCATCCGTGTGTGTGTGGAACATTTATTTAACGGACGGTTCTACCAGCGGGGGCGGGGGGCGTTGGATGACCGAAAGGTCTATCATTTCTGCAACAGGCGTAGTTTCGATTCCCGGGGTATGGAGAACGCTGCAGAAACAATAGTTATGAATGACATCATTCGGAACAGTATTCTTATTGCATAAAGCCAGCTGGTTAATGTTGCCGTGACAACAGAAATTCTGTCTGTTAAGACATTTATCATGGACGATGTTATGTCCCCACCACGCGTCATGGGCTATGTAATGTCCACACCGTACGTATGATATGATAGGAACTTAATCAGTCCCTACATCTGTTATAAACCAGTGTAGTTCCAAATCCACTGTTTGTCGTGTCTTTTGTACACGGTGAGCAGTCCATTTGCTGATTACACTATATTGCCTATAACTTTTTTTTCTAATGGTTTGGATTGTTCGTACTTGGTTTTATTTTATTTGTTATAATCCGTGTAGTTGTAAGTCCACATCCCGATTTAATGGAATATTTGTAAACATACAGATTTGTAAGCAATGTCAGTTTCTGGTGAGGGGTCGACAGTATGTCGAGAGAATACAAAAGTAAAAGCCGACATATATCATATACATGGAAATAGTCGTCGTCCGTCATAGTCTCACTTGCAGTGACCTAAATAGGCATAAATATTTTAGCCAGGTTTTAGAGATCGCCGGATGTGATTGTGGTTATTTTTATACTAATCCTTTTCTTTTACAACCTGATTAAAATACAGATCAGACCTGTTGTACTGAGGGGTCGCGTCAGAGGTCATGTGGGCGGCTTTTGACCCTTTGACGTTGTTGATGTTTCTAGTTGTTTACCCATAGTTCCGTACATCGCACGCCTAGAGCTCACCGTAACATACCGTTCGATTGGCTACTTTAACCAGACGACGGTAATAAAACAACGCTTACAGATCTTCCATCTTGACTTCCTGTTTTAACTTGTTTTTGGGATGATGGCCCGCCCTCTCTTCTCCTGACAGCGATTTTATAAGTGTGTTTTAATTTGACTTTTTGATATACATGGACTTTACGTAATGTACGGACGGGCATTAAACAGACAGGCATCAAGGTTTTGTTTACGTATTTGCCATGATGTACACGGGATCTCGGTGTTTTGTAGCATCCGAAAGACTATACATTGTCAAAAGTCGTACGGAGCTATCCCAAATTGCTGTTGATGTTTATAAGCGTGCATACTTATACACAAAATAGGGTATTGAACAACTGGTTTAACGAGTTGCCGTTAGATCATAAAGTCTGTCATAATGGTCGCCAAATATCCCTACGCGCTTGAATTATTGGAATAACATTCAACCATTTTTAGTCCCTGTTTGTGTCAAACGGATGTAAATCTCTCTCTCTCTCTCTCTCTCTCTCTCTCTCTCTCTCACACACACACACACTCTCTCTCTCGCTTGCCGTCTCTATATCTCCCACCCCTCTCTCTCTCTCCTTCGCTCAAGACTAAAGTCGTGACGTGTTATATAGTGAGTGATTCTTATCGGGAAGATTGGGAACTTCCCGCACCGCAAAAGACTATTCATGCGAAATTTTTTCCATAAATTCGTGGCCTGCAGCATTATCCTCACAACCACACGCACTTAAACATAATCGCGAGGAGTTGTTTTATCGTTAATTTTTAAATGTCTGTAGGCGTCCAAATGTGTTTAAAGGGCCAATCTCGATAATATTTTGGAAAATAAAACAGCTTAAAATTTTGTTTCCAAAGCCCTTAAAATCTCTTCCTATCTAACTCAATATATGTGATACGTGCCCGTCTGCCTTCATCTGTATTATACGGTGTCTTGATAAAACCGTAATTTTATTTTATAAAAAATAGCCGGTAGGTGAAATATACCTTTTGTTATCAAGTGCAACACATGCGCTATGCACTGTATTGACCTCTGTATTGGCAATCGATTAGCAGGTTACCCAACGAAAATAATGACCCGAAATCTTTAAAGGGTTACGTGCTCGGATAAGCGGTTTTGACGTTCATGTCCAAACGACGATATTTTAAGCTGAAATTTTGAGACACGGTAAATACACCATTCCTGTATATTTTGGAATTTAACTTTGATACGTACACGGAGTTCCTGATATCTTGTCCAAATCGGAATAGTGCCTTTAAATGTCTGTAATCCGAGGATCTACAGAGTTGATTATAGACTTGGCATGTGATTAAATGGCGAAATAATAATTTATATAAAACTTGAATTAAAAAAAAGAACTTTAATAAAGACATATTTAGCTCTTACATAATGAATGTTTCAAACGCCTCGTGTACAAACTTTTATATCCCCTAGTTTTTATGTAGAATTGATTTGAATGGAATTTAACAATTGCTAAATCATTGTATACATGTCTATTGTTAAGTTTGTGAAGAATTATTAAATACCCAATAGAGTCATGTCGTGTTGACCGAATAGACAGTATATTGAACTATCTTGTGTACTTTTGTATAAGGGTAGCCTAGTACACAGGTACGATCAGGAGTTGCAGTGGATCTACTGTGTTATACAGTAGGACAGAGAGAGAAATGGGGTTGAACGTCCACTCGATACAAACTAGGTCATTTCGGGGCTTACATATGGGTTAATTTTATTTCAATAATTCGCTTGCGCGTAGGGGTCTTTAGCAGTGGGAGGAAACCGAAGGACCCGGAGAAAACCAACGAGGTTGGACAGGCGACCCTACTCCTTGTCACGTACAACCGGTATACAGTAGGAATGGTGGGATGGGACAGGGTGTGGATGACTTAGTGGACTAGAGTATCGCGCTTCCAGCTCTCACTGGCCGGTCACCTCTAGCTAGCGATCGCGGTTTCAAGCGTATGTGACATAGAGATAGAGGTTTATACGTAGTTCTCCGGTTTACTCAGACAGGATTTTCCGGCGTGGTTTTCCCTTGTCAGTGATGCAGAAGGAGGGCCTGACAAGAACAGCTGCCTAGTCGATCGGACGGGACGAAAAACCGAGGTCCCGTCTACATCCCTTGGCATTTGGAATTCGATATATGAGTAGGCCGTAGCGCCGCTGCCCGGGCAATATTTCCCTCATAGCACACTGTATGGTGTATGCCCGTCTTCCATTAGCCCAGGTCAGGTGCAGAAGAGTAGGACTGTCATGGGGTTTAACGTGCTGCCGTACTGTATAGACTATGCTAATGAATACGGCCGTACCTCGTACAACGTGTTATGGCACCGGAACCCTAGATTACTCTTACTCTTGTATACACGGCACGGTTCTGTTTCGTACCATGTGAACAACTAAACAATGTTCGCTGTTCAAGATTACCTAAGGCTGGTGATAAACGACTAGAAGAACTGAAATGAAATGGGGTTTAACGTCCTACTGTTCTGCACCTAACCTGGGATAATGGAAGACGGGCATACGTCATACAGTGTGCTATGAGGGCAATTTTGCTACGGCCTACTCTTATAACGAATTCTAATGGCCAAGGGATCTTTAACGTGCACGCCAATGTGTACACGGAACCTCGGTTTTTCGTCCTATCCGAACGACTAGACAACTGCATCACTGACAAGGAAAAAACCACGCCAGAACCGACTAGAAGAAGATGTAGACAGAACAGAATGTGGGATGGAGGTGAGGCGCTGGGCAACTTATAAGTTAAAAGGCCCTTGAAACCTTCGGGATATTTTAGATGTCACTGAACTGCAGTGTTACTGAAATTCAGTCACTCAAAACGATAAATAAGATTTACGTGGTTGGGTAAGGTGGGTTATTTTGTTTTGTTGTTTGGCCAGTTTACTATACATTACACAGAAAAATCTTCAATGTCCGATAATATGTTTGTGAAAACACGTTTGTGGCTATAGTCGCTGTTAATAGTTTTATTTGTTATAGCATAACATACATTTAAATTGAAAACAATCACTGAGTTAATTTCATACAACGTTTGAACAAGTTCCTCTTGTCGTTCTCAAGTGAGTAATGACAGTGTAATGGCAAGAATCAAATTATATACAACAAGGTAACAAAAACAGTAACTAATCAGAATCCACCAAGGTCTAATAAAAAACAATAATAACATATGAATTACAAAAATCGTTTACAAATGGTGAATTAAAAGCCTTTTAGTGTTACGCCGTTACAGTATCAATATTAATAATATTATAAGAATCATTATTACAGTTCCTTAAAGGGACTACCCCGATTAGAACAGACCCAAAAATAAAAGTCTGAGTATACATATGAGATTTAAGCGCCAAAATATAGAGAAATGGTGTATTTACCATGTCTCAAACGACAAATTTTATTTGAGGATTAGTCAGCGCGAAACACTTCTTATTGTGATATCGTTAACAGATGGTGTAATTTTATTTCAATAATTTGATTACGCTTGGTTGGACGGTCGACCCGATTCCGTGTCACGTACCAGTGTTGGATCGACACCACACCACACTACTTGACTCAATGCCAGACCTTATGATCTAAAGCGCACGCGTTATACCACTCGGGGGGGGGGGTCACGGTGGCTAAGTGGATAAGGCGCTGGTTCGCTAGCCTGGAGGTCGGGTGTTCGATCCCTGCATTAGCCGAGAAAGTTCATCTCGATTTTCCGGCGTGTTTTCTCTTGTCAGTGATGCAGAAGGAGGGCCTGACAAGAACAGCTGCCTAGTCGTTCGGATGGGACGAAAAACCGAGGTCCCGTGTACAAATTGGAGTGCACGTAAAAGATCCCTTGGCAGTTGGAATTCGATATAAGAGTAGGCCGTAGTGCCGCTGCCCGGGCAAAATTTCCCTCATAGCACACTGTATGGCGTATGCCCGTCTCCCATTAGCCCAGGTTAAGTGCATAAGAGTAGGACGTTAAACCCCATTTCATTTCATTTCATATTGGTAATTTCCACTGCCTTGCAGATCATCCTCGAACCAAAATTACACCGGTGCCGACAGACATCTTTTCGCGTGTTGGCTTTCAGAAGTTAGATACCCTACCCATAAACATATTAAATATGTTCGATTGACCAAGCAAGACCGATACCAAGCGCGTGTCAAATAATATGAGCCGTTAAAAAAGTCTTCATTAAATGAATCAAATTTATAATAAGATTAAAAACTGCACCCGGCAAGACGTAAACACAATATATATTGGTACGCCCTGCATACATTATGCAAGCTAATTGACTCGTGTAATGCATGTACTGTATTGCAGTTTAAGAACTCAGTCATTCACCATACCTAACAAAGGTGTTTTATTCAAGTGTCGATTAAACTTTGACTCTAGTATATAGGATAGGTAGAATATAAATACTACAGAAAATAACACTCTGTGGGAATATTGAATCAGAGTTTATATACATATATATACCGTTTGATATGTCTAAAAGTTATTCGTGACGGATATACGTTGGCTGTTTATGTATTAGTTTAAGACGATTTGTAAATAACTATTAACTACTAAGGGTTGACGCCTTATATTTGATGGTTGTGTATGTAATAGTTAATAAATATTAACTATTACGGGTTGACACCTCATGTTTGATGACTGTAAAAATCTTTTGGATGAGAATATGTGTGTGATAGTTGACAATTATCATCTTTTATCAATAAATAATGTGCCAGGAGGATAGGATGACAGGATTTGTCGGAAATAGGATAACCGGCATTATCATTATTAGATTGTGAGAACTAATGTTATGTGATTGTTGAAGATTATACTTGAGGAAATCATAATTTACAGTGACTGGGGGATATCATTGTAATAATACACATATAATACACGATGTAAAACAATTCTATTAAAAGACCAGAACTTCCCTCCCAAACACACACATACACCAAGTATAATTGTAGCAGCATAAATAATGATCGCCATATTCCTGTTATTAGGATTGTCTTCGATTGGAGCAGGTATGTATTCAGAATATTTTGTTTTTGTTTAAATAATATTTATATATGGATTTTAAGATTATGAATCTATAATAAACAGATCTGTTGTGTACATATTATGAAAAAAACGAAACAAATAAAATGGTATAAATGAAATCAATTATGTACACTATTTATAACAAAAGAAAAAAAAATGAAAATTACAAATTTATAAAAAGTGAAAATGTCTTAAATATTGACATTTAATATTTATATTTAAACGCACAAAGCTATACATCAATACACATTCCAAACAAACATTAAAGATACATTATGGCAGGATAGATAAAGAGCTGGCAGTTCTCACTATAATAGATTTAAGCTAGATAATGATCCACTCTGAACCGAGATTATAGCGATTAAATTTTCGGTCTAGCCTTGATCATCATTACTAAAGTCGGTACGATAAAACAAAACATAGCCCAGATTATCCATTTCACGCTTAAATCATGAATGAAAGTTGAGAAGCAAATCGGATCCTAATTCAATAAATATCGCTGGATAGCCTTGATAAGTTAATTAATGTCTAAAGAACGACCTGCGATTGGCAGATTTAGTTCCTGCATAATGTATGTTTAAACTTAATCAGTCCTAATATAAAGTTGACATGTAAATAATAGTTAAAAATAACACTTGGAGTTAAAAATAAAACTCGAAGTTGGAAGATATAGCTCTTACACTCTAAATGTGTAAAGAGTCAAGATGCTAATGGTGAGTATCTGTTTTCCATTTATAGCAATTCCAATCATGTATATATTACAAATCGATCGGCCTATGGCTGGTACAGAAAGACCGATGTTAGAAATATCAAAAAGAAACAAATCGACACAAGTTGCTAAAGTAAAAAACGGTTTTCTTTTACTTTTATCAACGAGTGTTGATATTTTTTTATATAAAAAAAGACGAATTGGAGATTTTATTTATCACCCAATCCTTTCTTACATGTACAAATACATAATTATAATTCTTTGGTATAGATTTCACTTTTACTAACCCCGATAACATTACAGCGTAGTGATACATTATTTTTTGACAGCAGTTTACCCATTGCAAAGTCCCATATATTTACCCAGTATTTCATATAAGGTCAATAAAATAAAAACTTTTTCTTTAAAATAATTGTTTTCTTTAAAATAAAAGAAAGTAGTTCCTTATTGATTGACCAATTTATGTAAAGCGATATTTCCTAAGGAGATATGGCAGTACATTATGTAATTTATGTAGCACCATGGGCCTTTCTGTCTGACGTGGAGAGTGGACCTCATCAAACCGGTCGCCACATCCTACGTACGACCCATGCATCTTTTCTTACTACGTATTTTAGTAACCTTGTGATCGTCTAGAATTTATCTTCAGCTGTCTTTGCTCCTCCTTCACGTTGTGTATTTCTTCTTACTGTTTTCTTAAGACGTTTGTCTTACCAGGAATCCGGGAAATCCGGTTTCCTCCCACGGCTAAAAACCCCTACGCGCAAGCGAACTATTGAAATAAAATTAAAACCGTATGTTAGTCCCGAAATGACCTGGTTGTGTTGAGTGGACGTTAAGCCCAATTTCTCTCTCTCTCTCTCTCTCTCTCTCTCTCTCTCTCTCTCTCTCTCTCTCACCAGGAATAACAATGTAACTGTTCGTTTCTACATTTTATATCAAGCTGGACACATTACAAGCATAGTATAGATTACAATACAACAATCATTCTCAACCACTAGTCAGCCAAACTCGCTGAGCGAGTTTTCTGCTGTCTCGGAACTCAGGTGGTAATCTCTCTCTGGAATCTAAATGTCGTCTGTCTTAAAGTTATATGAGTCCCATGCATGTTCATGACCACGAACCTGTGCAATCCACGAATATGATTATTTAAATTAAGCCAAATGACACAATAGGAAAATTCCTAGCACGTGTATTTTGCTGAAAGATAGAACCAGTTTGTTATGGTTCTATACCTCTTTTTATATAACAATATGTCAATCATTGACTAAGTTTATTTTAGTACATACCTACATATATGTGAACCTACTTGCCAAAGATATCAATTAATAAAAATTAAAGCCAGCAAAAATTCTTTTAAAAGTATTGCATTTATCACACAAGAGATATCTACTGTTAAATGTTTTATTGGGTGATAAATATATATTAATTAATGTGTATTACAGATCGGTCGATAAATATTAGGAATATTCCAATATATGATATAAATGAAGTTGGCGGGAGAGTTAAGAGAGATGTGGAGTCATTGCCTATTAATCTGGTTTTCGTCGTGGAGAGAGATTCAGATAGGGGTGTATTACGTTTATCACAGGTAGACCGACTACCTACCTTCTCCATTTCTAATGGCGTGACAGAAGATATAGTTGGAACCAGAACGGTAATATGATTTTATTTCAACTCTTTATACAACTTTGCAAAGATGTTTGTCTCATAAAGTTTTATGGATTACTATATAAGTTCAAAATTAACGCCCAAAAAAGCAATATAATATCTGAATATGTGACTGATTTTATTGTAAAGACGGCGATTTAGCAATCAATGGTAATAGATGTTTGAATGGTGGTGAGTGTTCCAGATTGTGGCCATGCAAGTCGGTCTAGTCCATGTTAAATTGTTATTAAAATCTGATATTTTTAGCAGATTTCGCGACATCTAGAAACACTAGAACAGAAAGTAAAATATATTTAATTTTTTTCCGGATTTTATTGTAACGAAGTCACTTGGTTGTTAATATTTGTTGCAGTTTGTCGTCACAACTGCCCAATAGTGTGTTGGTGTTGGTATGGGTGCGGGTGCTGGTGGGGTGTGGTTAGTGGTGGTGGGGTTGGGTAGTCGGGTGGGGTAATATATTGCGCCATATTTTGTCATCACATCTGTTTAATAGCGTGTTGGTGCATTGGTATGGGATGGGAGTAGTCGGTTGTGGTCATATGATGCGCTTCAGTTTGTCTTCACCGCTCTCTAGTGGTGTGTGTTGATTTGTGTTTGTGTGTGCGGGGGTTTGTGTTTGTGTGTGCGGGGGTATTGTAACTTCTTGAAGTGATATGTTGTCCGAAACTGAACAGGACTGTCTAACTGGTGGGAGAAACACTAAGTAGCTTGTGCGCATGGCAATCTCTCTGTGAATAGCGATGTGTGGTTGTCTTAACCACAAATGATGAGAATGACCCCAGTGAGTTTAGTTGCCTTATCCAGATGATGAGAATGACCCTATCTAGCATCATATGTGAGTTTGGCTTTCAAACGTTACACGCACAATACTTATGTAAAATGACGCATCAAAATATGCGTGTAACGTTTGTCTGAAAACTCCAACCATTTGATGTCATTTACAATACGGTCCACTATGAAATTTATATTTTGAATTATATTTTTTTTTTTAGAATCGGGCAGTTTACACAGATTTAAGTAGAAAAGCGTCAGTAATAGTTGAGAGGAGTGGTGTGGACTTGGAAGACAATATTGTTTATAAATTGGTACGTATATTGGAATATAGACATGCAATGGGGTTCAAAGAAACCATGGTGATTTGCCTGGTTGTTAAATATGCACGTGAAGTGTTCAAATTCAATCACATGCAAAATGAATGTCGTGGGGAAGTTTCATAATGACAATATTTGTTATTCAATGTGTCGACTACACACCGTGTTCTTCGTACTATTGCTGCGCTTCTGTTTCTTCGATGAGTTGCTAGGTCCGACGATTTAGTCTCGTAGTATTGCACGTAGAATCGCGAGTCATTTGTATCGTTAATCTCTTGACACCGTAAACTATATTTAATGCTGTATAATGATGTATCCTAAAGTTACGAAATGTGTCGAACATCCATTAAAAACCAATCTGTTTAAATCACAGATCCTATTTCGTTTCGTTTTTATAGTTCAAAATTTCGTTTGACTTGATTTTACTACACTGGGATCTGGACGGGATGTTATTATTGACGTGTTCTGTATGAAGGATTAGCCAATGAAACGGTCCGTTATGGCAACTTGTTTGTCTTTTAACGCGGGACTGTGAATAAACCACTGAAAACATCAACGCTGATTGGTTAATCAATGTCTGACGTCATAGAGTAAAAATCTGATCGTTTGACCCCTGGGGTGAACTCCCACTACATATAACTTGTCAGATCGTTCATGTTGTGTAGGCCACTCTTATGACCTCTGACGCGACCTATCGCTACAACCGGTCAGACATCGATACTATGAACCAACCGAAACGCAATATAGCCCTGCATTAAAAACAAGCGCATAAATATATTTGTGCCTTATATTTGATAATATTGTATATATTATTTTAGAGTTATTTGTCTATATTTTTGGGGTTTCTTTTATATCACCCCTGGACACTTTGTCCGATTCGGGGAAACATTTATGCCAAATTCTCCAGAAGTACGTATTGAATGCTCAAACATATGGTTTCAAAATTTTGAGCCTGTTTTATAACTGTTAATTCGAATCGTATGTATTTGTTGATTTTAAAGTCAGGTAATTTTTCGTGTATCACCCTGGACACTTTGTCCGATTCAGGGAAATACTTATTCAAATTCTCCTGAAGTACGTGTTAAATGCACAAACATATGGTTTCAAAATTGAGCCTCAATTAACTGTCAATTTGAATGGAGTGAATTTGTGAGATCTGTTTGTTGATTTTAAAGTCAGGTAATTTTGAGCTAGAAGAAAGAATGGTTTATGTCAAACCTGTAGAAGATGATGACGTAGATTCTGGTCACACGGTTCACCACGTGATACATTATGAAGAGTTGATGATCGATAATGGTGGGGATTATCATGGTAAGCTCATTACGCATGTCTCAGTTGATTCAATTGTTTCAGCGTTCACTGGTCAACTGTTTAACGTCCCAGCGACACATATTACCGGGAATTCTCGTATTTAATTTCAAATTTGACCATAACAGTGATGAAACATTTATTCTGACATTAAACTCAGGGCTTAAATTCGAAAAGTGGAAAAAAGACAAACATTTGAATTGTCACACATAGTGTACGTCTAAGATGTCACTGGCAGTTGGAGTCCAATGAGTTTTAAAAATGTGAAACTCTCTCACGGCACTAGTAACAGTATAATGTACACCAATTCGACGAGACTCCATCATTGTCAACACATGTAGTTTGAAAAATTAAAAAGTGGGGGGTTGGGTGGCCGAATGGTTAGCGTGCGCACGCGGTAGCATACGGCCTGCCATTGAGTCAACTGGCGTGGTTTTGAATCCCCAGTTGTACGTGGCGAGGAGTAGAATCGCCTGTCCAACCTCGTGGGTTTTCTCCGGGTTTCCTCCCACTGCTAAAGACCCCTACCCGCAAGTGAATTATTGAAATAAAATTAAACTCGAAATGACCTTGTTTGTGTCGAATGGAGGTTAAACCCCAATTTCTCTCTCTCTCTCTCTCTCTCTCTCTCTCTCTCTCCCTCTCTCTCTCTCTCTCTCTCTCTCTCTCTCTCTCTCTCTCTCTCTCTCTCTCTCTCTCTTTCTGACAAATTAAAAGGGAGGCCACTCTACAATAAATTTTAAACTTAAGCTTATGGGCTTAAAATCGAACTTTATAACCCCGTTATTAAGCCCATGGGCCTAATAACGGCATGGTTTAAATACGAAAATTCCCGGTAGGTGATTGTGGGAATAAAAGGTTTGACAGGCGCCTCCACTCCTTGTCCCATACTAGTGGTGTAGCACCATGAAGTCTTTTTGTCTGACGTGGAGAGCGGTGATAACCGGTCCGGTCGCCACATCCTACGTATGACCCATGCATCTTGTTTTTGCTACATACTACCGTTAGCCTTGTGATCGTCTAGGATTTATCTCTGATCGTCTTTTCTTCTCCTTCACGTTGTGTGTTTCTTCTTACTGGTTTCTTAAGACGTTTGTCTTCTTCAGTTATAACAATGCAACAGTTCGTTTTTACCTTTTATGTAGCATAGGTATACATACATATAGATACATTACAATACAGCTATTACCATACTAACTGGCATCTTCTCAACCTAGACACGTCGCGGTGCCTAGGACTCTTAGATGGTAACCCTCTGGAATCTAATCGAAGTCTGATTTAAAGACAAAATATAGCTTCCTTTATAGCCGCAAGGGTATCACGCACCGTCGTGCATGTTCATGACCATGAACCTGTGCAATCGACGTAATGATTGGTTAAATTAAGCCAAATGATGCAATAGGAATATTCCGACCCACATGTATTTTGTTGAAAGATATAACCAGTACGTTACGGATCTATACCCTTTTTTATCTACCAATATGCCAATCAAATGTTAGTTGAAATCAGTACACACCTGCATATATGTGAATATATTTAGAAACATCAAACTATATCTTATCTCCTCATTCCTTGTCTATATTGCTACACTACTTCCCCCTTTAAGAATATATATAGAATATAGATATTCTAACTAATTATGCACGCACCAGGAAAATATAAATGATTACAATACAACAGAGCTGTGAAAGAAAAACACAAATAATCAAAAATCGCATGCAAAAACTATCTCAAAGTCCTATGAAAATTCACTAAGCCGAAACCTAAATTCAAAAAACACAAATTGTCATTTTAAAATCTTCAAGTGTCCTAATTTCAAACCACTATAGCACATCACTTCAAATTTTTAAAGTTCAGTTGCACTTTAAATTCTGTCTCAGGAAATCTCAATTTGGTAAACTGGTAAACCATTTGATCTTGCCTCTGTAGTTGTCCTTTTCAGCTACCATAGTTTCAAGTTGAAAACTGTCTTTTTGATCTTCTAAGATTGGCTTGTACAATCTCATTCGTCAATCAAACATGTCATTGCTATTAGACCAAGAACTAACTATTCCTAATTCTTTTTAAAACTTTAGTTTAATTATTAACCTAACATTATTAATAATATATTATTTCGAACACTTATTAACAAACCTTACTCTCAATTAAAATTAACACTCAATTAATTATTAATAAACTTTTAATTAAAATTAAACTTTGATGTGTCCCTTTAATTATAAATCTTCAAACTAACTTTGACCTCTTGCACTGAACTCGAAAAGTGACAAGTTTATAATTTCATAATTGCGTTTTCATTTTAGAATTCAGCCATGATAATTTTATAATTCACACGTCAGTAATGTGACCCTTTTTTTGACCTACTCATTTATAATTTGTTTTTATAAACATTCCTATCAGACTGACACTGACACAAGCTGAGCTCAAACTGATAACAATACCAGTGTTACATTATCGAGAATGTCAACAAATATGGCCCGTATATGAACGACATCCCATAATATTTACTTTATCTAGAACTGAGTCCAAAGTAAGTGACGTGCACTTCACTCACTCGGAACACCAGTCTGTATGTTTAAACACGACAACCAAAACAAACCTAATTTTGAATAGAACTTTGTTGAAGGAAATGGTTGCGCAGCCATTCCCTCCAAACACCAGTCTACCTGGTATAAACACAACAATCAAAATATACCTAGCTTTTAACTACACATATAATACTATATCCAAGATATATTAAATTCATATACATTAACACAGGTGCTAGAACCGAGTGCTTGTAGTAATTTGACCTCATGTCAAATTACACATTCTAATCATCGCGTATTATGTCGACAGCTTATAACAGCAAAAATATATTAAACGTAGCCTATATATTACGTTTCTAAAGCAAAAATTACATAAAAATATATATGGACATAATCTACCGTATATCCTCATCTTAAACTCCTATAAAACTCGTGTGCGATAATCTCACAATTTAACGAGCCTATAATTTTAGTTTTTTTTTTCCAGGAAAACTATACCTACATCCCTAGATTTTAACCACATGGGATTTTAACATAACCCGACTTTTTTATTCAAAAGTTCAATTATCGTACTCTTTGAAACCTTGGACTAGAGCTTCAAAATTACATTACTCTACGTATCGAACCACATACATGGACGACACAAAACACAAACAATAATAGCAATTCAACCTTTTAGTCAAAAGCTGAATTACCCACATTTAGCCTAACTCGACTAAAATCCTAATTCTTGAGACTTTGGACAAGGATCTCAAAAATTATATTGTATTTCGAAACAACAAATAACACATATTAACGAATTACAGTAGAGAGCATGGCCAACTTGAACACTACAGTTAAACACTCACAAACGTCATGCTTAGATCTGCCATCTTACCACTGCAATCCGGAGACAACATTTGTTCCTATTTTATTCCTATTCCGTTGCTTTATTTTTATTAATTCGTAGTTATATCAAAGAAAATTTTGTTTTGTTTTAAAACCTACTCCGTAGAGACTCTCTTTAACTTTAATTACTCGAATTTACTACAGGTCATGCTAACCCGATAAGATACATACCTAACTCATGATATTATATTGTTGACTACCCCTATCACTCAAAACTTATGAATGGATATAATGTATTTCCTACAGTTAAATTTTAACAATTTAGTTTCTAATTAGATTTTTAAACTTAAATTAATATTATTTGGTCTTTTAACAAATGTAACATATCTAATTTAACAAACAAAATGTATTTACCAAGATTTCTCGTATTTCAACCAAAAATTCTTCTCTGTTGCTGTATTTTTCTTCTTAGCGTGTTCCAATATGGATTCTTCTTCTATAGTTGAAATCAACCCTAAAGGTCGAAACTGTTACTGCACCAAATCGTATATGTATTCTTCTTCTTCTTCGAAAAATGGTATGAACCCTAAAGGTCGAAATTGTCCCGGCACCAAATGGAATATGTAGCACCATGAAGTCTTTTTGTCTGACGTGGAGAGCGGTGATAACCGGTCCGGTCGCCACATCCTACGTATGACCCATGCATCTTGTTTTTGCTACATACTACCGTTAGCCTTGTGATCGTCTAGGATTTATCTCTGATCGTCTTTTCTTCTCCTTCACGTTGTGTGTTTCTTCTTACTGGTTTCTTAAGACGTTTGTCTTCTTCAGTTATAACAATGCAACAGTTCGTTTTTACCTTTTATGTAGCATAGGTATACATACATATAGATACATTACAATACAGCTATTACCATACTAACTGGCATCTTCTCAACCTAGACACCTCGCGGTGCCTAGGACTCTTAGATGGTAACCCTCTGGAATCTAATCGAAGTCTGATTTAAAGACAAAATATAGCTTCCTTTATAGCCGCAAGGGTATCACGCACCGTCGTGCATGTTCATGACCATGAACCTGTGCAATCGACGTAATGATTGGTTAAATTAAGCCAAATGATGCAATAGGAATATTCCGACCCACATGTATTTTGTTGAAAGATATAACCAGTACGTTACGGATCTATACCCTTTTTTATCTACCAATATGCCAATCAAATGTTAGTTGAAATCAGTACACACCTGCATATATGTGAATATATTTAGAAACATCAAACTATATCTTATCTCCTCATTCCTTGTCTATATTGCTACAGTGGAGAATCGACACCCAGTCGCACAGAACATTAACGAACTATGAAGGGTGTTGGACAAAGGCTGATTGAGAAGTCTAACAATGGATATAAACGCTTGAAAAATATAGTTATGTATGTCTTAAGTAAGTGATTTTGTTCAAAGAAGAGAAATTCTGACTTTTTTACAACTTTCCAATATATCAGCCGTCAACATAGTCGTCACTTCATGCCCTCTCATATTCGACGATTCCACTGAAATTGAGCACACTGACACGGTCCAGATCAAAGATATACTGACTCTTTTAATATCTCTGATCAATGAACGATATGTTGCGCAGATTATGTTTTTGTATGTGCACAACCTTTTTTTATGACATTTTGTCCGAGGCTCCTGTGACTACGTAGCTTCCGCTTTCATTAATGTTTTGCAGACAGAGAAAGAAAAAGAAGATCAACCAGATTTAGAAAATATATCATCGAAGTTTGCTTTATCAGTGATGCAAAAGATTTTGAATAGTGAGTTGAGATTAGATTTCATAAAGCAGGAAGTTATTGTGTTGATCTCCCCACATCCACGCTTTTATACATTGTTTTAGTCGAAAACTGATAGCAAGTAGGATGGAGGGCCGGACAAGAGCAGTTGTCTAGTTCGTCGGGTGGTACGATTTACCGAGATCCCCGTGTACACATTAGCGTGCAGATATACGAAACCTTGGCAGTTGGAATTTGATATAACAGTAGGCCGTAGCGCCGCTGTCCGGCTAACATTGCCGTCCTAGTACACTGTGTGGCGTATGTCTATCCTCATTAGCCCATACACTATGTATAGCGCCATGAGGGAAACTTGCCCAGACAGCGGCTTTAGAGCCTACTCTTATTTCGAATTCAAACTGTCAATATTTCCCTTTGTACACCAAAAGGTGTTGATGGGACCTTGCTTTTTTGTCCCACCCTAAATGCCCTCCGCTCCGCATTTCTGGACAATTGGGAACCACACTGGAGAATCTCGATGAACTACCTCGGCCAACACACAGGATCTGCAGGTTAGCGGTTCAGGTATCCGCCAACACGGGCACGTATAAACCACATGATACAATAAGCATATGTGTCTTATCAATTTCAATATATGATACCCAATCGATATTGTCATATTTTCGGAAGACAAACTGCAACAAATCTGTTTTTATTTCAATTTGAAAACAAATAATTAATAATAATAATAATAATATCTCTATTCAGGTACTTTGTGGCAACCAAGTCCATGATACAAAATGTATACAATATAAGTAGACACACATAGTTAATTAATACAAAATGGAGTAAACTTGTGTTTCTCTATATCATGAAGTTTTTACTATATTTTCTAGTTATTTAGAAAGGAATAAGAACAATCGTGATGAAGCCATAGACGAGATGTCGGTTTATTATGCTTTAGTCAATGAACAGGTAGACCATCAATATTATTATATCCTACATTCACACGTGTACACAACGGTCAATATGGCCACCTAAGAGATATTCAGACACGTAAAGATGATACTTGATTAAACATCCCGGACTTGAATTCCCTCAATATGGCCATCTTAAATTACAGATGTCAAGACGCATGGAGGGGCTACTCAACTTTACGGTTCCGGAATTGAAGCCTCTCAATCTCCCAGTAAGCGACAATTGGGTGAAAGAGAGAGGGGGAGAAATGAGGTTTAATGCCCACTCGATACAAACTAGGTCATTTGGGGACTAACATATGGTTTCAATTTTATTTCAATAATTCGCTTGCGCGTAGGGGTTTTTAGCAGTGGGAGGAATCCGGAGTGCCCGGAGGAAACCCACGAGGTTGAGAAGGCGCCCCTATCTCCATGCCACAAACGGTCACATCAGGAATCGAAACCACAGCCGCAAGCCAGCGGTGACCAGCGTGCTAGAGGTCGAAGCGCGGCACTCTAGATCACTAGGCCATCCCAACCCCCCAATTGGGTGAACAAAATGATTGTGGGCAACAAATGCGTCGACTTCATAAGTAAATATACCAACCAACCATGGAATGACAGTTAAAACATATTCGTTGTGTTAAATTTGCGTCACGGTTTCGACTTTACCCAGCGATCTTGAGTAAAATTGTTACGAGTGGATAATAAGACGGCAATCTGTGGTGTTCTGTGACCTTTTGTTGTAACAAGGGAGATAACTCTATTCTGGTTATCAGGCTGCAGACCACCATCAATAACCCATTAACTCAAGTGACCTTGATTGATCTGTCCATATCGGCGCATACCGGTTGACCAAAGTTCGGCAATATAAGGGGCGAGGGCACTTGATTTAAAAGTTCGGCCGTGGCTGGGCTGAATGCTTTTCACTTAGCTACGATTAACCAGTCTTAATATATATAATTGTTATTTATAGCTTCGATTAAGATATCACAGTGTGTATGATACTAATGGTAGTATTGATATAATGATAAAAGCAACAGGTTTATTTCTACTCGAGGTGAGTCGTTTCATTTACTAATTGAATCTGACCTAAATACATCTAATTATATGTTTTTAATGTAATGCTGACACACATAAAATGAAGTGGGTTTAGCATCCTACTTTTTCGCAACCAACGACTGACCTAATAAAGACGCCATGCAGTTTGCTATTTTGCCTGGGTGGCATTGCGTCCTACTCTTATTTCGAATTCCAACTGTCAAGGGTTCTTTTACGTACACGTCAATGTGTATACAGGACCTTGGTTTTTCGCCCCATCCGAAAGACTACACACCTTTTGGTCTGCACCACTGACAAAGGGAATCACCCATAAAAAACCCATATGAATTTTTTCCCCACAATCGGATCAAAGGTGGGATCGGGGCTCCTAAAATAAAACAGCTATATAAATAATCAACGAAATCATTCGCATTAAAATACAAATATATATTTCGTTTCGTGTTTATTATACTTTCGATGACCTTCACTACATCAAGATCTGACCGGTTGTTGGGACAGGTGACGTCAGTGGTCATACAAGCAGTTTTCGATCCTTTGACGTCAGACATTTGATTAACCAATCATTATTGATGTTACTAGTGGATTACAGCATTGATGTTCCGTACAAAACACGCCTAAAACTTGCCGCATCAGACCGTTTCATTGTCCAATACCCCACACCATTCAGAACACGCCAATGATAACAACTCTTCCAGATCCTAGAGTACTAAAGACAAGTAAAACGAAATTTTGAATTATAAAAACGAAACGAAATAGGATCTGTGTTTTAATCAGATTGCGATGAATTGGTTTGTGTTGTATTTGATGTGAAATGATGTGTTTTGACTTCATTTAATAGGATCGCCTTGATTCAAACTTTACTGCTGGATTATCTAAAGCTAACGATACACAAGTTGAAAGTGGTGATGGACTGTCTGCTTGTGTCGATTGGTTGACGGACATGCCATCCAACATTACACTACCAACTAGCGATCATTACATGTTCTTTACTGGGTAGGTTGTAGCGCTACCGCTTTCACATATCTTTGTTTTGATCTGATGGTCTTGGTGTTGCTGAGGCTCTGCACTGGCTACTGTTGTTTCGTTTGGCCGCCTGTCCAATCTTGTACGTTTTCTTCGGCTCCTCCAGTTTCCTTTCATTGCTAAAAACACCTACGTGCAAGCGAAATATTGAAGTACAATTGAATCATATGTTTGTCCCTAAATGAACATCTTTCTCGTGGGGTTTTCCCGGGTCCTCCTGGTTCTTCCCACTGCTAAAGAACCATACGCGCAAGCTAATTATTAAAATAAAATTAAAACCATATGTTAGTCCCGAAATGACCAAGTTTGTGTCGAGTGGACGTTAAACCTCACCTATCTCTCTCTTGAAAAGTGTAAATGACCAACATGTTTACTTAAAGGGACAATGACACCCTTGCTGGCTTGGCAGCCCCAGAAAATAAATAATAGCCTTATTCTAAGTACTAGATGTTTAAGTGTCCTACCTGTTGTGTAAATTGTCCATTACGACCTATTTTACTTGTCCAGAGGGTTCGAATTTTTTTTAAATTAGGTGTGTTAAGATGAAATTTATATCATCAATTAATTGGAATATTGTAAAATAATACAATTTGTTGACCAGAATGAAGATTGGGACATGTTATTTAGTTACAACAAGAGTGTTGTTGGGGCTTTAACTATATCTCCTTTAACGTATTTTGGGTAATGAATTTAGAATAAATAATTATTTGCTTCTGGGTACTCATTAGCGTCAAAGTAAAAGCTATCGTCGGTGTCCTTGTTCATCACCGTTATCCCAGTCGGTGTAAAAACTAGTGTAGGGCGTTGTAATTTGGAGACATCAGTTTACAAATAATTATTTAGATATACATCTATTATGTTTCAGATATGACTTGGTTCAAGGGAATCAAACATTTTTTGCGGGTAAGTATCTTGAATTATACAATCCATGCTGCTTTGCTATACTTTCTTTATTACAAATCACATTCGTTATTTAACGCCCACTTCCACCGACGATATATCGCTGATATTAACGGGTAAAGCCATCACGTAAAATACTAGCTACCACTGGTAGACTTAGACTAATTTATAAGAAAGGGACATTGAGTTTAACGCCCTTGACAACTGGGTCAAATCGGGAATGATATAAAATGGGGTTTAATGTCCGATGGTTCTGCTCCGATCGAGTAAATGAAGACGGGCATGCGCCACACAGTGTGCTATGAGGGAAAGTTTGCCCGTGCAGTGGCGCTACGGCTTACACGAGACCTCGGCTTTTCGTACTATCCGGACGACTAGACTAGACAGCTGTCCCTTTCAGGCTCTCCATCCTGCAACACCTAAAATGGGATACTACGCGGGTAAATCCCGATGAACTTTCCCTACCAACACCGACAGCGGAGCCGCGACCTCCAGACTGTCTAAATAATGCCGCCTCGCTCAGCGATAGTCCTTGTCGACCACTAGATTACCCAACCCTCGGCTTTGTTGAGATAGATTGCTTCCTCCTATTTCCCTACCAACACCGACAGCGAACCCGCGACCTCCAGACTGTCGAAACAACGCCATCTGGTTCAGTGATATACCTTGTGAGCTAAAACGCAGATGGTCGACCACTAGATCACCCAACTCTCGGCTTTGTTGAGATAGATTGCTTCCTCCTCTATAGACAGATCCTCAACATAAATAAAACGAGTATAATAATATTATTGTAGGTCGAGCTGGATTAAAAGCCATGTGTACACCTAATTCAGTGTCCATCAACGAAAACAGTCGTAATGGTGTAGTCGGTGCTATTATAGCACACGAGTTAGGGCATGGGTAAGTTATATATCTATTGAAGTTGGTAGTTGGGTTAGGACATGGCTTTTTTTATATAGTGATTCGAATTGATAGATGCTGTTATAGCACATGAGCTATTACAGAGGTTCTAATTTTATATTCCGAGTGTTATGCTGAGACATGGATGGGGACATGGGTAAGTATATGTTGTTACAAATGGCGTTGAAATGTATTAGCAATCCCCCGAAATGTATTCAGTTACTTTAGGTTCTCTCAACGCAATGACTGGAATATAATGCAATGAATGATTTATCGTTATAGGATTGGGTCTCGACACGACCGACAGATCGGCTGCAATGATGAAGATGGTTATATCATGTCCACCTCAATCGCCTTATCTAAAAACAACGAGGAAGGTTTACGTTTATGGCAGTTCTCTAATTGTTCAGTCGCCATCTTTAAAGAAGCACTAGACGAGTCAGTAATTATTATATTTACACAGTATTATTATCTAAAGATACATTATGGGAGATTTTCATAAGGGGTTAGCTATTCTTGCTATAACAGTGCAAAAATAGATGATGAAAGACGAATATATTGAAAATTTCAGTCAAATTACTTTATTCTGAACATAGTTATCACCACTGTTATTTTTGACTAGAAATGGTATTGAACTCCATCTTCAACGATGGCCGATCGTTTGATTGACAGCCTTAACCCCATCTGCATAATCTCGATTATCAAGTAATGTTTTCAATGACTGTGATAGGCCTACATTTAGCCTGTTTGGTTTGAGACGGGGCTGCAATTCAACTCGTAGTACATTTATTTTCTACTACCAATTAGAATTAAGACTTTAATTATTTAGATAAGAACAGACAATCGGCAACAGAATTTTAGTGTTTGAAAGGAATGGACCAAGTCAATGATGCAGTATTGTAAATAAATGTACTATAGCCGACTTCTTCCGTTGCCTGCGTGTATTATTCTACTTTAGGTAGGCCTACGTAACTTCTGAAGCAGGCGAACAGTAAAAAGTGATCCGATGGGGCTGCCATTCAGCTGGTTGATGTTAGCTGCGATGTTTTTCAATTTCCATAATTTTACTGTAAACGCAAGTGACAAAAGAACGACAGCGTGTTGACCTAATTACCTCGCTCAAAAGCGGCCTTGCTTCGTACACTCTATCATTAATAGCCTCAATCTACGAGTATGACGTCAACGTAACTGTTAATCTCCTCCCGCGACGCCATTTATAATTAAATCAATCAATAAAATTTTGTTTAAATCCAAGCTCAATCCAAGCCATCCATGGGTCTACAGAGTTGATTTTATGCTTGTTGTTTAAATAAAGATCTAATTTATAATTTCTATATCATCTGAAACCTAAATAAAGACTTGCAGTGATCAGATTTAGCTCTTGCATAATGTATGTTTAACATTTTCCAGATTATCGCACTTATTCATATATTTGTTTAACGTTCTAACCCATGCCGTCCACTGGGGATTATCGGCACTGAGGAGATGGCCACCGTCAAAATAAGTCTGTTACGTTTTTCTTGTAAATCATATATTTTATTTTCCATTTTGAATGCAACCTTGTGTCAACCTGTGTCATTATCTGTGCCATTACAAGCCATGGGGGGAAATCACGGTGGCTAAGTGGATAAGGCGCTGGTTGCTAGCCTGGAGGTCGGGTGTTCGATCCCTGCATTGGCCGAGAAAGTTCATCTCGATTTTCCGGCGTGATTTCCCCTTGTCAGTGATACAGAAGGAGGGCCTGACAAGGACAGCTGCCTAGTCGTTCGGATGAGACGAAAACCGAGGTCCTGTGTATACATTGGAGTGCACGTAAAAGATCCCTTGGCAGTTGGAATTCGATATAAGAGTAGGCCGTAGCGCTGCTGCCCGGGCAAAATTACCCTCACTGTATGGCGTATGCCCGTCTTCCATTAGCCCAGGTTAGGTGCATAAGAGTAGGACGTTAAACCCCATGTCATTTCATTTCATTTCATTTACAAGCCATGGGTTGTACAGCACAGTGGACGCTTACATATTATTATTATGTTTATCATGGAGCTGACTGTGTATATAATGTTGGTTCGTTCGTTCGTTACTGGAGTTTAACGTCCACTTCCACCTGGGGTGATATCGTAGACAAAGCGTTTCCTAAGAAACTAGCCTGTGTCAGCCACAGAATTTAGGGCTGGGATGGCTTGTTGGGTAAGACATGGTGTCTTTGCGGGGCAGTAGCGAGGATAGGTCTTATCCATGGGGGTATATAATGACCATGTTTATCTATCTATAGAGCTGACTGTGTATAGGTTGATCTATTTATAGAGCTGACTGTGTATATAATGATCATGTTGATCTATTTATAGAGCTGACTGTGTATATAATGATCATGTTGATCTATTTATAGAGCTGACTGTGTATATAATGACCATGTTGATCTATTTATAGAGCTGACTGTGTATATAATGATCATGTTGATCTATTTATAGAGCGGACTGTGTATATAATGATGATAGAGAGGATGAGTTAACTACCATATATAAAGGTGGCGAGTATTATAATACTACGCAACAATGTCAACTAGCTTTTGGACAGAATTATTCATATTGTGATTTTTATGGCGCGGTTAGTATTTTTGAGAATGTGTTCATGCGTGTGGGGAGACGGGGGAGGGGGGCTAATTATGTTATCTGCCACAGTCAGGGTGCGGGGTGCATTTAATGCCCTATTTTTGACACTGCCTGTATGTGTTGGGTGTGTGAGTATGTGTGTGGTTTTGAGGGCTAATGGTGTCATTTGTGGTGGTGGTGGGGGGGAGGGTATTGTCCTCCAATTTTTGCACAACATAGAATGATTCATTTAATATATTATCATGGAGTCCTCTAAATTAGCCTGATCAAGGTTCCGTTATGAAATCGTGCGCAACGTCTCCACAAATTAATATTGATAAATATTATGAGACAAATATGCATCCAATTTTTTTTGTATTTTTCCTTACTATGGCATGATGTAAAATACCAGAATCTAGCAGTTCCAGCAGTGCTGAATTAACTCACATTTCCAATATAGACATTACCTTTGCCAGGCCAAACGATAAGCGGAATCCTGACAGAAAATATTTTAGGAAATTTCTCACCCGATTCAGAAACGTGTACATCCCCCCGCTTAGCGAGCTACCGCCTTACGAAATCACGTCTTTATCTGATCCTAAAAATGTTTAAATTTACATTTGTTAATATGGGCATTTTGTTTGTTGTTTTGTTTTAAAATTTGCATGTGTATTGTATGATATATATCATGTTTTTGTTTACGTTGTTTTCCTTCTAGATCGCTACTTCTAAAAGTAATGAAATGGGGTTTAACGTTCACTCGACACAAACTAGGTCATTCCGGGACTACCACACGGCTCTTTTTTATTTCAGTAACTCACTTGCGCATAGGGGTCTTTAGCGGTGGGAGATATCTACAAGGTTGGACAGGCGACCCTACTCCTTGTCACGTTCAACCGAGGAATCGATTCCACACCAGTTGACTCAATGACACGTGTTTAAAGGAATAGTTTGTTGTGGCTTGGTCCACATATTTAGATCTCGGTCAGTGACCAAATAGCTGTTGAACATTCCTGTGAAACAGTAGCCTTGGTTATCAAGGAAATGTCGCTGATTAATGACTAACCTATTAACTGAAATAGATAGGATCCCATTAACTTAATTAGAGTGATTAAGATTAATGGATGTTGATTGCATTGGAATGTCTCTGTTCCCTTTTATAAGAGCCGAGATTGTATCATAAGATGAGTGAGTACCAGACTGCTACCAAGGTTCCCACCTGCAGACAACTTAAACTTCGGTGTACGTTTGTTGTGTTACTTTGTATACAATAAAAGGCTGTATCTCTAAGTATCAGAAGAACCTGTTGTTGTTGTTTAAGCCCCTGTGTTACAGTTGTTGCAATGTCTTATCTTAATTAATCTCGTCTGTTCGATTGTATGAGTTGTTTTACTCCTGAATGTGCTGTTTGCATGTAGATAAAAAAAGTTGTATTATTATTATGGATATCAGTAAATGATTATGTTTGTTTCATTGAATGATAACTAGCGTTAAATTATCACGTCTACCTTATACCCAACAATATCTAAACTAATCTACCATGCCTCATATTAATTCATTTCCTTTCATTAATTTCAGAGACCATTTGCCGAGTGTAATATCATGTATTGTTCTGATGTTCCGGGGGGGACTTGCTATTCGACATTACCCCAAGAACATACACGGTGTGGCAACGAATCGGTAAGTACTTAATGTGGTTTAATGTTCGAGAGCGAGACATCAAGTAATACAGCACGAGTGTTGTTTCAATATCTTAAGCTAGGATAAATAATGTACGATTGCCAAAACCAATTGATGCAGTTACATCTGTATTTTAACTAGTTCGAAATATTAAAACATAGCGTATATAATACCCTATAAAACATATACAGCACATCTCAGGGAGTATCACTCAACATATGTAAAGCACACCGCACGGAGTATCAGTCAAATCACGTATTCAAACCCTACCATGATATTCTTTGCATTTTGTAATTCTACCAGACCTCAAATAAGATACGTTATGTAGCCTACCCGAACAAGTGTATGTTACACATCGTATAACCCAGAAACTGGTCTCAAACTTTAGTCTAAAGATTGAATTTATTAGCAAATTCTTAAACAAGAACTGAGCCGAGTCGTTTAACATGGGAACTGGTGGTAGGTAGGCCTATTACACAATGGACCACCACTCTTTGGAGTATATGACTGGCAATATATATTTTATTAGAATAATAAAAAAGTGTAATATATAAACTATAATTTGTATTAATTATTACAGTGGTGTCATAAAGGTGCATGTATACCCAGTAAGACATATATTTTTATTTTTATTTTTATCAATTTTATGATTTATCTTCTTGTTTTTTGAACAAGGATTCGACAAAATAATCGTATAGTACTTAGTTAATACTAAAGCTTTCAATTTCTTGAGGTTTAGGATTTTGTTTTTAAAAGTAGGTTTTGTTTTGTTTTTGATTTGTACTAATAGTAAGTGCGGGAGGGGGGGGGGGCACCACGCATAATTTACACAAAAATAAATCTACGGACAAGACACAATACGCAGAAATAACAATTCAAACTGAGGGAATGGGAAGTCCCGGGCCTGTACATCTTCAATAGAAGGCTTGATCTCGCCTTAACTACGTACATCTTTTATCAAGCCCTTCACGCAATACCCTGCATATTTCGCCTCTAAGGTCAATTTGTGTAACAAGCTCAGCTTGGGAACCTATCAGATTCATCGGTCGTCGTGAATACCAAGACTACGCTTCTAGCTAAAATGTTTACATGTGACAATCGAGTTGCAAAGTTCAAAGATCGATCAATGTCAACGTTATTGGTTTTCCGTGAGTTTCTCAATTAAAAAAAAAACAACTTTCAACGGCTGTATACTTGTTTGTTTACAGTGTATTATGTGCCACGACCTGGTATTTGACAATGCTAATTAGCCACGTGTCTACACAACGGTCGCAAAAGTTCGGGAATTGCTAAGTATTGAAGCAACGGTTAGATGTTGTGAAACTTGCGGAGGTTGCTTGAAGAACATGGGGTCTATAGTGACACAGACTTCACTATAGTACGCCAGAACATGAACACATAACTAACAGTATTTCCGGTTCGAGGTCGCGGAGAGTTATCGTATCTAGTATCCAAAATATAAATTATTAGTAAAAGAACTCTGTGGCCCCGTCCCATTGACAATGTTCTCTGAGTAGGAAATAGACAATGATTCCAACACATTCTTCTATCCAATGTAATATCACCGAATAACCATCTGCAGTAGCCATATTATCCAGTCAGCTGAACGTTTAGCACAATAATACATGTAGTTAACAGTTAAAATACTTGCCTCTTGTTTGTTCATCAGAGGAAGTATTGATTAATGAAGCCGCGGTGGCTCATCGAGTAAGACGTTAACTCGCTAAACTAGATGTCCCGTGTTCTAGCCCAGTTAAACAGCATCGGGTTTCTCCTTTGTCAGTGGTAGATGACCGAGGTCCGGGCAAGTGACAACGTATAGTTGTTCACATGTGACGAACAACTATGTTCCGTGTACACATTGGCGTGTACGTTAAAGACCACGTGGAATTCGCTAAAAAAATAGGCCGTAGAGCCCATGTCGGAGCAAACGTCACTGCTAACCGCATTATTGAAATAACATTATTTGAACCATGTTAGTCCCGAAATCACCTAGTTTGTGATTGGTGGACGTTAAACACAATTTCTCTTTTACGGGGTAAACGTGGTGAGTGTGACACAAATAAGCCATGATTGCCAACTCTTTTTGTAGATGACATTCCACTTGGAGAAACAAAGTTTTAACTAAACATTTATCTAATAAACACAAAAACATATTATGGAACACAATTACTATTTTAATTAAAGCGACGTTTCGTTGAGGATTCTCTCAACGTTTTCAAGCGCTTGAAAACGTTGAGAGAATCCTCAACGAAACGTCGCTTTAATTAAAATAGTAATTGTGTTCCATAATATGTTTTTGTGTTTATTACGTATGTCAATTGCTAAATGCCACTCAAAGAAGATAAACATTTATCTTTGGTGATACTTACTGAAAACAATGTTTGCCAATCTATGCATTTCCCGTTATGTAGTACGCAAGTAAGAGGTTAACAGTCTGTAAAATTGTTTGCTTTATTGTGAGCTTATTATGATATTTTAGACAATAGTTTAATAGCTTCTTTGGTAGATATTTAAGTGAATATATTAACACAAAGTACAATTTTATTGATGTACACACAATTACTGAGTATAATATACTATTCAAAAAAAGTAGGGGATATTTGATTTTTAAGTGTTATTAAAGTCACCTAATGAAACTGACGAAGAAACAAATGACAAAATGAAATGAAGTTCACATTCATCGATTTATTCCAAATGATCGTTAGACTAAGTAAGGCACAGACTGACCATTATAAGTTACCTCAGCATCACAACAAAGTCAGTAACGGGTAAATCCTCCTCTGTTTGCCAAACAAGCATTGATCCGACGTGGCATACTCCTAATGAGACGTCTAAGGTCATTTTGGTCAAGATTGTCCCATTCCTGTTGCAACGCAGCAGCAAGTTCTTGGACATTGGCAGGACGTTGTTGACGTTGACGTAACCTCTGTCCAAGCATGTGCGAACGGCACAACATGGACTGCCAAGATGTTGTCCCGGTAGTACTGGCCTGTAACACGCCCTGCAACAACACAACAACATGTAAAGCCGTTCTTCCAGCAACAGTGATGCCTCCCCAAACCATAACAGAACCACCCCAAAATCGATCATGTCTGATGACGTTAACGTCTTGGAAGCGCTCGTTTCGACGACGCCACACCCTCCTACGTCTGTCCAAAAAATCAACAGTGAACCTTGACTCATCTGAAAACATCACATTGCTCCAGCGTCGATTATCCCAGTGTTGACGATCCCTATACCAACGACGTCTTGCCTTTATGTGATGATCTCTCAAACAAGGGATCACGCGAGGACGTCGGGCGCGAAGGTGACCCCTATGCAGTCGATTCCGAATCGTCTGGCCACTCACTCTCACACCAGTGTCTGTTTGAAGACGAGCGCTGATCTGATTGCTGTGATGACACGATTTCTCAAGGCCAAGGTACGGATAAATCGATCCTGGGCTTGAGTTGTCGATCTTGGTCGACCTGAGCGTGGTCTGTCCTGTACAGATTGTGTATCACGGTATCTGGACCATAGCCTGCTTATGACAGACTGAGAAACATTCATCGCCCGCGCCACAACCGCCTGTGTTGTGCCGATCTGTAGCATGCCAAGGGCACGTAACCTTTCATTTTGGGTAAGCCGACGCATATCAAAATTTGTTTTCTGGTCACTAAAACAATTAAACTGATGTTTCCACCCTGGAATTCAATGCCACAATGACTGTAACATTCAAAGTCAGAGTCGTGCATATCTTGGGTTGGACCCCCATGATGATCCCAAGCATCACCTGCATTCCATGCGGTAGCTATGGGTGCGTTTGGGCGTCACATGTAACTGGAAATGTTCCTTCTGTTAGGTTCTATAGTGACTTGTTTCGTAGTCATTTGCATATTTTAGTATTATGCCCCCAAAATCAAATATCCCCTACTTTTTTTGAATAGTATACTATGCGACATTTCGACGAGAATACTCTCATCCTTACTAAAGTCAATTTTGAATAATGACCAATATCGCCAGATTGAACTGTGTTTAGAGAGAAACTGAACAGATAACATAACAATGTTCTTCTTTTCATATCTTAAAGCGATTTACTAATGATGAAACCAAGAACTGGAAGGCGTTTATATCGTCTATTCACTGAATACCTTCATTCCGTGTATCAATACATTTAATCCTGATGATATATTGTGTTACAACAAAACGCGTTTTCTGATCCCATGACCAAATAATTATAGTAGCTTTCAAACGGGTCACGAAAAACTTCTTATTGAACTGACGGACGCCCATTAGAATGTATGTTTTGTCAGCCAACAATCGGGTGCAATGAAAGATACGCCTACATTTGTCAATATATGGACTGAAAACAGTAGAATCCAATAGGGCAATCCACTCATTATCTCAATATTTAACGTCGATTTAGAAAAAAAAATTGTTCATATTAAAAACTTAACCCTTAAGCCGCTGAATTGTTGACGTCATATATGACGTCGTCAACTAAATTGTTTTCGGTATTCATGCATGAAGTTGGGTGCTTCTACTAAAACTGGTATAACTGCCAGAATCTGCAAATTAGCGAAAAAAATATAAACAATGCAACAAGAATGACAGCAGACTGCGCTTCTTTCGTTTCGTGAAACGCCACCTATTGAACATGGGGGTTAACTCTATTAAAACACCCGGAAATAAATACAATCGCTAATCCCGGAATATTCCGGGTGCCGCATACGGAGGGCTCGTGCCGATCCCGGAATATTCCGGGAACCGCAGGACAAGGGTTAAGACTCTATCGCGTCTACACGAAACAGCAATAATAAATATTTTTATAGATTTAATTCTTAAAGGTATATATTATGTCAATAACATGAGTTAAACAGCATATTATACATAGTCCCATGATATCCCTAAAATTTCAAACTGAGTCAACCCCGCCCCCTGTCTTATCAACGCATAAAATCCAAAGAAATCAAAAAAGATCTATGGACAAAAATCCCGTTATCTACAAACTGTCGTGTTGGTATCAGATGATTGGTACCAGCATCTATTTCAGAACAATATTTTAATATTTTTGTATATCTTTTAGAATCCAATGTACCACCGTTCATATCGAACCTACCAGCATCCTTAGATCTAACTGGTGGAGCTAGTGGTGATATTTATACAGTTCAAGCACAAGATGATGATGGTGATGAAATACTGTATAAAATCTACTGGTCACCACCAGATGCCGAACGGTATTTCCGGTTTGATAATGTCTGTAAGTGTGTACATTATTTAATTCAAAATAAGTTTCTTTATCATGTATTTACCACATGATATGAAATGGGGTTTAACATTCTATTTTTCTTCTTTAACTGCGCTAATGAATTAGACCACATAGTGTGCTTTTTTCGACTCTAAATACACTGTTTTCGTCTTTTCCGAATTTTTAGACATTTTTATTACATGTTGTCTGGCCTGTGCATTTGACAAGTTTACCTGTGTAAACCGAAACTAGAAGTTAGAAAATGTAATGATTATAAACTGATTACTGATATTTATGCTAAATATAATAACAAAATCAGTTTTATGGAACGGGCTATAATCAAAAGATTCCAGTAGTACAATTACAATTACACAGAAAACATACTGTTGCCGTTGTTGTTCGCCACACAAAAAGAGGTCATTCGGAATTGTAATTATATCGTGCTTTGGGCACGCACCTTGTGGATACTATGCACCTGTATATATCATTATACTTTTTTTACAGCTGGAGTTGTATCAGCAATAGATTGTCTACCGGAAGCGGAAGTCCCCAATGATACACTCTCCACAACCTACATACAATTGGCCGTGGCAGTAACAGATACGTATTACACGTCATATCCGAAAGTTCTAGCGTGGAACGTGTCGGAGGATTTTAAGGTTACTGTATGTACAGAAGAAACTGATGTAAGTTCAGTATTCATAAACCAACAAAGGGTAGATTTTGTTAAACGTTGGCTGGATAAAATATTTGCTTGAAGCACAATGAGTTCATTTATTACAACAAATAATATGTTGAATATCGCGACATTTTGTTCCATTATTACAACTATATTTACAGCATTGAGAAGGGGCGGGAGGTATGCAAGTGATAATGTTGATACGATACATAGCTTGGTGGGTGTGTGGGGTGAATTAATCTCTATTGAATCATATACAACCTGGGGCTGTAGAGGTTGATACCATTTATAGATAAAGCCGTAGCGATTCATACTATATATAGATAAAGCTATAGAGGTTGATACCATGTATAGCTGTGAAGAGGTTGATACCGTATATAGATAAAGCTATAGAGGTTGATACCATATATAGCTGTAGAGGTTTTATTGTCTATATTGATGCATATATAACAAGGGTCGTAGAGGTATATTCGTCATTTTTATTTTAGCTTCTCTGGTTGGTACCCTATATAGTTGGTGCTCTAGTGTTCTTAATATTGCTAATTCTACTGATTGGCTGCTGTCTATATTGGAGAAAAAGACGACGGAAGAAGCGAGCTATCTTACAATCGACAAAAGGAGCGGGTGGAACAGCTAGTTCAAATTATTACTACAAGGACGAAACGTAAGTCTACTGGTATTTTTATATTCCAAGATCAAAATAAATCTAAAATGGCATTATATACACCATTATACGACATTATACGTCGGTCGAAAATGAAACGTTAATGTGAGATTTAAAAGCGAACGCACTGTACAAATACACTACTAAAAGCCAGCAGACAAAAAGAAAACATTTTTCGATTTGACTTACCTTGTATCGGCGAAGAATAAATTGGATTGAATGCACATTTTGAGATCTTCGTGTAAACTTTGTTATTCCATCGCCGTGTATACAAGTTGTAGGATTATTGGTGTCCGTATAAATATGTTTATCAAAATCAATTGAGTAAAGTTTAAAAAAATAAAATAATATAACAGGTGGCTATAGTTTACGACATCAACTCAAAGGGATTAGAGATTAAGCGTTAAAGTGATATGTAAAGGAATGGTTTTATTTCCTTTAAGTACATGTACATGTCTAGAACATCGAGGATTGTATTGGTATTGAATGACATGGAGGATCGTCGACAGCGGCCAGCCAACCCTCAGTCTTAACATAGGAATACCAATTTATTAAATATGTTTTAATTTTGATAATTCAAACAGACACCAAACAAAGATTAAAGTCAAAGTAATTTAAATTACAAATTTAACCCAAATATTAACTGAAAATAAAAAAAAAACGAGAAATATATATGGTAATCTATGTAAAAGAAAAGATGATTTCAATAAGGGAAATTGATGTCATTAAAGAAAGGAAAATCAAATTAAATGATACATTAAATGGTTTGTGGCCCGAAATTGTCAAGTGGGTGAGGGCTGTCGTTTAATGGACGAGGACAAATTTAATAACACATCATGCAAACCCTTAATAAGGCATCGTGACTCGGTGAGTAAGACGTTTCGTTTGAGTCGCTAACCTGGAGGTCGCTTTATTGACCGAGAAAGTTCATCGGAATTTTCCAGCGTGCCCCCTCCATTATCAATGGTGCGGAACCAAGGGCTTGGCTGGTCACAACGAACAGTCGTGCTGATGGAACTAACCATCGAGAAACTGACACTATAAACCTCAGAATGCCTCGTTCGGCATTTCTGTCCAAATGAGGTAAAAAAAAATGCCTCCTCGTCTGCAGTTCCAAAACGAGGTGGTTTTTAAAATTGCCCTGTTTTTGGAACGAGGTATTTTGTTCAGAACGAGGCTTGGTAGTCAAGCTAGTTATTAGCGGTATTTGCTTATCCGGATACGTAACCCTTTTAAGGGTGCAATTCAATATTTTTCATTGGGTGACCTGATAATCTATTGCCGTTCCTTTAGCGATCTATACAGTGATTGACCCACGTGCTGTACCTGATAACGAAAGGTACATTCACCCACACCTTTCCCGATAAAGATTGACGGGTTTAAATTATTTGAAAATGTATCACGTATATTAAGTTAGTTGCTTGGATCGTGCACGTAAAGGAACCCATGGAAGTTAGAATTTGATGTAAGCATAGGCTGTAAAGCCGCTGTCCGGACAAAATATCCCCGATTGGCATCTGACATCCACCATACAGAGAGAAAGGGGAAGCTGTTGACATGGTCTAACCCTGTTCGTGGTGCTTTTACTTTTCTGTGGCTGATTTCAACATATTATTATTTCGTCCAAATTCACAAAACCTTCTCAGACTTTATTTTAAAAATTGACTCAGAATTGTAGGCCTTATTTTAACTAAAATATAACCATTTATAAAACTTATATATCAATATCAATAACTTATTTCAATATGGAAAGTTCCAGTTTCGAACCCGGTCGTTGCCGAAACAATTCAATTCAGTTTCCTTGTACAATGTAGCGTGCATAAAATGACCTACTGCTAGTTTGTTTTGAAAGGACAACATCACACTACAAGGCGTATGTCCCTCTAAGGGGTGGGGGGTAGTCGAATGGTTAGCGAGTGAGCATTGTATCATAAGGTCTGTCATTGCCAATGACTAAAATATCCTGTTGTCTGACGAACGGATCGCTAACCGTCGTCCCTATCTTTGGATGTCCGTCTCTTGGTAAAGAAAAGCAGGATATTAAACCGATTTCTATTTCTATATTTCAGCGTTAAAGAAACGATTTATACTTCTGGTACAGCGGGAATTTACTCTTCGTATGTTCATCATTCATCAGCTCTGCCAGATGATTATGCCTACAGTAATAACAACAAAAGAAGCTATGCTAATGCTCCTAATGGGGTATTGATGAACGCAGGACAACTGAACGGGTATGGCCGGCCAGCAAAACGTGGTTATGGACATACAGTTAACAGACCTGGTCGATCACCTCTGCATACTAAAACAGTAGCTTCTTCCTCTATGGACCAGACGTCCACTTTCGACCAAGGTCCCATGGTCCCATCCCCAACAATTCGCGGTTTATCTCGCCCTACTAAATCGGTTCGTGTTCAGAACATTCTTTCTGGAAATACCCCCGCTAAACACCTTTCGCCTGGCAAGGCAGAGGGTAGAATAAACCATGGATTCAACAATGATTATCTCCAGTCTGGTGATAAATTAGATGTTACAAGTCCAGAATCAAGAGGCGAATATGTAGGAGGGAAATCACCAACACCCCTGGACGCCCGAATTCAAAATTTGTATTCATCTAACGCCCGTTCCGATTTACAATCTAAACTCCGAAGCAACTCTCCTGGTATTGCTAGACGAGGCTTAGACTCTTCACGATCGCCATCAAATTCACCAATTTCACCACGACGTAACCAAGTCTCTGGCAATCCACAGACTCTTAATTCGCCTTCTTTGTTGAGACGACACATTGCAGTAGGTGACCGACCGGCATCGCCCTCTTTATCTGGACAGGACTTTGGTGATACGAATCATGACGAAACTTACAGACCTTTCCTGAACCCATCGACACTATCTCGACTCGATTCACCCTCAGTTACCAGACGCAATCTTCAAACACCACCGTCTGGACATAACCTAGAAAATGACGAAACAAACAACTACAATAATTTTTTGCGTCCACCGTCAGCATCCAGACCACGACGAGTGTCCGTAATAGGGCCAGATATGGACATGCAATCGCTTCGTGACTCCCAATCTGGGACGGATACTGATCCTGAGGAAGATTTCAGGGACTCGTCGACTCCACATCAAGATGATACACCACTTGCAAATACAGGCGAAAACGTCGAAAATCCTGGAAGCAGCGAACTGACCAGAAATAACGTCGCTCATAATAAGCCCTATTTTAGTCACGGTCCATTCAAGACGCCTTTATCCACTCGACCCCAGGTGCCCTCAAAACCACAGGTCCGCACACAGCCACAGTCGTCCACTCGAGAAGATGCCACCTCAAATCCTAACAAACCACCAAAATATATCGGGACACCAGTACCAGGATTCACGATGCGTACAGCGTCACCCCGGGTACAACACCTTCTTGAATCCAACGACAAGCGACGAAAAGGGAAATAAACGCTTATGATGTTTTTGATTGTTGTGCTACATTTTAATTGTGATTTTAATTTTTTTTATTTTGAGTTCAGCCTGAATCATTACAGGCTTGGGGCTGTACGGGACAGTCGACATTTACCCTCGGATTTATTAACTTGATTTGATGTTGATTGTTTTTTGCTTGTAATGTCTGCGTGGCTTATAATTTGTCCGCAGGTTTGCGTGTAGTGTGGTCAAGCTGCACCTACCATTAGAAACATAAGCTTACTTTGTCATCAGGACATTTTGCTGGCTTTAGAAGTGATTCTTATTAGATGCATTTTTAAAGACCTTTTAAGCAGTTTTATTTATGACGTGTATTTGATTCGTTATGTTATTATTCATAAGAACACTTCATTTGTAATAGCAATCCCCACGGCGCCCTTCTCCGGTCTGATATACGGTGCCCCCTGATATAGTGGCTATCGTCAACCTGTGGCTGCGAATACATTCAATTTGGTTATAATAATAAATCTTTCACATTTATCTTTAAAAGGGTGAACATCGTTTACACTTTTAATATAAGTCAGATATATTTACACTTTTAATATAAGTCAGATACATTAACACTTTTAATATAAGTCAAATATGTTTACACTTTTAATATCGCATTGTTTTGTTAGGCAAAAAGGAATCGCTGTGGCTCAGTAAATAATACTATGTCTCGATGAAAATCAGCAACAGGACCAGGAGTCAAGGAGACGACCTATAGCCTATCATTTCATATCTTTTAGTTGTGCCATGTTTCTTTGTATATTATTGCATATAAGATATTTATCGGAAATTTGTGTATAGTGCGCCTACAATTATTTATAGAATTTAAGGTATTTGTGTACCACTGCTTTAGTAGCTAAGATTAGTTTTTGAACAATCTGATTAAAACACAGATCCAATTTCGTTTCGTTTTTTATAGTTCAAAATTTCATTTTTACTTGTCTTTACTACTCTTGGATCTGGAGGACTTGTTATTTAATCCGTGTTCTGGCTGAAATGAGGGGTCAGCCAATCAAATGATCTGTCGAATCGACCGTTTGACCTTTTCATGCGTGGAACTGTGGGTAGGTATTACCAGCCAACGACGTCTATACTATAAACACCAGCGGATAGAAATCATAACAAAACAAACGTAGATTTTGAAAAGCATGGCGGTCGCTGATTGGTTAATCGACTGACTGACGTTATCGGGTCAAATGTCCCGTGCTTGATACCTGACGTCATAGAACGTGAGCTTCCACTATAACTAGTTAGATCTACATGAGTGTAGGCCATCGAAAGTATAAAAAAACGAAACGAAATATAGATCTATATTTTAATTAGATTGGTTTTTGAATAGACTATATCAAGTGTTTGAGAACCACTCGTCCTGTGTCTAAGGCTAGTTTTTGAATGGACTATGGTGGAGGAAGAATATATAGCTACGAGGCTGTTCACTGTGATTGATACGACGGATTGTTACGTGTTAAATAGTATCACCTGCTAATTGACCAGCCGTAGTATAATGTTACATTCTGTAACTGCTTTGTTTCATGCCTGTGTCCATTTTGTTTTATATGATTAAAGAAATTTTAAGATATACATTTTTTTATTCTCTTAGCATTAAAATTTTATGTAAATAACGATTTATAAAACCAACGTATATGTAAAATTTGAGTGTCACTGTCCCAAGGCTAAGACTCGACACTGACACCAGAAGGAGCAGACCCTGACCATTGACTACAGAAGTCTATCTGTCCGTGCACATTTCTGTTGCCAAAGAATAGTGAACGAATAGTAAATGCCCCTACCATAGACTGTTTTAAGGAAAGACTAGATCACACTTGTTACGACCCCAGATACGACACGCCGTATGGAACATTCTCCGAATACGCTAAATTTGAATAAAAGAAAACGCCTGCCAACTAAGAAAATACAGCGACCATGCCACCAATTTACTGCTAGGAATTTTTGTGAACTCGAAAGTATAGCACACAAGCTTTTACTGAACTGCCATAAATCTAAGAATAGTCTTGGATCTTAGCATGCTCTAGACCTATAGAAAAACAATCCGAGCTTTGCTTAGTGTCTCATTTGTGAACTCGAAGAATCGCCTTTCAAGAATCACAAAGACCAGCTAAAAGGTTCTATCGACCTACTTAGAGCTGACAAGTTATGGTTATCTTTATTTCCTCTTCCACCATCGGAGGAATTACACAGGAACGCCCTTTGAATATTTCTGGTATGCACTTAGATAATTTGCCGTCCCCAAAGAAATGCCGTCCTGGACATAATGTGAAGGTCCCAAACAATGTGTATAAGACAGAGAACATAAACCAGATAATTTGCGGACTAACACATATGGTTTAATTTTATTTCAATAATTCGCTTGCAGTGGGAGGAAATCGGAGGACCAGGACAAAACCAAGGAAGTTGGCCAGACGACCACACCCCTTTCACATACCACTGTGGATTCGAAACAGTCAGACGACTCAATGAAAGACCTTATAATAAATCACGCACGTGTTAACTATTCGGCCATTCAACTCTCCACAATCTGAATGAATATGACATTTCTCCAACAAAATAAAACTCATACTCCCAAACACATAACCATCAATATTCTGATTAGTAAAATCGTATACGTGTTCAATCAGTCAGGTGTTCAATAAGTGAATATAATATGTGTTTTAGAAATGAAATGGGGGTTTAACGTCCTACTCTTTTGTTCCTAAACTAGACCAATGAAGACGGGACGAGTTTTACATAATCTGACAAATATATGCATCACATGAGTGCACAATAACAAATACCGGGATAAAGAATACAATATAAACGTATTTACATCAACCACTACTTATACAAATAATATTAACATTTTGAATGATAATTATTAAGAGATTGACCGTTATTAACGTCTGATGGAATTCTTACAATGGATACAATACAAAATCTTATAAAAACATTAACCGTTTCCTGTAGCTTGAAGACAAATGCTTTATAAATAAAAACAATTCGTTCTTTTATTCGTGTTAGAGATTCGCATTAGTCGATAAATCATTTCAAACAAATATGAGAGGAGATAGTCGACAGTCTAAAGTTGGTGTATCTTTTATTCTTGTTTTCAGTTGCGTTTAAAGTAGCCAAGTCTCTAGCTCGGTATCATTCAAAATTTTCTACATTGAAAACACAAATTACTTTTCTATTTAAATCAATATTGGTGATGTTGTGATCTTACTGGGGAAAGGTGGGCTTCAAATATCCAATATTTAAGACCTTTGTAACAAGGGACCCGAAGAACGAGACTAGACATATTCCATGTCAACCGGTGACATCAAATTCTTATCTGGCGAGCGCACAATAAATATTATCGGTGTAGACTGGAATAACCAAATTACCATTCGATTGATACTTCTGGGGTATTTCGCCGAAAGTAACCGATTAGAAATTATTGTAAAAACATAAATGATTGAACCCAAATCAATTTAAGAACAAAACCCTTTTTTTTAAAAAAAAATATTGTCCCTCAAGCTTGTCAGTGAGATCTTACTTCAACATGTGAGGGAGAGTTTCGGCAAAGTGAATTTGTTTGGCATTCTATTATGATTTGGGGGGTTGGGGTGGCCTAGTGGTCTAGAGTGCCGCGCTTCGACCTCTAGCTGGCCGGTCACCTCTGGCTTGCGGCTGTGGTTGCGAGCCCTGGTGTGAGCGTATGTGGCAATATAGGGGCGCCTTCTCAACCTCGTGGGTTTCCTCCGGGCACTCCGGTTTCCTCCCACTGCTAAAGACCCCTACGCACAAGCGAATTATTGAAATACAATGAAACCGTATGTTAGTCCTGAAATGACCTAGTTTGTGTCGAATGGACGTTAAACCCATCTCTCTCTCTCTCTCTCTCTCTCTCTTATAATTCTGTATTTATTAGTAAAATAGCGAATGTCTAAGACTATAAATTGTATGGACCCAATCTGATCCAATTACAGATCTTTATTTCATTTCGTTTTTGTATACTTCCGATAGCCTACACTACATGAAGATCTGAACGGTTGTAGTGAAAGGTCACGTCAGGGTTAATACGAGCGGGTTTTGACCCCACGAAATCAGACATTCGATTAACCAATCAGCATTAATGCTTCTGGTGGGTTACTTGCAGTTCCGTGCATCTCGTGCCAAAGACTCGCCGTAACAAACCTTTTTATTGGCTAATCCCTCACATTAACCAGAACGTGGGTTATATAACAACTTTTCCAGATCCTAATGTAGTAAAGGCAATAAAAACACGATTCTTAACTAAAAAAAAACGAAACGGAATAGCAGACTGAGTTGGAGCACTCGATAGAACGATTTATTGAAAGGTGAATCTGGCACAAGGGATATTTTACATGCACACCAACATGTACCTGGCTACTCGGATTTTCGTCCAATCCAGGCCTAATGAAGACAGACATGCGCATGAAGGGAACTTTCGTATCAGATATCACCCAGAAATATTTGTAAACATAAATAATTGGTTTGCTTTTGTAATGAAACAACTCTTAGAACAACATCTATTTTAGACTTGAGAAATTTAATCTCATAAACTTCTATTAAAGATAACTAATTAAAATTCATCATTCAATTCAAGTGTACTTAATGATACTTGATGACGATACGAAGTTATTTATCGAAATAGTTTACTGTTTAATTGAAAATTATTTCAAGAAATAATTTTCCATGTACAGCGGACTTCTCAGTTTATCGATCAAGATGGGATTGGTAGATTATCGCAAACAATAATATTATATTCCTTTACTTACATACCTTACTATTGTCACACGGTAGAGCGACGAGCAGTGAATGTCTGGTTGTTAGAGATAGCAAGACGACAGGACGGTGAATGTTTGGTAGATAGCAAGACGATAGATTCAACAGAGCCAGTAATTAACAGACAATATGTAAGTAATTTGTTCTATGTCAGGCTGCGGTTGGTAGAATTCGGATTTTATTTGAATTCGAAAAAATGAAATATGGATGAATCTTCTATTCTTCTGCTATTTGAAGTTTAAGAGTCCGCAAACATGATACGAGTTGTCAGTCGCTTTCCAGGTTGCCAAGCGCTATTATACAATCATTGCAATCATTCTATACTTAAAGGCGCTCAATTGCTCATATTTAGGACCTAGACATTGACCCAAATGGGTTGCAACACATGTAATATACTATTCAAAAAAAGTAGGGGATATTTGATTTTGGGGGCATAATACTAAAATATGCAAATGACTACGAAAAAAGTCACTATAGAACCTAACAGAAGAAACATTTCCAGTTACATGTGACGCCCAAACGCACCAATAGCTACCGCATGGAATGCAGGTGATGCTTGGGATCATCATGGGGGTCCAACCCAAGATTTGCACGACTCTGACTTTGAATGTTACAGTCATTGTGACATTGAATTCCAGGGTGGAAACATCAGTTTTATTGTTTTAGTGACCAGAAAACAAATTTTGATATGCGTCGGCTTACCCAAAATGAAAGGTTACGTGCCCTTGGCATGCTACAGATCGGCACAACACAGGCGGTTGTGGCGCGGACGTTGAATGTTTCTCAGTCTGTCATAAGCAGGCTATGGTCCAGATACCGTGATACACAATCTGTACAGGACAGACCACGCTCAGGTCGACCAAGGGCGACAACTCAAGCCCAGGATCGATTTATCCGTACCCTGGCCTTGAGAAATCGTGTCATCACAGCAAATCAGATCAGCGCTCGTCTTCAAACAGACACTGGTGTGAGAGTGAGTGGCCAGACGATTCGGAATCGACTGCATAGGGGTCACCTTCGCGTCCGACGTCCTCGCGTGATCCCATGTTTGAGGCAAGACGTCGTTGGTGTAGGGATCGTCAACACTGGGATAATCGACGCTGGAGCAATGTGATGTTTTCAGATGAGTCAAGGTTCACTGTTGATTTTTGGACAGACGTAGGAGGGGGTGGCGTCGTCGAAACGAGCGCTTCCAAGACGTTAACGTCATCAGACATGATCGATTTGGGGGTGGTTCTGTTATGGTATGGGGAGGCATCACTGTTGCTGGAAGAACTACTTTACATGTTGTTGCAGGGCGTGTTACAGACCAGTACTACCGGGACAATATCTTGGCAGTCCATGTTGTGTCGTTCGCACGACGTCATGGCCGCCGTTTCATCTTCCAGGATGACAACGCAAGATGTCACAGAGCCAGGATCGTTACAGGTCACCTCCAACAACAGAGCATTACAACATTACCTTGGCCAGCACTGAGTCCCGACCTCTCCCCCACCGAGCATGTCTGGGACATGCTTGGACAGAGTTTACGTCAACGTCAACAACGTCCTGCCAATGTCCAAGAACTTGCTGCTGCGTTGCAACAGGAATGGGACAATCTGGACCAAAATGACTTTAGACGTCTCATTAGGAGTATGCCACGTCGGATCAATGCTTGTTTGGCAAACAGAGGAGGATTTACCCGTTACTGACTTTGTTGTGATGCTGTGGTAACTTTGCTGTTTGACCCCGGGTATCATTTTACCCGTATAATGGTCAGTCTGTGCCTTACTTAGTCTAACGATCATTTGGAATAAATCGATGAATGTGAACTTCATTTCATTTTGTCATTTGTTTCTTCGTCAGTTTCATTAGGTGACTTTAATAACACTTAAAAATCAAATATCCCCTACTTTTTTTTGAATAGTATAATATAACCTGCCTGGCTTGTATATGAACTGATTTACATTCAATTATCCCCGTTTTGACTCTAAATTGAAATCAGTTATGTCCAGCGAAATACGACATGGGTCTCAAACGAATATATATTTCCAGTGTTTGGTTATTCATGTCTACTGCACATGCTCTCAAGATAAGATCTGGCGTCGCCGTTTGACATGGTTTGTGGAATAAATATAGTCTCGTTTTTTTCCGGTCATTTGTTACATGTTTATTTTGTCTGAAATATTGGATATCAGAAGCCTACCTTTTCAAGGTTAGATAAAAACATCAATGTTGATTTGCATTGACAAATAATTAGGGTTTTTAACGTGTAAGACTTTGGATTGAATTTGAGTTAGAGATTTAGCTACTTTAAAACGAATTGAGAATTGTCAGATGCGAACAGATATCCTATCACAGTCTCGTCTCATTTAACAGCTTTTCGTCTTCAGTGAGCTAAACATCGACTGTGTGTACTTCAGTCGGTTACAAATAAGAAAATTCGTGATTTCATTTTGTTTGAATCACTTCCTGTTTTTTCAATTCTTCGTTATGCGTCTATCGTAGCACTGATCTCTGTGTGTTAAAAGTACATTGGGAATGTGTTTAACCTGGGTCCGTATTCAAAGGATATGTTACGTCTTATATAGCCAACTAACTACTAGATTTCACTTAAATATACGTAACTTCCTGTAGGTTAAGGGCAAGTGGTATTCAAAGGGGGTGTTAAGCATCGAATTTTCCCTCACAGTTAAGATGCCTTAACGAATAAGTGTTTTGTCTTTAAGTGGTATTCCGAGGCCAGTTTAAGTGAGAAAAATCTACTTAACTTTAAATGACTTATGGCCGGGCGGTACCTTAAAGTTAAGTGAGATTGTAATGACTTCCTTTAACCCGAGTACACAGTGCTGTAGCAGGCCCGTAATGGCGATTTTGAAAGCTATCTAAAGATACATTATGGAAGATTAGATAACGAGTTGGCAGTTCTCACTGTAATAGTTAAAACGTAACTAATGTACAGACAATTTGCTGAAAATTTCAGTTGAATTCATCCACTATAAACCGATTACTTAGCGAATGAAAGTTCCGCTTAGCCTCGGTCATCATTACTAAAGTAGGTAAGACAAAAATGGTAGTCTCGATTATCCATTTAATCGTTAATAACGAAAGAAACTTTTCCTGCAAATCGAACTACAATCCAGCAAATATCACAGACTAGCCTTGACATCGAGAGTTGATTACGGCCTGGATAAGTTAATTAATGTCTAATTAATAGTTTTTATAAAATTTCAGGTTTAAAGAAAGACCCACAATTATCAGATTTTGCTCTTGCAATATAATGCATGTTTAATTGAGCTGGCATCAAACAGTTTTTGTATTATCACCAACTTTGATTTTGCAGAGCCGTAATAGTGTTTTATTACTACCACCAAAATGGTCACAATTTTTTTCCCGATCATCTATTTTGTTCGCATTGCTTTATCAGTCAAATCTCCGGTTGTACGTGGCAAGGAGTAGGGTCGCCTGTCCAGCCTCGTGGGTTCTCTCCGGGTACTCCGGTTTTCCCCCACTGCTAAAGACCTCTACGCGCAAGCGAATTAATGAAGTAAAATTGAACCATATGTTAGTCCCGAAATGACCCAGTTTGTGTCGAGTGAACGTTAAACCCCATTTCTCTCTCTTTCTTTGTCAGTCATCCTTTTCCATGACTGTCATATGATAAAGTTTGATGCGTTATATTTTTAAATTTCACATTGAGATGACATTCCTGCTTATTGCCACACGTTCTTGTCTTTGTATAAATTTACAAATTAATGATGCTGACTGCTGAGCAAAACGTGACACCAATGGTTTACAATTAATTTTTTATGGTACCTATTGCGTTTTAATCATACACGCAAAGTAACATGTGACGTCAAGGCCAAGAATTTGTGATTCTGAAGTGTAGCAACTGACACAAGTTCTATTAATTTCTCAAATGATAGATTGATAAACAACACCGAATGATTTGTTCAGTTTAACGTTATAGCCAATAGCCCCGTGTATCGCTAATAAAATGCTGTTTCATATTCCATGTACATTGATGAAATAATAAAGTTTACAATATCCATGGTCATACTACCATTATTCCATAACTGCAATTGATTTCTATTGTTTTTTTTTTAAAAAAAACTAAATATCTACGAAAATAGCTGTCCCGGTAACATATGCGTACTATCATAATTTATCATGGATTATAATCACACTATTTTAGTATGTTACAATATAATATTTCGACAAACATTTTCCTAGTATTGACAACTAAGGTTTTAATCGATAAGGTGATGTTTGGCATTGGAGGTTATTCCAGAAGTTAAAATTTCATGCTTTTTGACAAATATTGGTACTCCATATTCTAAGTGTGCAGTTAAGTTTTCACATAGCCAAGAATAAATGAAATGGAATGAAAAGAAATGAAATGAAATGGGGTTTAACCTGGGCTAATGGAAGACGGGCATACGCCATATAGTGTGCTATGGGTGAAATTTTGCCCGGGCAGCGGCGCTACGGCCTACTCTTATATCGAATTCCAACTGCCAAGGGATCTTTGACGTGCACGTTAATGTGTACATGGGACCTCGGTTTTTCGTCCTATCCGCACGACTAAATAGCTGTCCTTGTACGGTCCTCCGTTCTACATCACTGACAAGAGTAATCCACGAGATAAACTTTCTCGGTCAATGCAGGGAACGAACAACCGACCTCCAGGCTAACCAGCCAGCGCCTTACCCACTTACCCACGTGATCCCCCATAGCCAAGTATATGTAAAATAGAGCCCTTGAATACCGATTTAAGGTAAGACACTTGGTTAAGAGGGAAAATGCTTAACTTAACTTTAAAAAAAATCTTTGAATACGGACCCAGTTCTATCCAATATTTACTGATAGCAACATTGTCCTTTGAAACCCATTAACTTACAAATTTCTATTTGCCCACGGTCTACATTGTGTTCAATAATACATTAACGATTTATTTCCTCAACGACGTTATTGGTTTTAATGTTTAAATAATAGTGTATATTAAAAGTTTTACTATAATGTTGTTGTCTGTTTCTCAATTGAATTATTATTCAGGATGTCAAGTGCTTTAAGGTTTGATTTTATCATGTTTTAACATATGCAGTTGAAATAAATTCAATAATAATCGTTTTAAAACTGAAATGCTGTAAGAATTGAAAATCTGAACTATAAACAGGGTCTATAGGGAATGGTTTATGAGTAGATGAATGCCATCGCTACATCTCAAACAATACAATCAGTTTGGGTTCAGTATTGATCATCATGGCTATACAGAATTACAAGCAGGCCTACGTAAATTCATAAAACTGGGCCTATGTTTTTTTTCAATTTATTTACTTCATTTGTTTTTACTTTTAAAGGAACTAATGAAATACCGAGGTCACACCGCAGATGATACGTTACCATGTGTCTGGCTATATTTGTTTTAAATTACCCGATGTTAGCTCATTGGTATAGACAAAGATTAGAAAATAAGATACCCCTTTCTATTTGAAAGTGATATCAACTGATGTCGTGCATCCTTGGGCTCAATAATTAATTACGTCCCGTTTACATCATGAATCCAGAACGTCCGGTTCTTGTGGTAGCGGTTCTTATTGTATACCATATGACCAGATTAAACTGTTGTACCCCAGATCATTGGTTGGGTTTTACAAATGTTTATGAAAACCGGATACCAAACTCACCCATAACAATGGTGTCAAAACATTCGAAAATGGCATGTGCGATTGCCTGTAAAGATGAAGCCCTTTGTGTGGCATTTACCTTTCATCAACAAAGAACAGAATGTCATCTTTATACAAGGAATGTGAAAGAACTTAATACAGATCGAGATCCTGGCATGGCGGTTTACTTGTTACTTATAGGTTAGTATTTATTTTCTTGATGATTACGGGTTAGTATCTATTTCCTTAGTAGAAATATAATCAAGTAGTTTTAATTTCCTACGATTAAGTAAACAGCGGGCTTTGAATTAGATCTGCTGTCCAACGTCCCTTGATGATTAAAGGTACAAATGGATAATCGAGACGTTGCTATGACAATCGAGGGCTACAAAGATTTTAAAATAAGGTTTTCTCGGGTTAGAGTGAAGCGATTTGACATACATTTTCAGAATATAGTGAGAACTGGAAGGTCTTTGTCTAATCTCCTACAATATATCTTTAAGTAGAGCTAATTGCAGACAGACAAGAAGTTTGGTATGTTATACTATCAGACGGGAGTAACATTGCTACACATAAACCAGCATCAACAAGTTCTATTGGTGTATTACAACCCACCACAGCAGCTCTAGATGACGACACAAGTACCTGTTTTCAAACACAGAAAGATGATTATCAACCCTGGTTTCTTGTTGATTTGATGGACACATTTCTAATTCATTATATGGTGGTCTACAACGAGGCTGAGTATCGTAAATATAGATATTATATGTTAGGTCTTGTACACAAGTGACTAATGGTTTATAATGATATAACACGATACTGGATATAGCACGATACTGGATATTACACGATACGGTATAAAGCGATACTGGGTATAACGCGATATTGGGTATAACATGATACTGGGTATAACATGATACTGGATATAACACGATACTGGATATAACACGATACTGGGTATAACAAGATTGAGTATAACACGATACTGGGTATAACACGAGACTGAGTATAACACGTTACTGGGTATAACACGATACTGGGTATAACACGATACTGGGTATAACACGATACTGGTTATAACACGATACTGGATATAACACGATACTGGGTAAAACAAGACTGAGAATTACACGATACTGGGTATAACACGACACTGGATATAACACGATACTGGGTATAACGCGATATTGGGTATAACACGTTACTGGGTATAACGCGATACTGGGTATAACACGACACTGGATATAACACGATACTGGGTATAACACGATACTGGGCATAGCACGATACTGGATATAACGCGATATTGAATATAACACGACGCTAGATATAACTCGATATTGGGTATAACACTATACTGGATATAAAACGATACTGGTATATCACGATACTGGATATAACACAATACTGGGTATAAAACGAAACTGTATATAACACGGTATTGGGTATAACACGATATTGGTATAACACGACACTGGATATAACACGAGACTGGGTATAACACGATACTGGACATAACACGATACTGGATATAACGCGATATTGAATATAACACGACGCTAGATATAACTCGATATTGGGTATAACACTATACTGGATATAAAACGATACAGGATATAAAACGATACTGGTATATCACGATACTGGATATAACACGATACTGGGTATAACACGAAACTGGATATAACACGGTATTGGGCACAACACGATACTGGTATAACACAACACTGGAGTACAAGGAGGCTGAGTATAGATTCTGTATACTGGTCTATTGATCGCGCTTATTCGTTAGTTCCGCCCAAATGTCCTTTGTCAATCCCACATTCCCACACCACTAACAAGAGGGAACCACGTCGGAAAATTTCGAGTAAAATTCTCGGGCAACACCGGGATCGAACACGAACACGGCGCCTTCGGGTTACTGAAGCACAGTAGCTAGAAATCTAGTTATTCAAACAGGGTCGGAAGTAATCCACTGTCTTTATTTTCCACTCTTGTTAATTACGTAGTCTATCGTTTCGCGTTCAACAGGTGAAGTGTAAATAATTTAATTTAATCAACCTGTCCATAATATTATTAAATGTATTGGACGTTAAATCTAAAATAAACAACAACAGCTTGCTCAGGGTTTACTCGGCAAGGATCCTCGAGTACGTTTCGACATGCGCAGTGGGAACGGGTAATCGAACGGCGCGAGTAAGCCGTTTAAATGACGTCATTGGTAACCCCAACGCAACCAACAGTGTCTACAGCCATTGTAACATGCTAAAGGGTAAATCTTGCGTTTTAATTGGTCAGTTAGACACTGTCTATTGGACAACAACACCTCCTGTTTCGCATTTAGAGGGGTGTTATTGTCCAATAGACATGTCCTGAGATTTTACATTAGAATCCGTGACGCAGACAAGGACAGCTGTCTAGGCGATCGAATGGACGGAAACCGAGGCCTCGTGTACATATTTGTGTGCACGTAAAAGATACGTGACAATTGGAATTCAATATACTAGGCCCTGGCGCCGTTGCTCGGGCAAAATGTTGTTAATAGCCTTTACTCCTCACTGTTATATTAATCCATGTAGATAGTTTCTTATTAACTTCATATATTTTGACATCAAGTTTACTAGATTGTCATTTGTACTTGATACTTGTCGAAACGTCGTGCTTTTAGAATAAATTAGTGATTTTAACCCATAAAAACTGTGTTCTGTTAATGTGTTTCCAGATCGCTAAATGCCACTAAAAGATTATTTTATACACAACATTGTGTGACATAGTTCGGGTATCGATTATTATTTGTGAATGCCGCTGCTAAAGTCTGTTTGGATGGATTAAATTCGGGTAGGTTTAGACTCGGATTTTGGTTTCATACCGATTGTAAAGTTTGAAGATGCGTTATTCATGGCTAGAATAGCAGCAAAACGCATTAGGGATTTCCCACATACCCCGCGACGATGGAGTGGTTGTTTATGATTTGTGTAAGTCGCCTAAAATGGACCTTATTGAGGTTGCTGTATTCTCGGGCTAGAATAGCAAGAACACACGTTTGAGACAGTTAAATGTTCAAACATTCGTCGTCGAGCTCGTACGCCTATGCATTACGAGACCATTTTATGTATAAATCTATCTGTATGTTGGTAGGAACCTTGGTAGGCTTCTGGATATTAAAATAAATTAAAAGTCACGTCGTTATCAAAATGTATTGATAATCAGGGGCGTACATATCGATTTCGTTTGGGGGGGTGTTTAGCCAAAATGCGACCGACTGATGCGAGTGACGCAATCAGGAGCCGAGCACCACGTGTGAGTTTTCTAGGAAATATGGGGGTGGGGTAGGGGCGGTTTCAAATCTAGGGCGCCATCAACAATCCCACCCAACAATGAAAGTAAACAAAATACTGGCTATAACATTAAGCGTCCCGGTAGAACATAGATAGTAATTATTGTAGAATTATATAGTTGTTCGCCGATCGTTGTCTCGCCGGAAAGCAGTTTTATTTAAATTCACATAGTTTATGTCATATTATTGATTGTGCCTATAACACTGAGTAATTTGAGAAAATTTTGAAAAATTGATTCAATATCCTGCCATTTGAGGCCATTGTTGGAAGAAATTCTTGTGGACGAGTGGGCCAGAAATGTCAGTCAATGGGACAGAATCTCCAGATCTGTTTTGCAAGAGTTAACATAACAGCTGTACAATCTGTCGCCCCACGCCCCTGTGGTACTTAAAACTGGGCAGTTCACTATAATCGTGAATATGATAGTGATGAGACAGTATAAGACAACTGAGGAGTAGCAGAATGATTTTAAAATGGAATCGAGCGCCGCAGGCGCGAAAAAATTTCAGATATGTAACAGGGGCCTATTTCACGAAATTTTAACTAAGATAAGATCCCAATTTTAGTAGTTTGATTGGATAATATTAGATTGATTTTAGTGCTTAGCCAATCAAAATTGAAGTATCTACTAAAATTGGATTTTATCTTAAGTTAAAATTTCGTGAAACAGGGCCCAGAGCTTTTAAATTTTTGGGACTGGGATTGAAAATTTGAATCAATGTCATGGCAAATGGAACCAAATTCTCGTTAACGAGAGGATAAGAAATGGGACAGAATCTTGAGGCTTATCTGTCAATTTCGCCTGTTTGTTTATTTCATTAATTCATTTAGTCGGAGACCGACTGCGGTGAGTACTTTTTTTGAGACCGACTATTTTTTACCATGGTATAAAACATTTCATAGAACAACATACTGACAACAGAATAAGAGTGACAAGCAGATTTGGTTATTTTATACCAAATACATACATGTAGAATATGGGATCTATATATTCTGGCACATTCTTGAGACCGACTGCAGTGACTGCACTTGTTTTGTGACCGACCATTTTTCTCCCTGGGTGAAATTGTTGTTAGACTAACATAGGCCTACTCACAACAGAATGAGAGTGAAACACAAAATCTTTTCAAACATGATAAGTTGACAAGGCTATTTTACACTAAAGTTTTGCGTCAGTAGCGTGACGTATACAGTAAGCACTTTTGATACTGACTGCACCTATTTCGCGACCGACTGCACTGATTTTGCCACCGACTATTTATATACGAAAGTTTTGCGTGAGTAGCGTGACGTATACAGTGAGTACTTATTTTGATACGGGACTACTCGTATTTTGCGACCGACTATTTTTCTTGCCCCCCCCCCCGACATTTACGCCCCTGGTGATAATGAATTACACCAACCATATATTTATTGTTGATGTTATACCCACGTATACAATTTTACACACCGTCGTCTTTATATTATAGGTCTGAGTATTCGGAGGGGGGGGGGGAGTCTAGAGTGCCGGGCTCCGACCTCTTGCTGGCCGGTCACCTCTGGCTTCCGGCTGTGGTTTCGATCCCTGGTGTGAGCGTATGTGGCATGGATAAAGGGGCGCCTTCTCTTCCTCGTGGGTTTCCTCCGGGCACTCCGGTTTCCTCACACTGCTAAAGAGCCCTACGCGCAAGCGAATTATTAGAATAAAATTAAACCATATATGTGAGACGTGAAATGACATAGTTTCTGTCAAATGGACGTTAGACTCCATTTCTCTCTCTCTCTCTCTCTCTCTCTCTCTCTCTCTCTCTCTCTCTCTCTCTCTCTCTCTCTCTCTCTCTCTCTGAGTATTCAGTTTACCCGCGCAAACCATTGAGGTGTTACAATAGTTAAACAGAAATAGATGTCAATACACCCGGCGTGGGCGCTGTGTGTGTGTTGGGGGGGGGGGGCGCCCTTTTACGGTAAGCCCCTCTTTTAGACGACCGTGGTCTATAACACGATATTTTTGTTCGGGCATTTGGGGTTAGACTAATCCTTGTGGTGTATATAAGAAATTGTTATGGGGCTGGTTGCTCAAAGCTCTGTTAACTTCTAACGATCTGTTAACATGGAGTTAAGTCATCCATGTAGGGTATGTCATCCATGTACATTTCCAGTGTAATTTTGTATAGTACATTCTAGAGGGTTGGTTGATGGGGGGTGGGGGGAGTGGGGTGCTATTCCATTTTCTTTTGGATAAAATCCTGTAGTATTTTTTTTTTTTTTTTTTGGGGGGGGGGGGGTCTGTAGAAAATAATTACGAGAAATTTCAGGTAAGAAATTACGACTGACTAGCGATCATATGAGATTACAAAAATTCAACATAGATCCTAGTTACTTAATTTCATGTAAGTTTTCCTCAATTACCCTTCTTATGGTGTTTTTACACGCCCTCATGTTCATGTGGACGTATTATGCCATCGCCCGAGGACGCTCTTGGGGGCCCCCTCCAAAATTTGTAGTTACCCTACCCATGTATGAACATATTTGTTTTATTTCTGCCTGCCTCAAAACCGCCCTGTACATACCCCTTGAAGATAGTGGGGGTTAGATTTCATTGAAAATCTTCATTATTTGTCCCTGTATATACCTCATCTCGACTCCATATTAGGGTTTCTATATACAATTCCTCATTCATGGGTAGGGTAACTGCAACCCTTACTATCTCCAGGGGTGTGTAAAGGGGGTTCGGAGGGTATATTCATACATGTGTAGGGTAACAACAACTTTTGAAGGGGCCCCGAATTTGAACATCAACATTTGTAAAATTACACCACCCCCTATTTAAATTTTGTGTAAATCGGACCCTCTAGAAGTCACAATTGTTGTCAGATCTTGGTGAAAATAAAAATGTATATTTATACCCTAAAGTTCTCAGCCCCAGTCCACATATGCGCAATTCAGATCATAACATTGTGGATTAAGGCTCCCTAGTGGTGCGAAAAATTGCTTTTGTTTTTAGCTTGATCTCTATCCATCTCATGCAAACACACTGTGTAACATTTATAAAGATAAAACTTGTGTTATGGGTGCATTTTTATTTTCCACCAGTGTTAACACTGGTCGTAGCCTAGTTTAGACACTGGTGTAAACACTAGTGCCAAATCGAGGGGCTCGGGTTAAGGCACCAAGTGTTTGTAGCGCGACCTCGACACACGTTAAATTCTTCATAGGTAACTAAAACTGGTGTGGGTTCCTACAAACGGGGATTCTCGGAAAATACTTCCTTGTTATGTGCAGCGCGACCTGGAAACTTGTTTAATGCAGTCTATACTGAGTCAGCTGTTTAGTTTGTGGGTTTATGCAAACGGGGATTCTCGGAAATATTTCCTTGTTATTTGCAGTGCGGCCAGAAGGCGCTTCAACATCGGCGAAGGCGGTCGTGTATTTGTGTTATAAGTTGGCCGAACACGAACATTACGTCATCAATATGTCTGATCAGGTGAGTATATGTGAAATGATTATATTAGAGAATATGAGGCTATTCCAGATGTTCGGGTTAACCAGTAATTTCAGTAATTTGTTTGATTGTCCAGTATTTAATGTAAAGATTCAGTTGTTTGTAATGATTGAGTGTGTTGATCTTTTCCAATTCGACGTTTAGGGGTCATACATAGTACGGTTGGATTTTAAATTTCTTTATCACAAAATAATTCAAAACTCATGTCAGCTAGACCTAGTTTTATTCGCGTTAGATATACCCTCAGTTCGCAATACGTGCTTCTGGCGGAGGCAGTGGGTATATTTAATTACACGACAATGGATATAAGATAATAAAGTTTTCATTTAATCGACGTTAGACTGAAAAACAACGAAAAGATAAGAATTCAGTTAAAACACTGGCTAATATATATACACACATGACTTGAGAACCTAGACTACAAACAAGAATAGAACTAAATCAGCTACTATAAATAGTCGGGGATTCTACAACAAATATTTCCGTATTATGTTTAGACCAGCTTCGTCCCCTATTTTAGAGTCATAACTTGCCCACATCATCGGTGGAAGATTGTAATACTATAATTAAGAAGATCAATATGTCGAATCAAGTGAGTTGTATAGATATTTTATAAGTTTGTATACTTCACCTCTATTTAAATATTCAAATATGCCATCTTGTTGTGTTTAATAATAATAATAATAATAATAAGTGTTTGTATAGCTTATCCATAAAAAAATGCTCAAAGCGCTTGGAAATGGTACGAAGTATATCAATGTTACAATGTTCAATTTTTGTATGAGTTGAAAAGAAATGTTTTCAGTTGTAACTTAAAAGTTCCGAGATTTTCACATCGCCTTAAGTCAATATCAATTGCGTTCCAGAGTAATTGTCTTCATATTGTAGCCTGGATTGTAAAGTCTCCGTTGGTTTCTCGATCTGAGGTCGCATGTGGGAATGTAATTATGTATCAGTTCTTTAAGGTAGGAAGGGGATGAATCGTTGACACATTTAAACACTGTACATATTAACTTATATTCAATGCGCAATTTGACAGGAAACCAGTGCAATCCTTTCAGAATAGGAGTGATATGGTTGAATTTTGAAACAATGGTATAATTCTGGCCGCTGTGTTTGGGACACATTGCAGCTTGTCTAATAGATTTTGTGGAATACCCCACAGCAAACCATTACAATAACCAGTCTGAAAAGGACCAAGGCACGAACTAACGTATGAGCAGCTTCGTGATTTATCATGTGACGAACTTGGCGTATAGCACGAAGATGGCAATAACAAATTTTGCATAGATGGTTAACTTGGTTTCCCATCGCCAGTTCGCTATCAAGGATAACTCCAAGGTTCTTGGCTATACCTCATTCTCCGATCGTTATGTATCGTTCATGAATGTTTGACCGCTGATCTTTATTAAATATTTAAACGGCCTCGGTTTTGTCGTCATTAAGTTTCAACACATTAGTGGTCATCTATGACTTAATCGATTTGGTACATGCAGTTATTTTTTCGAATTTCTGCAAAGATGCTGATGGATCGAAACTTCCAATAATCTGAGTGTCATCTGCATATGCGTGATGATCCAGTGAATGACGGTCAATGATGTTAGATACAGATGCAGTATAGAGCACAAACAACACTGGGCCTAAGGCAGAGCCTTGTGGTGGTGATACTGTTTTTCCTATTGACACTTTCTGCGATCGATTTTGTTAATAGGATTTTAGCCAACTTAGGGCAGCGTCTGTGATACCAAACTGATTGGAAAGACGGTCCACCAATATATCGTGATTTACAGATTCAATCGCTGCTGGTTGGTCAAGCAAAACCAGGGCTGCACATCTTTTTTATATCTACCGCTACCCGAAGATCATTTGCTACCCTTGGGGCGGTCTCTGTAGAATGAAATTGCCAATAGCCTGACTGCAATTTGTCTAATTGTCCACTTGTGGTTAAATGATCAATAAGTCGCTTATTTACGGCTTTCGCAATTATTTTGTAGATGAAAGGACGGTTCGAGACTGGTCGATAATTCTTCAAAATGTTTACGTCTAGACATTGCACCTGATCACAACTTCAAACAACCATCAAAGTATTTTAACATCAAAATGATTAAAACTTAGTTATACTCAATTAGAAAATGTCCCGACCTTGTTTGACTATGACTGAGTTGAGACATGATAGGGGAGGCAACTCCATTAAACATATACTCAAATGGAATAAGACCACCATTGCATTTCATTCTGTTACCATTGATTATTATCAACTGTATGAATTGTTTGATATTTATCAGTGACGATATATATTTTATTTATTTCAGTCAGTATCATCTATAACCAATCAGGTTATATACAATTTTAACGACACCAATAATGTACAGATAGGTAATCAGAACAGAGTCGATAACCTTTTTACTAATCAACTAAAAGAAGACATGGAACGTGAACTTGCTATTAGGGATGATAAAATAAACAAACTCACTGATCAAGTAGAGACGCTTACATGTGGAATGAACCACTTTAAAGAGAGAGTGATGATTCTAGAAAATGAAAAGATGGCCAAGAAAACAAACGTCAATAAACAATCAGACAAGAAAAGACAACCGAATAAAAGCTCTGACAAGACAGACGAAATGATTACTCTGATGATATGGTAAATAAACATTTTATATTGTAGCATGCTTAAAGGTGGGGACATCTCACTGTGCCACCCGCTATTGTTCTGATGGGGGGGGGTGTAATCAAGCAAGGGGATTATCGAATACAATGGTGTTAAAAGTATAGTCCGCTTTTTAAAACTACTAGGTTTAGACTGATTAACAACTTTATTCACAATAAATTACATTAAAGTAACAACAAATACATGTATCAACCATAAATCATAAACCTACTAAATGTGATCTGACGTCAGTATATTCAATTGCACATTTTTACTCCATTTAACAGTTCGATTTTGGATCATGAATAGATTCTTCTATATTTTCATCTTTTATGGGGCAATCGTCCCCCGTTATCCAATTGAAGTATGTTATTTTCAGTACAAGTCTGCTCTTTCAAAGCAATGTTAATAAATTTAAATATATTTGGGTGGCTTTTTCCGATCTTCTTCATTTTACTGTGCCAAATTAACTAAATTTTGACCTCCTTGAGAATTAAAATAATTAAATCTTAACTAGGTGAACAGTACTAATAAGGATACAGTCTATAATCCTTTGTTTACTTAAAATTTCACACCACTACCCTATAACACCAGTTGATTGGGTGGCACAGTGAGATTAAACCTTAAAGGTAAATCTTGCGTTTTTAATGGTTAATTAGACACTGTTTTTTGGACAATACCACCCCTCTAAATTAGAAAAATCACCGCGTATCAATATTATGCGTACTGGAGACAATCAATTTTGATCTCGGTACATTAGATGAAATATTTGGAGATATGTCCGAACATGAACTTAACACCACCCCCCTTGTCAGTGACAGCTACAAACAACAAATATACACTAATCTATTACAAAAATTTATTTTAAGAAATACTTTTAAAAAATTGAAGTGAGAATTTTAGGTTTTTATGTTTGACGTGTATACTCATTCTGCTACTATAGCAACCAACCGATATGCGAGCCAAATGTAGTTGAAACACTGACATTACTATGGAAGGTCAGTGATGAAACGTTCTTGTCATCACCCGATTGAAGACGGCAAATATAGATGACGTCACTAATATAAACGCGCGTATTTTTCTAATAAATAGAACAAATTAGCAGTGTTGACACACGTGGTATTTATCCCTTCTGTTGACTGTTATTACAATATGATCCAAGTAGATATTTATCAGTGTTGAACCTATATTACAGGTACGCGTTTTCGCCGATTATTAGAACAAATTAGCAGTGTTGACACACGTGGTATTTATCCCTTCTGTTGACTGTTATTACAATATGATCCAAGTAGATATTTATCAGTGTTGAACCTATATTACAGGTACGCGTTTTCGCCGATTATTTCCAAAACACATGCATTAGACCCACTTACATGAAAAACTCGTACATGAAAAACAGGTACACTATTTCAACGTCCATTTTATTTTCTTCTATCCCTTTCTTGGATATCACATTTTATTTATTTACCTGTATATACTATTATACTATACATTTACCTGTATGATATAAGTATTATAATATATATTTACCTGTATTTACAGGGATATGACTATAATTATAAGTAGAGATAAAACAGTAGATGAATTAGAGAAGATGATACAGGAGGAGTGGAGAAAGAAGTATGGTAGAGATGATATTTATATTCGTTATATCCACAGTGAAGTTGATCACCAGGACAAGTACAACTACAAACAACACAACAAACATCTTCCATTAAAACACTATAATATTACAAGTATGGATAAAGTCCAATGGTGGTGGTGCTAATCTGTTGATGGTGTATAAAATACTAACAAATTAACTTAAGCAAAACAAAGGTCGTCGTATTTAGACGAGGTGGAATTGTCAAGTCGTATGAGAAATGGTTTCGCGATGGCACAGAAATTGAGACGGTAAATGGCTATAAATATTTGGGTATATTTTTTACTTCAAAACTATGTTGGACCCTTGCGACAGACACAGCAGGCCAGGAAGGTCTCCAATATGTTAACATATTATATCAAAAAGAACAATATTAGTATTAAAAATTCATTATTTTTATTCAATCGAATGATCGTACCAATATTAGAATATGCTTCTGCGATTTGGGGTTTTAGAAAATATGAATCGATAGAAAAGGTGCAGTTAAGGTTTCTGAAATCTATATTACACTTTAGTTCTAACACATGTAATTGTGCAGTATATGGTGAAACTGGTCGAGTACCACTCTATGTAAATACTATATATAATTGTCTTAAGTATTGGTTAAAATTACTATATTTACCAAATTCCAGATATCCTAAAGCTTGTTATGACTTATTGTACAATTTAGATTTAGCTGGAAGGTCAACTTGGGCCAGTAATATTAAGCATATTTTATATGAATATGGATTTGGTTACGTTTGGCAAGCAAAGGCTAATTGATTGCTCACGTCAACAATTATCATGTGATATTAAAGAGACGTCCAGACTACAAAATTATAGCTTGATTAAACACAATGTTAACTATGAACCTTATTTATCCAAGGTATCTGTGACTAAATTTCGACAATCCTTAACTCGTTTTCGATGTTCAAACCATGATTTGGCTGTAGAGACAGGACGCTGGAAAAATGTACCAAAAATTGAAAGAGTCTGTAAATACTGTGATGAAATGCATGATTTAAAACAAACAGGGGTGAAATACATGTCATTGTTTATTGTAAATTGTATGATAATCTAAGAACCAAATTACTTCCAGAAATAGAGAACGAGAGACAACATAAAACAAATAGGGATATTTTTATTAGGGTCATGTCTGACGAAAATAATTATCGAAATTTAGCTATGTTTATTTATCAGTCATATGTTATCCGAAAACAAATTGATAATTGAAAATAGTTATGCTTATTTTGATTTATTATTATATTATATCAAGAAATTATGTATACATATTGTCTTTATTACCATTATTATTTATTACTGTTATTTATCTCACATTTACTCACCGCACTTCTTATATGTTGTAAAAATTTATGTACTATGGGCTGGAGGCCTTAAATACTGTGAATAAATAAATAAATAAAAAAAACCAAAAAAATACTAACTATAAAACATTTAACTTGGAACATATTATACTGTTTTATACCCCCATTTCACTGAGCTGCGGAAAGCTACGGTACTCACGGACTTCCGCGGAATGGCTTTTGCGGAAGAGCTTCGGCATTTTTACGCGGATAAGTGGGAAAAAATATCCACGGAAAATGTCCATTTCACACGCTCTCGGAATACCTTCGGAACAGTCACGGTATTTTCGGAACACATTCGGGTAAACTACGGTACAAATCACGGCGAAGCGGCGGAGAAACTCCGGAACACTTAGGAATGCGCCCGGATCGTCACGCAAGATATCCGGATAACTTGCGGGCTATATTCGGCAATGGCGGAAAATACGCGGGATAACTGCGTTAACTGGCGGTTTTAATCCTTTTGGCAAGGTAGAACTTCGGAATGACTGCGGAACAAGTGCGGACCACATTCGGCAACCGCGTTTCGTTTCGGACCAATCGCGACGTACCTGCGGAAAATCGGTAAAGATCAAAGGATGACACCGGATTCCGCCGATAAAATCATTGTTTTGAAGACAGAAAGCACGGACTTATATCCCCATTTCACTAGACTGCGGAAGACTTGCGGAAGCAAATCCGCAATTATACCGCAAAGTACCGCATGTCTTTCCTGTTGTACCGTATTGTTCCGATAGGAAGCGCAGTGAATCCGTATTAATTCCACATCATCCGCAGCCTTCCGCGCGCCCAAAATTTTCCGCAAACGTTCTTTTGAACATGTTCATAAGAACATTTGCGGAAAAATTTGTTAATGCTCTTCCTCAGTTAAACCGGGAGCGATCCGTAACATTCGCAAGTTTTCCGCTGTTATTCCGTATACAAACGCAGTTGCCGCAAGTTGTCCGCATGTATACCGCAGGCATTCCGATTAAAACTGCTGTCGTCGTCAGGGTCCTATGTCGTCGTCAGGGTCCTCCATGGTACAATGTATTTCCTCTTCAAAACAGCAATTTTATAGCTTAAATCACGTGCAAATCACGTGCTCTTTAACAATTTTTCCGCAGGTACGCCGTGATTGATCCGAGACCAAACACTGTTGCCGAAGATCCTTCGCAATTGCTGCGCATTTATTCCGCATAGAAAGCAAGTACTCGGCGATTATTCCACAGTTCTACGGTGCCAAACGGATTAGTATCGCCAGATACCACAGTTATACCGCTACTACCGAATGTGACCCGTAAATTATCCTTATGTGTTCCGTGCTCATTCCCGTGTGTTCCGCAATTTTCTCGTGATTTTTTTCCCGCAGCTCTGCCGTCGAGGTAGAAATATCTATAAATGGAGGTCGGCTTTCCACGGATTCTATACCCCGCGGAAAGTGACGGAATGCCGGTGGTATACATGCGGACCACTTGCGGCAACTACGTTTATATACGGAATAACAGCGGAAGACTCTCGGATCGATACCGGTTTAATTGTGGAAGAGCACGGGAAATTTTTCCTCAAACTATATTTAAAGGAACGTTCGCGGAACAATTTGGGCTCGCAAAAGTCTGTGGACGACGATGAAGGACTACGGATTCACTGCGCTTGCTGGCGGAGCCATACGGTGTGAGAGGAAAGACTTGCGAATTTCCTTCCGCAAGTCTTCCGTGGCCCAGTGAAATGGGGGTATAAAGTAATGATATAGTTTGTATGATATTATGGTGTAAGTAATGATATAGTCTAGTAATAAAATAATTTATATTGTATTGTATATTATTACATTAATCATTTAACACAAAAATACCAAATTCAACCAAATCTTTCCCTTGAATTGATAATATTTTAATGTGATCATAACGTTATGAGAGTGGGTCGGGGTATTATTTATGGATTATAAGGGTGGGTGGGTGGGTGATACTGTTTGGCTGTGTGGGTGGATGTCTTATGTCGGTGGGTGGCTGGGGGAATATATGAATACATTGATGGAGGGTGGGGGGTTATATGGGTTTGTCGATGGGTGGGAGGTCGATGGGTATATTTTAGCTGAGGTTATTTGGGTATGTGGGTGGAGCATACTGGCGGTGAGGGTAGATGGGTTGTTGAATGTAGGTTCTGGGTGGGTTATTATTTGGAAATGTAGTTGGGTGAGGTTATTTAGGAACGTGGGTGGGTGGGATATGTTTGGCAAGGGTAATGCATACGAATTGGTGGTGTTAGTATTGAAAACAAATAAATCTGCTTACTTCCAGTGACGTCATCTTGGTATTGTGACGTCATATCGGCAAGTGATGGTCCAGTGAACACAAGTATGCCAAATGTCAAGTCTGTTTCACTTGAATTGTGGGTGTTGAACGTGAAGCTGACAAATCAACAAGTATACCAAATGTCATGTCGATATCACTTGAATTGCTGACAACATGGACGTGAATAATATGTCAATATGACGTGTCTGTCTTGATGACGTAACGATATAGTAAAATGTCGGATGAAATGGGATAAGGTGATATGTAGTACCAATTCATTCATTTATACCATGCAGGAAAATTTTGTACGTGCAGCGCCACTGTGCTTTTTTCTATATCGAATTCCAACTGCCAATGCATCGTTTACGTGCACGCCAATGTATGAACGAGACCGCTGTTGTCGTCCCACCCGAACTACTAGACAGCTGTCCGGCCCTCCATCTTGCATCACTAACAAGGAGAGGGGGCACGCCAGAAAATCAGTATGAAATTTCTTGACCAATGCAGGGATCGAACACCGGACCTCCAGACTAGCGAGCCAGCGCCTTACCCACTTAGCCACTGTGGCCCCCATTTGCAAATGATCAAAAGGTAGTTTTAAGTAACATGACGCCATTGTTAGGGTGCCCCACGTGCCAACTGAAAAGTTGTTCTTGACACGTTGATCCTGCACGTTTTAGTTGAATAACTTACTACTGATTTCTAACAGTCTCGCACACTCGTTGAGGCTATAAATATAGCAACAGCATGCGGAAATGTTCAAAACACCAAACACTACTACAGCCGTAAAAAATCTATTGTTGACGATTCTGAATAGCAATAATATTTAACTTTTTGGTTATTACGGCATCTTTAGAAATTACGCTCGTTTTATTTTTTAAATTGCCTTATAATTAGCTGTACCATTAGAAGCTGCATATTTTGGTTAAGTACAAATAATATCTTTGACTCAACGTCCGTACAGCAAGAATATGATACTAGCAGTAGTTTCAATTTACTTTTACAAGGTTCTTAAAAATATTGTTGAGTTGCCTGATGTTGGTGCTTCTAAATTCAATTTCTTGTTCCATGTTTCGTAAAAAAAAGTAGTCTTGATTATCCCGACCCGTCAATTAGACGTAGAATGATCGGTAGACTAGTTAAGCGAGACTAATTTCAAAACAAGGGCACGTAACCTATCTTTTACTCAATAGTGTCTGGATGTTATGCACGCCACTCCAAACCATTTTTCAGTATTACTTATGAATGGTTTAATGATCATAGCTTATGAAGTACAGCATGGTCGTTTATTTAGTGACTATAAATGTGTGAAACAGATTTACGGCTTTCTAAATATATTAGTATTGTGGTGTAATTGCCGAGATATTTGGAGATATTCATTTAGGGTGGGGCACCCTACCATTGTTGAACGATCCCTGCATTGGCCTAGACAGTTCAACAGGATTGTCCGACATGGTTTCCACTTGTTAGCGATGCAGGACGAAGGCCTAGTCGTTCGTATGGAACGAAAAACCAAGCTATCATGTATACATTGGGCTTGCACGTAAAATATCCCTTGGCAGTTGGAATTTGATATAAGAGTACGCAAAAGTGCCGCTTCCCGGGCAAATTTTCCCTCATAGCATACTGTATGACGTATGCTCGTCTTCATTAGCCTAGTCGGAGCAGAACAGTAGGACGTTTAACCTCATTTCGTTTCATTTGTCATTTAAAACCGATGAAGTGCTTACACGGAAGGGTAGTAAAATATAATTCTTAAATAATCACCGACACTGACTGATTAATGCATCCTTGACATGTGATTGCATTGAATGAAAAGCACGCTAACTGTTACATGGTATGTGTGAAGAACTGGGATACACTTAGCTCTCAATTTTTAGGTTTACATTTCTTTGTTTTGGGGAATTAATGTAAATAAATATAATAAATGAAATCGTTATATCTAGAACTGAATATTGGGATAATGTAATAAGTATAGGAACTTTATAACAATCATGAATTCTTCTCACTCGATGAAATGAACCCGATAATTGTGTAGAGCCAATTTCAATGCAGCAGCTATTCATCGTGAATAAAATCTTATTTACTAAAGTGATTTAATGTGAATGATATAAATTTACATAATTTGATTTAGTTCGTGCATTTAACATTAACACTCTTGCTGGCTTGGCAGCTGTGGAAAATGAATAATGGTCTTCCTTATTCTAAGTACTAGATGCTTATGTGCCCTACCTGTTGTGTAAAGTATCCATTACGGCCTATTTTACTTGTAAAGAGAGTTCGAAAATATTTTAAAATCCAAGTCCCATTTGAAAAGGTTTACGTTAATCTTTTCAAATCATGTAGTTGAATTTTTCCAGTTTTTTTAAATTAGGTGTGTTAAGATGAAATTTGTATCATCAATTAATTTGAATATTGTAAAATAATACAATTTGTTGACCAGAATAGAGATTGGGACATACTGTTCAGTTACAACAAGAGTGTTATTGGGGCTTTAAACTTGCATTATGCAAGAGCAAAATCTTCCTATCACGTGTCTTTCTTTAGGTCTGAAATGTTATCTAAATTATTAATTAGACATTAATTAACTTATCCAGACCCTAATAAACTGTCGATGTCAAGGGTAGCCTTCGATGTAAGCTGGATTAGATTATTTAACAAAATAAAACAATTACTAAATCTTTTACGTGTTCAATAAGTGAATAATTTCTGAGGTTTAGAAATGCAATCTGGTTTAATATCGTATTGCTCCTAAATTAGGCTAATGAAGACTGAACGTGTTTTAGAACTTCAAAGGATAATCTGTCAATTATTTAGATCACAAGAGTACACAATAAGAAAAACTCGGGATAAAGAATACAATATAAACGTGTTTATATCAACTACTACTAATAAAAATAAAATTAATATCTTGAATGATAGTGATTAAGAGATTAGCCGTTATTGAAATCTAATAAAATTCATACAATGGATCAACTACAAATCTTAGTAGCTTGAAGACAAATACTCCTATAAATAAAACTACTTCGCACTATAAACCTCAGAATGCCTCGTTCGACATTTCAGTCTAAACGAGGTAAAAAAATGCCTGGTTGTCTGCAGTTCCAAAACGAGTTTTTTTTTAAATTGCGCTGTTTTTGGAACGAGGTATTTTGTTCAGAACGAGGCTTGGTAAAATGCCTCGTTTACTAAACGTGTTTTTTTTTCAAGATAGTTATTAGCGGTATCTGCTATCAGCGAATTTGTAAAAATTAAAATTTATGGTATTTAATACGAAAATAAACCAGTCCAAACTATGATATTATAGTCAGAGAAATAGACAAGACAAGAATACACGTCATAGGTGGAGGTGTAAAACTATTGAAGATACACAGTTACCTTGATTGTTTTATTGCCCCAATTAGGTTTAGGTGTTACGTAACAAATGTGGTGTTGTAAAAGCTAAATTGGGGTTGTAAATTAATTAGGGTAGCTGTGTGTTTACACCTCCACCTAACTGATATCGCCGACAACAAATTAGTGTTTATCTGATCTAAATACAACAAATAATCCATTGCTATTAATCAAAAAAGCATTAAATTTCATCTCATATTTCCAATACGCCAGTTTATTTTTTATATATATATTGTAAAAAAATAACTTGACCATAGCATTGACTGTTTATGGTTATAAGCGATTTAGCTCCTTTAAGTACAAGACAATTTGTTTAAAATATTGTTTAATTGCCCGTTCTTTATCGGTATCTGATAATGATATTGACGTAAACTTCACTGGTTCACCACTATCAACCTTTCCAATAGCTGCTGTAGATGAAATCAAATCAATTATTTCTACATCCTCTTCCTCTTCTTGTGAGCTAGATGTATTCCCAACCCATCTTGTTAAAAGCTGTTCTACAGAACTTTGTCCTATTCTTTGTAGCATTGTGAATACATCCTTATCTACTGGAAACTTTCCTGATGTGTTGAAAGAAGCATTGGTCTTTCCACTTCTCAAGAAGAGTACATTAGATCACACTGTCTTGAAAAACTACAGACCTGTCTCAAACCTGTCGTTCATCTCCAAACTTATTGAAAAGGTTGTAGCAGCACGTTTCAAAGCCCATCTGAAGTTACATAATCTTAACGAACCCTTCCAATCAGCATACAGAAGCAAACATAGTACAGAAACAGCATTAACTCGTGTGAATAATGATATCCTTACTAGCCTTGACAATAAAAATGTTGTGTTACTGGTTCTTCTTGATTTAAGTGCCGCCTTCGACACAATCGACCAGTCTCTCCTGTTAGAACGGCTTCACGACGTTTTCGGACTTGAGGGTAATGTGCTGAATTGGTTCCGGTCATATCTCACATCCCGTCACCAATCTGTTGTCATCAATAATGTTAAGTCTGCATCTGTAGAACTTAAATTCGGCGTGCCACAGGGATCGGTACTCGGACCGTTGCTCTTTACCGCTTATACCACTCCTCTGGGGCGTATTTTGAAATCATTCAATCTGAATTATCATATCTATGCTGATGATACTCAACTCTGCTTTTCAATTAAACCCGAAAATGAATCCCTGCGAGTGTCTAAACTTGAATCGTGCATTGATGCTATTAAGTGCTGGATGAAAAAGAACTTCTTAAAGCTCAATGATGAAACAACAAAGTTCGTGCAAATCGGTTCTAATCATCTTTTATCCAAAATATCTGTTAGTAATATCTCTATCGGTAATTTTGTTGTTAACCCAGTTAATAGCGTTCGAAATCTTGGTGTAATGTTGGATAAGAATATGAACATGAATGCTCACATCTCCTCAATCCGTAAAGCTTCCAACTTCCAACTTCACAAAATTGGACGGATCCGCAATTTCCTCGACATTGACTCTACAAAACTTTTAATCAACTCTTTGGTGACCTCACGTCTCGACTACTGCAACTCGTTACTCTACAACTTACCAGCATATCAAATTAATCGACTACAGAAGATTCAAAACAAAGCTGCAAGAATTGTTACAAGAACTAAATTATACACCAATATTACTCCCGTTTTGAAAGAACTCCACTGGCTACCGATTAAGACCAGAATTGATTTTAAAATTCTCATGCTGACTTTCTGTGCTTTGTCATGTGATGACTCTCCTCTATATATTAAAGAATTAATTCAACCCTACCACCCTACCAGAAATCTTCGTTCTGAATCTAAGTACCTTATTAAATCAGTAACTGCAAACTCTTCTTTCGGTAGACGCTCCTTTGCTTTTGCGGCAGCAGAACTGTGGAATTCAAATGATTTTCCCATAGAACTCAAGTACTGTGCATCAATTGACAGTTTTAAACGGAATCGTAAAACCCATCTTTTTAGAAACGTTTTCTTTTAATTGTTGATCGCATACTCCTTTTAACTAGTGTTTTCTTTTAACTGACCATAATGTTACCAAAGAGCAGCTTCGGTTGGATTTTAGGACATTATTATTATTATTATTATATTCATTAGCTCTGTAGGACGTCAAACTATTTTTTTTTATTTCCGGTATAGCACTGAAAACGCATGTGTTGTCGTTTTATTGATTGGTTAAAATAATCTGACGTCATTTTGCACTGAATCACGTCATACCTTCTAAACTCATTACTTTGTTTTCTTTAAAAAAAAAATCAATATTATTTTAATAAGCATTCATTTAGGGTTTATGTGAACAGCTTTCATTTTCTTCTCACCATGCTGGTTTTTATTTTTATGTGTTTAAATAATAATTTTAATTAATCGTTTGACACTAAGTTATCTTATCACTTGGATATTTTTTGTAAACATAAAGAATTAGTTTGCTTTTCTAATGTAACGACTTTTAGAACAACATCTTTTTTAATTAATCGTTTGACACTAAGTTATCTTATCACTTGGATATTTTTTGTAAACATAAAGAATTAGTTTGCTTTTCTAATGTAACGACTTTTAGAACAACATCTTTTTTAGACTTGTATCCAAGTTAATTACGATTTCTGACCACTTTTAATCTTTAAATTTCTGTTAAAGATAACTAATTAAAAATCAACATGCAATTCAACTCAAATTGATTAAATTATGTCATTGCGCTTGATAACGTCACAATAAAACCACTGACCAATTGATTGTTTCCAATAAAAGCCTTTTTTCTTCAGGTACAGTGGAATTCTCAATTTATCGATCAAGACGGGTGGGTAGATTATCGTGAACAATAATATATCCCGTCACTTCCATACCGTACTATTGCCACACGATAGAACGGCAAATCTTTGGTTGTCACATGAGTGTTTGGTTGTCACACGATAGTACGGTGAGTGTTTGGTGGTCACACGATAGCACGATGAGTGTTTGGTTGTCTATGGAATCGTACAGGGGTCAATAGCGCGATAGATACCGCAATATTAAGTTGGTAAAGTCTCTGAAAAAACAATTTTGCCGAGTTAATTGAAGAACTCGCTATTTTGCATGTTGTCATTTCGTTTTTAATTCACACGTCGACATAGCGCATGACGATATTTCGCGAACATGTCGACATATACTACGGCGAAATGGAATATGTTATAGCAATATCTTACCGAGAACGTGCACATTTAAAACGAAATGCGGACATATATTATAACGTGTTGACTTAATTTCTGGTTGATAGAAATACAGTAGATAATGAGAATGAGTATAGTTAAGATACAACCTGTAAGAAATTTGTGCTGTGCCAGTATGAGGATGTTATTACAATTCGACAAAATAAAATATGGATTAACGTCTTTTTCTGCTATTTGAAGTTTAAGGAACCAAAGATGACGTTGATAATATATATCTGTGTGTATCCGTGTATAAGCGGAGCCTGCAATAATCAAGGGAGGGAAATGGAGTTTACCGTCCACTTGACACAAACCAGATCATTTTGTGACTAACATATGTTTTAATTTTATTTCAATAATTCGCTTGCGCGTAGGGGTCTTTAGCAGTTGGAGGAAACCGGGGACCCAGAGAAAACCCACAGGCGACCCCACTCCTTGGTACGTACAACCGGGGTTTCGAAATCACACCAGTTGACTCAATGACTCGGCCACACCCACCCTCCACAATAATAATACGAGTAGTCTGTTGATTTACTGGGTGTGAAGCACTATTATACAATCATAGGAAACATTCTATACCGAACACGAATTGGGAATTGTCAGATTCGAAAAGATATCCTATCACCATCTCATTTAATAGCGTTTCGTCTTCAGTGAGCTGAAAATCAACGGTATGTTTTAACGCCCTCTACTTCAGTCACTTATATATTAGGAAAACCCGTGTTTTCCTTTTATTGCATCACTTCCTGTTTCTTCAATTCTTCGTTGCGGATCTACATTTGTAATGTGTTTAACCAGTTCTATCCCGTATTTGACATTGACTGATAACAACATTGACATGTTAAACACTTTTAACCTTATACTTCTCCGCCGTCTACATAATGCAAGTCTTCAATAGTACATTAACAATTGAAGACCACAGGGGAAAACTGGTGATGTCCACATTTAGACTTTTGTTTGATTACTTCCCCTTGGTCCCTTCTTTCTTCTCCATAAATATTGTACGGAACAACTGCACATGTCACTCTCTACAGGGTTTTTTGAAAGGCATAAAGCGAAAACTGGTGATGCCCAAACCATGGTCAGTCAAATCAAAATACACCATAGGAATGCTTTTGGAGTGTGAACCAGCTTAATTAATATTCTCACTAAATGCAGATTCTTCGTAGAAACATGCAATATTCTAAATAAAATCTTCCAAACTGACGAAATGAGTGCTTAAACTGGACATTTCCGTTTATTCAAAAGTTAGAAAACTTGACATCACCTGTTTCTCCCCTGGAGTCTTCAATTGTTTGAATCAACGATGTTATTGGTTTTGATGGCAAAATAACAGTTTCAAAATTGAGATTTTACTAAGATATTTTTGTCTATTTCTCAACTGACGCTAGAGAATTAAAGACTTATTATTCAGGATATCAAGTTTTAAGGCCTTATTTTATCATATTTTAACCATATATGAAATAAATTCAATAATTATCGTTTTAAAACTGAAATGTTGTAAGAATTGGAAATCTGAAATATAAACGGGGTTTAAAGTGAATGATTTCTGAGTAGGTGGATATCATTGCTACATCTCAAACAGTTCAAAATGTTTTGTACAGTATTGATCATCATGGCTATATAGAATCACAAATAAATACATTCTAAAACTGAGCCCATGTTGTTTCAATGTATTTACTTCATTTGTTTTTACTTTTAAAGGAACTTCTGAAATTCCACACCACAGATGTTATCGTGTTTCAGGCTATATTTGTTTTAAATCACCCGATGTTCGCTCGTTGTTTTTAAGCAACGATTAGAAAATAAGATAACTTTCTCTGTTTGACAGTGATACCTACTGGTGTCTTGTTCACATCATGAATCCAGAACTTCCGGTTCTTCTGGTAATGGTTCTCACCGTATACCAGGTGACCAAATTAAACTGTAGTACCCGAGATCATTGGTTGGGATTTACAAATGTTTATGAAAACGTGATACCAAACTCACCACTAACAATGGTGTGGGCAGATTCCAAAATGGCATGTTCGATTGCCTGAAAAGATGAAGCCCATTGTATAGCGTTTGCCTTTCATCAACAAAGACGAGAATGTCACCTATATACAAGGAATGTGAAAGAACTGAATACAGATCCAGACCCCGGCATGAAGGTTTTCTTGTTGATTAATGGTTAGTGGTTATTTTCTTAATAGAAATATAATCAAGTTCTTTTAATTTCCTACGTTTAATTAAAAATGAAAACGGTCTTGTGGTTGATGAAAACGGACTTGTGACTAATGAAAAATGACTTTGTTTTTATGTCGTGTAGGACCATTTAGTTCTGACAAGGGCGTTTCCGTCTAATCGTCGTCGAATTCCAGCGTCAAGTGTGTTATTACATATAAAAGCTTACAGGGTACCTCGTTGTTTCGTCTTGTATGTACGACTAGGCTCTGTTCCTTCTCCTCCTTGCACCCCATCCCCTGGATGGTGAACCAATGCGTTACTCACAGAGCCACCCCGGCTCGATTCTATTATTGATATACCGTACTGATAATATGGTGATTTTCTACTGAGAGAGAGAGAGAGAGGGTAGGAGAACGGGAGAGAGATAGATAGAGAGACACAGAGAGAGAAATGAGATCAAATTAGGTTTAACGTCCTACCTATTCTGGTGAGAGTCTTCGATTTTACAGGCATGACCAATGTATAATTATATGTACATTCTGCACACAGACATCTTTTTACTTCGAAAATAGCACTCGGTCCTGTATGGTCGCCATATCCCAAAATTAGTATACTATTTTGCAATGCAGTTTCTCCGTTTCACATTTATCAAAACACAAGGGTTGAATAAAAAGTAAAATTTGATTAAATGGAAGCAGAAGAAATAGAATAAAAACGTCTCAAAATTATCTAAGTATGGTCGTTTTAATTAGAGTTAATTGTCGACCGACAGCTTAAGTTTAGTGTGTTATACTTATAGACGGGAGTAACTTAGATACACATAAACCAGCATCAACAAGTTCTACTGGTGTCTTACAACCCACCGCAGCAGCTTTAGATAACAACACAAGCACCTGTTTTCAAACACAGAAAGATGATTATCAACCCTGGTTCCTTGTTGATTTGATGGACACATTCCTAATTCGTTTTATAGTGGTGTACAACGAGGCTGTATATCGTAAGTACAGATATTTTATTTTGAGTGTTGTGCACACCAATGATTAATGGCTTATAACGATATAACCTGATACTGGGTATAACACAATACTGATATAACATGATACTGAGTATAACACGCCACTGGGTATAACATGATACTAGATACAACACGATGCTGGTGTACAAGGAAGCTGAGTATAGATATTATATACTGGTCTATTGATCGCGCTTATCCTGAGATGTTACATTAGACTACGCGTCTTTGGTCCTATAATGATCTCACGACATGTCTATAGAACAATAATACCCCTCTAAATGCGAAACAGGAGGTGTTTATCTCCTAAATCGCATGTATATATGTGTGCTTGTTCAATAATATTTTGAATTCTCAATAGTGCTCAATAACGTGAACTGAAATACCGTTAATATAAGCATCCTACTGGTTAGTTTCCACTGGACAAATAGGGCCGAAATGTAAATTCCGCAAGATTGCGAGATTTCGTGAGAAACTGAACTTCCGGTGACATGGGTCGAAATTTTAACTGAGATAAATTCCAAATTTTAGTAATTTGATTGGATAATATTAGATTGATTTTAGTGCTTGCCAATCAAAATTGAAGTATATCTACTAAAATTTGGATTTTATCTCTAGTTAAAATTTCGATCCCTGGTGTGAGCGTATGTGTCTTCTCAATCTCGTGGGTTTACTAAAGGTACCCCGGTTTCCTCCCACAGGAAAGATCCCTGCGCGTACGCTAAGATAATAAACAGTGAAAAATAAGACTACTTGTCTGCGATATCACCTTTTGTGCAAGTGGACGTTAAACACTACGATCAACAACCTATATTACCCAAATGATGGACCTCACAAGCCTGCATTTATTGTTACGCCGACTAAAATTCAGCAAACCACGGCCGCCGCAGGTGAGAATAGTCGTGCACGAACCAAGGACAAAGATCAAAAATTGTAATTTCCGTTACGTACCACTGACGCTTATTGTATATATATAAAGTTAATAATAGAGTTGAGATAAGCGATATACATTTTAATATGTTTTAATGTCATATACTCTAAAAACTAAATCTGAAAGTCTTCAAAAAACTTTTTTGCTGCCTGCTGTTTCACACCCGTGTTGTAATAAATAACTTCAACTGGGATTTGCTTTGACAAGATAATAACTTTTATCAAGATATGAAAATAACAAGGCGAAATGAAGAACCCGGGTACATGGATAAAAGTCACTTCGTTGCCATGTTCATCAAATATGGCGCTAATTTTGATGAAAATCATCTGATTTTAATTCACATCTCTGAAACTTCATCTGTAAGCTAATGAAAACAGCGATGGACAGTGTGAGCGTATGTGGCATGGAGATAGGGTGCGCCTTCTCATCCTCGTGGGTTTCCTCCGGGCACTCCGGTTTCCTCCCACTACTAAAGACCCCTACGCGCAAGCGAATTATTGAAATAAAATTGAAACCATATGTTAGTCCCAAAATGACCTAGTTTGTGTCGAGTGGACGTTAAACCCGATTTCTCTCTCTGTCTCAAAGCCATTTTACTTTCGTTTGTTTGTTTACAAGATAAGTTCTGTGCGTTGACCTCAGGACCTGTGGCCACTCGGCAAACCTCGGAAGATGTCGGAATCTAAACTCGGCTGTATGATGAATTCCGCTATATTGGAACTACTTTAAAGGTCCCGGATGAAACATGGCTGCGCCCATTCCAAACACAAGTTGGCGACCTATTTGGCTAGCGACCTATTCGACCGATCCAGCTGTAAGATAATGACGAAATTACACTTCTATTCTGAGCTGATCGAAGGAATGGATGAAAAATAATATATTCTACTTTCATTTGATAGACATAACGTTGGATTTTATTGGTTGATAAATAGAGACTGTTGTCTTTACTCTAAATAGGTTTCCAACGAACAGGTTGCAGCTCGATCGGTCGAATAGGTCGCTAGCCGAATAGGTTCCCAATTTGTGTAATAGCGTCAAGTTTTCCTGTTAAAGTAAACCGGTAGCCGCATCGCAAATGTATGGGCGTAGGTACATATCACTTACTGTCATACATCCGAGACTAGATGTAGTTTACGGAATCTGTCGAGATTAGCCGAGTGGACCTGTGGCGTTTAGATAACGTCACGTGGATATCATGGCTATTCACTGTGTCAGAGTAACTTCCCTGCAGATAGGGTGATTCTGTCGTTCAGATTGTAGTCTCGATTGTCCTACAATAGCCATCTAACACACTGTAGACGCGATTGTCCTAAAATAGCCATCCTCTAACACAAGGTTGGCTTGATTGCCCTATGGCCACAGATCACTAATTATTTCCCCATTGACTATAATGTTAATTCTCGTCTCTTAGACCGGCTGTAACTTTTTCCCAAATATTCGTTTGGTAGTACGCTTTCTGCCACAGATAGAGCAACATGTGACAAACTCTGTCCCAGAAGCATGTATGAGGTTCACCATGGAAAACTTGAGATACACAAGCTGGAAGTAGAGACAACTAAACAAACAATTTTCGACCCTCCCTTTCAACGTAACCAAACTCACAACTCTTGTATCCTTCCGCCTCAAAATCATGAATACTCACCAAAACCTGGCAGGAAATGTATTTTCAAACCCTTTTCTTCGATTCTACACCAAAACGTCAACAAAAATCGCCATGCAAAAGGGGGAAAGAGGGAAAGGGAGAGGAAGACTAAAAATAACTTTGGCCCTACGATCTGTGTCCCTATAATAGCCATCGAACACACGATAGTCTCGATTGTCCTATAATAGTCATCTCACACACGATAGTCTCGATTGTCCTATAAAAGCTATTTACACCTTTTACCATACAAAAGATATAGTGCACTGGGAATTCCCCAAAACAATATTTCCTTACTATTAGTAGCGGGCCCTTGGAACTTGTTAAACAAACATATATATATACGAGTCAGTTGCTAAAAATAGTGTGTGGGTTTCTACTAACGGGGATTCTGCAAAACAATATTCCTTATTAGGAGTTATATGTATGACATTACGGGGACAAATGTGACTATCCAATCAGTGGCTATATGTAACTCAGTCTTCATACTCCTTGTGTTAGAGACAGAAGGCGTTTTAACATCGGTGAAGACGGTCGTGTATTTGTGTTATATAAGGTGGTCGATCGCGTACATTACGTCATCAATATGTCTGATCAAGTGAGTATATGTGAAATGATTATATTAGAGAATATGAGGTTTTTCTAGCTGTTTAGGTTGACCAGTATCGGATGTAATGATTCAGTTGTTTGTATGATTCAAGTTTACCAGCAATCTAATCTGTTTGATTGACCATATATCTGATGTCATTATTCAGGTGCGCAATTTAAGCAGTAATTTGTTTGGAATGATTTGGTGAGTTAACAATTTTGCCACTCAAAAATTAGGTCCATATACTGTTTATTCACTTGGTGACGAATCAAAGATTTTAAATTGCATGATGTATTTATAAGAGGTCATAAGATAAGATAAGATTTTATTGTATCATTGCATCAATATGATGTCCATTTAGTGTCAGATGTAAGGTTATAAGATCATATGATGTCCATTTAGTGTCAGATGTTAGATTATAAGATCAGATGATGTCCATTTAGTGTCAGATGTAAGGTTATAAGATCATAATATGATGTCCATTTAGTGTCAGATGTAAGGTTATAAGATCAGATGATGTCCATTTAGTGTCAGATGTAAGGTTATAAGATCATATGATGTCCATTTAGTGTCAGATGTTAGATTATAAGATCAGATGATGTCCATTTAGTGTCAGATGTAAGGTTATAAGATCAGATGATGCCCATTTAGTGTCAGATGTAAGGTTATAAGGTCATAATATGATGTTCATTCAGTGTCAGATTTCAGGTTATAAGATGATATTATGTCCATTTAGTGTCAGATTTCAGGTTATAAGATCATATGATGTCCATTCAGTGTCAGATTTCAGGTTATAAGGTCATAATATGATGTCCATTTAGTGTCAGATTTCAGGTTATAAGGTCGTAATATGATGTCCATTCAGTGTCAGATTTAAGGTTATAAGATCATATGATGTCCATTCAGTGTCAGATTTCAGGTTATAAGATCATATGATGTCCATTTAGTGTCATATTTCGGTTTACTAGGTCATATGATGTCCTTTAAGTGTCATATTTCGGTTAATTAGGTCATATGGTGTATATTTAGGTTATGAGTTGACGGGTGTCCATTCAGTGCCAGCTTTAGGCGCATATAAGATGATGATAAGGTGTCCATTCCGTGTCAGATTTAGTAGTTATATAAGGTGATAGAGTCTACATTTAGCATCAGAAAAAAAAACTGAATTATGGCTATTCAATACACAGGTAACGATCCCATAGAATATTCTTATTTTTTATTACTGAGATACGTTTGTTATTATCTAACAATGATACGCCACACAGTAATACTCAACATGTAACTACAATATATATCTACTGTATTGTTTAGTTCACGTTCATTGTCTAAATACCATGGTAACAATTGATTTAATGTAACCCCGACACAACATATATTACAAAGCTGATTGTTTAATCAAATCAAGTTCATCCAGATTTTCCGGCGTAGTTTCCACTTGTCAGTGATGTAGACTGGGGACCTGACAAGGACAACTGTCTAGTCGATCGAATGGACGAAAACCGAGGTCCCGTGTACACATTGGCGTGCACGCAAAAGATCTGTGGCAATTGGAATTCAATATACTAGGCGTTGGCGCCGCTGCCCGGGCAAAATTTCCCTCATTAGTCCAATTTAGGAGCCGAACAGTAGGACGTTAAACCCCAAATTCGCGGCAGTCGCGCCTATATTAAGATAGCGTGTCTTATACGGAACCACCCTGAGAGACACGCAGGTACATAACATGATTTACATCAAAATAATTAGCTCTATTTCTGATAGATGTTAACTACAAATTGTGCGGCATAGTTCGGGCATCGATTATTATTTGTGAATGCCGCTGCTACAGTCCGTTCGGAGTTTGGTTTCATACGATTGGAAACTTTGAAGTTGCGTTATTCACGGGCTAGAAAAGCAGCAAAACGCATTAGCGGCGGTTAAATTTTTACAAATTTTCTCGGGGAGCGCAAGTTCCACATACCCCGCGACGATGGATTGGTTGTTTATGATTTTGGATTCGGTAAGTCACGTAAAATGGACCTCATTGAGGTTGTTGTATTCATCCACGGGCGTTTGCGACAGTTAAATTTTCAAACATTGGTCGCGCTCGTACGCCTTTGCATTACGAGACCCGTCTTTGGGCGCTGTCTGTGTGGAGGGGGGGGGGGGTCCTATGCCGTAAGCCCCGCTCATTTGCCTCCTGTAGACGACCATGGTCTATAACCCGATATTTTTTGCGGGCATTTCAGGATTGAGTAATACTTGTGTTGTATACAATAAATGGTTATGGGACGGTTGCTCAAGGCTCTGTTTACTTTTAACGATCTGTTAACATGGGGTTTAAGAATAGTTAACTTTAACGGAGAGAAAGATTGTTGCTGGAAGCCCCGTTAACTGTAACGTGTCGTTAACTTGCCTTTATAATTAACGGAGGTGCTGGGCGCCGTTATCTGTTTAACGGTGACATCTGTTTAATTGTGAATAGTACTTTCTAGAGGGTTGGGCGATAGGGGGGGGGGGGTGTTCCATTTTCTGTAGGATTAAATTCTAGAGTATTCTGAAGAATTTTGGGGGTCTGTAGAAAATAATGGACCTACATATTACATAGTGCAAATCCCATAATTTTTCATACAGATTTGTGCTAAAATTTCTAAAGAAAAAAAATAAAGTATTCTATGTTTTTTTCTGTGGTAAGTTATCTTTTTGTCTTTAATCAAGTTTTGTGAACAGAATGAAAGTTAGTTGTCCCACTGTCTTCAGTTTCTTGTTAATACTAACTTCTATGATGGTGTTATATACATGTACATTATTTACATGTACATTTAAAATTCAGCCAATAAAGTGGATTAACTTTAATGAATCCGTTAATTAAATGATAATGATATTCACTTTCCAACAACAGAATTTAACGGACCGTTAAGAGACGAAAAGTTAGCAAAATAACGATCCGTTAAGAGTTTAAAGGGTCGTTATAATAAATAAGTTTTGAGCAACCGGCCCCAGGTCTACAATCTGGGTGTTGTGGACATTAATAATACACATTAGTCTCGATTAGCATATCATGTTCGTGTACAGCGTTCAACGTACTGTTTAATAAAGACTATACCTGAATCAGGTAATAAAAAATTGGTTGATAAAACGGGGATTCCTAAAAAAAAAAACAAGTGTTTGTAGCGCGACATCGAAACTCGTTAAATTATTCATGAGTCAGTAACTAAAACTGGTTTGGGTTTCTTCAAACGGGGATTCCTAAAAAAAAATATTCCCTTATTACGTGCAGCGCGACCTTGAAACTTGTTCAATCCGGTCTCCGAGTCAGTTGCTAAAAATAATGTATGGGTTTATACTAACAGAGATTCTGCACAAAATATTTCCTTATATATATGTAAAGTGGCCTCGCCCCGTGTTATAGCCAGAAGACGCTTCAACATCGGTGACAGACGGCTGTGTGACCAGTCACGTACATTGCGTCATCAATATGTTACAGGGCCCTGTTTCTAGTACGGGGTATACGAGGAATATATAACGCTATACTAAATATACTAAATAGATTTATCAAACGGGAATTCACAATAAAATATTTCCCGATTGTTTGTAGCGCGGCCTCGACCGGCTGGGCTGAACTGAGCGGACGTTAGTTCTCAGCAACCGGTTCATGGTCTTGAACCTCATCGTCGAAAGCCGCGGTTAACTAAACACTGTTTAGCCGTTTATGTGAATGTACGAAGTGAAATTTAAATGCCCAGTACTATTTAATCCATTGAATACACACAATAAATGTATAAGTCTTTGTCCCCCATTTTTGTGGCACCATAAATACATGTACTTCCTGAAAATCACCGGAATATTCCGTAAAACAGGTTGAAGTAATTACCGGTATAAACCGCAAAACATCGGAATATACTTATCTCCTTTTCAGGTCGATTTTCATTTACCAAACCCGAATGTTTCTTTCGTCCTGAGTCACACAATACACGACATGGGGTGAAAAGGTATTTATCCATCTTATATATAGCAATCTAGAATATTACTATAATTCCTCAAAATAGTCTTAAATCCGTTCCGTCAGTTGTTATTTACCAAAAGTCCTCAGCCACCTAATAATTGGTATGGAATAATTTAATCGTTTAATCCTCTTTCATATGGCACCATATATTATTCCTGAAATACCTCTACATCAGAAATCCGTCCCCTAAAATCATTACCCACAAGTTTTTTTTTTTTTTTCATTTCATTTACTTTTCTAACGTCCGCTGCGATTTTATTTATTTGAGCCACCCTACACATGGTATGAAATGAAAGAGTGTTAATCCCACTTTCATGTGGTACCATCGATTATTCCTTATATCCCTCGGCTTAGTATGAAATCCGTCCACGAAGACCCCCCCCCACCGCAAGTCTATTTTTTCACATTTCGTTTAAATTTCTAACGTCCGCTGCCATTTTATTTATTTGAGCCACCTCATAAATGGTAAGGACTGAAAGAGGGTTTATTCCTGATATCCCTCGGCTTAGTATGAAATCCATCCCCGAAAATCACTACCCCCCCCCCCACGACCTATTTTTTTAATATTTAATTTTCTAACGTCCGCTGTCATTTTATTTATTTGAGCCACCCTACACATGGTATGAAATGAAAGAGGGTTTATCCCTCTTTCATGTGGTACCATTTATTATTCCTGACAGCCCTCGACTTAGTCTGAAATCCGTCCCCGAAAATCACTACCCCCCCTACCTATTTTTTTAATATTTCATTTAATTTTCTAACGTCCGGACTTTAACGGAGAGAGAGATTGTTGCTGGAAGCACCGTTAACTGTGGGAAAAGTGGGATTAACACTCTTTCATTTCATACCCTGTGAAGGGTGGCTCAAATAAATAAAATGGCAGCGGACGTGATTTTCGGGGACGGATTTGAGACTAAGTCGAGGGCTGTCAGGAATAATAAATGGTACCGCATGAAAGAGGGATAACCCCTCTTTCATTTCATATTTAACCAAATATTTTGAACTTGAACAAAACGACCTAAAATATTGTGACATAAAATCTGCCACCGAAAATAAATTTGTCGATCTTTTCCTAATAGCTACTGATCAACAAGACAATTCGCAATCGAACCATAAACTTCGAACGTATGGAAAAATTAAGCCAAACTTTTACGCGATACCGTTCTATCTGCACTCCGTCAAATCGAAAGCCCATAAAATTGCGCTGACTTCGATTAGGCTAAGCACACACCATCTCGAGATAGAGCGTGGTCGCTATAAAAATATCCCGCCACATGCTCGTTTATGTAGACAATGTAATAATAATCAAATAGAAGACGAATACCATTTCATATTTGACTGCAATAAATACGATAATCTTAGAAATTCAAAATTTACACCAATTTTCAAAAGCAATCCACACATCTCGTGCAATATGATTAATGCTTTAAATCCCCCAAACGAAATTGCTAGTCAGGTTGCTTCATATATATATATGTGTGTCTCCAAGAAAGAACATCAGAGTTACCTGTTAACCAACACCCCTGTTCAATATAGTATGTTTATTATACTAATACTTACGTTAGAAATAGTTTGTTTACTTCCCAAGCTAGTTTAGATAATTTTCGTTTTCGAGCTATACTGATTTTGATTTTACCAACCATCTTTAATTTTAATGCTTATAAACTTATCATATCACATTGTACATCCATATAGGATAACCCCAGATGTTATGTTATAATTGTATGATCAACTTTTGTTTAAACTGTGTATGCTGTCCTTAAGTGGATGAAATGATACAATAAAATCTTATCGTATCTTATCTTACTATGTGTAGGGTGGCTCAAATAAATAAAATGGCAGCGGACGTTAGAAAATTAAATGAAATATTAAAAAAATAGGTGGGGGGGTAGTGATTTTCGGGGACGGATTTCAGACTAAGTCGAGGGCTGTCAGGAATACTCAATGGTACCACATGAAAGAGGGGTAACCCCTCTTTTATTCTATGCCATGTGTGGCTCGGGAAGAGATAAACATTCGTGTTTGGTAAATGAAAATCGATGGGAGATCAGTATATATTCCGATGTTTTGTGGTGTAGGACTATACCCGTAATTACTTCAACCTGTTTTACGGTATATTCCGGTGACATTCAGGAATTATCTTTGGTGCCACAGAAATGGGGGATAAAGACTGATACAATTATTGTGTGTCTTAAATGGTTAAAATACTACGGGGCGTTTGTTATTCATTTCATCCGCTCACATAAACGGGTAAACAGTGTGTTTATTAAACACAGCTATCGACGATGAGGGTCAAGGTCATAAATCGTAACGTCCGCTCAGTTCAGCTTAACCTGAGTCAGTTACTAAATATAGTGTATGGGTTTATACAATTGAATCGGGGATTCCTAAAATAATATTGTTTGCAGAAAGCCTCGTCACGTGTTAGAGCCAGACAGCGCTTTAACATCGGTGAAGACGGTCGTGTATTTGTGTTATAAGGTGATCGATCACGTACATTACGTCATCAATATGTCTAATCAAGTGAGTATATGTGAAATGAATATATTAGAGAATATGAGGTTTTTCTAGCTGTTCAGGTTAACCAGTATCTGATGTAATGATTCAGTTGTTTGTATGATTCAATGTAACCAGCAATCTGATTTATTGTCCAGTATCTGATGTAATGATTTAGGGTTTTGATCTTCTGCAATTCGACGTTTCGGTCATATAAGTATACGGTTGGATTTTAAATTTCTTTATCACAAAACCAACCCGGGACGTCATGTCAGTTAGACCCAGTTTTATTCGCGTTCACCCTAAATGTTCAGCAGGGGCTATTGGCCAATTCAGTGGGTATATCTAATTACACGACAATGGATATAAGATGATAAAGTTTCCATTTAATCGACGTTAGACTGAAAAAAACAACGAAAAGATGAGAATTGAGTCTATTTAATATAACACTGGCTAATAGATATACACACGTGACTTGATAACTTAGACTACAATATAACTGATTCAGCTTCTATAAATAGTGGGTTTTTTCCAAAAGGGGGGTTCTACAACAAATATTTCCGTTAATATGTTTAGACCAGCCTCGCCCCCTGTTTTAGTGCCATAACTCGTCCAAATCATCGGCGGAAGACTGTTATATTATAATTAAGAATATCAATATGTCTGATCAAGTGAGTTGTATAGATATTATATAAGTTTGTATACTTTAAATCTATTTAAATCTTCAACTAAAACCGGTCACATCAAGTCTGCCATATTGTTGTGTTTACGTCAAGATCAACTGACATTTACGAGCAGGTCATTCGTCTGTTTCACCTGATTACCATCACTAACAACCATCAAAGTATTTTAACATCAAAATGATTAAGATTTAATAATAGTTGGTTAGAAAATGATATGAGCATGTTTCAATAAGATTGAGTTAAGGGAGACAACTCCATTAAACACAATTTTAAATAGAGACAGACCACCGGGGTTCCAACCATTTCTTTTTATTTATAGATTTTCGATGTTTTAATATGGACAGTGGAGAGAGAGAGAAATGGCGTTTAACGTACACTCGACACAAACTAGGTCATGTCATTGCTAACATATGGTTCAATTTTATTTCTATGAATCGCTTGCGCGTAGGGGTCTTTAGTAGTTAAAGAAAACCGGAGGATCCAAGGAAATGAAATGGGGTTTAACGTCCTACTCTTCTGCACCTGACCTGGGCTAATGGAAGACGGGCATACTCCATACAGAGTGCTATGAGGGAAATTGAGCCCGGGCAACGGCGCTACGGCCTACACTTATATCGAATTCCAACTGCCAAGGGATCTTTTACGTGCACGCCAATGTGTACACGGTACCTCGGTTTTTCGTCCCATCCGAACGACTAGGCAGCTGTCCTTGTCAGGCCCTCCTTCTGCATCACTGACAAGGGGAAACCACGCAGGAAAAAAATGATTTAGAGAAAACACACGAGGTTGAACAGAGAATCGAAACCTCACCAGTTGACCCAATGACAGGCGTTATCTTATGTTATTTCAATCACCCGTGAAACCATTACACCCCACCCCCACAAGGAGTAGGGTCGCCTGTCCAACCTCGTGGGTTTTCTCTGAGTCCTCCGGTTTCCTCTCACTGCTAAAGACCCCTACGCGCAAGCGAATTATTGAAATAAAATTAGAAAAAAAACTTGGCTGACATTTAGTAGTCGTCTTCTATGTCAATAATAAATTGGTTATGAAAATGGTGAGATTTGACCTGTCTATCATCAATGTCAAAGTTCACCGACTCGACTTATAAAGACGGGCATTAACCATATAGTGTTCTATGAAAGAAACAATTCCAGGACAAATGGCACTATGACCCACTCTTAATGATATTTATCAGTGTGAGGTGGGGAAGGGGTAGTTATCATATCAAAGTATCTATTGAATGATATTTATCGGTGATTATTTGAATATATTTTATTTATTTCAGTCCGAATCAACTAAAACCAACCCTGTTATATACAGTTTTAACGGCACCAATCATTTACAGTTCGGCAATCACAATGTCATCGATAACCGTCCAACTAATCAACTAAATGAAGACGTGGACGATAAAATCGAGAAACTCACCGATGACGTGGAGACCATGAGATATGAACTGGACGTTAAAAACGATCAAATACACAAACTCACTGATCAAGTAGAGACACTTACATGTGGAATGAACCAACTGACAGAGAGAGTGAAGATTCTAGAAGATGAAAAGGTGGTCAAGAAAACTGACGTTAATAAAAATTCAGACAAGAACACGCAACCGAATAAGAATTCAGACAAGACAGACGAAATGATTACTCTGACGATAATCCACATGTCATGGTAAATTATCTCTTTAATACTAGTAGCATAAATGACATAATTTGTTTTTAATACAAACGAAATATCAGGAATATTAAACTTGTTATAATAGAACCATTAATAGATAGATGACAGAAACAAAACATGTTATAATATAATCATTATGATGAAAACTTAAAGTTACATTATGGGAGATAAGATAAAGAGATGGCAGTTCTCACTATAATAGTTAAAAACTAGATAGTGTAAAGGTAATTTGCTGAAAATTTCAGTCAAATTGGGCCACTATTAGCCGAGAAAAAAGCGTTTGAAATATTCACATAGCATCGGTCATCATTACTCAAATCATTAATATAAACAGCATAGTATCGATTATCCACTTGATTGATTTAATTATCAACGGCCATTAAGCGGCATATCGGAATTCAATCCGCCAACATCGAAGGCTAGCCTTGACTTTAAGAGTTTATTATGGTCTGGATATGTTAATTAATGTCTAAATGATTATTTAGATAACATCTCAGGCCTAAAGAAAGAACTGTAATAAGCAGATTTTGCTCTTGCATAATGCTATTTAAACTCATTCATTAATCACAATGTTTGATGTAAAATTATATATCATAGTTGAAACACTGATATTACTCTACAAGATGAGTGATGAAACCACACTAAACAAAAACAACAGGATGAAACGTTCTTGTCATAACCCCGATTGATGACGTCAAATAGAGATGACGTCACTAATATAAACGCGGGTATTTTTCTAATAAATAGAACAAATTAGCAGTTTTCACACACGTGGTATTTACCCCATTTGTTGACTGTTATTACAATATGGTCCAAGTAGATATTTATCTGAGTTGAACCTGTATTACAGGTACGCGTTTTCGCCGATTATTTGGAAACGGTTCCAAAACACATGCTTTAGACCCACTTACATGAAAAACTCGTACATGAAAAACAGGTCCACTATTTCAACGTCCATTTTATTTTCTTCTATCCCTTTCTTGGATATTACACGTTTTATTTATTTACTTGTATAGTTGTGGTAAAACTATATATATTTACCTGTATGATATAAGTATTATACTATATATTTACCTGTATTTACAGGGATGAGTGTGATATGACTATAAGTATAAGTAGAGATACAACAGTAGATGAATTAGAGAAGATGATACAGGAGGAGTATAGAAAGAAAGGTAGTGGTGATGGTTATATTGATTCTATCTGCAGTGGTGGTGATATACAGGAGAAGTACAACTACATCAAACAACACAACAAACATCTTCCATTGTCAAACTATCATATAAATCATGGGGATAGAGTCTCCTGGTACTAGTCTGTTGATGGTGTATAATATACTAACTATAAAACAATATTAAACATTTATCTTAAATAATACTGTATAAATAAATGATATAGTTTGTATAAAGTAATCATATAGTTTGTATGATATTATGGTGTATAAAGTAATCATATAGTCTAGTAATAAAATAATTAATATTGTATATTTACACAAAAATAACAAATCCAACCAAATCTTTCCTTTGAATTGATAATTTCACATGGGCATGAGGGATTTCTTGAATGTGATCATGACGTTATGGGAGTGGGTCGGGGTATATGGTTTATAAGGGTGGGTGACGGGAGGGGGGGTAAGAGTGGATGTCTTATGTCGGTCGGTGGCTGGAGGAATATATGAATACATTGGTGGGTGGGGTTATCTGGTGTTGTTAGTATTGAAAACAAATAAATCTGCTTACTTCCAGTGACGTCATCTTGGTATTGTGACGTCATATCGGGAAGTGTTGGTCCAGTGAACACAAGTATGCCAAATGTCAAGTCGATCTCACTTGAATTGTGGGTGTTGAACGTGAAGCTGACAAATCAACAAGTAAACCAAATGTCATGTCGATATCACTTGAATTGCTGACAACATCGACATGAATAATATGTCAATATGACGTGTCTGTCTTGATGACGTAACGATATAGTAAAATGTCGGATGAAATGAGAATAAGGTGATATATAGTACATGCATGTAGTACCAATTCATTCATTTATACCATGCAGGAACATTTTGCCCGCGCAGCGGCACTACGCTTTTTTCTATATCGAATTCCATCTGCCAATGGATCTTTTACGCGCACGCCAATGTACGAACGAGACCGCTGTTGTTGTCCCACCCGAACTACTAGACAGCTGTCCGACCCTCCATCCCGCATCACTTACAAGGAGGGAGGGGGGGACACGCATGAAAATCGGGATTAAATTTCTTGGCCAATGCAGGGATGCTTATGAAGCGGAGCCCCAGGTCCCTTTTAATTTTATACATACAGAGAGAACAAAATGGGGTTTAACGTCCACTCCACACAAACTACGTCATTTCGGGACTAACATATTATGGTATAATATTATTTCAATAATTCGCTTGCGCGTAGGGGTCTTTAACAGTGGGGGGAAACCGGAGAAAACCCATAAGGTTCGACAGGAGATACTACTCTTTGCCACGTACAACCACGAAATCGAAACCACGCCAGTTGACTCAATGACAGGCTTTATGATACAGCGCGCACGTGCTAACCATTCAGCCACCAAAACCCCCTTTATACATAGTGTGTTACAAATAACACATTGGGCTACATAAATGCATTGTTTAATTGTTATGAATATGTATGTCATACTTGGTTTCATAAATGTATTGTTTAATTACAATACACCTATTGGCAATGGAAATCAAACATGTACACAGTATTATATCATACTTTATATTTGCAATGTATCTGATAAATGTTTCTATACAAATATAAGCTTCAATGAGAATGCAACTATTGTATATTTTCCTGGGCCATTTTTCGGGATCACAAAGACTAAAAGGATAGATCAGCATAGTAATTAATTTCTCTGGATTTTGTGGGTCTCTGTTTATTATAAATGTATACTACTCAAAAGAAGTTAAGGATCAAACTTTTTTTCTACCAGGTAATTATCTATGCACATATCAGATAAAATTATTGGCGGAAATCGTGACAAAATTGGTTCACGATATCCTGACGAAAAAACCTGAGTACAAGGCATATGTCATTTTCAAACAAAATGATGTTGGTAGTCTACTTAGAAACCATAAACTGAAGCTCAAAACAAGGCCCCACAAAACTGTTTGCATCGCCCAAACGCCGCAGTAGGGTACGACTTTTTAGAGTTGGTTATATCCTTGCATGTGCAGTATGCATTTTCCAGGAACAGTTTTGTAATAAAAAAAATCTCCCATGGCCGTGCTGCTCTTAGTTGAAATTTCAACATGGTCAGACGTCAGCTGAGTGAACCTGACAGAGGAAGAGCCATTGCGTGGCTTCAACAGGGTTTTGCACAGAGAAATGTGGCACAGAGAATCGGTTGTAGCCAGAGTGTGATTTGGCGACTATGGCAGCGTTTCCAGGCAACCAATTCCATTCAGAATCGCCCACGGTCTGGTAGGCAAAGATCAACGTCGCAACGTCAAGACCGGCATGTTTTTCAAATGGTCTTACGTCAGCGCGTTGTTACAGCGAGATATCTTAAAGATGAACTGCGAAATGCAAGTGGTGTTCAGGTATCGGATCAGACCATAAGAAATCGTCGGCGAGCCCACAATATTCTATCTCGACGACAAGCGGTTCGACCACCTCTTCTTCAACGTCATAGGGCATCGCGTCGTGATTGGTGCACCCGTCATAGAGACTGAAGACGGCGACAAAGGGGGCGGGTACTCTACTCTGATGATTCCCAATTTGCATTACAGTTCAATGATGGGGACTTCGCGACTACAGGCGGCGAGGAGAAAGGTTTGCTGATGTTAACGTCAGACAACGCCATCGCTTTGGAGGTGGTGCGGTAATGGTGTGGGCTGGAATTTCGGTACATCACAGGACTCCTCTTTTCGTCGTGAAAAGAAAATTTGACGGGTATCAGGTACAGAGACGAAATTTTACAGTCTTTTGTCATCCCACGTCTTCGTCAAATTGGAGCAGGTTCTTTTCTTTAAGATGACAATGCTAGACCGCATAGAGCACGAGATGTTAATGATTTTCTCAACCATAATGGTATTGAACGAATGGTTTGGCCTGCATACTCTCCTGACTTGGCACCAACTGAGTATGCATGGGATGAGTTGGGCAGACGTGTGAGAGAAAATCATAGGCAACCTGATAATCTTCAAGAATTGGTGCAATTCCTTCAGACAGAGTGGCAGGCCATTCCCCAGATGTTTTTTCGACGTGAAACAAAAATAATTGGTTGACCCTTAACGTCTTTTGAGTAGTATAAATGCAGAAAATTAAGCGTTCAAATGCAAGAATTGTCATATTTCAAATTTATTATTTCTATTAAAAAGCCAAATTAATTATTTTCCTCCAACCTGGCACCAATTGAGCATGCATGGGATGAGTTGGGCATACGTATGAGAGACAATCATAGGCAACCTGATAATCTTCAAGAATTGGTGCAATTTCTTCAGGCAGAATAGTTGTGTATAAAACCAGGTGTAAGACTATGGTCTTTAAGACCATATTGTGTCTTTGGAAAAATTGTTAAAACAACTAATTTTATAAAATTAAAATCACACGTACCTAGTGAACGTGAATTAAAAGCTATACATAAAAACAAGTGATGGTTTGATAAAATCATAACCACTGTCAAAATATTCGTCAAGTTCTTCCAGTTATTTAACCTATGGTTGGAAGACCATATAAGGAGTATCACCTCATTGTAGTGGTGAGAAATATAAGGCTTTATTCCATATTTGGAATGGAATTTAGGTGAAAAGTTAATCTATAGCCTGCAGGAACTGGGGGATATAAAATAGGGTGTAGAGCGAGATTCGTTAGAAACTCATCCAGATATTCAAGCAGCCATTATCTGTTGAGAACAAGGGACCTGCGAAACCATTCAGCTTGTAATAAAGTTATTTACAACTAATGCTGTAGTATTATTGTCGATCACAAGAAGAACACATCAAAGAAGAAGTCCTACAATACCTATAGTACTACACAGGGCGTACTATCTTAATATAAAAGACTTTATCAATATAAAAGACTTTATCAGGATAAATGTTCAAGTAATTGATTTACATACCTTGGTAAACAAACTAAAAATATCTGTTATTGTTCATTTGTAAGATAGCTGTAATTGGTTTCGCGAACGCTTCATTGATTCACGCTCAGCGCCTTACGGCAGCATCGTGTTTTCAGCTATTGCTGGCGCCCATGTCACCGGAAGTAGTTTACTTAGCGGCCTTATAAAGATGAACAGCGGAGTTACAGTCTATTCTTATGTCGAATTGGTCACCGATCTGGGCGATTATGATCCGATTAATGCGACTGTCAATGGATGTTTTACGTGGACGCCATTGTGTACACAGGGCCGCGGGTTTCAGTCCAACCGAGCGACTAGTTGTCGACAGTTGATTCCACCCGCAAGCCAGCATTATTTTATATTTGCCAGCTTTCGTAGAATTAAATACAAAGTTACGTGCAAAGAAACAAGGTCGATCATTGAACATTATATTATCTTGCTTTTCAGCTGAACGCCTGCATGACGTTAATTACGAAGTTTTCGACATTGATCCAACCACAAACAACTCTTCAGAAGCTAATTGTTGTGCTTCAGTGGTTGATTACAATACAGGTAAAAACATCATCAGGTGTAAAGATGGCGTCCATGGAAGATTTGTCAAGATTTCTATAGAAAAATCAAATTTCTTAACTTTGTGTGGATTGGAAATTTATGGCACCCCTCGTAAGTAAACTATTTCCAAAAGTATTGTTAGATTCATTAAGTCCACGGTGCTAAAGACGGTTTTATAGGCTGTCAAAATATCTGAAAGATTTCATTCCTCGGAACCCTAACCAATCTGTCGCGATTTCTGTAAAAGCAATATTTCAGTTTTATGAAGCCATGGATGCTCACCGAGGAAGTGGCTACGACCCCTTGGTCAGATGGGTGGAAGAACTGGCCAGGAAAAGCATCCAATTGTCCGAGTGCAATATGGCAGGTTTCGCGTCTTCGTTGTCAGACGATTTCATTCATTCATTGAGGTCAATACTTCTTTGATGTCGCAAAGAGAAACTGGTTAAATATATAGAGAGAGAGAGAAATGGGGTTTAACGTCCACTCGACACAAACTAGGTCATTTTGGGACTAACATGTGGTTTCATTTTATTTCAATAATTCGCTTGCGCGTAGGGGTCTTTAGCAGTGGGAGGAAACCGGAGTGCCCGGAGGAAACCCACGAGGTTGAGAAGGCGCCCCTATCTCCATGCCACATACGCTCACACCAGGGCTCGAAACCACAGCCGCAAGCCAGAGGTGACCGGCCAGCTATAGAGAGGTCGAAGCGCGGCACTCTAGACCACTAGGCCATCCCAACCCCCCTGGTTAAATATAGGCAGACAATTTATACATGATATTGTAAACGAATCGAAGGTCGGTTTATGACCGATGTAACTATTTACAACACCGCAGTGTAGTGACGTTTCAGTATCCGCTTCACTGGTGCCTGTAATGATCCTGCTACATACAGTCCAATCTATCACCTCCTCGTTTCATGTAGCTGTACATCCGGACATTTTTTACTCATTTGTCTACAAGATTGTTGTCTGTATTACCTTTTCTGTGTGATTAATATTTTAGTATTCAACAACTGTTAACAATGCACAACCGCATCTAGAATGTGCTTTAGATGGGTTTAACTTCCACGCGACACAAACTAGGTCATTTTGGGACTAACATATGGTTTAATTTTATTTCAAGTATTCGCTTACGCATAGGGGTCTTTAGCAGTGGGAGAAAACAGGCGACCCTACCCCTTGTTACGTGCAACCGGGAATTCGAAACCACACTAGTTGACTCAATGACAAGCTTTATGATACAGCACGCACGTGCTATCCATTCAGCCAGCCAATCCCACCCCACCCACCCTTATTTTAGCAAGTGAACCATCACGGACAAGGGGAAACCGCGTCAGAAAATCCCGATGAACATTCTCGGTCAATGTAGCGATCGTGGTTTTATAATAAATTACCAGGTAGAGCAACCATAATCAATTTTACTTTTATACTGAAATGACATGAAATGGGTTTAACGTCCTATTCTTCTGTACCTAATCTGGACTAATGGAAGACGGGCATATACCATACAGTGTCCTATGAGGGCAATTTTGCCCGGGCAGCGGCGCTAAGGCCTACTCTTATGTCGAATTCCAATTGCCAATGGATCTTTTACGTGCACGCCAATTTGAACACGGGACCTCGGTTTTTCGTTCCATCCGAACGACTAGACAGCTGTCCTTGTCAGGCCCTCCGCCCAGCATCACTAACAAGGGGAAACCACGCCGGAAAATCGAGATGAACTTACCCGGCTAATGCAGGGATCGAACACCCGACCTCCAGGTTAGCGAGCCAGCGCCTCACCCACTTAGCCACGTGATCCCCATACTTTTATACACCCATACTTATTTAATCTTTTAATCTTTGTTTCAGTGAATGAGACGAGTGACACCTGTAATCAAAAATATGAATGTAAGGCAGACATATTACATACATGTAGTTTGATTTCACATATCCCCTCACATTCTGTCTGCTCGTATATCCCCTCCACCTCTGCCGTCTATATGTAATTCGTGTAAGCCATCTACTATGGAAGACTGTTTCGGCTTCCATACTCGTCTTAATTGTTCAGATTTAAACCTTGATGGGAGTATCCTGCTAATGAGAAATTATCCTAAACAAATTCGAACCTACTTCCATCTCATTAATTAGCCTCACTTTCCATTATTAGAATCATTCTAATTCATAATTAATTAATTGTTTTTCATCGCGCGATTTCAAGCATCGTTCTTAGAATGCAAAACTTGGCACAAAACAGGTTCATACGTCCTGTTGGGTCTGTAGGTGATTGGTCGGTCTAACAAGAGAGAGTCAATGTGATGAAGTTTAATTGTGGGGAATCTTATCAGGATAGCGGCGCCATGACCTACTCTTATATCGAATTCAAATTGGTAAGGGATCTTTTATGTGTGCGTCTGTGTATATACGGATCGTCGGTTTTTCGTACCATCCGAACGACTAAACAGTTGCCCTTGTCCCGCATCGCTGACAAGGTAAAACACTCGGTCAATGCAGAGGTCGAACACCCGATCTCCAGGCTAGTGAGCCAGCGTCTTATCCAATACCCCCCCCCCCAACACACACACACACACACCCTCCGAAACAATGTTCAAATGTGTTGGCATGGCCATAGAAAAACAGTCCACGAACTAGACGGTGATGGCTATTGCTATTATGTAAGTGAATTTATTTTAAAGCCACATTATGTAAGAGCTAAGTCTTCCTATTGCATGTCTTTCTTTTCGCACTAAATGTTAATTAAATTATTAATTCGACATTTATGTAGATGACAAGTCCACCGGCAATTATCTAGGTCATCGGATGATCACAATTTTTAAAAATGGATAATCGGGTACTTGCTTATTATCGAAAAATGGTAGCATTGAAAATCGAGACATCGCTATCGTTACTTCCCACAGAAGTATAACTAACATAAAACCAAGTACGAACAATCCAAACCATTAGACAAAATTCGCAAGTTCTATAAAAGGTATAGGCAAATTAGTGTAATCAGCAAATGGACTGTTCACCGTGTAACAAATACAGCGACAAACAGAAGTAACAGGTGTCCGGAATAGTAGGCTTACTCTGTCTGGCGCCACACCAGCCATAACTGCGTCCAAACGTATGCAATTTGACTTAATTTCTTTCAATATATTCATTTCCATGATCTAATTTTATACTGTCGGCTCTTTTTCTAAATCTCAGATAATGCTTTTTAATTTGGTAACAGACACATATTACATAACCTTGATTTAAGAAGTGTCTAAATTATAATGAAGTTTGTATGAAGGTTGCAATAAGCTACAAAGACAATAATTGATCACCGTGCCACTCTAAACTAAAGTTTGAGTGGTCAAAGTTTAAAATGACCTGCCATAACCAAGGCAAATCAATTAGGAACGCTCATTTTACATGAGTTTTCAGGAGGTGACAACATTGCTGTAGACAAATCAACCACACAGAGCTCGACATTTCTTGCTTTTTGGTCTAGTAGGGCAGTTGACGGAAACAAAAATGGCGACCATAATGGACATGGTGGCAGCTGTCAACATACTGATTACTATGACTGCAATCCGTGGTGGCAAGTAGATCTGGAATGGATGTATGACATCACAAGTATAACTATATCTAACAGATATGATGATAAATATTGTAAGTAATAACTAATATTCTTTTTTTTTAATAATTTATTTTGTTTTTCATGGGGAGTTGGGAGTGAGAGGAGGGAGTGGGGCTAAATGGCTTAGATCGTAGCCTTTGTCGTTGAGTCAAGTGACGGGGTTGCGCTTCCTAGTTTGTACGTCACAGAGTAGGATCGTCATGCAAAGCTCGCGGGTTGTCTCCACTTCACGGGGTTGGGATGGCGTAGTGTTCTAGAGTACCGCGCTTCGACCTCTAGATAGGCCGGTCCCCTCTGGCTTGCAGCTGTTTTTTCGATCCCTGGTGTGAGCGTATGTGGCATGAGGATAGGGTCGCCTTCTCAACCTCGTGGGTTTTCCTCCGGGCTCTGCGGTTTCCTCCCACTGCTAACGACCCCTACGCGCAAACGAATAATTGAAATAAAATTAAACCATATGTTAGTCCCGAAATGACCTAGTTTGTATCGAGTGGACGTTAAACCCCATTTCTCTCTCTCTCTCTTGACTCCACCTCCTCAAGTTTTCTCCCACAGCTACAGGTCAATAAATAAAACTGAACCATATATAAGTCTGTTGTCCTGAAATCAGTACTTTTTATGTTTTTTAGCCATAATATCTTTGCCAGTAATAAGGTAGCCACTGTACGGTAGGCTACTCAGTATACATGCGTAGGCCTACTACTAATAAGAGCACATGTGTAAATGATATTTAAGATATTGAAGCAACATCCTGAATTAATTCTCAGCTAAAATTATAAAGTACTTGGTCGAAACCATTAGGTAGGGAGTGTGGTGGGTCGTGCAGTGGTTAAACATGTGCGTGTTAGGTGGTAAGATCAGCCATAGAATCAAGGGGTGTGGTTTCGAATCCCCGCTTGTATGTGACAAGGAATAGGGGCGGTAGGGTCTGGTGTGTCTCGAGTGGACGTTTACTCAAATCTCTCTCGTAACATTCAATACGAACTACCACAATCTGTAGTTATTTTGTCTTTGTTTCAGTCCGCATTCATTAGCCCAGTTGAAGCAGAGTATCCGGACGTTAAACCCCATTGTATTTCATTTTGTTTATTTCAGTGGTTGGTGAACGGTTGTCTGATGTGAGTGTACTGGTATATGATTCAGATCCATCTGTCGGTAATCCATCATCAACACTGTGTAAATTTCTACCTGGAGTTTTTGGATGTACCGTGAGAACATTTGAATGCGATCAGAAAACAGTCGGCAGGTTCATCAGGATAACCAAACCAACAGAATTTCTCAATGTGTGTGAAGTGGAGGTGACGGGTATAAAACAGTAACAATTTGTCATCAGTTTTAACCCTGTTGTAGATGCCGGGGCCTGGTTACATAATTTATAAGATTTTAGTACTGTCTGATTCCTACAACGGGATGAAAACCAAATAAAATGTTTTCGGCACTGTGAGAAGTGAGGCTGACAGAGTAGAAGTCAGAGTACAATATAAGTCAACTGCCACCGAATATTAACCTTTACCCCCCTTTTCTTTAGTTCCAGCCCTTGTTGATTGTTTGGTTTTCAGTTTGCTTGAAGTAATGATAATATTTATAATAATAATATTAATAATAATATGTACATTGACATAGCGGCATGACCACATGCATACAATTAAATTAATTTCATTAATGCTGATAACTTTTCTCAAAAAGATGGGTTTTAAGTCTTGATTTAAAACAAGAAATAGTTTAAGGTAGGTTGTTCCACTGTTTCACTATAGGTTCTAGATTATACAGCGCAGTGAACATTTACGACCCCCGCCCCCCCGTTCCATCTGACCTGATATGAACGTTTGTTGCCTGTATCCATGGATTTGTCTTGTATTAGTGTTTATGTGTCGTGCGGCGCCTCTATATGTACCCTTATCATTCGTATTTTAGGCAATTTAAATACATGTACATGTTTATATTTCTAAACAATAAAGATGAAATTCATATGAAATGATCTCCACAAATTTACTAGTCACGTCAATATTATTAATACACGTCTAGCATCAAGTTGAAAATGTCAGGTAGGGTCTGACATTTTGTCAGGGACACCTTAAACCGTTATGTCCATGCCTGACGAAAAGTCAAATCACAAGTATCACATTTGAAAGGGCCTTCTGCGTGGACCATCATGTCTAGGTTCCCCCCTTTGGCTAACATATCACTACAAATAACACATTCGTAAGGTTTTTCACCAGTATGAGTTCTCATATAAACCCGAGTCCACTAATAAACCCAAAGCCCACAAATATATAAAGAGCGCAGGAGAAGAACGATCCAAAACACTTTTTTGCTTTCCGATAAAGGTCATTGAGATTTTCTGGCGTGGTTTCCCCCTAGTAAGTGGTGCAGGACGAAGGTAGAATGAGAGAACAGGTTAATGTTGTTTCCTTTCAGGTAGAATGAGAGAAAAGGTCAATGTTATTTCATTGCAGGTAGAAGGAGGGAGTGAAATGGGATTTAACGTCCACTCGACACAAACTAGGTCATTTTGGGACTAACATGGTTTCAATCTTATTTCAATAATTCGCTTGCGCGTAGGGGTCTTTAGCAGTGGGCGGAAACCGGAGTGCCCGGGGGAAACCCACGAGGTTGAGAAGGCGCCCCTATCTCCATGCCACATACGCTTACACCAGGGATCGAAACCACAGCCGCAAGCCAGAGGTGACCGGTCAGCCGGAGGTCGAAGTGCGGCGCTCTAGACCACTAGACCACTACATAACCTAGTAACTACAAATTTGGTCCTAACACAATTTTGATAAAAAAAATAGTGAGTTACTACGTATTGCCTTTTGACGAGAGGCTAGTAGCCTTTGAATTATATGTATATCATATATCTGTATCACGTATTCATATAGCATTGTAACAGAATGGGCCTTAATGTCTAACACTATAAAAAGTCAAAGGGATTTAACTGCTATTTGTTAAGGCCTCTCGTTGGCTGATCCAATGAACCAGGGTTTCGTATGCTCGATGGGCTGCGTTTGTCTGCTGAGGCAAATGAAATAAACAAAGTGTTCGATCTATTTTTTAATTATCAAAAAGTCTACAAATCAACATACGCATAATAACAAAATATTAACCTTTGTATATGAGACTAATGTGAGACGGGAGATTGGGATGGCCTAGTGGTCTAGAGTGCCGCGCTCCGACCTCTAGTTGGCCGGTCACCTCTGGCTTGCGGCTGTGGTTTCGAACCCCGGTGTGAGCGTATGTGGCATGGAGATAGGGGCGCCTTCTCAACCTCGTGGGTTTCCTCCGGGCACTCCGGTTTCTCCCACTGCTAAAGACCCCTACGCGCAAGCGAATTATTGAAATAAAAATTGAAACCATATGTTAGTCCCAAAATGACCTAGTTTGTGTCGAGTGGACGTTAAACCCCATTTCTCTCTCTCTCTCTCTCTCTAATGTGAAACAAAGGGTGAATTTTAAAGAGCACAGTGATGACGCAAGCTAAATGGTAACAACCAGAACAGATTATCTCATGCCCTAAAACCCACACGAAATAAGTAAAGAAACAGTGTTTCCTTCAAGTGAATAGACTGTGAAAAGGCGACACTGCCTCTAGTCCGTTTCTGGATTACATCACAAATCAAAATTAAGCGTTCTATTTCAAGTTTTCAGCCACAAATCACATGATTCAAGGCCATTTTATAAAATCACATCAAATTGTTGTGAATAAAATTAATTGGCTACATTAGCCAGCAAATTTCGCGTGTATATATTAATATCTTGTATTTACATCCTGTATATATATATATATGTGTGAATACAAGACGACTTGAAAATATCGTACAATTTGAAGACCTTGAAGAATATTTCGTATTGTAAAGGTGTGGACAAACATGAACAGATATACAGAATCTCATGCGAGTTTTGATATGAAAAAAGATGAGTCGGAGATTTTATTGATCACCCAACCCTCTCTTACGTGCACATATAAGTAAATATAATTCTTTGGTATAAATTTAATTTCACTGAACCTGATTTCAGTGCGGCGCAGTGATGCATCACTGGTTGGCAGGAAAGTCCTCTGATTGGGTGTTTCCTTCAAGGGTACGGGGAGTATTGTGAGTTTTTACGGTAATTGAGATCTTTTCTCCAGCAATGTTACTGGATTCAAAAATAGGGTTTTTTTTAAAGCTACAATTTCATATTTTTAAGTTATATTTTTAAAGCCTTAAAATAGATGGTATCTATAAACAGTCCTGCCTTGTTAAAGAATAATCCTATTAATCCTATAATTCACCATTGCCAGTTGAGAAATGGGCAAAAAGTATCATTTTCAACTTTGAATTCAAACGTTTGAAGATAGCTATTGCATGGGCGGAATGGGAAAACAAGGGAGGTAATTGTGTTATTATTTCCGATGTGAAGGATTCGTAAGTGTGAAAATAATGCCTATGATTGTATAATAGTGAGTTGACAACCTATTAAGCAAAAGACATAGAAATAAATATGTTTTGACTTCCTTGGAAAATATGAAATTCCCGCTTTAACTAATGCAAATTTTTACTGTATCAATACGTCCATTAAGGCTAGAGCAGTACAGGTATTATCAAAACAAAATTAAAATCTTTCAAAGGAATAAAAAACAGAAGAGAAGTAACCAAATGCATGAAAAACGCGATTAAGAAACCTGATTTAGGTCGTGGAATATTTGCTATAAGATAGTTATACAAATATATGGATATTGGATGATAGAGATATATTTAGAGTAAAAATAACTCGAGGCAATTCGTCTATTATACTATCAATTACTTTAACACAATCATAAGATCTGATAAAAACACTTAAAACACATAGATTAGCAATAATCAATTTACTAGATAGCTTACAAATAGGTATCAATACAGATCGATATATTTACCTTGGTATATATAACATCAAACAATTTCAATATTCGACAAGGTTGGCCCATTTCACCTGTATTCTGATTCGCCTGGTCAAGCGATTTTATCGATTCTTGACCAAATCGTTGCCATAGAGCGGGGTTGGACAGCTCTAGCTATTTGAAGAAACATATCTCATACATTTTTGGCAGCGAAATTCACCAAAAAATCCTTCTTGGCGTTTGGTCATTCAAATGATTCATAATCACGCTGTCCCTTGCAACTTTTGGCACGCGTAGCCGCTCTGGCTAAGTGTGTGGGATCATGGCTTGCTAGTCTGGAGGTGGCGGTTTCCCTCCCGGTGTTGACCGAGAGAGTTTACTTGGATTTTCCGGCGTGGTTTCCATATTCAGTGGTGTAGGACAGAGAGCATGTCTGGTCGTGCGAATGGAGAGAGGGAGAGAGAGAGAGAGCTTCATAGAAAATTAACTCAACAAACTATTCACGAGAGAGAGAGAAAGAGCGACAGGACGAGGGAGTAGCGAGAGAGAGAGAGGAATTGGATTTAACGTCCACTCGACAGAAACCATGTCATGTCGGGACTAACATGATATTATTTCAATAGTTCGTTGCACGTATAGGGGTCTTTAGCAGGGGGAGGAAACCGAGGGACCTGAGGAAAACCCACGAGGTTGAACATACGACCCTACTCCTTGGAATATAAACCACCCCATTTGACTCCATGAAAGACCTTATGATACAGCGCACACGTGCTAACCATTCGGCCATCTCCACTCATTCATCATTTAGCACTAACCCATATAATCGTTTACACATGTATATTGATTTGTCCGGAACGACGCGTCATGCTCTAAAAGCCGTGAGTACCAAATGCTTTAAGTATGCTTGAAACTGATTAAATCTTTGAGATTTATAAAAGCACATGAAGATTTCCGGTATTTCTCTACGATTCGCATCACGTTTATTACTTCCTTGTGTATAATCACAGAAAAGGGGTTTTGAATTTCCATTTTCTGTCAGGTTTTGTTGAATATGTGGACGATCGGGCTTGTTTATCAGGAAATCAAAAGTCAGGACATTTTAGCAGTTCAACATTTTCATTGACTATGAATTACAATCCTATCACAAACTGTCGTTCTTAACCAATTAAAAGGCTTCATACTTAAAATATTTGAGTGACAAAATGTCGATCTTAACCAATTAAAACGCTTCATACATAAAATATTTGACTTTGAAGATTCGAGAATAAGTCCCCTGGAAGCAAACATAGGCCTTCTATGATTATTGTCTACTAAAATGACGTCACTGTCTATAAATGCTGTTGAACAGGCCTAGGAAGAATCGAGATGATGAAACCCCTTTAAATATTTTCATTAAAGGATAGAGATACATTGGGCTATTTGATGTTTTAGAGATTCAGATCATCTTAATGTTCAAGCAAATGTTACTCTTGTCAGCCTGTCAACTTTGACCCGTTACATGAACACTGAGTTTCATATAAATAATATTATTCGTGTGAAATCCCTTTATGTAAATGAAGACGAACATAATAATAATAATAATAATAATAATAATAATAATAATAATAATAATAATAATAATAATAATAATAATAATAATAATAATAATAATAATAATAATAATAATAATAATAATAATAATAATAATAATAATAGTTTATTGTTTAAAGCAGACTACATACAAATTTATCTCAGCCCGCTGTACAATATAACAATAGAACTAATAATAATAACAACGACATAGAGTAAAACAGATAATCATTAAAAATGGCACAAACTAGTAGTATAAAATAATTTAAAAATAGAATAAAATAATTTAGAAAAATAGTATAAAATAATTTAAAAAATGAAAGGAGACTATAATAGGAATAAGTGGAGCATTTAAAAGTGATAAAGATTTTAATAGCACGAATAGATTCTGGTAGGCTGGGTATGCCCCATCCAGTGAGCTTTAAGGAACACTGTCATTTGGCAGCGATTTCCAACTTCCAACTTCCAATGGATATTTTACGACTCGATGTTGTCACTTGCCAGGTCATCTGCCCTGCAACATTGCCGTGTGGGGTGGAGTCGCTGGAAAATCTCCCCTCGTTTTTCTCTGCCAATGCAGGGATCTGACACGGGACCGCCAGGTAAGCTATCTGTAATTGAAAAGACTGGCACTATCTATCTATCTATCTATCAAGTGTATTAATAATCTCTGTTATGTGTCGTGTATTCACTCCTTGTGTTTTACAGAATGATTCCCCTTGCTAGAGTTGCAGGACAGAGGAACTGACACGGACGGTCTCAAGTTGTTATCGTCGTATCAAAAAGGAACCCATGACAGACGGAGTTTAACTAAAAGTAAAAGTAGACCGTAGCGCCACTGCCGGATCACAATTTCCCCCTCAATGTCAAGTCGTTATCGTTGTATCAAAAATGAAGCCATGACAGACCGACCGGATTCAAATAAGAGTAGACAGTAGTGTTGTTGCCCAATCACAATTCCCCTCTCATTGCACCAAGTCGGTACAGAGAAGTCGGGGTTAACCCCCACTGCACTGGGTTAGTATCTATATCGGTACTATATCTAAGAGTAGACCGTAGTGTTGCTGCCCGATCACAATCCCCCCCCCCCACAGCACCAAGTCGGTACAGAGAAGTCGGTATTAACACTCACTGCACTGCACTGTGTTAGTATCCATAGATTAGGCTTAAGGCCGTGAGGTATCTGTACTACATGTATCTAATAATCTTATTTTCCACGCGGTTCTATTATTGTTGTTTTTTTTTCTATTGATCGATCCCCCAAACCGTTTTTATTGTTTAACATACTTTTATAGTAGAGGGTGTTTAAATAGATACTGATAAAAAAAAGCCGTGAAATCGATTCAGATACCGCCGGCAATCTGACTCCATCAAAAATATACAAATATAAAAAGGATGATCTGGCCTGTGGGTGAAAATGTCTTCGGTTCTTTTGGATATAAATTACAGCTTTAAGAATATTTGTTACAATTGTTCAAATGCCGATGACCAGAACAAGATTTGAGAAGACAGTATACTACAATGGACGCCACCGAGACACTGAAAATATCTTTCTTAATCTTGATAGGGACATCTTTGGCGACAGGTAAGAGTATGCATTTCAGGACCGTATTAATTTATTCTTATATAAACGTTTTGTATCATATAATTACGTCAAGAAGAGTTTAACAAGGGGTGTATACACCATTTGCATTGTGGATGGAAGGACCAGTGTTGGAGCAACGGCGGCTAAATGAGTAAGACGCTGGCTCACTAGCCCATGTGGTCTTGGGTTTGCTCCCGGTGTTGGTAGAGAAAGTCCATTGGGATTGTTTTCCTGTCAGGGATGCAGGGTGCAGGGACTAACAAGGACGACTGCACGTAAAAGAGCCTTTGAGAGTTCTCCCGTCAAAAGCCAACATCTTGTAACTCAATTTCTTTCTTATTTTGAGAAAACAAAGGAAAACATAATGAATGAATACTAAACCCCAGCTTATTCATTGATTTGACTATTGAGTTATTAGGTTTTTCTGTGGTATACTAGTCAACTGAAGGAAGTTGCTAGGTTGTGTCATGGGTGTAACTGCTTACAAAATCGAAGGATTGGAATATCTAGTACAGCAACAAGAAGCACATACTCTAGTACATACAAATTTGGTCCTAACTCAATTTGATAAAAAAAAAGTGAGTTACCAGGTTTTGACTTTTGACGGGAGAGTTGAAATTCGATATAAGACTAGACTGTAGCCCTGCTGTCCGGGCCAAATTCCCCCATATTGTATGGCGTATGCCCGTCTATATTAGCCCAGTCGGCGTAGAACAGTACACGTTAAAGCCCCAATTCATTTTATTTCATTTGAAAAATGGGATTTTACCCTTATATCAGTTGGATGATTTCGTAATAAGGTGGTCAAGTACTCTTTCATACAATTGGGTGTTTGACTAATAGCTGTCCTTGTCAGGCCCCCGTCCTGCATCACTGAAAAGGGGGAACCACACCAGAAAATCTGGAAGAACTTTCTCGGCCAATGCAAGAATCGAGCACCCGACCTCCAGGCCAGCGAGTCAACGTCTTTTTTTTTCTTGTTAATTTCATGCTTCGTCGCTGCACAGCGTGTGTAAGAGCCAGTGGAGGACACACGCGCTACTGACATCTGTGTTGTACTTTTGGTTTTGACCCCTCTGACTTTGTACCGTTGATTACAGATTAAACATCCATAAGTGTACAAATGTGTTGTTATTGATGTGTTCCCATTTGAATATTGTTCACAATAAGAAGCAAAATATATAAGATATGTTTACAGGATCATTTTGTTATACGAAAAACTAAGTGATGCGTTTTCTATGGCGCTCAGTATATTTGCCAATCAAGTCAATATGACGGCCATAAAACTTTTTAAAGGTTCTAATGAGTTAAGTGCACAAGTAAATGTTTCGATCTACTTAAAAAATCAGAATAAAAGGAACAAGCTCTCGCGTAACAATTTAGCTTAGACACAAACACTCCGTCAATTTAGCGCGTAGTAAGCGACGGGGAATCTTATATTTTAGCTAATGCATGTATTACAATCGGAGTCTGTAGGCGGATAAAAACCATTGCTATACAAAAATGTATAATTAGATATCTGATTTAAATTTCATATTTTAAAAAATGTTGTAATTTCTAATCAATTACATGTATATTAGGTAAACTATGCGAACACTCCAAAAAATGAACGTCAATCGTTTGCTCCTGTCTGTTTTATTTTAGGCGTTTCTATTTTTTCGTTTGTAAATCCGTCATTTTTAATTCCTTCCGCGTCTGAGATTTGTATTGCTTTGTTATACGACTTTACCATGGTAACGGGTTTTTCAGTTAATGTCTTTAGAGTATTGAAAAAAAAGCATTATTGTAAAGTCTCGCCGAAAGGTATATTTTACCCCCCCCCCCCTTCGCTATTACCCTAAATTTATTTTGAACGTTAATGTTATTATTTAGATTTAGTTTTGGAGATTAGAGCCGATCATGTGAAGAAGAAGAAATCACGATAATGTAAAAATGATTTATAAATTATTGATATGATTCTGTCCGAGACACTAGAAAGCACAACGGCAACGGATGTTAACATTGAGACAAAGAATTGTTTTCGCTGCTCTGAAATGCCACATCAATCGTTCTGTATGCAATAGCTTTCTAACCAAATCTCAAGGACCATTTGTTTGAATAATCAGCCCCATAGCTAGACCAGTGCGTCACTCTACAAAATAGCGACCCGCCTTAACATAAATTCCATTCATTGACATTGCCCATTTGACTTGCCGAATGCACGCGATATAGACTGAAAAATTAAAACTAAATTTTTAATCGCAAAAACTTTGTTCAGATTCGGGTACTCGATGACAGACAGACACTAACCACTACATACCCCCCCCCCCCCCCCCCCAAACAAACACACAACGGAAATTTCGAGACAAGGTAAATACAACAACGTTCATCTGTGTTTTGGAGATTAAATTTCACACGTACACGGACATTTAGGTTTAAGAATCTGTTCAATCTGGATAGTCCTTAAAGAGTAGGCCATAGCGCCCATGTCAATCACACGTTCCCCAATTGAGATGAACTTTCTCGGGCAATGCAGGGTGTTCGATCCCTGCATTGGCCGAGAAAGTTCATCTCGATTTTCCGGCGTGGTTTCACCTTGTCAGTGATGCAGAACGGAGGGCTTGGCAAGGACAACTGTCTAGTGGTTCGGATCGGACGAAAAACCGAGGTCCTGTGTAGTACACTTTGGCGTACACGTAAAAGATCCCTTGGCAGTTGGAATTCGATATAAAAGTTTCCCTCATAGCACACTGTATGGCGTATACCCGTCATTAGACCAGGTTAGGTGCCGAAGAGTAGGACCAATTTTCATTACCCCATCTTTTCCAAATGGCCCGTAATATATTAATTAACCAGTTCTCGGGGCATTTATATCAATTCTATTAGATACATAACAGTTTTAAAAAGGTTTTCGTCGTGATATTGAAACAAAAGAAAATCGTTTAATGTAGAAAACGTCTCGATAGCAGATTAAGTTTCCATATCCCCCCACTGTTCTTAGTTTTTGTTTGAGTTCGTTGCTAAAATGGATTTCTTTCTATCAGTAAAGATCGTGTAAATATAACAAAAAACAAAAAACTTAATAATGACAGGTTAATAGATTTCCTTCCTTTGTTTTATCTACTCGGCCACATCCGTCCAGAGATCGATTAAAAATCAATATCATAACCTTCTTAAGGAGGTGTCTGATCCACAAACTGTATGATCTCGTTTTTATTTCACATTTAATGAAAGGAAAATCAGGGGAAACAAAAATCGATGTCATTAAAACCAAAATGGACATGCTAAAGGGGGTTCGTGTTTATTGGTTTATCGGGGTTTAATGTTGAGTAAGTTCGACGCTGTAAACAATTCACATACCTACGAAGTATGTGTGGTTTGTACTTTAAATGCGAAACAAAAATATTTAAAAAATAACATCAAATAAAAAAACATGCAATATACTAAAGTTTTACTAGTTAATGAGATTTACACAACAAGAAGATTAACAAATAATATTTAGTGAACGCATCCAATCAGGTGTTGTCTGGGGGGATAGAGAGAGGGGGAGAGGGAGAGAGAGAGGGAGAGAGAGAGAGAGGGGATAGAGACGTACGTAACTAACGTACGAAAATTAAATGGAAGCTGGCTTTTTTTTCGCATGTATACAATAAATGGCCATTTTACGCAGTAATCCCAGCCAGAATTTGGCTATTTTTTTTAAAATTGCGTTAAAGTTATAAATTTTTGTTTAGAACTGAACTAAATTAACTATTAGTCAATCCCCATGCTAAAAACATCAACAGAATTGATTGTGTATATCTGAAATAGACACGACCGAAGCACAAAATACTGTCAATATGCCGACGTCAAATCTAAATTTGTAATGTTATTTTTGTGAAAAATCACTGGAAGATGCGATAAGACGTTGTGGCTGTACGGATGTTATAGTCCTAAAGGCTTCAAGAAGGCTATAGTTTACAATGTAACATTGTGTTGACATTTGTTTGTTGACGTGACCTCATGACCTGTGACGTTTAGATAACGTCATATGGATAACATGGCTATTCACTGTGTCAGAGTCACTTCTCTGCAGGTAGGGTGATTCTGTCGTTCAGATTGGGGATAGAGAGAGAGAGCAAACATGGGGTTTAATGTCAAATCGACATACACTAGGTCATTGAACACACAATTTTCTTTAGGTAATTCTCATAGGGGTCTTTAGCTGTAGGCGGAAACCGTACGAATCGGAGAAACACCACGACGTTGTGACATGCGACACCGTGTCACGTACACCATGGGAATCGAAACGACACGAGTTGACTCGATGACAGATCTTATGATACTGCGCGCACGTGCTAACCATTCGGCTACCGCCTCCCCTTTCGGGTGAATTAAACCAACTTCGTTTCATTTTGATGTCGCCAATCTGCTGTATACTCCAGGTCATAAAAACGTAATAATTTATATTATTTGTTTCAGCAGCTGATTGCGACGAACCAGGACCGGTGATCAATTCGTATCGAATCTCTGATGGTGTTGTATTATCAGAAGGTTCCAGTATTGAGTACACGTGTTATAGTGGTTATATCAACATTTATGGGGATTTAACACGGAACTGTACTAATGGCACTTTTACAGGAAAACCACCGATCTGTAAATGTAAGATTAGTTGATTTATTCATTTTATTATTTAACCAACTTATTATTCAATATCTCATTATTCCGTTATTCCGTTATTTCATTATTTATTTCATTATGTCATGATTTCATTATATCATTATCCCCCTTTTCATTATTTTATTATGTATTTCATTATTTTATTATTTATTCCATTATATAACTATTTCATTATTTTATTTTTTCATTATTTTATTATTTTATTTTTTCATTATTTTATTATTTTATTTTTTCATTATTTTATTATTTCATCATTTCATTATATCTCTATTCCATTCCATTATTTCATTTCATTATTTCATTCAGTCTTATGATATATAGGGAACCGCTGTAGCTCGACCACGTTCCCCGGTGATCCGGGCACGGACAGCGTGTAATTGTTAAAGGAACCTATGACCACTGGAATTCGAATTAAGAGTAGAATGTAAATGTAGCGCCGCTGTACGGATATTGTTTTTCAGTGTCGAAAAGTAGGACGTTAAACCACACCCCATTTAATATCTAATGATATTTAGGTCAATTGTCCATCTTCATTAGCCAAGTCCGAACAAAACGGACCCCGTTTCATTCTATTTTTAAGTTACGTGCTATAAAATGTTCATTCATTCATTCATTCATTCATTCATTCATTCATTCATTCATTCATTCATTCATCCATTCCATTCATTCCATTCATTCCATTCATTCCATTCATTCCATTCATTCCATTCATTCCATTCATTCATTCATATGATATGTATGGTATTCTATGAATGGAGCTGACCGTACCTCCGTACAATGATCATCCTGATGGTTACTGCTAGTCGGGCGTCTTAACGTGGAGGGATGTCTGGTGACATCGGGGGGGGGGGGTCTTTTTATTGGTAAGGCCAACGGCACGACAACGCCTAGTTCCGGGTACATTGCTTGCACCCCTGAACCTGTGTAGCACAGGTAGACCCAGCTGACAGTCAAACTTAAATTTACCTGCCTCCTCCAAGGTCTTAGCATTGATGGCAAAGAAAGCCATATTGTACACGCTCGCCTTTATTAACTTCGGTGCTTCCCATTCAAAGACACTGTGTCTTATCCAAAAGCTGGGTCAAACGTATTTTTGTGACATCATCTGGCAAGTTTCTTGGTGGGAGTGGACGTAAAACCTCCGGAACAAACCATCAACCCTCCCTACAACGGGTTCTCTGTTTTCTAATTTTAGTAGTTTGTGGTACCCCCCGCGATTACTGGGGATCTAACAAAACGATTCGTGGAACCTACCCTGGAGCTGAAACTTTATATAAATGTAAGTCAGACAACGCCATAGAAGCAACGGCAACGTGTGATGAATATGGGCAGTGGGAGTACTTCGACACATTTCCTTGCTATGGTAAGACGCTTAATATTAAAAAAACCCACACAACACAACACAATCACTGGTTTATAGAAATATAGCACGACGTTTCCACAAGTATTCTCTTATCATTTTTTCCATTTAAATTGTGGTGTGTTTTTGTTATGTGCTCAATCACTAAATGCCTCTCTAAGATTTTACGCTTAATATTATTCCCTTGATATAGTAAGACATATATTCCCTTGTAATGGTAAGACACTTAATATATTCCCGTGGTATGATAGGACACAAAGCCAGAATTACATGTTTTTAAGTTATATTTTTAAAATATATTAACATAAAGCCGTAAAATAGATGGTATCTATAAACAGTCCTACCCTGTTAAAACATAATCCTATTAATCCTATAATCCACTATTGCCAGTTGAGAAATTGGCAAAAATGTCATTTTCAACTTCATGTTCAAACGATTGATGATAGCTATTGCATTGGAGAAATACAAAAACAAGGGGGGTAATTGTGTTATTATTTCCGGTGTCAGTGATTTTTAAGTGTGTGAAATAATGCCTATGACCGTATAGTAGTGAGTTGACAGCCTATTAAGCAAAAGCCATAGAAATGATTTTCTCGATATGATTTATGTTCATTTAATGGTAATTAAGTAACTTAATACTGTATAATTCGGTGTTATGGTGAGACACTTAATGCAGAATATTTTGAAAATGTGTTGGCTAATACATTACATGGAAACTAGTTTAATTACCCTAGTAATTGGAAACATAAAAATACCCACGTATAATATATTTTTATAGTATGGTTTTAATGATGCAAGACCCTGTTTAATGATACACAATTTAGAATATAGGAAACTTTCTAAGCAATAATACCATTTATGTCTGCTGATGTTACTAACATTCTTCTTCAAATGTAAACCGGCAATAACCGCACATTAGCTATCAGAACATCTGTAATGAGAGGTGATATAAAATTTGTGGTCATTATCTTTTCAGATACGCTCAACTTGGCTCTAGGAAAACCGTATGAACCCGCTTCTGATACAAGAATAGCAATATTACTAGACGGTGATATGAACACAACTACCGACCTAGGATACTCAAACTTAACAAGTTTTTCTATTGACATAGCTGAAGAAAATGAATTTTACGATATCAAAAACGTCGTCGTTTTCTTTGACGAATACCCTGGTAAATACATTAAGAAGATTTATAATATTAATTCAAATATGCATTATGTAAGATTGCCAAGATAGTAGTTGGAGAAGACGGTGGAAACCCCACGAGGTTGGATAGTCGAACTTATTCCTTTTCACATCGAACTGGGAACCGAAAGCACGCCACTAGTCTCAATGACAGACCTAGTGATCTAAATCACATCACCTGACACGTGACGTCTAATGATGAAAACATTTGAGTTTCACACATACTTCAGTTTCATATTTGTACTTGTAATTCTTGGAGTCACGGGGACTCAGTTGGTAAGACGTTGGCTCTCTAACCAGGAGGTCCCGTGTTCAATGGCTGTGTTCATCAGCATCTTCAGTGGTGCAGGACGGGGGCCTGACAAGGAACAATCTTCGGACGAAAAATCGGAGTCCGCTGTAAACATTGCTTTACATGTAAAAGAACCATTACGGTCCGCTAGAACTGGATATAGGAGTAGGCCGTAGAGCCGCTGTCCCGGGAAAACTGTCCTAGTAGCACACCACATCGCTTATCGCCGTTTTCATTAGCCCAGTCGGAACTCAACAATATGACGTTAAACCTCGTTTCGTTTCATTTCTGCTTCTTTTTCCAGAGTTACATTTAACCAAACTAAAGGTTTGTTTAAACCGTAAGTTTAAACATGCTACCTTAAATCGGATCTGTGTTGAAACAGATAAACCTGGCGGGGTGGTTGCTGATTTTATTCTTGATGTACCTTTCGATGGTCAGCTGGCCAACCAGATTGAAATAATTGCCATCATGGAGCCGGGTAGCCTTGGCAAGTTTGGAGCCGATGAAGTGAGTGTGTACGGCCGGAAACGCATCCGTAAGTTTGGTTATTAGTTATCATGGGCATATATGAATAATTGAACGGAACCATGTAGGCAATTAAAAATAATAACGTTATCGGGATTCCAAGATTAGTTATAGTAGGCAATAATCATAAAGAACTAGAGTTATGAAAAACATCGTGCGGATGCCTAGCTTAAAGAAACAGAATCTAAATTTATCTCACACAAATCATGAATTGCTTTCACATCGCACCTGGGAAAAAATTACTTACAACTCAGAATTGATTTACCATTCCCGTTAAATACCTCTATGGTTGGCGTAAACTATCCTACAAGATCGCAGAGAAGGGTCAATGATTGGAGGCTAAATGACGAATGTCGATTATTTAGCCAACGGTCAACCGACCCACACCATGAGTCTATATGATTTGGTGATAAAATATTGCGAACTGTGATTCTTTTGAACTCATTTCAATGTTCAAGGGGGAGAATTCGAATCTCGAATTTCAATCATGTTTAACAATAAACATAGTGTAACAATTAACATACGTTTAACAATAAACACACGTTTAGCAATAAACATCGGGTAACAATAAACATAGTGCAACAATAAGTAACAATAAACATAGTGTAACAATAAACATAGTGTAACAATAAACATAGTGCAACAATAAACATAGTGTAACAATAAACATCGGGTAACAATAAACATACTATAGTGTAACAATAAACATAGGGTTACTATAAACATAGTGTAACCATTAACATAGGGTAACATTAAACATAGTGTAACAATAAACAATATCTTTGAGGACCATAAAGATAGGGCATCTCTCGGGTAACCATAACCATGTGATATCTCGGGTGACCATATACACAATATCCCTCGGGTAACCATAAGCATAGATATTGTTTTTTTTTTTATTATTGTTATTTTGGTGTTTTATATATTATAGATGATTGTGGAGAACCATTGTTTATTTACGGTGCGGAAGTAACAATAGATGTGATAGATTATCCACCAATTGGCCATTATAAATGTCGAGATGGATTTTACCAGAATAAACAGTTTGATCTGTCTTTTTGTGACCCATTTTTCGAATGGGTTTCCAGACCACAACAAATATCTTGTACAGGTATACCGACCATTTATTCCTTTACTTTATTGTCCAATTACATAAAATATTGCACGCAAACAAAAATAAAATGACATGGGGTTTAACGTCCTACTGTTTTCCATGAGGAAATTTGTCCGGACAGCTGCGCCGAGGCCTACACTTACATCGAATTCCAACTGCCAAGGGATATTGTACGTACCAGCGTGTACACGGGACCTCGGTTATCCTTCCACATGAACGGTTAACAGCTGTCCTTGCCATGCCCTCCGCCCTGTACCATTGACAAGGGTATTAAATGCTGGAAGCACGTAAATAAACCCTTGACAGATGAAATTCGAAATAAGAGGAAGCCGTAGCGACGCTGTCCGGACAACCGTCATAGCATATTTCATAGTGTATGATCTTCTCCAGTAGCCTAGTAGATGCAGAGCAGTTAGACATTGGTCTGGTCTGGTATGTTTAACGTCCGCTTCCACTAATGTGATATCGCAGGGTTAGACATTAACTCCTATTTTATTTTATTTTACCTTGTCTAAAGGAGGGGCATACTGTGTCTCACGCGATCGAATTGGAACAGGAGGTTTAAGATAACTTCGTGGGAAAACAGTCAATCACCATAGATTGGTTATTTAATCGTAGCATCTCGACTTGAATAACAAATACTGATATTAAAAGACAAAATAAATATTTTTGTTTGCACATCTATCATAGCATGTAAATCAATATTATTTTGTTTTGTTACTGGAATAGACGAACCAGTTCTTCCTTTGGATGAGGCCTTAACACCTAAACAACTGTTAGACCGTGACGACTCAACTTGCATCACATTAAATACTGGTACTGCGAAAGGTTCAATGATCGCATTTAAAGATTCACAATATGTGGAAATCGATGAGGTGCATATAACTATTAACAGTGAGTTATTTTTATGATTATTTCATTAGAGAGATGGGGATAGAGAGAGAGGGAGAGTGAGAGGCGGGAGAGAGAGGGGGGCGATCCAACTACTAATTAAACCATATGTTAGTCCCGAAATGACCAAGTTTGTATCGAGTGGATGTTAAACGCCATTTCTCTCCCTCTCTTTAAACAGTCCCGAATAAGTACTATTGTCTTAGGGGGTTGGGATGGCCTAGTGGTCTCGAGTGCTGCGCTTTGACCTCTAGCTGGCCGGTCACCTCTGGCTTGCGGCTGTGGTTTCGATCCCTTGTGTGAGCGTATGTGGCATGGAGATAGGGGCGCCTTCTCAACCTCGTGGGTTTCCTCCGGGCACTCCGGTTTCCTCCCACTGCTAAAGACCCCTACGCGTAAGCGAATTATTGAAATAAAATTGAAACCATATGTTAGACCCAAAATGACCTAGTTTGTGTCGAGTGGACGTTAAACCCCATTTCTCTCTCTCTCTCACTATTGTCTTAATTTCTCTCGATTTAATTTAACAGATGGAGAAACTTTTGAACGTGTTTCTGTTTATAGAGAACTTGATGGAAGCTACACACCCTGTGATCGCGTCTCTACTTTCAACATTCATCAAACAATTAATATATTCAACTGTAACTATCAGAAAGCTGGGGGAATCGTGTTTTCAAGGGCAGATCCAGTTGGAACAATATCAATCTGTGAATTCAGGGTGACCGGAAGAAAATTTGATACAGGTATGATTAAGGTTTTCTCCAGTTTAAGGAGAACGCGAGATTGGTGAGTGTCCTGCACACTTTACGCATATGACGTCATATGAGGGTTAGAGTAAGACTTGGGACCTGCCGATTTCGTTAATATCTTATGGCTACCCTTAACCCTGGACCATGTCTAAACCTTACCCTAAATCTAACGCACAATCCACATATGATGTCATATGTGTAGGACTGTCTCCAATCTAGCGTTTCCCCGAGTTTAGTTATGACTTATTTTGATGCTGTTACGGGATTGGTAATAACAATGTGTTTAACTGTATATTGACTAGCCAGGACTATAATGAAACACACCTAGTATCATAAAAGTCCTGAGTGGACATAAGTGGGTAAGACACTGGCTCGCTAGTCTGAAGGTCGGGTGTTCGATCCCTGAATTGGCCGAGAAAGTTCATCCAGATTTTCGCGCGTGATTTTCCCGCGTCCACGCAACAAAACTAGATCATTTCGAGACTAGAATTGGTTCAATTTAGGGGTCATTTATGGTAGTGGGCGGAAACCGGAGAATCTGGAGAACAGCCACCAGGTTGAGCATGTAACCATGGGATCAAAACGTCTCTTAACTCAATTAGAATATTTTACTACCCATATCTGTAATGAAATTATTTTATTGAATGTTTCAGCTCTGGAATGTTTTAGAATGGATGATGCCAGTGACTATAAAGGAAATATTAACAGGAGTTTATCTGGTAAAATATGTCTACCGTGGGCAGGCCAGACTACTCACGAAGCCCCCGAAAATTACTGCCGTTCCTTCATCTATCCGAAACCCTGGTGTTTTGTAGACAGTTATGCCACCTGGGAACATTGTCCTGTTGTTAAATGCGGTAATCAATATTTATTAGTTGTAATTAATCAAATTAGTCCAAAAATGCTATGTATGCTTCGACATGCTTGTGAAGTATACATTCCGCGTCCACATAACACAATTGGAGAGATTTATTAACGCCTATGTGTTTGACGGACGTAAAACGGAGTAGAATTATGGTATAAAAAATATTCTTCTTTGATTGGCATCTAGTAATCGAACATATAAACACATGGAAGACCAAACAGCTCTTTATTCAGTGTTCTTAGTCCTTATTTCTTAATTCATAGTCCTTAATTCACATTACGTCATTTGTTGTCGTATTTAGACATTTGTATACTAAGATTTGTTTACAAATGTCATATTTGTAAAACAAATATTGATTTTAAGATACAAAATGTTAATTTTAGTATACAAATGTCGAAATACGACAATAAATGAAGAAATAAGAATTAAGGGCTATGAATTAAGAAGTAAGGACTAAGACTACTGAATAAAGAGCTGTTTGGTCTTCCATAAACACAAGGTACAATTTGATGGATAAAGGCGAGAGTACCCCCATCTAAACGTCGCTTAGTATTAAACACAGTAATTGTGTATCTATAAACTTGTATCCTGTGTTGATTGACTATTCGGTCCAGATATCTATTTCCGATGCAGAGGTTTGTCTGTGTGGAGAACGCCCCTACCGACACGGACGTGTCTTGGCATTTTGAATTCAACGAAATATAATTGACGCACTACCGACCTGCCATCATGTCATCTATTTCGTGTGCGCGTATTCATTATCCATGATGGTACATATTCTGGTCTCATTAAGCATCCTATCCCTAGGAAATATTCCGGGTAAAAAATAGGATTGTCGAGACAAAAACGGCGGGTGGGGTTGGAACACGAAAAAGACCCCGAATTCAACACAACACAGAGAGTGTATGAACAAACACATTCCATCATTGATGTAAAGAATTTAGCAATGAGTCAGGAATGGTGGTAGAACATGTGACACTTCCGGAACATGTTGTAGCTGAGAACAGTATTCTAGAACGAGAAATGGAATTAAATAAAATGGGGTTTAACGTCCTACTGTTTTGCTTTCAAAACTGGGCTAATGAAGACGGGCATACGCCATACAGAGTGCTATAAAAGAAATTTTGCCCGGGTAGCGGCGCTACGGTGTATTCTTATATCGAATTCCAGCTGCAGAGGGATCTTTTATGTGCCCAACCATGTAGAATACATATTATGCCTAAATCTATAACTTTTTTCCTTCAGAGAATTTTTGTAAGCTGCGATCGGATGGGTTTGATTACAAAGGTCAACAGTCGTTCACCGTATCAGGACATAAATGTCGTAATTGGAATATATCCGAGTCAAACTACGGACAAGTCCCCGCGGAGTTATCTTTTCCTGACGGTGATAGAAATCATTGGTTTTGTCGCAATCCGGGAAACAGCCATAGTGGACCATGGTGTTATATAGAAGGAACGACTGATGACTTTGAGTTGTGTCCAATTCCAAACTGTCGTAAGTGTATTTTTACGTCTTCTCCCGACCTGCACTGGTGACGTGTTTTATTTCACTGTAGAGTTTATATCGTTCACTTAGCAACAAATAACGTTTATGAATGAATTTATACGATACTACCAGATCAAAGACGCCATTAGTTAAAAAAAATTGCGAGTAATCAGGCAGATATGGAAGACCAAACGACTCTTTATTCAGTGGTTTTAATCCTTATTTCTTACTTCAGAGTCCTTAATTCTTCATTTGTTATCGTATTTCGACATTTGTATACTTAAATTAACATTTGTATCTTAAAGTCAATATTTGTTTTAAAAATCAGACATTTGTCATATCAGATTTGTAAAATGTATTTTAGTCCTTTTTTATTAAGAATAATGAATAAAGAGCTGTTTGGGCTTCCATGGGCAGAAGTAAGGAAGTGGTATTATGTCACTAAGGTGTTAAAATCATGTGTTATAAATAGTCACGGTTTTACAACAGTAGTGACATCTTTTATGAATAGTTACACACCTACTAATTAATGACTACTTTGATTTCTAATTAGCTTAAAATAATGCTCATGTGTATCATTCAATGACAAATTGTCATTACTAAAAAGGCCCAGGTTCATAAGTTAACGGTCTCAGTGTTTGTATATATGTTTCCATTCATCTAAACAGTTATATTGGTAGTATTGTCTAACGTTGGTTCTGTAATACCATGGGTCGTTTTTTTCTGACATGGAGAACGGACCTTTGACAAACCGGTAGCCACATCCTACGTACGACCCATGCATCTTTTCTTACTACATATTTTCGTAGCCTTGTGATCGTCTAGAATTTGTCTCTAGCTGTCTTTGCTTCTCCTTCACGTTGTGTTTACTTCTTACTGGTTTCTTAAGACGTTTGTCTTCTTCAGTTATAACAATGCAACAGTTCGTTTCTACCTTTTATGTAGCATAGGTATACATACAAGCATAGTACATATTACTTTTATAGTCAATACTAACTAAACTCTTCTCAACCTAGACACCTCGCGGTGTCTAGGACCCTTAGATGGTAACCCTCTGGAATCTAATCGAAGTCTGCTGAATTCTCACGAGTATCCTAATTTTGTATCAACTGGTTTTGGACATTCAACTATCTAATTGGTCAAACATGATGTAAATAATTAGAGAGATTGGTTAATTGAGCCCAATGACGTCAAAACCCACGCTTAAATGGTCATATGGAAATTTTCTAGATAAATTTCCCATGAGATATTAATTTTCATGTTGTTGACATATAGAGCAAGTTATGTTTTGGCTAAACTACTCTTTTTATAAAACAATATGTCATTTTACTCTAAGTGATATTTAGTACATACTACATATTATGTGAATATGTTAGAAACATAAAACTATATCTTATCTCCTCATTCCTTGTCTATAATCTTTAAAAACAATGTCACTAGGACTATATTGCTATAGTTCTTTAGTAACAGTGTCTGGTAGAATAATGGTCTTATACATGTAGTAACTCTTCTATATATAACTTCTAAATATAACTTGACCAAATCTAAGGATTGTCTTCTTTATAATCATTGAATTGACAAAGTAGAATTCCGAGTTAGTTGGCGATTATTCTGTATTAAATTGAATACTGGAGAACCTTGAGTTTTTGATGCATGATCAGGGCAGAAAAGGCTTATTACCCTAACAAGAGCTGGCAGCTTTCACTACAATAGTTAAAAAAACTCGATAGTCAGGCGCGGATACAGAGGGGGGCGCACCCGGCGCACGCCCCCTCTATTTTTTTGCGGTTGCGAACAATTTTTAGCTCCATATATTCTCGCGGGAAAGGAGAACAAAAACAGTTTAGCTTGGAAATCGTAATTTACAGTACTAGTATGAAATTAGTCCTTGTGGGCATTTTAGTCCACTCAAAAATCACGGGCCCGGCTTCGCACTCCCACGTGGGTGCAGCACGCCCCCCCTTTCTGAAAATCCTGGATCCGCCCCTGATACTATAAAGGGAATGTACTGAAAACGTCAGTTAAATTGCTCCACACTGAACCGAGATATTAGCTTATGAAGTGTGAGCCTAGTCTCGATCATCATTACTGAAATCGGTACGATAAAAAAACATAGTCACGATTATCCCATTTTGGATCTAATCATCAATGAGCTTTGAACAACAGATCGAATTCAAATCCAGTGGAAATCTGACGCATAAGATGGCACCAAGAGTTTATTAAGGGAGAGAGGGAGAGGAATGAGGTTTAACGTCCACTCGACACAAACTAGGTAATTTCAGGACTAACATATGGTTTAATTTTATTTCAATAATTCGCTTGCGCGTAGGGGTCTTTAGCAGTGGGAGGAGGAAACCCACGAGGTTGAGAAGGCGCCCCTATCTCCATGCCACATACGCTCACATCAGGAATCGAAACCACAGCCGCAAGCAAGAGGTGACCGGTCAGCTAGAGGTCGAAGCGCGGCACTCTAGACCACTAGGTCACCCCAACCCCCCAGTTTATTAAGGTCTTTTCGTGTTAATTAATAATTTAGAAAACAGTTCAGGCCTAAAGAGTGGCCTGCAATAGGCAGATTTAGCTCTTGCATAATCAATGTTTAAGTTTATTCAATAAATAAAACTAGTGATATTATCGAGTATGTTGCTATTATGTTTTTTATTTGTAGCTGATGGATTGTTTGAACTAAATCTAATGAATTGTTCTGGTTTACAACCTATGGTATTACAGACAGCATATTACCATGATTCTACGGAGGATGATATTCAGTTTGTTTATAATTTAGTATTAGACTACGATTATACCCAACACTATTGTCAACAATCTGTACAATATCTTATATATGGTTACAGTTCCTCTCATTATCCGCAGTGGATTCAAATACATATATCTTGTGGTAGGTAATACAGGATTGTTTTTTCTGGTGGGGGTTTCCCCAGTGGGGGTTTTCCCCTTGTCAGTGACAAGGACAGCTGTCTAGTTGGTCATATAGGTCCCGTGTATTGACGTGATCGTAACACTTGCCACGAGCTTACCAGTTGAAATTTGATATAAGAGTAGACGTATTAATTAGATCTTCACTTAGACCAGCACAATATTTAGGTTACACCTTTATATATTCATGTTTCCTTATTGTTCTAACTTTTTATGACACAAACTTTGGCTATTTCAGTCAAGATATTGGTAAATATAGGCCATAATTGTCGTCTACATGGCTAACTAATAGAAACGAGGGGCATATGCATTGGGTGTGAAGTGAGAGAAAAATGTCCGGGAGATCTGCTCTTATTTCAAATGCGAAGTCGTCTTTTACATGTACACCAATGTAAGTAGTTCCTCTCATCCGAACAGAAATAAGCGAATAATAGAATTGTTTCTTATTTTGTAGTTGCTGAAGATTTAATTCCGTCACAAGTAAACACATCTTACTGTATGACGACATCGTCTATAAGTTCTGAAATAACGTCCACATTAATAGCAACAACACCATTGCCCGTTATGGCGTCAACAACTTTAGAAAATACGCCATCTTATGACTTGACATCAACACTTGATACATCGACAGAACTTCCGGATTTCTCGCCAACTCTAGATGTATCAACAACGTTTGTTTCTGACTTTTTAACGATTGCATTGTGTTCAACGACATCTACCTCAGACTATCCTACTCCATCAACTCTAACTGACGTCACTTCAACTGTATCTGAATCACATCCAACGCCACTTTACGTCACGACATCTTCATCTGACGTCATTTCAACACCGCTTTACGTTACGTCATCTATATCCGACCTTACTACACCGTTCCAAGTAACATCCTCTGTATCTGTCGTCACTTCAACACCGCTTTACGTCACGGCATCTGTATCTGACGTTACTACACCGCTCCAAGTCACATCAACTGTGTCTGACGTGACTTCAACATCGCTTCACGTCACATCCCCCGTATCTGACGTCACTTCCATACAGATTCACGCCACATCACCCGCAACGCAATCTAACGCTACTAGCAACAACTGTAGTTGTAGATGTTACATGAAAAGCGATTGGAACATTAGTCAAGAAGTACTCGAAGAACGTATAGAAAGTTTAACAAGGCCCCTTATTGTCGAAACGGATACGTTATCGGCTAATGTTCGTAAATATATAAGTGTTGAAGATCCGCGACCATCTGCTACCTATGTTGGATCCGCCGCCATATTTATATTTACTATGACGTTTGTTTTCATAGTTTTACCCGATATTATCAATGTTGTTTATTTTTTAAAGAAATCAACAGTGACGACTAAAAGGAACATAATACTTCTTGAATAATGGGCCTCCTGATATTTCTTTACAGCCTTATTACTGGAAACGCCTGGATACGTTTGTTTTGAGTAATCATGGCCTTATGGGTTTGGTTCCCGTAACCGTTATTATGACGCTATAAACTTGGTTCTATAGTTACCGTGATCATGATGCTTTAAGTTAGGTTCGAGTAACTCCAATTATATATGAAGCTATATATTTGGTTCTATTAACGTTTTGGATAGCTTAGTCCCGTTTCAACCCAAAACAACAACAAAGAAATCAATTTTAGCATACAAATCCTTCGGGATGACATGTCATACCATACTACATAGGGTAAGTTTAAGGAACTTTGATGAAGTCGTTATACGTTTGATTCACTGTTTACATTCGGGCATGATCCATCTGTGCATCAAACAATATAAGTCAAGATTCCTAAATTTGTTAAATCAATTACACACTTATTGTATGTTTTATTTCAAAGAATTTCTGTCATACTTCACTTATTTTGTTCTTAATATTTATTTTGATAAACAAAAACCCCAACCGATTGTATAAATGTATAAAACAAATAGATAGCACACTATTATTTATTCTTAAGATGACTTCCTGCCAGTTAAATTTGCATACGATGTCCATGTGGACACTACCAATTTAACTCTATACACGTGGTTGTCGGGATAAATAAAACACTGTAATATGTACATAGTCTCTTCATACGTGTAGATAAAGGGGGGTTTAACGTCCTACTGTGTTGCCCCGACTTGGCTAATGAAGACGGGCATACGCCATGCAGTGTACTATGAGATAAATATTGCCAGGACTGTAGCGCTAAGGCCACTCTGAAATCGAATTCAATCTTTTTTAAATTAGGATTAATTTCAGTGAATCTGAGACAATTTAGGCAGCGATTTCATTGACGTTTAAAATTCATTGACTTACCAGTCCCGGGTCTCCCAATATCCCTTATTGTCCAGGGCCCCAATCCTGGCCCCCTCGCAGCCAAGGTACTGGTTGGGTCCGTCCGGGATGACCCATAATTGGTGGGGGGGGGCTAAATGTGGGAGGCCCGGGACATTTGTCCCACTTTGCCTCCACTCGATCCCGTACTGACGAAACAATAACTATATTTTTCACCGAGAACGAAGATGGTTAAATTCACGTTTAGGTTAAACAAATAAATCAATAATAATGATAACAATTCATTTTCCAGAATTAACACAAAATATAGAACAAACAAGAAAAACTAAAGAGCTATAAAAAAAACTTAGGTTGAACATTTGAGGAATAGTTAATCCTTAAAAAGTCATGTTTTAACTTTAAAGGTGCCGCAGAGCGAACAGAGCGACACGGGATTTTGTCTATAGTTGTTTGGGGTGGGAGATAATTAACGTGTGCACGTTGTAGCAAAGGGTCTTCTATTGAACCAAGTGACGTGGTTTCGATTGATCGCTTGAACGTGACAAGAAGTAGACTCGCCTGTCCAGATTCTTGGATTTTTTTCGGATTCTCCGGTTTCCTGTCACTGCTAGACACCTACGCAATATCAATCATCAATACATATCAAGTAAACCTATCCGTTTGATTGGTGAACCATCCCCGACTGTATTCTGTAGGTAAATCAACATACTTCTAAATTCATCAATATTAATATAGGTTCCCTGTAACATACAAAAATAAAACCTCTATATCATATAGGTTCCCTGTAACATAAACAATATACAACAATATAACCCTCTATTTATTATTGGTACCCTGTAACAAAAACAATAGACAACAATATAACCTCTATTTTATATAAGCATCCTGTAATACATGAAGATGTTTAATTCACTTTGAGAGATAGAGAGTCGACACAAACTAGGTCATTTCGGGACTAATATATGGTTTCTAATGCCATTTCAATAATGCGCTTGCGCGTAGGTCTCTTTAGCAGTGGGGGGAAACCGAAAAACCCGGGAAAAACCCACGAGGCTTTACAGGCCACCCTACTCCTTGCCATGTACAACCGGGTATTCGAAACTACGCCAGTTGACTCAATGGCAGGCCGTATGATACAGCGCGCGCACGCTAACCATTCGGCCACCCAACCCCCTTATTCATTTTGAGCACGTGGTCATAAGAATTATCCAATATTTGTTAATGTTGAAAAGCGGTCAGCCCCCGGCATCATTGGGTGATTGGACATAGTACATTTCACCCATGAGATAATAATATTCTGTTGTCAGTTGAATAAATTCTCTATAATGCCGAGGAAAGATGGGTCGTTGCTCTGCAATTGTCCCGCAAAATAATTACGACACAAACTAGGGTATTTCAGGAGTAACAAATGGTTCAATATTACTTCAATAATTCGCTTGCGCCTATTGGCTCTTAGCAGTTTCATGAAGCCGGAGGATTCGTTGAAAACCCACGGGATTGGATAGTTGACTCTATGCCTTGTTATGTACAAGCAGAGAATCGAAACCACACAAGTTGACACAATGACAAACATTGTGATCTAATGCGCACGAGTTAACATACCCACCCCACCCACTCGTTAACACCCCACCCCACTCACCCGTTAACCCTCACCCTACCCCAACTTTAGATTGAGTAAGGTACATTACATGGAGGTGACGTTTTCCACCATTAGAAACGTATGCAGCTCTACCATGCAGAACTCGTCTGTTCTGGAAGGTCATCATGTCACCAGGTTGAAGTCGAACTCCATACTATAATAATAATAATAATAATAATAATAATAACAATAACAATAATAACGATAACAATAATAATTAAATCTAAAACATAATAGAAAAATGAAAATACGAAGCTTAAATATTTATCGTCATTTCTAGTGTGTTATGGTGTCAAGACTCTTGATAGGATGAAAGAGAATTGTTAAAATTGGTCAAAATGTCGCAATAAAATGATTCAGCGGGGTATTAGATCACTAAACATATCTACCTTATAAGGCCATGCGTGTACAGCTTGAACCAACATCTGAAAGGCTTTATAAAATGGTTCCACGTCTCCCTGGAAGTTAAATAAAAAATGATAACAACTAGTGTTGTGTGTTAGGACTATTCATTAGTGGTCTGACTTATGTTGGCAATGGCAAGAGTTATCTTCAATATTTGGAGATGTTGTCGGAGGAAAAGTTAGATGGGAGCTTGACTTTTGTTTTTATAATGGAAGGGTATTTGTTTGTGACAAGAGTGTTAAATATTGAGTTAGGGGTTTAGTCCCTTTAAATAGTGAGTTAAGTATAACTCCTTTAAATAGTTAGTTGTTAACGAACGTGTAATATTTCTTGTTATTAAACCGTAGATGAATACAGACTTTGGATTAGTTAATAAAATTGCACACAGATCTTCTTTATAGAGCAGATCGTGTTATAAGTTTTACTCTGTACAATCCATTATATACCAATGTCATATACTTAGTAAGTAAACTGAAAAGAACAGCTTTCTAGTCGTTCGGATGGGAAGAAAAACCGAGGTGCCGTCTATACATTGACGTGCACGTAAAAGATCCCTTGGCAGTTGGAATTCGAAATAAGAATATGCCGGGCAAATTTCTCTCAGTTACTAAACTAACTTATTCATATTATTAAGCAATCGTGGTCTGGCACATTCTCCACATATTTCTGCTAAAATAAGTTACTCCCCTTTGTTAATAAAAGTCTTCGGTCTTAGGGGGAATTCTGGGATAGAGTGAAATGCACGAGAACTGTTGGATCTTTCACCCTTCTGCTTGTTATAAACAATCAGGACCAGCATGTAGCCTATGACGCTATGAACCCCAATAACACATTTAGTATTCTGAAATAAACGATGAGATGTAATAAAAATAACATGGCTATAATTAGTTAATATTCAAAAATAAACATAGCCTACCTCGTCAACTTGTAAAGGTCCATTGACGCTTTCGTGGTAGGCAATGGCAACGACCTAATAAACAGACAAATATAAAATCATTTGAACTTTGGTCAATTTGACAATTCTGATAAACCTCACCGGTTTACATCGGGATTGAGCCCGAGGCCGTCTTGTTAGCGAGTCCGCCTGTTATACCGCGGTATTCCCCGAATAAAATTTAGAAGATTGTTATAGTTATATTCGAAAATACGTCCCGAACAATTAGAATGCCAGAAATTTCCATTTAAGGCTTAAATAGAACAAAAATGATCCATAATGACGTCACTAATCTTTAACTGGGTAATATATTTGTAATTTTCATTAAACTGTAGATCTTGTCAGTCCCCCGGATTTTATTTAAATGCCTATATAATAAAACTCACGTGTCCATAATTATTGAGATGTATAACCGGTCGTCTGATCTGCAAATGGACAGGAAGTTCCCTACAATAAAATCAACAACAATATTGGGTGGACTGTTGACATCTGTTGATGATTAGTATTAATAAAACAGAATCATAACATTCCTCTGATATTGTACAATCAATGTGTGTATTAAAATCTCCCGTTATCTGGCAAAAACCTAGCAAGTCAAATTTTGATGAAAATTGAGTTAGACCTGAAAGGGTTTCTAATTAACTTCATCTAAAAAGACGAAATAAAATTGGTTTGATATTCAGTAGCTTAATTCTGAAACAAAACAGGCTAGGTTATGTTTGTATCTGTTCCAGGTTCTATATTGTTTACGTATTTGTTTATTTGCCACCCCTTAGTATGTGATCAACCAAATATTAATTAAATTGCTTTTCAGCTCATTTCATGATTTATGAGATATTTTATGAAGATATCTTGGAAGTTAGATTCAGTCTGTGAAGCAAAGAATTTGGCAATATAATAAAGGTCAATGCTATCCATCATTTTTGGATGTTACAGGTTTGTTTCGGTTGTCATGGAAGCTTTTTTTTGTACAAATGAATAAATAAATTAATGGTATTCTCCTTTACACGCATATCCTAGTTTAAAAAGCCCAGTCATGATTGGGGAAACTAGTCCGTTTACACTATGATTAATGCACGAGAAAGTTCATATTATTATTATTACAGTATATTTATAGTGTACCCTTTCATATAACATGTGCTGGGGTACTTTACAAAGTGACAATGTAATCATAAATTAACAACAAGATTATGGACATGTTAACGATTGCATACAGAGTCAGTTAAAAGCCTGATTAAATAAAATGATTTATTTACCAAGCATAAACTTGTTTAAGTGTTGGGAGTCATTATGATGCATTATGTGTTAATAAAGGTTAATCCCATGTTTGGAGCAAGCAACAAAGACCCGCAGTAGGCTAATCTAAATCTTACATAATGCATCTGTGAGTAAAAAAATTATTTATTGAATTAGTAAGTTAATAAATGAATTATCGAACAGACCTGCCAGCTGCTTCTTCATAACCAAGAGTTTCATACGTGACAGGAACCCGACATAAGGTTTTAAATTCGTCTGGATGTTCCTGTCTAAATACGTCTACAATATGATGAATGTCTGCGAATACACTGTCGCCACCAACAATCTTATCATCAAATCTATAATATATATAGATATAACTAACATACAGGATAGATAACCGCGGTGAATCAATGCGTAAATTCTTGTCATCGAATCTATATATGGATATAACCGCGGTGTCTCAATGAGTAAACGATACACCAACAATCTTATCCTCAAATCTATAATATGTGTATCCATATAACATACAAGATGGCGATTCAATGAGTACACGGATACACTGTCTCCACAGACAATCAAATAGAATTAACGTCACCCGACACAAACTACGTCATTTCTGGACTAACATATGGTTCGGTTTTATTTCGATAAGTCGTTTTTGTGTAAGGGTCGTTGGGAGGAAACTGGAGGACCTAGAGAAAACTCACGAGATTGGAAGGCGACCCCTATCTTGGTCATGCACATTCGTTGAATCGAAACCATGTCGCTTGACCGCAATGCCAGACCTCGTGATCTAATATGCACGCGTTTACCGTTCTGACACCCCAAAATATATCCATATAACCGTAAAGTCTACAATTAGGACTCGATTATTATTTTGGAAAGCCCTGGTCCCAAAACACAAAAGTACATCAAATAAAAGCGGATTTTAAAGGGTCAGTGTTAGGTGTTAATCCAGTATAGTGGAAATAAAATTGAGATACGTGTGTGTCTTTTTTATTTTATGTTTATTATTTGAAACCTTTAAATTTCAAATTGTAATAACAAATTTCTTCGTATTTCTTGTTGATACCAGAGTGGCGCATTACGTGATTTACAATCAATGAATTGACCCTAACCGTCGCTACTTTATACAATGAACCGTCCCTAACTTATACAATGAACCGTCCCTAACTTATACAATGAGCCATCGCTACTTTATACAATGAACCGTCCCTAACTTATACAATGAATTATCTCTAACTTATAAAATGACTTTTCCTTACCTTGACAACGACCTTGAATTGACCCTACCTTGATAGCGGATCGTCCCCACCCTCTACCTTAGAAAATAATTCTCTATAAACAATGAATCAGTTCCTACCTTAAACAGTGAAGCAACTGTATTCCCGGGGGTGATTCATATGTTGGTTGATCCATGTGTAATTTTAAGGCTATTGATCTGTAAGCGGCATTACTAGCATGTGGCACATCCATTACATCAAACGTCTTCAAATGACAAACACAATAATAGACGGAATGGCAGTCTAATTATTAAACATGCATTATGGAAGAGCTAAATCGGCCTATTGTAGGTCTTTCTTTAGGCCTGGAATGTTGTCTAAATTATCAATGAGACATTAATGAACTTATCCAGACCATAAGCAACGCTCGATGTCTGCGATATTTACTGGATTGAAATCTGATCTGCTACTGAACCTTCATCGATGATTAAATGAAACGATGGATAATTGAGAGTATTTTTTGTTATTGTACCGACTTTAGTATTAATGGTCGAGGTTATGCCTTAAAATCAATCGCTAAAATCTCAGTTCAGAGTGGAACAATTTAACTGAAATTTTCAGCAAATTCCGTTTACATTATCTAGTTTTAACTATTATAGTGAGAACTGAAAGTTCTTTATCTTATCTCCAATAATGTATCTTTAAAGATTATATAGAATTTTAAAACGACAAGGCTAGATGTTACGTTTACAGAAAAAAATATAATAGTCTTACCTTTCCATATATGGTATGTTGTGGTAAGCCAACTAGTCTTGCTACCTGAAGTATAAATGTAATATTAAATCATATTTCACATGCTGCATCATTCAACAAAAACACTCTCTCACGTGCCCTTACCACATCCATGGGCACCTGTACCCTCTCAGGCGCACCCTCACCACGTCCACCGATACATACACCAGCACACTTGACACATACATGTACTCACCCACCCTCTCACACCCTTACCACACCCACAGACGTCACTCACTCTCTCGTACAATAGTTCCCCCTCCACAGGCATCTACTCACTCTCTCGTACCCTTGCCACATCCACAGACATTTACTCACTCTAGCACATCCTTACTACATCCACAGACGTCACTCACTCTCTCGCACACTTACCCCATCCACACTTCATCGTAAGATAGGAGATGGTGGGGGGATAAGGATAACCTTTAGAAACAACATAAGCTAGGTGAATGTTGGATAGGGATTAGGTACAACATAAGCTGGGGGGGGAACATTAGGAATAACATAAGCTAGGGGGTGGGGGGATAATGAAAACATTTGGAATAACATAATAACATAAGCTGGGGGGGATAATGAAAACATTAGGAATAACATAAGCTAGGCCGGGTGGGGGGGGGCTAATAATCAAAACATTAGGAATAACATAAGCTAGGGGAGGGTTCAAGGTGTGTGTGGGGGGGGGGGTATGGATAAACATTAGGGACAATATAAGCGAGAGGAGGGTGAAGGGAGGAAATAGGGATACCATTAGCGATGTAGAGAAAGGATGGGGAGAGGGAATAGGGATAAACTTTAGGAACAATAAATAAGCAAATTAGAAACGGTAGTTGGATCAGAAGAGACATTAGGAACAATATAAGCTAACCATAATGAGATAACTACCTTCAGCAAATAGTCTTGTTCCGTTGGAACATTTCTAATCATACATAATCCCCGATCTCCTAGAATACGTAACCATCTGAAAATAGCAAATTTCACCTGGTTGTTATTAAAGAATATTAAACCTGGAATATAATAATATTATATGAGAAACGAGTCTGATTAAAATACAGATCTATATTTCGGTCAGTTTTTATACTTTTAATGGCCTACACTACGTGAAGATTTGACCGGTTGTAGCGGAAGGTCACGTCGGAGGTCATGTGAGCAACTTTTGACACTATGACGTCCGAAATTCGATTAACCAATCGGCGTTGATGTTTCTAGTTCCATACACAACACGCCAAAATCTCGCCGTAACAGACCCTTTTATTAACTAATCCCGCACATCATCCAGAAAGCAGGTTATATAACCATGCTGTCAGATCCTAGTGTAGTAAAGACAAGTAAAACGAAATTTTGAACTATATAAAACGAAACGAAATGGAACCTGTGTTTCAGCCAGATTGCTGAGAGCTGGTTGTGATCAGTGATCGCCGGTAGAATTACGTATAGCAAATAATCGTCATAGATCTGTGTGTTTAGCGTGTGTCTTTCTCTGGATGATGTTTAATGTCTGAACTGTATCAGCATAGCGATAGAGAGGGATATATGTGGTCTAACATCCACTCGACACAAACTAGGCCATTTCGGGACTAACTTACGGTTCAATTTTATTTCCATAATTCGCTTGCTCGTAGGTGTATTTAGCAGTGGCAGGAAACCGGGGATTGGACAGACGACTCTTCTCCTTGTCACGTACAACCGGGATATCAGCATAGAGGAGACATTTAAACTGTTTCATCACTCAGAGACGGAGATATCGTAGAGGGAATCTCAAACGTATCAACACATAGAGGTTGGTTCTAACTCGGATTATAAGCAGATGTGTCAGTATTGTATCAGTATATGGTATAGCAGTCTATCTAAAACCTCGGTATATAGTATATAAGTTTTAAAACCTATCAAAATATAGTTGGGGTGTCAAGCCTGTATCATCATCTCGATGATACGTCTAAACTCTACTAACATCTCGAATAGGAGACTCAATCGTATCAGTATATAGAGGGGAATCTAAAATGTATACATATAGCGGAGAAGTCTAAAGCGAATCAGCCTATTGAGGAGATGTTTGAAATGTATCGGCATAAAGCGGAATGGTCTAATTTGAATCAAAAACCCACCAGCATATAGAGGAGGAGTCTACACTGAAACAGCATATAGAGGAGTCTAAAACCCATCAGCATATACATACAGAGGGGGAATCTAAATCGAATTAGTATATAGAAAAGGAGTCTAAACTAAAACAATACATAGAGGTGGAGTCTAAACTGAATCAGAATCTTGAATTACTTTAGATTGTAATAGTTTGTAATAATTCTTGAACAACTTACTGATACAGCCCTGTCTGTGTTTCCATCACTTCTTTATAGTCAATTTCAGGAATCTTAGTCTAAAATAAACAAACAACCGAAAAATAGAGAAGTCGTCCATAACCAACCCAGCAGAATATCAAAATATATATTGTATACATAGACATTGGGATATAAAAATAAATATTAAGGAAAACATATGTATTGAAACGGAAATGAGCAAAGATTTTATGTCGTATTAATTTGTTAAGCTATTTTATGATTAGTTGTTTCTATGGTTACAGAAAATAGTTCTAGTTGATAATAAAACGTTAAACCAACAAAAGCATTAACCTCTCGAAGCTGACCTTCACTCTAAATCTTTACAAGGTCAAAGATCAAAGTTCGAAATACGACAAACTGAAAGTCAGAAAATGAAATCAAAGCTGCTGAAATAAAAACAGAGTAAAGAAAACATACACAAATCAACAGTAAACAATTCTTACACGCAGATTATTTTAATTTGATGCTCGGAAATAATATATGATTAGTGCGATTATGCGGAAAGGTTTTGATAATTTGTGCCATTAAGCTATTTTTGGGGATACTGCAAAAAAATAACCGGAATATAATGCAGGTGTATGGCTGCTTTTAAAATAAGTTCACCCATGTTTTATCGTTCAAATATTCGAATAATATTACATCAACTTACATCAGTAGTAAAATTCATTCGAGCGGCGTTACTTTTTCGTTCCATTTCGCCATCCGAATAACAATATGTCTTTAGATAGGACGAAGGGAGATAACCCTGGTGTGTTTTATCCCCTTCCTTCCAGACCACCTTTAACACATTTTCCTCTGAAAGAAAGTAAAAATACAATAAAATAAATTAAAAACAAAATAGTAACTTCTTATGTAATAATACAATAACACAAATCAAATTGTAAAATAAAAACAATAATCAAAACAACACACAAATCTATGTAAGACCAAAGAGTGGTTACCTGACGTGATCTTAGGTATATAGTACCTTGTCTTGCCCTGGGTGTTGAGTTGTGTTACCACAGGTTAGATGGACATCATTTCTTCAGTCGATTACACTGACGAGTTCGATCGCGATACCCTTCTAGGAGCGATACAGAGAGGCCGATACGGAGCGTTAAGATCAGAGCTCTGGTTAAAGTGCTTTGAGAGGGTTGTTTGGAGCCGGAGCTACTGGCGTTTGACGGAAGTAATAAATTGTTGCATTGGAAGTATAAGGCCAAGAGCGAAATTGATTAGTTATGCTGCGTTGACCCCGATAAAGAACCATTTATTTCTGGTTTTACCAAACAGAAGAAAGAAGCTAATTCAGATCTTGTAATTGGTGTTAATATTTCAATTAGATAAAGGGAGATAACTGACCTGTTAGATCTATATCTGTTATATATAAATCATCTAATGGTATTTCAGTCAAGTCTACAGTTGGTTGCCCAGATGTATCTATCTTACAAGATGGACAATGACAAGTAAGTCGTAACCAAATACTGTGAAATCTACACAAAAAGTAAAATACGATTATAACTTTTAAGGGAATATGTCTACTCTTCCAGTTCAATCAAATCTATCCCAAGTACAGCAACATGACTGCCCTTCGTTTCATCGGGGGCCTTAAAAAACGATGAAAGTCGTGTTCGTCTCCCTACAGTTTTTTTTTTACATTGTATGAGTGTTCATAGCCTCATTTGTCACGCAATTAGTTTTTCTGTAATATTCTGCTATGCACTGGTTAATTGGGCATAATAAAATCGTGAGTCATGACGGACACAAATTGAGTTTAATTTACCCTTGTGAAGAATGATGACGGGAACCACAAAACTTACTTTGATCGTTTACCGTCCTTCCAGATAATTTCCACCATTTTACCCTCATTAATTTTATTAACTTGTTGTATCCTGTCGTCACCAGCTCCTTTAAACTACAATGATAAAAATATGCTAAAAACAGACAAAAAACTAGTTCATGCCACATGTTTGTCAATCACTTGATTAAGGGATAAACCATTTACAGATTGCATTTGTCGTTATTTACCATAAACACCGAAGCCTGAGTAAATCCTTGGATTATCCCCCCTGTCAACTTTCTTTCCCGCTGTTTAATGACCGAGTCTACTACCAGATCACGTTTCGCAATATTCTCACAATTGTTAGCCATGGAATCAACTTTGGAATCACTACATTTGGAGGTGTTGTCCGGGGAATTGCGTATTAGTCAGTACTGGTCTAGTAGATTAGATGTCTCTGCTTTGCATATGTACCAAAAATGTCATCGTTTTATTGGAAATAACAACCTTATAAAAAACACTTTCGTATGAATGTATGTATTTACAATCTGATTACAACATTGAACCTATTTCGTTTCGTGTTTTTGTAGTTCAAAATTTCGTTTTACTTGTCTTTACTAATGTTGTGGTGTTCTTAGCGCAAGGTGCACGGAACTGTGCATACCATTAGAAACATCAACGCTGATAGGTTAATCAAATGTATGACGTTATAAGGCCATGGGTATGACCCCTGTCACGACTGCCCTCTACAAACAGCCAGATTTTCAAGTAGTGGAGACCATCGAAAGTTTATAAAAAAAATAAAAATAAAGCGAAATATGGATCTGTATTTTAATCAGATGACGATAATCAATAATATTAAATTTCTTTCTGGATTTGACCCACCTGAGCAGGATGCAGGACTTGTCTATCGACCATTTTTTGGTGAATCGACGTCGGGTTTTCTGGTTTAGAAGCCGCCATTTGCGACATACTTGCGGATCCTGTTAACTTGGTACCCTTCGCGCCTGCTAATGAACAAATCAATCAACAACATGCAAAAATACAAGAAGGGTGGATGGTCAAATTGTTAAGCGTGTGTGTGTTGTATCATAAATTCTGTAATTAAGTCAACTAGCGTCGTTTTGAATTCCCAGTTGTACGGGGATTGTCTCCGGGTCCTCCCGGGTTTTCTCCGGGTTTCCTCGTACTGCTACGCCCAAGCGAATGATTGAGATAAAATTAAACCATATGTTTGTCCCGAAACGGCATAGTTTGCGTCGAGTGGACGTTAATCCACATCTCTCTCTCTCTCAAAATGATACCGAAAATATTTCAGGACCTGCGTATCTTCTGCCTTGTATAATACTATAAAAATATTCAAGTTTGTAATAAAATATTTAGTGAGTCTATATACCTTCATAAATATCGAAATGCCAAATTCACCAATGTTTTTGAATCAGACAATCTCCAATTCATACTGTAAAATCACAATAATTACTTATCTATTTTTAATCTGTTATTCGCGATTACATTGATTTTGTTAGATATTATCAACGTCTTCAACTAAAATTTCAAATGTTCTTATGTATAACTGAACACAGCTAATACTATCTGACAATTGTATAAATGAACATTGCTGAAAATATCTGACTAGTTCTAAATATGTCACATTCTTTTATTGAATTTATGAAAGCTATACGAATTATTCACGCTACATGTAACCCTTTCATTGACATAATGTGACATCTTTGTTATATTGACCTATTTATCAAACATTTGAAAATATCAAAGTATAAACTTTCAAGAATAACTGTAACAAAATACTCTATTGGTATGTGCAGGAGGCCCACACTACACACAAAACATAAATCTACAAGATAAACCTGCGGACAAGACAGAAAACAGACATTGCAAAAAATAAACAAATATTAAATCAAGTGAATGGATCCGGGGGCCAGCCGTAGCGTCCACTGCGATGTACAGTCTCTGGACTATTATGGTGCATGCTTCACTAAAGAAAAAAAAGAAAAAAAGGCGTAACAGAAATAATGCGACCGTTCTTAACAGCGGTCGTCTCTTCAATGGCGATATTCTGACAGTTGACATCAGGTGTTAAAACTTTCATTAGGTGCTTAGAACTTTATGACCTCAGCTGGTTTTTGATAATTGACGATTCAACCCTGTATAAACTTCTGTTAAGGCACGGGCTGGCTATGATTTGATTAAATATGAAAGTAATCCCGTATGTCATTTACAAACTACATGATCTGTGTACAAGCCCCACGTGACTTCATGGAAATATGCATGCCACGCCGAGATAAAAGAGACAATTGCATGCATGACCACGTGTCTTATCTATTGTCAGGTGTTTACTGACAGACGACAACAGACGAGTGAAGAGGGCGAGAGACGCACAGAACGGCGTATGAACTCATTCGAGATCAGTCGATGAATGGTGGATTTGATATAGTTATATGTGTTACTGTCGTAGTCTAGTTCCTGTATATTAGTTTACGTTCCTGTATTATTTTGTGTGTAGCTGTATTATATACCTGATGTAAATAAATCCTATATTTACTAAACTGATCTCTGTTATAACTAAGATAGTGTTACATAACAATAAAATAAATTATTATTATTATTATTATTATTATTATTATTATTACAGCATATTAATAGTGCGAACTTTCATATAACATGTTCAGGGGCACTTTACAAAATGACAATGTAATCATAAATAAACAACAATGTTATGGACATGTTAATGATTGTATACAGGATCGAGTCAGTTAAAAGCCTGATTAAATAAATGTGTTTTAATTTGGCAAGAGTTTTAACGCTCCGCGTTTCTACAAAAACGGTTAACGTATCCGGAAACATGTCATGCTGTGTGCTAAAGGGAACATTCATTCTTCAAAAATAGATCCATCTAATTCATACTTCGAGAATGGATGATCGCTGATGCGTTAGTGTGACTCTATAATAATAATATCTTTTATTTTCGTCAATTTATGTATAGTTACATATTAAGCCCTGAACAGCGCAGTAAACGCCACTGACTGATCGTGCCAAGTTTTCCACCAATAACGTAATGGAGTTAGAATTTTCACAAGGTAATTAAAAGGGTGGTGTTTTTGCATGACTTGTATATTTGTTTGGTGCTCTAACATCCTCCAGTTTCCCCCTACGCACAAGCGAATTATTGAATTAAGATTGAGCCATTAGCACCGAAATGCCCTAGTTTGTGTCGAGTAGGCGTTAAACCCGATTGGTGCTGTATTCCATTGAGTTGGGACCTGTCTATATTTACATCATCCACTTCTAGTTTAAGTTGGCCATGACATATATCTATTCCTCGTGTGTACTAAAACAGTTGAAACATTTCGCTCTATTTTTCTGTAGGTATTTCAGATCGTCTTGACCTGTATTTGTTATGATGCGTTACCGAAGCAAATGCGGCTTGTATCATAAGGCCTGTGCAACGCGCCCACAGCTTTTCCGAGACCCCGAATTTTTTAATATGATTATCTACGCGTTGTGTTATATAGTGCGGTTCACTGGAGTGTGTATTTTTGACCTATTGAATGATAAGGTCATTAGGTCACAAAGGGGAAATATAGACCATTCATTGTCGAGAAAAAGCCGCTGACCGATATCATGAAAATTTCGTGAATGATTAAAAATACATTTGAAATCTAATGATCCAATGTAAGGTATGTATAGTTAACCAACCGGATCACGTGTCTTATACATCTAGATTATTTAACCGTGTGCAAACGTGTATTGCTTGTATCTAAAAATTATACTTGTACTTTTAACACGGCTAAACGGGTAAAAGATGCACAAGGCGTAGATATAGCGTTTTCACGTGTCTTATACATCTAGATTATTTAACCGTGTGCAAAAGTGTATTACTTGTATTTAAAAATATTCTTTTACTTTTAACACGGTTCAACGGGTAAAAGATGCCCAAGGCCTCACGGCCGAGGAAATAGTTTGGAGAGGAGGGTTCATTCGTGACCAACACACGGTTTAATTTTATTTCAATAATTCGTTTGCTCGTAGGAGTCTTTAGTAGTGGGAGGAAACCGGAGGACCCGGAGAAAACCCACGAGGTTGGACAGGCGCCCCTAATCCTTGTCATGTACAACCGGGGATTCGAACCCACACCAATTGACTCAATGAAAGGCATTATGATACAGCGTGCACGTGTTAACCATACAGCCATCCAACCCCACTGGAAATAGTTTTAAGTATAATATATATACGAGCTTAGATATAGCGTTTCATTATAAAGTCTTAGCCTTATTTGCTGAGAAATTCTATGTATTAAGTGTACGACAAATTGCACTATACAACAATATTAAATATGTCAATTAAAATCAATCACCTGTTCTTGTTCGATATGGTGAATTTTTCTGTTGTCTGCTGGTCATAAAAATACATCTTTGATTGGATTGGTGAACATTTAGAATTAAACGACGAATTATTCTTGTAGACATTTGTTGTGATGCGGATGCTAACTATTCACAGGTCCAATATTGGTTGTTTCCCTTTAGAAATGATAACCGAAAATAACAACTTGTAACAATGTAAAATGATTAATACGTGACGTATCGCAGAGAAAAAAATCTATATTGAGCACATATATAGAGTGGTATTCAACTAGCGTTTCCTTGGCTTGAAGTGGTTGTGTGTAGCTGTGGCGTGTCGGTATATGTATTCAACTAATACGTCACTCATTGTATACAGTATAAAATACCACTCTCTATCAATTGATAAACAACGAGGGGTGGGGGTGGATGACCGAATGGTTAGCACATGCGCACTGTATCATAAAGCCTGTCATTGAGTCAACCGGCGTGGTTCCGAATCTCTGGTTGTATGTGACAACGAGTATGGTCGCCTGTCCGGTCTCCTTGTTACGTACATATGGTTGAATCGAAACCACGCCAGCTGACTAAATGTCAGACCTTATGATACAACGCGCACATGCTAACCATTCGGCCATCCAAACCCGCTGATACCTTCAGTGAGTTCGAGTCAGTATTAAAAGTCCGGTAATAAATTCTTCAACAGTATTTACTCGGTATTCGTAATTTATAAACACGGGGGAGCTTACATTTAACTGTTCACTGTTAATAAACACACGTCAAGTGTATAGACGATAGATGTAGATATAAATAACACGTATTACACGTAATAAACGTACATGGTTGGAAGACAGTGATCTTGGGAGTCGCCCTTTATTCAAGTTCTGATTGACCGCCCACCTCTGGCTTGTGTTCGTGGTGTCGATACCTGGGGTGCATCTCAACCTCTTGGGTTTCGCTTCGGATACACCGGATTCTTTCCGCAGGGAAACTCTCGTGCGTGCTCTAAGCATAAACATCCTGTCTACGAAGTTCTAAAGATAAGGGTAGTTTAAACTACATACACCTATACTAATTATGTACTGCTCTGGCATATCTTGTCGTGACACCGTACCGATGGCCTGGCAAAAGAAAACCTCAGTCTATGTATACATTAGCGTTTGCGCAAACGAACTCTTTGGCGCCTTGTCCGGACACATAACCGCATAATCCACCGTCGGTGCAGAACAGTAGGAAAAGTCATATGAACGATAATATCGTGGAGAGTCTGGGTTTCTGCCTCCGATTGGGAATCTCCGAAGGCTACTGCGCTGCCGCTCATGGGGAATCCTGTAGGCTACTGTGCTGGGTTCGATGGTGAATTTCTGTAAGTTACTGCGCTGCCTCCGATAGGGAATCTCTGTAAACCACGGTGCTGCCTTCGAAAGGGAATCTTTGTAGGCTACTGTGTGGCTTTCAATGTGGAGTCTATGCAGGCTACTGTGCTGCCTCCATTAGGAAATCTCTGTAAACCACGGTGCTGCCTCCGAAAGGGAATCATTATAGGCTTGTGCGTGGCTACTGTGCTGCCCCTGATAGGGAATCCCTGTAAACAACGGTGCTGCTTCCGAAAGGGGATCTTTCTTTATGATACTACGCTGCCTTCAGAGCGGATCTCTGTAGGTTACTATGCTGCTTCCATTGGGTAATCCCGGCAAATGATTCATAAACTAATTGATACCCCAGCAGTGAATTCGACACCATATCCAAACTATGTGTGTTTGATAAAAGACCACATGTAGAAACTAAGTGCTACATGTATATAAACCAGTGATTGTGTTATGTCTTTATATTTTTTGTAAGCTTCGTAACCGTGCAATAAATTGTATGTGGGTCTACCCCTTTCGGATTGTCAGGCTTTAACATTGTGGGTCTAGCATATCCCGTTCAGATTATCATACTTGAGCTTTGTGGGTCTACCTTTCAGATTGTTAGACTTAAACATCGTGAGTATATCCTTTTATATGGTTCGATTTTAACATCGTGGGTCTGTTCTTTTCAGCTTGACAAACTTTACTGTCAAACGAGGTATTGGTTTTGAATAGTAGTTCCGGTGTTTATGTAATCGACAAAGATTCCGATCCGGATTATTTCGAAAGCGATGAGCGAAAATATTCTCATTTATATGGAAAGTCAATCTTTCAAAAAAATGACACAGAAATTATCCTCGAAAATTATCTTTCCTCAAAATGATCGTCCAGATCTTTCAAACCGTCCTGGTGACAAAATGATCGTCCAGATCTTTCAAACCGTCCTGGTGACAAATGATCGTCCATTAGGCCATCTTATATAACAAGTCTTGTTGAACTCTATACTACCAGCAGAAATCTCCGTTCTCAGAAAAAAACATCTTCTAAAATCTCCAGCCATTAACTTACAACTTGGAAAATGTGCCTTTTCTTACGCTGGTCCCTTTCAATGAAATAGACTACCACAGTCAATAAAACAATTACCATGTGTCACAGTTACATGGGGACAGGAACGCCCTTATTACACTATGGCACACCAGACCTATAATAGGCTTAATATAATTGTAGAGTCTACGTGATTTTTCTAAATTTTTGAGTTTCAGTTTTTTTCTGAACATTTTTTAAATTTTCAATCTTATTTTATCCATATTTGATGCTAAATGGTAAAATATTTACTATTAAACATGTAATTCATATTTTAAAAAAAAACAACCTTCTGATGTATTTATAAAAGAGAAAGGTAAGACACTTTTCTGTTGACGTTTCTTTTCCGTGAGGTACCTCTGTCGCTATTTACTTCAAAATAGTGAATAAAATTGGGTTACAATACAAATCAATCACCCAATTCCTTTCATATATTTCTTTCGATAAAAACACACGTTTCAGATTTTTTGAAAAATGTAAAGTCAATTTATTTGCCATAAATCACTCGAGATTTTTTACATTTTATCGACATTTGAGTAGAAATGACGGAAGACCAGAAATCGGTTTTAAAGACGCGGCGACTTACCGTCGTTTACAAAAACACTGTGCGCAAAGATAGTTAGAAAACAGAGTGTTTTATTAGGTCAAGGCGATCTGAATAACCTAAATACAGACAAGATTGTTGATCTATTTACCAATTGTGCATGAATAATATTAGTACGTAATTGACCTGACGGCGATATGCGGCGATATTAGTTATCATTTAACTAAATATGCAGTAAAACAGGTTTATAGGCCTACTTAATAATTTGTAAATATAAGAAAGATATCAAATTAACTAACTGAATGGATTAAAGGCGGGGTAAATAGATTTTATTAGACTTTATGGATTTATGTCAGACTGGTCCGTCACGCTTCTATAAACACAGCGTCATTCGTAGTTAAAAAATATGTAACAAGATAGAGGGAAATGGGATTTAACTTACACTCGACACAAACTACGTCATCTGGACTAACATATGGTTTAAATTTATTTCAGTAATTCGCTTGCGCGCAGGGGTCTTTGGCAGTAGTAGGAAACCGGAGGACCCGGCGAAAACACACGAGTTTGGACAGGCGACCCTACTCCTTGTCACGTACAACCGAGGATTCGAAACCACGCCAATTGACTCAATGACAGGCCTTATGACTCAGCACGCACGTGCTACCCCCCCCCCCCTCCCCGATGCAACAAAGGCTGTTGTCGGAACATATTGGTTGGCTGCGCAATAGAACTACATGGAGTGCCGGACTGGGCCGTGACAGGTGAGCCTAAGCTCAGTAAATAAAAGTAGGCCTAAGCCTAGAAAAGAAAAAGAAAAAAGAAAATAAAAGGAAAAAGAAAGAAAGGGGAGGGGAGGGCGGAAAAGAAAGAAAGAAGGAGAGGACAGACACAGGACAGGAGAAAGAAAAGATAGGAAAAAAACAACACAAAAAAAAAGTGTACTGCAAGGAAAGACCTTTATGAGTTTGACCTGATTACACTGTTAAAAAAACAGAAAAGTTCTGGCAGCAGAATTATTGTGGTTAAATGTATACCGAGAACCGTGTAATTCATCGTTTAACCTATTCTCAAATTCATCTAATGGTAGAGCTCTTAGGTCATTCTAATTGTATCAGGAAATCAAAAATTTGCCTTCTGCTTTGCTCTGAAATGCTTGGAAAATGGGTTGGGAGTTGTCAATTTTCAAAATTTTCCTGGGTGAGCCCCCCCCCCTCCCGAGAACCCCGTCGGATGCTCCGCGTATTTTATTTGCCACCTCTTATAACAATGTTACCGTTTAACAGAATTTCGAAAAAATAAGTTTTAGAAACATGGACACTACTAGGGGCCACTTGATCAAGACTGGTCAAAACCTTAAAAAGTGACTAATGCGAAATTGGCCATCCCGCGGTAATAGATGAGATTAGAAATTCGCCTAATCGTGCATCGTCGTACTAGTTGATTGGATTTAGTAAAAAAATATCCGTAAAGAATAGCGGATGATTGGGCTATCTAGTTGCTTAACGCATGCGTGCGAAATCAAAAGGGTCGGTGATTGAGTCGAGTGGTATCGACATGGCGTATGATCGGCTTCCAACCTCGGGGAATTTCGCCATGTCCTTCTGTTTCACCCCACTGCTAAAAACTATGTTCTGATGCGTAGGCCCTATATGAAAATCAAAAATCTTTATTGCATTTATATTTTTATTCAAATTGTACAAATACAATTGTCATGTAATAAACATTCAGCAAATACAATAATCAATCCTTTCTATCGACATGACAATTAAAATAGGAATAAAACAAAAATAAAATATAGGTGAATCACGACTGACCATAACAAGTGGTCTAAAACAATTATGATTGACAAATTCAAAGCATTATAACAATGTGCATGTGACGTGATGTTTTATGACGTGGCGTGTGACGTGATGTTTTATATGACGTGGCGTGTGCCGTGATGTTTTAAAATGACGTGGCGTGTGACGTGATGTTTTATATGGCGTGGCGTATGACAAGATTTATTTATACTTGTTGTTCAGATATTGGTCTTCACAGAAGAGGATATATAAAATAAATATGATATATTATGAATATAACCTGATAATCAAACAATAATATGTACACCGTCTAATATAAACGGTGATTGAATTAAGGATTCACGATGTAAATCTGCCTATTTCGGGTTTTGTTTTTGGCTTCAAAAATTATATAAAGTAGTATTCAAATATTTTTTGAAGAGAAAATTTCATATTTTTAAGTTGTATTTTTAAAATATATTAAAATAAAGCCTTAAAATAAATAGTATCTATAAAGTGCCCTACCTTGTTAAAGAATAATCTAATTAATCCTATAAATCATTTTCAATTTGAAATTTAAACGTTTGAAAAAAGCTATTCCATGGGAGGAGTAGAAAAAAACAAGGGAGGCAAGTGTGATATTATTTCCGGTGTGAATGATTTTTAACTGTGAGAATTATACTTATCATCGTTTAATAATGAGTTGACAACATATTGAGCAAATGACATAGAAATAATTATGTTTTGAATTTCTTAGAAAATATGAATTCTCACTTTAACATGGCAAGCCAATAACCCACTCTCTAGATCATCGGATGGCAGAGCTTTATATGCATTTAAACATCGGCGAGATTTAAAATGTTTTTGATAAAATGGACAATTGAGACTCAGTCTCGTGTGTCCAGTTCTGTTGCTATGATAAAAAAAAACAACGCTACAACTTCCAATACCCCAATACCCATATCTTCTCTCGGAATAAGATAATTTGAATAAATGCAATTTGCAATGTATGCATTTTGCATTATCCATTTGGAACTGAAATAGTCGGAACGGTTAGGTCTTTATTTAAAATCCATTTTCATTTGCAGGCGTTTAACCCAAAGTCGTTCATTTGTTTATCTAAAACTTACATGATGAATCTTTATAAATTAATTTAAACAAAGGCATGCAGCTAACAATCAAATAGTAACAGGGGCAGATTCATGATTTTTTTATGTAGCTTAGCAAGGTGGGGTTGGACCCCCAAACCCCCCTCCTGGATCCCCGACCCTGAGTAACAGCACGAGCGTCGTGTTACACACAAACGAGAAACGGAAACATAAACCGGTGAACAAGCGCGATGCGCCGACTTTACAAGCAATACACAACAAAGGGTACCTATTCAAGGAAAAGGATCCGGGGGCATGCTGTAAGCGTCCATGGTTTATTACCGTCCCGGGCCCGTACTGATTCAGGGTTAACTAAGTCTATAGAAAAAATATTCAATTATTATGTCGATAGATCAATTATCCAGTGGTTAAATCGTTAGATCAGTTGTCCAGTTGTCATGTCTATAGACCAATAACTATAGATCAATTATCCAGTGGTTAAATCTTTAGACGAATTGTCCAGTTGTCATGTCTATGCATCAATTATCCAGTTGTCAAGTATAGATCAACTATTCAATTATGTCAATAGAACAATTGTCCAGTTTTGCTATAGAACAATTATCCAGTTAATCTCTGTAGATCAATTATCAATACATATCGAGTAAACCCATCCGTTTGATTGGTGAACCATCCCCGACTGTATTCTGTAGATAAATCAACATACTTCTAAATTCATCAATATTAATATAGGTTCCCTGTAACATACAACAATACAACAATATAACCTCTATATCATCCAGGTTCCCTGTAACATAAACAATATACAATATAGCCCTCTATTTAATATAGGTTCCCTGTAATATATGAAGATGTTTAATAACTATAACCTCTATATAATATAGGTTTTCTGTAATATACAACAATGTAACCTCTATTCAATATAGGTACACTGTAATATACAACAATATAAGCGATATACTAAGTCTATATCATATACTTAGTCTATATCACATAAGTCTCCTGTAATATGAATACAATATAACCTCTTTTCATTATGAACAACATAGCCTGTATCTAATATAAACAATATACCACCCCCCCCACCCCCTATACACACCCACCCACCTGGAATAAAATTAGTTAACAAATTAAGAATATTATATGTATAAACCAAACAACCACAACCAGTAGTTGGCAGTTCGCACTATAATAGTTAACAAATAGATAATGTAAAGGTTATTTGCTGAAAATGTCAGTAAAATTGATCCACTGTGAACCAAGATTTTAGCGATTGAATTTTTGGTCTATCCTCCTCCGTCATCATTACTGAAGTCGATACGATAAAAAAATAGTCTGGATTATCCATTTCATGATTTAATCAGGAATGAAAATTGAGCAGCAATTCAGGTCCTAATCCAGTAAATATCGCAGTGTAACGATGACATTGAGAGTTGATTATGGTCTGGATATGTCTAATTAACAATTTAGATAATATGCCTGTCTTCATTAGCCCAGTTTAGAAGCAGACTAGTAGGACGTTAAACTCATTTTCATTTCATTTTCATTTCATTTCACTTATAGGAAAACAAAAATATCTTTGTATAAAAACTAAGATATCCTGCCTCTGTATAACCTCGTGGTATGCATACTACTAGTATAAAATAGATTGATTGAGGATTGTGTGAATGGGCAGGGTTTACCTGGAGGTGACGTAATCCACCATTAGAAACGTATGCAGCTCTACCGTGCAGCGCCCGTCTATTCTGGAAGGTTATCATGTCACCAGGTTGAAGTCGAGTTCTATACTATAATAATAAATACAATACAATACAATACAATACAATACAATACAATACAATACAATACAATACAATACAATACAATACAATACAATACAATACAATACAATACAATACAATACAATACAATACAATACAATACAATACAATACAATACAATACAATGGAATATAAATAAATAAACCCAATTCTTATAAAAACTAAAATAAAAACATTCTCCATATAACAAAGTATAAAATATTATAGAAAATAAAACATAATTTAGTTTATATGATAAATAGTAAAATACTTCCATTTACCTTATAAGGCCATGCGTGTACGGCTTGAATCAACTTCTGGTATGCCTTATAAAATGGTTCCACGTCATTCTGGAAGTGAAATAAATGACAACAAGTAAAATTTACATAACAAAGAATAGTAGCACAGACATTGTTATTCATCTGTTCAAGTTTCGGGGGACGGGGATCCTTTTCGATGTGTATTACATATATTGGTACTCTTTTTTTATTTTGACGTAGCCTCTGTTGTTGAAGAAGTATTATATACCGTTTCTTAAAACAGGGAATCCAAATTGTGATGGCAATGTTTGAGTCCGAGAACACTGGACGATGTCAAATAGTTAGAGGAAGAGAGATAGCAATTATAGGAGCATTCAGTTTGTTAGAAACATGATCATAATTAGAAATACTCAATCACAAAACAACAGTAGTATTCAGTTTGTTAGTAACAGTCGATAATTAGAAATACAATATCAGATTTAAGCAAATAATGAAGTAAGAACTAAACATACCTCATCAACTTGTAGGGGACCCGTGATTTGTTCATGGTAAGCAATGGCAACAACCTAATAAACAGAAGAATTTAGTATTTTTTTAACTTTGTTCAATACAATCTACATACAGTGAACATAATCACTATGGCATAATTTGGAAACACATTCAAATCTAGTCAAAAACACAAACTCCAGTTCACGACTAAAAGTAGATTGTCAAAAGGTAAGCATATGGTGGGCCCTTGTTATTAGAAAATGACATAAAATGGAATGGGTATTAAGTCCTTAGCGTTACCGACTAGTTGTTGCAGTATTGGTTCTTTGAATCAGTTTAACTTCATGCAGCTTTTATTGTTCTTCAAACTACAAATTGTTGTAGTTAAAAGACTCCATAATTATCTTGTGTTCAGTGAGCCATGGTCCTGGCTTAGCTTGGCACACTTGGGTGCCAAATTCCAACTAACTTACACGGCCGCTCTCCGATCACTTCAGATATCTGCTTATGATCAACAAGATTATGCAGCGGAATATATTGCATCAGATTAAGCCAAGCGTTCAGAACATATTGCTATACAAAATGACATTACAAAAAGTGGCCAGTTATAAGTTTATATAATTATGGAAATGATTAATGAGTGCCCATTGGTGTCAATGGTGACACGGTGACGTATCTAGAATATCTGCCATTGTGTATTATGGACGTTACGTCATAATACAAACGGGTTGCTATGGGGACAATTGTCAATGGTTCTTGTACGCTTGCCGATTTGCATTTGCGACCTCGTTCGTTCGTCCAATTTGTCCATTGCCAGTATCCCCACACACCCACCCCTGTCCCAGACAAGGGAAATTGCCACAAAATGTCCACCTTCTCGGTGGACACAAGGATCATAAACGGGATAGCGGGCCAACATTTTACTCACCTCACCCGGTGTTGCTACATGTCAGTAATTATTAGAACAAACCCACGACGTCACCGATTATAATTAGATGTCAATCTTCATTAAGCCGTGGTTATTTACCCCCGAAACGTTTTTTTAATTTAAATTTAGATATAATAAAACTTACATCTCCATAATTATTCAGACTTATACTTGGGCGTCTGATCTGTAAATGAACCGGAAGTTCCCTAAAATAAAACAAGACGAAAATAGGAACCACTGTGAAAATATCTTAACACCAGTATAGTTTAGTTCTTACACCTTTTAAAGGAGCATCTAACATAGAGTATTAATCAAATATTGCTATAACACACTTATGATTGAGAAAAATAGCCATTTGCCTGACAAATAAAGGTGGGATTTGTATTGATCGGAGTTCAAACTTACAGAACAATGTGTATCCTTTTTAATCTTATTGACGCAATCATCAAGTCTTCTCTGCGGTTCTTTATGTAGTTGTGCAACAAAATCTTTTGCCACGACAAGCAAAACAAAAAGAAAAATGTTGGACTATATAGAGAACTGATAATAGTTTTTTATTTTCAAACTGATTAACATAAATTTGCTGGGGTGTATGACCAATTCCAAACGATTAAGTTAATAACTGAATTATTGAACAAACCTGCCAGCAGCATCTTCATAACCGAGAGTTTCGAACGTCACAGGTACCCGACATAAGGTTTTAAATTCGTCTGGATGTTCCTGTCTAAATACGTCTACAATATGATGAATATCAGCGAATACACTGTCTCCACCAACAATCTTATCATCAAATCTATAATATATATAGATATAACTAACATACAGGATAGATAACCGCGGGGAATCAATGAGTAAATTCTTGTCATCGAATCTATATATGGATATAACCGCGGTGTCTCAATGAGTAAACGATACACCAACAATCTTATCGACGTTAAACCCCATTTCTCACTCTCTCCCACTCTCTTTCCCTCCCTCCCTCCCTCCCTCTCTCTCTCCCTCTCTTGTCCGTCAGTTGGTCCTATCGGCTATGTTAGCGCGTAGTACTTACTATTAAACAATGAAGTATTGCCTACCTTAAACAGTGAAGCATCTGTATTCCTGGTGGTGATTCATATGTTGGTTGATCCATATGGAGATTTAAAGCAATATTTCTGTAAGCAGCATTACTGGCCTTCGGTTGATCCTTGACAGCAAACGTCTATATGAGTGGAAAAAAGAACATCAACCATTAGATGAATACACGCATATTTTTGAGGCAGATGGTGGTCTATTTTTAAAGGTAAGACTCCGACATAAGGTTATTAAAGCATCAGTCAACCATGGGGCGCGGGATGTTCCTGAAGTAACGACTGCGACTTGTACAACATCTGGACGTCGCTAGATTTGCTCACAATTTCCGAACTTATAGCTACGTTATCGCCACGACCGAGGAATTTGGGCTGGTGCCTGGCACCCAATCGAAATTTGTGTCGAAATATGCAGGGCATTACGTGAAAGCCTTTATAAGATTAAAAAGCATAAGGTTTGCGGGTGGGGTTTTCTAATTAGTATATTATGGAAATTAATTTCAATTTTGTTATGAGTAGTGAAATAACAATCCAACTATGTTTAGCTTAAAGCTGCAATTTCATATTTTTTTAAAAATTCTCTTTTTAAAATGTATTAAAATAAAGCCTTAAAATAGATGGTATATATAAACAGTCCAACCTTGTTAAAGAAAAGTCCTATTAATCCAATAATTCACTATTGCCAGTTAAGAATTTGGCAAATGTATCATTTTCAACTTCAAATTCAAACGTTTGAAGATAGCTTTACCATGGGGGTATGTTATTATTTCCTGTGTGAATGATTTATTAGTGTGGGGAATAATGACTATGATCGTATAATAGTGAGTTGACAGGACAACCTATTGAGCAAAAGACATAGAAATAATTATGTTTTGACTTTCTTTGAAATATGAAATTCTCGCTTTAAAATATGCTCTCAGGGTGATTCACGAAATTCTGACGAAGAAGTATAACAATCTTACATCTCCATATATGGTATGATGTGGTAAGGCCACTCGTCTTAATACCTGAAGTATAAATGTAATATTAAAACATTAAATTATATTTCACATGTCGCAGTATTGAACAAACAGACATCTCCGCCATCCAAACCACCCCACACATAAACAAACCCAACCACATAGACAGACACGCCATAGCCGCTGGCACCGAGACACACCCACAGACGTATCCACAGAGAGACACCCACGCAAGCATCCAGGGAGCCGTTCGCATACGCCTCACGCACACGTTCATATTGTAATAATTGTGTTCTAAACACAAAGTAGACTAACATTTAGTGCGCAAAGACTAAACACATGGAACGAAGAGGTAGAAAGAAAAGGGAGAAGACAAACTGGACTTTTAACAGTTTACCTCCAGGAATACTGGCCTACCTTAAGCAATTCATGTAATCTCCATAGAAGGATGAGACAGGAGCTAACATGAAAGATGCAGAAAAATACAATGACTTAAAATGTGGGAATAGGCACGATCTACGCAAACAAGAATAGAATAACTAGCTCTTTACGAATTTACACTAGAAGATAACCGGACTACCTTCAGTAAATGATCTTCTTCCGTTGGAACATTTTTAACCATACACAGTCCTCGATCACCCAGAATACGTAACCATCTGAAAATAGCAAATGTCACATGGATGTTATTAAAGGGTTTCACTTATCAAATCAGTCTACAGCCGGGTTATGTCTTATACATCGTCTTCAGTTAGTGTTCTACAACTTACAAGAGACGATGACTATCGCTAATAGACACCATTACAGCAAACGTTTTCATTTTTTCTTATAAAGAGAGAACAAAATGGGGTTATACGTCCACATGACACAAGTCAGGTCATTTTGGAGTTAACATAATGGTTCAATTAAATTTCAATCATTTGCTTGAGCATGGCATTTTTTTAGCAGGGGGGTGAAACCGGCAAAAACCAACGAGGTTGGACAGACGACTTTTTTCTTATCACACATAAACGGGAATCGAAAGCACGCTAGTTGACTCGGTGACAGACCACATGATATGTCACACACGTATAACCATTCGGCAACCCACCCCCTTTTTTTAGTATATTGCGGAGATGTCTAACCTTATACATTGTGGGGGGTTGTCATGGCCTAGTGGTTTAGAGTGCCGCGCTTCGACCTCTAGCTGGCCGGTCACCTCTGGCTTGCGGCTGTGGTTTCGATCCCTGGTGTGAGCGTATGTGGCATGGAGATAGGGGCGCCTTCTCAACCCCATGGGTTTCCTCCGGGCACTCTGGTTTCCTTCCACTGCTAAAGACCCCTACGCCCAAGCTAATTATTGAAATAAAAAATTGAAACCATATGTTAGTCCCAAAATGACCTAGCTTGTGCCGAGTGGACGTTAAACCCCATTTCTCTCTCTCTCTCTCTATCTGTCTCTGTCCCCCTCTCTCTCTTTCCCTCTTATACATTGCTATATAGACTGGTCAAACTAACATTTGATGGAAAACAAATTGCAACAAAAGTTTTGGTTTTTTTTATTTCCATTCACTCATTAAGTAAAAGACATTTTCCAAAATCGGAGCCAAATCCAAGAAGCCGGCTATCGATCAAAAAATCGCGAATATCTAAAAAAAATTGTTTAATTTAGACGCCATAAATGTATTGCGGACAGAAAGGAGGTCGGTACCAGCGAGACCAAAAATGGCAACGTTATGTCTCTATGACGCCATGCCGTTACCGTGACGTCACATAATAATATGCATAATTATCAGACGTCGCATTACTTCCAAAATGGTCTGTTTACGAATAGTATATGAGCATTATGGGTTGATAAAGAAGACAGAGAATGCGGCTAAAAGTGTATAAATAGTGCTCCATTGTCGATAGGTGATAGCATTACCGTAGCCATTGGAACACGGATTCATTTCAATTGTTCACAAAGACAGCCTACGTCAATATAAAAGAAATGAACTGAAATGAGGGTAAACGTCCTACTGTCATGCTCCGACTGGTCTCTATCAGTGTGTTTTGAGAGGATTTTTGCCTTGCAGAGGCGCAACGGCCTACTTTTATATCAAATTCAAACTTCAAGGGTTCTTTTACTGGAGAAAGGATCGAATTAAATGTTGATGTGTTTAAGCTCTGGGTCAGTCAAGTCAGAGCAGGTGGGTAAATTTGAACTTCTTAAAATACAGTGACGAGTTAGAGGAAAGTTTTGTAAATTCGTGTCAGTATTAGATTTGATGTCTTGACATACTTACTGATATAATCCTGTCTGTGTTTCCATCACGTCTTGATATTCAATTTCAGGAATCTTAGTCTAAAAAAACAAACAACCGAAAAATACAGGATTAGTATTTTATCAATAGATGTAGTCTACAACCAACCAAACCCCTCCCAATTGTCAAAAGGAAAACAGAACACAGATTTTATACATCGATCAACAAATAAAAAGCATTACATGATAAAAAAAAAAATTGCATTTTGAAACGGAAATGGGCAGAGATTTTTAAATATTAATTTGTTAAGCTATTTTAAGTTTGGTTGTTTCTATGGTTACAGAAAATAGTTCGAGTTGATAATAAAATGTTAAACCAACAAAAGCATTAACCTCTCGAAGCTGACCTTCACTCTAAATCTTTACAAGGTCAAAGATCAAAGTTCGAAATACGACAAACTGAAAGTCAGAAAATGAAATCAAAGCTGCTGAAAAAAAATATAGGAATGAAAACAAATAAAAATGAATTAAACATTTGACAAATGATGAAATACAGGCACAATATTAGAAAGACATTTTCATTTTCAGTTTTTATTGAACTAGTTTATATGCGATTAAAGATACATTAGATAAGATTTTGATATAGAGTCGGCCAATCTGGATATAACAGACCAAATTAGATGTAAAAAAATCGAAGATCTCAGTCAAATTACTTATTGTGATGTGAATGAAGTTATCACTGTTGAAAGTTTGGCCTTGAAAAAGGGCATTAACTGTCTTCACACAGTCTCCGAGAATTGCCTATCGATTGATTGACAGACGATAACTTCGCCCACATATTCTCGATTATCAAGTAACATTCTCAATGCCTGCTGTACCCTCGATTGTCAGTCTTTTCAACGACAGTTTCCGGGAGTGACGTAGGTAATTAAGGGCGAATGTTACTTTGGTCGGTCATTTAATGATTTTATTATTAAATGGACGACTGTTTAAAAACCAAGCCTTATCCAAGCCACATGAAGGTCTACAGGGTTGATTCTGGGCTTGTTATGTAAATAATGGTCTAATTAATCATTTCTATAACATTTGAAGTCAATAAAAAAAAACTTGCTATGGGCATAATAAACTCTTAACTAATGAACCTTTAAGTGGAATAGTTCAGATCCAATGGTTTTCCAATTAGTTCAATTTGTCATGGAAGTTGCTTTCATACATAAAACGATAACATATATATTTGACTGGAATAACTGGGTTGTAAATGACAATGACCTAATTAACCAGGGTGAAAATGATAATGTCTCTCTAACTGAACTGAACTGTAATGTAAATACTGTAATTTGGCGGAGTAACGGTGAGGGACGGGTGTAAATGATAACGCCTCATTGGGCTGAACTGTAATGTAAATACTGTGTTTTGACGGATTGACCGGGAGGTTTTAAACGTGTTGGTACTTCTAATACTCCATCCAACCACGCTACGCTATGGCACCCATCCATGCTACGCTATGCCACCCAACCTCGCTACGCTATGCCACCCAACCACGCTACGCTATGCCACCCATTCATGCTACGCTATGCCACCCATCCATGCTACCCTAAGAAAGAACACAGAGGGAGAGAGAAATGGGGTTTAACGTCCACTCGACACAAACTAGGTCATTTCGGGACTAACACATGGTTCAAATTTTTATTTGAAAAATTCGCTTGCACGTAGGGGTCTTTAGCAGTTGGAGGAAATCGGAGGACCCGGAGAAAACCCACGAGGTTGGATAAGAAGAAAGACGTCCAAACCATACTCTGAAAGCGGGATATAACTGCTGTGAAAACAAAACGCTAGCTTTTTTCAATTTCTTTCGTCATTTCGTTTATTCGTTAAATAATTCAAATTATGTTGTATTTTCAATTAACTTACATCAGTAGTAAAATTCATTCGAGCCGCGTTACTTTTCCGCTCTATTTCTCCATCCGAATAACAATATGTCTTTAGATAGGACGAAGGGAGATAACCCTGGTGTGTTTTATCCCCTTCCTTCCAGACCACCTTTAATACATTTTCCTCTGAAAGAAAATAATAATACAATAAAATAAATTAAAAACAAAATAGTAATTTCTAAAGACCTTGTTAAATCACAAGTACTGTCGAATTGTGATGATATGAAATCTGGTTAAAACACATATGCTATTTCGTTTCGTTTTTTTATATTTCATGTTACTTGTCTTTACTACACTAGGATCTGGAAGAGTTGTTATGTTGCCCGCGTTTCGATTGAAGTGGGGGATTAGCCAATGAAACGGTCTGTTACGGCGACTTCTTTGTGTGGGTAAACCATTAGAAAGGTCAACGCTGATTGATTAATCAATGTCTGACGTCATAGGGTCAAAAGCCGCTCGTACGACCCCTGAAATGACCTTCTAGTAAACTTTGTAGTGTAGACCATCGAAATTATAGAGAAACGAAACGAAATATAGATCTGTATTTTAATCAGATTGTGTATTATGTACGTCAGTAAAGTTGTGGGTGAAATTTTACGCCGACCCCAAAAAAGAGAACCCGACACGAAACTTGTCGACATTCGGGGATTGTATTTACTGAAAATATAAAATATAGCAAACATTTGTGAATTGCTCAAAATAGTTCGTCCATAATGAACACAATCTATTTTCTTTATTGCGACGTAAATCAAAGTGATTTGGCATCCACTTTCGCAAATGTTTGGAAAATCAAATTAGGGGGGGGGGGATTATTTTAACTGCGTATAGTTCTATTTATGGAAATCTTACAATAACCGGAAAAGCACACATTAAAGGACTTAAATTACTTTTCTTTGACACCTAGAAATGGATATAAGTGTAAGTCCATCAAGTTATGTTTTTTAAATATATTTTTTTATTTTTTGAATCAGTCATTTGTAAGGATGTGTTTTCCTTTGCTGGAAACCAAAAAGAATACGTACTGAATTTACCATATTGGATTGTATATTTGACAGTAAGATAACAACATGAATTATAAGTTGTGTTTTTAATTTCGAGTATAATGGAGGATATTGGTGTTCAAGTTTGTTAAATTAGATAAGGGAGATAACTGGCTTGTTAATCTTGTAATTGGAGGCAGACCACCATTAATTTCCCCATTGACTTCAATGTTAATTCTCGACTCTTTGCCCACCTCAAACTTTTCCCCAAATTTTCGTTGGGCTGGATGTTTTTCACTAGAGACAGGAGACCAATGGTTCTGCCTTTGCACTAAAATTTGTATGAGATAGGTCATATGAGATAGGTCATCAACATTGATGGTAATATCTAAATTATATACAGGGAGATAACTGACCTGTTAGATCTATATCTGTTATATATAAATCATCTAATGGTATTTCAGTCAAGTCTACAGTTGGTTGACAAGATACGTCTATTTTACAACATGGACAATGACAATTATGACGTAACCAAATACTGTGAAATCTAAAGAAAAGGGAAGACATAATTCTACAGCAACATATAAAAACATCTTCCCAATATATATGCAATCGTTACGTAAATATAAAATAAAGCAAAGTACGAACAATTCAAACCATTAAACAAAATTCGAAGTCCTAAAAAACGGTATAGGCAAAATACTTTAATCAGCAAAGAGACGCCAGATGATAAGGTCCATTCTTTACACTTACTATTAAGGCAAGAAATAGGGTTTAACGTCCTACTGTTCTACTACGAGTGGGAAAAATAATTTCCCTCATAGCGCTATACATGGTGTATGTCCGTCTTCAGTAACCCAGTTGGAGCGGGACAGTAGGACGCTAAACCCCATTTCCTGTGAAATGAAATGAAATCAAACGGGATTCAATGTCCTACTGTTCTGCTCCTAAACTTGGCTACTGAAGACACCATACAGTGTGATATGGGGAAAACTCCACCCGGGCAGCGGCGCTACGGCCTACTCTTATATCGAATAACAACTGCCAAGGGTTATTTTACGTGCAAGCCAATGTGCACTCGGGATCTCGGTGTTTCGTCTAAAGTGAAGATCTAGAGAGCTGTGTGAGGCCCTAAGTCCTACATCACTGACATGGGAACACCACAGTAGAAAATTCTATAATAATACATCCATCGACCTTACATTGTGTATCGGCGTTGCTCCCGACATATTGTTGTCCACTGTATGCATCTTGTAGATTCGATCCAGCTAATTTGGCAACTGTCATCTTTGTTGTCATGTATTGCAGATTGTCATGGACGGACACAAACTGACTTTAATTTACTCTTGTGAAGAATGATGACGAGAACCACAAAACTTACTTCGATCGTTTACCGTCCTTCCAGATAACTTCCACCATTTTACCCTCATTTATTTTATTAACTTGTTGTATTCTGACGTCACCAGCTCCTTTAAACTACAATGATAGACATATGTTAAATAACAGACAAAAAACTAGTTCATACCACAAGAGAGAGAGAGAGAGAGAGAGAGAGAGAGAGAGAGAACCGGTCATTCCGGGACTAACATATAGTTTAATTTCAATTCAATAATTCGCTTGCACGTAGCGGTTTGTAGCAGTTGGAGGAAACCTGAAACTTTTGCCTTGGGGCGCAACAAAGGCAAATAAGAGCGTAATGGCAATATTTTGATAATGTCCATGCTAAGATTAGAGTGAGAAGATTACTAATTTATTAGAACAGACTATATATACTCCTGCACCCACAATCTGGTAACCTCCCAATCCTTTATCAAAACAATCAAAGTGAGGTTAAACCTAACATACATGTATTAACGACAGCCTAGCGTAATTATTGATGTATGTCATTTATTATTGAATTATGATCAGTACTAATATCGTACTATAAGGTATAAATAAATTTCATACATTTAAAGCGAAAATTTCACATCTTTAAGTTCTATTTTTGAAATATATTAAAATAAAGCCTTATAATATAGGTATTATGAACAGCCCTGCCATGTTAAAGAATAATCCTATTAATCCTATAATTCTCTCTTTCCAGTTGAGAAATTGACAAAAATGCTATTTTCAACTTTAAATTCATATTTTTGAAGATAGCTATCCCATGGGGGGAAATGAAAAACAAGGGAGGTGATCGTGTTATTATTTCCCGTGTGAATGAAATTTAAGTGTGGGAAATAATGCTTATGATCGTATAATAGTGAGTTGACGACCTAGCAATAATTATGTTTTGACTTTCTTAGGCAATTTGAAATTCTCGCTTTTAGACATGTGATTACATTTGCTATGGAAAGAGAAGGAGAGAGAGAATGGGGTTTAACGTCCACTCGACACAAACTAGGCCATTTAGGGACTAACGTATGGTTTTATTTTATTTTAATTATTCGCTTGTGCGTTAGGGTCTTTAGCAGTGGGGGGATCCCGGAGGACCCGGAGAAAACACACGAGGTTGGACTCCCTGTCACGTACCACGCCCGTTGACATTTGTTTTGGAAAGGTGATAGACTAACACACGGGGAGTGGGAAGAACGAACTTTGTATATTTCCCCGTAGAGTTGCACAGTCAACGGACTTGATATATTTCACTTTTAGTGTAGCCGAAATGAACATACGCGTAATTTGACCCACCTGGGCAGGATACAGGACTTGTCTATCCACCATTTGTTGGTGAATCGACGTCGGGTTTTCTGGTTTAGAAGCCGCCATTTGAGACATACTTGCTGATCCTGTTAACTTGGTACCCTTGTCACCTGCTAATGAACAAATCGATCAGTAAAAAACACAGATAATAATCACAGATAACTGATTTTATCGATGATTCACTGCCTACTTCACGGTGGAATTTGGATGTTACTAGCCCATTTTATTTATCAACTGTATTCAACTGAATCAGTTTTATCAGGTTACATATGACTTATTGCTGGTTAAAACCGGAGATCACATCGAGAGTTGCTTATCGACCTACTAAACCTAAGCAAAAAGTGTCCACCGTCGCACTAAGTCAAGACATTCACCTAGTCTTATAACATTAAGTAGCCCTGTGTATACATTGGCGTGCACATAAAAGATCCCTTGCAGGCCCGTAGCTAGCGGGGGCAAGGGAGGCAGTTGCCCCCCCCCCCTAGAAAATTTCGGAATCCTTTGCCCGTATGGGAAAAATCGGCTCCCTCGATGGGCGCCAAAGGACGCAATACGAGGCCAACGACCAATGTCTCCATATTAGTATGGGCGCCACATAAAGCTGAGTGATATTGGTTGGTTGCGCCAACGACGAGATTGGCGCCCAGCCAATGTCACTTGGTTTTATGGCGCCTCTCCAATCATGTCGTTATGTATGAGGTGAGGCACCTCATAATGACCAACACGATTAACACCACAACTGATGGGGCGCCAATAGTGCATAATGCCGAATCAGAGATCATGGGCGCAGAGATCATGAGCGCCCATAATATAATGCTAGTGATATTTGTTAGGCGAATAAATTAGGCGCCCAAACGGCATGATAATTTTCTTAATTCAAACGGCATGATTTGTGGGTGCCTCAACCAGGAGTCACGCCCATAATGACGAGATCATGGGCGCCCATAATAATATAAGCCAGGCGCCCACGAATGAATTGGGCGCTCACAACAACGTGATGATCTTCCAAATTCAAACGGCATGATTTGTGGGGTGCCTCATCGCGGAGGGGCGCCAATAATGACTAGATAATGGGCGCCCATAATATAAAGCCAGTGAGATTAGTTAGGCGAAAATGGCGTGATAATTTTCAAAATTCAAACAAATCGCACTCTAACCCGATTCCGAACTTTTCATTTTTCTCATTAATTAGTATAGGCACGTTTAAGTCGTATTTCTTCCTTTAAATGTTTATACAGTAATGTTCATATCCAAATATCATAATACGACAATATCGCAAATTCAGCTTCAAAATTGAAATTTTCCGTCATTTTCCAAACGTTTTCCACCATAGGCAATCTGACTTTCAGGGCAGGCGGGTAAAGTGAATACAAAAAAATGTTATTTCATCTGGTTGGCAAAATTAAGTGCTCAAAATCTAATAAAACACTAATTTTACTTTTCTTTTAATTAAATACCGTGGATTTGTACTAACTTGACTATAGATTAAATCATTTCGTCTGGAGCCACTTTTCTTTGTGTCACACATTTCGGGCAACGATTATGATTTGTGAATGCAGCTGCAACAGTCCGATCGGGTGGTTGGAATTCAGGTCGGAATACAATGGGATTTCGGTTACAAAACGATTGGAAAATTGGAAGTTACTTTACTCTTGGGTTATAGCAGAAAAAAAACGCGTATGTGGCGGCTGTTTGGGATTCAGGTAAGCCCCCATATTCTTGAAGCAATCGCCCAAGAATCCCATCTGGCCATTGCTGGCCAGCAATATGACAGCCCTTCGTTTAATCTTTGGTCTTTCCTAAAACTTTGGACAGTAGTTTAAGGTATAGTATCCGTTTAGATAGCCTCGTTTGTCACGCAATTACTTTTTCTGCAACCTTCTGCTATACACTGGTCAATTGGGTATAATGAAATCGTGAGCCATGACGTAACGCTATATAAAAATATTTGGTCCAATTTGAAACTCTGTTCATCGGACTGTTGACTAGTCATAATTTGGAACAGAAATTGGCTTCCATTACAGAAGTGTTAAGTGGGATTAGCTCTGATCAAAAGAAACACTGCGAGGAGTATGGTACGCCACCTAAGGTAGACTATATTGGACCACATTTAAGTTGCTGTGTTCACGGACTGGAATAGCAGGAAAACACGTTTGCGGCAATCAAAATTTGCTCCCAATAGCTCCGACTCCGTGGAATGTAAACGATTGGTTGGAAGTCGAGTCAGCCCCCTAAGTTAGGCTAGATCAGACCACCTAACAATCATCGGTACCGATCACCCCGGACACCCAAGTGTAGGTACAACGGCGCCCACAGAAGCCTCATCGGCGCCCCCAGAAGCCTTTGCCCCTCTAACAATTTTGGGCTAGCTACGGGCCTGCCTTGGCAGTTGGAATTCGATATAAGAGTAGACCGTAGGGCCGCTGTCCGGGGAGAATTTCCCTCATAGCACACTGTATGGCGTATGCCCATCTTCATTAGCCCAGATTAGGGGCAGAACAGTAGGACGTTAAACCCCATTTCATTTCATTTACATTAAGTATTATGAGTCATAACAAGCAATGGCACAAAGTAGAGACAGAGAAACATTGGGGTTTAGCTTCCACTCAACACAAACTAGATGGATACGGGACTAACATCACCTGGTTCAATTTCATTACGATAATTCGCTTGCTCGAAGGGGTCGTTAGGAAGGGGGCGAGTTTGGACAGGCGTCCCTACTCTTCGTCATAAACAAGAGAGAGAGAAATGGGGTTTAGCGTCCACTCGACACAAACTAGGTCATTTTGGGACTAACATATGGTTTCATTTTATTTCAATAATTCGCTTGCGCGTAAGGTTCTTTAGCAGTGGGAGGAAACCGGAGTGCCCGGAGGAAACCCACGAGGTTGAGAAGGCGCCCCTATCTCCATGCCACATACGTTCACACCAGGGATCGAAACCACAGCCGCAAGCCAGAGGTGACCGGCCAGCTAGAGGTCGAAGCGCGGCACTCTAGACCACTAGGCCATCCCACCCCCGCCCCTCGTCACACACAAGCGAGGAACCAGAACTCCGCCACTTGTTTACATGTAGTACAATTGGATTAAAACACAGATTCTAATTTGTTTCGTTTTTTATAGTTCAAAATTTCGTTTTCCTTGTCTTTACTATACAAGGGTCTGGCAGAGTTGTAATCTAACCCACGTTCTGGTTGATATGTTCAATTGGCCAATGAAACTGTATGTTACAACGAGTTCTTAGCGTGACGTCATAGGGTCAAACTCCTCTCGCCTAAGCATGGCGCGACCTTGCACGATAACCGGTCAGATCTTCATGCAGTAAAGGTCATGGAAAGTATAAAAAACGAATGTACTCGCTGTAGAGTACATTGTTACATATATAAGTAGTTAATGCTCGATATAGCTTATCAGTCAATATATAGGTAACAATGTCGTTATCAAGGTTGACCAACTGATAATTTTCTGCCGATTTTAAAAAAAATATCATCACTTATGTGACATACGCTCAGAATAATCACACGATCTGGCATTTAGTCAAATAACGTGGTTTCGATTGCCCGCTTGAACATGACAAGGGGTGGGGTCGCCTAGGTTTTCTCCGGGCCATCCGCTTTCCTCCCTCTGCTATCGGAATGACCTAGATTTTAAAAATAAAAGTTATGCCAAGAAAAGCTGATTTTAAAACTGTCTTCATAACACTTTACCGTGTTAAAGTATTTTTCGCGAATCTGTTAATTTGTCGGAAATAATTGTTAGTAGATTTACAAGGATGGACAACATACAACAATATATACAAAGAAACAGTGTCGTTTGGATTTGATTATAGTTTTGATAGTTCATGGTATATATAATGTGTAGGTAACTAACTCTGGGCATGAATACATGTTAATATATGGTATCGAACCATAGCTAAAGTAGCCAAGTCTCTAACTCAATATCATCCAAAATCTTGAACTTTGAAAACACGAATTATTTGTCAATTTAAATCAACATTGATGCTGTGATCTTACCGGAAAAGGGTGGGCTTCTGATATCCAATATTTAAGACAAAATAAACATTTTACCATTGGTACATGAATCGTGTACCATAATGCGTTTCAGCCCAGTTCTAACAAGAAACTCGGGGGACGAGGCTCGACACATTGCACCAAATCAAACGAATAACTGGAATAACCAGGCGCTAAAAATTTGCATTTGATTGAGACTACTGGCTTATTTCGTGGAACATAACTGATTTGAGAAAAAACGGAAACCATTGAATGTAAATGTAAATCAGTTTATATACATTCATATTACAGTATTATATGCGTTGAAACCTACTTGTGTCAATTTCTAGGTCCCAAATGTAAGCGATTTCGCTCCTGTAACTAACTCAGGACATGAATGTATGTTTATCTATTGTATCGAGGATATGAATACGCAATAATGTATAGATAACTATTTCGGGGCATGAATACGTGTTAATATATGATATCGAGCCACAGTTAACTAATTTAGGGCATGGATACATGTTAATGTATGGTATCGAGCCATAGTTAACTAATTTAGGGCATGAGTACATGATAATGTATGGTATCGAGCCATAGATAACTATTTCGGGGCATGAATACATGTTAATATATGATATCGAGCCACAGTTAACTAATTTAGGGCATGGATACATGTTAATGTATGGTATCGAGCCATAGTTAACTAATTTATGGCATGAGTACATGATAATGTATGGTATCGAGCCATAGTTAACTAATTTAGGGCATGAGTACATGATAATGTATGGTATCGAGCCATAGTTAACAAATTTAGGGCATGGATACATGTTAATATATGGTATCGGGCCATAGTTAACTAATTTAGGGCATGGATACATGTTAATATATGGCATCGAACCATAGTTAACTAATTTTGGGCATGGATACATGTTAATATATGGTATCGAGCCATGGGTAACCAACTCAGTACATGAGTACATGATAATGTATTGTATCGGGGTAAAATTTACAAAAAAATAAACAGAAAATAATGTCAGGATGAATTCAGACAATAATTAATTCAAAGTTTCAAGATGATACGTTAAGAAATGTGGCTTGTAGACGACAAACAAATAAAAACAAGGAATGGGCGTGACTCTTCCACTGGGGGTCGGGCATGCACCAAAAACAATACGGATCATCCTTAGGGTGTAAAGAGTAAGTATACAAAGTTTTAAGAACATCCAGTTACAATTGCGCCCTGTAGACGACACTCAGACACACGAAAAGAAAATGGTCGTGGCTCTGCCCCTAGGGGTGGGCATGCACCCGAAACGATATGGATCATCCTTAGTGTATAAAGAAAAGAGTAAGTACAAAGTTTGAAGAAAATCCAGTAAGAATTGTGCCCTGTAGGCGACACAAAGACATACAAACACAAACACACACACACAGATACAGGGGCGACGGCATAATACGTCCACATTATGATCGATGTGGGCGTAAACAAATGCATTATGCAAGAGCTAAATCTGCCTATTGCAGGTCTTTCTTTAGGCCTGAAATGTTTTCTAAAGTATCAATTAGTCATTAATTAACTGATCCAGGCCTTAATCAACTGCCGATGGCATCAGATTTCTCCGATATTAAATAGATTGAAACGGTTCAGCGATACTTCGATTTAATCAAATATGGCGGAACGAGACCTAGCTTCGGTCAACCAGTGCGGTGGTTGAAATTATTGCACACGTCTGTCGAACCTTCAAAGGCTAATATATTCGCTTGCAATAGAGTAATTTGAATGAAATTTTCAAATTATTCATTTTACATCATCTACTTTCTAACTATTATATGGCTAATTCTTACACAATGTATCTTTAATGCGTTGCGTTTTCGACTTGGTCATCAACTTTCATTTTATAAACCGAGAAAATTATTGTAGAGCGAATTTTCAATATTACAACTCGATAGTTGCGTAGTCTATCCCCTGTGTGCCCCTTTCTCCGATGTAATACTGTTGACAACCCAGGTAAACTTGTTGTTGACATTTAGGGTTTCTATTGTGTCCATAAGTAAAATTTGAATAACAAAACTGTTATTACAATATTTGTTGTGCACCTTTATGTGACGATTGTAATATTTATATACATGAAAGACGATCGTTATACTAGATGAAATGAACTTTGCTTTACTTAACATGCATAATGAAAGAGCTTAATCCGTCTCAATCTGTTTCACAGAGAATTACTTACGAATTATCTGTGTAACAGATGACTCTCCACAACACGTGCGTTGACTGCACGTGACGTCAGTCATTGGCTCAACGGCCCGTGCAATGTTTACATAACACCTAATTGATTCGGGCAAAATGATGCATTTTACTCATTTTAATACCCATTTACACTAAACTACAAATACTTCAAACGTCTTTATTTATTTTTCTTATACTTCAACAAAATGTTTGAGAATTTAATTTGTCGGAGTAAAAAAGTTAATATGCTGAACTCATTAAGTCTCGTCGATGACATGCTTATCAGTGATTGTAGCGGCCAAGCCAATATTCACTGCGGGGTCCAGTTTGAATCCGCCTATTGCAGGTCTTTCGTTAGGCCTGGTATGTTTTATGTATTGTTTAATGGTCGAGAGCGAGACATTAAGTAATATATTGTAACAACACGAGGGCCGTACGGCCCGACTGTTTTTACAATATATTAGCTCGAGAGCATTAAACATCTTAAAATACTGACACTCCGCACGAGCTTTTACAGTGAAATACGTCACACTAGTCCAATATTTCAATGGTATAAATAAAGTACTATTGGCAAGTTGCCCTTACGATTATTTGAAATAATGATACGCCAACATCAAAGGGTGACGTCACATCTGTATTTTAAACACCATTAAACATATATTATGCGTGAGCTAAATCGATCTATTTTGCAGGTCTTTTGTTAGGCATGAAATGTTATGTAATTTATTATTTAGACATTAATTAAATTATCTAGATCATAATCAACTCTCGATGTCATCGCTACCCTATGATATTTAGCGGATTGGAATATATATTTTTGAGAAATTATTAAACGTAAAATTGATAGTCGAGACTTTGTTTTATATCCTACTGACCTAGTAATGATAATAGAGGCTAGACTAAAATTCCAAAGCAAAATTCTCAGTTCAGAAAGGAGAAATTTGATTGAAAACTTCAGCGTATTCTATTTACATTATCTTATTTTTAGCTACTGTAGCGTGAACCGTCAACTATTTATCTAATCTCCCTGATTTCCCCTTTAGGGCCGTTGGCTCTAATGTTTGGAATTTAAAAGGGGCTAAAATGGAACACAAAAGCACAATATTAATGTATATTAGGTGTAATATTCATGTATATAAAGTGATGGACAATCAATTTTGGATTTTTTAATTTCACTTTCTAATCAATATTATTTGGCGAAATGCGTGAATAGCCCAAACTGAACAGCAGTCGTTTACCCAGGATTGATTGTTTGTAAATCGGCCATTACTAATTACCTCTGCATTGTCTTATAGGATATGCTTTTCTTTCTGCACTACAAATTAGATCCCATATTTTCACGGCAAGATAACAACATAAATATATATTGAAGTGACCTAATATTGAATTCTAGTTGGTGTTTTTAATTTCGACTTATTTATGGAAAATAATGAGTTACAGGTTTCGCTCCTTTAAGTTATAACATATGTTCCCCACACACTCTTATCGCTACAGTCACTGATGCGGATGACCCACACACTCTGTCAGCTTGAGCGGTACAGTCACTGATACGGATGACTTCGATGCTACTTAATGAGTCTCAAATATTAACTCTTTTCTAAATTCTAAACCCTTTTTTATGTATCTGAAGTATTTATAGGTAAAAATTATTTTCTTTTAGGTGTGAATAGGTATTAGAATAGTAAGTGGAGGGGAGGCTGCACCACACATAATTTACACAAAAACAAATACACAATTCAAACATAATGCTAACGCTACAATATACGTCCACATTCCTGCTTTGATTGATATGGTACTTTGTCAAGAAGGCTAGGCGTTTGGTTTGTTTAGCGTTGAGGGTCGTGCTTCAACATCAAGATAATCCATTCAGAATTGTGGCTTTCAGACGCTAAAGGCAAAAAGTGGGCGTGGCTCTGCCCCTGGGGATCGGAACATTCACCAAAATCAATAGCGGACGCCCTCAGGCTATAAGGAATACATATGCCAAGTACCAAGCTGATTCATTCAGAATTGCGGCCTGTAAACCACAAACACAAAAATTGCGCGTGGCTTGCCTCTGGGAGTCGGGACATGCAGTTGTCGTCCTTAGGCTATAAGGAATACATATCCCAAGTTTAAAGACGATCTATTTAGAATCATGGCCTGTAGACAACACACACAGACACGAAGTAAAAATAGACATGGCTCTGCCCCAGGTGAATAGGAAATCACCAAATACAATTGGGGTCATCCTTAGGGTATAAGGAATAGGAATGCCAAGTTTTAAAAGGATCTATTAAGAATTGCGTCCTGTAGGCGAACACAAACATTGGATGTGGCTCAGTCCCAGGCTGTCCGGCATGCACCAAAAATAATAGCGGTCAGCCTTAGGGTATAAGGAATAAGTATAAAAAGGTTTTCAAGACGATCGATTAAGAATTGTGGCCTGTAGGTGACACACCGACTCACAAAAAGAGAATGGGCGTGGCACTGTCCCTGGGGGTCGGGCATGCACCAAAAACAATAGGGATCTTCCTTAAGGTATCAAGAATAGGTATGCAAAGTTTCAAGATGATACGTTAAGAAATGCAGCCTGTAGATGACAGACAAACAAATATAAGAAATGGTCGTTGCTGTCCCAGGGGGTCGGTCATGCACCCATAACAAAAGGGATCATCATTAGGGTATAAGGAATAAGTATTTTAAGTTTCAATATGATCGATTAAGAATTGTGGCCTGTAGGCAATACACAAAAATAAAATGGGCGTGGCTCTACCCCTGTGGGTCAAGCATGCACCCCAAACGATAGGGATCATCCTTCGGGTGTAAAGAGTAAATATACAAAGTTTGAAGAAAATTCAGTAAGAATTGCGCCCTGTAGGCGACAAAAAGACACGCTAAAAGATAGGGATGTTCCTTTGGGTACAAAGAATATGTATGCAGAGTTTCAAGGTTATAAGTTAAGAAATGTGGCCTGTAGACGACAAACAATCAAATACTAGAAATGGGCGTGGCTCTGCCCCTGGGGGTCGAGCATGCACCCCAAACAATAGGGATCATCCTTAGGGTGTAAAGAGTAAATATACAAAGTTTGAAGAAAATTCAGTAAGAATTGCGCCCTGTAGGCGATACAAAGACAAACGAAATAAAAAATGGGCGTGGCTCTGCCCCTGGGGGTTGGGCATGCACCCCAAACGATAGGGATGGTCCTTTGGGTACAAAGACTATGTATGCAAAGTTTCAAGGTTATAAGTTAAGAAATGTGGCCTGTAGACGACAAACAATCAAATACTAGAAATGGGCGTGGCTCTGCCCCTGGGGGTTGGGCATGCACCCCAAACGATAGGGATCATCCTTAGTGTGTAAAGAGTAAATATACAAAGTTTGAAGAACATTCAGTAAGAATTGCGCCCTGTAGGGGACACAAAGACACGCGAAAAGAAAATGGGCGTGGCTCTGCCCCTGGGGGTTGGACATGCACCCCAAACGATGGGGATGGTCCTTTGGGTACAAATAATATGTATGCAAAGTTTCAAGGTTATAAGAAATGTGGCCTGTAGACGACAAACAAACAAATACTAGAAATGGGCGTGGCTCTGCCCCTGGGGGTCGGGCATGCCCCAAAAACAATAGGGATCTTCCTTAGGGTATAAGGAATAAGTATACAAAGTTTGAAGAAAATCCAAGAAGAATTGCGCCCTGTAGGCGAACCACAGACACACACACACACACACACACACACACCCATACACACACACAGACAGGGGTGGCGGCATAATACGTTCACATTATGAATGTGGACATATAAAAAGAGTGAATGGATCCAGGGGCTAGCCGTAAGCCTCCACTGCGCTGTACAGTCCCGGGCCTGTGGTGACACGGACTTCACTCATATTTGAAAACAATTGAGAATATACCTAAATAAATAATTGTATAATATCAGCATGAGTCATGATCTGTCATATGCTGCAAGAAATACGAATGCAAGAATATTGTATTACTTCAGCTATACAATTAACATCACCGGTGAAATGTATCAGGGAAGTAGTTCAAAAAACTAAATGCACTAAATCAATAAAGAAACGTTTAGGTATTCAAAGGAATCGAAGTATATTGAATACATTTAGGGCACATATTCCAACCGTCACAGAAACAAACAAAACTGAATACAAGGAAGCAAAGGAGTAAAAGGCACCATTCTGCATGAACCAGTAACGTTTTATTTAAACAATGCACGCGCCAATGAGCCAATAATTGACACCGCGTGATGTGAGATATTAGAAGAGAGAGAGAAATGGGGTTTAACGTCCACTCGACACAAACTAGGTCATTTCGGGACTTACATATGGTTCAATTTTATTTCAATAATTCTCTTGCGCGTAGGGGTCTTTAGCAGTGGGAGGAAACCGGAGTGCCCGGAGGAAACCCACGAGGTTGAGAAGGCGCCCCTATCTCCATGCCACATACGCTCACACCAGGGATCGAAACCACAGCCGCAAGCCAGAGGTGACCAGCCAGCTAGAGGCCGAAGCGCGGCACTCTAGACCACTAGGCCATCCCCCCCCCCCCGAGATATTAGAAGACCTTCGTAATTCTCTTTAAAACAGATTAAGGTTCCCTGCCAAATTGCACTATACAACAATATCAAATATGTCAATTTAAATCAATTACCTGTTCTTGTTCGATATGGTGAATTTTTCTGTTGTCTGCTGGTCATAAAAATACATCTTTGATTGGATTGGTGAACATTCAGAATTAAACGACGAATTATTCTTGTGGACATTTTGATTCTAGTACAACACAGGTTTTGCAAACAAAATTCCAAATACTGGTTTTTGGTTAGTTCTGATTAAAGACAAGGACGATGTGGGTTCACTGGTAACACTTCCAGATTATTAATACGAAACTTCCCCTCGAGACTAAAGACACTGTGCACAACGATAGTGGTATCTATTAAGGTTGTCTCGACTTTGGTTGCATGGCTGTTGCGTGTCGGTATAGTATACAACTAGTACGTCACTTTATCCAATATATTATCAGGTCAGTGACTGATAATTGATTCAGAGTGACGTTTCGGAACTGAAATGGAATGGGGTTAACGTCTGAGTTCTGCTCCGGGCTATGAGGGAGATTTAACCCGGGCAGCGGCACTGCGGCCTACTCTTATATCGAATTTTAACTGTAAAGGGATCTTTTACGTGCATGCCAATGTGTTGACGGGACCTCATTTACGACCCATCCGAAGGACTAGACAGCTGTTCTTGTCAGGGCCTCCATCCTGTCCCTTCAGAGCTAACATGTTTCAATTATTTTATTTCAGTAATTCGATTTTGCGTTGGGGCCTTTAGCTGTGGAACGGAACCCACAAGAAACTTGGGGACCTGGAGAAAACCCATGAGGTTGGACAGGCGACTCCACTCCTTGTCACGTACAACCAGAACTCGAAACCACGCTAGTCAACAATTCATTGATTTACTGGGTCAAGGCGATTTAAATGACCTAAATACAAACAGTCTCGTTAATGCATTTACCGAGTGTGCATACTAAACATAACTGGGCTGTTCACTATAACCGTGAATATGATAGTGATGAGTATTACACCAGAGAGAAGTGGAGAATGGCGCTATAGTTGAATAGAGCGCTGTGGGCGACGAAAAAAAAATCAGATAGCAACGTATGATATGTAATTAAAGGAACTAAATCGCTAGTATTTGGGACCACGAAATGGACATACAAAAATGTAATATGAACGTATACAAACTGATTCCCATTCAATCGTTTCTGATTTTACTATAATTCTTACTTAGTTATGGTCACCGAATACGCCAGAGTTCTCGATCGAATTGCAATCTCTAGCTCACTAGTGTTTCTACTAACAGGGCGATTCACTGTGATGGTACTTAGAGTGATTGAGAGTATACGATCACAGATCACGAGTGGAAGAATAATGACATGATGCAATCGAGCACCACAGGTAGCTACGTGTAATATCTAATTTGTGAAGGGTCTGAGGGACTTTGTCCCAAGGGGGAGGGGCGCTTATATATTTTGTCTAATTAGGGGGTGTGACGTGGGACCCGGCGAGATGCACACCTAGAAAACTTGTGTTCCGTTAAAAGCCGTGTCGGGTATCTACAACACGTAAAAGATCCCTTGGTAGTTGGAATTCGATATAAGAGTAGGCCGCAGCGCCGCTGCCCGGGCAAAATGTCCTTCATAGCACACTGTATGGCGTATTCCCGTCTTCATTAGCCGAGTTTAGGCGCAGAAGAGTAGGCCGTTAAACCCTATTTAATCTCATTTCATTTTCTCAGACTTTGTACCCTTGAATGATTTAAACAAAGACACAGTCTTGGTAAATCAATTACTGATTGTCCATAGATACTTTATCAGCACTGTTGCTGCATAATATATTTATACTTAACAATGTGCAAATGTTGGGTAACTAGGTTAACGTAACAAAGATATAAAATTAACTCATTGAAACGATTAAATAAAGTGTGGATAATTTGAATAACTTTTATGAATTTATGAATTCATTTAAATAAATGTCAGACTGATCCGTCACGCGTCTGTAAAGACATAGCCATTCGTACTTTTAAGTTACACTATGCAACGAAGGCTGTTGTCGGAAACTATTGGTTAGCTACGCAATACTAAATAGAACTGCGTGCAGTCATGACGGATTTCACACGTGCATTTTACCTAACCTACACCACTTCACGTAACATTGGAACTGTTGTACAGAATTTCCACATATAAGTTATAAAAGCATGGACGCCAATGGGCATTTGATCTAGGCATGCCAAAACCTTCAAAAGTGACATTAACCCCGTTTACATTACAAATTTTAAGCGTGCCAGGTACCGTTCCTGGTACGGCGCGGTTATTTTTTGTAGTGTAAACGGGTCAAACACAAGCGTGCCGTACTGAGTACCGTGCCAATCTGGCCCACTGAAGTGAGGTGGTCTCGGAACCGTACCAAGAACGGCTCGCTTTAAATTTTCGTAGTGTACGGATTACTGCAAATGCGCCAAATGAACCTTGACCTTTTTTCCCTGTAAACCTTGGCAGATCTGTCATCAGTTCTGTCAAAATAGCTGCTCAAACTAAATCAGTCATCATAATTGTCTTCATATGTTCCGCCAAAAGGTTGCGTTTACAAAATAGATTGTTCGTGTGGGGAGACCTATGTCGGAGAAACGAAAAGAGTCTGAATGTAAGATGGGCTGAACATAAATCTAAAGGTGCCTCGAACAAATCCGCCGTAGCTGCTCACCTGAAAGCCAACACACAACACAGCATAAATTGGTCAGATGTAAAAATTCTAGAGAGAAATCAAACAAACAAGAAAACGAGACGTATACTAGAAGCTATTCACATAAAGAAAACCCGGCCTGAGCTCAGCCTAGATGTTGGTATCTACCTACCTAAAGCTTATGACCCTTTAATTTTAAGTAATAATTAATGCCAGGAACTGTTTCATATCATATGATATACTATCTTTTCAGCCTTGCATAATTTCATAAAAGTTTCCTAACAAGCAGTTATGTGTATACGATGCAATTAGATCCTTTATTTGTCTGTATGAACACTGAATATTCCACTTTATGTCACTATGCAATAAGTCCTATATGAATATCATAATAATTAAGATCTGTTTCACCATTCACTGTATGCTCTTTGATGTCCAGAAACATACCTTATGGCTTCACCAAGTAGGTTTCACCCATCGTCTATGTTTTTATTAATTTCTCTTTGATCCTTTATCCGTTGTTGTTACTACACTATGTGCCATCATAATTAATCTTAGTATAATTATTTTTTGAAAACCAATTAAGCTAGGGTTTTATGATTGTTACTTATGGTTTCTCTTATTATTGTTAAATGTACCTATATATAACACTGTCACATTTTTTCCTCATTTGTAATTTTTTCCTCATTTGTAATTTGTATACTTGATAACGACCAGTGAACTCTAGTCGAAACGTCGTGTGTGTATAATATAGTGATTGTTATCCATAGAACTGTGTTTCGTGGGGTTTTTTTTATAAACAATATTTTATTCAGGATTTGTGAATGGGATTGGGGAACGGGCTTAGCCTATGTAAAACCCCTCTCCCTAAATAGTATACATTCATAATATTAAAACAAAGGAACAAGACGGGTGTATATACACAGTTAAAATGGCAAACACATACATAAATATATTTAAATACAAATATGATTGTACGGGTGGAAATATACAGCATATATTAATGGTCACATCATCTCGTAAATTTAAAACTAATATTGTAAATTAAAACTGCTAATGATTAAAATCTGTTTGACATTGACATTGTGGAACCGAACAAGAGACAGTTAATGTTTTTATGATCGTATTGTAATGTGTCTATGGTTGCTTTTCGTGCATTTGAATGTAAAGAGCATTGCAAGAGATAGTGATCTGGATCTTCAAAAATGTGACCACAGAGGCATGCAGGGCTGTCAGCAACATGTCTGAGGTATTTGTGACCCCGTAGGTCAGAACATCGTAGTCTAAGTTTACTATGGATTATCTGGAGTTTCCGCTGACCATTGTAGTAAAAAGATGGCATTATTATATCTGATTTAGAGAGATGGTCGGAGAATATTTTGAGAGTTCTTGAGTTTCTTGCAGGGAGACTGAGTTTATTCCACTCTCTTATACTGGATGGTATAAATGATTTAGAAAATATTTCAGTCCGACATCGAAATTCTCTAATTTTATCTTCGTTTCGAAATGAATATCTATTTGTTGGTTCTAGGATTTATGAGATTCTTGAGATAGGGAGGGGTCAAGTTATTTATAATTTTGTATAATAATCTAAGTTTGTGTCGATTTCGTCGTTCTTTGAGTGGAATAAACCCAGTTTCAGCGTAACGGGAAGCGTGGCTAGTACCTTTAACTGCCCCACAAATGGTGCGTAGTGCATCAAACTGAAGGGATTCGAGATTATTAGATAAGTAGTCGGTGCACCCGTCCCAGATAACATCGGCATAATCAAAGTGTGACAGAATGAAGGAAGAATATAAGGTATTTAGCGATTTTCTGTTTAAGCGATATTTCAGGGAGCGTAAGCAGTTTACTAATTTTGATACTTTACTTATAATACTATCAATGTGGCTGTTCCATTTACAATTGGTTTGAAAAATAAGTCCAAGATGTTTGTGTTCCGTTACTTCCTTTATTCTAATTTTTTTCATTAATAGGGGAGGTTTCACAATGTTGCGTTTAGTCGTGAGGGTGAGGGTTTCTGTCTTTAGGGGGTTAAAAGTCACTAGCCACGTTTCCGCCCATGCATTGATTTTTTGTAGATCTTTGTTAGGGGTGACTGCACATGCCTCTGGGTCTTCTATTTTTATATACAGGGAGGTGTCATCTGCAAATAGTCTAATGTTTGATTGTATATCATTCACAATGTCGTTTATGTATAATAGAAATAATAGCGGTCCCAATACACTGCCCTGTGGGACACCAGCGGGAATACCCCTGGAGTCCGAGGAGGTTCCATGTATTACGACGCATTGGTGTCGATTTTCTAAGTAATTCTTGAACCATAATAATAACCCTCCTCGGACCCCAGCAGTATCCAGCTTGTGACAGAGTCCGGCATGCCAGACTCTCGCTACTACTACTACTACCTGGTGTTTTAACGTCCGCTTCCACAGAAGTGATATCGCAGACAAGACATAGGAGAGCCGAGGCTTCTTCCTGTTTTTAGAATATGATTTTGCAATCTTTCCATTTGCGGCCTCGAGCCCTGGAGTAGGTTTAGTGAGAAGTTCTTCCCTTTATTTAATAAAACACATATTGTTTGGTAGTTGATCTGTAGAGACAGCATTTATGCAGACATATATGCGTCTCGTCTCTGGATTGGTAGACTCTTGTCAAAAGCCTTGCTTATGTCACAAAAGACGATCCTGGTATATTTGTTATGATCAATGGCTTGACGAAAAAAGTGGTTTAGATATATTAATTGGAATATAGTAGAATCACCTGGTAGGAAACCACTTTGCAGTGTTGTTAGTATTGAATTGTCCTTGAAGAAATTAAAGACGTGTTTATATATTATTTTCTCAAATATTTTAACAATAATACTAAGTAGCGAGATGGGTCTGTAATTGCTGCATTCATTTGGGTGACCTTTTTTGAAGATAAGCATAACATTTGCAAATTTCCATATATTTGGAACAGTATGGGTTTCAAGTGAAAATCGAAAGAGCTGGCACAAAGGATTACTAATTTCATTTACAATAAATTTTAAAAATTTCGAGCTTACTCCGTCCGGTCGAGAGGCTTTAGTTGTATCTAGGCTATTAATTACGTCTTTAATTTCTTTAGGTGTTGGTATAATCTTGTCTAGACAGTTAGTATTCTTTTTGAGGGGTGGGAGAGATTTATTAGTGCTTGGTACTTCAGTTTGCTGTATGAAATAATTATTAAGAGCATTTGCTTTGTCAGTGAGCGTAAATAGTGTATCGTTCTCAACTGTTAGTGGAGGGGGGCTCGTTTGAAGATGCACCATGTGTCTTTGTATACGCGTTTATTAGATTCCACCATTTTTTGTGCCAAAGATTTCTCTGTCATTAATTTTTGCATCAATTTTCTCAAAGTATTCTTTTTTACATTTCCTTATCAAATTAATATAGCCGTTTCTTATTTTACGAAAGGTTTGCCAATCAGTTTCCAAATTTCGGTTTAACTGCCCTCTTATGTATTCTGTTTTTCTTCTTTTTCATTCTTCTAATGCTATTATTCATCCAAATTTTGTCATTTTGCCTAATTGTTGCAAATTTATTTGGTGTATTATTTTTTGCTAGTGCAATTAATTTACTAGTGAATTGAACACATGATGAATCAATATCAGAACGATCGACAAGATTATACCAGTTTGTATTTAACGTTTTTTTGCGTATACCATCAAGATTTGTATTTTCGTAATTCCATATCATTCTTTTGAAACATTTTTCTTTGGTAACTGTAAAAGAGAGCTTACCGACGACTGGACAATGGTCACTACAGAAATTATCTAGCACATCACATTCAATTGACAGTAGAGTTGAGCTTATTAAGATCAGATCTAGTAGAGAATTTTGTTTACCTATTTTGCTGAAATGAGTTGATTTATTTACTAATTGAGTCAGGTCTAATAAGTTGATGAAACTGGTTGTTTTGGTATTCATGTCAATATTAAAGTCTCCTAAAATTATACACTTATCAATAGGGTAGGTAGTAGCTTGTTGAAAAGAATTAAAAATTTGTTGATTAAGATTGGACGATGAAGAGGGGGGTCGTGTACGGCACGCTTATTGCGGGTGTAAACGGGGCTATTATGCTAAAGTATTGGCCTTCCTGTGGCGGTAATAGAACCAATGGAGAATAAAACTACTTAATTTTGTGTTAAAATCCTTTAAAATCCTCTACCTAAGGGCTGCGAAAAAAACTCAAACAACTTAAATCCGCCAGTCGTCATCTGGAAATTGAGACTGGTGTCTCAACCTGTATTATGCGGTGTCTGGATAAAATCAGGCTTTTATTTTATTAAAAAAAATAATGTGTAGGTGACATTTACCTTTTGTTATCAAGTACAGCACATGGATCATTCATTGTATACACCTCTAAAGACACGGGAATCGATTATCAGGTCACCCAAAGAAACAATTGACACGAAATCGGGATAAGCAGTTTTCACGTCCCAGCGACTCCGTATTTTGAGCTTATAATTTGAGACGAGGTAAATACACAATTACTCTATATTTTGGCGCTTGAATTGAATTTATTCTCGGACTTTTATTTCTGAGACTCTGTTTAAATCGGGATAGTCCCTTTCAACATCTATTATCCGAGTAGACGTTCTCCCAAAGTCTCCCAAAAATTGCTAAGAAACAGCGTGTCAATTTGAAATCTTGTATCAATGGGCTATACTATATACCGGAAAACACCGAAAAACACCAACAAACATCGCAAAATAACGGAAAACAACGAAAAACGCTAGAAAACTTCAGGAAAACACCATGTTATACTGAATACCGGAAAAACACTAAATGTCGGAAAACACACTAAATACCGGAAAACATCCTAAAAAAGCAACCCTGAGTCTGATTCTCTTGAACAAACCGGAAAAACCTAACATTAACCCTAACCCTAGCCCCTCATACACAGAAGACTAGACTCCTAGTTACCTATTTAGGGTGTTTTCCGGTATTTAGGGTATTTTCCGGTTGGTCTCCGGTGTTTTTCGGTGTTTTCTGGTATATAGTATTGCCTGTATCAACCTTTATTATAGCTGACGTCATTGTTTAGCCTGAATTGTACTTCGATCAGATAGTTATCTTCGAAGGTAGATAAATCAGATAAGATAAATCGATGGATAATTATCAATCACTGATCAGTACCGATGCACTGACACAATTTTAAGCAATGGAAAATATTCATCGAATGTCAAATTTTGGCGCTATGAAAGAGAAAGCAATAAGGTTTCAGAAATCAAAATTATGAAAATGTGAATCATGTTGCCCAGATTGTAATTTCGGGTTTTAAGAGTTACACACATATCAAAGGGTTGACGTGGGTCTTACTTGTGCATGGCTCGATCCCTGCATTTCCGGCGTGGTTCACCCTTGTCAGTGATGCAGAGTGGAGGGCCTGACAGGGACAGCTATTTATCTTCGAATGGGAAGAAAAACCGACGTCTTGTGTACACATTGGCGCGGACGTAAACGGCCCCCTGATAGTTGAAATTTGATATAAGAGTAGACCGTAGTGCTGCCGTCCGGGCAAAATTCCCTCATAGCACAATGTATGGCGTATGCCTGTCTTCATTAGCCCAGTTTGAAGTAGAACATACTTTCAATAACATCTTTAATACCTCAGTAAATCTCACAAAGACGAAGATTCCAAACCGATCACACGAATATTCACCAAGACACGGGCAAATTGGGAGACAAATATTAAACCAAAAAAGTAAAAGCAATACGATTTCACACAAGCTTTGCACTGTTCGCAGTGTGAAACCCTAATAAATCCAGACTAATAGAATACTTTTTAACAACCTACGATGTTCAAGATGAACAAGTATAAGTTGACATTTGATATTTCTAAGGTAACAGGGTTTGGTGAATGGCTGAATGGCTAGCTCGTGGGAGCTCTGCCATTGAGTCAACTGGCGTGGTTTTGATTCCCCGATTGTACGTGAAAATGAGTATGGTCACCTGTCCAACCTCGTGGGTTTTCTGAGGGGTTCAAATGAGACAAAAAAAAAGTGAGACTCTGGGTGCACATTGGCGTGCACGTAAAATATCCCTTGGCAGTCGGAATTTCATATAAGTGTATGTCGTAACGCGGCTATCCGGACAAAATTTCTCTCAAAACACAACGGATGGCAATTTCGGGTTTTCATAAGCCTAGTCGGTGCAGTAGGTCGTTAAATCCCATTTCATTTCATTTCTATTTGCAACGCAAGGTCGCAAGGCTATATCTAGGCTGCAACCTCATTCCTATTCCACAAGGCTATTTGTAACTGATATAAACCGGTATGAAGTAAATACTGGATGTAACTGGTATCAAGCGGATTATGATATGCTCGTGACCGTTAGTCAATACGAGAGTTTGTATCATTAGATAAAACATTCTTTTTTTTTTTTTGCCTACTTGACTGAGATACTGAACAGTCTAATTTCGTATCTACAGTAGGTTAAATAAATAGATAGATAAAACATAACTAGCGCTCTCTCGTCGGTTTCAATATCAACTACCTCACTAACCATGTACTAGTGCTAAATGATAAGGCCAATTTGTTCGTCATAGGTCACGAGTTTGGACAGGTAACCCGACACATTGTCACGTACAGCAATGCCAGCGCTAATCCCGATCCCAACCCTAGCCTCGATGTTTACGCTAACCCTAACCTAGTTCCTTTAGGAACTGTCTTTGAGCGGACAATGTCCAGTGACAGTTCCTATCCGGCCTTATATAGCTGCAGTAATAAAATACCGTTCGTCTCCACTTCTGTTCTAAGGCTATTTTGGAATCCTTACCTACTATTTTTCACCCTAATTCTACTTTATTCGCTAAAGGAATCATTTCTTGCACAGGTGACACACATTTATAAAGATTTAACACTATTTTCAAGTAGAATTCTCCAGTTAAAAACATACACCAAATACGTTTTAACTGAAGAGCCATTACGAGATCCGGACATGCGCAAACATTCTACTTGAAATCATTATAAATGTTTGTAAAATATAGTGAGAAATGATTCCTTTTGGTGGAAAATAAAGAATTGTGGTGACAAATAGACGGTAAGGGCTCTAAAACAGCTCGAGAACAGATGTGGGGAATAGCGATATTTTACCGTATTTTCATATTGCAGCTATATAAGGCCGGATAGGAACTGTCAGTGAATATCGTTCGCTCAAAGACTGTTCCAAAAGGAACTAATCCTAACCTAAAATATCGCCAACAACCACGTGTCCTAACATTTTATATCTTAGTGACCTTGAAAAAAGTGGATCTGGCCCTATCAAATAGATTTAGCCTCATTTACCAAGAGTAAATTGAAGTACAGTTCTTTTATGTTGTAAATTTAATCTTTCGTTCATGGAATTTCACATTGAATATAATTCGTTTAGTTAAAGATGCATCATTCAATCGACAAATCTGCCTGTTGCAAGTTTCTATTTAGGCCTTAAAAGTTGTATAAATTATCAGTTAGACTTTTATTAAAGATATATTAGTTAAGAGTTTAATAAAGAGTTGGCCATTCTTGCTATAATAATTCAAAAACAGATGATGAAAAAAGAAAATGTTGAAAATTTCAGTCAAATTATTTTATTCTGAACGGAGTTATCAGTGTTGGAAGTTTGGACAAGAAATGGGTACAAATTGCTGCGACACCTTAACGACAATTGTCGATCGTTTGATTGACAGACGATAACTCCACCCACATATTCTTGATTATCCAGTAACGTGCTCAATAGTAATAATACTCTCGCTTGACAGGCCTTTCATCGTCAGTTTCCGGTAGCGCACGTCACCGAATAACGGTAAACGTTATCTTGGTCAGCCATTTCTGATTTAATTATATGGAAGGACGACAGTTTAAATCCGAGCTGTATCCAAGCCATCCGTGGGTCTACAGAGTTAATTTTGTGCTTGTTGTCTAAATGAAGGTCTAATTAATCATTTCTATAACATCTGAAGCCTAAATAAAGACTTTCAATATGTTGATTTAGCTCTTGCATAATGCATGTTTAACTTGTTAATGCCATAAAAAAAACACTCTTGAATTTAAACGCAAATGTGGATTAATGATTTGATTACAAATAGATAATCAAGACTTTGTTTACTATCGCAGCGAAGGTAGCAACGACGATCGGGACTCCCTTGTTCTCAAAACAGCCATGACCTCGCTCAGAATAAAAAAAAAATAACTGAAATTTACAAGATAATGTATTCTGATTTGATTATCTGTTTGTGAACTACGACATTGAGAACTGGCGCTCTTTATTTAAATCCTACAGCAGAACTATTAAATATCACAAAACAGCAATCCAGAAAACTTCTCCATGGATTTCCCATTTGTAATATGAAATCCAATTCGAAATGTTCGCGTATCGTCCAGGTAACCAGGATGTAAAGACCGGTTTTATTTTGGTGTTCGTGACGTTTGTTAAAACGTTTACCAACAAAATCGAAAATACTACCAACCTTACCGCAATGAACAGTTCTGTTATATCGGTTCACCCTGTGTTGGATTGTTATATTATTAAGTGGTGCAGTTTGGATTTTACAATATGAATTGGCTTGGATTTTACAATATGAATTGGCAAGACCGAATATGATTAAATAACTGTTTGGTTTAGCTTTACTGTGTACGTTAATTAATGGGACAGTATAGAATATTGGATAAAGAGCTGACAGTTCTCGCTACAGTAGTTGAAAAGGATAACGTAACGGGAATATGCTGAAAACTTCACTCAAAATACGTAACTCTAAGCCGAGAAGCCATTTTGGTAACATATAGTGTAGCCTCGATTTTTATTTTTACCGTTGTTACGATAATAAACAAAGTCTCGATTGTCCATTTTTAAGATTAATCATAATTACGGCGATTGAACGGCAGATCGGATTCAAATGTAATAAAAATCGGACCAATCTCTTTTATAAGTGGGAAGTTCTTTCGGTATTTCAGCTAAAGAATTTCTACTATACAAACTTGACATCGACGTCAACGGTAGGTTGAAAATGAGTGGTCTGTATCCAATGACCTTCAATGCAGTTGTCTCCTCCCTTGACTTTCCTTGGAGTTGTCTTTTCCTGACAACATGGACGATTGCTGGACTTGATATCGATTATTTGTTGATGATTTATTTACTAATGAGTGATAGTAGATAATTTTTAAAGTCAGCAGTATCAGCCGTAAGTCATAATATCGGTGTGTTGTAAATTAGCATTAAAGAAACAAAATGATATCAGTGCATGATTATCTTTTCATAACACATGTCCATGTTTTGTTACTTGTATTTTTTGATTTGACATTTCATTTGCTCTTGGTTGGGGGTACGTGTCAGATTTCATCCAGTTTCCCCGATTCCATGTAATTTTTGTCCGGTGTCATTTCAAACTTATGTCATTTCGGAGTCCCAAAGATATGGCCTGGACGTTTCAAATTTTAAAGTCATGCACCTAGGTGATTTTTCGGACTCGAGTGGGTGACATACATGTAGTCTATCTGTTACTCACTGAGTCAACTGAATGGAATGACGTGGTTTTGATTGCCCAGACTGGTTGTGCGCGACAAGTAGTAGGGTCTCCTGTCCCAACTCATGAGTATTCTCCAGTCCTTCGGTTTCCTCCCATTGGTAAAGACCCCAACGTTCAGGCAAATTATTGAAATAAGATTAAACCATTTGTGAGTCCTGAAATGACCAAGTGTCCCTCATAGCACATTGCATTTATCCCAATCTTTGTTAGCCTAGTCTGAGCAGAATAGTAGGAAGTTAATCCCCATTTCATTTTTCTGTTTCATGTGTTTTCAGATCAACACCTGTCACAGTTTCCAGTACGGTACCAATAGACCCTAATCATGGCAGTGATGCTGAAATCTGGTCAATTGTTAAAAGAGGCAGCAAGAATCTTTACATCTTTGATGCCATCCATAACAGCAAAATCCGGTCAACATGGCGCCGTGTATAACATTTGTCATCGAACCTTTAGTATAGCTTCAAATCCTGACATTTACAGAAACAATGTGCCGCAAAATCAAACAAAATCATCGTTCTTATTACAAAATAATACAAATATTTTGAACCCATTTGTGCTTCATAGCCAAGTTCGACATTACAAATCTAAAAACATTCTACGTCTTAGGTGCTCGGGTTGCTATTTTGTGAAAAGAAATGAAAGACTTTTTGTGGAATGTAAATTGAAACCTCGGCACAAGCAGATGAAGAAGATGCCAAACTGGGCGTTATATAAAGAAGATTATTCGGAAGGAAATATAGAAAGGGCGCTGCATTGGAATTATTTTCACGAGAGAGATTATCAGATGGGGAATAATAAATTTGCGAAATATAATTGGCTAGAAGGAAAATTAGGACATACGATATAGGGATGGATCGAGAGAATATTAGGATGAATAAACATTCTGGTCCTTTTTCTTATGGAGGGGACATGAGTCAAGTGTCATGGTTTTAATACCTCGCTTGTATGTGACATACATTTAAAATGCATTATGTAAGAGATGCAAGTCTCTTTTCTTGTGGGGGAGGGAAATGGTTAACGCTGACTGATTAATTTTCATAATGTGTGTTTGATTTACAAGTATTTAATTTCCTGACCACTGTTCAAAAATTAATCATTATTCATCAATAATCGATTGGTTTGTTTATTTTTGAACAGTGATCGTGAAAGTAAACGCTTCACTTGTTTTTCTTTTCCGTTTAAGATGCGTTTGTCGAGGGGAGGGGAATGGTTAACGTGTAATTGAATCAGATGATGTGGTTTCGATTCCTCTCTTGTATGTGAGAGGTCATCTTCAATAGAAGGCTTGATCTCGCCTTAACTACATACATATATCAAGCCCTTCACGTAATGGTAATATCCTGTATATTTCGCCAGTAAGTTCGATTGTCACAAGCCCAGCTTGGGAACCTATCAGATTCATCTGTCGTCGTGAATACCAAGTCTCGTGCTTTATAGCTAAAATGCCTACATGTGACAATCGAGTTGCAAAGTTCAAAGATCGATCAATGTCACGGTTGCTGTTTTCCCACGAGTTTCTCAATTTAAAAAACCCTGTTTGTTTATAGTGTGTATGGTGCCACAACCTCTGATTGGACAATGCTAATTAGTCACTTGTAAAAACAACTAGCGCAAAGTTCGGGGAATTGCTGAGTATTCAAGCAACGGAGAGATGTTGTATAACTCGCGAACGTTGCTTAAGGAACATGGTGAGAAGTAGGGTCCAGTCTGTCCAACCTGATGGATTTTCTCCGAATCCTCTGATTTCCCACTGACCCCTACACGCAAGCGAATTATTGAAATAAAATTGAACCATGTAAATCCCGAGATGAACTAGTTTGTGTGTAGTGGACGTTTAACCCGATTTCTCTCTCTCCCTTTTCTGGTTTCAAATGTTAATGTTATATTCACATGAGAAGCACAAAATCAACTCTGCGATATTAGATAGATTAGACCATCTGTACCAATTAATAAACGATTAATAAATAGAATATTAAGACTTTGTTTATTATTGTGGCAATGACAATCAAGAGAAAGAGAGAAATGGGGTTTAACATCCACTCGACACAACTAGGTCATTTTGGGACTAACAATGACAATCAAGACTATGCTATTTGAATAAAACTTTCAATATGTTTATTTGTCATTAGGGGGTTGGGATGGCCTAGTGGTCTAGAGTGCCGCGCTTCGACCTCTAGCTGGCCGGTCACCTCTGGCTTGCGGCTGTGGTTTCGAGCCCTGGTGTGAGCGTATGTGGCATGGAGATAGGGGCGCCTTCTCAACCTCGTGGGTTTCCTCCGGGCACTCCGGTTTCCTCCCACGGCTAAAGACCCCTACGCGCAAGCGAATTATTGAAATAAAATTGAAACCATATGTTAGTCCCGAAATGACCTGGTTGTGTTGAGTGGACGTTAAACCCCATTTCTCTCTCTCTCTCTCTATTTGTCATTATCTCTTTTAAACTATTATAATGTATAGCGCGATCTAAATCTTACATGTACATGTTTCATAATACCAATTTGTGCTTTTAGTTTGAGGTGAAGATTGATTCGAAGCTCACCCGGTTTAAATGTAATAAACATTGATGATGAAATGAAATGGAGTTTAACGTCCTACTCTTCTGCCCCTAACCTGGGCTAATGGAAGACGGGCATACGCCATACAGCGTGCTATGAGGGAAATTTCGCCCGGGCAGCGGCGCTACGGCCTACTCTTATATTGAATTCCAACTACCAAGGGATCTTTTACGTGCACTCCAATGTGTACACGGGGCCTCGGTTTTTGATCCCATCCGAACGACTAGGCAGCTGTCCTTGTCAGGCCCTCCTTCTGCATCACTGACACCGAGAAATCCTGCCGGAAAATCGAGATGAACTTTCTCGGCCAATGCAGGGATCGAACACCCGACCTCCAGGCTAGCGAACCAGCGCCTTATCCACTTACCCACGTGATCCCCTAATAAACATTAAAGTTAATGTATGTGTGAGAAGAATCCGAATGAAATCCTATTACCTGTATGGGTGTACCATGCATCATATTGAACATTCTGATCACGCCCCAAGTTCACAAAACTTTCTCAGACTTAAGAGAACTATGTGCAAAAGTTTGTGTTTCTGGATCAAAGACATTTCTCATAAACAGAGATTGAAAGTTGAGTAAATTCTTAACTTCAGTCTGAAATTGCTTTGTGATGTTTTTTCGTTTTTTTTTATGTTCTGTGAATATTGAATGTTGTCATCTTCATCCATCGACAATTTCTTGTGAACACCCAACAGGTTTCATTTCAAATTTGTGTCTAATGCTAGTTCAGTTTCTTTTGAATTTCACGTTATAATATGTTATGGAGTAATATACACTTTTAATACAAATACGGGGTAACTGGAAATAGTCAAATGGTACAACTTTTAGTTTGGGGAGGTGTCTCCAAGAACAGAATAAAGAAAAATCAATTTTTTAACATGCGAGGAAACTCAAGGCAACTCATCAATAACCGATTCGAGTAACCACTCAAGACCTACGTAGGAAGTTGAACCAATTTGTTTCTCATAAATGTAACATGCAGTTAATGGAATCCTGCACCATTGACAATGGGAATCTTGTCTCGACCAATCTGTCCCACTTTCTGGGCTAACATCCTGGATATCCCTTCATAATATCTTGTGAGCAGGATGGACAGATTATTGCTGGAATTGTTCACTTATCTACCTTTCTACATTTAAATTTATGAAATCTTATGAACATGAATCTAAAGCTACACTAGGAATTGGTTTCATTTTATTTTGGGGTTGTTTACGCAAATGTGGTGGTAGAAATGTGTTTGAGTAGTATGCCACACGAATATCAAGTTCAGTCAACTGAGATCAATCTGGTATCCCCCACAACTAGAGCTCAGTCTATCATCCCTCACGACTATCGAGCTCAATTTAGTATCTTAGTATCACCCTCATCTAGCAAGCTCAATCTTAAATACCTGTATCTCCTGCAAATACCGAACTAAGTCTAGGATCCTGCACAACTACCAAGCTCAAACTAGGATTCTGCACAACCACCAAGCTCAAACTAGTATCCCCTACCATCCCAGTCAAAATATGCCCCCCTACCAACCTAGTCACGAAATGAAATCGGGTTTAACGTCCTACTTCGACTGGGCTAATGTAGACGGGCATGCGCCATATAGTGTGCTATGAGGGAAATTTTGCCCGGGCAAAGGCACTACAGCCAGTCTACTCTTATAACGAATTCCAACTGCCTAGGGATCTTTTATGTGCATGCCAACAGGTCCTTATCTGACCTTCTGTCCTACAGACAAGGGGAAACCACACTAGAAAATCCTTATGAACTATTTCTCTGCCAACTTCGGGATGGAACCTGCGACCTCCAAGCTAGCGAACCTGCAATCTCTTACTCGCTCAGCCACCTCCCCAGTAGCTAAAATAATCTTATACATGTACACTATTCCTTATGTAGATTACAGTCAGTTTGGTCTTACACATCAAAATTTCTGGAGGGGGTTGTATGGACGAATTGTTAGCACTCACGCTGTATCATAAGATCTGTCATTGAGTCAACTGGTGTGGTTTTGATTCCCTGGATGTACGTGACAACCTCATGAGTTCTCTCTGGTTCCCTCCCACTGCTAAAGACCCTATGCACAAGGGACTTTATTGAACCATCTGCAGTCCCAAAATATCCTGGTGTGTGCTGTATGGTCATTAAACTAACTTTCTCTCTCAATGAAAAGGAACTAATTGTTGATATTTTACAAGCTTTAGCTTTATTTTAACACAATAAAAGGCATGTTGTCATAGTAACATGTCGTCATAGTAAAATAAAGAGTATATTATAATATTGGAAGAATGGAAAAATAAATCAGAACAAAAAAAAAAACCTTGGCATAAATTCTCTAAAGTAAAATAAAATATAACCAACTAAACTAGACAAAAAATTCTAACATTGTGTAAAAATGAATTTTTTGGTAGGAAAAAATCGGATATTTACAACCTCCTTGTAACTGACTACAGCCTTTCCCATGGTCGGCTAGGTATCAAAAGTAGATGCACCATTTGGATTTTTTGTTAAAATATCAAATTTGTAACATGTTAATCCACACTATTGTACTTCAATTGATTATATATTGATTGACTATTGATTAGGAAAACATAATCAAAATACAGTACTGAAGCTAGATAGCCTCAAGACTTGGATTCAAATAAACATGCATATCATTAATTTTGACAGTAGGCTTATTATATATGGAACAGCAAAGATCGATAAAATATTAATTCCACACATCTTTATAAACTGAACCATTTTTGGACCAATGAGATTCAACATCTTTCACAATATAGTAGTTTGCGAGTCATTCCTGTCACGCTACAATGATGCATCAACACTTTTAACGGATTTAACCAAAGGTAAGGTTACGATGAACTTTAACATGCTGATTAAACCAATGTTTATTACTAATAATTACGATATTATTCCACAGTCAGAAATCTGTAAGATCAATTATAACTCAGTTTTAAAAGAAAATGGCTCCATGATCAGGTAGCTTTACTAGTTCCTCACAGATTTCACTTATTGGGCGAGATATCATATTCATTTTATGAGGGTTGACCAAGCTAATTAGTTATTGTGGACCTAGAATAATATCACCATAGTAACAGGTATAAGTATTAATCAGTATGTTTATAATATTATGCTGATTAATCGGAGTGAAATCAGGTGTATCAATATTGAACACAATCAACAAATTTCATTGATTTTCTTTCATTTGGCTAAAAAAAAAACTTTATTCGATTTGAGTAAACTTAATGCCTCAATTTCTGAATTTAAAATGCCCAGATGGATCAAGTACAAAAGTACATCAAATTTTGCTGGTTATAAGAAGTGCTATCAGATGTTTTAAAAACAGCCAGCATACCCTGCATAATTACTAATTATAGATAAACTATTGCAATGGTTGGAACCGGGATTAAGTCGACGTTGAGAAATAAACGATTTTGTTGTCAAAAGTTTTTCGGCCAAACTCATTCTAAAATAAATTGCCTCTAACTCCTTCAAGATTTGTCCAAGGTTTTTCTCAAGAGATTAACCAATTCAATACTTGTATCTACATCCGAGAGATTGTGTTCCGCTGGACCTGTTTTCTTCAGAAAAAAAACCCTAAATGGAAATCAAAGTGTAAATGATAATACCTTGTAAAAAAGATCTAATTTATAGGCCCAAATAACTTCTCTCATTTAACATTTTTATCATCAAGTACTGTACATGAAGGCTATAAAGTGAGAATTTCATATTTTCTAAGAAAGTCAAAACATAATTATTTCAACGTCTTTTGCTCAATAGGCTGTCAACTCACTATTATACGATCATAGGCATTATTTCCCCCCACTTAAGCATCTTTCACACCAGAAATGACACAATTACCTCCCTTGATTTTCTATTCCCCGCCCATGCAATAGCTTTCTTCAAAGTTTGAACTTGAAAATGATATTTTTGCCAATTTCTCAACTGGAAATAGAGAATTATAGGATTAATAGGATTATTCTTTAACAAGGTAGGACTGTTTATAGATACCACCTATTTCAAGGTTTTATTTTAATATAATTTCTAAATATAACTTAAAAATATGAAATCGTAGCTTTAAAGTAATATTCTCTCTGTTAGAATCCCATCTCATCCCCGATTGAAAACAAATCCATCTTGCTTTTGACTTTTATATGGAATCAAATCTTTTTTTTTAAATTGGATCAAAATCAGGTGTCATTACTCACTATTAAATTAAATGTCAATTTGAAACAAAAGATGAAAATGATAATCAACACATTAGCCAGGTAAAAAGAAAAACTTTAAAGATTTTAAAATATGATGACTTTTATTAAAACTGAATGGAATAAAAACAGACCTTGCCAATATAAGGAAATATGTGAATAGTGAAGTGGGACAGTCCCAATATTTTATTTGAATAGCAGACGATACGAGTCTACTAATTGTATAGTTTGTTTTCGAGTTGTTTATTTGCCTCACCTTTAAGGCCAATGGTCGGTTTAATTTAAGTTAGGATGTGTCATCACTCTCCTTATAAAGCAAGGTGTGAGAAAGTCCTTATGAGTATAAGTATTCGGTTTAATTTAATCTTTTGGAATTGGAGAGATCTGATCAATATAATCATCTACAAAAAAAAAAAAAACAACAAAAGAATGTTTGCTGTTCAATCCAAAGCTTAGCTTATTGTACAAATATATTTACAGTCATTCTCTTCAGCACATCCTCTCTCAAAACATGTCCATTCTTGATGATAAAATGGTTTTATTTTATTGTTTGAGTAGCTACTACCACGTTCGCAGACTTTATCGTAAAATCCAAACCTTTTTAAAGTCAGCCGCCAAGTTCTGACCGATTAGAACAGTTGTCATGTTTGACTACAGCAGTGATTAGCTGGTGTTAATTTCCCGATGTTGAAACCATGACGACACGTGTTGAAACCATGACAATGTGTCAAAACCATGACGACAAGTCAAAACCATGACGACAAGTCAAAACCATGACGACGCGTTGAAACCATCACGACATGTTTAATGAGAAACGATGAGTTTGGAGAATAATTTACAACATTACTCACAGAAAATACTTGGAACTATAAACTTATTAATAAATCACTCAAAAGTTCTACCGTACAGGAAATATCAAATTTCAGCTTTATACAAAAAATCTTGCCGTAATGTCGACCTGTTTTTCAGGTTAAAAAGAGAATTGGTGGCTGGTTGATGTAAGATGCCGTCTGCCATGAACCGCCACAGTCCCAGACTCGAGTAAATAACACTTATACTACATATACATGAATACACCCATGGGTCCTAGTTCAATAATTGACTTGAAAACAGCAAATGCAAACATGTAACAGAACGCTTCAGAGTCGGAATTTGAAGAAGAGGTTATGAAGACTGTTCAGACAAATTTTCACTTAAAGCACAGCACAATAAATGGCATATGCTCAGCTTCATTAGACCGATTTGTCCACATCTTAGACCCCCACACACAAACATGTACTATAAGCTTTAAGCTAATTAAAACTTGCAAGTTAAGTACACATCCCATCCCAGGCCTTCGGTCAGTAACAGACTTGAGACTTCATCGGAGGCATGCAGTGCATCTTGAACGAACCAGGGTACATCACAAGGGGTATAAATACATCTTGAATAAGCCAGAGGGTATCACCACGAAGGGTATACAGATATCTTGAATGAGCCAAGGGGCGTTGAGAATGAAATAGAGGGCATCTTACATCAACCATCTGCTTCTGTTCGTAAGAAAAAACACCGGAAGTAAGTTAATCATTTTAAAATATAAATATTATATTTACAATGTCAACAAACGTCCTTATTTAAAAAAACATCCACAAAAATCCTCGGAAAATAAAGCAATATAATAAACATTGGGTCTGGATGTCCATGAAAAATAAGGCTCTAAAAAACAGGTGTGATTTACTGCAAATGTAAGTTTTTAGTCTTAATTTCTTGTCTGTTTGGCTCAAACTTGGTTTAGTATATGTTACGCTTGACACCTCATTCCTCCATAAACGGGTCTACAGTGAATAACTTGGATCACATGATTTTAGAACATAGGGAGCAAACAAGATCCCAGCTGAAGAGTAGAACTTTAATTCAGAAAAGTTTGATTTTAAAGTAAAATGCATATAAACGCTGTATTGCACTACGATGATGCACCATTCAATAAACACAACACGATGCATAGATAGTTACTATTTGTAGTAACATTTTACCCTTCCCATAAAAAAACCCTGGCAGATAGTTTAAAGGAGCTGGCAGTAGGATATTTTAAAGGTACTGTCCGAGATATATCATAAAGAAACGGTTCAATATATATTTCAATAACAAAAAAAAAACATGGGAGAAAGATGCGAGGGAGACGTAGAACAATTTTACACCATTTTTGCGTCCATAATATAACCCTTTACTATTGAACGTTTTTTTTTATAATTCAAACCCACTACATCAAACTTCTAACAAATGGCTTCATTTTACAGTTTCGTATTTCGGTATCTATATAAAAAGGTCAGATTACTAAATACAAAATTTATTTATGCTTAACCCTAATAAAATAGCTCCATTTTATGTAAATGAATAGGTCAAATTACTGTCAATTAATCTTTAACGGTAGAATATCAGCGGTTGATTTAAGTTTCGGTATTGTCACAAGGACTGTACTATGCCCTTACGGTTTGTAATAATCCTTTACCCACACCCCTTACCCTTTTCCCCTTCCCTTACCCCCAGATCCGTCATGTCTAGCTATCCTGGTAAACTTTTTACTATTTCATTTTTTCATTCAAAAAAAAAAATGAATCATAATTTAAATGCAGGATTAGATAGAATTTAGAAGTTTGTATTCCATTCTAGGCCTCAGATCTATGCTAACAACAATTCAAATGGTCAAAGAACCGGAATACAGATTGCCAGAATTTACCTGGTCACAAACTTTTCAAAATTATTTTCGACAAATTTGGTTAAATGTTTAAAGAAACAAAAACAGACTAAGACTGATTTAAAATATCTTCCAGCTACATTTGTAGACCCAATATCTACATAGACTGGATCAACTAGACCCTATGTAGACGGGATCAACAAGACCCTATGTAGACTGGATCAACTGAGACTATGTACCTTACCATCAGATATTAAACTAAACTATTAGAGTTATCCAGCTGACCTTATAATAAACTTGTTAATTTAGTGGTCAGACCCATTATTTAGACACTTATACCACTGACTGTAAAACAAGAATTTATTGCTAGCATTTTACTATTGCTCCATTTCTATGATCCACGAGGGATTTTAACTTCACATGGATGTGGATATTCAAGATAAAAGTATGTGGATATTTTTGGATGTTGTCATGTAGATATGAGAAAGGTTAGCGTTCCTTTTCCTCATTTTATAAAACAATTTCCCTCAACTCCAAATATTTCAATATATTTGGCAGACCTTGTGCATTTTCCTCAAAGCGAATGTTTTCAATATTACATTTTACATTTATGATATTTTAGGTATTAGTTTTTGGAAAATGAGCGTTAATGGTTTGCAGCATTAGATTCATGTTTTAAGGTCAGTAGGGTATAAAACTGTCCATCACTAATATTAATTAAATACTGGACTACTATTTACTAGTTAAACTACTTGTAGGAATAACGTGGCACGAAGCCCATAGCACCAGGATAAGATGGGTTCAGTCCCCTTGTTGATGCCAGTCCAGCCGCAGAATAGCCCAGATTAGGATACGAAGGATGAGCTTGTTGCATCTGTACCCCAGGATAACCAGCATACGGAGAAGATGTTTGATACATTGGACTGGAAAACTGTGGATTGTAGACTGGTTGTTCTAGACTTGTCATTATCGGGGTTGCTATGTATGTTGGCTGGGAATAAGTCGATGCTTGCTGAAATTATATAAAATCACAAAATATTGTATTATCATTTCTTTATGCATGCATAGATTCTGACAAAATGAGAGGAGAGACACGGTTCAACCTGTTAAGTTAGTAGGTTGTTATATATATGTCCTGGAAAACTGTCACTCGCTGTGTGAAGGGTGTAAGATAACACCTTTGAGGTATTTTCCCCAACCATTCGCCAACCAGGAATAAAAGGGTCCAAAAATGATGTTTTTCGTCATCAAATTAATTACAGGGGGTCCGGGTAGTTAACGTTTTAAAAACACCACGTTTAACTACATATCAGATCTAACATACATGTACGGCTCGATTTTATTTCAGTAACTCGCTTGCACATTGGTTCCTTCAAAGGTGTGCGCATGCATGTAAATGGAGGACCAAGAGACAACAATTTGCTTGCACATTGGAATTGGGGTCTTCAACAGTGTGAGCATGAATCGAGGACCAAGATACAACTCTCAAAGCTGGATAGGGGACCATTCTTGTCATCACATGCAAGCAGGGAATCGAAATCACACCACTTGAATCAATGACAGACCTTATGATATAAATCACACATGACTCTCTTGCTTTTTACCGAATAGATAATTACGCACAGAAATGGAAAAAAAGAATCTTGAAAGACACAAGAAATAATCTTAAATATCTTTTCGTAAAAATATTTGAAAACTAAACATAAAAATTATTGTCAGTTAAAGAAAATCTTGAATTTCTTTGGAATCCAAATTCTGCTTTTTCTTTATTCAAATCAATTGACTTCAGTTATTGATATAATGGTTTATTTAGAACTAACCTGATAGGGTAAAGAGTTAGCAACTGAAATATGGGCAGCCATTGTTGATGGAACACCAGCTGGATGACCACCTGGATGACCTCCTGGATGCCCAGCCGGATGACCACCAAGTCCTTGAAAGGCAGCTTGTGGTGTCCCTAAAGAGGGTGGCATTGATGAACCATAGGCTGCCGAAGACAGGGCTGAATATACAGGACTTCCAGAGTAAGCCATGGCATATGCTTGAGACGGTTGCCCGTAGGAACTAGCTTGATGCTGACCAATAGAAGGCATACCGGCACCTGGCTGCCCCACAGTACCAGGCGTTAGCCCTCCTGGTGGAAAGGCCTGGGCTGGATAACCAGGACTAGCAGCATAATAGCCCTGTTTATCCTGACCTACAATGGTCTGTTGAACTCCTGGACTTGGGTAGTAGTTCATGATCTGAAAGTGTTAAAAAGATTACAAATTAATACTTTATAAGCTTACACTGTTATATTGAAATACTGTATTCTCATCCAAATCTGAACATAAAACAGTTTACATAATAAAAGAGCTATTAATTCAGCCTATCACACAAGTTATATTTATAGCATGGCTTCGGTCGAGGTGTTAGGCCTGGTAACGAATGAAGCGTGCTATATTATAAATGACCTGTAATACTGACACCTGCTCAACATGATTGTTGTTATTGCACGGAAAACCCACCCCACTTGTCTATATAATTTCTACTAAAACTAGCGTAAACCAGCAAAAGTGTGCAATAACACTGAAATTGTCACAGTTACGCCCCAATGAGTTTAGTGGAGGTAAAACAATCTGCTTTTTTAACGAAAAGAACAAAGGAAGACCTCCTGTTCGTGTTACAAATTAGTATTACTGAATATTTATTCACATGAGGTTTAATCTACAAATGGAGAAGAGAAAGAGAGAGGTTTAACGTCCATTTGGCACAAACTAGGACATTTCGGGACTAACATATGGTTTGATTTTATTTCAATAATTCGCTTGCACATATGGGTCTTTAGCAGTGGGAGGAGACCAGAAGGCCCTGAGAAAACCCATGGGGCTTGACAGGCAACCCTACTCCTTGTCACATAAAACCGGGGAATCTAAACCACGTCCGTTGACTCAATGACAGCCTTACGATAATTTATAATAAAGAAAAAAAGAAATGGAGTTTAATGGCACATCAGCTCCAACCGGGCTATATGGTGCCAGACATTGATCTAATTTATAATATGTATAGCAAGTGATTAGTATTAGCAGTAAGAGTGTACTGCTGCTACACTTGTCCAAACCATTATTGAATGTCGAAACATAGATATTAGCGATTCAATATCAGGCTTCCATTGTTACGATATAAAACAAAGTCTTGGTTATCCATTTTTATGGTCATTTCGTCCACCACAAAAAGTATTCAAATCCACTAAATATCAGAGGCATAGGCATCCCATAGCATCTAGGGTTGATTATGGTCTGGATACGTTAAATAATGTCTAATTAATAATTTAGATAACATCAAAGGCCTAATGAAAGACCTGCAATAGGCAGGTTTTGCTCTTGCATAAAGCATGTTTAAAGGTGGCAAGTCTTTAACTCCACATTAATATCATTCACAGTCTTCGACATTTTAAACAGCAGTTACTGGTCAGTTTAAGAGAAGATGAAAATGTTAAAACTGTCATAATAACATTGAAACATTATAAAATCTCAGATTGCAATCTAACCCTAGCCGGGAATCAAAACCATGCCATCTGAATCAACGCAGGGTTCAATTTAAGCGATATCGCAACGAATGTCTGACAAAAATTTTATGCTGATGGCATATTCTCGGGTTGATAATATATTGAAGGCGGAGAGGGGGATGTTTTTAAATAAAGAAATAAACATGCAAAGCCATGTCTACAAATATTTCGATTGGAACAATGTAACTTAGAGTACATTCAGTTTTGTTTTAGACGATTACTGCATCCGGCATCGTGGAGAGACAGTACGCTAACTGAATCTTTTTTTTGTGAGATGTCAATTTTTTTTTTACCTTCTTCCGTCCGTACATAAGTCGAAGCGAAGTATACAACGAAGGTTGGACTTTGGCGGGAAAAAGTATCCATTTCTGCACCCCTAGAAATCAGAATTGCAAATTTTTGTGATGTAGGCTACGTTTTACTGCTCCTCAAATCTGGGCAAATGCTATTCAAATTTTGAATTGATTAGCCAAAATGTGAATCTGTCACAAAAATTTGCTACTCATTGATTTTAAGACTAAATTGAACCCTGAATCAATGATAGACCATAAGATTTTAGGCACACGCATAAAACCACCCAACCACCTTTATCGAATAAACCTTGTTGCTTGAATTACCACAGGAAAGAACTGTTTTCATCTTGAGCGAAAATATTAATGAAATATATTTTAAGATAAACAAAAACAATGAAATCTTACGTAAAAAGATATTTAAAGAAATTCTCTTCCTGCTTACATGGGTCTCGAATTAACTGACAACTAAACCTGAAGGTAAAAATAAATGATTAATAATTCACACAGAATAAGCTGTCAAATTATAAGTGTCATGAAATAATCGTGGTTGTGCAGGAATACTCCCCCACAGGTTTAGCTAAGTCATACAAATAGTACATGTACGACAACAAAGGCCCCATGTATACATACATGTATTGGTGTGCACCTAAAAGAACATTTTTAAGTTGGAATTTGATATAAGAAAAGGCTGTAGCCAAGCCTGGAAATAAGGCACCTGTCACTGACAATGTCAGACACAGATTCAAACTTTGTCAGGCACAAAACCTCTGGTGCCTGTCATTTTGTTCGGCACTGATATTATTAATACATGTCCGACACTAAGTTGAAAATGTCAGGTACTATTTCAGTAGTGCTTGACATTTTGTCAGGTACATCTAAAACTGTTATTTCCAGTCCTGGTTGTAGCAGAGCTGCAAGGGCAAATTTCAATCATGTAAACATACTGCATGCTGTACGACCCATTTTCATTAGCCCAATCAGTGCAGCAAAGAATAACATTAAACCCTAGATTATTTCTGTCTTCGGACTTTAACAATTTATATGAGAGGCATCAGCCCAGGTTTCTACTCCCATCATGACTCGGGAGAATATTCCAAAACCCGACAATCAAAATTAAAAAAATGAAAAACCCAGCTAAACATCATGTGCGATTTACAATAAAATATCCATGAAGAAAAAAGATCCTTGTAAACATCTTGGTTATCATGTCATGGGTGAAATTAATCAGATTTACTGTAGGCCTACATGATGGGGGTATCAATAATCCCCGCACAAAGTTCTGTTGATGTTTTAAAAGCAGTGCCACTTATGTAAGATTTAGATAAAGAGCTAGTCCTTCTTGCTATGATTAAGAAAAATTAATAAGCCTATTTTGTAAATTTCATTCAAATTAGCTTTAATAATTTTATTTGGAGTGAAAATGTAGCGTATAGATTTTTATTGTAGCAACAACACTAAACAATCAAAACTCAGACTCAATTATCCATTTTGTTGTTAAATATTTTAAACTTTTGGAGGCGTTCTAATCCATTTAAATCTTTGTCTAAGAAATGGCTAAGTACCGATACCAGTATAACAATTTAGATAACATTTGAAGCAAACAAAAAGGCCTGCAATAGGCAGGTTTCGCTTTTACATGTACATGTAATGGATTTCTAATTCAAGATATTTTATATACAGAAATCTAAGCTTACAAATTAGAAGAGAAAAAACAAAACAATGTTTGCTGGCACAATTCTTTATTGCTCTGAGACTGAAGCACATCTGATTGGTTAGGCCTAATTTGTCTATGAGACTGTGTGACATGATAACTTGAGTATATTCATAAATAAAGAAATATTTATGACAAATACAGATGTTACATGAAGTGAAGCAATTGAAGCCAATACCAAGTTGAATGATGCATGTACCTGTAGCCTTTTAGAATTCTTTATTGTTGAGTTTTGAAATCTTTGATTTACAAAAAATGAGTCACAGACATTAAAATAAATAAGTTATCTTATTTCTTATTGAATTCAGGCCTTCAGTTCAACATCATTCAAAATGGCCAATCATTGATAGGTACGCCAAAATCCGCCCGCAGCGCCCTTCGATGACGTTATCAATATTTACGCTTCGCCCGTGTGCACGCCAAAATGCTTGAACGATCTGCGGGTCGGTTAACAAAATGCTCATTAAAAGCAATATAATTGGTTTAGAATCCATGCGGGGTTGAAATTGAGCCAATCAGAGACCGTCTTTCATACATGTAGACTATGCGCATTCTTTCTGTCGTCGCATATTATTCGTAAATTTTGAACGTCGTCAAAAATTTCTTCGATTTCAAGGATAAATTACACCCCTACCAAGGTAGATAAATAAATTATTATTACTTCTAACCTACATAGTAACTTCTAACGAACATTTTGATGTATATATCATTGTAATCCATTCCCCCGAACGTAGAAAATATCGCCCCGAAACATGACATGGTGCCGTAATGCGTATGACGAAGTGGATGTCGAAGCGTCGGTTGTGTTCTGGGAATAGGCCCATCATATAGGGCTCAGAAAGACAAATCCACTGCTTTTTGAATTTTCATTCTAGCATAGCATTTATAGTTCTCAAGATATTGACATTTTCCGTTAGCCTTAATTGACACAGTTTTCTTAATTACAATGACAAGACAAAAAGCGCGATATTTAACGACTGAAAAAATGTAATATCTCAAACTCTTGCTATTGCAATAATTCAAAAAGCACCGGATTTGTCTCAATGAGATCTATCAAATGAGCCCATTTCCAGCTAAAAAGAAGCAAGTTGAAATTATTATATAATCTGCCTATCATTGACAGTCAATTTGGCTTGAGAAATTGTCACATTTTGCCTTGGACTGCTTTCTCTCATATTCGCCGAGACTGAACATGAAATGGGTAAAAGAAAAATAAAGCAATATTGCTAAATAACTCATTTGCTATATTTTGCATCAGCATTTATTCATGAAATTCTAGATGCAATTCTGCAAAAATCACAGAGTTCAGTTTCTTCCATACAGAATTTACCAATACTAAAATGCTCTTCATAAGCATCATAGAAATTTTACCCTTTCATTATTTGGTTGGGCTGCTAAACGTATTGCGTTACAAGATGAAAGCACGAACAAATCGCCATTTATAATTACTTACCACTAATTAATTAGTAAGAAAAATAAAGTCAATGAATTTAAAGTCAACACAATAAAAGGTGACTTCCGGAATGACCCAGTACCGGGCTGAAGACCGTTCTAAGAGTTGATTGGTTTAAATTAATTTTGTCTTGATCAATATGGTCTCTTTATTATCTTGCGCCATTTTATTTTTACTGAACCCAAGTTTAAACACGGAAAAAAGAAGACGAAATAAAATAGGTTTTAGACTCCTACTTCTACTAGTCTTCACCATTCAGTACATCATTCTACGTCGTAGACTAGAAGAGTCTAGTTGACCGAGACTAAGTTTCTGCACCAACCGGTGCTAAATCTACTTATTAAGGCCAGCTCAATTTTCGTCAAGGTCGCTGAGATGTAAATAAATGAAATGAAATTGAGTTTAACGCTCTACTGTTCTGCTACTAAACTGGGCGAATGAAAACGGGCATACGCCATTCAGTGTGCTACGAGGGAAATTTTGCCCGGGCAGCGCCACTACGGCCTACTCTAAATCGAATCCCAACTGCCAGTGCCAATGAATCTTTTCTGTGATATTAACAGGTTCCGGTTTAAAGTGTGACAAACCATGTCAAATATTATTCAAAGACTAGACAGCTGTCCTTTCCAGGTCCTCCGTCATACGAGACGAGATGTAAATAAGGTTACGACACGCGATTATATATTGGCGAGATTGTAGGTTGGGGTTGGGGTAGACCTAAGCATTAATTGGGGCTTGGTCCAGATTCGAGTTATGCGGGTTTGTGGGTCAGATCTAATTGATAAGCAACTTAAGTTTGGTCAAAGGTCACGAGATATAAACTGGGCTGGCGCTAATCTCAATCGTAACCCTGGACCTAGCCCTAACCTACAATTAATCTCACCAATAGGCAGGTGTCTCAGACGAAAATTGAGCTGGCCTTGACAAATAGATTTAGCCACCAATCGGGACGATGAAGGTGGACTACGGTGCGCTATCGAGGACATTTTGCACGATAATTTTTACATGCGACGGCCAATATTTATATTTTTTTGGGGGGGGGGGGTGTAAAGAATTATCTCATTATCTCCCCTGTCCAACTCTATGTAATGGTGTTATTATATTTTTGTAGCTTTGATAATTGAAAACAACATAATATGCTTTTTACGAACTATAATAAACGGGAAAAGCTTGTCATTTTCAATGATGAAATATATGCCTTCATTAGTACTAGCCTACATTCAACTTGACTGAGCATATGAATGCATACATGTGAACTCTAGATTTGATCTAGGCCCTGTTGGTGGCTATATATTATAATGCGGCGAGATGGTATGGCCCATTCAATTATAATATATAGCCCTATCGGTCCAGACATACTACCTGTAATACTGATCGAATCAACTTACTTCTATTTATAGTTACAGGACATATTTAGAAATACTACTTGCGCCCCTGGTTGACATATTTAATGGGAATGTAAGATATGTAATGATAATCAGTGTTTATGTAAAGTGAATTAATATTACATCAGAGGATTATATTCGATCTTAAACGATTCAAACCTATAACGGGGGATTTATAGATGTAGACCTATAAAGGTAAATTCATGTATGTAATTCGAAAAAATGTTAATAGAAGATATTGTTAAGACAATGTCGACATGCCCTGTTGTATTCTTATAATCTTGGGGTTCGAATACCCCATAGCGACCATTCTGTATCCCTTGCTTTGATTACGGTTATCAGAAATTGAATTTCAACCACTAGAGGCAGGGCGGATTGGGCCATCGGGCGATCGGGCGAAGGGCTGGTCGGACAAAAAATGAAAAAATAATTTTGTCCAATTCGTCGAAAAAGATAAAACCCTTTTCTGCTGAATATTATATGGGTGGGGGGATATTGGACCGACCATGGAGCGAAAATTTCATCGGATTCACCCGACACTGTCGCCAGACAATTCACCTGCACCTGGTTTGTAGGGATACGTCAGAATCCAAAATTCAGAAAGCAGCTTTTATGAATTTCACTTTCGTCACTCTGTACCAAAGTGTCTCGTGGCCCTCCATCATAAGAGGAATCAACTAGCACTCCCGGCAACAAAAATGGGATATTTTTCAATGAAAATATTCCTGCTTATTCAATATTCCTAACTGGTTAATCAAATGGTCAAAATTTTCTCAACTATTCCCATTTTGTAACCAGTTAAATTCTCTTGACGATACAATGATAAAACGTTAATTAATAATATGACGATATGATAATTTCACAGGTTGATGGTTGTAAATTACTTGCACGTCGGGTTTTGGCCTAAGTTAATCGATTTATGAAATATATTATTTGACAGAAAATATAATCAAATATGCACTTAAATCGCATATTTGGGATTCATTTTTCAATAATTTCCAGGGGAGACCCCCCCCCCCCCTTGGCCTGGCTCAGCGGTCAGTAAAAGGGGCCGCTCCGACACCGGAGCCCGGGCCGGTTCCCGGCCCCAATCCGCCCCTGACTAGAGGTTCTTTCTCAATCAGTTCCAGCCATATACGGTAAGGTTTAACATCCACTCGACACAAACTCGACCCAAACTTGGTCCTTTTTGGACTAACATCTTTTTTTAATTTTATTTCAATAATTCGCTCGCGCGTAGGATGTTTAGCAGTGGGGGGAAACCGGAGTGCCCGGAGGAAACCCACCAATCGGGATGATGACGGCGGACTACGGTGCGCTATCGAGGACATTTTGCACGATAATTTTTACATGCGACGGACAATATTTAGATTATTTTTTTTTTTGCCGGGGGGGGGGGGGGGGGCGTAAAGAATTATCTCATTATCTCCCCTGTCCAACTCTATGTAATGGTGTTATTATATTTTTGTAGCTTTGATAATTGAAAACAGCATAATATGCTTTTTACGAACTATAATAAACGGGAAAAGCTTGTCATTTTCAAAGATGAAATGCCTTCATTAGTACTAGCCTACATTCAACTTGACTGAGCATATGAATGCATACATGTGAACTCTAGATTTGATCTAGGCCCTGTTGGTGGCTATATATTATAATGCGGCGAGATGATATGCCCCATTCAATTATAATATATAGCCTAGCCCTATCGGTCCAGACATACTACCTGTAATACTGATCGAATCAACTTACTTCTATTTATAGTTACAGGACATATTTAGAAATACTACTTGCGCCCCTGGTTGACATATTTAATGGAGATGTAAGATATGTAATGATAATCAGTGTTTATGTAAAGTGAATTAATATTACATCAGAGGATTGTATTCGATCTTAAACGAGTCAAACCTATAACGGGGGATTTATAGATGTAGACCTATACAGGTAAATTCATGTATGTAATTGGAAAAAAATGTTAATAGAAGATATTGTTAAGACAATGTCGACATGCCCTGTTGTATTCTTATAATCTTGGAGTTCGAATACCCCATAGCGACCATTCTGTATCCCTTGCTTTGATTACCGTTATCAGAAATTGAATTTCAAGCACTAAAGGTTATGTGACGACCGGAAAATTATAACTAGTTTTGGCGATCGTCTTTGGGTTATTTTTTTTGTCTCTAAATTCTAAATTAAAACTTTAGGCTTACTGTCTCACATTGCTCACTGCTTCCGTCAATAATCACCCCCTCATCTCATTTTAATTTTCTAATCAATCATCAATCACCGGTTTTTTTTTTAATAAATCTACGTATCATTTTTCTTTTACCCGTGTCTGTTTATTTTTATTGAGTATCGCCGTGTCTCGTTAACGAGACTTCCGCTCAGCGAGAAGCTGACGTCACGCCGTGTAATAAAACTAGCGGGAACTCAACTTTTCGGCAGAACGAAGATTGGATTGAAATCGGTAGGTCGTGGATAGTGTCTAGTTGGTGTTTTGGATTATGTCAAACCGCGTTTGGGGCAGGTGTCGTGAGCCCGATATTAGGCTGGTGTTAGCCTTGTGCATTAGTCAAGTGTTGGTGTAGTGTGCGCCCTGCTTGGGTTCTTACGTGTACCTGTGTCGGCTGTGTAGTGACGTCCTATTTTGGGGTCACTATTGAAGCTTATCGCGTGTACGTGTACCAATCTGTGGCCGCGTTTAGGACTGTGCATATATATCAAAATTCACATGTGTTTAATCCCTCTGTGTCAGTGCATATTGGATTAGCCCCTTTAGTTGCTTCAACGTAAGTGTTGAGCACCAGTGCCTTAGTTGTAGTCACCGGTGAGCCCCCAATTACATTGGACTCAGCCCGATTTCAGCTAGGCCCTGCTTGCGGTCACTAGACCTTGTGTTGTGTCTCTTCTAGAGAGGTTTTGTTGCAGGTATTACCAGTGGAAGTCGTGAGTGTCTAGGTGTTGGTGTGAGACGTTGTTCAGGAGATACGAGTATACATGGAATAGCAGAGTTCCTGTTAACGTCGCGATTAAAAAGGCTACCTTGCTTTTGTACATATTCGCGTGCCTATTTCGCTGTGTTATTGTATATTTTCTTTTTATTTGTTGTAATAAAGTGTATGATCTTTTGAACTTTGTGATTGATCGAAACAAGGTATATCGAGCTGGGGTTAACTTCGAGTCAAGACATTGATTCGGGTTAAGGGTTTGGATTTGGGTCCGAACGAGGTGATCGTTAACTTAATAGTCACTTTTTAGCTGACACTTACTCCGTTATTCTCTAGAGACGTCGGGGCCGAGGCGAGGCTCAAGAAAAACCACTCCCTCGGACAATAACCAGTAGTCCGCACTGTCCTATTTTAGGGTAGAGTGGCCGTTGGTTGTCACATATCCGGTTTTTCTTTGGTGGCAGAGGTGGGATTGTTAAATCATCCCTTCTACATAAACCCTTATAGCTCTCTTGTTTCGATCTATTCACTTGTTCATCTGGTTCATACATTTTCTTACATTTGTGTCATTGTGGTGCAAAACCTTTGGTGTTGACATGACTACTTATTCTTTACTTGATATGGACTTGATCTCTTTGGATAACGTTCTAAAAGATGCGCCCCCGGTGTCTCGGGATTCTGGTATTCCAAACGAGGATATGATTTACACAAACTGTGACAGTGATGTGAATAGTGAATGTGCCTCACCCGGAGACCCTAGTAAAGGGCCGAGGAGTATAGCAGACCCTGAGGTGCATGGTGATTTTAAAGAATTCCAAAAAGTGATTGTGGAACAATTCTCGCTGTTAACACAGGAATTAAATGATAATAGACGTGTCATCGAGCATATTGCAGATGTGACGTTAAGGGGTGCCGCATCTATGGATCAGACTGCACCCAAGTTGAGTGGCATCGTTAATAGTGGTGATTCAAATTTGCAACAAGCGGTGCTAGCCCAATTGACAATGTTATCCGACGCGATTGAGAAAAATCAGAGTGAGATCCGACAAATGCGTGGGTCTGTGCCTGACAGTGAGTCTAACAACACACTGTGTGACCCTAGAGAGGATCGTAAAATGGTGACATTTGATACGAAGTTTGAACCTATCAGCACGTCAACGCCTGCCACAAAATCAATGGCCTCGTTTCGGAGACCGATTCGAACGCCACAAGATTACGACGGTTCCACCTCATTTATGGATTACAAATCTCATTTTGGGATATGTGCAGAATTAAATGGATGGGATAGTGAGGAGATGGCCCTCCATTTAGCCAGTAGTCTAAAGGGTAGTGCTCAAAAAGTGTTAACGTCTGTGAATTTAAGTGAAAGGCGGAATTACCATAAGTTAATTACGGCTCTAGAAGACCGGTTTCTACCCCAAAATCAGACCCAACTCTATCGTGCCGAGTTAAAGGCTAGAAAGCGCCACCCAAGAGAAAGTTTACCTGAATTGGGGGAAAGTATTAAACGACAAGTGGCAATGTCGTATCCTACAGCATCTGAGGAATTACTTAGCATATTGGCTAAGGATGCAATTTGTGATGCACTCACGGAAGATCGGGATATGGTGTGGCAAATTCAGCTTTCGAGACCTAGGCATTTGGAAGATGCAGTTAGACTAGCAGTGGAGCTTGAGGCTCACCGTGCAGCTGGTGGGTCTAGTAATAATCAATTTCGTAGTGTTAGTGGCTCCCATGCCGATGCGTGTGATTCATTTGAAATCAAAAAGTTAAGTAAAGAGTTGAGTGAAATTAAAGATCTTATGAAATCGAATCAACACAAATCGACGCCACCAAAATTAAATGGACCGCCTAATAAAACTTTTCATCGGACATATAACCGTGGACAAAATGCCAGAACTGTTCATAGACCCCAACGACCTCTTTCACGGAAGAGACATGCCCAACCAAATCCTCAAACTGGGTCCAGTTCTAGGCCCGATAACAGGTCTTTCGGAACCCCAAATGAGACCGGTCTTCACGTGAAAGCTCGTGTCTGTACCGTGGCTGTGAATGGATTGATAGATACCGGGGCAACAATAAGTATTGTGTCTCGAGAAACATATTTTAGAATACCTGTGCGTATACGACCTAAATTAGAGCATGTGACTCACACATTTCGTGCAGCTAACGGGGGTGCGTTGGATGTTTTGGGTAAGGTAAAACTCGAACTTGAAATTTATGGGGACAATTATTTCCATACATGTGTAGTTGCCTCTATTGGGTCTCAATTCATTCTTGGTTTGGATTTCCTTGAAAAACATGACGGAATAGTTAATGTGAAAGACAAAACCTTACTCATTAATGGTAAAAGTTGTGATACCCACCTAGAGGGACCTGTAGGTATTTGTCGTGTGTCATTATCAGAGAATACTTACATCCCTGCTAGGCAAGAGATTATCGTGAAAGGGGATATACCACCGGAATTCGCCAAGCAGTTGTCGCATTTTGATGTAATGATTGAACCAATTGCTAAAATATACGAAAAACACAAAATAATTCCAGCGAGAGTCTTGTGCCAACCCTCCAGTGAACAACCATGGGTACCTATTAGGCTTTTAAATGCAAATGAACATGATGTGTTACTGTTTCAAAGGACCAACCTTGGGAACGCTATTTGTGTTGAAGTTGTACCCAACAAAAATTGTGTCAATGTTTCCAGTGTGTCCAACAAACCAACGATTGATATGCCAAGCCATGTTTTGGATTTGTGGGAACGAGCTTCTAGTGGGTTAACTCAAACTCAGGCAGAGGGTGTGAAGAAACTGTTGATGAAACATCACGATTTATTTGCGGCATCATCGAAAGATTTAGGCAAAACAGGACTAGTTAAACATACAATCCAAATCGGAAACTCTATGCCAATTAAGCAAAGACCAAGAAGGGTAGCTTTGCACCAGAAACAAGAAATGGATAAAATGGTGAACGAGATGTTAGACAATGGCATTATTGAACCTTCAACTGGTCCCTGGGCCAGTCCCGTAGTGTTGGTACGGAAGAAATCCGGCGACTTACGGTTTTGTGTAGATTATCGCAAGCTAAACGAAATTACCATCAAAGACGCATATCCGCTTCCCCGTATTGATGAAACGTTAGATTCCTTGTCCGGCGTTCAGTGGCTATCCACAATGGATCTGGCAAGTGGATACTGGCAGGTGGAAATGGACGCTAAGGACAAACCCAAAACCGCTTTCACGACTTTCAAAGGACTATATCAGTTTAATGTGATGCCTTTTGGGCTGTGCAACGCTCCAGGGACATTTGAACGTCTGATGGAGAATGTTCTGTGTGGACTCCAATGGGAAGTGTGCTTGGTGTACCTTGATGATATTATTATTTATTCGAGGAACTTTGATGAACATCTCAATAGGATAGAAGTGGTTCTCAATCGACTTCGAGCAGCCGGACTTAAGTTAAAAGCCAGCAAGTGTAACCTGTTCCGTGATGAAGTCCAATATCTGGGCCATGTGGTTTCCGCGAGTGGCATTTCGACAGACCCATCCAAGATAGAGTGTGTTCGGAACTGTCCTGTTCCCCAGAATTTAACTGAGGTTCGTAGCTTTGTGGGGCTTTGTAGTTATTACCGGAGGTTTATAGAAAAATTCTCAGAGATTGCCAAACCTTTAAGTAAACTGACAGAAAAGGGGAAGCAATTTGTTTGGACCAAAGAGTGTGACGAGTCTTTCAGGAATTTAAAAAGGAAATTAACGGAAAGCCCTATTTTAGCGTATCCAGACCCTGCTAAAACGTTCATACTTGATACTGACGCGAGTGGATATGGAATGGGAGCTGTGATATCCCAAGTGCATGATGGTGTGGAACGTGTTATTGCCTATGGTAGTAAGGCGCTATCCAAGTCCGAACGTAATTATTGTGTTACCCGCCGGGAGTTACTCGCGGTTGTTTATTTCGTTAAATATTTTCGGTCTTATCTGTATGGCCACAAATTCCTTATTCGCACAGATCACGGTGCCTTAAGATGGCTCCTTAACTTCAAAAACCCTGAAGGGCAAGTCGCGCGATGGATTGAACAACTCTCTGCCTATGACTTTGACATTCAACATCGCCCTGGAAGGGTACACTCTAACGCAGATGCGTTAAGCCGTAAACCTTGTGTGCAGTGTGGATGGAAACCCCATCACAAGCTTAATCTAATAGGTATTGATACAAGTGGCATGAAACAAATGCAGGAGAATGATCCAGAAGTAAGTGCAATAATCCGCTGGATAGAGAATGACGTGAAACCTAAATGGGAGGAAGTGTCTCCACAGAGCCCTTTTGTGAAGAAAGTGTTAACTAAATGGGACTCCTTGCACTTAGAAGACGGTGTGCTATACCTAAAACAGAATAAACTGGGTGATATGGAAGTTAGTCGTGCTGTAGTGCCCAAGTCTAAACAGGGCGAAGTCCTACGATTTTCACATGATCTTCCAACCGGGGCTCATCTCGGTATAGGTAAAACAACAGAAAAGATCAAGCAAGCCTATTATTGGCCTGGACTTAAGAGTGATGTACAAAATTATATAAATTCGTGTAAAGAATGTGCATCCATTAAATTGAGAAAGAGGAAAGCACCCATGAGCTCGTATGCGGCTGGGGCACCTTTTGAACGTTTAGCTATTGATATTGTGGGACGTATTGATCCTCCAACTCAGAAAGGAAACAGATACATATTAGTCGTGTGCGATTACTTTACAAAATTTGCAGATGCTTTTCCAATTACGAATATTGAAGCTAAAACTGTAGCAAAGGTCCTCGTAGAAAAGTTTTTGCTTTGGTTTGGTATTCCGCGCCAAATACACAGTGACCAGGGGAAGCAGTTTGAGAGTTCCCTGTTTCAGGAAATGTGTAGCCTGCTCGGCATCCATAAAACACGTACGACCCCGTATCGACCTCAATCGAATGGACAAGTTGAACGGAATAATAGGACGATTAAAGGAATGTTATCGTCATTTGTACGCGAAAAGGGTGATGAGTGGGATCAGTATCTTCCATATGTTATGTTCGCGTACCGATCTAGTAGGCATGAAAGTTCTGGTGTGACGCCAAATTTTGCTATGTTTGGTAGGGAGTTTAATACTCCTCTTGACTTGCAATTTGGTAAGCCTCCACAGTGGGAATGTGATAAAAATTCGTGGAATACGGTGTTAAGTGATCGCCTTATTCAGTGTCATGATTTTGTTAGACATCACCTCCAAAGTGAAACAAAACGCCAGAAAAACTATTACGATCATCGGATCGGTATGGAAAGTCTTTCTCCCGGGGATAAAGTGTGGTTGTTTACCCCAACTGCGACAGCAGGAATACCTAATAAGTTTGCCAAACATTGGCGTGGGCCCTACACCGTAATTCGGAGGGTCACCGACATCAATTATGAAATTGAGGATGATCAGAGTCATCGTAAACAAGTGGTTCATGTTGATCGACTTCGTAAATTTACGCAAAGATTAGATGGGTATAATAGTGATAGTGACGAGGACACCGTGGTGTGTGAGGACGACATAGAGGACGCCGAAAATGACGAACTGGACATCCAGGGTTTTGCACCACACATGACCAGGCGTGGTAGGAAGGTCGTGAGACCATCGTACCTTGACGCTTACTTGATGTCCGTTTCTTTATATTCAGGTACCATGGCCTCATCTTCGACCCCGCAACCCTTCACTTGTATGATTTGTAAAGACGCCCAATTTAAGAGCAGATCCAAATACGACCGACACTGCAGTAGTAAGACACACAAGCTAAGTGAACTAGAACTAGAGAAAGAGAAGCGTGAACAGAGCACAGTTAAGTCCGTAGTGGTTAGGAAGAGCGAGCCATCAGTAAGCCAAGACCGCACGTTCGTGGTGTCCCCGTTACGTCTTAACATAAATAGGGTCACCGTAAAGGAAAAGGGCAGTGACTATGGGGACGAACCCAAGTTAGATTTTTCTTTATATTCCGACGTTAGTTCAGAGGAAGAGGGGGAGGTGTTGGAACAAGATGTACCGAAAGTTGTGGACGAGAGTATGCCAGCAGAGAGGCCCAGGGAGACAGAGAAGTTAGTTGGTAAAGTGCGGAGGATTACAACAACGGAAGAGAAACTGGAGGATGGTAAAGTAAGGAGGGTGGTAATTGAGGAGGAGTGGGAGACCGATGTAAAAGAATACCAGGAGGCAATGGAATTGTTGCGAGTAAAGAGGCTGTAATGCGAAGATAACTCGTTTTGATCATCTGTGATTTAACTGTGATTTATTTATTTTATTATTTTCATCCAACTTTTGTTTTCATTGCTGCAATGCGGGACGCATTGGGCGGAGGCGTGGGTAATGTGACGACCGGAAAATTATAACTAGTTTTGGCGATCGTCTTTGGGTTATTTTTTTTGTCTCTAAATTCTAAATTAAAACTTTAGGCTTACTGTCTCACATTGCTCACTGCTTCCGTCAATAATCACCCCCTCATCTCATTTTAATTTTCTAATCAATCATCAATCACCGGTTTTTTTTTTAATAAATCTACGTATCATTTTTCTTTTACCCGTGTCTGTTTATTTTTATTGAGTATCGCCGTGTCTCGTTAACGAGACTTCCGCTCAGCGAGAAGCTGACGTCACGCCGTGTAATAAAACTAGCGGGAACTCAACTTTTCGGCAGAACGAAGATTGGATTGAAATCGGTAGGTCGTGGATAGTGTCTAGTTGGTGTTTTGGATTATGTCAAACCGCGTTTGGGGCAGGTGTCGTGAGCCCGATATTAGGCTGGTGTTAGCCTTGTGCATTAGTCAAGTGTTGGTGTAGTGTGCGCCCTGCTTGGGTTCTTACGTGTACCTGTGTCGGCTGTGTAGTGACGTCCTATTTTGGGGTCACTATTGAAGCTTATCGCGTGTACGTGTACCAATCTGTGGCCGCGTTTAGGACTGTGCATATATATCAAAATTCACATGTGTTTAATCCCTCTGTGTCAGTGCATATTGGATTAGCCCCTTTAGTTGCTTCAACGTAAGTGTTGAGCACCAGTGCCTTAGTTGTAGTCACCGGTGAGCCCCCAATTACATTGGACTCAGCCCGGTTTCAGCTAGGCCCTGCTTGCGGTCACTAGACCTTGTGTTGTGTCTCTTCTAGAGAGGTTTTGTTGCAGGTATTACCAGTGGAAGTCGTGAGTGTCTAGGTGTTGGTGTGAGACGTTGTTCAGGAGATACGAGTATACATGGAATAGCAGAGTTCCTGTTAACGTCGCGATTAAAAAGGCTACCTTGCTTTTGTACATATTCGCGTGCCTATTTCGCTGTGTTATTGTATATTTTCTTTTTATTTGTTGTAATAAAGTGTATGATCTTTTGAACTTTGTGATTGATCGAAACAAGGTATATCGAGCTGGGGTTAACTTCGAGTCAAGACATTGATTCGGGTTAAGGGTTTGGATTTGGGTCCGAACGAGGTGATCGTTAACTTAATAGTCACTTTTTAGCTGACACTTACTCCGTTATTCTCTAGAGACGTCGGGGCCGAGGCGAGGCTCAAGAAAAACCACTCCCTCGGACAATAACCAGTAGTCCGCACTGTCCTATTTTAGGGTAGAGTGGCCGTTGGTTGTCACAGTTATTTCTCAATCAGTTCCAGACATATACGGTAAGGTTTGTGTGCGTTTGTTTGATATAATACAGAACAGCTTCTTAGAATTAGCTCACCGGAGATATCGTCAGTTTTATTTTTAGAACGGTATTAGTAACTTTAAAGAGGATATCAATCTGAACGACAGAGAAATGATTCTGACACAGTGAATAGCCATGATATCCATATGGCTGGGATTACTGAGCAAAATGGCCATTTACTGTAAACGTGCGGGGAAAAAAAGCCAGCTACCATTTAATTTTCGCACATTAGTTATGTACGAGAGGATATCAGAATCTGACAGTTCATAAATTGTCACAAGACAAAAGAAAACGACATAAATAGAAAAGGTCCATGCTTTCCCTTGTTATTCATTCTCTATTTAATAAAAACATGGCAATGCTCGAATTGTTTCGTTTTCTCTTATCTAGTACCATACTGATGACGGTCTTTTTTTTTGGTTTAAATGGTCTGATTTCCCCCCACAGTCTCATATAACATGAGTGAGTTGAAATTCAATGTGGTTAAAAATACAGATCTATATTTCGTTTCGTTTTTTATACTTTCAATGGCCTACACTGCTTGAAGATCTGATCAGTTGTACCGTGAGTTCGCGTCAGGGGTCATAGGAATGACTTTTGACCCTATGACGTCAGGCATTGATTATCAGTGTTGGCGTTTCTATTGTTTACCCGCAGTTCCATGCACATTACGCCACGAACTCGCTCTAATAGACCGTTTCATTGACTAATTCCTCACATCAACTGTAACCCCTGTTATATAACAACTCTTCCAGATCCTAGTGTTGTGAAGACAAGTAAAACGAAATTTTGAACCATAAAAAAGGAAACGAAATGGGATCTGTGTTGTAATCAGAATGGTTAAAATTTGACCGTGTATTTGTTATCCCTCGTTACTTTAGTCAGTTACATGGACGGTAACTCGCGATTTTCAACTTTTTGGATCGCGTTCCGTATCTTCACATCTTCGTTATGCATGCAACGTAACAATGATCCCCGTGTTAAAAGTATATTTGGAATGCGCTTAACCGGTTCTTTCACATGTGATAATGTCTGACACCAAACATTGTCCTTTAAGCTGACTTTTTATTTATTGACAACTTGCCATTGTCATGTATATTAGCATATTATCTACTTTCAGAAAATGACAAAAACACGGATCGGTCATTTGCCGTTTTATACCAGAAGGTAAATCCAGTGGTCTTTATCAAGGACCATCTTCGTCTAGAGAAAATCAATAAAGCAGTGTCGATACATGTACCACGAGAGACAAAGATCAGGATTCTGGTTTTGATGCAGACGTCATGGAAGAAAATATAATAGCAACCTAGGATAAAAGAAAACAGATTTAGGCGTTACAATTTAAAAATAAATAATTTAAGGGCAAACATACTTAAATTGTTCATACGACAGTCGAGCTTGATGCTTATAAGGGCAATACAAAATGTCACGACGAAGCCACCGAGGTCAATGACAAAAATAAACTAGATGACCCAAACATGGAAGATTTAGCTGATGAATTGTTTCATTTCAACAAGGACCAGGAAAACAATAACATAACATCAAACAGAGAATTAAGTGGGAGTACTGCACCGACAGGCAGTGAAGATGATGAAACGATGGTCATCAAACAGGTACCAATAAAAACGGATAGTCATGTAATTAGACAAATGATTATCGACCAGCCAAGTGAAGGACCAGCATCTGAACAACATTCAGATGATACCAAATTAAAAACAGGTTGATAACATTTACTACATTCGGTAATGGAATTTGTGACTTGAGATTCGGTAATGGAATTTGTGTTATATTTTTGCTCACAGACATGACTACATTATTGATTATGAATTAAGGAGGGTTGGGAGGTTGAATGTTTAACGCGTGCGTGTTTGATCAGAAGGTCAGCCATTGAGTTAAGCGGTGTGATTTCGAATCCCCGGTTTTACGTGGCAAAGAGTAGGGTCGTCTGTCCAACCTTGTGGGTTTTATCCATAGGTAAGTCCCGAAATGACCTAATTTGTGTCGAGTTGACCTTAAACCCCATTTCTCTCTCAGTCTATGGAAACACTAATGTCACTGTAGCCTACAGTTATTACTGTCATGTTTTAATAGACTGTAAAATGGGTGACGATTTTCAGTTGAATTCGCCATCATCAACACGCCACTTATCGACATGTGTATGCAAGCTAGTGAAAAGATAACACTTTTTGGGCAATGATTTGCAATAACAAATTGCCCTCTGTTGATAATACACAAATCGACATTGTAATTTCGATAAATCGGAATGTTAATACCAACAACCATGGAATTAAGGGTGCAGTTCTTACTATTGCCTGTTTACTTCCTGCTCCTTCCGCCCCAAACCCATGAATATTCACATAAACTTGGCAGTGAATATTAGACTAAAACGTCAACAACCATTCCCAAAACGGGAAAAGGAGATAGTCTGATGCCTTTTTAATGGGAACATAAGAACCCCCACCCCACCCCTACATCCCTTTTTACGCCATCTGACGACTGTTTTTGATTTATAGTGGTCTATAATGAAAGAAGATGGTTTGAATTAACATTTTCTGCCAGGTTTTGGTAAATATTCCTGATTTAGAGGCAAAAGACTCTCGTGGTTAATGATTAAGTTACGGTACATGTTTTGCAACTTTAAGTTTGTTTATCTCAAAATTTCATTGGCCAACCTCCCACAGAGTCTGGAGCAAGGCTATGACCACTTGTGACTCTGTCTATAGTGACACGCATCCAGTTCAAACGAAGATTTATAGAAAAGTTAAAGCCAGGCGAAGAGAACATAATTAACATAAAGTCAATGGTGAAATTGATGGGGACGGGGGTCTACCTCCGTAATGGCGAAATAAGAAATAATATTTATCTCCCCTGTTTACAGTTATGGTCTGTACAAAAGATAAAGTTGAAGAAGAAACTATAGAAGAGATTATACCCGTTGAACATCAAAGAGGATTGATGTCGGAAGCTGGTAGATGGAAAATACAAAGACACACGGATTACCTTGTAAATGAACTACTTGCCATTGACCTTATCAATAAACTGTATTCCCAGTTTGTTTTCGACGACGATGATTATGAGTTTTTATTGAATACATTAGAGACAAAGGGACGTTACAGATGTATTACACGTATGTTGATGATTTTACGTAGAAACTGTGGACCAAATTCCTACATTCAATTCCTGGTGGCACTAGAAAGATGTAAATATTCGTGGGTTATAAAGGAGTTAGAACCTGAATGTGGTATGTATTATTATAAACTAACTCAGTATCCACTTCGCCCGGAGATCAATTTCTGGTTACCCGCCTTCTTCTTTCTTGTACGCTTTTCCGCTTGATTGAGTTAATTGGCGTGGTTTCGATTCCCCGGTTGTACGTAGCTAAATATGTTGAGATATACTGATGTTTTTGTTTTAGCTACGATGGGGAGCCTTCAGTTTGGCGTTGCAAACTCAATTTCTTTATTGATGCATGTAACATCTTTAAAATAAGATAAGTTTATACTATTATGACTAATTAAACAGAGGCCAATGTTGTGGCACAACTATCGCCCAACTCCAAATATTCGCATTTAAATTTATCAGGCGTTGTTTTTGCCCGAAAACACACCGCCATTTTTGATTGGCTGTTGTCTGTATCTGTATCTGTATGTATACGACGCAGGAACCACTTCTGGTATGACGCGTCGGTAGTGAGTGGCGTCCGCTTAGTTGCGGCCCTGGAGAGCTGCTTTAAAACTCTCCACTGACTGTGCGCATGCTACACTCTCTTCTAAACTGTTCCAGTCCTGCACTGCCCTTATGAAAAATGAATTTTTAAATTGTTTTGTGTTAGAGTCTTTAACTTTGAAGCAATTTGAATGGTTCACACTGAATTTTTCCACAATATTAGTGGTTTGATTGTCAGTAAATTTTTTCGGTTTGATTCGTCTTTTGTTTTTTATAGGTGTTAAATATGTTGAATTGTTTATTGCCGGCACCATACCCCGAATGATTTTGTAGAGGAACACTAGTCTTGATTGACGTCGTCTGTCTTGCAGCGTGTCAAGATTGAGTTTTTGAAGCATTTCTTGGACCCAACCATCATTCCTCGATCTATAATCTTTCATAATAAATCTAACAGCATGTCGTTGAATCTTTTCCAGGGAATTTATGTCCTTTACTAGATAGGGGTCCCAGATGACAGCTCCGTATTCAAGGGTAGATCGTACTAGGGAGATGTATGCCAGTTTCCTGCAGTCTTGAGGACAATGTTTTAGGTTACGTTTTAGGAAGCCAAGCGTAGAGTTTGCCTTTTTACATATATTACTTATATGTGTTTCCCACGTAAGGTTTTCTGAAATGTTCAGGCCTAAATATGGGTTTGCGTTCACTTGTTGAAGTATGGTATTATCGAGTTCATAGAAGAAACTTGATTTTTGTTGGACGCTTAGGATATAACACTTTTTGGCATTGAATTTCATGCCCCAGAGATCGGCCCATTTCTCCAGTTCTTGGAGGTCCCTTTGTAATGCAAGGTGATCGTCGCGCGAGCGTATCGTCTTGTAGAGAAGACAGTCGTCTGCGAATAAGCGGACGGTGGATTTAACTGCGTCCGGGAGATCATTTATGTGGCAGAGGAACATAAGCGGACCTAAGACCGTCCCTTGGGGGACACCTGATTCAACCTTAACACTGTCGGAATGTTCACCCTCAATGGCGACATTCATATGTCTATCTTTCAAGAAAGATGTTAACCAGTTCAGGATATTTCCTCTCACGCCATAGTTTTCCAGTTTCTGGAGGAGTTTATCATGTGGTACAGTATCAAAGGCTTTTGAGAAATCTAGGATTGCCACATCAACTTGCGATTTTTGGTCATAACTTTCAAGTAGGTCGTTCATTGTGACAATCAGTTGGGTTTCAGTAGAGTATCCTGATCTGAAGCCATGGTTCCTGTTTGTGAGTATTTGGTGATTTTCGAAATGCTTTAGTAAGTGTTTACATATAATGTGTTCAAGTGTTTTGCATAGAACAGTAGTGAGGCTCACTGGTCTGTAGTTCTCGGCTAGGTGGCGGTCACCTTTTTTGAATACTGGGCTAATGTTTGCATTTCTCCAGTCCGAGGGTAGTTTTCCAGTGTCCACTGATTTTTGGAAAATTTCAGTTAGTGCTGGTGAAAGTTCGTTGGCACATGTTTTAAGAACAATATTTGGAAGACAGTCTGGTCCCATAGCTTTAGCAGTCTTTAAATTCGAGAGTAATTTGGTGACTCCAGTGACTGTAATTTTAAGATCTGGCAAAGTTGGTATTTGGTTTCCAGGGAACTGTAGGAGGCGCCGATCAGCCGTACCTGTGTCTTTACAGAAGACGGATTGGAATTGTTTTATCAAAATATTTGCTTTGCCTATTGAATCAGTCACAAGGTTTCCACTTTGTTTCAGTGGTTGCACTCCAATATTATCATGTTTTTTTGACTTTACGTAGTTCCAAAAAGGCTTGGGGTTCTTTTCGGTGAATCCTTTTATTATGGAGTTGTTAATATGGTCCCATTCTGCTCTTCTAAATGCTTGTTTGCACTCTTTTTGAAAATGTTTATATTTAGTCCAATTTCCTGTTTTCTTGGCCTGTTTGTGGTATCTTGCTTTTTTCCTGAGTGACCTCTTTAGGTCACGATTGAGCCATGGTAGGTTGTGTTTACGTTTAATTGTTTTTGATGGCACGTAGCCTTATATTTAGCACCACCTTCACGATGACAGTTTCCTGTCTAAAAAGATGGCGGTCTTAGTAACGGCTTAACGCCTCGATTTTAAATACGATGATTTATACCCGTAATTGGGTGTTGCAGAAATATTGTAAATAACAATAATCAATCGTTGTTTTGATGAACAATATTGTCAGTTTTGCATAGTAATAGCAATTGCGAATCACAATCGCACTTGCAACGTTGAATTATATTGGAAGAAATTTCATCTGGAAACACGGCGGGTTGACAAATGATTTTTTTTTTGATCTAAGACCATGAATGCTCTGTAGATTTTGCTCTTCATGCAGTGTATGGACCGCAACAAGTACAGATTCGGTACTGTTTTTATCACCTTTTTCAATCAACTTGAAGACGCACCCAGTCACTCGTATTCCCGAAGTAATGGCCCGAGAAATCCCTTTCTGTCCATTGATGGACTGGCTTGTAATATTTGAACTTTTGAGGGAGTGTGTATCTATTCTTCCCGTTCAATCAACATGACAGTCCTACGTTTAATCTTGATCATAACCTAAAACTTTGGACAGTGATTTAAGGTATTAAAAACGTTGAAAGTATTTCCGTTTTCAAACAGTATTATTTACATTTTATTCGATTTGATAGCCTCGTTTGTCACGCAATTTGTTTTACTGCAGTATATTCTGCTATGCACTGGTTAATTGGGCATAATAAATGAAATGAAATGGGGTTTAACGTCCTACTCTTTTGCACCTAACCTGGGCTAATGGAAGACGGGCATACGCCATACAGTGCTATGAGGGAAATTTTGCCCGGGCAGCGGCACTACGGCCTACTCTTATATCGAATTCCAACTGCCAAGGGATCTTTAATGTGCACTCCAATGTGTACACGGGACCTCGGTTTTTTAGTCCCACCCGAACGACTAGGCAGCTGTCCTTGTCAGGCCCTCCTTCTGCATCACTGACAAGGGGAAATCACGCCGGAAAATCGAGATGAACTTTCTCGGCCAATGCAGGGATCGAACACCCGACCTCCAGGCTAGCGAACCAGCGCCTTATCCACTTAGCCACCGTGACCCCCTTGGGCTATTCGAAGGTCACGAGAGAGTGAATACTATTCATATACGACCTTTCGTACCACATTTATCCCCTCTTTTCTAAATGAACTGGGGGGGGGGGGGCTAGTGGTCTAGAGTGCCGCGCTTCGACCTCTAGCTGGCCGGTCACCTCTGGCTTGCGGCTGTGGTTTCGAGCCCTGGTGTGAGCGTATGTGGCATGGAGATAAGGGCACCTTCTCAACCTAGTGGGTTTCCTCCGGGCACTCCGGTTTCCTCCCACTGTTAAAGACCCCTACGCGCTAGCGAATTATTGCAATAAAATTAAACCATATGTTAGTCCCGAAATGACCTAGTTGTGTCGAGTGGACGTTGAACCCCAGTTCGCTCTCTCTCTGAATGAACTGAAATGGGGTTTAACGCCCCACTGTGGTACTCTGACTGGACTAATGAAGACGAGCATACACATGGATGAGAGGATAAACCATATGATAGATGCCACAGTTATATGATACACTTTATAACAGACTCGTTGTGGGTGTGTCAAGGTTTACGTGGCTATTTTTTTGGTATCTCAAGCGTTTTCCATATTTTAGGTATATATGAAGGAAAGATCAAATACAGTGGACAGAAGTTTTATGAATTAATAGACAACACCAGTCCTAAATATAAAGAATTTGTAAAAAGATGTGAAAATAATATTGAACGGGTTTACCAGGACAAACCAGGACAACAATTTGTTGTTGTAAAGAAATTAGAGTAAGTTAAAAACTTGTTCAAAGTGTCAGATGATCGAGTTGTCGATGTAGTGGGCGTGGTTTCAATCCCATACGCTTTAGAATTATACCATATCTTACTTCAGAATAAATCTTGTTGGTTTTGAGTGAATGTTTCCCGTCCGCTTTGCTTAGCCACGTCATACCCCCTCTCACCCTTGGGCAGAAGCTTTTGAAGATCGATTCCGCTGTGTGAAGTTTGTTAGCATTGTTTTATTTCTTGTATCGTTTGTCTGAAGGTGACCAGTTATTAACAAAGAGACTTAAATTTACAAACATGAAACATGAAATTACTGTGTGAGACATGATGAGGTTACTGTTCCTGGAATAGCTGATACCACTTCTTTTTTGGCAAGATAACAATTAAAGATACATTATGTAAGATATAGGGGGTTGGGATGGCCTAGTGGTCTAGAGTGCCGCGCTTCGACCTCTAGCTGGCCGGTCGCCTCTGGCTTGCGGCTATGGTTTCGATCCCTGGTGTGAGTGTATGTGGCATGGAGTTGGGGGCGCCTTCTCAACCTCGTGGGGTGGGTTTCCTCCGGGCACTCCGGTTTCCCCCCACACTGCTAAAGATCCTACGCGCAAGCGAATTATTGAAATAAAATTAAAAAAAGATGTTAGTCCCAAAATGACCTAGTTTGGGTCGAGTTTGTGACGAGTGGACGTTAAACCCCATTTCTCTCTCTCTCTCTCTCTCTCTCTCTCTCTCTCGCTCTCTCTCTCTATGTAAGATGTAGATAAAAAGCTGATAATTCACGTTTCAATAATTAAAAAATAAATAATCCAAGGGGTATATGTTGAAATATCAATGAAATTACTTCATTCTGAACGAAGTTATATCGTCATTTGCCGAATAGTGTAGCCTCGATTGACAATGTAGTATCGATTATCCATTTTTAAATTAAATCATTAACTGCGAATCGTATTTAAATCTGTTAAAAATCAAAACCATCTGAAGTTTTACATAGTTGATTACATATATACTTAATGATTTATATATCATTTGGGGCCATACAAAAGATCTGCATTAAGAAGATTAAGCTCTTGAAGAATGTGTGTTTAATGATGTTTGTATCTTTATATTATCGTATATATGTTTATTGTAACCTATTTACAGGAAAGGATGCGTTGAAGTAACTTTCCATCTCATATCTCTCGGTTCAAATGATGACGAGGGATTGCGAAGATGTCTCCAAGATGTAGTTCAAAGTGGTTTCATTGATTCCGATCCAGTTAAATCTGACTCGTTTACATTTCATCGTATTACAGGTAATGTTTGAATATGTACTGAGCGCCATAGAAAACGCACCACTTAGTTTTTCGTATAACAAAATGATCCTGTAAACATATCTTATTTATTTTGCTTCTTATTGTGAACAATATTCAAATGGGAACACATCAATAACAACACATTTGTACACTTATGGATGTTTAGTCTGTAATCAACGGTACAAAGTCAGAGGGGTCAAAACCAAAAGTACGACACAGATGGTTTATTTCATGCGAGGTCGCTGCACAGCTTGCGTAAGAGCCCGTGGAGGACACATGCGCTACTGACATCTGTGTCGTACGTTTGGTTTTAACCCCTCTGAAGTTGTACCTGATTACAGCATATTAATCAATTCAAAATATACTCTCTTTTGGGAAACTCTGAAATCAATTGGATACTGTATACTCCCTTTTGAAGGCTCTGAATCCAGGTCCACACAATTACAATCAAATATGATCAAGTATATTACGTGATTTTTAATAAGATGTTTTATTTCAACCGAATGAATCCGCAATAATCAAGTTTCGGTTAAAAACACCGCAGATCAAAACCACTCTGTCAAAATTATGCTAAGATGAAAATTTTGTACAGGGGATCCGAGAAGAAATTTTGGAAAAAATTGAGTTTTTTTCTATGTCCAATATCTTGGGGAACGATTGTGCTAAAAATAAACATCACATACCAACCGAAATTACATTCTACGGATTCTAAATCAGAGATTTATTTAGTCAAACATTTGTCATTTTTTTTAAATAATAGAATCAAATATCTTGTGAAAAATGCACACAAAATTCCCCTAAAATTGACCTTTAAAACTATACATTATTATTAATTTATATTTTTAAGATGAAGAAATCAGTACTGCAAGACAATCTGTGAAAGAAAAACTAGTAAAATATCTTGAGAATGAAATACAAACCTTGAAAGTAGAAATTATAGAACTGAAGGTAGAAAATGATGCATTGAAATCGGAGTCGGTGCATTCTACGGAAATTCAGAAATTCAAAGAACACGAAGCTAACAAATATAAAGAAAAACTTCAAGATTTAGAATCAGAGAAGGAACTGGTTATTTTGAGCTTTCAAGAACTACTGGACCAAGAGAAAGAAGAAAACCACCAATTACAGAGTGAGCTGAACAGATTACAGTCTGACAATCAAACACTTCGTCAAGATAAAGTTGAATTGGCAGTAAAACTTGTGACGTATGAGCAAATGCTTGAAGAAGAGACTAGTGGGAAGGGAGAGAGAACACAGATGAAACGTTCGGGAACTATAATGATGGGGAAGGGATTGACAAACGAGCAAAACAACAATCTGATTCACATTCACGAAGTTGACCATTTTGATGACATTTTGACATACTTAGCACTTGGCGCACTATATTGTTTTTTTTATTTTAGATCACTGCAATATATTTATTTAATTATTATATTTTGTAGCTGGGAAGGACTTTGTCATTATCTTTGATCTAATGGGTGGTATTCATTTTTCTTAACATGCAGTTTTGTATAAGTGGATATTGCCGTCGCTGCTGTCCATCCGTCCACTGTTTTTGTGAAATCATTTATCCGATATTTTAGTGAATTGTTTACGTCTGTGCGACGATGAATTATTTATCGATCTTTTATTTTCAAATGAAATAAAAATGTGTTCAGTTATGCTCTTTCCAAAATGATTAATTTCATTTCCAGCATATTATTTAAAGTTCCAATAGCATATTTTTAAGTTATATTTTTAAAATGTATCAAAATAAAGCCCCAATATAGATTGTGCCTATAAACAGTCCTACCTTGTTAAAGAATAATGCTATTAATCCTATAATTCACTATTGCCAGTTGAGAAATTGGCAAAAATATCATTTTCAACTTCAAATTCAAACGTTTGAAGATGGCCGTCCATGGAGAGGAATGGGAAAACAAGGGAGGTAATTGAGTTACTATTTCCTCAATCAGCCTGTGTCACCCATTTTAACGCCTGTGAAATTTTGCCCATGATCGTATAATAGTGAGTTGACAACCTTTTGAGCAAAAGACATAGAAATAATTATGTTTTGACTTTCTTAGAAAATATGAAATTGGAACTTTAAGGGCAGATGTAGTTTGATTCCAACGGTCTATTGACACCAAATGTGTCGATCAAAAGCTTTTTTAACGAGTTAATCGTCAATTCTTATAACTAACGGTTATAATATCCTTATCCTTTCTGCCGAAAACAAAAGGGAAGAAAAAACGAGTTGTCTCCCCTTTCGAATCATCCCCCCCCCCAAGAGTATAAAGTGGAGTTAAATTGGTTTTAAAATCCAGTTTTGTTCCTACTGGCCCAACGAAGACGAGGGGTTTAACTTGACACAAGCTGGGTCATTTCGGGACTAACATATAGTTCAATTTTAATTTAATAATACCCTCAAGCGTAGGGGTCTTCTATCGGGGCAAATCGAGGGGCCAGAGAAAACATATAGGGTTGTACAAGCTTGTGCCAAAAAAATCGATAGATCTGCCGCATGCTGACACACACAAGGTATTTCATTAAGTGACAATGGCCTGTATATCACCCTTTTAACACCTTGCTTTTCTATGTTGTCGAACCTAGACGAACGAGGTGCCAATGGCTGACCATATAGGCATCTACATACTAACCTGGGATGCACATAAGTGAGCGCCTGCCGGGTTCTAGTCCATTAATGTGGCCATGGTGACCCCTTGAATTACCCCCAAAATGGGTTTAATTCAAACATTCGAGGTACCTGTCGAAAAATGAAAAAGAGCACCGCATTGATTAAAAACTGCCATAGTAGGCGATTTTGACCCTGTGTGCCCCACTAAATATGGAAACCAGAGGGCCTGAAAAAGCTTTATTCATACATTCGAGGTACCAGTTGAAACTAATTTTAAATGAAAGAGTATGTCTAGCTGAGTATGACATCTTAGCCCCCGGAATGACCCAAACTGAAACACCTTATCTAAATGCAGAGTATATCTCACTCATGATCATTGTTTGTATCTATTCCAAACGGCCAACTTCAAGTTTACTCTAAAGTAACGTAATGTAAACAGAGCTATTGCTAATCCAGGACCGTATTTAGCGGGGGTGCAGGGGTTACATTGCATCCCCAGAAAAATAAGGCGCCCCGAGAAATGGCGCCCCCTCAAAAACTCTGACAACCTCTCAATTATGAAATAATACACGTGGTTATGATCACACGGTGATACTCTTAAGGCACTGACCAATCGGTCGGTTTTAAGGCAGGGGCGTGGTGAGGGCAATTATTGAGAAGAAATTATGAGTAACAAAAAAGATTTTGGCACAAAAACCCTTTTACTGACCGGCGGGGGGTCCGGGGGGCCCTCCCCCGGGAAAATTTCGAAAATTAGAAGCCCAGAAACGCAATCTCCAGCAATCCGAGACAAGAAATACGGTAATAAAATATGATTAAATTTTCCAACTTGACTCTTTCAAAATTTTTTTAATTGGGTCAGATGACACAATTTTTCCACTTACAAATGTTTTTCATTTTTTGAGTAATTTGATTGTGATTTTGGCGCAAAAACTTTTTGGCGCATGAGTATGGCTACTCATGAACTCATTCTCACCACGCCCCTGTTTTAAGGGCACCCACACTCTTGTATCACCTATGTGGTCGTTATGGGGCGCCATCACAGATGCGAATCCGAGGGGCGGGGGGGGGGGACTATAGGAGCAACTGCTTCTCCTAAACAAATATTCGGCAGTAAAGTTCAATTTTTGAGGTGGGGTGTGGGTGATGTCTGGGTGTCGCCGCTCCACGCTTAGTAACCCGGGCATTATATTGACGCCCCTTGCCACCACTCTACTGCACCCCCAGTTTTAAAATCCTACATACGGCCCTGAGCTAATCCTATTCTGAATTCTAACCTTTGACCTCGCCCTAACGCCTACCCTAACCCTGATCGATATTCTCGCCAATAATGGCGTGTTCTAACCTTATTTACATCTCAGCGACCATGACGAAACATTTAGTTGGCCTTAAGAAATAGATTTAGCCGTGATGCTCATATATATACATACGGTTCTAAAGATGGTGATCGGGTAGCCTCGGCTAATGTAACGTCATCGGAAACCATTATTTGACCGTCTCCCACCTGCAGCTTCTATTTTTACATCAGATAGAGTTACAGGTTATTCTTCAAGCACTGGAGTTCATTCAATCGTCATCTAATATAAATATTATCGGCTACTACTCTTTTTCGATTTTGTCAGCAATCACACTGTTCTTTGCTGGCCGCCAAGTCTGCTTTAGATCTTCCCATGTCTGAATTTCATTCATCATATACAGATTTTAAATTTACGATAAACTTATTCATATATAGCAAACTTCATCACATGAAGCCTCTCTTTGGAGACAGGCCAACCTCCTATAGGCCCAATAGCAGCCTTTTTTTATTTCGTCCTCACAGAGGTCATACTAATTTTAACGCACGTTTTCATCTTGAAGCAAGAACCTCAACCAGAATGTGAATATTGTCATATTCCTTTGACAGTGAAACACATTTTCACCGACTGCAAACATCCCAAGAACATAAGATAGAAATATCGCATTTGACTTTCTTAACATCAATTATTTGCCAAACCGGGTATGTTTAATAAATTACTAAACGTTTTAAAATAGACAAATTTGTACAGGAAATTTTAATTGTATATTTGTGATTTTTATTCTTATTAGTGTTATACATACATAAACTGTTGTGATCATTGTTTTAAATTGATATTTACTGTGATATTATGTGGTTCGTTATGTACCTATATAAAGTTAATAAAATACACGATAGATAAATAAAAACAAAAATATTCACCACTTTACTTTATTCTGGCATCCATTAAATCATATAAGCTAGCTGTCTGTTAATAATAATAATGTATACAAAATATTCATTAGTACAATACAGGAATAATGAGATGAAATGAATGTCCATAATCTGGTTATTCAATATGAAATGCCCTGCAATATTTACACAGACAGACCGTTTTGTTAGAAATAAGCCTAGGAATTATCGAAGCAGGATAAGCGGAAGCCATGTTTGAACTTGTTTGGGGTAACACTCGTGTTGTCTCGAGACTCTGCATTGTTGTTTTATCCACAGTTGAATACAAATAAAGCTCTAATTATCTCCCTATGATGTCAAAAGTTTATTTGAGATCAAAAGTTTGGGAAATATTTACACTATTGTTACATTACGTCATAACTATTAATTACTCCGACACTACCTAATTAAATATTTACCTTGGCATTACATTTGATCTCATCCATCGTCCAAGTCTGTCAATGTAAGATTTGATACCATCTTCAACTAACTACACAGGATCGTCCATGTTGAAGTCTGTCATGGTAAAGCTGTGATTTGGTTACTTTTCTGGTATATGTGTCATTGTCAGACTGTATTTTGTTCAGGCCCTGTTCACGTAGAAGTGTTTCACGATCAGAAAGTAATATGCCCAGACTCTGTTGTAATTTGACTTTATCTGGTAAACCTGTTGCACAGTCAGAATGTGATCCGCCCAGGATTTTTTGTAATTTGACTGTACCCGGTAAACGTGTTGCACAGTCCGAATGTGACCTGATCAGGCCTTTTTGTAATTTGACTGTATCTGATAAATATGTTATACAGTCAGAATGTGGTCTGCCCCGACTTTTCCGCTGTAATTTGACTTTAGCTTTTAATTTGGTAAAGTCTTCTTGTAATCTGTCCAGGTCGTCTTGTAATTTATCGTTATCTTGTTTCTCGTGGTCCAGTAGTTCCTGTAAGCTCCAAACAACCAGGTTCTTCTCTGATTCCAGTTCTTGAAGTTTTTCTTTATATTTGTTAGTTTCGTGTTCTTTGAATGTTTGAATTTCCGTAGAATGAACCGACTCCGATTTCAATGCATCATTTTCTACCTTCAGGTCAATAATTTCCAATTTCAAGGTTTTTATTTCATTCTCAAGATCTTTTACCTGTTTTTCGTTCATCGATTGTCTTGCAGTGCTGATTTCCGCATCTTAAAATATAAATTAATAATAATGTTTAGTTTTAAAGGTCAATTTTCGGGAAATTGTGTGGAATTTTTCTTAACAAGATATTGGACTTTTTTAAAAAAAAATGACAGAAGTTTGACTGAGTAAATCTCTGATTGTAGAATGTAATTTTGGTCGGTATTTTTTGGTCTGTTGATTGGAGCCTACGACATGTCGATTAAGGCCTACAATATGTTGATTGGGGCCTATAACATGGCCTATATAATCTGTTGATTGACGTAATGCACAATACCGATACAGGGTAAAACAATATGAAAAAAAGGACGAAAATATTCAGAAAATTCAGGAAAACATTGTTCCGATCAATTTCATTGTTTCGTTCAATTTCTTTGTCATCTGCTGGTACAAAAAGCACGAACAAAAATGTTTCAACAAAATGTTTATGAATTCAAATGTTTATTGTTTGATGTTGTTGTTGTCTGTGTTGAAGCCGAACACTGCGGAATTTACACCAATCGGGGGTTACATATATATCATGTGACGGTAGTAGAGAGACAAAGGAGATCTAAAAGATCTTGAGAATGAAATAAAAACCTTGAAGTCAGAAATTATTGACCTAAAGGTAGAAAATGATGCATTGAAATCGGAGTCGGTTCATTCTACGGAAATTCAAACATTCAAAGAACACGAAACTAAGAAATATAAAGAAAAACTTCAAGAACTGGAATCAGAGAAGAACCTGGTTGTTAGGAGCTTACAGGAACTACTGGACCACGAGCAGCAAGATAACGATAAATTACAAGACGACATGGACAGATTACAACAAGACCTTACCAGCGGAGTCGGGGCAGACCACATTCTGACTATAACATATTTACCAGATACAGTCAAATTACAAAAAGGCCTGATCAGATCACATTCGGACTGTGCAACACGTTTACCGGGTACACTTAAACTACAAAAGGTCACGGGCAGATCACATTCTGAGTGTGCAACACGTTTACAAGATAAAATCAAATTACAACAGAGTCTGGGCATATTACTTTCTGATCGTGAAACACATCTACGTCATTTCGGGACTAACTTATGGTTCAGAGGAAACAGGAGAACCCAAAGTAAACTCGTGCGGTTGGACATGCGACCCTATTCCTTATCACGTACAACCGGGGATTCAGACCAGTCAAAGAGAGTATATATCAAATTGATTAATATATTCAAACATTACCTGTAATACGATGAAATGTCAATGAGTCAGATTCAACTGGATCGGAATCTATGAAACCACTTTGAACTACATCTTGGAGACATCTTCGAAATCCCTCGTCATCATTTGAACCGAGAGATATAAGATGAAACGTTACTTCAACACATCCTTTCCTGTAAATAGGTTACAATAATCATATATATGATAATATAAATATACAAACATCATTAAACACACGAGCCAAATCTTAATGCAGATCTTTTGTATGGCCCCGAATGATATATAAATCATTAAGTATATATGCAATCAACTATGTAGAACTTCAGATGGTTTTGATTTTTAACAGATTTAAATACGATTCGCAGTTAATGATTTAATCTAAAAATGGATAATCGATACTACATTGTCAATCGAGGCTCCACTATTCGGCAAACGACGATATAACTCCGTTCAGAATGAAGTAATTTCATTGATATTTCAACATATACCCCTTGGATTATTTATTTTTTAATTATTGAAACGTGAATTATCAGCTTTTTATCTACATCTTACATAGAGAGAGAGAGAGAGAGAGAGAGGTAGAGGTAGAGAAATGGGGTTTAACGTCCACTCGACACAAACTCGACCCAAAGTAGGTCATTTTGGGACTAACATCTTTTTTTAATTTTATTTTAACAATTCGCTTGCGCGTAGGATCTTTAGCAGTGGGGGGAAACCGGAGTGCCCAAAGGAAACCCACGAGGTTGAGAAGGCGCCCCTATCTCCATGCCACATACACTCACACCAGGGATCGAAACCATAGCCGCAAGCCAGAGGTCGAAGCGCGGCACTCTAGACCACTAGGCCATCCCAACCCCCTATATCTTACATAATGCATCTTTAATTGTTATCTTGCCAAAAAAGAAGTGGTATCAGCTATTCCAGGAACAGTAACCTCATCCTGTCTCACACAGTAATTTCATGTTTCATGTTTGTAAATTTAAGTTTTTGTTAATAACCGGTCACCTTCAGACAAACGATACAAGAAATAAAACAATACTAACAAACTTCACACAGCGGAATCGATCTTCAAAAGCTTCTGCCCAAGGGTGAGAGGGGGTATGACGTGGCTAAGCAAAGCGGACGGGTAACATTCACTCAAAACCAACAATATTTATTCTGAAGTAAGATATGGTATAATTCTAAAGCGTATGGGATTGCAACCACGCCCACTACATCGACAACTCGATCATCTGACACTTTGAACAAGTTTTTAACTTACTCTAATTTCTTTACAACAACAAATTGTTGTCCTGGTTTGTCCTGGTAAACCCGTTCAATATTATTTTCACATCTTTTTACAAATTCTTTATATTTAGGACTGGTGTTGTCTATTAATTCATAAAACTTCTGTCCACTGTATTTCACCTTTCCTTTATATATACCTGAAAAAAAGAGTGTGACTTCAATGAAATATAGAAAATGACAACGCGTTCAGAGAACGCGTTCAAATGCCTTCTTCTGCAGGGGTCCACAAGCTTGTAAGACCGTGCCATGAGCAGGGAAAGACAGACATGTCGAGAATTATTGAGATTTTGACGGTGGAACAAAGACATACAAATTCGAGTTATTCGTACCCTCTGGTGACAGTTACAAGTAATCTGAGTTGCCAATGATCCTTCTGTTCTACTCCATGGGGTATTCACGTATTCGGATTGTATCCTGATTTTCGAACCAATTAACGAACAGTTTACAAACAAGTATTAGTCCTACGATGTTTTTTTGTCTGTTTTTATGTATTTAACTATTATTGCTTCAATGACCGATGAAAATAGTAAAATCACCATGGGCAGACAATCCCCTAACCCAGGGACTAGTGGAGTAGAATGGAATGAGACCACTGGAATGTGCCAGGGTTGTAGTGCATCAATATGACAATGTATCTCTATACACAAAATCCATCGTTATGGACGGCAACGCGGTACGTTGTAAATTATTTGCGTCGGGAGGCCGTAGGTGTGCTGTTTTGGCCAGTCAGATGCCCTGACCTGAATCCGGAGGCAAATCTCGGTCGTACAATCCATCAAAAGGAATCATCAGTGCAGAATACTAACGATTTGGAAGAGACACTACACGAGGAATGGATCAGACTAAATGTCTTACGCAATCGATGAAGAGGGGAGTGCAACAGGTGATGCCGGCTGGCAGCAAATGCAACAGCTATTGTTTCCTCGAATCATTGAACATCCCAATAACATAAATATAACTACCATATCAAGTCAAACATTACAGCTAAAGTTTACGATACGTTGTTATATATGTACATTATAACAATATACATACCACAATCGGGTTCTAACGTTTTTATAATCCAGGTATAACCACATCTTTCTAGGGCCAGCAGGAATTGAATGTAGGAATTGGGCCCTTTTCTACGTAACATCCTCAACATATTCATAACACACTTATAACGGCCTTCCTGTTTCAGCATATCTAATAGTAAATCATAATCATCGTCGTCGAAAACAAACTGGGAATACAGTTTATTTATAAGGTCAATGGCATCTAGTTCATTTACAAGATAATCCGTGTGTCTTTGTATTTTCCATCTACCAGCTTCCGACATCAATCCTCTTTGGTGGTCAACGGGTATAATTTCTTCTATAGTTTCTTCTTCCACTTCCTCGTTGGAAAATACTGTAATCGATATCAAGGGGGATACTTCTAGTCTGTTTAATAGTAAAATGAGATAGAGAGAGAGATAGATAGATAAAGAGAGAGCGAGAGAGAGAGAGAGAGAGAGAGAGAGAGAAGTATATTGCGTCCACTGGACACAAACCAGGTAATATCGGAACTAGTATATGTTTCGATAATTCGTTTGCGCGTAGGGGCTTCAGACGATCCTACACATTGTCGCGGGGAATCACAACCACACCACGTGACTCAGTGACAGACATTCCGATCTTCCGTACCCCAAAACAATGAACTTAAGTGAAAAGATCAGGGAGGCTTACTGTAAGCGTCCATTGCACTGTACAGTTTCAGTTCAGTGGCAATACAGGCTTCAGTGAATAAGTGCAATAATTCACCAAAGACAAAAGGAGGAAGGGTTTGAAGATGATAACGTACCTGTTTTTAAACTGTTATCATGGGAACATTGGTTAGACGTCACGGCCTTTTCAGTAGCTGTTTGGCGATCATCTTCTTTAATTATATGGCTATCCTCCTCTGTTGGTACTGGGCGTGTATTCGTGTCCTTCTCACTCGAGATAAATTCTCTATTTAATGTGATGTTATTGTTGACGTGGTCTCCGTTTACTAGGAAAGATTGCTCAGCTTTATCGTCTATGCCGGAGTCATTTTGACTGTTGTGATTATTAGCTTTAAATGAGTCAGAATCAATATGCTGAAGAACACTTAGTTTTTCTGTTATCTGTTTTAACTTCTCCTCCAGTATTTCCTTTTCAGACTGTAATTCCTGTTTTGCTATATTCTTTCCTTCTTCATCGTCTACTTCAAAACCAGCATCCTGATCTTTCATCCTTCTGCTGTCCCCCATCTTGGTATCTGTTAAGATTTCCTTGATTGTTTTACCATCATTGATGGATAGCATCTGATTTACCAAAATATGTTGATCCATGTTGTTGCATGTGCTGTAAATATATAGATAACACAAATAATAATGATAATCACGCAAAGCGTTGAATGTGCCCACAAAACAGGTTTATCTCAACTGCAGCTTATCCGAAAGGACAAATTGGATGATAAGCACGTTTCGTTTGAAGATCAATGAATAAATCTCATCTCGAGGTATCATTCTCATAAAATCTTATTCCTTCTTACCGAATTAAAAATTCATTCATAACCTATAGCCTTTGTCGCCATAGAGGCGGGGGGGGGGGGAATAACCCAGGAACAGCAGGCTGCTAGTGTTAGGTTTATCAGAACGTATCAGATTCCCGATGCTCCGTGACAACCTGCTCCGTCTTGAAGTAGATCCTGATGATCTTTGGGCCAGATTTAAATCCACCTGTTTCCACCTGTTTCCAAAACTGAACAATGAACTGGCCAGTCGTATTTTTCCTAATAATGATGACGTCATATGGGCTGACCAGCATCTAGGCCTTGCAACATAGTTCCAAGAAGTGTGCATTGACGTTGTACAGGTTCTGCACAGATAGGGTTAGAAGTTTTCAACCAGCTCGTGTAAGCTATAATGTTTAACTGATGGACCTGTGAACGCGATAGAGACTAGAGTTTGGGGGGATTCTTTTCAAAATCGTGGTCATAAGAAGGGTTCGTTCTGTTTGCGTTTCGTTTCGGCGAGTAATCCCTATTTTGCAGATTACCATGTGAACGGGATAGAGACTTCCTTTTTCGAATTTTTTTTTTGAAGCATTGTGTCCATGTAATCCGACAGCCGGTCGACAAACCTGGAAATATAGTCCACCTTTTTTTTGATGGATTATATGTCTTCAGTATGTGTAGATTCAGAATCCGGATAATGCCACCCTGGCACCCTTGGGAAAATTAAAATATTCAAGATGGCCGCCATATTATGTAGTAAGGTTATCGGCAAGGAGAGTCGTACAGCGCTAAATATCGATTGGGTTCTTTCTCTAATGACCACAAAGCTTCACATCCGCAATGCTTTACACTAAATTTGAAAAAAACAAATCTGCTCTGCACAGCTATAGCGTCTATTGCATTCACAAGGTGTTCGGAACGAAAAGTCGTGGAATGCTGTCACTCGAAAGGGTCCATCCACTTATGATCACGATGCTATCACACCCAATTCGAAAAAAAGAAATGCAAAAAAACCTATAGTCTCTATCGCGTACAGAACAAGGTTGGTGACTGACCAACAGATCGACGGACTGGGTGGCGACATAATACAAAATAATGTGTGCGCATATTAAGTAATACTTTAACATATTCAATTCTGAATGTAAGAAGCTTACGTCATAAATTTGGCCTTATTTCCGAAGAATTCTCTGAAAATTTCTATGTGATCTTGTTAAATGAGACATGGCTTGACAAAAGCATATCATCGGAAACCCTTTCTATCCCTGGTTGCATCAATGGACAAAGAACTACAGGACAAAACAAGTAAACTTTTAAATTGTCCTCGCTCTTAAAAATATAGTTAAAGTCATAGATATCTCCAAACCATGTATGCCTCAAATATTCCTCCTCATTTCGACTACCGTGACGTTATTTGGGATGGGAGTACTGCCGAACTAACACATAAACTGGAACTTTTACAACTAGATGCACGCAGGACTATATGCGGTGGTGTGAAAGGTACAAGTCACCAAGTGTTATATAAGGAAACTGGGTTCATTACACTGCCGGAGAGAAGAAGGCGACATAAATTAATTTTATTCTACAAAATCATAAACCATATCACCCTCGAATACTTATTTCAACTGATACCACGCCTTTGAAGGCTCTGAACATTTTCTTTTAATTTTTCTCTAGCGTTCAGATGCACGAGCTGCAAAAATATCAAAATTTTATCAAAATTCTCAAAATTCATTATTCGGAACTGAAGACAAAAACAGTTCCTAAAAAAATTTTTCGACATTACATAACTTCCTAGACATCTTCCAACGAATTTGAAAATTCGGTATGAAAATGTATAAAATATAAGCATTCTGATTGTGGTTTGTACATATCGTGTATATTTTGTGTGTATAGCTATCTTATAATTTAATTGCTATATTTTACTTTTCAATATATATTTATGTTTGTACCTTTATGGAAAGGGGTCTATAGGCTTCTGTCTGTTCTCCGATCCAGTTTCTGAGAATATATATTGTTTAGAACAAGAAATATTTAACTCTATTGGTGGGGGGGGGTCACGTTGGCTAAGTGGATAAGGCGCTGGTTCGCTAGCCTGGTGGTCGGGTGTTCGATCCCTGCATTGGCCGAGAAAGTTCATCTCGATTTTCCAGCGTGATTTCTCCTTGTCAGTGATGCAGAAGGAGGGCCTGACAAGGATATCTGCCTAGTCGTTCGGATGGGACGAAAAACAGAGGTCCCGTGTACACATTGGAGTGCATATAAAAGACCGTCCCTCCAAACAGACCTAACGTCGCACAGAATCAATCAATTTTAACTGAAATGTTCAAGGCCTTCTCGTTTCAGTATCTGGTTTTTAACTATCATAGCAAGAACTGTCATCTCGTTATTTAATTCTTACATTTAATTATGCATCCTGAACAAGCATCAGTCAAATGACCGTCTAAAAGTTGACGTCGGATACGAACAAATTATGACTTCCCCCAACTACTAGTGTAAATGTATTCTAAACAAAGTGCTATAGACGTATTTTACACATATCTAAATATAACGCTTCATCAACTGGGAAACTATTTCTAAGAAACGCAAAACTGGGTCAATTCGAGGACCTGCTCTGTATTATATTATACAATACAATATAAAAGAAAATTACCCGAGAAAATGAAAAACCGAGGCCGGTAGGCCGAGCTTTTTCTATCACGATGTTTTTCTGAAGTCTTTGTTCCCCAACATAACCGAAGTCGAAGACTTTACATGTATCTTGCAAACCGTCTATGTTTACACGTACATAAAATGAGAATATCCCAGAATTTCAGTACAAAAAACTTATTTCATGTTTTCTTATGGTAAAAAAACCTACCGTGGAAGAATAATCCGTTACCGGTTTAAAGAAAAACCCTTCAAATGAATAACATCAAATTCCCCTGACTTTCCGACCGCAAGTTATTCCGGGCATAGATTATACCCGATCAAAGAGATTTTCCGTTAGCGGTTTATAAGCCTGCTTTTAAAACGGATGTTATTTCAAGGGTATACGTCTAAATGTGACAGAGACGGTTGTTATGAGATGGGTGTTATTTAACCACTATACTTTTTAAATGTGACGGAGACAATAGACACATCATGTATTCCCTATATAGCAGTGACGTATGTAGAACTTACAAATGACGACGAGAGAGTGGGGGTGGCACAAAGCAATGTTTTTGTACCAGGGGCTAAGTGGAGGGGACGCAACTAGTGTTTTAGAGTTCTACAGAATACATATTTCTGCACCGTGTCAACACATACCGTACCCTGGCTCAGATATACAACACATGGCCTCTAGCCTGCTCCCCGAACCTTGCATTTCTCGGTCCCAGAGAGACACGATACAAATGCTGAGTTTTTGTGCCCCCCTCCCCCGCGGAACTATTGTTTCTCATTCCAAAATCAGCCTTACCCAGTCAAAATAAGCGGTCACTAGCCTTACCAAGTCAAAATAAGCGGTCACTAGCCTTACCAAGTCAAAATAAGCAGTCACCAAGCCTCTCATATTACATCATGTTATTTCGACTGTTGTATTTCGGTGTTCAGCATGGATCCAATAGGGCGTGGCGATAATAATAATAATAATAATAAGACATTTATATAGCGCCTAATCGTCCTAAGATGCTCTAAGCGCTTTACAATCCTGGTATCACATTGCCCGACCTGTCAAATTATAAAAACATGTATACATTAAATTACTGATATGCTTGGTTGTATAAATGAGTATTTAATTTTGTTTTAAAAATGTCCATCGTCTTGCTTAATCTAATGGTTTCTGGCAGCACATTCCATAACTTCGGGGCGGATACAGAAAACGCTCGATCTCCACTACGTTTCAGTTTTGATCGTTTTTCTGTTAGTAGATTATGTGAAATCGATCGAAGATTTCGATTTGGGTTGTATTTTATGATCATCTCTTTGATATAGTCTGGCGCTTGATTATGGAGTGCCTTGTATGTCATCATATTAATTTTAAATATGATCCGATATTGAACTGGCAACCAATGCAGATCCCTCAGAACTGGAGTCACATGGTCATATTTCTTCTTTCTCTTAACTAGCTTTGCTGCACAGTTTTGGACAGTTTGGAGTTTGTTTAAGAGATAATCGGGAAGACCATAAAACAAGGCATTAGCATAGTCCAGCTTCGACAGTATTAGGCATCTCACCAATGACGAGGTTGCCTCTTCAGTCAGATAAGCTCGGATCTGACCAATCTTACGTAGTTGTTGATAGCATGAATGTGTTACACTATTAATATGTTCAGATAAAGTTAGAGAATTGTCCAATATGACACCAATATTCCGAGCGGAAGTTTTTTCAGCTACGATCGCGGACCCAATTTTAATAGACATTGGATGTCTTTGTCGTGCATTTCCAACCACCATGAACTCTGTCTTGGCATCATTAAGTTTTAAGTGGTTTGTTACCATCCATTCTCTAACAGATTCCAAACAGTCTTCAAGATTATGCAGAACAGCAGCACAGTTACCTTTTCCGAATGAATCATACAGCTGTGTGTCGTCCGCATACATATGCATATTAATATCATATTCTTTAACTACAGAAAAGAGGGGGGATGTGTATGAAGGGTACGAAAATGGACCCAGTACTGATCCCTGTGGAAACCCGGTTATTAGTTCCCGTGGATGAGACAACATCCCTGCTAAACAAACAGTTTGAGTTCGATTTTTGAAGTAAGAATTTAGCCAATTCAAAGCAGAAACGCATATTCCATACATATTTTCGAATCTGTGTAGTAAGATATCCTGATTTATCGTGTCAAAGGCGGCGCTTTGATCTAACATCACTAAAAATGAGGATCTGGAATCATCCATAGAGCAAAGGAGATCATTTACAATTTTAACCAGGGCCGTTTCCGTACTGTGGAATTTCCGGTATGCTGACTGATGACTCTCAAGCAACCCATTATTTCTCATGTGACTCTCCAGTTGTTTCGCAATAACCCGTTCGATGATTTTTGATATATATGGAAGATTACTGACTGGCCTATAGTTCTTAAGGTCATCCTGATCCAAGCCAGTTTTTTTCAACAATGGTGTTACTCTGGCAGACTTCAAGGACTCTGGCATGATGCACGAGGAGATTGAAAGATTCACTAACCTCGTTAGCACCGGCAAAAGACTGTCTAAACACTCTTTAAGTAGTTGAGTAGGTAATGGGTCTAACGAACAGCTCTTTGAGTTTCCATCAAGAATCATCTTCTGTAGATCTTCACTACAAATTCGATCAAATGACTGTAGCTCTTTGATGTCGTTCGCATAAGAAATATGTTCGAACAACGGGTCAAGAAATTCATTTGTTATCTTCTTGATCTTTTGAGAGAAGAAGTCGACAAAATTATTAGCAAGCTTCTTTGGGTCTTCATGACATGGGAGTTGTGACTCCTGTTTCACATTCATCAAGGAGTTTGTGATTTGGAACATTTTCTTTACATTATGTTCACATTTACAAATTTTCCCAGTGTAATAAGATGATTTAGCTTCCTGGCAAAGTTTGTTCATCTTCCTCCGAATATGTCTCAGAACATCCATATCGACAGTTAATTTTCTAGACATCCATCGCCTTTCTGCCTTTCTGCGCTCACGTTTTGTTTCTCTTATTTCTTCTGTAAACCATGTGGTATTCTGTCGGATGAAAACAACTCTAGTTTTTAAGGGAGCATGTTTATCGACAATCTCGCTTAGTGTTGTATTGTATTGTTCTACAAGAGCATGTATATCATCTGAAGGTGTCTTCGCCTTCAAGTCTATAGAAATACTACCTATTTTACACAAATCAGATACAAAAAGCATTAACTTACCGTTATATAGATATAAATGTAGCTTAGTTCGTGGGACCCAAACGATAATTATAAAGTTCCTTTATGCAGGTCTAATATTGCACTATTTACATGTACAAATAAGCCTACAGTATATCGTGATTCGTTTCAAGCCGGATTTCCATTACTAAGTATAAATTTCCGCTTGTCATTAACAACAATACATTCACTCAACATTTGTTTTAAAATTCATTAAAATATCTATCCGGAATATCTGAATTGGGCTGGGCATATGTAAAACCCCATTCCCTAAAAGACTGGGTGATTTGATGATGTATTTAGGATAAAAACATATTCAAACTAATTAATTCATCATAATTTTGCTTCGATTCAAATCTTTCTCAAAACATTACAGTTGTCAGGAAATACACTTGCTATGTCGCAGCTATATGCGGCGCCTAAGAAAATTGAGACTCGCTGCTTTAAGTGTTTCGGATAGGGTGAAGAGAAATGATAACTCAAGATGTTTTTTAAAGTTTATATAAAAATCAAATTTATCACATTGCAATGAAAATTATAATCAACATCCCGCGAACGCGGTTACAGCTAAATGATGAATCACTAGTAATATGACATAACATGAACGACATAATAATCATCATCAGGTGCAAAACAACATGCCCTGAAATAACAAAAATACATTCCATACTAAACTGTAATGATACAATTTCCATCATGTCATAGTAAACTCAAGTGACTTCCATTTTAGATGAAGTCTATAAATTATTTCATACATTTCTTACGTTTATTATTAACTTGTTAAAGACGCATTATGTAAGAGTTAGATATAGTCAACACTTCTCGCTATAATAGCTTAAAAACAGATAATGGTAAAAGAATATAATATTATATCGAAATTACCAGTAAAATTACTTCACTCTGAGCGAAATGAAATGAAATGAAATGAAATGGGGGTTTTAACGTCCTACTCTTCTGCTACTTAGACTGGGGTAATGAAGACGGACACATACGTCATACAGTGTGATATGGGGGAAATTTGACCCTTACAGCGACACTACGACCTACTCTTATATCGAATTTCAACTGTCAATGGATCTTTAACGTAGGTACACGCCAATGTGTTGACCTCGGTTGTTCGTCCAATCCGCACGACTAGACATCGAAAACACCCGACCTCTAGATTAGCGAGCCAGCGCCTATGACTATCTGACAAATAGGTTGCCAGGCAACGAAACATACGCCCACGGTAGCTAAATCGTCCGAGGTGTCAACAAGAGTTGTCGCATATTAAGTAATTATCAGAAAATCATTGCAATTTGTTTGGTTTTTATAAAGTTCTGCCCCATGCTAACGTTTAGTATACGAAACATTTAATATTATGGATTTAGCTGTTGAATTATCGATTTTCAAGAAATTCAAACTCAACCATCATTAATATGTAACGGGGATAAAGTTAAACGTTTTTTTAATTCGGAATAAATTGTGACCTTCATAGGGTCCATAAAGTAAAAAACATGATTTTTCGTACAATTAGGCGCCATAATTCAGGAAGTTATGGTCCAATGTTCCCGAATATCGAAAGGAACCGCGATCTTTGAGTTATAAATTCATCAAAATCGGATTAAAATTGTGACCTCTATGGGGTCCACAACCTTGATATAACATATTTTTACACTATTCGCGTACAAACGATGGCCATTTTGTTTGTCAATTTTGGTGCGATTTTCACGACATTCGAACTCATTCTTCATTACCATGTAACGTTGATATAATCAAACGGTTGTTTAAATAGGATAATAATTTTGACCCACAGAGGGACCAAGAGCTAAAAAGGGCAATTTTTCGGACAACCAGGGGCCATAATTCAGGAAGATACGATCGGATGAGCGCAAATATCGAAAGGAACCAAGATCGTTTGGTTATTAACATGCATGTCAAATTTCATCAAAATCGGTTCAACATTTTGACCTCCATAGGGTCCACAAGTAAAAAACATGTTTTTTCGTCAATCAGGGGCCATAATCCATGAAGTTTCGATCCGATACATGCCAATATCGAAAGCAGCCGAGATCTTATGGGGATGAACCTATATTTCAAGTTTCGGCAAAATCGGATAAGAATTGTGACAGGATCTGGAAGAGTTGTTATAACAGGCGTTTTAGTTGATGTGAGGGATTAGCCAATAAAACGGCGAATTCTTGGCGTGCACTGCACGGAACTGTGGGTAATCCACTAGAAACATCAATGCTGACGTCATAGGTCAACAGCCGCTCGTATGACCTCTGTCGCGACCTACAGCTACAACTGGTCAGATCTTGGTGTAGTGTAGGTCATCGAGAGTATAGATACACGAAATATAGATCTGTATTTTAATCCGATCTTTATTAGAATTTACAATGTAAGTTTACACCTACGTGTAGTTATCTTTCCGTTATTTCCTGCACTTTTCACCATTTTTATTCTATTGAGTATAGGTTTACATTGTAAGTGTTTAATAATAATAAAAAAAAAAAAAATACCGAAGCCTTCACGGTGCATATTTCCTCAAGGTCACGAGATACAAAAGGGGTAAGGGTGCGTGATTGTTGCCGTGGATTGTGGTTAGGGCGCATGATTGTTGCCGTGAATTGTGGTTAGGGGTAGGGTAAAGCAACATTGACAAAATCTCTTATAGTATTTAAGTTACTACAAAATAACATAATTTATATCTGGGTGATTTGAGTCAAAGAATTTTCGTACCATGCAATATCGTGTTTCAGTGAGGTCCAAATTTACCAATGCGAGAATCTAAATTTGCTCCCGATGCCTTACGACAAACAAGAACATAAAAAAAGAAAAATTCTTCAAGGGATTTTAAGGGACGGTACAACAGAAATGAATGAAATGAGAGAGAGAGAGAGAGAGAGAGAGAGAGAGAGAGAGAGAGAGAGAGAGAGCGAGAGCGAAATGGGGTTTAACGTCCACTCAACACAAACTAGGTCATTTCGGGACTAACATATTGTTTAATTTTATCTCAATGATCGCTTGTGCGTAGGGGTCTTTAGCAGTGGGAGTAAACCGGAGTGCCCGGAGGAAACCTACGAGGTTGAGAAGCCGCCCCTATCTCCATGCCACATACGCTCACACCAGGGATCGAAACCACAGCCGCAAGCCAGAGGTGACCGGTCAGCTAGAGGTAGAAGCGCGGCACTCTAGACCACTAGGCCATGCCAACCCCCGCGAATGAAATGAAATGGGGTTTAATGTGGGACTGTACTGCTCCAAATGGGCTAATGAAAACGGACATACGCCATACAGCGTGATATGACGGCCTACTCATTTATCGAATTCCAAGTTTTCTTCCACGTGTACAATGTGTGCACGGGGGCCTCGGGTTCTCGCCCTCACCCACTGACACGGGAGGTGGAGAAATTATGCTAGAAAATTCCAAGGAACTTCGTCTACGGACACCAAACGCCAGACCTCTTGGTTATACTCCCTGAGTCACTGTGGCCCGAATACACAACATACCCAAATATTCGAATATCCGCCAGCAATATCCAAGTTCAGTCACGCATCCCATATATAAGAGCTCCTCAATAAAGTATACTTTAGCTTCAAACCCTGCCAGATGCCGTATCATATCCATTTATTTAATTAGCAAATCAATGTGTGTCGTTGTATTTTAATATGAAATGAATGAAATGTGGTTTAACGTCTTATTGTTCTGCTCCATCAGGGCTAATCAAGACGGGTATACGCTATACAGTGTGCTATGAGGGAAATTTTGTGGACACGCCAATGTGTACACGGGACCTCGGTTTTCCGTCCAATCCAAACGATTTACCCAATAAGCTACTAGCAATATCCTACCATAGTATTGTGAAAATAATTGACATACTACTTCAAGTATATTTTGAAAATTGAGTTAATTCACAGAAACCCTGATAAAAATGTCCGGTAAATGTGATGACCAATGTCTCGATTTTTCCAGTTATCTCCCTTGATCACTCAATACTTACCGAAAATTAGCCCGCATACTACAGCTCGATAGAATAAAGTTTGATCCATTATGATGCTGGTTGATATAGAGAGTGGGGCAACATCCCATGTAAGACATTGACAAACAATAGAAATTGCATAATTGAGGGGCCTAATATGCATATTCAGCACGTTACATTATCAATACAGCTTGTGATAATATTATACGGATTGTGAGTTACTCGTGTGTGTCGGATCCTGGTCAATTTTTCATATTAACCAGGCCGTTGAATGGATTCAAGGTGGCGTCGAATTTCATGTCGGCGGATTTGATATTTTAACTCTTTGCATTCTTGACTGTTCATTAATCATATAAAAGTTGACGTTGCACAGAATAATTAATTGCCAAGCTTTGAAGAATGGACGGTGTAAGTCGAAAATGATTTTAGTCAAGATTTTAACCTGACTATTCTAATTCTAACACTGTGCACTAATTTACATTGTGAGTGGCATTGCCGCATTATTATACATAATACTGTCTTGGACAAAGTTAAAAGGGGTGTGTCCTTTCACCCAACCCTAACCCTTGACGGCATTATTCTTTGTGATCTGATCGAGTCCCATGCAACTTGTAAATATGAGATTTCTCGTCTTTGAGCCTTGTTAAAAAGGAGCAAAATCGCTAAAATGTTTGGGATCAAGAAATTGACACATATGACAAATGGGTCGCAACACAAATATTAATATAATATGGATGTATATAAACTGATTTACATCCAATCAATTCCGTTTTTAATCTTAATTTCAAATCAGTTATGTTCTAAATCAAATGACCATCTGTAGCGTCTGGTTATTCCAGTCTACACTGATAGTATTATTGTGCATGCTCTGCAGATAAGAGTATGTTAAACCTTACTTGTTAAATATGGCCTAGCCCCGTTCTTCAAGTACCTTTTTACAAATGACGATGAAACACGTTTTGCATGATATACCCAAATCAAACATTATTTCAACTCTTTATTTAAAATTATAGGCCTACTGTTCTTCATGCCAAATTGTTTCAAAAATATTCCTTAAAACATGATTTCCAAGCAAGCGATTTCGGTCAATTTGAGGGGGGATTTCACACAAAAATATAGTGCTGTTTGATATTAATAATGACAATTTAGCATACAGAATAGTATATCATCAAATATCAACATAATTTATTGTGATGTGAGTTAAAATAATAGGGGATCCAGTTACAACTGCTAATAAACTTTCTTGGAAATCACGTTTTGAGGGTAATTTTGACACAAAATCGTTACGATTGTAAATTAAAAATGACAATCTGGTATAAAGAACGGTTTATTATCAAATATCAATATGAATTTCTTGTCTTATACTGGTATGAAAAGTTTTCAGTCTGAAATGTTCAGCCCTCTCCCAGTCTCTGCCTCTATTTCTCTCTCTCTTTCTCCCTCCCCCTCTCCCCTATCTCCCCCTCTCTCTTCCTCTCCCTCTCTTTCTCCCTCTCTCTCTCTCTCTCTCTCAATTTTCTTTAAATCCATTTAAATCTTGGCCATCTGATGTTCCAGAGAGTTGGTTAGAGTCTTGAAATAGGCAGATTTAGCTCTTAAATAATTTATCTTTTAAATAAATTTCAGATCACTACTGGTAATGAATATAAAGATTTCCATGAGTGTGCCATATGCTGTCAGATCTTCCATCAATGGAGTGAGCTACAAGACCACCAAAAAATTCACATTGAAAATAAGGATATGAGGGGAATAGATTTTAATGTCGATGTCAGCAAAGACAAATATCCAGGCTTTCGTTTACATGATCAAGGCTTGCAGTCTGATGTTCGTTTACACACGAAGAACATGGAAGATGGCGGTAACGGATGGAAATCGGATATCAGTTTTAAAATGGAGAACAGGGAAGATGGAGAGACATCGGATAACGAAGGGAGGTCTGATGATAGTTTACACATGGAGAACAATTACGATAAACGAGATAGCGAAAGACGGTCTGATGTTAGATGTAGTTTACAAACGAATAAGGATAAAGGAACTAAGTTGGATATTCATTTACACGTGGAAAAGAAGGGCAATGGAGATATCAAAGAGGAGTTAGATGATAGTTTAAACACGGAGAACATGGACACATCTAATAATGTAGGGGAATCTGATGATCCTTTATGCATGGAATACAAGGTTGATAATCGCAATAAGGAAGGGAATTCGGATGTAAATTTACACATGAAGAATAAGGTTGATAACGGAGATAACCGAGGTGCATCTGATGATGCTGATGTATGTTTAAAAGAAAAAGAAACTGGGGACATTGATAAATATCGTGAGGTGATTTCCATACCAGACCTTCCGATCACGAGTAACAAAAGTTGGAACCTTAAATGTGATTTCTGCAATAAAATATTTAATGATCAGGCCAATTTACAAGAACATGCCCGAGTTCATCAGGGAAACAGACCATTTAATTGCGATTACTGTTGGAAAACATTTCCGAGACAAACAGATCGACTCAGACATTTGGTGACCCATACGGGAGAAAAACCCCATCATTGTGATGTTTGCAATAAATCATTTAATCTACACAGTAATTTAATGAAACACAAAAAAATTCACACTGGAGAAAAACCGTTTGAATGTGGGATGTGCGACAAGTCATTTTCACAGTGTAGTAACCTTCTCACTCACATGAAAACTCATACCGGAGAAAAACCCTTTAGTTGCGATATATGCGGAAAGTCATTCTGTAGACAGAGTGACGTGAACCGACATTATAAGACCCATACTGGAGATAAACCATTTAAATGTGACCTCTGTGGTAAATCATTTAGTGATGGCAGTAATCTTCAGAAGCATGCGACAACACATACCGGTGAAAAACCTTTTTCCTGTGAAGTATGTGGACGATCGTTTTCTAGGCGTAGTACCGTTAAACGTCATCTGTCGACCCACACACATGATTCCACCTTAAGGGGGAATCACAGCCCTAGTCACCTGTCGACCCAAACAGAAGATTCTACCTTAAGGGGGAATCACAGCCCTAGTCAATCATATCATAACAATGTTGGGGAGAATCAACTGAACATTTCAGAATCGAATTCTCGCAATTCCACGATAAGTGACAATTGAGTAAATAAGAGGGATTTCTGGCTACAAGGCATGTGTCTAATAAATAAGAAAGTATCTCAATCAGCCATGGTAGCTGAAACATATTCATTGTATTTTATTACGTCACAATTCTGTAAATCTGCTTCCATTGGTAGAACTCTGACAGGACTGAATTCAGTGTCAGTTTTAATTCTGTGAATTTTAAATATTCCAGTCTTAAAGTCGAGCATCCCCGATATTTAATCAAAAATTAATTTTCATCAATGAAACAAATAATATCCTAGTGCATGTATTGTAGTATTATGACGTTAGTCGCAAATTGTTGATTCATTTTATTCTTACTATACAATAAATGTTTTTCATGATAAAATAAAATAAGTGGGGGTTTAATCCTTATAAGACATATAGAAATAGATTTCACTAAAAATAAAACACACTTATATGGATATACTACTTCTGAATTTATTAACATGCTACGTTTCGATACACATACAGATATCGTTTTCAAGCAAATAATGAAAACGATATCTGTATGTGTATCGAAACGTAGCATGTTAATAAATTCAGAAGTAGTATATCCATATAAGTGTGTTTTATTTTTAAGTGGGGGTTTATATAACATTCTATTGTTCTGCTCCAACTGGGCTAATGAAGATGGGCACAATTTTGCTATGGCTTACTCTTACATGTATATCAAATGCTAACTGTCGAGGGATCTTTTACATGCATGCCTACATCAGGAGTGAGCCTGCAACCTCCAGACCGGTGAGCCAGTGCCCTACCCACTTAGCTACATGTACGGTGGTTCACACAAACTTATACCTTATAATTACACTATATCATTTACTTCCCAGTAATTCGTAAGTCCATATTTTGTATTTTGGAACCTGTCCTTGCTCTTTGTTGGCTACAAAAGAATTAAATGTGGGTTTAATCCTTACTTATTGGTCCAACCGGGCAAATGAAAACGAGTTTCGCTTTACAACTCGTAAAAAGAAACAATCTGAAGTAATATTACAAATTTTCTCATGTGAAACATTTTACTACTTGTATTCAGTTATTAAATCATTTAACAGACTTTGAAACAGAAATAAAATGGAGTTTAGAGTCTAGGCTAGTTGAGATGGGCATACATCAAATGGGCATACATCATGTACTGAAATGAAATGAAATGGGGTTTAACGTCCTACTCTTCTGCACCTAACCTGGGCTAATGGAAGACGGGCACACGCCCTACCGTCAGCTATGAGGGAAATTTTGCCCGGGCTGTGGCGCTACGGCTTAATCTTATATCGAATTCCGACTGCCAGAGGATCTTTTACGTGCATGGCAAATTGTATACAGGACCTCGGTTTTTTGTCCCATCCAAACGACTAGACAGCTGTCACCGTCAGGCCCTTCGTCCTGCATCACTGACAAGGGGAAATCACGCCGGATAATCTGGATGAACTTTCTCGGCCAATGCAGGGATCAAACACCCGACCTCCAGGCTAGCGAGTCAGCTCCTTACCCACTTAACCACGTGATCCGCACATCATGTACTTCGAGGGAAATTTTGCTCACACAGTGTGATGTTACAACCTACTCTTATGTCAAATTCCAACTGCTAAGGGTTGTTTAACGTGCACGCATATATGTGCAAGGGATTTTGGTTATTAGAACGATCGAAATGACTAGGCATTGTCCTTTGCTGGCCCCTCTGTCCTGCAACACTGACAAGGGTAAACCACGCGGGAAAATCCTAATGAAATTTCTTGGTAGACACCAGGATCAAAAGAAAGAGAGAGAGCAATGTGATTCAAGGTCCTCTCGAAACAAACAGTGGAAGGAAACCGGAGGATCAGGAAAAAACCCACAAGGTTGGGCAGGCGACCCTACTCCTTGTCACGTACAACCGGGGATTTGAAACTACGCCAGTTGACTCAAAGACCGGCTTTATGATACAGAGCCCACTAGCTAACCATTCGGCACCCCCCCCCCCTCCAACACACACACACACCAGGATCAAACGCAGGACCTCCAGATTAAGAAGCCAATGTTAAACTTACCGAGTCACCATGGCTCCCTTTAAAGAGGGAGCATGTTCATAGGCGTATGAGCTCGATTACAGGTAGGGGGGCAGAACCCGAAATGCCCAAAAAATTCAGGTTTACAAAGAGCGGTGCCGGTCTTCCTCAAAAGGCGAAGAAGCAGAGCGTACCTTATATGACCACCCCCCCCCCCAAAAGAAAATTTGGAATATTTGACGGCTGCAAACACGTTTTCCTGCTATTTCAGCCAGTGAACAAAGCAACTTCAAAGTGGTCTGGTTTCGACTAATTGAGGTGGGAGACTCGAATTCCAATCAATCGTTTACAGTCCACAAAGACGGAACCGTTGGGAGAAAATTTTGAAAATTTAACTGCCGCAACGCGTTTTCCTGTGAATACAGCAACTTCAATGCGGTCCAACATAATAGCCTACCTGACTGACCGCCGAATTCCAAACAACCAATCAATAGTCGCTGGATTTGGGGGTTTACGTTCCCGGTGAAAAATTTGAAAAATTAACCACCGCAAATGCGCTTCCTGCTATTCTAGAACTAGATAATCAATAATACGTGAGGTTGGTTACGTTGAAAGGGAGGGACGAAAATTGCTTGTTTAGTTGTCTCTAATTCCAGCCTGTGTATCTCAAGTTTTTCATGGTGAACCTCATACATGCTTTCTGGCCAGAGTTTGCCACATTTTGCCTCATGTTGCAGAAAGCGTTCTACCCAACGAATATTTGGGGAAAAGTTAAAGCCGGTCTAAGAGACGAGAATTAACATTAAAGTCTATGGGGAAATAATTAGTGATCTCTGGCCAAATTGTACGATAAATATGATGACTTGTTAACTTTCCATTGATAAGTAGTAACATTCCAATATCACCAGCTTATATATGGAGTGTTTGTTACGCGAGAGCTTGTTTCTTTTATTCTGATTTTTTAAGTAGATCGAGGCATTTGTTGTTATCTAAGCTTCAACAAACTGGGAGGGATACTTGCGCACTAAACTTGTAAAAACCTATAATTCGTTTTGTCATGGCCGTCATATTGACTTGATTGGTAAATATAACATGTCTCTCTCGGCTAGATATATTTAAGCCCAGGTATATTTAATTGACGCTTATTACCATCTCCCGGGTCGGAGCAGTACGTTGAACTACACTTCATGGTGATTTGTGACAAAAGATTTTAGGTAATGTGTTCGTCAACAGCTGAAGGGAGATAACCCAGTTTTAACAAATGGATGCAGACCACCATTAATTATCCCCCATTGATTTCAAAGAGATGGGGTTGAACGACCTCTCGACACAAACTAGGTGGTTTCGGCAGAGGGTTAGGAAGGGGCAGACCGAGGATAACTCAGGAACTACAAGCTATGGATTATGAATGTCGAGTGGGATCGATGACCACAATACTTCAAGCCAATATTTAAAAAGATCCATTAAACAAATAACTGGGGTTGGACTTGCTTAAAGAAAACGGGCATGTGTCACACAGTGTACGTGCTATAAGGGTAATTTTGCCCGGGCAGCGGCGATATTGACATGTAGAGAGACATAGAAATTGGGTTTAAATTCCACTCGACACAAACTAGGTCATTTCAGGACTAACATATTTTTCAATTTTATTTCAATAATTCGCTTGCTCGTAGGGGTCTTTAAAAATAATAATATTAATAGTAATAATGCCATTTATATAGCGCTAGTCCACACAGAGTATGCCAATAGCGCCTGTGATTCAGATCTGTACAGTAACAGTTTAATACCAAGGCACCCCTAAACATAACGTTTATATAAAAAATGTCTTCAATAAAGTATTGAATGTCGAAATGGATGGTCATTTTTTGTGGTGGATAGGAAGACCGTTCCAGTATTCTGCAGCAGTGTATTTAAAAGATCGGGCACCAAAAGATTTTAAATTGTAATAAGGAATCGTCAGAAGAAGTTTATCATTTGATCGAAATGAGCGCATCGTCCGATTTTCCCGCCAAAAATGGTTGCCATATTGGAAATATCATCATGAAATGATGGAAATCAATCTGAAATGTAGTCATGAAACCTGCCACTAATAATACATTGCCAAATAACAGTTGATATGTTGATAAGATTATAAATAAGGTGAAAATATAAAGAAATGGAATATTATCGCAAAATGGCTACCCTCAAATAATGGCATGGCCTCCCATACTATGAAGACCTACCCAAAAGAAATGTCCACATTGCTTTTTTGTCATCAAACATCAAAGCCTACAAAATAAAGCTTATTCCACGATTTCTACCAGAAAAGCCAACGGATTTACATCTTAAAATCCTCTATCTCAGGGGCGAGAATCTAACTCAATGCATGTGATACGTTTGCATATAACTTAAACCCGTCAGTCTTCGCCCGGAAATGTTCATCGGTGTCCCAAGCTATATTATACTGTGTCTGGATAAAACTAGACGTTTATTTTATAAAAAAATAAGGCGTAGGTGAAATTTACATTTCGTTATCAAGTACAACCCATGACATCTGCATTGTATTGACCTCTACAGGAACGGCAATCGATTATCAGGTCACCCAATAAAACAATTGACCCGAAATCTTAAATGGGTCACATGTACGGATAAGCGGTTTTGACGTTCACGTTCAAACACTCAATATTTTGAGCTGAAATTTGGAGACAAGGTAAATACACCATTCCTCTATATTTTGACGTTTAAATTTCATATGTACATGGACATTTACTTTTGGGACACTGTTCAAATTGGGAGAGTCCCTTTAAACGTACAGGTAAACTTCCTCAAAGAGATGAGATTACGGGAACACTAGAGTGACACTTGGGTTATTAAAAGCCAAGATAATTTCATATAATTGGGTAAGGTCTAAACAATAAGTCTTAACATTAATACTAACGTTTTGCTCTAATCCATGTGTGTGTAAGAGAGAGAAAGAGAGAGAGAGAGAAAGACGAAGGCAGGGGGAGAGATTAACGTCCATTCTACACAAACTTGGGCATTTCAGGGCTATCATATGCCCACATATGTGGATATTCTGTCTGTCCGTCACTTAAAGGGCCACAAGAAACCCATCGCCGGTATCTGTTCTACATCCGGGAACGCCTGTTGCTGCTGTATCATTGTGAACGTAAACAATGGCAGTATGTAAACTGTTTCTTGATTGGGTCGTAGAATCAAAGTTTGTGACTAATGGATTCAAGGGCAGACAATTTGAGTTTGGTTAGTTGAGTAGAATGATATGAAATAGGGTTTAACGTCCTACTAAACATCTGGAATGGTCGCTACTTTGACGTGTCTCTGAATAGTAAAGTTGTGGAAATCATTACATATGAATTTTATCGCCCGACAAACATCAAACGTGAATGGATCCCGGGGTAGCCGTAATCGTCTACTGCGCTGTATAGTTCCCGGGCCCATCTCAAACCCCTTCTTGTTTTATTTCAAGGTTTACAACACATCTTTTTGATAAATTTTATCAGGATCAATCATATTAATTTAATTGTATGCGCTCTCAGCATACCTCCCAATCTGTTTCACAGAGAATTACTTACGAATTATCTCTGCCACAGATGACTGTCCACAACGTATGTATATTGACTTCACGTGGCGTCAGTCATTGGCTCAACGGCTCGTGCATTGTTTACTTAACAACTAACTGCTTCGGGCAAGGTGGGATGACCTAGCTGGCCGGTCACCTCTGGCTTGCGGCTGTGGTTTCGATCCCTGGTGTGAGCGTATGTGGCATGGAGATAGGGGCGCCTTCTCAACCTTGTGGGTTTCCTCCGGGCACTCCGGTTTCCTCCCACTGGTATAGACCCCTACGCGCAAGCGAATTATTGAAATAAAATTAAACCATATGTTAGTCCCGAAATGACCTAGTTTGTGTCGAGTGGACGTTAAACCCAATTTCTACTTCTCATGCAAACGGAAAAGCAAACTAACAACAAGGGCTGGGAGGAACTAATGAAAAGGAGGGAATAAGGGTTAATATTCGGTGACAGTTGAAATCTACTTTACTCTGTCTTTTACTGTTTTATATCTGTCACCCTCGCTTCTCACGGAGTTGAAAACATTTAGAACTAGACAGAACTAGACAGTACTGAAATCTTATAAATTATGTAACCAGGACCAGACATCTACAACATGATTAATATTGATGGCACATTGTTACTGTTTTATACCCGTCACCTCCACTTCACACAAAGTGAGGAATTTTGTTGGTTTGGTTATCCTGATAAACCTGCCGACTGTTTTCTCGTCACATTCAAATGTTCTCACGGTACATCCAAAAACTCCAGGTAGAAATTTACACAGTGTTGATGATGGATTTCCGACAGATGGATCTGAATCATATACCAGTACACTCACATCAGACAACCGTTCACCAACGGCTGAAATAACAAATAGTATGAAATACAATGTGGTTTAACGTCCGGGTACTCTGCTTCAACTGGGAAAATGAATTCGGACTGAAACAAAGACAAAATAACTATAAGATTGTGGTAGTTCGTGTTGAATGTTACGAGAGATATTTGGGTAAACGTCCACTGGAGACACACCAGACCCTTTCGACCCTGTTCCTTGTCACATATAAGCGGGAATTCAAAACCACACCCCTTGTTTCTATGGCTGATCTTACCACCTAACATCCACATGTTTAACCACAGCACGCCCCACCCCACCCCTACCTAATGGTTTCGACCAAGTACTTTATAATTTTAGCTGAGAATTAATTCAGGATGATGCTCTAATTATTAGTAGGCCTACGCATGTATATTGAGTAGCCTACCGTACAATGACTACCTGATTACTGGCACAGATATCATGGCTAAAAAAAATTAAAGGACCCATCGACGACAGCAGGATTACATATGGTTCCGTTTTATTTCATTCGATTGCGCGTATGGGTCTGTAGCTGTGGGAGAAGGCCGGGTGACGTGGAGACCACGTCACTTAACTCAATGACAAGCCTTATGATCTAAAACATTCAGACCCCCCCCTCCAACCACCCCCACCCCCATTACTTACCATCCTTGTCATCATATCTGTTAGATATAGTTATACTTGTGATGTCATACATCCATTCTAGATCAACTTGCCACCACGGATTGTAGTCACCGAACTTAGTGTGTTGACAATTGGCCCTCAGACTGAGCTCGCCATCTCTGTTTCCGTCAACTGCCAAACTAGACACAAAATCTAAAAATGTCGTGCTGTGTGTGGTTTCTTTGTTTAAAGCAATGTTCTCACCTCCTGAAATATGTAAAATGAACTCTTAATTAATTGCTTTGGTTATGACAGAGCACTCTCGACATTCTCATAATCCTTACTCGTGAACCTCTGACTGACTTAAACCAGCACGTAATTATCTGTCGAGGACGGTGGCATTTTGATATTCATATCAACTACATACCCTACTGTTATACTGACATGGAATTTGGGAAGGAGGCTGCAGGCCATACTCATATATAACACGGTCCATAATATTCATTGGTTATGGCGGTTTGAATAGTTATCCCCTCGCCTATCATTTACGGTAAGAACTCTTGGACATTTTAAGAGAGAGAGAGAGAGAAATGGGGTTTAACGTCCACTCGACACAAACCAGGTCATTTTGGGACTTACATATGGTTTCATTTTATTTCAATAATTCGCTTGCGCGTAGGGGTCTTTAGCAGTGGGAGGAAACCGGAGTGCCCGGAGGAAACCCACGAGGTTGAGAAGGCGCCCCTATCTCCATGCCACATACGCTCACACCAGGGCTCGAAACCACAGCCGCAAGCCAGAGGTGACCGGCCAGCTAGAGGTCGAAGCGCGGCACTCTAGACCACTAGGCCATCCCAACCCCCTGGACATTTTAAACTTGGACCACTCAAACTTTAGTTTAGAGTGGCATTGCGTATTCAAAGTAAAACGCTTAAGACGTCTTCCATAAAATATCGGTTTTGATTAGAGAAGCGATACCAAAATTAATGTTTTATCTTCCTATAGGTCATTTGGAGACTAACATCAATAATTCGCTTGCAGTGGGAATAAACCGGAGTGCCCAGAGGAAACCCACTAGGTTGAGAAGGTGCCCCAATCTCCATGTCACATACGCTCACACCAGGGATCGAAACCATAGCCGCAAGTCAGAGGTGACCGGCCAGCTAGAGGTCGAAGCGCGGCACTCTAGACCACTAGGCCATCCCAACCCCCCAATAACGGAGAGTGTGGATAATTAATGAGTGAGGAAGTAAGTTCGAAATTGTTTAGGATGATTTCGTAAATTAATGATTGAGGAAATGAGTTAGAATTTGGATGATTTCGTATCAGGACTAGAAGGTTACTCCCATCAAGGTTTAAATCGAAACAATTAAGACCAGTAGATGGCTTACACGAAATATAGACAGCACAACAGACCGCGACGACGGGACCCACAACCACAATATACGAGCAGATAGAATGTGAGCGTATAAGTGAAATTAAAATAGGTATGTAATAATGTCTGCCTTACCTGGTAATTTCTTACATTCATGTCTTTGATTACAGGTGTCACACGTCTCATTCACTAAAATAAAGTACATTTTTAATGCGGTTGTACATTGTTAACAGTTGTGCAATACTAATATATTAATCACGCAGAGAAGGCAAAACAGGCAAGAAAATGGTGGACAAATAAGTAAATAATGCCAGGATGTACAGCTTCATGAAACGACAAGGATATTGATTGGACTGTAACCCAGCATTCCGTACATTTGATAAGTGGGATCCGAATGACGCCGGAAATTGATAATAGACAAATCACTTGTCACAGAACCACCCCGACTACCATGCGTAGCAGCACTCCCGTACAAAGGCAACACCTAGTAACTGAACTTTTTTTTTATAAAAATTGAGTTTGGACCAAATTTGTAGTTACTAGGGTACGTTCTTCCTGTTGTTGTACTGGATATTCCAATCTTTTGACTTTGTAAGCAGTTACACCATAACCCAACCTAGCAACTCCGTTCAATTGCTTATTATGCCCCGGATAAAACCTAGTACCTCAATACTAACATCAATGGATAAGATGGGGCTTAATATTCATTCATTTCGTTTTCCTTTGTTTACTTAAAATAAGAGAAAATAAGTGAGTTACTAGGTTTTGCCTTTTTACGGGTGAGCATCGGTATAAGCATCAGTGAAACAGATACCGAAACGTCACTACACTGATGTGTTGTTAATAAATATATACATAAATAAACTTTCGACTCGTTTGCAATGCCATGTATAAATTGCCTGCCTATATGTTTAACCAGTTTGTCTAGACGACATCAAAGAAGTGCTGGCCCAAATAAATGAATGAAATCTTCCCACAATGAAGACAGTAAACCTGCCACATTGTGCCCGGACAAGTAGATGCTGTTTCTTGGCAATTCTTCCGTCCATCTGACCAGGGTGTCGTCGGAAACATTCTCAGTGAGCAACCATGGGCTTCATAAAACAATAATAATGTTTTACCAGTCGTCGCGACAGATTGGTTACGGTTCCGGGGAATTAAATCTTTCAGATATTTTGACGACCTACGCAACCCGTCTTCAGCACCGTGGACTTTATGAATCTAACAATACTTTTACTTACTCGGGGTGCCGTATATTTCCAGTCCACATAGAGTCAAGAAGTTTGACTTTTCTATTGAAATCTTCACAAATCGTCCATGGACGCCATCGTTACATCTGATGATGTTTTTACCTGTATTGTAATCAGCCACTGAAGCACAACAATTACCTTCTGAAGAGTTGTTTATCGTTGGATCAATGTCGAAAACTTCGTAATTAACATCATGGAGGCGTTCAGCTGAAAAGAGAGATAAATTAAGTTTAACGTCCACTAGGTCATTTCGGGACTAACATAACGAGGCCTATTTTAAAATAGAGAGTGAATTATATATCAAGACAATGGAAGCCTATAATTACTATTCATAATTTCTACTTTTTCGCCCCTTCAAAACACGAAAGTCGAAAAGTAGAAGTTACGACAATATACGGTATATAAGCCAAAATGAACTCGAAAATAGGGAATTAAGAGATAATACACTGCGATAATAGCGCCCTTCGTTAATTCCTAATTTCTTATTTTCGACTCGTATTTTGGCTTGTGTACGACGTGTTCAAGTGTGATCTGGAAAGTAGAGACTACTAAAACTTCTGAGGCGAAAGTCGAAAATAAGAAATTAAGAAATAACGAGGTCGCTAATAGCGCGTGTGTTTATTTCTTCATTTCTACTTTTCGAGTTGCATTATGGCATGGTTTGCGCGTTGTCGCCTTCTATATACTGACATCAATAAATACAAAAATATGACTAAGTCGAAAGTCGCAAAGGCGGTACACAAACCAAAATGCAAATCAAAAATAAGAAATTAGGAAATATCGCAGTGTATTATTTCTTGATTTCATATTTTCGAGTTCATTTTGGCTTGTATACCGTGCTGTCGCCGCACGTTTTGTCGTAACTTCTACTTTTCGACTTCCGTGTTTTGAAGGGACGAAAAGTAGAAATTGTGAATGATAGTTATAGACTTCTAAAGACTAAGTTTGGGTTGGCAGCAAATTCATTTCTCACAGACTTTCAACAACATTTGTTGGTCTGCGAATCAAAGCGAAATAATTAATTTGAAATACGAAAGGTTTTGCATTTAACCGCTTAATTGTCTGTTTTACATTTATAACATAATAGAGACCCACAAAATCCAGTGACATTAATATGTTGATCTATCACTGTAGTTCAAAATGTGTGAAGCTAACGATTTTATGACCTCGAAAATTTTGCCCGCAAGGAAATATACCAAATCATTTGTAGTGATTTATATGGCAAGGCAGGATCAATGAGAAACATTTGCCAGATACATCCCAAAAGTAAAGTATGATATGTTTTCATTCACTGTGTGCATGTTTAGTTTTCATTGCCAATAGGTGTATTGTATTTAAACAATGGAATTATGTCGCCCAGTATGAGATATTTAACAATTAAACAATGCATTTATGTAACCCAATATGTCACTTGTAACAGTATCACACATTTGCTAGTGTATGTTTAAAATTAAAAAAAGTCATAAAGCTACGTACACATAAATTCATGACGAAATTAGAAAACACTACAAAGTGGATAAATTAGGTTAAATGTATTTTGGACGAAGCAGGTTTCTCATCGGTATGGTCTCCCAAAACAATATTAACCCCAAAAGGACTTAACGAAAGCATTAAGTTAAAATCATGGACCGGATTTAGATGGAGAGGCAACGTTCCCCTTGGATAGATTCTCAGCCACGACGAGATGTCGAAAACAAGCGAAGTGATTCTTGACATTGCGATATTTTTTAAAGATTATTTTCTTGAACTCCTTCTTAGATTTTACGGTATTCTTATAGTTACGCGGTAATTAAATTCAACCTGATAAGTAGCGACGAACTTCTCCAGTTTAGAATTTTGAAATTTCCAAATGCACCAGTTGAAAATTGTGAAATGATCCATTTCAATATTATCGTAATTTTTGTAAGCACTTTGGTCTTGCTTAATAATCCGAATTCCCGTATGTATGACGGATTTTAAAATTATGAAAATGAAGTTCAGGTATAATACTGTCCGGAATGATGTTTAATTGTGCAGAAGTAAAAATTAAAAGATTGTTTTAGTAGGTTTGTGTTTAACGAAAACTCGACATGTTTTTGTCGGATTCACATGGGTGTCTCCGAAGTCCAAAGTACACAAAAACGATGTTTTGATATATTTACACCCCATACATAGTAGTCGATCTATGTATGGGTTGACAAAACAGAGTAGCAAGATTAATAAAAAATATTATGAATTGATTTCTGTTTCTTTGCTTTTAAACTTAATACTGGCAATTTTGCGAAGGGAGGTCATTTTATTTTAGTCACGATTGCCAGGCTGCTTTTTGCCGTGGCACAGAATTCTAAAGGCTTCGTGGGGGTTACCTGTCCATCTATACACGGGTCATGTTAAAACCAATGGACCGAAATGTACACGATTGGAGGTGTAAAGTAAACAACAGTACACTGTTAAAAATAATTCTGTAAAAACAATTTTGGCAGCAGATTTACCAAACTTTTCTGTAATTTTCAATGTTTTTTAACAGATAATTTCTGTTCAGCCACAGAAGCATGTTTATGTAACATTACAGGAAAAATATCTGGTAAATCTGCTGCTTGGTTAAATATAAAACAAAATCTTCCGTAAAAAATAATTTATTTTCTGTAAATGTACAAAAATTAATAAAAACGAACAGAAATTAAGATCAAGAAATCGTGAATGGCTTAAAATTTAGAAATTTCTGAAGGTCAGATTTACTACTTTTTGCCTTTTTTCTGCCTTCTTGCAAATTTTGTTACCTTCGATACAAACCTGAAATAAAATGATAAACCACATACAGGACTTGAAATCAAAAGGTGTTAACTTTTGTAACAGTATTTTAGTTATTACAGAAATCAGCTTCGTAAATATAAGGTTTATTTACATTGGGAACAGAATATCAAATAGATACATAAGAGGTCTACATCTACACTACATAAACTTTAAGTGCTATTACTATACTGGAACAATTACTACGACAGGAACACATTTAACTACCATTCTGCGTTGCTGCCAATGCACCGGCTAGACTCGGGCGAGCCCATACGCCGGTCTCTGCCGTCTCGTAGTCTGCTCTTTCTCTCTCTCTGGTTGTTTTGTCTTGTCTGTGAGTAAACTATATAAGGAAGATGGACAGGAGGGATCATCAAATAAGGAAGTTCTGCCGCGAATTGCACATATTATATGTAGCTTGTAGATAACATATTGAATAAATTATATAGTTAATGAGATCGTGCCTTAAATAAGTTTAGAGAGTAAAAGAAACGTCCACTACAATATATATATCAAAACTAACAGAGGTCATACAGTTCTTTGCACCTAAATGAATTGTTCAGTTTATGAAAGGTATAGACAACTTTGTTACACTTTCCTGCATATGTCATGGTGTATTCTCTCGGTGACCTGTGGTCAAGGCAGCCGAGATAACATTTTTGGACAGAAAGTTCTTTAACAGGTATGGTCAATAGCACACAGGGCTCCAGTTGTTAATTTAAACTGAACAAACCAGAACCTGTGCCATTGACAAGGGAGGGCAAGTTGCAAAATAAGCACGGGTAGCTTTCGTAGCTAATGTTTATAATCCAGAATCATATTCTCTGAATCATCGCGTTTCTTCCACTTTAATATTGTTTACGTGGTCGAGTTCAAATTCACAATAAAAATACACATGCATGGCCACTACGTGTATTGATCATAGACTCTAAACATAAAAAAAACAGCAAACTAAACAGACAGTACAGAGGTTGCATCCTTAAATCCAATAACATAGCCAGTATCTACTTATGCTATAGATTTGCCTTCACACATAAATATTATTAGGAAGACTTTACCTTCACATTTTAGTGTTGATCTCCATCTGTTTTTTATTCTGCATCGTCAGCGTTCATTCAAACATTCGCCGCCATAAGTCAAGTCTGCGACGCGCATGCGTTCACCGAGTGCAACAGTATAACGATGTGAATTAACAGAACAGTGCCTTAATTATACAAGTTATTCTGGAATATTACAGATCTTTTGATTCATAATATAAATTTGAGGCGGTTTTCATTGCCAAGTATGGGATCACGGTGGGTAAGACGCTGACTCGCTAGCCTAGAGGTCCTGTGTTCGATCCTTGGCCCCTGCATTGGCTGAGATAGTTCATCCCGATTTTCTGGCATGGCCCCTCTTGTCTTTTCAGTGATGCGTGACGAATGTAGTATTTCGGGTGATACGAAAACCCGAGGTCACGGGCATAATAATAATAATTTTAATAATAATTTACTATATGTATAAAGCGCACACGTTTCAACAAGTATAGTTGCTCAGTGGCGCTAGTTTTACAAGGTAAATTCTTTAAAAATACATTTTAAATTTAAAATATATGAAATTTATAATTATACGATTTAAACTAAGGCTTAAAATTACTCAGAATTTAAAATATATATAAAATTTGAAAGTTAATTAGCAAATGCTAATGAAATCATTACACGAATAAAATAATTTAAACATGATTTACACATTATTTAAAAGTATGACTAAAAAGTTCAGTTTTAAGGTTTTTCTTAAATAATGCATTATAGTTTAAGCTGGATTTAGTTTGTTGGGAGAAAATGAGGAGGCTCTTTGTCCATATTTTGATCAAATGATCTTAAAGATACTGATGGCCTGTACGGTTGATTTAGGTCTTCAAGATATGTTTGAGCATTGTCACAGTTTAAAAAAAGGTATGTTAATGATAATATTTTGAACTCAATACGGAATGGGATTGGTAGCCAATAGAGACTTTTGGCAAGTGGAATTTTCCGCATCCGTATCACGTATCCGTATCGCCACGTGATACGTTGCGTCAAGGTAGTTTTAGAGTTTTGGCAGACTTTCGCGCCGTGTACATATGGGTAGCTGAGCTGAGCTTAGTTCTAATACAGCATGGTGGCAGTTATCTACCAAGACAAACTCCAGTACTAGTCAAGTGCCTAGCCCACAAATTCCTGAGTGGAATAAAGTCGCTCGACAGTGGATGAGCTATTTAAAATTTAAAAAGAAATTTAGTGTCGAATCTTTTTTGGGTTTCACTAATGTATCATTTCAGAAAGTATAGTATACCGCTTTTAAATGCAGATTTGCAAGGCCCCACCTCCCTAAATTTAGCATGTAGATCAACCAGCATGCAGATTGACAGACAGTCAGACGGGAAAATATGAAAATTCTGTGAAAATCTCATCAAAAGTAATCATTAAATTGCTGTCTTTATCATGGTTAAAAACGATCAAATATACACCTTCGCGTTCTAGGGTACACATAGATTCATAAAAACACTATGACACAACATTTCAACGTCTAGAAGTTGCGAAAAGTACTGTAAAAAGACGACGATGTTATACGGACCTTTTCCGTATGAAAGCTGCTCTACACGTGCTGCCGTATTCGTGTGCAGTATCACGTATGAGAAGTACACAAACATTGTTGACGTCACACACAAAATCGATACGGATACGCGATACGGACCAGAAATTTACGCTTGCCAAAAGTCTCTAATGTAAGACTTTGAGCACTGGTGTTATACGTATACTCCCGTTAGTCCGGGACATTATTCGGGCAGCTTTATTTTGAATTGGCTCTAACGGTTGGATATATGAAGAAGGAAGGCCAGAAAGCAACGAATTACAGTAATCTAATTCTGAGGTGATAAAGGCATGTACAAGTAGTTTTAGTTGTGTCATAATCAATGAAGGACCTAACTTTGCCAATATTATATAGATGATAATTGCGGCATTTGCACATTGCAGTTATTCGTGCTTTCATTGACATCTACGAGTCGAATATAACACCCAAGTTTTTTTTATACCGCATCAACACATGCGATTGAACTATTACCAACATGTACTGCATTGTTTTTTAAATTGTGTTTCAAAACGGTTTGAAAATCTTATTACTTCGTCATTCATTTTTAAAAGATTGGTTTTCATTCAGACTTTAATATCTAAAATACATTGTTATGAACAGTTTCAGAATGTTGTTTCACAGCAACATAGACATCAACAAGGGGAGCTGTGTAGGCTTTGAAAAGCAATAGGCCCAATACGGAGCCTTGCGGTATTCCGTATGTTAATTCGTTTGGTTGAGACGAAACGCCGTGTATTTATACTTTTTTTGACATCTTATTTTTAAATATGATTCGAACCACGCATGAGCACATCTGTTTATTCCGAATCTGACTTTAAGACGTGATAGTAGAATCTCCTGGTAGATTGTGTCAAAAGTGGCACTTAAATCTAGTAGAATCAGGAAGAAACAATTTTTACCAGCTAATGGAGACACTACATCGCTGTGAACCCTAAAAGGAGCGGTTTCAGTGCTGTGCTTCGTTTTTTAAGCTGATTGAAAAGGTTCCTCCAGTCTGAATTGTTGCAGATAGCTACGAAATTACTTTCGACAGAAAGGATAAGTTGTAGACAGGCGTATAGTCTTTTTTTTTAAGATTTCGGGGTCCAGAAAACGTCTAAAGCTGTCTATGTTCTTTGTATTCCTAAAAGTCAGAATTTCTTTTACACTGTCAGATTTGTTGAGCTTAAGGGATGCAAAAACACTGTGATGATCGGAGATACATTGATCAAAAACGTTTGTACCGGCATACATTGGTGTGCACGTAAATGATCCCTTGGCAGTTGGAATTCGATATAGAAGTAGGCCACAGTGCCGCTGCCCGGACAAAATTTTGCTCATAGCACACTGTGTGGTGTATGCCCGTCTTCATTAGCCCAGTTTAGGAGCCGAACAGTAGGACGTTAAACGCCATTTCATTTCATGGCCAAGAAGCATGCGAAGGGATACACTTTCTTGAACCATTAAAAAACCCGAGCGATATTCGATGGTCATTGAGTCATATATATTTATTCATGTCGTTATTGTCAGCTTTCCGTTCAACACCCTATTCACTGGACCATCGCTTACCGATATGACGTCACATTACCAAAATACACATATATTATACATACAAGGAAACTGAATAATGAAAATGTATTTTTTACATTCCAAATAGCATCAAATGCAGAAAACGATAATGGTTTAAATTTAAATATATAGAATAGTTATATAACATTTTGGATATAATTATGCAATGATTTTTTAAAAGTTGAGAGAACATGTAATGAGTTTAAATTATTTGGAAGTGAATACCATAAAACGCGTCCATTATAGCTAAGACTATGTTTAAATTTAGTACAATTTGGATGTGGAATTTGTAATTTAAGATTTATAGAGTTGTAAGGAGTATTTTAAAATTGAAATAAGGAACATAAGTAATTTGGACTTTTATAGTTTAATATTTTGAACAGAAATATATATTTATTCATTAAATGACGTTGTTGAATGGTAGGCAGTTTTAAAGATTTTGAAAGAATGAAATATGAAGAATCAGAAGAATTATTTTTAATAATAGGTTTGTTGAATATAATTTTAAATCATAATTTTTTGATAATTTTAAGTTTATGAAGAGAAGTAATTTGACAGGAGTCCCAAATGGTAGAGCAGCAGTCAAGATGTGATTGAAAGTGAGCGTTATAAAATAATTTTAATACATCAGTTGGAAGTAATGATTTGATTTTCCTAAGTTGAAAGTTTTTCTGTTTTAAAATAGTACATAAATGGTTTAAAGTTGGAAACATGTTCGATGAAGGTAGAATTAATAGAAATGGACAAATGTGTAGTTAAGGAATTTATTTTAGGTTTTGAAGCAATAATCATACATCTAGTTTTAGATTCATTGATTATCATGTCATTGGGGTTTCACCATTTAGGGTGCCCCACGTGCCTACTGAAAAGTTGTTCTTGACACGTTGATCGTGCACGTTTTAGTTGAATGACTAACTACTTATTTCTGACAGTCTCGCACACTCGTTGAGGCTATAAATAGCAACAGCATGCGGAAATGTTCAAAACACCAAACACTACTACAGTCGTAAAAAATCTATTGTTGACGATTCTGAATAGCAATAATATTTAACTTTTTGGTTATTACGGCATCTTTAGAAATTACGCTCGTTTTATTTTTTAAATTGCCTTATAATTAACTGTACCATTAGAAGCTGCATATTTTGGTTTAGTACAAATAATATCTCTGACTCATATCCGTGAAGCAAGAATATGATACTAGCAGTAGTTTCATTTTACTTTTAGAAGGTTCTTAAAAATATTGTTGAGTTGTCTGATGTGTGTGTTTCTAAATTCAATTTCTTGTTCCGTGTTTCGTAACAAAAAGTAGTCTTGATTATCCCGACCTGTCAATTAGACGTAGAATGATCGGTAGACTAGTTAAGCGAGACTAATTTCAAAACAAGGGCACGTAACCTATCTTTTACTCAAAAGTGTCTGGATGTTATGGACGCACTCCAAACCATTTTTCAGTATTATTTATGTATGGTTAAATGGTCATAGCTTATTAATTACAACATGGTCGTTTATTTAGTGAATATAAATGTGTGAAACAGATTTAAGGCTTTCTAAATATATTAGTATTTTGGTGTAATTGTCGAGATATTTGGAGATATTCATTTAGGGTTGGGCACCCTACAATGCCATTGTATAATTTTATCAGTTTCTGACTGAAGTGTAGATTTAAGAGAATCGAAATTGGTAGAAGAAGAAAATACTGTGGTATCATTAGCAAAAAGATCACATTGAGCTATCAAATTTAGAGGAAGGTCATTAATAAACAGGTTAAATAGTAGTGGTCCAAGAATGCAGCCTCGAGGAACACCATGAGTTATGAAACCAAGAGAGGACTTGGTTTCGCCAATTTGAGTGCATTGATTACGCTCAGATAAGTACGATTCTAATAATGTGCATAATTTGGTAGAAATTTGGTATAATTTTAGTTTCTCAAGTAACAGGGAGTGATTGACCATACCAAAGGCTTTACGGAAATCAAAGAAAACTAAACCAGTGTATTGACCTTTATTAATGGCAGAATAAACATTTTCTGCAATATTTGTAAGTTGAGTAAGAAAAGAAAATCTGGACCTAAAACCAGACTGATGGGAATAAAGTAAATCGTGATTCAGGAGAAAGTTATTAATGTGTTTACAAATATGCTTTTCCAAGGGTTTAGAAATAGTTTGAAGTATAGATATGGGGCGATAATTATTGGGCTGGGATTTTGGACCTGATTTATATAATGGAAGAACTTTGGCCTGTTTAAGGGTGGACGGAAAAATATTCTTATCTATACAAAGATTATAAATAAATGTCAATGAATCACAAAGAATTGGGGCACCAAGTTTAATAAAATGAGGACCAAGTTGATCTAATCCTATTGATTTGGAAGTATCAAGAGAATGAAGATATTGGAATACATCAAATTTTGATATGTAGGGAAGATGACATAAGGTATTGTTTTCAAGATGATTAGATACAAATGTAGATATCACATTAGAGGTAGAACGATCTAAATGATTTGATGGACTACGCATAATGGACTTTGCAACATTAACAAAATGGGTAGAGTTACGTATCCGGAAATTTGAGGCGAGGGAAATACACCTTTCTTCTAGATTTTGGCGCTTAAATTTCATACATATACTTTTGTTTCTGAGCCTGTTAAAATCCTGGATTTTCCTTTTAAATTGAAATATTGAAAGTTTATACAAAATTGACAAAAAATGTGAGATAGAGAGAAAGAGAGAGAGAGAGAGAGAGAGAGAGAGAGAGAGAGAGAGAGAGAGAGATTTTGGGTTTAACGTCCACTCAACACAACTAGGTCATTTCGGGACTAACATATGGTTTAATTTTATTTCAATAATTCGCTTTTGCGTGGGGGTCTTTAGCAGTAGGAGGTTGAGAATTTACACAAAAATGTTCGTCGTATGTTAACTAAAATATTGTCCTTTGTAAAACTTTTATTGTTTTAATGTATCAAATACGTCGATAAGAAACTATGTGCAAAGTTTTATGTTCCTGGATCAAAGACATTTCTCATGAATAGTGATTAAAAGTTGAGTAAATTCTTAAGTCTGAGAATGCTTTAATTGTGTACTCGGTGCCTGAGTTCTTCATTTCGCCTAGTTATTTTTAATATCAATTTCCGGATTTAAGAAGACAAATTCACGTAAAAAATCACGAAACAAAGAGCTTTGTGCAATATTATTTCTAATTACATAAATACACATGGCAAGGTCTTGGGGCGTTTGCAAAAGTGGACCATGAGCAATTTAGCAAACATTTATTTTTTATTTTGCTTGAACAAAAATAGTTTATCCTATTTTCTTGTAAAAGGTGGGGAAAATATAACCTATAAAATCTTACCCTGTGGTGTTTTTCACCACAAGAGTTCCACAAGATATTAGACTTATAAAAAAAATTGTTTTCTAAAATTTCTTCTCAGACCCCCAATGTGCCTGTGTGGTACCACATTCCACAAGCTTTAATTTTGATACAGTGTGTTGTGTATTTGGTGTTTTTCACAATAAGAGTTCCACGCGATATTGGCCTTAGATTGTTTGAATTGTAGGCCTAACTATTGATAATGGAACTAGATTGTATGAATTGTAGGCCTAACTATTGATAATAGATTTGCATCATACCTGTAATCGTTCTGGCAGTCAGTCGTCGCTTAATCCTTCGCCATTTTTACAGCTAATACATCTCCCCAACTCTCCATGTAGCATAAGTTATGACACTTTGTTAGCTTGATAATGTTGAACGTAAGTGAATTGGGTTCAATATTTGTTTATTTGTGCCATATAAACAATGTTGTGATCATCGCTCATCCGTTATCATTTATATGACAAATGCGCGTAATATCGACCCATGTCACCGGAAGTTCAGTTTCTTGTGAAATCTCGCAATCTTGCGAGATTTACTTATCGGCTCTATTAGTCCAGTTGGATGGTTAATGTCATTTCAGTTCACGTTATTGGGCACTATTTAGAACTCACAATGTTGATGAAAAAGCACGAGATCGGCCGTTGACACTATTGGCGCGTTCGATTACTGGCGCCGCAGTTCATATAATTATTTACAGACTTACCTGATCAGACATTTTGCAGTCGTCAATTATTTGGTATACTTTTGGGAAAAAATAGAGCAATCGGCGAAGCATTTGTAGAGAATAAGACCGGATATGTCCAGCTGGCTGACAAAAAACAAACTGGAAGTGAGATCGGCTAACCTTTCCAGGTCACACGCTTCCATGTCCGCCATATTTATTTCACAAATTGGAAACAAGTATGGCGGCTTGGCGGCGTTAACATTTTTTTATTTAATTATTTCGGTATTTTTGTAACCGGAATTCAGCTTTAAGCTCGTTTAAAATAAATAAATCTCCCGGAAATGATGGTATCACAATTGAATTTTATAGACCTTTTTGGCCTGATATTTATGTATTATTATTAGACTCATATAGCTGTAGCTTTGAAGAAGAATCTTTATCCGCAACACAACGTCAATCAGATATCAAACTCATTGCTAAAAATAATAAAGATAGAACAAGGTTAATTAACTGGATACCCATTACGCTTGTTAATGTCGATGTAAAATTGATGAGCAAAGTTCTGTCTAACAGATTAAAACCATTTTTGAACCAATTAATACACCCTAATCAATCCGCGTTTACACGAATAGAACGTGCGCATTATAAATACACACTATTATTATTATGGTTATTATTATTATTAAATACCCCGTCTTCATTAGCCCAGTTCGGAGCAGAACAGAAAAGAATAACAGGCTTTCTTTTGACTATAGATTTCCAAAAAGCCTTCGGTAGCATAAACCATAGCTTTATCGTCCTACGGTTTCGGACGTAACTTTATTAGATAGATAAAAAAAAACTTTAGAAGAATATCACCTGTTGTGTAATAAACAATGGATTTACAACCCCTTATTTTCATGTAAAACGGGGTGTAAGACAATGCGATCCTATGTCATACAGTCTTTTTAATTTTACCATAGAACTGTTATATAGAGAATCTCCTACGAGTGTTTTTTGATATCAAAAAATATCAACACAAGTTGATAATGTAAAAAAGAGCCTCGTTTTTTTTACATTATCAACTTGCGTTGATATTTTTTGATATCAAAAAACACGAGTTGGAGATTTTATTTATCACCCAATCTTTTCTTACATGCACAAATTAATAAATATGATTCTTTGGTATAGATTTCACTTTTACTGAATCTTAATTACATTACAGCGTAGTGATACATCAGTTTTTTGACACCAGTTTAGCTATTGCAAAGTCCTATATATTGACCCAGTATTTCCTTCTAGGTCAATTAAATAAATGCAGTTTCTTTTTAACAAAAAAAATCACTTTTTATTTAAAATAAGTGGTTTCTTTAAAATAAAAGAAAGTAGTAGATTATGTGATTTATCATACAAGCGATATCTACTGTCAAATAACATATTGGGTGATAAAATACGCTATTAGGTACGATGTAAATATAAATGGAATAACATTTGGTCGTAAATCCATAACAGTTGTAGCCTTTGCTGAGGATATAACGCCATTATTAAAAGATTTTACCTCTGCACGACATTCGTTTGAGATATTCAGACTCTTTGGTTTAGTTTCGGGTCTTATAATTAACGTTAACAAAACAGAGGCGATATATTTAAATAGCTGTTATATGAATTTAATGCAAAAATTAAAATCGACCGGTTTAGTTTTATGCGAAAAATTCTCGTGATAAATCTTTTTCAAAAGCTACTCATATTACCGGTGTTAATCCAGTGTCGGATTTTATTATTCAAATACTAAATTCACTATTTTACAAATTTAGCGAGATATTTCTATACAGAATAATAAGAAATGCGGATTAAAAATGGTTGACTTAACAGAATTCCTAATATGTAATAGCATTGTTTGGATTAAAAAAATATAACAATCACCCGTCCAAACATGGCTCATGCCATATGAATTCATTATGGCTGAATATGGTGGAACCTGCTTGCAACTTTCCTGAAAAGCTAAATTTAAACATTCCCTTTTATAAAACATCTATGGCAACATAACATGAATATATGCTTGTAAATATAAAAAAAATGAAAAAAATGCGGAAGTGATCTTGAGTCATGGACATGTTCGCTTCCAATAAAACTACAAAGGTTGTTTCCTTAATCACGAAAAGGCTGATTGAATTGAACACCTTTAGACATATTAAAAAAGTAATGACACGAACGTGATTGATCGCCATGGCGGACTGCATTTTTTATAATATTTTAAAAACAAACCATATATATCTAAACGGAAATAAATCAGCGTTAGTTTGACTGGGACATGTTAAATTTATTGACATTAAGGAGAGCCCGGAAACTGAAACTGACTTCGAAATACTAAACATGGAAACACGCATGTTTTTTAATTGATGTTTTTGTGTGGGCATAAAATTAGTCCCAACACGATGATTTTTATTTTAATTTATTTGACAGGACAATTAGAAGTCTTCCATTAACCCCTAAATTTAGTTCGTTTTAATTAAAATTAGCTATAGCTTATGAACGAGGTGCATTAACTTATAACAAGAAAACATTAAAACAATACTCTGTCCAGACCAGGTCAATCATAGACAGCTAGATTACGATTAAAATAAATAAACCCTAACCCTAAACCACCTTTAAATAAAAAAAAATCGCGTTTTACCCAGTATCGTGTTATAGCCAGTATCGTGTCATACCCGGTATCGTGTAATGTCCGGTAACCTGTTATACCCAGTATCATGTTATACCCACCATCGTGGTATATCCAGTATTACGTTACACCCAGCATTGTGTCATACCCGGTATCGTGTTATAGCCAGTATCGTGTCATATCCGATATCGTGTAATGACCGGTAACCTGTTATACCCACCATCGTGGTATATCCAGTATTGCGTTATACCCAGTGTCCTGTTATATCCAATATCGCGTTATATCCAGTATCGTGTTATATCCAGTATCGTGTTATACCCAGTTTTGTGTTATACCCAGTATCGTGTTATACCCAGTATCCTGTTTTATCCAATATTGTGTTATACCCAGTATCGGGTTATACCCAGTATCGGGTTATACCCAGTATCGGGTTATACCAAGTGTCGTGTAGTACCCAGTATCGTGATATACCCTGTGTCGTGTTATATCCAGTATCATGTTATACCAAGTATCGTGTTATACCAAGTATCGTATAATATCCAGTGTCGTGTTATATCCAGTATCGTGTTATAAATTATACCCAGTATCGTGTTATATCGTTATAAACCATTAATAATTTGTGTGCACAAGACCTAAAATAAAATATTTATACTTACGATATACAGCCTCGTTGTACACCAATATATAATGAATTAGAAAAGTGTCCATTAAATCAATAAGAAACCAAGGTTGATAATCATCTTTCTGTGTTTGAAAACAGGTACTTGTGTCGTCATCTAGAGCTGCCGTGGTGGGTTGTAATACACCAATAGAACTTGCTGCTGCTGGTTTATATGTAGCCATGTTATTTCCACCTATAAGTATAACATACTAAACTTATGCTGTCTGTCTACAATTAGTCCTAATTAAATTGGATAAAGTCCTGACAGTTCTCACTATACGCTGAAAATTACAGCCAAACTGCTTTACGTTAACAGCAGACCACATTCAAATCCACTGCAAATCGAACAGATGAGATGACATCGAGTGTTGATTATGGCTTGGATAAGTTAATAAATGTCAAATTAATACATAGTTTAAATAATATTTCAGGCCCCAAAAAGACCCGCAATAGGCAGATTTACCTCTCGCACAATGATGTCTGTCTGCAATTATCTCTACTTTAGAACAGATACTAAACGTGTTTTCCGATGAGGGGTAGAATGGCCGAATGGTTAGCACGTGTGCGCTGTATCATAAAGCCTTTCATTGAGTCAACTGGCGTGGTTTCCAATCCTCGGTTGTCCAACCTCGTGGGTTTTCTCCGGGTCCTCTCGTTTCCTACCACTGATAAAGCCCCCCACCCCACGAGCAAGCGAATTATTGAAATGAAATCAAACCATATGTTAGTCCCAAAATGACATAGTTTGTGTCGAGTGGACGTTAAACCTCACTTCTCCCTCTCTCTTGTTTTTCGACGAAACTTCGAGAATTTTGAGAATACGATATTATGTGTTTATGATAAATGTGAAACGGAGTAACCGTATTACAAAGTACATGAAGTATACTAATTTTGGGATATGGCGGTCATACAGGACAGAGCTATTCACGGAGTAGACAAATCGCTGTGTGCTGAATATAAATATAATTGTACATTGTCGTTGCCTGTAAAATCGAAGACTGTCACCAGAAAAAATAGGACGTTAAATCCAATTTTATCTCTTTCAGTTAAACCCGGGAGGTAGGATTTGCGTTGGATCAGACGGGTCACCAGCCCCCCCCCCTCTCTCTCTCTCTCTCTCTCTCCCTCTCAGCAGAAAATCATCATGTTATAGAAAGTAGTACGTGGCTCTGTGAGTAACGCATTGGTTCACCGTCCACAAGGTTGGTGGTGGGGGGTGCAACAAGGACAAGGAACAACGCCTTGTCGTACATACAAGACAAAACAACGAGGTACCCTGTAAACGTTCCTATGTAACAACACACTTCGACGACGATTGGACGGAAACGCCTTTGTCAGAACTAAATGGTCCCACACAACATAAAACAAAGTCCTTTCTCATTAGCCATGAGTCCGTCTTTCTCATTAGCCATGAGTCCGTTTTTATCAGCTAATTACTTGATTATATTTCTAGTAAGAAAATATATACTAACCAATAAGTAACAAGAAAACCGCCATGCCAGGATCTGGATCTGTATTCAGTTCTTTCACATTCCTTGTATAAAGATGACATTCTCTTCTTTGTTGATGAAAGGCAAATGCCAAACAAAGGGCTTCATCTTTACAGGCAATCGCACATGCCATTTTCGAATGTTTTGACACCATTGTTTTGGGTGAGTTTGCTATCCGGTTTTTATAAACAGTTGTAAAACCCAACCAATGATCTGGGGTACTACAGTTTAATTTGGTCACCTGGTATACGGTGAGAACCATTACCAGAAGAACCAGAAATTCTGGATTCATGATGTAAACAGGACGTAATCAATTAAGCCCAGGATGCAATGATTATCTTATTTTCTAATCTTTGCTTATAAACGGCGAGCGAACATCGGGTGATTTTAAACAAATGTAGCCAGAAACACGGTAACTCATCATCCGTTGTAAGGACTCAGTAGGTCAGTAGTTCCTTTTTAAAGTAAAAAGAAATGAAGTAAACACATTGAAACAACATGGGCACATCTTCGTTGATTGGCATTTAGTAATTGAGCATGTTAACACAAGGTACAATAATTTTATGGGTACACAATTACTGAGTTTGATAAAGACGAGAGCATCCTCGTCGAAACGCTTAGTATCAAAACTCAGTAATTGTGTATCCATAAAATTGTACACAGGTTTAGATTTGTAGGTCTATATATTCAGGCCCGGATCCAGGATTTTGTCGGGGGGGGGGTATACATTAGAGCAAAGGGTAATAATCAGGTTTGGTGTAGTCCCCAGCGGAGATAATGCGAAACTCATGTTTATATCATCTATTAAAGAGCAGATATGTGAACTACAACAGTAACAAAGCAAATGAAAACGAAAATCAACTATGTCACACTGGAGCTGGGCAAATGAAAACGAAAATCAACCATGTCACACTGGAGCACATCCAAACTATTAGTCGAAATCTCGGTAAAATAGCGTGATTGGCCAATGGACTATCAGTATGCAAAATGCACGTGTTAACGATGTAGTAGACATAATCAGAGAGATAGTAAATAGGATACGCGTCAATTAAATATGTCTAGAATAATAACTGAGAGAGACATGTTATATTTACCAAGCAAGTCAATATGACGGCCATAAAACTGTTTAAAGGATTTTATAAGTTCAGTGCTCAAGTATCCTTGTAGTTGAAGCTTAGTTGACAAATGTCTCGATCTACTTAAAAAATCAGAATAAAAAGAACAAGCTCTCGCGTAACGGATTAGCCGCGACATAAACACTCCATAAGCTGGCGATACAGGAATGTTACTACTGATAAATGGAAAGTTAACAATCGGAAAGTCAAAGTCATCACGTTTATCATACAATTTAACACTCAGTCTATGGCAATTGTCAACATCGAGACGCAGATCCAAGTAGGAAGCGTAATTGTCACTGTCAGTAGTAATTTTAATTTCAAGCTTATCGGGATATATGAATTCTACATAATCACTAAATTTGGGATTATTCAGTGATAGAACATCATCGATATACAGTAAAATTAAAAGTAAAATTAAAATGTCTGACTAATCGTTTATTTGTTTATGCTAGTGGCTGTATGTACTCGGCTTCATATGAATAGCGAAATAAATCAGCAAGCAAAGGTGCACAGTTGGTGCCCGTGGGGATACCAACCACTTGCTGATATGTTTCCCCTCCAAATTCAATAAAGATGTTATCAATTAAAAAATCCAACATCTGAATTATCTTGATGGCGGTGAATTTATTTTTGGAATCACTATGGTACTTAACGAAATATGAAGAATTGTAATTAACAACTAAATATTGATATCTAGAAGTTCCCGATTTAGATGAAAAGACACTGTGAATAATGTCTTTTAACCTGGCTTTTAATTTAGTATGGTGAATTTTAGTGTACAAAGTAGAAAAGTCAAAAGTTTGAATAGATGAGACCGAAGCAAGGGATCTAGATTGCAAACCATCAAGTAATTCTTTGGAATTTTTTAATATCCACATTGGATTTATACCACTACGAGAGTATATTTTGTCACAGTATTTTTGAATACCCTCTTTAACTGCATTTAGTATAGATGTCAATACTTTTGAAAGTGGTTTTGTGGAACATCGGGTAGAACCTGTTTGTAGGGATTTTTATGTAGTTTGGGTATCCAATACAACAAGGGCAAATCTGTATAGGTATCTCCGCATGGAGTACCAAAATGCTTCCTATGATAGTGTACAAGCGCTTGACAACCTGTAAAGCAACAGACAACTCCTATCATTATTGCAGGCTCTGTATATACATGGCGGGGGAGGGGGATCGGCGAGTGGTTAACACGTGCGTGCTGTATCAGAAAGCCTGCCATTGAGTCAACTGGTGAGGTTTCGAATCCCCGGCTGTACGTGACAAGGAGTATGAGCGCCTGTCCAACCTCTGGGTTTTCTCCGGGTCCACCGGTTTCCTCCAACTGCGAAAGACCCTTACGCGCAAGCGAATTATTGAAGTAAAAGTAAACCATATATTAGTCCCAAAATGACCTAGTTTCTCTCTATATATATATAGACACAGAGATATATTATCAACTGTGGTTTCTTGAACTTCAAAAAACAGAACAATACGACGTTAATCCATATTACATTTGTGTCGAATTGAACTAAAATCCTAAAACTATCCTAGGACAAATTACTTACAGATTGTCTTTTAACTACTGGCTCTGTCTTATCTACAGTCTTCCTATCTACCATACATTCACCTGCCCTATCGTCTTGCTATCTCTAACAACAAAGCATTCACCTTCCTATCGTATGCCAATAGTATGCTACTAATATTGATTTTGTTTTGAAAAAGAAAACAAAATAATGAGTATGACAAATGATTCCGGGAAAAATGAAGTCTGATTATTTTAACCAATCAATATAAAGACATGTCTTTTCTGCGCTAACCCGGAAATAAGAAAAAATAGGTTAACATCCTACCGGAATAATGAGGATGGGCATAAACCTTTCATTGTACTATGGGGGGGGAGGGAGCAACGGTGGCTAGGTGAGTAAGACGCTGGCTTGCTAGCCCAGAGGTCGAGTGGTCGATCATTGCGTCGGCCGAAAAAGTTCATTGGGATTTTCCAGCGGGGCTTCCTTTGTCAGCAGTGCAGGAATGATGGCCTGACAAGGCAGTCGTCTAGTCGTCCGGATGGGCTTTAAAACGGAGGTCACGTGTACACATTGATATGCACGTAAAATATGTGTTGGCAGTTGGAATTCCATATAAGAGAAGGCCTTAGCGCCGCTGTCCTAGCAAAATTTCGCTCATAGCACACTGTATGGCGTACGTCAGTCCTGAAGTCCCGGGTAGATATTGGTGTGCATGTAAACGACCCCTTGTGTCAAATTCACCTAGTAACGATCCCTTGTGTGAAATTCACCTATCCACGAATCGTTCTATTCATTTGTCCAACTCAATCTGATTCAAATACAGATCCTATTTCGTTTCGTTTTACTTGTCTTTAACACACTATGATCTGGTAGAGTTGATAACGGTGGCATATCTCTGTTGCTACTATTAGACCTCTCCGCTGCATTTGACACAATTGATCACAAACTGCTCTTAAATCGCCTCGACCGCGACTTTGGTGTCGAAAGTGTGGTTGTGGTTAACCGACCGATATCAATCCGTTGTTATCCGTACATCTCACTCCCCTTCCCACAAGATCAAGACTTGGATGAACTCAAATATGCTCAAGCTAAATGATAACAAGACTGAAGCCATAACATTTGGAAAAACAACAAAAGTGTCAAATTTCAATACCAGTCCCATTAAAATTGCTGACTCCAGCATCAGCATCTGTATTTCATGCTCAGCGAAACGTCTGGGAATGATTCTTGACCCAGCCTTGTCTATAAATAAACAGGTTGACGACATTCTATCAAAATGTGTGTTCCATCTCCGCAATATTGATTCCATCCGAAATCTAATTACTCCTTCTGCCACGGCCACTTGCTTTTTGCCGTTTGGATTACTGCAATAGTTTACTTGTCGGAATTAATAAAACACAAATATATAAACTGCAGCGTATACAAAACAAAGCAGCGCGGATCGTAACACTAGCTCCTTTGAGAGACCATATTACCCCTGTACTTAAGTCACTTCACTGGCTTCCAGTGCAAGCGAGAATCGACTTTAAATTGACGTCTCCCACATACCAATGTATTTACTGTGAAATGCCATCTTATCTGAAAGAACTGGTGGTACCTTACATGCCATCGAAAAATCTAAGATCAAGTACAAAGAACAACCTTGTTGTCCCAAAATATAAATTCAGCTTCTTTGGAGCTCGCTCATTTGGTGTTGTTGCTGCCAATTTGTGGAACTCGCTACCTGAAAATCTTTGATCCAGTCCATCATTAGACTCCTTTAAATCCAGATTGAAAACATAGTTATTTGAGGAATATTTGCGAGAGTGATTGTGTGCTTTGTAGCGCTATGTGCAAGACTATATGTGAAATTAGCGCGATATAAATGGACTTTAAATTGATGTCTCTCACCTACCAATGTATAATCTGTGAAATGCCATCTTATCTGAAAGAACTGGTGGTACATTACATGCCATCGAAACAAAAATCTAAGATCAAGTACTAAGAACAACCTTGTTGTCCCAAAATATAAATTAAGTTCTTTGGAGCTCGCTCATTTAGTGTTGTTGCTGCCAATTTGTGGAACTCGCTACCTGAAAATCTTTGATCCAGTCCATCATTAGACTCCTTTAAATCCAGATTGAAAACATAGTTATTTGAGGAATATTTGCGAGAGTGATTGTGTGCTTTGTAGCGCTATGTGCACGACTATATGTGAAATTAGCGCGATACAAATGGACTTATTATTATGACCCGTGTCTCAATAATATGCGGGATTAGCTATTGTAGTACAGGTCATCGCAAGTATAAAAAAAAACGAAACGAAATGTAGATATAGTAATGTAATATGAATGTATATAAACTGATTTACATTCAATAGTTTCTGTTTATATTATAATTTCTAATCAGTTGTGTTCGGCGAAATACGCCAGAAGTCCCACTCCAATGGCAATCCCGTCATTCCAATCTACAACGATAGTATTTATTGCGCGTGCTCTCCAGATAAGAATTTGACGTCACCGTTTGACATGCCTTGAGGAAAATGTCTAGCCTCGTTCTTCGAGTCTCTTGTTACAACTGGCGCCGCAACGCATTATAGTACATGATTCGTGTACCAATGGATACATGTTTATTTTGTCCTAAATATTGAATATCAGAAGCCCATTTTCCCGGTAAGACCACAACATCGATGTTGATTTAAATTGACGAATAATTCGTGTTTTAATGTCGAAGATATTGGATGATACTGAGTCGGAGACAGCTACTTTAAACGAAACTGAAAACAAGACAAACGATACACAGATTTTAGCCTGACGGCAATCTCTTCTCATATTGATACGCCCACATTTTCGAGAGATGGATAGAGAACAAGCAATACCGAAAGTGATTTTTACTACATCATTAAGTCCTGTATTTCATACGGTACTGTATTGGGAGCAGCCATTTTGTTGGTCAGTTCCAGTCTGATATTCATGAAATTCGAAGCCGACAATGATTATGGTGTGACGGTACACAACCCAGAAATGTGACTTTTCGTCAAAATCGGATAAGAATTGTGACCAGTCCTGTAGCGATTCCACAACCATGATATACCATATTTTTACACTATGATCCGATTTTCTCGAAATTCGAACTCAACCTTCCGTAGGGTGTAACGGTGATAGAGTCAAACGTATTTTTAAATCGGATAATAATTGTCGCCTCAAGAGGGACCATAGGCGATTTTTCGGACAATCAGGGGCCATAATCCAGGAAGTTACGATCCGATATGCGCAAATATCGAAAGGAACCAAGACCGTTGGGTTATAGCCATGCATTTCAAGTTTCATCAAAATCGAATTAAAATTGTGACCTCTACAGGGTCCACAACCATGATATACCATTTTTAACAGTATTCGCGTACAAACGGAGGCCATTTTGTATGGCAATTTTGGTCCGATTTTCCCGAAATTCGACATCAACCTTACTTGCGGTGTAACGGTAATATAATCAAACGTTTTTGTTAAATCGGATAATAATTGTGACCTCCAGAGGGACCGCAAGCTAAAAAAAAAGGCGATTTTGCGTATAATCAGGGGCCATAATTCAGGAAGTTACTATCCGATATGCGCAAATATCGACAGGAACCAAGATCTTTGTGTTATAACCATGAATGTCAGGAAATTACGTTCCGATAGGCGCAAATATCGAAAGGAACCAAGATCTTTGGGTTATAAACATGCATGTCAAGTTTCATCAAAATCGGTTCAAAATTGTGACCTTTATAGGGTCCACAAGCTAAAAACGTGATTTTTCGTACAATCAAGGGCCATAATCCATGAAAATATCGAAAGCAGCCGAGATCTTATGGGGATAAACCTATATTTCAAGTTTCGTCAAAATCAGATAAGCATTGTGACCTGTAGAGAGTCCACAAACAAATTGCCACATGAAAATGTGGCGTATAAAAATGATTTATCGAATAATGAATGCTAAGCTCTTTTATGATTAAAAGAACGAATTGTTTTATTTATAGCAGTATTAGTCGTCAAGCAACATGAATCGGTTAATGTTTATAAGATTTTGTTTTTTATCCATTGTGTGAATTTCATTAGACGTTAATAACGGCTAATCTCTTAACAATTATCATTCAAAATATCAATATTATTTTCATATTAACACCTTTATATTGTATTCTTTATCCCGAGTTGTTCTTATTGAATACTCTTGGGATGTATATATTTGACAAATTAGCCTTTGAGGTTCTTACACACATCCCGTCTTTTTAGGAATACAGCATTACGGCGTTTAATCCATTTCATTTCTAACAAAATTATTGAACACGTGCCTTATATACTATTCAAAAAAAGTAGGGGATATTTGATTTTGGGGGCATAATACTAAAATATGCAAATGACTACGAACAAAGTCACTATAGAACCTAACAGAAGAAACATTTCCAGTTACATGTGACGCCCAAACTCACCAATAGCTACCGCATGGAATGCAGGTGATGCTTGGGGTCATCATGGGGGTTCAACCCAAGATTTGCACGACTCTGACTTTGAATGTTACAGTCATTGTGGCATTGAATTCCAAGGTGGAAACATCAGTTTTATTGTTTTAGTGACCAGAAAACAAATTTTGATATGCGTCGGCTTACCCAAAATGAAAGGTTACGTGCCCTTGGCATGTTACAGATCGGCACAACACAGGCGGTTGTGGCGCGGACGATGAATGTTTCTCAGTCTGTCATAAGCAGGCTATGGCCCAGATACCGTGATACACAATCTGTACAGGACAGACCACGCTCAGGTCGACCAAGGGCGACAACTCAAGCCCAGGATCGATTTATCGGTACCTTGGCCTTGAGAAATCGTGTCATCACAGCAAATCAGATCAGCGCTCGTCTTCAAACAGACACTGGTGTGAGAGTGAGTGGCCAGACGATTCGGAATCGACTGCATAGGGGTCACCTTCGCGCCCGACGTCCTCGCGTGATCCCTTGTTTGAGAGATCATCACATTCAGGCAAGACGTCGTTGGTGTAGGGCTCACCAACACTGGGATAATCGACGCTGGAGCAATGTGATCTTTTCAGATGAGTCAAGGTTCACTGTTGATTTTTTGGACAGACGTAGGAGGGTGTGGCGGCCTCGAAACGAGCGCTTCCAAGACGTTAACGTCATCAGACATGATCGATTTGGGGGTGGTTCTGTTATGGTGTGGGGAGGCATCACTGTTGCTGGAAGAACGGCTTTACATGTTGTTGCAGGGCGTGTTACAGGCCAGTACTACCGGGACAACATCTTGGCAGTCCATGTTGTGCCGTTCGCACGACGTCATGGCCGCCGTTTCATCTTCCAGGATGACAACGCAAGATGTCACAGGGCCAGGATCGTTACAGGTTACCTCCAACAACAGAACATCACCACATTACCTTGGCCAGCACTGAGTCCCGACCTCTCCCCCATCGAGCATGTCTGGGACATGCTTGGACAGAGGTTACGTCAACAATGTCCTGCCAATGTCCAAGAACTTGCTGCTGCGTTGCAACAGGAATGGGATAATCTGGACCAAAATGACCTTAGACGTCTAATTAGGAGTATGCCACGTCGGATCAATGCTTGTTTGGCAAACAGAGGATCATTTACCCGTTACTGACTTTGTTGTGATGCTGTGGTAACTTTGCTGTTTGACCCCGGGTATCATTTTAATGGTCAGTCTGTGCCTTACTTAGTCTAACGATCATTTGGAATAAATCGATGAATGTGAACTTCATTTCATTTTGTCATTTGTTTCTTCGTCAGTTTCATTAGGTGACTTTAATAACACTTAAAAATCAAATATCCCCTACTTTTTTTTAATAGTATAGAACATAATATACGATTTACTAATCAGAATATTGAAGGTTATGTTTATGGGAGTATGAGTTTTATTTAGTTAGAGAATGTCATATCCACGCTAATATTCACTCAGGTTGTGGGGAGTTGAAAGATTTGCACATGCGCGCTGTATTATTAGGTCTGTCATTGAGTCAACTGGTGTGGTTTCAATTCCACGAGTATACGTGACAAGGAGTAGGGCCGCCAGTCCAATCTCGTGGGTTTTCTCCGGGTCCTCCCACTGCTAAAACCCCCTACGTGCATGCGAATTATTGAAATAAAATTAAACCAAGTGTTAGTCCGTAAATGGCCTGGTTTGTGTTGAGTGAGCCTCCCCTTATACACATTGTTTGGGACCTTCACATATGTCCGGGGACGACACTTCTTTGGGGGCAGCAAATTATGTAAGTGCATACCAGAAATATTCAAAGGGTGTCCTAGTGATATGGATTAGCCTCATTTGAAACCGAGTTTCGCTTCCCCTAAACCCGTGTAAACGCTCCGAGGGTGGAAGGTGAAATAAACATAGGACCATTTAGCTGGTCTGTGTGATTCTTGAAAAAATATTCTTCGCATGGGGGAGTTAGCAAAGTTCGGAATGTTCTGCTCGAGATCTAGAGTATTCTATGAGCCAAGAGTAGGCTAAGATTTATGGCAGTTCAGTAAAAGCTTGTGTGCTATATTTCGAGTTCATAAAAGTTCTTCTAGGCTGAGTTCGTAGCAGTAAATTGGTGGCATGGTCGGTGGATTTTCTTAGTTGGCAGGTCTTGTCTTTTATTCAAAGGTAGTTTATTGAGAGACTGTTCCATATGACGTGTCGTATCTGGAGTCGTACCAAGTGTGATCTAATCTTTTTTTTAAAGCAGTTGTTTATGGTAGAGGTGTGCACGGACATACTTTGGTCGTGTCCTCTAGCCAAGGGCCTGTTCGTTCTGATGTCAGTGCAGAGTCTTAGCCATGGGGCAGTGACATTCAAATTTTACATATAAACTGATTTAATAAATAGTTATTTACATAAAGTGTTAACAGTATAAAACAAATATAATTCAACATGTCTTTAATCCTTACAAGTCAACTTGTAAGGGAGATGAATTTATATAAGCCCCTGGCTTGTTTTCAGATCCCAGATTTATATATATTATATTTATATTATGTAAATTATTTACTGAATAAATAGTGTTAGAAAAACAAACTGGGTGCAGACATTGAACAAAGCAGTTACAGTAGGTTTACAGTACGCTAGGCCTATAGATAAACCTGAGACTGGTTACCAGGCAAACTGATCCCGCAGTGAATATTCGCTTGGCCGCTACAATCACTGATAAGCATGCGTCGACGAGCCTTAATGAGTTCGGCATATTAACGTTTTTACTCCGACAAATTAAATTCTCAAACATTTTTTTGAGGTAAAAGAAAAATAAATAAAGACGTTTGAAGTATTTGTTGTTAAAAAATATTTCCTATTTAGTGTAAATGGGTATTAAAATGAGTAAAAGGCATCATTTTGTCCGAAGCAGTTAGGTGTTATGTAAACATTACACGAGCCGTTGAGCCAATGACTGACGCCACGTGCAGTCAACGCACGTGTTGTGGAGAGTCATCTGTTACAGAGACAATTCGTAAGTAATTCTCTGTGAAACAGATTGGTTACCAGGGGTTACTAATAAACAAGTAACAATCCGCCGTACATATCACAGTGAACAGCCTCGTAACTATATATCCTTCTGCCACCATAGTCCGTTCAAAAACTACTCTTAGATACCCGACCAGTGCTAGGGGATACTTTGCAATCCATTATTCTGTTGTTTTCTAATGATCATTTAGAATTAAATTCTGAAATATCTTCATTACAGATACATGAACACCTTATATGTGAAAAAACGAATAACAAACAGCTCGTTATTCGCTGCTTGGATAACAATGTGAACTGTTTTTGGTCTAGATGTCGTTTTGCTGTGTTTTATACTACTGAGGGATACTTGCCATCCATCATTCTAGTCATGGCTAACTGCATATTGGAATCCCGAATATAAAGTTGAATAACGAATAACGAGGTGACTTGCCTCGTTATTCGCCAATAATGAGGCAAGTCACCTCGTTATTCGTTATTCACAGCTTGAATAACAATCTGGTTTATTTACCGACTATACGTCATTTAATCTGTTTCTACTGCTAGGGGATATTTTTCAATCCATTATTGTTGTTTTCTAATGATCGTTTAGAATAATTAAATCCTTAAATATCTTTATTAAAGATACGTGAACACCTTATATACTATTCAAAAAAAGTAGGGGATATTTGATTTTGGGAGCATAATACTAAAATATGCAAAACGCACCAATAGCTACCGCATGGAATGCAGGTGATGCTTGGGATCATCATGGGGGTCCAACCCAAGATTCGCACGACTCTGACTTTGAATGTTACAGTCATTGTGGCATTGAATTCCAGGGTGGAAACATCAGTTTAATTGTTTTAGTGACCAGAAAACAAATTTTGATATGCGCCGGCTTACCCAAAATGAAAGGTTACGTGCCCTTGGCATGCTACAGATCGGCACAACACAGGCGGTTGTGGCGCGGACGATGAATGTCTCTCAGTCTGTCATAAGCAGGCTATGGTCCAGATACCGTGATACACAATCTGTACAGGACAGACCACGCTCAGGTCGACCAAGGGCGACAACTCAAGGCCAGGATCGATTTATCCGTACCCTGGCCTTGAGAAATCGTGTCATCACAGCAAATCAGATCAGCGCTCGTCTTCAGACAGACACTGGTGTGAGAGTGAGTGGCCAGACGATTCGGAATCGACTGCATAGGGGTCACCTTCGCGCCCGGCGTCCTCGCGTGATCCCTTGTTTGAGAGATGATCACATTCAGGCAAGACGTCGTTGGTGTAGGGATCGTCAACACTGGGATAATCGACGCTGGAGCAATGTGATGTTTTCAGATGAGTCAAGGTTCACTGTTGATTTTTTGGACAGACGTTGGAGGGTGTGGCGTCGTCGAAACGAGCGCTTCCAAGACGTTAACGTCATCAGACATGATCGATTTTGGGGGTGGTTCTGTTATGGTGTGGGGAGGCATCACTGTTGCTGGAAGAACGGCTTTACATGTTGTTGCAGGGCGTGTTACAGGCCAGTACTACCGGGACAACATCTTGGCAGTCCATGTTGTGCCGTTCACACGACGTCATGGCCGCCATTTCATCTTCCAGGATGACAACGCAAGATGTCACAGGGCCAGGATCGTTACAGGTTACCTCCAACAACAGAACATCACTACATTATCGTGGCGGCCAGCACTGAGTCCCGACCTCTCCCTCATCGAGCATGTCTGGGACATGCTTGCACAGAGGTTACGTCAACGTCAACAACGTCCTGCCAATGTCCAAGAACTTGCTGCTGCGTTGCAACAGGAATGGGACAATCTGGACCAAAATGACCTTAGACGTCTCATTAGGAGTATGCCACGTCGGATCAATGCTTGTTTGGCAAACCGATGAGGATTTACCCGTTACTGACTTTGTTGTAATGCTGCGGTAATCATTTTACCCTTATAATGGTCAGTCTGTGCCTTACTTAGTCTAACGATCATTTGGAATAAATCGATGAATGTGAACTTCATTTCATTTTGTCATTAGTTTCGTCTTCAGTTTCATTAGGTGACTTTAATAACACTTAAAAATCAAATATCCCCTACTTTTTTTGAATAGTCCCGAATAACGAGGTGAAAAAACGAATAACAAACAGCTCGTTATTCGCTGCTTGAAAAACAATGTGGACTATTTTTTTGGTCTAGAGGTCGTTGTGCTGTGTTTTATAATACTGCTGGATAATTGTCATCCATCATTCTAGTCATGGCTAGCTGCATATTGGAATCCCGAATATAATGTTGAATAACGAATAACGAGGTGATTTGCCTCGTTATTCGCCAATGACGAGGCAAGTCACCTCGTTATTGATTATTCACCGCTTGAATAACAATCTGGTTTATTACAGACTATACGTCATTTAATCTGTTTCTACTGCTAGGGGATACTTTGCAATCCATTATTCTGTTTTTTCTAATTATCGTTTAGAATTAAATCCTGAAATATCTTCATTATAAAAGATACGTGAACACCTTATATGTGAAAACGAATAACAAACAGCTCGTTATTCGCTGCTTGAATAACAATGTGGACTGTTTTGGGTCTAGATGTCGTTTTGCTGTGTTTTATACTACTGAGGGATACTTGCCATCCATCATTTTAGTCATGGCTAGCTGCATATTGGAAACCCGTATATAAAGTTGGTTGAATGACGAATAACGAAGTGACTTGCCTCGTTATTCGCCAATAACGAGGCAAGTCACCTCGTTATTCGTTATTCACCGCTTGAATAACAATCTGTTTTTTTACCGACTATACGTCATTTACTATGTTTTCTACTGCTAGGGAATACCTTGCAATCCACTATTCTATGTTCGTTTAGAAATAAATCTTGAAATATCTTCATTAAAGATACATGAACACCCTATATATATGTGAATCCCGAATAACGAGTTGAAAAACGAATAACAAACAGCTCATTATTCGCTACTTGAATAACAATGTGGACTGTTTTTGGTCTAGAGGTCGTTTTGTTGTGTTTTATACTACTGGGGGATACTTGTCATCCATCATTCTAGTCATGGCTAGCTGGATATTGGAATCCCGAATGTAAAGTTGAACAACGAACAACGAGGTGACTTGCCTCGTTATTCGCCAATAACGAGGCAAGTTACCTAGTTATTCGTTATTCGTTATTGGTGAATAACAAATAAAGAATAACAAAAAACGATTCAACTTCACACTGCCTCAAACACTTGACATTCTATAAATAATTGTTGGCGCACTCAATAAAATAAAATCAAATACGAACAATTCAAGCCATTAGTCAAAATTCGAAGTCCTAAAAAACGGTCGAGGCAAAATAGTGTAATCAGCAAATGGACTGTTCACCGTGTACAAAATACACGACAAACAGTAGAAACAGGTGTCTAGAAGAGTACGCTTACCAAGAGATATGGATATGCCACTAAAAATTATAAAACATGCCTTCTTAGTTCTGTGTTCTTAGTTGTTAATTCATAATCCTTAATTCTTATTTCTTCATTTGTTGTCGTATTTGAACATTTGTACATATCAGATTTGTAAAATGTATTTTAATATAAAGATAAAATTTATTTGAGTAAATCAAAAAAATCCACATTTACATTAACGTAGACATACAACGAAAAACAAATCTCGAACACATTTCAAAGTACAAATCTCCAAATACAAATCTTGCAAAATATTTCTTCAAAAACATTTCTCCAAACACATTTCTTGAAATTCATTATGACGGCACGACCGGGAATCAACCTGGCATACAATAAGTCACCATACAATACAGAAGAATCAAGCAAACATATATATACAACAAGAAAAATCGCTCGATTACCGTGGCTTTAGTGAAATCACGTGTATGTTATGTTTCCATAAATATATTGGTTAATATGATCTTGCATTAAATAAAATAAATTGTACATGTTGGTAATAGTTTTTTATTCAAAAGTTTCATTGGTTATGTCACGAGTGGCTCCTGAAAATTAACATAACAACTAACAACAAAAACGATTTGAGTCATCAAAGGCTCCAAATGTAATGGAATAATTTTTTGTAAAATTCTGATTATTTTTATTCTCTCTATCTGTGCTTGGCAATGTCTTTCGTCAAGGCTTCATCTTGAGGTGTGAGGTTTTCACGGTCAGCTAGAAATGTGGGGATGATCAAATCTACCTTTCGAGAGTTCAGAACATCTCTAATGTTGAACCCCCTATCTGCCATAATCAAATTACCTGGCACTAGATAATTCAAGAACCGGGATTTTAATACAGTGTCTTTGTCTGAGATGGAGCCTTCAAAAGTGTCGCTTACAAACATAATTGCACCGTTTGGTGCAATGACAACTAACACTTATACGTTGTGTGGGCTTTATAGCTAGAATACAGATTACCCTGTCTATCAAAATTCCCTGGCCTTTGTGAAAAAACCTCTGTACAATCGATTATACAGCAACGCAAGTTTTTATATTTTTTGATTGACAAGGGAATGTGTTTTTTGATTTGTTGTCTTGTTGCAAAGATGTGCTGCTTGAGTGGGGTGAATTGTTTGTAAAGAAACTGTATCCATGTTAATACGATACTTGATACTGTTGACGGGCTTGCCGAAAATCTGTAGGCTAAATCTTCAGCAAGAGGCATCAATGTCATTAATAGGGCATTCTCAGGTGATTTAGATGTATCTCCAGATCCACGGTTCCAATACTGCAAATGACACACAGCTGGTTCTAAAAATGACCACAATTGCACAAACTGTAGCCATACCAAGCCAGTATAAAACTTGCACTTTTCATCATTCAATACTAAATTGTGCATTGTCAGGCTTTATTATGGTTTGTTTTGCCCCAGTTTGTTTAATTTTAAAACCTGTCTCTAAAAGTTCCACCTTAAGAGATGAGAAGTTTATTTTCGTTTACCAGAATTTTATTCTGAAGACGTATACCAATATCCTGTGACAATTCAGTTTGTGTTTGACATGCCACTCCACTGGCTTCTGTGACTTTGCTCCTATCACTTCGTAAATATAACAATACAAGTTCTTTTCCTCTCTTGCCTCTCCATATTATCACCATCAATCTGAAAAAAAATAATAAAGTAAATAATAACGATCAATTTAGTGCCATAATTGTATTTCAACTTCATAAATACCATGTAAAATGCCACACTTGTTTTACATGCAATTGGTGGTATTAAAATAAATAAATGCATGGTATAACAATACGCTGTGGTAAAATATTAAATAATAAGGAGACTTAGCTTGGCAGAACCACTCAGATCAAAGAATTGATGCAAGTTCTTGTGTGTATGGCTTATTATCTTGTACGACATTATCTTTAATATTATTTAATGACTCTTGGATGGCGAGAGAGAGAGAGAGAGAGAGAGAGAGGGAGAGAGAGGGAAATGGGGTTTAACGTCAACTCGACACAAACTAGGTCATTTTGGGACTTAGAAATGGTTTCATTATATTTCAATAATTCGCTTGCGCGTAGAGTTCTTTAGCAGTGGGGAAAAACCGGAGTGACCGGAGGAAACCCACGAGGTTGAGAAGGCGCCCCTATCTCCATGCCACATACGCTCACAACAGGGCTCGAAACAGCATAAATATATGGTTTAATGAATTTATTTAGTGTGAGGGCTCACTGTAATGATGGTAGTCGGATTCAGACTGCAATTTAGTTGTTGTTCAAGGGGCGTATGATCAGGTTGGATACTGGTTAGTTATTGTTGAAGTGGTCTATGGGGACCACTTGCTACGGACCCGACTACAGCGATGTCTGCTTGCAATGCTGTAGAGCCTGTTTGTCGTTCAGTTGATGCTGGGCCAGAATATGCTATGGTGAAATCCTTCATTGGTCTACTTGCTGTCTAAAAGTTGCATAGCCACACTCGATGTCTGTAAGGTCTTGATGAAATGGACCATGGTCAGACTCGTGTTCTGTTAGTACCGACTCACCAGAAAAAGGTTCGCCCATTTTTTGATGATGCATTTTATGGCCAGACTGTAATGTGTCCAATTCTTGTTGAAATGTTTGTAATATGTAACACTATCATGGACAGTTGTTTCGTTATTGTGTCGAAGTTGTTCATAGTCCGATTGGAATTTGTCGTTATCGGTCTTCATTTGGTCCAGTTCTTCCTGTTAGCCCCGGATGACCAGCTCATGTTTCGATTCCAGCTCTTGGAATTTGTCTGCATACTTTCTGGATTCATGTTCTTTTTATTTCTCGATTTCACTAGAATGCAATGACGCTGACTTCGAGATCATTGATTTTACACTTTAAGGTGTGGATTGCATTTTCAAGCTCATCGATTCTTTTGGACGTTCTCAATTCTCTTTCCTTTGCGATTTGTTCATCTAAAGATACAAAATATTGACAATATAAATACAAACTAGAACTACGGAGCGGTAGAGTATAACAAGAACAATTCTTCGTTGGGTAACAAGTCATCAAATTATGTAATGTCATGTCCAGTGGCATATGGGTTGTTTGGTGTTGCAGGACAGGGGCAGATAACCTATTTTGGTGTTGCATGACAGGGGCAGATAACATATTATAATATCTACAATAGAGTTACAAACATCAAACAATAAAGACTAAAATAAACACTAATTTTGGATTCTTTTGTATGTGAATTTAAGGGAGTGGATGGGCGAAGAGGCTGACCGAGGCGTCCTCATAGTGTAAAACCTGACATCGGCAAGTGTCGAATTTAAAAGGACGGTCGGGCTGAGCATGAGCTCAGAATTGGAAAAGTCATGTATGAAACTCGATACTTACAGATTTAAATCCGATGAATCAACGAACGGCTGCTAATCAATGTCACCTTACCCATCAAATCTATGACAGCAGGGACCCGATTAAAGTGGTTTTAACTTACTCTAATTTCTTTACAACCACAAAATGTTGCCCTGGTTTGTCCTGGTAAACCTGTATTATATTATTTTCACATCGTTTTACAAATTATTTATATTTAGGACTGGTGTTGTCATAAAACTTCTGTCCACTGTATATAATCTTTCCTTTATAGATAACTATAATCAACAAAGACGTTAATGTGAAATATACACCTCTGGTTCAACTATATTATATTAATATATGCCCACAGCAGCCATATAAAGTGTCACAAAGTTTTTATATCTTTATGTCATTAAAGCCATAACTCTATTGTCGGGGAGTATATAACGAGGAGTTTGCTTATAGTAGCGGGGAGGAGAAGAGATGCTTGGGCGAGTGCATGGATCCCTCCCAGTTCAACCGCTGCCTTGGCAGAAGAGAGGAATGCTGGATTTAATATACAGTAGTTGTGTGCCGTCTTGGCGTGTTTTTGTGTAGTTTAAGGTGCTATATTGTTGATGTATTGATGTATCTGTTTGATATTCTGTCCCCATTATAAATAAACGCTATATGTACGAAACTGATCTACTGTTATCGCTATGGCAAAGCAGGTCAAACCGATCACACTCGCAACTCTTTCTTTCCTTACACCCGGAGGCCCTCCGTTGGACGAGACATCCCTTTGGAGCTTTCCTGCAGAGGCACTATGTCTTGCACTGATATGCTGGACCAATCCTATTTTGTGGCATCGTCTGGAAAGTTTATCTACGATATCACCTCAGGTGGAATTGTACGTTAAACTGCAGAAACGAACGAACGAACTGTTATCAATAAAATAGTGTTACACGCTTTGAAAGCGTTCGACCATTCCAATGTCTTGATAACCCATGTATAGACATAGTTACATCTTTCTAGGGCCACCAGGAATTGAATGTAGGAATTGGGCCCTTTTCTACGTAACATCCTCAACATATTCATAATAACTTGTAACGACCTTCTTGTTTCAGCATATCTAACAGTAAATCATAATCATGTAAAAGGCAATCCGTGTTTCTTTGTATTCTCCATCTACCAGCTTCCGACATCAATCCTCTTTGATGGTCAACGGGTATAGTTTCTTCTTCTACTTCATTTATCTTTTGTTTTCACTGCAAATATAACATTTTAAAAGCATCCATGGGTCGACGACAAAACGGAGAGGCAATTAAAACAATCCTGTAAGTAATTGGTGCACAGGTTTAAGTATTATGACGATTTAGCTGCTGTGTGGGCGTATGTTTCGTTGCCTGGCAACCTATTTTTTTCTTTAAAAGGCTCAGCCTTGTTGTTCCGCAATCTAACATGGGACATACACTAAGGTTGATTTAATTTATTTCTGATGTGTCGGCAAGTGTTACGTGAATGTTCAGCCTTGTTGTTCCGCAATTTAACATGGAACATACACTAAGGCTGACCTATTTTTTAGTATATAAGAGAGTGTGTAGAAGCAAAGTTAAGGGCTTACCTGTGTGGAAGCAAATAGTAATGCGAATAGTTTCTTTAATAATTTGGAAACCTGTCCAGCCTTGTTGTTCCACAATCTAAAATGGGACATACACTAAGGCCGTTTGAAATCATTTCTGCTGTGTCGGCAAGTAGTACTGTGATTGTGTTTTTCTTTAATAATTTTACTTACCTGTGCGTAAGCAAAGTTAATGGGTTTATCTCACTTGGCTAATCTCGGCAGATTCCGTAAACTACATCTAGCCTCGGCTGTATGACAGTAAGTGATATGTACCTACGCCCATATATTTGCGGTACGGCTACCGGTTTACTTTAACAGGAAAACTTGACGCTATTACACAAATTGGGAACCTATTCGGCTAGCGACCTATTCGACCGATCGAACTGCAACCTGTTCGTTGGAAACCTATTTAGAATAAAGACAACAGTCGTCTTAACTCATCTATTTATCAACCAATAAAATCCAACGTTATGTCTATCAAATGAAAGTAGAATATATTATTTTTTATCCATTCCGTTAGTTCAGAATAGAAGTGTAATTTCGTCATTATCTTTCAGCTGGATCGGTCGAATATGTCGCTAGCCAAATAGGTCGCCAACTTGTGTATGGGCGCAGCCATGTTTCATCCGGGACCTTTAAAGTAGTTCCAATATGGCGGAATTCATCATACAGCCGAGTTTAGATTGCCCGAAATCTTCCGAGGTTTGCCGAGTGGGGTTTATCTGTGCATAAGAAACTTAAGGGGGCTTGCCTGTGTGGAAGAAAATTAAAGGGGGCTTACCTGCGTGGGAGCATAGTTTAGATGGAAGCAAATAAAAGTGGACTTACCTGTGAGGGAGCATAGTTTAGATGGAAGCCAATTAAAGGGGGCTTGCCTGTGTGGAAGCAAATTAAGGTGCTTACCTGTGTTGGAAGCAAATTAAGAGGCTTGCCTTTGTGGAAGCAAATTAAGAGGCTTGTCTGTGTTGGAAGCAAAGTAAGTGAGCTTGGCTGTGTGGAAGCAAATCAATGTGCTTACGTATGTGGAAGCCAATAAGGGATTACCAGTGTGAAACCAAAGGGGGCAAAGGAGTTTAGGTAGTCACCTATAACAGCCACGTATCACTGCGGCATTAAAGTTAGCTAGAATCATTGGGGTTAATTTATCGGGAATGAACGAATATACTTCAAAGTGGGAACAGAATGTATAAAAGTTCAAAGCCTGTATGTACGGAATAATTTGACCGGGATTACCAAAAATGGGTTAGGAAAATATGTGGTGGGATGAAGTGTGTTATGGGGAGAAGTGAAGTGTGTTATGGGGTGAAGTGTGTTATGGGACGAAGTGGGTATTGAATGTTAATAAAGTTAGAATTGTTGTCATTGTCTTAGTTTTGATATTCGTAAACGGATTACGGAGCGGAAGCACTGTGCCTGCAATACTTACATCTATAGGCAAGACGGTAATTCAGAGGAAAGTATACTATCCTGACTTATCTGGCGAATTGATACGTTTATTTCTTTTTACGATTTATGTTTATAGGGGTAAAGGAATCAGGTAGTCAAGTATTGCCGAGATTTAGTTCGGAAAATTAGTGCGAATCTTAAATTATAATGGTACTTTCGAGAGATCTGGAATTTAAACATAAAAAACACATGTTCCGATTTTATCTTCTTGATAGCTGATCAACAGCTGGCGTGTATTCTTTGGATATGCTTCAGATACCCATTCAACCATTGTAAATCTTCATTCCAGCCTTGTATCACAGGGTCATCTTGTTTGATTATTGATCAAGAATGTCCACACTTGGCGTAGGTGTTTATTAAGTGAATGCCTTGATGGATTTTGAGAACAGTATTTTCTCCTTTGTTAAAGGGAGATAAGCAATGTGATTGGTAGAGGGTTTTGGGCACGATAACTTTTGTTACAATTAAGTGATGGATCCCCGAGTATAGCTTCATTATATCGTTATCTGAACTAAATTCGGCGATGAGAATTTTCTGTCTAAAGGCTAAGGAGTGATAAGCAGTTTGATTGGCAGAATGTTTAAACTTGATGTGGATGCTCATTAGGTGAACGTCTTGACTGAATTCAATGATTAACATTTCATGCTAAAGTTAAGCAGAGGTAAGCAATTTTATTGGTCGATGTTTTAGGTCAAGATAACGTTGATTCTATCTGATAGATAGTGATAATCAGTATGATTGCTTGATACTTTCTTAAAAAAAAATAATATGTTATCTATTTATTTTGGGATGTCAGCCTCACCGTTGGCTTGTTAACCATATTTCTGGGTTTTTTTTATTCTTTAGCTGACGGTCGCCTGTCATATCTCGTGGGTTTTCTCCGTTTCTTGCGTAAATGACCCCTCTCTCTATCTCTCTCTCTCTCTCTCTGACATTCCCGAAAATACTTGACCCCTACCCCGTACGCCAATGCCTCCCAGTTTCTGAAGATGATGTAGTGCTCACCAATGATTGATACCATTCACAACAGTCTCAGAACATTGGCGAATCCAAGTCCACCTCCGGTGAGCTTGAACATTTCCTGCCAATTTATTTTTGCATCTTTTGCCTATCTTATCTCCAATTATCACTGATATTATACGTTTGAGTCTGTCAACAGGAAAAGTTCCATGATGTGTTAAACACGCGGTTGTAATACCTGATCTCCTCAAAAACCCTCACTGGATGCAAATATCCTTAAAAACTACCGACCGGTTTCCAATATGGCATTTCTTTCAAAAGTCATTGACAAGGTGATTAAATGTCGAGTGTTACTGTATTTACCCTGGGGGTCTGGATGGCCTAGTGGTCTAGAGTGCCGCGCTTCGACCTCTAGCTGGCCGATCACCTTTGGCTTGTGCCTGTGGTTTCGATCCTTGGTGTGAGCGTATGTGACATGGAGATAGGGGCGCCTTCTCAACCTCCAGGCACTCCGGTTTCCTCCCACTGCTAAAGACCGGTACGCGCAAGCGACTTATTGAAATAAAATTAAACCATATGATAGTCCCACAATGAGCTAGTTTGTGTCGAGTGGACGTTAAACCCAGTCTCTCTCTCTCTGTATTTAACCTCTAATAACCTTTTTATACAAGAACCAGTCTCCTTACAGAACTAAACACAGTGCAAGCGAAAATCGACTTCCAATTGATGTCTCTCACATATCAATGCGTATACTGAAAAATGTCATCTTATCTGAGAGAACTTGTGGTTCCTTACACGCAATCGAAAAATGAAAGATCAAGTATTTGTTATCCCAAAATATTACCTAATTTAGTGTTGTTGCTGCCAATTTGTGGAACTCGCTACCTGAACATCTTCGATCCAGTCCATCAATAAGACTCCGTTATCCAGCTTGAATATATCCTTATTTGAGAAATATTTGCAAGAGACATTGTGTATTTTGTGCCGCTATGTGCACAACCATATGTTGAATTAGCACGATATATATGGACAAATACATATGTAACAAATACTTATTATATCTCCAACTTCCAGCAATAATCCACACCTGCTTAGTATTATGTAATATTCTAACGCACGGCTTGTGACTCGGACACGTCTCCATGTACGCAAACTTATCGTCGTACAAAGATATAGCCTTAAAATTTTATGTTTAACTTTTAAATTGATTTCGACCCTTCTGCTCCTGTGTATTAAAAGAATACCTTTGCATCCAATCCAAACACCTAAAGCCTTAACCAGAAGCCACCACCAGACTAAACTTGCCAATATATGGGTTTAACGATGCTTTAAAGCGCGTTGAGGTATTATTTCAGAATGTAATTATTATTATTATTACTCCCACAACCCACGAAACGACAGATCACATGTATGTTGCTATTGGTTTTGACAGAATACTTTTCAATCCAATTTCTGTCGCCATTTTGGATTTTGGCTGCCATATTGGATCAAGGCTTTGCGAAATGAATCGGAAACTGCCAAAAATGAATCAGGTGACCAAACATCTTATACACGGGTCATTTAGCAAACTACAAATGTCTTCACTAGGGTTCTTTCTATGGGAAACCATTTTCAAGCCTTGTTCCCCGAGAAAATGGTCGCGGATCTGGGGAATGTGACCCGACTAAAGTCTCCATATGTAATTGTTTGGTGCGGTCCCTCTCTACACTTACTAATGCTTATATGCCAGTGTCAGTTGTAAAGGTAGCCTTCTGATCCAGGAGATGTGCAATAATGCATCAATCAACAATATGACACCCCTCCCGACCCCCCCCCCCCCCCCACCACTTTTCGTTCACAATTTCATTCTACAAAGGCACTGATTGCTCCCGGCATAAAAACTTGGTTCTCACACTAACTAGGTTGCAGAATCAATCCTCAAGATTTTCCAGAATGGTCTACCTTGGTCAGTAGGATGAACAGGCTGACAATGCACAACATCTAGTTGTTGGGATGGTGCAGAAAAAGCGAGGCCCATTCCCACTCCACGTCACCTATCCCTCTGTTTGCAATAGGCAGACCCAAAATAACATGTTATCACGTCCTCCCCATTCTCTATACCATCCTACCTCTACTGTTTTACCTGCTTTAATTTGAACACATAACAAGTTAAATTGTCACTTTTACCTTTCATTGGTTTATTTTATCCCTCAGAATTTTCAAAAACAAACATACACAAAAACTATCAGTCACGAAATATTACAAATATATCCTATCCCTCACCCCTTTCATCATCGCCCTGTCCCTTTCTACCAGCAATAAACAATAAATAATTGGAAAAGATGCATGCTTCAAAGACAGATTATCAGTCAAGATCACCGAATGCGAATGGTGTGATATTGTGCTTCAATGAATCCCCTCCACTTTTACACTGAAACTTCTTTTTGTTCCATCCATAACAGACCTGGCCCCGAGCTTACATTCTCAGACTTAAGTTAAGAACTTATTCAAAATTGGTCTCCTTATTTAACTAAATTATAGCCATTTATCAAACTTTTGTAGATTTAATGTATCAAATACATCAGTTAGAAACCATGTGCAATGTTTTGTGGTTCTGGATCAAAGATATTTCTCATAACCAGTGATTGAAAGTTGAGTAAATTCTTAACTTAAATCTGAGAATGCTTTCTGAACCTGGGGACTGTACTCTGTAGCGAAAATCCGAAAATCTACATGGAATTTGGACTATCTTGACTGCAATTTAGAGCAATAATAAATTAGATTACATTAAATTGCAATAACAGATTACAAATTAGATAACATTAGATAGCAATAATACATTAAAAATTAGATTACATTATATAGCAAAAATACATTACAAATTAGATTACATTATATAGCAAAAATACATTAAAAATTAGATTACATTATATAGCAAAAATACATTACAAATTAGATTACATTATATAGCAATAATACATTAAAAATTAGATTACATTATGTAGCAATAATATATTACAGATTAGATTACATTAAAAATTAGATTACATTATATGGCAATAATAGATTATGCAGCAATAATAGATTATACAGCAATAAAAGATTACAATTAAGATTACAATAAATAGCAATACTGCATTAAAAAATTAGATTACATTATATACCAATAATAGATTACATGTAGATATATAGCTATAATGGATTACACATTAAATTACATTATATACCAATACTATATTACGATAATACATATTACGTAGCAATAATAGATTACAAATTAGATTACAATAGATAACAAAAATACATTAAAAATTAGATTACATTATATGGCAATAATAGATTACAACTTACATCACATCATGTAGCAATAATAGATTATATAGCAATACTAGATCACTAATTAAATTACATCAAATAACAATAATAAATTATAAATTAGATTACATTACTAAGCAAAAATATATTACAAATAAGATTACATTAGATAGCAATAATGCATTAAAAATTAAGATTACGTTATATAGCAATAATGAAATTCGATTACATTAGATAGTAATAATAGATTACAAATTAGATGACATTATAGAGCAATAAAACATTGCAAAATTTAACTAGATAATAATAATACATTAAAAATTAGATTACATTATATGGCAATAATAGATTACTATTTAGATTACATCATGCATCAATAATAGATTATATAGCAATAATAGATTACAAATTACATTACATTATATAGCAATAATACATTAAAAATTAGATTACATTATTAAGCAAAAATATATTACGGTTCATAACAATAATAGATTACAGTTCATAACAATATAACAATCATAGATAACAATTTAGAGGAATAGCAAATAATAATAATTATTTCTTATAATAGATTACAGTTCATAACAGTTATTCGTATCTAATGTTGGGTCATATTCCACCATACTTCGTCCTTGTTGTCAAAATTCTTTATACATTTTCATTTTCTGAAAATATAAAGAATGATTTTAAACATATAAATTCACCCACCCCACCCCCCGAATTTGGATCCAGGGGTGCATTTTACAACCAGATTCTTGTGACAAATTACTGGAAATGGCATTTCATGGTTTCTAGTTTTCGAAAGTTACCAGAGGGTGGGGGGCACTTGGGACAAGGTGTGCGCGCATTCCGCACTTGCAGATAAAAACCAGAAAAAAGAACAAACCTTGGTATGTGAAAGTCAAATTAAATCCTTCGAATCCACAAGTTCCATCTGTCGTGAATGTAACAAGTGCAGGGTGATCATACGGTATTACTATAGGATCTGGTTTGCTATCTCCACAATACCTGGAAAATATAAGAAGTCTCAATGCGTCCTCGAAAGCTACGGGAAACAACCATATTGTAAAAGTTTAATCTCTGATGGGAATAACTGTCCAAATATTGTTCAATTCCGTTTAGTATTTACAAAGTTACGATGAAATGAAACTGCATTAGCCCACGTTGTTCTAGGGCAATAAAACGCTAACATATTTTAATAGAAGCGAGGATCCAAGACATCCAAGGGCGGACATTATCAGCTTAAAATTCTGGTGAGTGTTATGCATGATGTTTCATGGTTTCCGTAATAATTCTAAAACATCTGATATAACTTTATAATTCTAGCAAAACCCATATCACTTCATATGCACGAGGAGTTCACACGTCTAACAATATATTTTGCATCATGGACGTAGTTAGTGGGGTGAGCTGGCTCAATGGCTTAACACATGCGCTTTAAATCATAAGATATTTCATTGATTCAAGAGCGGCTCCGATTTCCCGCTTTTATGTACAAGGAGTGGTTTTCTTCCAAACGAATTATTGAAATAAAACTGAACCATGTGTCAGTTCCAGAAATGACATAGGTTGTGAGGAGTGGGCGTTAAATCGCCACATAACTATTTCTAGGTCTTTCGCTCAATAGGTTGTCAACTCACTATTATACGATCATAGGCATTATTTCCCACGCTTAAAAATCTTTCACACCGGAAATAATTACAGATTTACCTCCCTTGTATTTCAATTTCCTCCATTCAATAGCTATCTTCAAAAGTTTGAATTTGAAGTTGAAAATGATATTTTTGCCAGTGAATTATAGGATTAATAGGATTATTCTATAACAAGGTAGGACTGTTTATAGATACCATCTATTTTAAGGCTTTATTTAATATGTGATCATTTAACAAACTTTGCTGTTCTTTTGGTAAGAAAATTTTAAACAGTATGTTTTATTACATCCCTGTTGAGACATGCGATGGATATTTATTACTTGGAAAAGCACATAGAAATTAAAAAAAATAAAGGGGGTTAACTTCCTACTGATCTGCTGCGACTGGGATAATGAAGACGGACATACGTCACACAGTATGCTATGAGGGACAATTTCCCCCTGGCAGCGGCGCTATGGCTTACCCTTATATCGAATTCCAACTGCCAAGGGATCGTTGACGTGTACGCCAGTGTATACACGAGACCTCGATTTTTTCGTACCACCCAAACGATTAGACATCTGTCCCTTCTAGGCCCTATGTTCTGCACCACTAACGATGGCAAAACACGTTGGAAAATCCCGATGTACTTTATCCAATTAAACAACTTTTACGTTTAGTTTTACCAGGCAATCCCCTAACGTTTAATGATAACAATTATAACTTGGCCATTGTTGTTTGAATCAGTTGGATGCAATAATTGGCGGTATAGCACAAGCGTACCCCGAGCCGTGATTACATTTAATACAAGGATACTTGGATATAATATTCCTTATAATTAGAAATATTAAAGGATTTTATTAGTTTCATTATTTTTGTCTTTTCAAATATACAATATACCGATAATATACATTTTGTTCTACATTTATTTCAATTAATATTCGTAAAAATACGGCGAATATACATCCTCTGTGTATATACAGTTTAGAGGTAGACACGTTACTAAGATGCAAACCCCAAGGTGGGGGTGGGGACTAGTTAACTTTAGTTATTTGTAATCATCTGTTGACGCAGACGCGAGGATTCTCCAATTTCTGTGTTATAAGCAATATATTATTATAAATCATGTCGATGGTAAGATTCATTTATATGTTATTGATTCCTGGACATTACTATAGCCTCTACATTATAATAATTTTCTGTGGTTCATACAATATATGAATCATGTCTATTAATTAGATTTAACCGTATGTCTTACACTAATGTTACGGTCGTTGCTACAGGGGCGTGGTGAGAATGAGTTCATGAGTAGCCATACTCATGCGCCAAAAAGTTTTTGCGCCAAAATCACAATCAAATTACTCAAAAAATGAAAAACATTTGTAAGTGGAAAAATTGTTTCATCTGACCCAATTAAAAAAATTTTGAAAGAGTCAAGTTGGAAAATTTAATCATATTTTATTACCGTATTTCTTGTCTCGGATTGCTGGAGATTGCGTTTCTGGGCTTCTAATTTTCGAAATTTTCCCGGGGGAGGGCCCCCCGGACCCCCCGCCGCGGGCTCGCGCCTTCGGCGCTCGCGGTGGCCGGATTCGCCGGCCACAGTTCCGCGGTCAGTAAAAGGGTTTTTGTGCTAAAATCTTTTTTGTTACTCATAATTTCTTCTCAATAATTGCCCTCACCACGCCCCTGCGTTGCTATTGGACCACATTCAGTTGTATCACGCTGGCTCTCGTACAGTTATTTATAACTACATATTAGTGTACGATATTGGTATTGTAAATTGTACTTCACCCGATATGATGCTCTTGATAACAAATATCGAGAAATGGGCCGAAAATGCTGTTATTCGTGTTGTGCTTCTTGTTCTTATAAAAAAGCCCAAAGCTTCACGAATTGAAGTGCGATCGACATGTGACTAGGTATTCGTTCTGCTTGAACGATTGTACTGCGATTGGCGGACTAATCATTTAGTTTTCACATGACTTTACAATTCCAAGATGGAGAGGATTAACATCTTATTCGACTTACTTTCAGGATTATTATGGTCAAGATCATTTGGTAGAACCAAGTCATCAGCAAGCTCTAACTCTTATCACCTATATTGGATTAATCCTATCTATCATTGGATTAGGATTAACTGTTCTAACGTTTCTCGTCTTTAGGTATGTTTATTTTAATCTATTCTGTATCGAAGTGGAAATATATAAAACAAATTGCAGTTAAATATGTCACATTAAAGGGTTTTTTCTTCTAACATAGCACTTATTTAAAATTATGTTACTGACTTTAAGTTCACTCAATATTGAAGCACCATAATACAGAGGCGGATTCAGTGGGGGCGTGAGGGGCACGCTCCCTCCCTAATTTTCGACAGTGCCCTTTTTTACCGCTGAAAGTGCCTTTTTTCAGACCCAAATATGTCCTCTCCGAACGTTTACTTAGACGAAAATATCAGCCAAATAGTTCTTAGAATGTCTACAGATGCAAGGAAATGACGGATAATTGTAAGTGCCCTCATTTTGCGGCACCCCCACCCCTTTTCTGCTCACTCCATACAAATCCAACGATTGTGCAGGACAAGTCATTATTAGTGATTTTTGCTTCCATACAGAAATAGACGAAACGAAACGATGCAACACCTTTTCTCTGTAATTTTCTACTCTTAGACATCAAAGAATTAATTCTTTTTGACCAAAATAAATAACAACAGAACCAGACAAACTGTAAAGATATGAAGGAACTTTATCTAAAGTATTCTGTGTCGATTGATTTTTTGATTTCCATACACTGACAGAATTAGCAACTTTGGTGTTCTATAATGATTGGTAACAAGATCTATTTAATGAACTGTTCATGTATGTAGACTAGAGTATTCTTGTAATGAAACTACCCCAGATGTACCAGTTTGGCGCGAGGAGATTTTATTAATCAAACCCGAGGCCGAATTATTGTTGCTGAATTGGGAGGGGTTATTACCGGCCCACTGATACTAGGTTTGGGAGTATACTATCGTAACTATTCTCACTCAATTTATTTTCCAGAAAACTACGAGAAAGTCGACCACAGCAAATCATGTTTAATTTAGCATTAGCCATGTTGTTTTCGTGGATCGTATTTTTGACGGGAATCAAACAGACTGGAGATCACGTTGGTTGTATTGCTGTGGCAGTTTTGTTACATTATTTCATCATGGCGTCCTTCATGTGGATGTTAATGGAAGGCATATTACAATATTTGCTGTTTGTAAAAGTTCTAGGAACCTATATCAGGAATTTTATGCTTAAGGCGACAATTCTAGCCTGGGGTAAGAAAATATAAGCTACTTACTATATTGTATGTATCTTTGGTGACAAAAATTGAAAAACCTTCGATTATGGGAGAAAAGTATCTAAGTTTCATACCGCGGCATGTACCAGTAGTCCAACACAATTTGTGTAGGGAACGAAATATGAAGTGCAGGAGGACCACACTATACGCACAACAAAACCGACAAGACAAACAACACAGTGAAGCAAGATAGATTCAATATTCAAACAATATTTGTGTAGCGAGCTAAATATACCTTCAGTATATTCTAACATTATGAATAATTTATGTACTAATCTAAAGATGCTTTCAGTATTCTAACATTATAAATAATTTATGTACATGTACTAATCTAACGAAACCTTCAATATTCCAATAATATGAATTATTTGTGAAGCAAGCTAAAGATACCTTTAGTAGTCCAACATTATAAATAAATGTACTAATCAAACAATACCTTCAATTATAAACATATTTATATTTATATATGACAGGTGTACCAGTTCTACCAATAATGACCATGTTATCTATTGATGTAGAACTGTATAACGGTGGTAAAAGATAGTAAGTATTTATAATGATGTAGAGCCATGTATTAACATAATATTCAGGTATTTATCACAGCTATTCTATTAAACATTAGATGTATATGTAACGATCAGTATCAACTCTTCCACATATGTGAATTACCTCCCCTTATATTTCAGTTGTTGGATGGGACTACAGGGATTGTATTATGGTTTTGCTCTACCCCTTGGTTTGATTATACTGGCTAATATTATCATTTATATCATGGTCACGCGCAGTATATGTAGCAGGAACAATTTGAACACAACAGGCCTCCAGCACTCAGTTACTAACATCAGAGCCTCATTCTGCTGTTTCATTTATTTAGGTGAGCTGAAATGTTGCAATCTATTCTTGACAGAAACAAAAACAAAAACAAAGCCACATGTCAGTTCGTTAATATCAAATACAACGCCATTGTCATTGTCGGGCAATGTTTAGGTGTAAAATATTTATTTTGGTTTGTCCCAATCTATAAAATATGTCTGGCTGCCTGCAGCAAACCTCATAATTTGTTGTACTGTTGTCCATCAGATGCCCCTGGTAGAATTAATAAACTTTATTATCTCACAAATCTAGAATGCTTACCTGAAGATACATTTGACCAGATCCGCTGATTTTTAAAGAGCTTTATTCTACATAACAGTCTTAGTCTTATTTTTTACTATTATAACCATTTCAATATCATTTTGATTGGAACGATGTTTTAATGTCAGTTAAAACCGGCAATTTCAAGCATATTGGCCGTAGCATTAGCACAATCATCAAGGGCAGACAATTTGAATACGTGTTTCCCCATGGATGAACCCAGTGTATAGTTGAGTGGAACGGCAAGGGACTGCTGGCTTCACCGAGGGTGATATTTCAGATCAGGATCTATAATCATATCTTTTCTTTTATATTTTAGGATTAACCTGGGTTTTTGGATTTCTGGCCATATCAGATGCTCGTCTGCCGTTTCAGTACATCTTCACTGTACTCAACTCTCTACAAGGCTTTCTGATATTTATCCTATTCACTGTCAGAGACAAGAAAGTCAGAGATTACTGGAAACAACTTTGTCGTTCTTACAAAACCGGGAGAAGGGCATCAAATCCTCCAAACACCACCACTTCTTTATAAGGATGATTTCAATTTTAATGTTATCAGTAATTTGTCGTCAATTACCAAAACAGCGAGACTAACCGATACAAATATAATGAAATTAAGTCCAATAAAATTAATCAAAAGAATATGTCAAATATTAATGAATCCATTTCTCAGTTCGCCTTATTTTTCTGGGGGTGCAATGTATCACCTGCACCCCGCTAAATACGGCCCAGATTCTGAGGAGACTTAATAGCGTGTTTTCAGTTGATCCAAGCATTCGATATTATGTATCATGACAATTGATAAGTATTGTCGACAGTAGATACACGAATACAATGTAAATATAATCACTATCCAACAGTAGGTTATCGTAGATACACGAAAACAATATAGTTAAAGCCCCAATAACACTCTTGCTGTAACTGAATAATATGTCCCAATCTTCATTTTGGTCAACAAATTGTATTATTTTACAATATTCAAATTAATTGATGATATAAATTTCATCTTAACACACCTAATTTAAAAAATTGGAAAAATTCAACTAATTGATTTGAAAAGTCTAACGTAAACCTATTCAAATGTGACTTTGATTTAAAATATTTTCGAACCCTCTGGACAAGTAAAATAGGTCGTAATGGATAATTTACACAACAAGTAGGACACTTAAACATCTAGTACTTAGAATAAGGCTATTATTTATTTTCTGGGGCTGCCAAGCCAGCAAGAGTGTTATTGTCCCTTTAATCTTATCGAGTACAATATAGGTAATAATCTGGATCCACGAATACAAATGTCTATTTATATCACTATTTTATTTTACTTGATCCATGTATATATTTTACCCCGATTTTCATTTTGTTTTCCTTATACTTTTGTTAATAGATTGTATTATTGTATATTCGTGTATTGGTCTTACATAATAAGTAGATTGCGTATATAGTTGAACTGGGGTTTTACGTCCTATAGGGCAGATGACGATGGATATAAGCCATACAGTGTGCTATGGGGTAACAACTACCAGGACAACAGCACTACGACCAACCTGTTTTTTTATATTCCATCTGTCAATTATTCTTTTACGTGCATGTCAATATATGTACACGAGACCCCGCGTCCTATCCGAACTACTAGAGACCATTCCTTGTCAGACCCTTCTTCCCTCACTACTGACAAAGAAATGAAACACCAGGCAGGTCTTTATTAGTCCTGTCGGGGGATAACAGAAGGACGTTAAACCCCATTTCATTTCCGACTGTCCTGCTCCGACTAGGGTAATGAAGTTACAAGCGGTCTAAATGACGAGATCAATTAACATTAAGTCAACGAGGAAATCATTAGTTATTTACAGTCGGCAATCCTCAACAGATTCCGGTTCCGGAACCTACATCTAATCTCGACTGTATGACAGTAAGTGATATGTACCTACGCCCATACATTTGCGATGCGGCTACCGGTTTACTTAAACAGGAAAACTTGACACCGTGGGCGCAACCAAACACAAATTGGCGACCTATTCGTCTAGCGACCTATTCGACCAATCCAGCTGGTAACCTGTTCGTTGAAAACCTATTCAGAATAAAGACAGCAGTCGCCCAAAATTACCTTTCCGATTATATATATGGCGAAATTACACTTCTATTCTGAGCTAAAGAAATGGATAAAAAATAATATATTCTACCTTCATTTGATAGACGTAACGTTGGATTTTATTTGTTGATAAAAATAGATGAGTTTGGGCGACTGCTCTCTTTATTCTGAATAGGTTGCCAACGAACAAGTTGCCAGCTGGATCGGTCGAATAGGTCGCTAGCCGAATAAGTCGCTAATTTGTGTTCGGTACGGGCGCAACCATGTTTCATCCGGGACCTTTAAAATAGTTCCAATATGGCGGTATCGTCATACAGCCGAGTCTAGATTTCGGAATCTGTCGAGGCATGCTGAGTGTAGTTATTTAGGCCTGTCATTATCTCGATTCAAGCAAAGGGAATTAACTCTAATTTACAGAACTAAGGTAGTTGGTCACAGATCACCAATAATTTACTCATTGATTTTAATGTTACTTCTCGTCTCTTAGACCGTCTCTAACTTGTTCCCACACTTTCTACCACATATAGGGCAACATGTGAGAACCCCTTACTCAACAACCCATTAGGGTTCTATCAGTAACGTACATGGATAGCACAAATAACACCGCCAGGTCGCTAATAACGACAGGATCAACTAAAAACTTCCGAACATTTAATCAAAGAGTATTATTATTCTATTAACAAACACGATTCTGTAAATAATGAGGACGTCGTGAGAGTCGACCGGTGAGGGAGCGAAACCTAGCCGCAAAGAATAGTCATTGGCAGTGTTCTCATTATTAGCAATAATACAGTCATTAGAGAGTTCTTGGTCAGATTCCTGTACGCACTGTGGTAATCTTCTTCCGTATTTCATAAGATATGTCTCATATCTTTGTGACACGGTACGGACCACTCCTGTGTTTCTGTAACTTGTTCGGGATTCCTTTCACCTTCACTGGGGAATACAATTGTACAAGTGATTCTTCATATAACAGGTCTCCTCCCTGCTTTGGATCGTCAGAATTTTTTTCTGTCTTCTGTAAAAGTTCACTTTGAACTGCTGCTCCCTTGATCCGAATGAAGTTGACAGGGAGTCCAAACCTCGGGAATCAAAACCGTGACCACCGTTATTGCTTCCATGTTTGGCATCGGGTAGGCCTCAGCATACTTAGTTAAGCAATCTTTCACAACCAAAATATACGTATTTCCTTGAGTGGTAGCAGACTTAATTCTTCCAACGATGTCGACAGCTCCTTTCTCCATTTGTACTCCTGCAGTGGATGCTTCCAAATAAAATAAAACCAAGTACGAATAATCCAAACCATCTGACAAAATTCAAAGTCCTAAAAAAACGATTTACGCAAAATAGTGTTATTAGACAAAATAATGTAATCAGCATATGGACTGTTCACCGTGTTGAAAATACACGACAAACAGTGGTAACAGGTGTGATTGGCCAATGAACTGTCAATATGCAAAATGCACATGATGAGCAGTGTTGACGATGTAGTAGACAGACATTATCAGGGAGATAATATACGAATCAATTAAATATATCTTGAACAATAGCCGAGAGAGACATGGTATATTTACCAATCAAGTCAATATGAAGGCCATAAAATCTGTTAAAGGTTTTGATAAGTTTAGTTCGCAAGTATCTCTATAGTTAGATGACAAATGCCTCGATCTACTTAAAAAGAAAACAGAATAATGGGAACAGCTCTCGTGTAACTAATTAGCTTTGACACAAACACTCCACAAGCTGGTGATATTGGAATTGAGAATAAAGTTATTATTATTATTATTACTAATAAATGGGAAATTAACAATCGGAAGTCAAAGTCATCACGTTTATCGTATAATTTAACACTAATTATGGCAATTGTCAAAATCGAGACGCAGATCCAAGTAGGAAGCGTAATTGTCACTGTCAGTGGTGTTTTTAATTTCGAGCTCATCAGGATATATCCATTCTACATAATCACTAAATTTGGGATTATTTAGTGATAAAACATATATCGATAAGAGAAATTAAAACGTCTGACTAATCGTTTATTTGATTTTACGAGTGCCTGTAGGTAATCGGCTTCGTAGGAATATAGAAATAAATCAGCAAGCAAGGTGCACAGTTGGTGCCCACGGAGATACCTACCACTTGCTGATATAATTCTCCTCTCCTAATTCAACAAAGATAATTTCAATTATGAAACCCAACATCTTAATTATCTTGTTGGCGGTGAATTTATTTTTGGAATCACTATGGTTCTTAACGAAATATGTGAAATTGTAATTAACAACTAAATATTGATTTCTAACATTTAAATTTAAACATTCCTTTTTATAAAAACCTGTATGCCAACTGGTATACAATTTACACAACGCATATAATGAACAATGTACATACCGAAAATAAAAATATTTGGAATAATACAAATATAACGATTAATAATAAAATTATATTTTTAAAATTTCTTTTTAACAATAACATTCGATACGTTAGTGAATATTTTGATAAAATAAATAAGATCGATAATCAATATTTAGAAAAACATCAATTTATCTTAAAAGGAATAGAAAAGCGTATCTTGCAGTATGTACAGGAAGCCAGCAGATTTGAAAGTGCGGTACATACAAATTTTAATTGTAATAGAATTCCATTGGAAGATATAAATACTATTTTTTACAAAATATATAATACCGATTTTAACAACGTAGACTCAAAAGATATTTATGATAGCCGGATAAAAGCAAAGTTCAGCAGGCCAAACGCTATTAAAGAATGGGAACACATTCTAGTTACAGAGTTAAGCGATTTAGACGTAGAAAATATATTTAAAATAATGAACACTGTGTGTCTTAGTACAAAACTGAGGAGTTTTGAATACAAATATCTCCATAGGATTATATTCACAAATGATAAATTACTCAAAATTAGAAAAGTTGATAACTATGGCGGTATATTAGTGCCAAAATTCTAACAGGCTTTCGTCTAATTTCTTACTTCTATTCATGTAATTCTAACCTCCATTCATGTAACTTCTAACTTCCATTCATGTAATTTCTAAATTAAGACAATGTATAATTCAACTTCTTTAAAATTGTTCAGTGTAAATATCAATTCTATTTCATCTTATTTCTATTATTGGGGCGAAAAATGTCTACTTCGTTGTGGTATTACATGTTAAGCATGAACGGCAAACAAATTTAGAATTTTGATACTTCTACCTAGCAACCATCATTATGACATCGTTTGGTGTCGCCACCGTTTGCTCAGTTTGGCGATTGAGCACCTGATCGGGACCATTCTATTGATACAAACGACTCGCTCTTCGTCAGGTTGAGTGGCTTGCCTGAGTGTTAAAATTGAAAACAACATCGGGAGAGAGAGATGGGGACATGGGGTTTAACATCCACTCGACACCAACCGGGTCATTTCGGTATTAACACCGTTCAATTGTATTTCAATAATTCACTTGCGCGTAGGAGTGTTTAGCAGTGGGAGGAAACCGGAGTACCCGGAGAAAACCCACGAGGTTGGAAAGGCGGCTCTGCTCCATGTCACGTAAAAACGGGAAATCGAAACCACGCCAGTTTATTCAATGACAGACCTTATGTTACAGCGTGCACGTGCTAACCATTCGGCCATCCTACCCTCTAAACAACATTGAACGTGATATAAATGTATGGTTTGCAAATATTATTTCGAATACCGTGGCTAGGTGGGTAAGACGCAGGCTCGCTAGGCTGTGGGTCGGGAGTTCGATCCCTGCATTGGTCGAAAAAAGTTCATCCAGATTTTCTGGCGTGGTTCCCCCTTATTAGTGTCTTGTCGTTCTGATGGGATGGAAACCCGAGGTTCCATGTACATGTTGGCGTGCACGTAAAAGATCCCGTGACCGTTAGACTTCGATATAAGTCCAGGTCGTAGATCCGCTCTCCGGGCAATATTTCCCTAAAGCACACTGTATGGCGTATGGCCGTCTCCATTAGCCCGGTTCGGAACAGAACAGTAGGGCGTTAAACCCTCTTTCATTTCATTTCATTTTCTATTTCAAATATAGGCTAAACGGGATTTGGAGAATTTTATTTTATTTTTTTACGGTGGAGTCAATAATTAATATTTATATGCAGTTGGTCTATATTAACACAGGGTATAAATGTTATGTACAGGCCTACACAGATACTGAGTTTAATACTAAGTGGCCTCTCTCTTTCTCTCTCTCTCTCTCTCTCTCTCTCAGCACGCCTTCCAACCTTCAACCAAACGAAGAAGGGGTCGTTTATACCAAATAATGGTCCCGATCAGGTGCGCCATCACCCAATTGAGCACGCAGTGGCGACACCAAACGATGTCATAATGATGGTTGCTAGGTAGAAGTATCAAAATTCTAAATTTGTTTGCCGGTCATGCTTAACATGTAATACCACAATGAAGTAGACATTTTTCGCCTCAATAATAGAAATAAGATGAAATAGAATTGATATTTACACTGAACAAATAGAATTATACATTGTCTTAAATTATAAATTACGTGAATGGAAGTTAGAAGTTACATGAATGGAGGTTAGAAGTTACATGAATGGAGGTTAGAAATTAGACGATAGCATGTTAGAATTTTGGCACTAATATACCACCATAGATAACACACGCTGCACTCTCTGTGAATCTAATATAGAAAATGTAGAACATCTCTTTGTTCTGTGTCCATTTTCACAAATCATATGGAATCATTTTCATACTATTTTAGATCGTGGTAATATAAAGATAAATATAGAAACACATCATACATCTTGGGCTAACTAACAAACCAAATGACATAAATAATACTGAATGGATGTTCATTAATCATGTAATTATTTTAACTAAATTCTATATTTATCGGGCTAAACTACGAAACGAAATACTCAATATTAATAAGCATGAAAGCTTTTTAGTAGAACATGCTAAAATGGAGATTGAGATATCTCCGGAATTATACTCAAATAAAAGGAAATCGGCTCCCTCAATGGGCGCAATACATGACCAACAACCGAAGTCTCGCCAAATGGTGAGGCGCCTCATAATGACCCACACGATTAAGACCACAACTGATGGGGCGCCCAACACGGCTTGATCTGTAGGGTGCCTTATTCCGGAGAGGCACCCATAATGACATGATTGATGGCGCGCCTTATAATGCTGGGCCGCAAATAGAGCATAATGCCGAATCAGGTTGGTTGGGCACCCGTGACTAGATCAATGAGGTGCCCAAAACGGCATGGTTTTCGGGGTGCCTTAACGCAGAGGGGCGCCCATAATGCCTAGATCATGGGCGCCAATAATATACTGCAAGAGGGATTGGTTAGGCTCCCACGAATGAATTGGGCGCCCGAAACGGCGTGATAATTTTCTATATTCAAACGGCATGTTTTGTGGGGTGCCTCATCCCAGAGAGACGCGCATAATGCTCAGATCATGGGCGCCAATAATATAATGCTATATATCGTGAGATTAGTTAGGCGCATATAATATAGTGCTAGTGAGATTAGTTAGGGGCCCACGAATGAATTGGTTGCCGAAAATTCCGTGATATCTTCAAAATTGTAACAAGTCGCGCTCTAATTTACAACCCCATTCCGCACTTTTCATTTTTCTCATAAATTATTATAGGTACGTTAAAGTCGTAGTCCTTCCTTCAAATGTTGATAATGTTCATTTCCAAGCATCATAATACGCCAATATCATAAATTCAGCTTCAAAACTGATATATTCCGTCATTTTCCAAAATATTCTAGGGGGCGAGCACCATAGGCCATCTGACTTTTCGGGCAGACGGGTAAAGTGAAAACAAAAAAATATTATTTCATCCGGTTGGGAAAATAAAGTGCCCGAAATCTTTTAATTGAATACCAACGTTATACAAACTGAATCTCTTGAACAAACTAATAACCTAGCCTTAATCGGGTTTTTGTGAGTCTTGGGCGTAAGGAGGGCGCTGGTGGTTTGGTTTCAACTGGTAAGAAAGATCTTTGGTTAGTTGTTGGGAGTCACATAATTCACATATGTGTATCATTGAGTTGTTTTTCTGATGTTGTTGTTGGATTTTTCCTGATTTTTCGATAGGCTGTGGCATCATTGAGCAGTTGGCGGTTGAATTGTATTCATCGGTGTTCATAATGACAGTTGATTTCCCTTTATCAGCTGGTATTATCACTATAGACTTGCCATTTTTTACATCTTGTATGGCTTTAGTCTCACCCTTGGTAATATTGTGGGAGTTCTTCTTTATGGTGGATTTGATAATTAGGTTGGTTATCTGGTGGCGAAGGAAATCAACTCCACCCCCTGGTGCTAGTTAGCATGGACCTTTCTCAACGTTAGTGATAAATACATCTTGATTTCTTGGTGTCCAGGATGGGTCAAACTTCAAACCCTTTGAAAGTAAACTGAATGGGATTTGGGAACAGGCTTAGCCTATGTAAGCCCCTTACATAAAATTGGTGAAAATGTACAGTTGATACAGTAGTTATTAATTACCCTGCTAACAAAATTTTGTTTTCCAAACGTTTTCAAAACATTAGTATTTCGTTGATAATGTTTGTAGAAGGTGACCCAGGAAAGCATTGCTGTCATAACATCGAGGTTATAACAAACATTACAGGATACGTTAAATGAACATTAATGCTAACATTTTGAAAACATCAATGTTAACATTTTGAAAACATTAATGTTAACGTTTTCAAAACATTAGTTATTTTGTTATTTGACGTAATTGTGAATGTTTTTTGTTTTTTTTTGGGGGGGGGGGGGTTCGTAAGGTCATCGTTATGTACAAACGTTACAGGATACGTTAACTGAACGTTAATGTTAACGTTTTCAAAACATTAGTTATTTGACGTTAGTTTTGAATGTTTCTGGCACTTAAGCTAGGACTGCATTGATGTCGTAACGCCGACGTTATTCACAAACGTTACTGGATACGTTAACTTGTGGCACTATACTGTGTCTGATGTGACTGTCGTCTAGGCCTTTCTTGGACTCCACTTTGTGATAAATAAGACTTCAAACTCTTTTCTGTACTCTGGATATATCTTTATAGTTAACAATAATATATTCTAGAACATCGACACAACAATTGTTCTTTAGGTAGTTAACCGTTAACCACGATTAAAACCTATGTTGTCTAAACTGGCTATTTCGCCCAACCGTCTCCAACCGTCCCCCTCGGCCCTCTATAATGTCTTGTCTACGGTCTCATCATGACGACTGCGTCCAGCCCCAGCCTATAAGACAGGACCGGCTCACGGTATGTTATCCCCTTGGATCACAGGAATGATGTCCTGCTCTCTCCTATAAAGAAAGTATAATGCGTCATCTATTTAGGGCGGGACAATTACGATTTTTGGGTAAGTGTTTCATAAAGGCACCGATTTACGTCAACACTATTCTAGTTAATTGTACTAATCTGTGCACGTGGGGACTCGACGATGATACCCTACTTTCCCGAAATGGATACTGACATAACTATCTGCGAGTTTGTCTAAGATAGTAGTAGAATAATGCAAGCTACTTAATTACCCTAGTTTTCGTAACACATCATGTAGGTAAGAATTTCTATATTAAACAGAACACCTCTCTTAGTACTAAAATACATTAATGTCAACGTTTGCAAAACATTGATGTCAACGTTTTCAAAACGTTGATGTCAACGTTTTCAAAAGATTAGTTATTTTGTTATTTGGCGTTAGTTTGAATGTGTGTCGGATGTGAGCCAGGAAAGGTTTTTTTTTGGTCGTAAGGTCAACGTTATGTAAAAACGATACAGGATACGTTAACTGTCGTCAGTTTTGAATGTTTCTGGCACGTGGCCAGGAAAGCTTTGTTGTCATTCTCTAAACATCCTACAAGAACGCTATAAAATATATTCGTTGAACGAATTTGAAATGTTTTCATAAAATACTTCCATGACGTTATCTAAACCTTTCCTCGGTTTGCTTATGAGGAAGATACCCATAACGGCTATAAAATGGCTTAAAATTCACCCGCTCAACGTCCATGGTGACGTCTATATCATGTGTTGAATTCTCTTAACCTAAACGGTACAGATAACCCCTGAAGAATGTGGTGAATCCCTCCCCTGTAAGGTTTCAGATAACGTCTATAGCATGTGTTTTATTTCTAACCGCAATACGTTACAGATTTACGTCTACAGCATTTGTAAAATTCCCACTATGACCCACTCTTATATTGAATTCCAACTATCAGGGGAATTTTACCGTGCACGCCAATGTATTCATGGGACTTCGGTTTTTTCGTGCCATCCGAGCAACTAGACAGCAGTGGACAACCACGTCAAAAAATCCCAATGAACTTTCTCGGCCAATGCCGGGATGAATCCCGCGACCTCCAGACTAGCGAGTCAGTGTCTTACCCACTTAGCCACCGTGCCTCCTACCTACAAAAGAATACATATGCGACAACCCTTGTTACCGCTTCGATTTAGCTGCCGTGGGCATGTTTCGTTGCCTGCCACCTATCTTTTTTTTCCATTTGTTTGCTTGCTTAAAATTTCCCATGAAAATCGGGTACGTCTGTTTATTATTACATCCATGTATTTGGTATGTCATATGTGTTAAATCCCACGTTTCGGTGTTTTAGCAAAGTCACCCCAAGTAACCCTTCCTCCTGAAGAGCCTGTCCCAGGGTTAGGAAGATCCTGTTACGGGTTCTAGTGTGACTGCTTCGCATAAAATTTGAAAACTAATTCGTAAACATTTAACAGTTCACAATTCTGATTTTTAGCGGGTATAAATGCAAAACAGGATGAGGATTAATCGATGGGTTTGTTCTATCGCATGGCTCCATACTTTGGAAATATATGTTAAAACTATAGCTTCTGTCTATTTCACAATTCATGTGGTCCGTCATCTTGGTTCACTCCAAATCCTAATAAATACAGTAAAAAAGATAGGCCCTTATGCCAGTATAACAGGCGTATAACATCGAAAAGGGTGTGGGAAAGCGTCAGGCTTTATAATTAATTCTATGATCTGTTTAAACAGTATTTATTTAACATATAATGACATATTAACAATACATAATAAATCATATGGATTCGGAAACAAGCTATAAAGCTTATATTAATCCGTCTCCAAAATAATAGAACAAAACATGGCATGTCTAAATTGCATGGAAATTATAATACATTGCGTGAAAATAAGTACATCTACGTGTATGGTATTGTGTCATTACTGGCATAAGATTGTACATCGTGTGTCAACATCCTCATAATCGGGGTGGGGACTGGGTAGAGTAAGCGTTTAAGTCAATTTGATCAGTACTTTATCAGCTTAAATCGTTTTGTTGCACTTATATACGAATGAACAATTTCAAAACAGGCCTGGTTCTCACACTCATTCACGTTCGGGTTTCCGTCAAGAATTGCTGAAATATTGTGGAAGTAGTAGGGGAGATTATCAATGGTACGGATTCGTTCTTCCTTGTACAATGGACAGAAGAAGAAAACATGTTCTGTATTTTCCATGTCGTAGCCACACTTACACGAAGGATTTTCGGAGACATGCATTATGATCTCAATGTTTTATAATAAAAAACAATTCATTCAAAACAGTATCTTTCGTATGCATAAGAGGGATTCTAATTGTCAGTGATTCAGACGTTCGTTCGTTGACCTGGAGGTCCTGTGTTCGGTCCGGACGGTTCCTGGTGGTCAGAAAACATTTATTATATGAGTTACATTGAGTACTACGCATGGGAACTCATGACTGTCCTCTGACTTTCGAGATCGTTCGTGTCCGTTTGGTCATTGAGGCGTTCCTGTTTCATTACCAAACACATAACAGTTTTTACTAATTTGAGCTTTAAACAACAGGCTCGTATTATGATATCCAATCCACGCAATAATGCAGATATATATTAAGCATTTGAAATCTCCCCTTCAATTTTGTTTACGGATGATAACATGGATGACTGACAAACACAGCAACATCAGGTTAACAAAATAAACAACACAGAAAGAACAAACTATTTATTTTTCAATCTGGGTTAAATCTTGGTTTTTATGATGAAATACAGATGAACATATTGCAGTTATAGGTTTAGATAAAAAAATATTGTTGGCTTATAATTATAAAGAAAGAATTAAATGGAATTCATCATTTTAAAGAAGTAATTAAATATTACAATATAGATTATTATATTAAACCTTATATCCGTGGTTAAATAATACTATTTAATTTATTGAATCTAATAATAGTTGTTCACTGCAGCAAAGCATTAATTTTTATACAAACAGCAGACAAAATGATTCTCCACATTTAGGTACTGTAAAATACAAACATGGTTGATATATTATTCAAATACAGATGTGACGTCACCCTTTGATGTTGGTGTACCATTATTTCAAATAATCGTACGGGCAACTTGCCAATAATACCAGTGAAATATTACACGCGCGTGGCGTATTTCACTGTAAAAGCTCGTGCAGAGTGTCAGTATTTTAAGATGTTTAATGCTCTCAAGTTTACGACATTGCGTAATATATTGTACAAACATTCGGTCAAATTTTGCCGCCAATCCAGAGTTAATCCAAGAACAATGGTGTTATAAACTATAGTCTATATCTTTTATACAAATAAAACTGTATTGATTTTAACAAATTTAACTTTTATTAAATAACATTAAAGGACTTAGACATGTAAAAATGGATTGATTTTAACAAATTTACAGTAGCTGGACATGCTTTTGTTGAACATTTCCAATGGACGGCATTTGATCTGCTTGGCTTTATTCGGTACTTGTAACCATCGATTATTAGAGATAAAGCGAATATTAACCTGAAGGTTTGTCATTTAAAATAAATATAATTTTCGACACAGATCGACCATTTATTTATATTAATATGGTGAATTGAATTCATGTTTGAAGGCATAACGCCGGCATGAACTGTTCAAAATGTTATCAATTAATTGGTTAATAAATTTTATTAAGAGCGATTAATAGCTCATTAACGCTGAACACTAGTGGACAGTTCTTGAGTGACTACTTTAAAACAGAGTATAGATTTAAGATCAATTAAAGGATTAACAGTCTGCCGGCAGAGTGGGAACACACCCAATTTTCGTTGGAAAAGCAATATATTAGTTTTACAATAAAAAGTTAAACAAGTAAATTAATTATTTCTACCGATTGAAATGGGTGATTGACGACGCTATCTTTGTAAAATGACCTAATAATTCCTGCGTTGACCAGATAGTTGGTGTATGAGTTTACTCTCAAACAACATGACCAATTATTACGTCCAGGCTTAAGTCTCTTTGATTTGAGTTTACTACATGTAAAAAAGGATAAGACTCTGCCCTGTCTTATAGCAAGACGCTGTCCCCATAGTTTCAACATTTTGTTATTATCTCTACCATTCTGAATACAATTCAAATCATTGTGAACAGTATTTTGCCACTCTATAATTTTTATCAAATACATTAAAGTAATGAATGTTGGTACAAAGACAACGTAAACCAATAGCACACCGTGGGAGAAGTTAAATAACATTATTGGGTGATTATACTCAAAGTCATAACTTAATTTGTCGTCATGACGACGGGTACCTGTATATACAAATCAGATCATATTTATAGGTGATTATTTACCTGCACAGAATCCACCAATACATGGCAAACCAAAACACACAGTGTCATTTCTACATGGTTCTATAAAAATAAGTAATATATAATTACACACGCCAATATCTAACGATCTATCAACAGATAGCTAAAGTTCCGATGGCGGGGGTGGGGGCATCCTTTAACGCTAATCTAATAATTAGGTCCTTTTGGGACTAACATTGTACGCTTTATTCCAAATAGACGTTAATTACAAGTTTGAGTATAGATAGATCATGGAAGCACCACCCAACCCCCTCTGTCTGAATATAGATCAGTTGAAAATAATTCAGATCAAATATTGGCTAATACTCTGATTACAAACCGTTTTTCTTATATAATGTTTATTATTGATATTACAGTGTAAGTCAGATCAGAAAGATAATAGTTGAATTAATATTTGAAATCGGCTCTGAATTCTTTCAACACTTGTTTAAAGCCCCAATAACACTCTTGTTGTAACTGACTAATATGTCCCAATCCTCATTCTGGTTAACAAATCGTATTATTTTACAATATTCCAATTAATTGATGATATAAATTTCATCTTAACACACCTATTTTAAAAAATTGGAAAAATTCAACCAATTGATTTGAAAAGTCTAACGTAAACCTTTTCAAATGTGACTTGGATTATAAAATATTTTCGAACCCTCTGGACAAGTAAAATAGGTTGTAATGGATAATTTACACAACAGGTAGGACATTTAAACATCTAGTACTTAGAATAAGGGTATTATTTATTTTCTGGAGCTACCAAGCCATCAAGAACGTTATTGTCCCTTTAACCGGAGACTGTCCTTGTTATCATCATATACGCTATGATCATATTCCCGACAGTTGTACTCATAACAAGGCAATAACAATGAGCTAGATTTCTAGGAGTAGTATCTATTAATAAATACATCGGGTTTGTAGAAATGACTGTCTAGAATATAAATCATATTTACGGAGACAAACACCACCTGAACAAGTGCTACCAATTAAAGCTGAACCGCAAACAATACCATCATTCTGTCCATCACAGTTATTTGGAGCTTTAATAAATATAGTTTACAATATAGTGTGATAACCAAAGTTCACTCTACCCCCAAAATAGGACAATGTGGACTACTGGTTATTGTGTGGACTACTGACTAAATAGGCACGTGACCATGTACACAAGTAAAGTATCCTTTTTAGTCGCGACGTTAACCAGAACTCTGCTAATCCATGCATACTCGTATGTCCTTACCAACGTCACGTCTGTACCTTGGCCTTTGCTGTCTAGCACCAACACCTAGGCACTCACAGCTTCCACGCGTAATACCTCCGACAAAACCTCTCCAGGTCTAGTAACATGGATTTATAAAAAATATGATTTATGATTGATAAAAAAATTAAAATGAGATGAGCAATGTAAGACAGTAAGCCAAAAGTTTTAATTCAGAATTTAGAGAGGAAAAATGACCAAAAGACGATCACCAAACCCAATACATGCTAAAAATAAAAATTCCCGGTCATCACAATAGAATTGTGTTTAAGATTATATTTCATAGGATAACAGAGGAATATGATCAGAGTGACAAAGATCTATCAAATCAATTAACATGGTATAGTGTTACCAGGTGCTCCTCTTGTTGAGGCATTAGGTATAATGTGCTAAGTACATTCAAATGACCATGTACAACAGCATTAATTATAGAAATATACATTTTGAATAACATATATCTATGTTATACTTACGCCTGCACGTGTTGTTTACACATTTATTACTTATACCCAACCTATTAGGACAGAATCCATCCCCACATTGTCCATCTGAAACAATTTAACTTTTAAAGTACTGGGCATAGGTGCCATAGGTGTTTGATTTATTTATAGTTTCTTTCACCTCGGCCAAAACATGAGTATATAGTTATGGGTTGTTACATAGATATTAAATAATCATTGTATATCATCATTCATTTAATCAAACATATATTTAACAAGTTCAAGTAATATATAATTATGGCTAAATATTGTCAAATCAAAGAATATTGTAGGTTAGTAGAATAACAGCATACCCCGATCTGCACACACAGTCGTTATGCCATCTATTGCAATATCACAATTTTCTCCTGAAATATAAAACACATAAGGGTATATAAACAGAACGCCATATTTACCATTTGTTGGTGCTCACTGTGTCTTACAGGAATTCATGGATTGTGTTGAAACTGACTGGATCAACATATTAAAGATGGCCAACCGCTGTTTTCAGACTGTTTCCTGAATTGTTATTCAATTAATGAAGGCGTTGTTTTTAAATTTTGTGATCTCGGGATATCGTACATTTCCATAGTTTTTTTTTACAAGACTTTTATTACGTCTTGAAAATGTTTTAACAGTAATGAAATTTTGAAATAAATATTATAACGGTTGCATTACACTTATCATAACAGGTAATCGTTTGAACTTGAATTTAGATTTCAACTGATTATGAAGTAGCGGGTAATGGTCTACGGACATATACCTGTTTGTATCTTATACATTAATCAACAGACATGAAACCTGTTATACTTACTCCTGGCTACACAATTATCATTAATACACACTTCATCGTTTGTTGCATTACAAGGTTTATTCCCACAATCGTTACCTGAAAAATACGCCCATCATACAGGTTAGAAGATTGAGGCATTATATAATTTATGGAGGGAAAATTATTAACGATATACTTTTTTTTACTATTTAACCATTTTAAAAATCATTATGTGAAATTTTAGAAAGCAATCCACGGAATATGTCCAGTTACTTTGTGGGGGTTGGGATGGCCTAGTGGTCTAGAGTGCCGCGCTTCGACCTCTAGCTGGCCCGTCACCTCTGGCTTGCGGCTGTGGTTTCGATCCCTGGTGTGAGCGTATGTGGCATGGAGATAGGGGTGCCTTCTCAACCTCTTGGGTTTCCTCCGGGCACTCCGGTTTCCTCCCACTGCTAAAGACCCCTACGCATAAGCGAATTATTGAAATAAAATTAAACCATATGTTAGTCCCGAAATGACCTGGTTTGTGTCGAGTGGACGTTAAACCCTATTCTCTCTCTACAGTTACTTTGTAGATTATTCCACAGGGTATACAATGGAATTTTAATTTTATCAGTAAATTTCAAGATCATAGTTATTTGAGTGGATAAAAACTGGATTGGTAATGAAAATAGCCGAAGACTAGGTATCTTACCATCGGTCGTACATATGAGTGTGAAACAGCTTCCTCCTCTAAAACTACACTCGGTCACGTTACATACTCTCACTGTAAAATAATTACAACATTGGTTATATCGTAGAGACATTTGTTTAGATATGTGATATATTCTCGATTAAAGAAATCGTTGCACCATGGGAAATAGGTGAGGTCTCTCATTGGTGTTCACCACATCTGAATTGACCATGTGACTCACCAGAAGGTAAAGTAAAGAAACTAATACAGCTATATGGGACAACAATCACTGGTTTCTTCAAAAATCACAACAATATTTACTGTTGCACCTTGGTCAACCAAAATCAAAGGTTAAACTACAAACACCTTCTTCTGCAATATTTGCACATATTCTACGGGATTCACCAGCAGATAAAGTGCTGCCTCTAAGACAAAACAATACTTACTGTTGCACTTTGGTCCACTGTACCCAGATACACATTCGCAAACCCCTTCACCTACACATTTTCCATCATTCATGCACTCCACACCATCGCATGGATCTACTGAGAAACACATTAATATATACCTATTAAAGATACATTATGGGAGATTAGATATCGAGTTGGCAGTTTTCACTACAATAGTTAAAAACTAGCTAATGTAAATGCAATTTGCTGAAAATTTCAGTCAAATTGATCAATTATTAACTTAGAACAAAGCGAAGGAACATTCCGCTGAGCCTCTGTCATCATTACTAAAGCCGGTAAGACTGTATGACTGTAAGTGATATGTTCTAACGCTTATACAATTGCGATGCGACACCGGTTTACTTACTGCGAAAACCAGCCGCTTATGCGTCGTTCGAAGCGTGTGTAGAATTGTTAGCGCAAAGTTGTCCTTGTTTGAAGAAAATAGGACAAACTTGAAAGAAAAGCCGCTTCATACTTTGAAAAATTTGTATGATAAAACATTCTTTAAAAGTGTCGTCATGGGCAACGCCGTTGGTATGTAATCCTGGAACTGTAAAGTGGTTCCAATAGCGGACTTCGCCGTACAGACTAGATGTGGACACGGCTCACCAAACATTCCTACGCCGTTGACCACGAAACAAGGGCTAAAGTTATCTCTAGTCCTTCTCTCCCTTGCCCTAACCGGATCTAAATGACGTCAGGGTCACGGTGTTATTCTTGGTGTCAATAATCCAGAAAATATTCCACGAATATATAGTCTAGATGCGTTGTCAACATTTGAGAATAATAGTCATGGGTTTGATTATCCAGTCTTTTACATTATCATAAACAACGTCCAAGTGGCGTAACTACTCTCAAAACATGATGTTTACGCTCACGAAATAAAATAAAACCAAGTACGAACAATCCAAACCATTAGACAGAATTCCAAGTCCTAAAAAAACGTTATAGGCAAAATAGTACAATCAGCAAATGGACTGCTCCCCGTGTATAAAATACACGACAAACAGTGGTAACAGGTGTCCGGAAGAGTAAGCTTACCCTGCCTGGCGCGCCACACCCGCCATAGCTGCATCCAAACTATTAGGCAAAATGTCGATAAAATAGCTTGATTGGCCAATGAACTATCGGTATGCAAAGTGCACGTGATGAACTGTGTTAACGATGTAGTAGACATATAATCAGGGAAATAGTATTAGTATACGTGTCAATTAAATATATCTAGAATAATAGCCGAGAGGGACAGGTTATATTTACCAATCAAGTCAATCTGACGGCCATAAAACTTTTTAAAGGTTTTTATAAGTTTAGTGCGCACGTATCCTTGTAGTTGAACCTTAGATGACAAATGCCTCGATCTACTTAAAAAATCAGAATAAAAGGAACAAGCTCTCGCGTAACGGTTTAGCTGAGACACAAACACTCCATAAGCTGGTGATATTGGAATGTTACTACTAATAAATGGAAAGTTAACAATCGGAAAGTCAAAGTCATCACGTTTATCGTACAATTTAACACTCAGTATATGGCAATAATCAAAATCGAGACGCAGATCCAAGTAGGAAGCGTAATTCAAGAATGTAATTTCAAAAATCCATTTGATTGCATGCCAGTTCAGCATCGAGCACTCTTCATTTTTTTATTGTAACATTTCCCTCTCCATGGGCCATATCTAATGCTTTTTAAATTAATCCTAATTCGTCGTCACGATTCATGATTGTTTATAATAATGCAATAATTATGGGATTTATTAGCGAAAGGGGCGTAACTCTTACTTGACTTGGCCAAAGATATTGGATAATCAACCACGTTAAAAACCGGGTTACGCATGGGCAATGGACTTTAGTCAAATATTGACAACGGTCCCAGACCCTCCGTATGTTGAAGACTAGGAGGTTCTGGGTGACCGAGACTTTGTTATTCTGTGCTATTATGCAATCATAAAAGGATTGACGTAATTGTGCAGGTTATCCAGTTTAAATTAGCCAGTATAGTGAACCAAATCGAACGCGAGGGTGTGTTATGTTTCTACGACATGGATATTTTCATTACGTCAAATTGTTTTCTGTTGGTATTTATGCCAATAAACCCCCAAAACGACCATCACCTATCGCGAAAGAAAGAATTCAAAGTAAAATGTTAAATATTTTGGGCTACAAACACCTCCTATTTAGAATTTATCGGACTGTTTTTGTGCATTTGATATCGCTTAAATTGTTCATTAATGAACAATAACAGTCCGATAAATTCTAAACAGTCGGTGTTTATCTCGATCATTAAATGTATTGCAAGGCAAACTAAATAATAACGTGACACCACTCCAGTACTATCCCTTTACATGAAATAAACTCCAGATTTGTCTTACAGTCAGTGAGTCAGGTGTCACTATCTGGGGTGTTACGGTACAACGTACGTTTGATCAAAATCGGATACCAACTGTGACCTCTAGACAGTTCACAAGCTATCAACGGCCGTAATCCATGAAGTTACGTTACCATATGCACCAATATCATATAGCATTACGATCTTTGGGATATACTTATAATTCCAGTTTCGTCGAATCGGCAAAACATTGTGGCATGCAGGGTTTCCACAAACAAAATGTGAACCGACGAGCGGACCTCCGAAATCCGATCAGACATGAGCGAAGACACTATACGGCCACAAGAAAATGTGGGTGTATAAACAAACTTTACCAAACAATATATATTCATTCTTTTGCCGCTAAAATTGATTGATTTTCTATATTATTGATCAGTATTAAATTTATTTTTATTACATACGAGTGTATAACTTTCATATTATATCGATATTCGAGGGTACATATATCCTTCCATACATTTTAACGAACACCAAACGTAAACATATAATCTATTTAGGAAAATAACTCTACAAAAGCATGAAATTACGAAATCAATTATTAAACAGCCAAAAATGAAACTAAACACCTACTTGTACTATTTTTCGTGATATGTATATACTGAGCGCCACAGAAAACGCATCACTTAGTTTTTCGTATAACAAAATGATCCTGTAAACATATCTTATTTATTTTGCTTCTTATTGTGAACAATATTCAAATGACAACACATCAATAACAACACATTTGTACACTTATGGATGTTTAATCTGTAATCAACGGTACAACGTCAGAGGGGTCAATACCAAAAGTATGACACAGATGGTTAATTCCATGCTACGTTGCTGTACAGCGTGCGTAAGAGACAGTGGAGGACACACGCGCTACTGACATCTGTGTCGCACTTTTGGTTTTGACCCCTCTGACTTTGAAAATAGAAATATCCAAACATGGCCGGTATCAGTTTTGATTTATCGCAAATGATAAATATGTTCTGAAACAAAATCGAGCTCAAATAGTAATACATACCTGGACAGCAACGACACAAATCCGACTGTTCAATTCTATCACACGATATAGATCTCAGGTTAACTGAGGGCCTCTTTGAATACCACTTGTTGCTGTTTGTAGTACAGGCCATAAAGGCAACAGCAACCACTATATTCAGAATCAAAGTAAACATGGTTAAATTAAGTCAACTTTAAGTTAAAAGCATCCGATGTTCGCTCTGTTTGGGGCTTCTTTTATAGAGAGGCGGATGGAGAAACCGATCGATTTTCATGAGAAATAGCACGATACTTGGAGAACATGGAAACACGTGGCTTCCATTGTATACTCCAACTGGGAGGAGTCAGATAGTATTATTGGTTTAGTTGATTATTGATTATGACGCACCTTAATCAATAATCATCCATACTCGATACTTCTACTGGGAGGAGTCAAATAATAATATTGGTTGAGAGGAATATCGTACAAAGTTAACTATTGATTACGACGCACCTAAATCAATATTCGCCAAGTGTATAGTTTGTGTTTATGGCTATAGCGCGGATTTATTGCCACTGCGCGTGATAAAGAAATAATAAAAAAAAAACAACAGCGAGGTTGTTGCCCCCCCCCCCCGGTAGTGAAACTATACACTAAATACATCACTCTCCAACGGTTAAAACAAAGCATCGACCCATGAAACTGGTTAGCTGTAGTGGGAAATGTTAATCATTGAACTCAGTCACATAATGAACTTCTACATAAAGTTTAAACATTCTATCTCAAAAACAGAGTTGTTATGTTCCAAAGTCTTGACCAATCAAATAAATTGCTTATCGCTACTCAGTCAAGATATTGATGTAATGGAACTATATACACCAAGTTTGATCACGCTTACTTAATTAAATTTCAATAGATTTCATATAATGGCAATTAGACCTGAAGCCATTAATCAAGCGCTCTTGAGCAACTAGTTAGTTGGATATTCAGCGCTTTATAAATGGATTATTATTATTATTATTATCTCGTATGCCTATTACGCTTTTTAACTGACGGTAGACATCCGACTCATTACCCGTATTCCATTGTTTGTAATTTTTTTTTTTTTACATTTCCTTTTTACCTGTATTTTCATGTGGACGTTTATTGTCTCCCATGTCCGTCAACAGTTGGTTTGTGGATACTTTACAGTTCAAAACTTTGGACTTGGCTTCGTATTGCGTCCTATGCAAAGGGAGCCTACCGTAGCCATAGGGGGCTGATTTATTCGCCAATTCTACAATAATCTATCCTATACATAACCGTATAATTTCCTACATAAAGCCCATCTATGAATTAGTATAGTATTTTCCTTTAGAAAAAACAATATAATTTGCATTGGTGAAACTGTGGCATATTTGGGGCCGTTATTTCCTGCGGGTCCTCAAATTTCTGTCGAATATTATCGAATTTCATCATACAGAAAAAGAGAATTGTTCTACACAGACGCCTGATCCAAATCCCACATGGTTTCTAGTTAAACTTCTATTTCTATGGGGGTCACGGTGGCTAAGTGGATAAGGCGATAAGGCGCTGGTTCGCTAGCCTGGAGGTCGGGTGTTCGATCCCTGCATTGGCCGAGAAAGTTCATCTCGATTTTCCGGCGTGATTTCCCCAGAAGGAGCACACTGTATGGCGTATGTCCGTCTTCCATTAGCCCAGGTTAGGTGCAAAAGAGTAGGACGTTAAACCCCATTTCATTTCATTTCTATTTCTATGTTATATTTCCTAGAAAGCGCTATAATCCACGAACGGATTGAAACTGGTCATTTTTATTTAATCAGCCATCGAGAATAGACCTCAATGAATATCTTGCAACACCAACTTCTTGCATTTTAGAAGTGGAGAACCAAAAAACATGCCGGAAATACTTGCATTATTTTATAGGAATATATCAAATTTTAAGTTTGGGGATGATGAAATTAATGCTGCTTGTTTATCGTATAGAATTAGACAGTTGGTGTATTGTTCTCTCGCAGTAATGTTCAAATTTCAACCATGTAAATTTTGTTATTAAATGAATCAATATTGGATGGTTCAGCCAGAACAATATGTTTGATGGGACTGGTTGGAAACTCTTTAAATTAATATTTCGCCAAACGTAAAAGCGATCTTAAATTCACACACTGGAAGACCTACAGCAACCACCTCGCCCATATTCAAGATAGAACCGGGCACGTCCTGCTAAAAGCGAATCAATTGATCCTACAAGAAAGTAATATATCGGCAAACCCGTAGTATAACCCGAAGCAATTATGCTGTCTGCTACTGGACAATCAAATGTATTTTCCGGTGATATCCAGGGCTGGGACCATTACATTTGCAACGTAATTTATTACATTTCCATTACCTTATTAATATAATTACAATTACTTTCTCATTTTAGCATTGAAATTAATTTCCATTACCAATTCACATTATAAACCCCGTACTTCCTAGTACGACCAACAAATAACATAACACAATAATGGCATTGTGGCGACACTCGAAACCAGCTGTATTTACAATAAGCAAGTACAAACTATATCAAAAAGAACATAAATACATAATATACAAACAAATCCCCATTATATTATTTTGAACAATTTACATAAATTTCCCTAGAAAATCAGTGTTGACGTGTCAACTAGTGTCGCCTGGAGTGACTTACACAGCTCAATGCACATGCATTTACACGTAATCTACGGAAAAACTATTTTATGTTATAGATATTTTCTGAAATCGCTCAAAATAATCTTTGATGTGTTTTAACAGAGTTATATACAAGTTCTGCCTACATTTTGCGAGAGATTGACAATGAATCTGACAAAATGCTAACAGAATGGGATTTATTTTTCGTACAAAACACCAAAGGCCTCCTGGACGGGTTTAACACTATTGCTGTTGAAAGATAGACATGGAATGGAGAATTATGATGGCTGAACCAATATTGTTATCTTGACAAATTATTCTCTATTAACAACACATTGGTTATGGTGTGAGTTTATTTGAAACATAAATTAAATTGGTTATGAAATATGGTGAGGAAAACCGGAGGGAAGTCTGTGATGAAAAGATACATGAATTGAACTAAGGGTTAATGGACACATTTTATCATTATGCCATATTAATGGAATTTGTCTGTTGACCAAATTGGGTAATGAGTCCATATTGGTATGCAAGACGTGAGGCATGACCAACCACAAGATTAAAATTAAGTAATATTTGGCAAATTGAATAATTGGTAGCGGAAATCTTGGCATGTACAAGTAACTGGACTTGGGTGCAACGGCACACAGCCATGTGGTTCTTAAAGGGAGAGGATGTAGCATTTCGCTATCGATAGACCCTTCGAGTCTGGCTGGATGAGTTTTGAGAGAATGACTTTATTGTAATGTGTTATGCATTGTACCATCTGTAAGCAGCTTGATATATAAAACTAAAGAACCGAAATGTGGTATTTGTTGTCCCTATTTAGGATATCATTGACGATTGCAGTATATTCAAACACAATGTGAAGTCGTCAGTTGAGAATTTACATTTGCGATCAGAAACAATACTAGACGAATGACATTTAAAGATACTTTCTAACCAGTTAAGAAATATCATATGCGACCAGAAACAATACTAGACGATCGTGGGCTGTTCCAGAATATGTGGTAAGAAAATATGCATAACAGACGACCCATAGTGCTGCACGGGCGGGAAACCTGTCTTCATAAGTGCAATAACAAAAGAGCTGGAAATGGATCATAACGCTGGAATACAATTCGATGTCCATTTCCATACACATTTTGGTAATTAGTTATACCGCGGACTCAATATTGGGAAATAATTCGAATTTTACCAAATGAAGACATTTGGTGTCAAAATATACGTTTTTAAGGCAGCTGATTCCATTTTCGACACACTTTTTCATCTTGATAATTAGCTGGTTCCCCTGTGGAAATCTCATTGGACATTTGGGAATTAAGAGTAGTCGAGTCTGCCTCAAATCTAATACGATGGCTTTCATCAAACATCAACTAAAATTTCATTAAGACGCTCTGACCGACCACTGCTCACAATGGGAGCAGCTTAGCAGGCATGACGTAAGGGGCCACTCTCATCCCACTGTAGACGCAGCGTTATGGGCGTGTCCGATTTCGATCACCAATTTCAAAAATTGAGCCTTAATTGCCAAACCTATTGGCAAATTTATTTCACAAAATGATTTAAATGTTGAGACAGAGATGGATACAGTATCGCCTGTTTGTCAGATATGCAGTGAACTATTTCATAGTGAACTGCCGACCGTCATTCCGAAAGATAACGGGTATTGGAGGTCGACAATGGTGAGCCGAATAAGTCCAATAATGAGCGGAGATAGTAATTTAATTTCAATGGTAGAGAATTTAGGAAAGAGTAAAACTCTCATGACTAACTGCGACAATGAGCCAAGGGCGTGCTAGGGCCCCCGTATGAGGGTGGGCAGACCAAAGTTAGGGCATTTTAGGAGAGGATTGGGTCAGGATCGTGAAAATGGATATACATATAGTTAGCTGCAATCAAAAACTAAACAACCTGTGAATAACGAAAAGCAAGTATCAAAAAGGACTTTACATTGGTTTGTAGTATCTCTCGATGTTGTTGAAACAAGAGAAGGGCAGCAAAATAAGTGGGCACAATGTTTCATTGGGGTGGACACTGTCGAAATTCGAGGGCACATTTTCGGAAGAGGAGGCACATAGCCCACCCCCGCGGCCTCTCCTATATACCCTGGAAAGAAATTTCATCGGATTCGAGCGTTATCAATCACTTCCAGTTTCTTTTGTTGTTGCATATATGAGAGCAGGGTAGGCGATTGACTACCTGCCCAGCATGCCTCTGCAATGAGAATGTTTGCTTAGGTTACACAGAGGAATGAAAAATTAAATGCTAGTATTAGATGCGCAAGTAATTAATGAATGTCATCTATTTAGGGATACAACTAGATTAAATTCCAGTTGTTTAGGCATGTCCAAAAAAAAGGTGTTGCGAGTTCTACTGTTTACTGTTGTAACAGCGGTCACCGATTATAACCGCAAAATTAAATGTTGGCATTGTGAACCGTCTAGACATTGACCGTCTTCCATTAGCCCAGGTTAGGTGCAAAAGAGTAGGACGTTAAACCCCATTTCATTTCATTTCTAGACATTGATCTACAACATTGAGCAATAACGGCGGGCTGTTCATTACCAACACCTCCTCAACGTTCCAAAATCCAAGTCACTTTTTAGTGAACGTTCTTTCTCCGAGATAGCCCCTAAACGTTAGAATGATTTGTCCATCACCACAAAAACTAGCCCAACTTTCAGTAGTTTTAAAAAGAATCTTAAAACAGAATTATTTATTTTAATTGATTAATTATAAGTTTACTTAGCTCTTAGCATGTTTTAGCCTTGTGAGAAAATATTTTTTATAATTTTACCGATATACTTTTATATGTCTTTTATATGTTGTTGTTTCTTTAGAAGTTAACAGAATTACTTCTACTTGTCTTTTATACGTTATGGTATCTTATAAGTTTACTCATTATACTTTTACATGTCTATTGTATGTTAAAGCGCCATAGAACAGCTGTTTCCAGCTGGATTTTGGCGCTATATAAGTTTAATAAATCAATAAAAAAAATCAAAAAAAAAAATCAAATGGATCACTGCATATCTGACAAACAGGCGATACTGTATCCACCTGGATATCAAAATTTAAATAAATTTGTGATATAAATTTGCCACGTGCTTCAAAAGGTACGACCAATCAGAAATCTAATTCCCTAATTGGACTTTCTCCTATTATATTGACACAGGGAATTACTTAATCACTACAATATATACCAAAAAGGATTCAGCTACCCCCAAAACGTATATTTTGACACCAAATTTGATCCTAATCCAAAATTCGAATTGTCCTGTCAAAACTGACCGCCACCTTCAAAAACCCCCAATATTGACTCGCGGTAGCACTTATCACAAAAATGTGTATGGAAATGGATTCAGTTACCTCGATGAACTATGGACAATATACCACGTCTAATGATCGCAATATTTAGTGATAAACATACTCATGATCAGTTACTTGCACTTATGTACGGAAACCCATTGGGGATAATCAAATGAAAAAAAGTGCATCGTCTTTGATATATTAACCAGTTTTCGATTCTACCGGGTGACTGGATAAATTACCTCGATTAAACTCTATATTTATTTATGTAAAGAATAAAACATAAAAGCAATTCACTTGAGCAATCAATGATTTGAAAAATTTGTCTCGTAATCTTTTTGGTAAGTTTATTTTGAGGTTAAATATTCACTGATCTAAAGATGGAGGTACACTCGGTGTAGGAATGGGCTTGGGGGTAGAGGGCTTAGGCGCTACTCAAAGTGTGAGATCATATGCCATATTATTTAATAATGGATTCATTGTGAAAATAGGGGTGACAAAGATGTCTTTAGCAATTACGTCAACATCTCAACTGAGACCCCCCCCCCCTTAAGCCTATGCTGTTATTCAAATTCAATCAACAGGAAATATTCCACAATGGTTGAATTAACCAATGGCAAATCCACTGTTTTATCATTGGTTAGAAATATATTGTTTACTAGACATCTGTCATACAATAACTTCCTGGACGCTGGAAAAAATGTTGTAGTGTTGCTTGTTTTTCATGTTCAAATACATAAAATCAATTTCAAGCCATGTAAAATTTATTATTAAATGAATCCACGTCAATCGATTTTACTAAGATATAATAAGAGTTTGAACATTTTTGATGTGACGTGTTTTAAACTTTTCGAAGAACTCAAATATTCCCTAAATTGTAAACAAATTCCATATAAAAAAAAGTCCTTGGAGCTACCAACAACCAGTGCCGGACTTGGCCCACCTATAAGCCTATAAAGAAGAAAGAGAAAAAGAGAACAAGAAAAAAAAAAGAAAGGAGAGGGGGAAAGAAAAGAGAATTTTCAAACTCATCTAATGATAGTGCTCTTTCATCGGTCATTCTGTTATCTAATTGTATCAAGAAATCAAAAATTTGCCTTCTTCTGCTGTGGTCTGAAATGCTTGGAAAATGGGTTTGCGGTTGTCAATTTTCAAAATTTGTCTGGGGGAAGAACCCCCCAATACTCCCTCGGACGCTCGCGCGCCTTCCGCACGTACTTGTGTGGGCCTTGGCCAATGACCTGACAGGTGGGACTTCGGCACACCAGTCCGGCACCGCCAACAACAATTCAAATCACACCATACAGTGGTCAGGTACAAAACTCGGAAATCTCGGAAAACTCGGAAAATATTTTCCGACTTTTCTCCTCCGAGTTTTATGATTTGACTCGAATGAAAATACAAAACTCGGAAAACTCGGAAAAAATTGTCCGACTTTTTTGTTTGAATAGAAAACTCGGAAAATATTTTCCGACTTTTCAGTTTGAATCAAAAAGTCGGACAATTTTTTCCGAGTTTTCCGAGTTTTGTGTTTTCAATCGAGTCAAATCATAAAACTCGGAAAAAGAAAAAGTTGGAAAACTATCAAAAATATTATTTTTTTTAAATTGGCGAAAGTAGTTGTAGTAAGACATCTATTTAATAAGTTGGACATAATCTGTAACTTTTCAGTTATATTTTAACCAAAATAATGCAATATGGCAGTTATAATCGAATATCCGAGTTTTCCGAGTTTTGTATTTTGGCCTATACGAAAATATAAAACTCGGAAAACTCCGAAAGTAGCAAAAAGATATCAAAATAAACTAGTTTTCATTGCATAATTATAGTTAGATTTTAACCAAAATAATGCAATATAGCAGTTATAATTAAATTTCCGAGTTTTCCGAGTTTTGTATTTTCGCCTATACGAAAATACAAAACTCGGAAAACTCGGAAAGTGGCAAAAAGATATCAAAATAAACTATTTAGCATTGGATAATTATGATTATGACAGTAACACATCTATTTAATAAGTTGGACATGATCTATAGCGAAGTTGCGAAGAAATTCGACCATTTTTTTAAAAAAAATCTTCTTTAGGCCCTTTTAGCTGGATTTTCCTTCGCGCATGCGTAGCGCCGGAATCAAAGACACGATGCCTACCAAATTTCGGCCAGCAACTTGTCTCCCTGGTACCCAGGTACCCTGAAAATGTCAAGGCTCTACCTGCATTCCTTCTAGGCGTTTGTTCTTGGCACCCCACTTTTTCGCCGAAAATATTCAGTTTTTTACGGACTCCATAAGTGGAAAAAAGTCGTTTATGCCCGCGAAAGCGGCCCAAATTGTCCGAGGAACCTGAAATTTAGACACAACACGTACATTTACACTAGCCACACCTGGGTACCACTCCGATTTCGATCCGATGAAAATATGGCAGTTATAATTAAATTTCCGAGTTTTCCGAGTTTTGTATTTTCGCCTATACGAAAATACAAAACTCGGAAAACTCGGAAAGTGGCAAAAAGATATCAAAATAAGGCACGGACTCCATAAGGGGAAAAAGTCGTTTATGCCCGCGAAAGCGGCCCAAATTGTCCGAGGAACCTGAAATTTAGACACAACACGTACAGTTACACTAGCCACACCTGGGTACCACTCCAATTTCGATCCGATGAAAATATGGCAGTTATAATTAAATTTCCGAGTTTTCCGAGTTTTGTATTTTCGCCTATACGAAAATACAAAACTCGGAAAACTCGGAAAGTGGCAAAAAGATATCAAAATAAGGCACGATGCCTACCAAATGTCGGCCAGCAACTTGTCTCCCTGGTACCCAGGTACCCTGAAAACTTCAAGGCTCTACCTGCATTCCTTCTAGGCGTTTGTTCTTGGCACCCCACTTTTTCGCCCAAAAATCTTCAAAGTTTTTTACTGACTCCATAAGGGAACAAAAGTCGTTTATGCCCGCGAAAGCGGCCCAAATTGTCCGAGGAACCTGAAATTTAGACACAACACGTACATTTACACTAGCCACACCTGGGTACCACTCCAATTTCGATCCGATGAAAATATGGCAGTTATAATTAAATTTCCGAGTTTTCCGAGTTTTGTATTTTCGCCTATACGAAAATACAAAACTCGGAAAACTCGGAAAGTGGCAAAAAGATACCTGGTACCCAGGTACCCTGAAAATTTCAAGACTCTACCTGCATTCCTTCTAGGCGTTTGTTCTTGGCACCCCACTTTTTCGCCCAAAAATCTCCAAAGTTTTTTACTGACTCCATAAGGGAAAAAAGTCGTTTATGCCCGCGAAAGCGGCCCAAATTGACCGAGGAACCTGAAATTTAGACACAACACGTACATTTACACTAGCCACACCTGGGTACCACTCCAATTTCGATCCGATGAAAATATGGCAGTTATAATTAGATTTTCGAGTTTTCCGAGTTTTGTATTTTCGCCTATACGAAAATACAAAACTCGGAAAACTCGGAAAGTGGCAAAAAGATATCAAAATAAACTATTTTGCATTGGATAATTATGATTATGACAGTAACACATCTATTTAATAAGTTGGACATGATCTACAACCTTTTCAGTTAGATTTTAACCATAATAATGCAATATAGCAGTCATATTATTTAATAATGGATTCATTGTGAAAATAGGGGTGACAAAGATGTCTTTAGCAATTACGTCAACATCTCAACTGAGACCCCCCCCCCCTTAAGCCTATGCTGTTATTCAAATTCAATCAACAGGAAATATTCCACAATGGTTGAATTAACCAATGGCAAATCCACTGTTTTATCATTGGTTAGAAATATATTGTTTACTAGACATCTGTCATACAATAACTTCCTGGACGCTGGAAAAAATGTTGTAGTGTTGCTTGTTTTTCATGTTCAAATACATAAAATCAATTTCAAGCCATGTAAAATTTATTATTAAATGAATCCACGTCAATCGATTTTACTAAGATATAATAAGAGTTTGAACATTTTTGATGTGACGTGTTTTAAACTTTTCGAAGAACTCAAATATTCACTAAATTGTAAACAAATTCCATATAAAAAAAGTCCTTGGAGCTACCAACAACCAGTGCCGGACTTGGCCCACCTATAAGCCTATAAAGAAGAAAGAGAAAAAGAGAACAAGAAAAAAAAAGAAAGGAGAGGGGTAAAGAAAATAGAATTTTCAAACTCATCTAATGATAGTGCTCTTTCATCGGTCATTCTGTTATCTAATTGTATCAAGAAATCAAAAATTTGCCTTCTTCTGCTGTGGTCTGAAATGCTTGGAAAATGGGTTTGCGGTTGTCAATTTTCAAAATTTGTCTGGGGGAAGAACCCCCCAATACTCCCTCGGACGCTCGCGCGCCTTCCGCACGTACTTGTGTGGGCCTTGGCCAATGACCTGACAGGTGGGACTTCGGCACACCAGTCCGGCACCGCCAACAACAATTCAAATCACACCATACAGTGGTCAGGTACAAAACTCGGAAATCTCGGAAAACTCGGAAAATATTTTCCGACTTTTCTCCTCTCCGAGTTTTATGATTTGACTCGAATGAAAATACAAAACTCGGAAAAAATTGTCCGACTTTTTTGTTTGAATAGAAAACTCGGAAAATATTTTCCGACTTTTCAGTTTGAAACAAAAAGTCGGACAATTTTTTCCGAGTTTTCCGAGTTTTGTGTTTTCAATCGAGTCAAATCATAAAACTCGGAAAAAGAAAAAGTTGGAAAACTATCAAAAATATTATTTTTTTTAAATTGGCGAAAGTAGTTGTAGTAAGACATCTATTTAATAAGTTGGACATAATCTGTAACTTTTCAGTTATATTTTAACCAAAATAATGCAATATGGCAGTTATAATCGAATATCCGAGTTTTCCGAGTTTTGTATTTTGGCCTATACGAAAATATAAAACTCGGAAAACTCGGAAAGTAGCAAAAAGATATCAAAATAAACTAGTTTTCATTGCATAATTATAATTATGACAGTAACACATCTATTTAATAAGTTGGACATGATCTATAACCTTTTCAGTTAGATTTTAACCAAAATAATGCAATATAGCAGTTATAATTAAATTTCCGAGTTTTCCGAGTTTTGTATTTTCGCCTATACGAAAATACAAAACTCGGAAAACTCGGAAAGTGGCAAAAAGATATCAAAATAAACTATTTAGCATTGGATAATTATGATTATGACAGTAACACATCTATTTAATAAGTTGGACATGATCTATAGCGAAGTTGCGAAGAAATTCGACCATATTTTTAAAAAAAATCTTCTTTAGGCCCTTTTAGCTGGATTTTCCTTCGCGCATGCGTAGCGCCGGAATCAAAGACACGATGCCTACCAAATTTCGGCCAGCAACTTGTCTCCCTGGTACCCAGGTACCCTGAAAATGTCAAGGCTCTACCTGCATTCCTTCTAGGCGTTTGTTCTTGGCACCCCACTTTTTCGCCGAAAATATTCAGTTTTTTACTGACTCCATAAGTGGAAAAAAGTCGTTTATGCCCGCGAAAGCGGCCCAAATTGTCCGAGGAACCTGAAATTTAGACACAACACGTACATTTACACTAGCCACACCTGGGTACCACTCCGATTTCGATCCGATGAAAATATGGCAGTTATAATTAAATTTCCGAGTTTTCCGAGTTTTGTATTTTCGCCTATACGAAAATACAAAACTCGGAAAACTCGGAAAGTGGCAAAAAGATATCAAAATAAGGCACGGACTCCATAAGGGGAAAAAAGTCGTTTATGCCCGCGAAAGCGGCCCAAATTGTCCGAGGAACCTGAAATTTAGACACAACACGTACAGTTACACTAGCCACACCTGGGTACTACCCCAATTTCGATCCGATGAAAATATGGCAGTTATAATTAAATTTCCGAGTTTTCCGAGTTTTGTATTTTCGCCTATACGAAAATACAAAACTCGGAAAACTCGGAAAGTGGCAAAAAGATATCAAAATAAGGCACGATGCCTACCAAATGTCGGCCAGCAACTTGTCGCCCTGGTACCCAGGTACCCTGAAAATTTCAAGGCTCTACCTGCATTCCTTCTAGGCGTTTGTTCTTGGCACCCCACTTTTTCGCCCAAAAATCTTCAATGTTTTTTACTGACTCCATAAGGGAACAAAAGTCGTTTATGCCCGCGAAAGCGGCCCAAATTGTCCGAGGAACCTGAAATTTAGACACAACACGTACATTTACACTAGCCACACCTGGGTACCACTCCAATTTCGATCCGATGAAAATATGGCAGTTATAATTAAATTTCCGAGTTTTCCGAGTTTTGTATTTTCGCCTATACGAAAATACAAAACTCGGAAAGTGACAAAAAGATATCAAAATAAGGCACGATGCCTACCAAATGTCGGCCAGCAACTTGTCTCCCTGGTACCCAGGTACCCTGAAAATTTCAAGGCTCTACCTGCATTCCTTCTAGGCGTTTGTTCTTGGCACCCCACTTTTTCGCCGAAAATATTCAGTTTTTTACGGACTCCATAAGTGGAAAAAAGTCGTTTATGCCCGCTGCCCAAACTCGGAAAGTGGCAAAAAGATATCAAAATAAACTATTTTGCTTTGGATAATTATGATTATGACAGTAACACATCTATTTAATAAGTTGGACATGATCTACAACCTTTTCAGTTAGATTTTAACCAAAATAATGCAATATAGCAGTCATAATTAAATTTCCGAGTTTTCCGAGTTTTGTATTTTCGCCTATACGAAAATACAAAACTCGGAAAACTCGGAAAGGGGCAAAAAGATATCAAAATTTCGATCCGATGAAAATATGGCAGTTATAATTAAATATCCGAGTTTTCCGAGTTTTGTATTTTCGCCTATGTCGGTAAATGGCGAGGATTCTGATCCAGTCGAGATATTTGAAAACAGTACCCAATCGTCACTGTACGAAGAAATTCAACTTATTTACAAAACAACGGCTGTTGGGATTCTGTTGAATAAACAGTTTGTTAGAAGTACAATAGAAGGTAGAGTTTATAGATGAGTTTTATCAAACTGGTTATTTGGTATCAAGTCTCGATCATTTAGTACTATATTTTTCTATTGTTATTATACTTGTACTTGTTTTATTTATTCCAGAGAAGAATACGAGTGATATACGCCTCTCTATGCGTGTGTTAAATTTCGGTAATCTATTTATCAATGATAATAATGGTACAGTTAATAGTAAAGTTATATCAGCTACATTAACTGTAGATAAAGAACCTGTTGTAAATTTAAATGGTTCATTGGTCACCACAGTTTTTTTCCCACAAAAAGTAAGTTTTAATTTATAAGATATTAGTTTATTTCTGGCTGCTGTCCACCAGTATCTGAAACCCAGTTTTTAGAATACATAATAACACTTCCTACACTCCATGTTAAAACTATTTCCTTATTTAGCAATAAGTAATTTAACGGGTATCATTTAGAAATCAATATATAATCTTACTCGTTGTAGAATACCCAATCACTATTACGACATTGTAGTAGAACAACTTAGAGTTACCCCCCCCCTCCCTTTTTTCGCCGAACATAACTTATTTGAAATTAGAGTAAAAACGTAAACCATTGAATGTAAATCAGTTTATATACATTCATATGCGTTGTCAGCAGCTTGTGTCAATTTCTAGATCCCAAATGTTAGCGATTTAGCTCCATTAAATGTCCCACTGTAAGTAGAGCTGTGTTTGTAAACTCGATCAAATATTATATGTGAAAAGTATCTTGTAATATTGTAGCCTATACACGATCCTGTATCTTGTTTATATTCCAGGTTTTACAAGAGAAATATAGAGAGAAATAGAGTCGATGTGTATTTTGGGATTTTAGTTTGAATACTTCTCGTGGTGGTTGGTCGAATGATGGTTGTCGTTATGTGAACACAACAGAAGGACGAGACGTCTGCGTTTGTGATCATTTAACAAACTTTGCTGTTCTTTTGGTAAGAAAATTGTAAACAGTGTGTTTTATTAACTCCCTGTTGAGACATTTATTACTTGGAAACGCACATAGAAATAAAAAAAGAAAGGGGGCCTATGTCCTGCACCACTGACAATTGGAAAACACGTTGGAAAGTCACGATCTCCTTTATCCAATTAAACACCTTTAAGGTGTAGGTGTATCACGCAATCCCGTAACGTTTAATGATAACAATTCTTACAAGGTCATTGTTGTTTGAATCAGTTAGGTGCAATAATTGACGGTATAGCACACGTGTACCCCGACCTGTGATTACATTTAATACAAGGATACTTGGATATAATATTAATTAGAATTATTAAAGGATTTTATTAGTTTCATTATTTTTGTCTTTTCAAATATACAATATACCGATAATATACATTTTGTTTTACATTTGTTTCAAATAATTTTCGTAAAAATATGGAGAATTTATATCCTCTGTGTATATCCAGTTTAGAGGTAAACACGTTACTAAGATGCTGACTCCTGGGTAGGGGTGGGGGGGGGCTAGTTAACCATAGTTATTTGTAATCATCTGCTGACGCAGACGCGAGGATTCTCCGATTTATGTGTTTTAAAAAATATATTATTATAAATCATGTCATGGTAAGATTCATTTATATGTTATTGATTCCTGGACATTACTATAGCCTCTACATTTTCTGTGGTTCATACAATATATAAATCATGTCTATTAATTAGATTTAACCGTATGCCTTACAGATCGTCAACTAATGTTACGGTCGTTGCTATTTGACCACATTCAATTGTATCACGCTGGCTCTCGTACATTCATTATTTAACTACATATTAGTGTACGATATTGGTATTGTAAATTGTTCTTCACCCGATATGATGCTCTTGATAACAAATATCGAGAAATGGGCCGAAAACGCTGTTATTCGTGTTGTGCTTCTTGTTCTTATTCAAGTTGGCACTTTTCCAAATAAGCCCAAAGCTTCACGAATTGACGTGCGATCGACATGTGCTTGAAGGATTGTACAGCGATTGGCGGATTAATCATTTAGTTTTCACATGACTTTACAATTCCAAGATGGAGAGGATTAACATCTTATTCGACTTACTTTCAGGATTATTATGGTCAAGATCATTTGGTAGAACCAAGTCATCAGCAAGCTCTAACTCTTATCACCTATATTGGATTAATCCTTTCTATCATTGGATTAGGATTAACAGTTTTAACCTTTCTCGTCTTTAAGTATGTTTATTTTAATTTATTCTGTATCGAAATACATAAAACAAATTGTACTTAAATATGTCGCCTTAACGAGTTTTTTTTTCTAACACAGCACTTATTTAAAATTATGTTACTGACTTTAAGTTCACTCAATACTGAAGCACCATAATATATTCAAGTTCTGCTCACTCCATGCAAATCCAACGATTGTGCAGGACGAGTCATTATTAGTGATTTTTGTTTCCATACGGAAACAGACGAAACGAAACGATCTTTACACTTTGCGACACCTTTTCTCTGGAATTTTCTACCCTTAGACATCAAAGAATTAATTCTTTTTGACCAAAATAAATAACAACAGAACCAGACGAACTTTAAAGATATGAAGGAACTTTATCTAAAGTATTGTTTGTGCTATTCAAAGTCTGTGTCGATGGATTTGTTGACTTCCATACACTGACAGAATTAGCAACTTTGGTGTTCTATAATGATTGGTAACAAGATCTATTTAATGAACTGTTCATGTATGTAGACTAGAGTATTCTTGTAATGAAACTACCCCAGATGTACCAGTTTGGCGCGAGGAGATTTTATTAATCAAACCCGAGGCCGAATTATTGTTGCTGAATTGGGGAGGGGTTATTACCGGCCCACTGATACTAGGTTTGGGAGTATAATATCGTAACTATTCTCACTCAATTTATTTTCCAGAAAACTACGAGAAAGTCGACCACAGCAAATCATGTTTAATTTAGCATTAGCCATGTTGTTTTCGTGGATCGTATTTTTGACGGGAATCGAGCAGACTGGTGATCACGTTAGTTGTATTGCTGTAGCGGTTTTGTTACATTATTTCATCATGGCGTCCTTCATGTGGATGTTAATGGAAGGCATATTACAGTATTTGCTGTTTGTAAAAGTTCTAGGAACCTATGTCAGGAATTTTATGCTTAAGGTGACAATTCTAGCCTGGGGTAAGAAAATATAAGCTACTTACATATTGTATGTATCTTTGGTGACAAAATTGAAAAATCTTCGATTATGGCAGAAAAGCATCTAAGTTTCATACCGCTGCATGTACCAGTAGTCCAACACAATTTGTGTAGGGAACACAATATGGAGTGCAGGAGGACCGCACTATACGCACAACAAAACCGACAAGACAAACAACACAATGAAGCAAGATAGCTTCAATATTCCAACAATATCTATGTAGCAAGCTAACGATACCTTCAGTATATTCTAACATTATGAATAATTTATGTACTAATCTAAAGATACTTTGAGTATCCTAACATTATAAATAATTTATGTACATGTACTAATCTAACGAAACCTTCAATATTCCAATAATATGAATTATTTGTGAAGCAAGCTAAAGATACCTTCAGTATATTCTAACATTATAAATAACTTGTGTACAAATCTCATGATACCTTCAACTATAAACATATTTATATTTATATATGACAGGTGTACCAGTTCTACCAGTAATGACCATGTTATCTATTGATGTAGAACTGTATAACGGTGGTGAAACATAGTAAGTATTTATAATGATGTAGAGCCATGTATTAACATAATATTCAGGTATTTATCGCAGCTATTCTATTAAACATTGGATGTATATGTAACGATCAGTATCAACTCTTCCACATAATGTGAATTACCTCCCCTTATATTCCAGTTGTTGGATGGGACTACAAGGAATGTATTATGGTTTTGCTCTACCTCTTGGTTTGATCATACTGGCTAATATTATCATCTATATCATGGTCACGTGCAGTTTCTGTAGCAGAAAAAATCTCAACACAACAGACCTACAACACTCAATATCCAACATCAGAGCTTCGTTCTGCTGTTTCATTTATTTAGGTGAGTTGAAATTTTGAAATCTATACTTGACAGAAACAAAAACAAAGCCGAATGTGTTTTGGTTAAAATAAAATACAACGCCAATAAAATACAAGTGTGTGTTTTTTTTAAATGTACATAGCGGAATAAAAACAAGGATTTGGGGTTTAATATTCCTAGATACTTTCTCTGACATTATTACCTGTCAATCTGTCATTGTCGGGCAATGTTTAGATTTACAATATTTATTCTGTCGTGTCCCAATCTATAAAACATGTCTGACTGCCTGCAGCGACCCCCCATAATTTGTTGTACTGTTGTCCATCAGATGTCCCTGATAGAATTAATAAACATTATTATCTCACAAATCTCGAATGCTTACGTGAAGACGCATTTGACCCGATCCGCGTATTTTTAAAGAGCTTTATTCTACAAACCAGTCTCAGCCTTATTTTTTACTTTTATAACCATTTCAATATCATTTTGATGGGAACGATGTTTTAATGTCAGTTAAAACCGGCAATGTCAAGAAAATTGGCCGTAGCATTAGCACAATCATCAAGGGCAGACAATTTGAATACGTGTTTCCCCCATGGATGAACCCGGTGTATAGTTGTGTGGAACGTCGACGGACTGCTGCCTTCACCGAGGGTGATATTTCAGATCAGGATCTATAATCATATCTTTTCTTATATATTTTAGGATTAACCTGGGTTTTTGGATATCTGGCCATATCAGATGCTCGTCTGCCGTTTCAGTATATCTTCACTGTACTCAACTCTCTACAAGGCTTTCTGATATTTATCCTATTCACTGCCAGAGACAAGAAAGTCAGAGATTACTGGAAACAACTTTGTCGTTCTTACAACATCAGAAGAAGAGCAATAAATCCTCTAAACACCACCACTTCTTTATAAGGATGATTTCAATTTTACTGATATCAGAAATATGTCGTCAATTACCAAAACAGTGAGACTAATCGATAAAAATATAATGCAATTAAGTCCAATAAAATTAATAAAACGGTTATGTCAAATATTAACGAATCCATAGATTCGTTCGGTCCATGGATGCAATATACTTGTCATCATAATCCATGAATTCAGATCTATATATATATACTAAGCAGCAAAAGAAGCGTCAGGTTGGTGTATTACTCTGAATAGACGGGTTGCATAAAACTTGCCAAATGTTTTTATTGTATAGTTGCGACCATATCTCAAACTTTACCTGAGCAATAAGGCTCCTTTCCAAACACAGGGTTGAACCCAGGAAATGTTCTCAAAAACGGAACCTGACTTTTGAGATGGTAATGTGATCTCCATGATTTCACTGTAAAAATTATATGTATAAAAACATGAAATTACTGTAAAATTTTACAAACTGTCCTGTTATAAAACTATCAGATTGTGTATTTTAACAACATATTAAAGTTAAATTACCAAATAGGTATGCAATCTAACAGATTGGGCATTTTAACAGAATATTCAAGTTAATTTACAAATGGATACACGATCTAGCTATTACTCTGTCGATTGTTTGAGCAATTTCGACGTAATTTTTTTTTATATAAATATTTTAATTTGTCCCTTTTATTCGTCCTATATTTATATATTCTCGGCGAACCCGGCTTCTTTCCGAACGTCTCTCAATGTTTGCAGTGTCCCGGTCGCCCTAGACCATTCCTATTAACAAGTATCATTTTTTTTTTTTTTTTTTTTTTAATAGTTATTTGTAATTCCATGCTTGATCAGCTGCTTACTTTGAAAGTATCACTACTAATACTATCCTACTAAGACATGAAAATTCATTTTTTCAATTTTATTATCAAAATCTGTAGTTCATTTTTTCAATTTTATTATCAAAATCTGTAGTTCATTTTATATTCTTTTTTATTGAGACTTGGCTGGCTTTAGACCGATATCAGAAAGGCTGGGGTGTTTCAGTCCAAGGTGTGTGACATGTTTATCACTAGTCTAAAATATTTGTCATAACACATGGCTGTGATTTTAGTTGCATATCTGTAATATTACAGAATAACTGGTATATTAACGGCAATATTCTGTTAATTCACATAGTTATACTCATGAATAGGGTTAACGCATGCGCGTCGCAGATTTAACTAATGTCGGTGAATGTTTGAATGTACATTGACGATGCAGGATAAGAACAGTGGAAATCCAACAATAAGATGTGAAGGTAAGTCTTCCTAATAATAATGTATGTGCGAAGGCAAATCTACAGCATAAGAAGATATATAATAGGGCCTACACATAGTGGCCATGATGTATGTTTTATTGTGAATTTGAACTCGGCCATGTAAACAATATTAAAGAGTAAGAAACGCGATGGTTCAGAGAATATGATGCTGGATTATTAACCATTAGCAAAGAAAGCTTGTTTTGAAACTTGGCCTTCGTGTCAATGGTGCAAGCTCTAATTTGTTCAGCTGGCACTAACAACTGGGGCCATGTGTGTTATTGGCCGTACATGTTAAAGAACCTTCAACCCTAAAGAGTTATCTCCGCTGCCCTTCTGATTTCATTCCTGTATGTCATTTCGTTTCAGGTTCAAGGTAACAAAATTTGTAAGAAGTGGAAGAGACGACAGAAAGTAGTAAACCTGGCCTTTAGAACACAAAATTTGAAGACATTCACGATCCCTTACTCTTAATTTCTGTTAATTTTTAATATTTTTGTACGTTCAGGACACAAAAATTGGATTTACAGAAAATAAAATATTTTTTACAATGATTTTGTTTTATATTTAACCAAAATAATTATGTTAAAAAACAGAAAATCTTCTGGCAGAAGCTCTATTTTAACATGGAATAATTCTGTTAGAAACCAGAAAAAATTCTGGCAGATGGTTTACCAGATTGTTTCTCTGTCAAAGAATAAACAGATTAAAAATAAAAGAGAAAAAATTCTGGTTAACCAACTGCCAGAACTTTTTCTGGTTTCTAACAGAGTTATTTCTCACGGTGCAGTTAAATTACCAACAACCTGTTTAAATACAGGTCTACTTTATGCAACGTATGTTAAATTACAGCGTATATGTTATTTAACCTGCAACTGTAAGGGAAGCATAACATACAACGGTTAAATCACCAACTTCAAGTTTAAATACAAATCTATTGTTATTTAACATTGTGATATGTTATATCATTTTACACAGCGTATGTAAAATTACAGGCATTATGTTTTTTAACCTACAATTGTAAGAAACGCTTAACATTGCATATGTAAAAATACATACTAATGTAAAATTACGAGAAAAAATGGCAACTTTTCTGCCATGATTTTCCTGTTAAAAAACATAAAAACTTTTTACAGTGTTCATGTAACTCATGCTGCACGTGCTGTTCACCGGGACCAGCCCCATAAAATGCCCCCCCCCCCTATACCTGGTTCAACCATCCACACTACAACGTCAGCAGTATGCCACGACAGCTCAGAGGAACCAGGCGCTTGGAAGACTCGACGCTGGCCACACTGCCCAAGCCGTTGCCAATCACTTCTACAGCTGAACGGTGTCAACGTTATGCACTGTCAGCCCTTAGTCCGGACTTAAACCCGTTTGAACTTTTTGCGATGAAGTTCAGAGGAGACTTAATAGCGTCGTACCTAGACCAAAAACAGCATATGGATTATGCCTCGCTTCTCTGAGAGCGTTCATCAATCGTCTGGTCCACTCCATGTACAGACGCTGCGCTGCTGTTATTGACATTCGCGGTGGACACACTGATGTATAGACTGTGTACAGACTCTAAACCTTCTCGTAATGTCTTGGAATTGTGATGCATTAATCATTAATGTGTCAACATACTGATTTGATTAAAGTGTCTCTCTGATTTTGAAATCTTACTGGTGATTTTTTTTCTTTTGCTGTGTAGTATATATCGTCACCATCATCGTAGATCCAAGCATTCAATATTATGTATCATTGCAATTGATAAGTATTGTCGACAGTATAGATACACGAATACAATGTAAATATAATCACTATCCAACAGTAGGTTATCGTAGATACACGAATGCAATATGGTTAATCATCTGGATCCACGAATACAAATGTTTATTTATATCCCTATTTTATTTTACTTGATCCATGCATATTTTATACCCCGATTTTCATTCTGTTTTCCTTATACTTTTGTTAATAAATTGTATTATTGTATATTCGTGTATTAGTTTTAAATAATAAGTAGATTGTGTATATAGTTGAAATGGGGTTTTACGTCCTACTTTTCTGTGCCTATAGAGCAGATGAAGATGGATATAAGCCATACAGTGTGCTATGGGGTAACAACTACCAGGACAACAGCACTACGACCAACCTGTTTTTTTTTTCGAATTCCATCTGTCAATGATTCTTACGTGCATGCCAATATATGTACACGGCACCCCGCGTCCTATCCGAACTACGAGAGACCATTCCTTGTCAGACCCTTCTTCCCCACTACTGACAAAGAAATGAAACACCAGGCAGGTCTTTATTAGCCAAGTTGGGGCATAACAGAAGGACGTTAATCCCCATTTCATTTCCGACTGTCCTGCTGCGACTAGGGTAATGAAGTTACAAGCGGTCTAAATGACGAGATCAATTAACATTAAAGTCAACGAGGAAATCAGTAGTTACTTAGGTCTGTCATTATCTCGATTCAAGCAAAGGGAATTAACTCTAATTTACAGCAGTATGGTTGTTGGCCACAGATCACCAATAATTTACTCATTGATTTTAATGTTACTTCTCGTCTCTTAGACCGTCTCTAACTTGTTCCCACACTTTCTACTACATATTGGGCAACTTGTGAGAACCCCTTGCTCAACAACCCATTAGAGTTCTATCAGTAACGTACATGGATAGCACAAATAACACCGCCAGGTCGCTAATATCGACAGGATCAACTAAAAACTTCCGAATATTTAATCAAAGAGTATTATTATTCTATTAACAAACACGATTCTGTAAATAATGAGGACGTCGTGAGAGTCGGCCGGTGGGGGAGCAAAACCTAGCCGCAGGAATAGTCATTGGCAGTGTTCTCATTATTAGCAATAATACAGTCATTGGAGAGTTCCTGGTCAGATTCCTGCCCCGACACGGCACTGTGGTAATCATCTTCTTACGTCTCATATCTTCGTGACACGGTACGGACCACTCCCTAGTTTCTGTAACTTGTTCGGGATTCCTTTCCCCTTCACTGGGGAATACAATCGTACAAGTGATTCTTCATATAACGGCTCTCGTCCCTGCTTTGGATCGTTATAATTTTTTTCTGTCTTCTGTAAAAGTTCACTTTTGAACTGTCTCCCTTGATCCGAATGAAGTTGACGGGGGAGTCCAAACCTCGGGAAAGAGTTCTCAATCAAAACCCTGACCACCGTTATTGCTTCCGTGTTTGGCATCGGGTAGGCCTCAGCATACTTAGTTAAGCAATCTTTCACAACCAAAATATACGTATTTCCTTGAGTGGTAGCAGACTTAATTCTTCCAACGATGTCAACAGCTCCTTTCTCCATTGGTACTCCTGCAGTGGATGCTTCCAAATAAAATAAAACCAAGTACGAATAATCCAAACCATCTGACAAAATTCAAAGTCCTAAAAAAAAAAAAACGATTTAGGCAAAATAGTGTTATAAGTGTAATCAGCATATGGACTGATCACCGTGTAGAAAATACACGACAAACAGTGGTAACAGGTGTGATTGGCCAATGAACTATCAGTATGCAAAATGCACATGATGAGCAGTGTTGACGATGTAGTAGGCAGACATTATCAGGGAGATAATATACGAATCAATTAAATATATCTTGAACAATAGCCGAGAGAGACATGTTATATTTACCAATCAAGTCAATATGAAGGCCATAAAATTTGCTAAAGGTTTTCAGTTTAGTTCGCAAGTATCTTTGTAGTTGAAGCTTAGATGACAAATGCCTCGATCTACTTAAAAAAACAGAATAATGGGAACAGCTCTCGCGTAACTAATTAGCTTTGACACAAACACTCCATAAGCTGGTGATATTGGAATGTTACTACTAATAAATGGGAAATTAACAATCGGAAAGTCAAAGTCATCACGTTTATCGAATAATTTAACACTAATTATGGCAATTGTCAAAATCGAGACGCAGATCCAAGTAGGAAGCGTAATTGTCACTGTCAGTGGTGTTTTTAATTTCGAGCTCATCAGGATATATCCATTCTACATAATCACTAAATTTGAGATTATTTAGTGATAAAACATATATCGATAAGAGAAATTAAAATGTCTGACTAATCGTTTATTTGATTTTACGAGTGCCTGTAGGTAATCGGCTTCGTAGGAATATAGAAACAAATCAGCAAGCAAGGTGCACAGTTGGTGCCCACGGAGATACCTACCACTTGCTGATATAATTCTCCTCTCCTAATTCAACAAAGATAATAACAATTATGAAACCCAACATCTTAATTATCTTGTTGGCGGTGAATTTATTTTTGGAATCACTATGGTTCTTAACGAAATATGTGGAATTGTAATTAACAACTAAATATTGATATCTAACATTTAAATTTAAACATTCCTTTTTATAAAAACCTGTATGCCAACTGGTATACAATTTACACAACGCATATAAAGAACATTGCACATACCGAAAATCAAATTATTTGGAATATTACAAATATACAGATTTATAATAAAATTATATTTTTAAAATTTCTTTTTAACAATAATATTCGATACGTTAGTGAATATTTTGATAAAATAAATAAGATCGATAATCAATATTCAGAAAAACATCAATTTATCTTAAAAGGAATAGAAAAGTGTATCTTGCAGTATGTACAGGAAGCGAGCAAATTTGAAAGTGCGGTACATACAAATTTTAATTGTAATAGAATTCCATTGGAAGATATAAATACTAATTTTTACAAAATATATAATACCGATTTTAACAACGTAGACTCAAAAGATATTTATGATAGCCGGATAAAAGCAAAGTTCAGCAGGCCAAAAGCTATTAAAAAATGGGAACACATTCTAGATACAGAGTTAAGTGATTTAGACGTAGAAAATATATTCAAAATAATAAACACGGTATGTCTTAGTACAAAACTGAGGAGTTTTGAATACAAATATCTCCATAGGATTATATTCACAAATGATAAATTATTCAAAATTAGAAAAGTTGATAACACACTCTGCACTCTCTGTGAATCTAATATAGAAAATGTAGAACATCTCTTTGTTCTGTGTCCATTTTTACAAATAATATGGAATCATTTTCATACTATCCTAGATCGTGGTAATATAAAGATAAATATAAAAACACATATAATACACCTTGGTCTAACCAACAAATCAAATTATATAAGTAATACTAAATGGATGTTCATTAATCATGTAATTATTTTAACTAAATTCTATATATATCGGGCTTAACTACGAAACGAAATACTCAATATTAATAAGTATGAAAGCTTTTTAGTAGAACATGCTAAAATGGAGATTGAGATATCTCCGGAGTTATACTCAAATAAATGGAAATATCTTTTTAAGAATTAACAGACTGCCTCGATAACGATTCCCCATTGATGGATTTATGTGTATAGTAGGAACCCTGCGACTCACCATCTATTTAGAACAATGTATTTTATCATTTAAGATACACATGTACTTAATATGTGCTTGTAAAAATTTGGACGTAAATAAAGATTTAAAAAAAAAAATAATAATAATTCCCGGTTTAAACGAAAAGACACTGTGAATAATGTCTTTTAACGGAGCTTTTAATTTACTATGGGGAATTTTAGTGTACAAAGTAGAACAGTCAAACATTTGTATAGATGAGACTGATGCAAGGGATCTAGATTGCAAACCATCAAGTAATCAGGCCCGTAGCTATCGGGGGGAGGCAAGGGGACAGCTGCCCCCCTGCCCCTGGAAAATTTCCGCGCCCCCGATGGGCGCCGAAGGCGCCCTTTACCCGTTGGGGAAAAATCGGCTCCCTCAATGGGCGCAATACAAGACCAACAACCAACCTCTCGCCAAATGGTGAGGCGCCTCATAATGACCCACACAATTAACATTACAACTGATGGGGCGCCCAACACGGCTTGATCTGTGGGGTGCCTTATTCCGGAGAGGCACCCATTTAATGCTGGGCCGCACATAGAGCATAATGCCGAATCAGGTTGGTTGGGCGCCCGTAACTAGATCAATGCCGAGACCATGTTTTTACATGGTAATGAAGGTTGAGTTCGAATTTCGTGAAAATCAAACCAAAATTGACGGACAAATGGCCGCCGTTTGTACGCGAATAGTGTGAAAATATGTTTTATCAAGGTTGTGGACTCCCTACAGGTCACAATTCTTATCCGATTTTGACAAAACTTGAAATATAGGTTTATCCCCGTAAGATCTCGGCTGCTTTCGATACTGGCATGTATCGAATCGAAACTTCATGGATTATGGCCCCTGATTGTACGAAAAATCATGTTTTTAGCTTGTGGACCCTATAGAGCTCACAATTTTAAACCGATTTTGATGAAACTTGACATGTATGTTAATAACCCAAAGATCTTGGTTCCGTTCGATATTTGCGCCCATCGGATCGTAACTTCCTGAATTATGGCCCCTGATTGTCCGAAAAATCGCCCTTTTTAGCTTGTGGTCCCTCTGGAGGTCAAAATTATTATCCGATTTAAAAAACCGTTTGATTATATCACCGTTACATGGTAATGAAGGTTGAGTTCGAATTTCGTGAAAATCGGACCACAATTGACGGACAAAATGGCCGCCGTTTGTACACGAATAGTGTGAAAATAAGTTATATTAAGGTTGTGGACCCTATAGAGGTCACAATTGTAATTCGATTTTGATGAAACTTTGAAATACATGTTTATAATCTAAGGATCTTGGTTCCATTCCATATTTGCGCATATCGGATCGTAACTTCCTAAATTGTGGCCCCTGATTGTACGACAATCTGGAGGTCACAATTATTACCTGATTTAAAAAAAAACGTTAGATTATATCACTGTTACAGGGTAATCTATGTTGAGTTTGAATTTCGTGAAAATCGGACCAAAATTGACAAACAAAATGGCTGTCGTTTTACGCGAATAGTATAGAAATATGGTATATCAAGGTTGTGGACCCTATAGAGGTCACAATTTTAAACGTTAGTATGGGGCAGAACTTTATAAAAATCAAACAAATTCTAATGATTTTCTGATAATAACTTAATATGCGACAACTCTTGTTGATTGCCCGGACGATTCAGCTGCTGTGTGGCCGTATGTTTCGTTGCCTGGCAACCTATTTTTTTACATCTTGTATGGCTTTAGTCTCACCCTTGGTAATATTGTGGGAGTTCTTCTTTGTGGTGGATTTGATAATTAGGTTGGTTATCTGGTGGCGAAGGAAATCAACTTTACCCCCTGGTGCTAGTTGACATAGAACTTTCCCAATGTTAGTGATAAATACATCATGATTTCTTGGTGTCCAGGATGAGTCAAACTTCAAACCCTTTGAAAGTAAACTGAATGGGATTTGGGAACAGGCTTAGCCTATGTAAGCCCCTTACATAAAATGGGTGAAAATGTACAGTTGATACAGTAGTTATTAATTACCCTGCTAACAAATTTAGTTTTCCAAACGTTTTCCAAACATTAGTATTTCGTTATTTAACGTTCGTTGATAACGTTTAACCTCACTTTCCCCACATTTGAATGTTTTGATAAAGGATTAGGAGTTTAGTAGACTGCGGATGTATGACTATAGTCTGTTTTAGTTAATTAGTATCACTAGTGTTAACTTTCCCATAGAAATATAGACTAGAATAGCAATGACGTGTTTTACAACGACGTCATAAGTCGGCCATATTGGAAGTTGTATGACGTGAAAAGTAAACACTGCAAGTCGCGCTATAAAGTGCGAGGCGCTTTCTATTATTTGCGTCTTTATGATAGTGCAACCTATTATCTTGAACTTTGATCGTGCGGCAATTTTGTTTTCACATTGGCGTTACAATTTCTAATGAATGTAATTAATTAAATAGTGCTAATTAATTTATATTATCTTGCACGTACGCTTATTTCAACATTTGGCGCAGAATTTGTGGTTGTTTTTGGTCGGATGACCGAGTGTGTCGTATTCGGTCGGATGACCGAGTGTGTTGTTTTTGGTCAATAATTTTTTTTTGATGTTTGATGCAGTTTAATTTAGAATATTGTAGCAACAAGGAAGCAAGGTGTCACCATTATATAAAATGAACATTAAAATACGTGAATATCACTAAATATATTTTATAAAGGAATTCGAATATCGTTAAAATAAGGAAACATGATGTGATCAAAATATTCACAGTACATTAAAACACAATAAATCCATGGAATAGATTTTATATACGATTTAGAAGATCGTTAAAATAAGGGAGCATGGTGCCATCAAAATGTAAAAAGAACATTAAAATACATTAAAACATAGATATGACGCCACCCTTTCATGTTTTAAACCAAGATTCTTTAACAATCGTCTATTATTTATAAAACAATTATAGTTATCTAAATATCAGATAACCACATCTTGATTTCGCGTGTTTGTAAATGTGTAGAATTTACGGTTTCCATATTGTCTATTTTGTTGTCAGCGAATTTTAGTTTTTTTTCTACAAAATGGATTCAACATAAATCAGCCTCTTGCATGTCACTGATATCGACGCCACCTATGTCCACCCGGACGTCCGTCCGTTGATATTGTGTTTTTGGACACTCTACAGGTCATAACTTGAAACATAGGTTTTAAATATCCCAACGATCTCGGTTCCTTTCGATATGAATTATGACCTTGCGATACTGGTACATATCGAACGGTAACTTTCTCGATTACGGCCCCTGATTGAACAAAAATCGCGTTTATAACTTGTGGAACCTATACAGGTCACAATTTTACCCGATTCTAAAATTCGTTCAAATATATCACTGTTACACCATAATGACGGTTGAGTTTGAATTTCGTGAATTCGTTTGCGTCCTTCACCCTGTGAGTCTGTTACTTATATCAGAGTATATATGAAATTTCAAATCAAAATTTGAACGGCTAAAACCCCTCTATATTAGCCACAGTACTAAGAATATTATCAATATCGATATCATTTTCGTGAGAACTTTCCCCATCACAACTTTGACGACTATTATGCCCCCTATCAAGAACATCCCTCCATATCGAGTTGATTTAAACAATATTTTATTTAAATAATATATATATTATATACATACACTGTCTGAAGGTAAGGATTCAAAAACAAGCCAAAGGCTTATATTAATTCGTCTCCTTATTTAATAAATATACTACAAATACAACTGTGATATGTACACTTCACATACAAAATACGTTTAACAATACGGTATTTTTGATTCACTATTAATCGCGCATGCAAGTAATGTAATAGTTGGTGTCACTTACATATACAGTGCCTTACCATTTCATAATACGTTTGATTCGTATGATGTTTTGCTTACGTCAGCTGGTTATTTGAGTCTCTTAGATAAATGCATAAATTCATGGACTGTATTAAAAATGTGCGTATTCATTTGCACGGTATAATTGCTATCACCGTTGGTGAGTGTTTGTAAATTAATAAAAATATTTGATAATGTATTTATAGTTTGGAATCTAGCATTGTTAAATTTTGGACAATGTAACAAATAATGTTCCGTATCCTCTCTATATAGTGGCCACAGGAACAAGCTGAATTGTCTGTTAAGTGCATGGCAAATTTATGGTAGTTTAAGTTGCTTTTATTGTGACGCAGTTTTGTGTGCATTATTTGAGAAGAACGCTTTCCAGTGTAAAAATATTTAGGTAATACTTCATCATCATTGGTTAACTGTGCTTTAAAGAGTTTTATACTAGGGCATGCCTTCGTATGCTCAGGTAAATTATTCCAGTCTTTTATTACGGACGGTAAAAAGGAGTTTTTATAAAGTGTAGTATTTGCAGGAATATTTCTATATAGTTGTGAATTTCGAGTTTCGTAAGGGTTTACGTCCGTGGATTTGGGAGGAACTAGGATAGACAAGTAACCTGGAGTTATTTTATTCACCATTTTGTAAAACAAAATTAGTTTATGACGATATCGTCTAGTTTCAAGCGAAGTGAACCCGGATTCTTTATACAATAGATTATGAGATGTACCTCTCACTAATCCAGTAATTGTTCTAAGGGCATCAAGATTTAAGTTTTCAAGTACAGTACTTTCGTGTTTAGTACAATTATTCCAGATTACATCACCGTAGTCGAATAACGTTAGTATGAATGCTTTATATATTGTTTCAAGGGACCTTCTGCTTAAACGATATTTTAAGCTTCTGAAACAATCTATAAATTTACTAACCTTAGTTACGGTATAATTAATATGGGCAGTCCAATTACAATTACTACTTAAATAAACTCCCAGATGCTTGTGGGCTTTGATATCAGTTAGTGCTGTTCCATCAAAGTAAAGATTAATAAGACTAGGGTTTTGTTTTCTCGAGAATGTAATAGTTTTTGTTTTGTGCGGATTAAAGTTAATTTTCCAATTTTTTGACCAGTTACTTAATGTCTTTAAGTCTTCATTTAAAAGGGATTGGCATCCTATTTGGTCATCGATTACCATGTATAGGGACGTATCGTCCGCAAAAAGACGGATATTTGCATTTATTCCACGCGTAATATCGTTTACATAAATCAAAAATAGAAGAGGGCCGAGAACCGAGCCTTGTAGTACTCCAGAATTTATCTTGAGGACATCAGAACATTGACTGCGGATTACAACTGACTGTTGACGGTTTTGTAAGTAATTTTCAATTAATCCAAGCAATTTTCCCCGGATTCCAATAGAATTTAATTTATAGATGAGACCCTTGTGCCAAACACGATCGAATGCCTTACTAACATCGCAGAATATGGACTTGACTTCATCACCGTGATCAAGCGAACGACAAATTTGGTCATATTAGTCGACCAATTGGAAAATTGTAGAGTCATTACTTCTGAAACCAGATTGGAGCGGGGTCAAGATATCATGACTAATAAGAAAATTGTTAATGTATTTAAAAATACATTTCTCAAAGATTTTACCTAGGGTTTATAACAGAGATATTGGTCTATAGTTTTGAGGGTCATGTCTGTCCCCTTGCTTGTGGATCGGTACTACGCTGGCTTCTTTCCAACAGTTGGGAAAAGTGACTTTGTCGATTAAGAGATTGAACAGTTTTGTTAGGGGCCCGCAGAGGCTTTTTGCACACGATTTTAATATTAAATTATTTATGTTGTCAGGCCCGGAGGCTTTTTTAACGCTGACTGTGGTTAATATATCATGAACTTCGGAAGAAGTGATCAATATATATTCGATGGAGAAGTCATTAAATGGTAAAGTCGGCGGCTCATCGTCTATGTCGCTTAGTTGATTGTTACTAACAAAGACATTATTTAAAATATTTGCCTTTTCGTTTGTATCGTAAAATATCGTGTTATTAAAATGGAGAGGAGGTATTTCGTTAATTGAATTGCCTTGTTTAGTGGAAATTGATTTAACAAGACGCCACCAATTATTATCATTGAAATTGTTTTCTGAAATGTTTTGGTCAAGTTTATCATAGTATAATTGTTTCGATTTACGAATTTCAGAAATAACAAAGTTGCGATACGATCTGAAATTTTCCCAAGATTCATAAGTGTTATGACGTTTCGAGTGGCGATGCATACGGTTTCTTTTGCGTATGATTTTCCTCAAGTGACTGTTCATCCACGGCGCATCTCGCGGGCGTATAATCACGGTTTTGTGTGGGGTGTAATCTTCAATGGCTTTAAGCAACACACCAGAAAAGGCATTGGCCAAATTATTAGAGGATTTGTCTGTCTCAAAAATACATTGCCAATTTAATGCTTCAAAATCAATTTTAGAATACGACCATATAGATCTGGCGTAGTTTTTCGGTTGGGGGTTATCAAAAGTAAGAATCGCTCTAACTGGGCAGTGGTCGCTCAGACTTGCTTCAAGAACATTTGTTGAGTGAACAAAGTCAGGACAGCTAACTAATACGAGATCCAGTAAAGTGGCAGAGTACGGTGTGATTCGTGTTGGATCTGTAACGAGTTGGGTAAGGTTAAAGCGTTTTATAATATCAGACAATCTGGATGGTGTATTTAACCTAAGGTTAACATTAAAGTCGCCTACAATAAGACAAGGTTTGTTTTCAGCTTTAGCTAATGAGACACTATTTGCTATTCGGTCCCAGTAATCAATGGTGGAGTTAGGCCAACGAGAACGGTTTTATTCTTAGTTTTGATCTCAACCCATACCGCTTCAAGGTTTGGTATATGAAGATCAGGTCTAGGTTTGTAAAATAGAGAGCATTTGACATAAATCCCCACCCCGCCAAATCCATCATCACGGTTACGGAGTACAGGTAAATGAAAACCATCTATCTTTAAGTTTTCTATTACTGAGTCTTTACCTAACCATGTTTCGGAAAATGCTAAGATATCATTATCGGAAAATTCGGCTTGTATAAGATCAAGTTTCTGTGAGATACTACGTACATTTAAGTATAAGAGACTCAGATGTTTATCTGGTCCCGGATTTGGCTGTATGTTACCACTAAGTAAAAGTAAGATATAAATTGTTAATGACAAAATAATCGTATTTTTAATACTAATGGAAGTAAGTGTAACGCATCTGACATTTTCAAGAGCTAATATAGCTGTAATATGAAAGGCATGTAATACTTCTTCTGCCCATTTCTTCAATAAGGCTATTTCGTTAGAGATTGTTTTGAAATGGCACTTTGTTCTAAACAAATGGGCGAAGAAGAAGCAATGTTATATGTGACAACAGATATTAAGTAGCACGAGATATTGGATGGAAAAATGCAATATTGTTGGTAAATTTTAAAACAATGCGTTGGTGTTTTATGTTGTGAAGTGCACATAATAAGGCATATTACATATATTTTAAAAGTAGTTAACAAAATAACATAAATTGAACTGTAAACTCGTTTGAATAAAACAATAAGTACAAATAGTAATTGATAATGGAAAGGGAGGACATATGTACATATTTACAAGTAATCGCTCGGATTGGTTATCCAATTAATTAACGGTAACAAGTGAAATATTATCGGCCAAGTTAATTAGGTTTAACAATTTGTGTGAACGTGTATCAGTCGGACATATTCTATCGTATTCAGTACAAGGTATGCATATACACCTTAGTTATAATTAGAATCTGCGGAGAAGGTGTAAATAGATACTTCGTAATTTTGACTTAAATTTATGAGGAAAATTCCCTTTAAGTCGAAGTTGACACAGCACATAGTCAGATGTCGGATTGACCTGTATGTGACCTATATTTAGTCACATTGAGATTATAGAATATTAAAGAGACGTTTCTTTCTTATGAGCATCGATAAAACAGATACGATAGTTATAATTGTTCGCTTTACGGAAACGATCTTTGTGGAAAATATTTCACGTGGACCTTACTTGTCTAGTCAATTTAAAGTGATTATAGATGTAAAAAGAATCCACGTTTGATTAAACTAGAGTGATTCTTATTGTGTACATATGGCAGGTTAATGTTTATAGGAAATACCGATTTATCATGGTCGTCGAATGACAACATTCATTTTATATTTAAAGGGAAAGACTAAGTTTACGTTCCCTTGACTTAAGCTTTACATGTTAGTAATAATTCAAATATGAATAGCAGATACAGTTTAATTATTTGGTTTGTCGCCATCAACAATCATGAATCCTTTACATTCTGTTTGTAGTGCCTGTGAGCGAATCACCATTTTTAATCTTGTGCTATCAAGTACACTTTCTAGTTCCCTTTTAGTTCTTATAACTTTGATACTATCGTCTCTGAGTTTTAGGAAGATGTTTCCATCACGTGTCCATGTGGAGTTTATTTTCTTCTCCTTGGCCATTTTCCTTGCTTCGAACGCTAACTTGGCCCTAACGCGGGTAAGATCTTCGTTGATAGAAATTCTATGCTTGTTTAAATGAGGAGGTAAGTCGATCCGTTTTAGATTTTTAAGCTTTTTAGCGTTTGTAATAAAGTCACGTTTTGTGGAGTAGCCTTTGAAGCGAACAATGATAGGTCTGGGATTTTCTAATTTATTGTAACGATCCGGTGGTCCAACTCTGTGACTTCTGTTTATATCAAATTTAGATATTTCGACACCAAGAATTTTACCAACGTCGACAACAATATCATCTGTTGATTCTTGATCTACTTCATTTATCCCAGCTATTCTAATACCCTCCCGTCTACCATACTGCTCAAGATCATCTACTTTGTCATTTAACTTAACAATTTCTTCATTCTTCTCAGTGACTTTACTTTCTAGTTCTTTAAATGCAATTTCAAGTTCCGCCAATCGTTCGACAAGTTTTTGTGAAACCAGGGAAGCTACAGCATTTGCTATTTTTGAAATTATGGCATCGTTGTTTAAGACGTTCATTATAACAATGTTCGTTGATTAATTCAGGGTCAATAAGTGCCTCATCTGGTCCAGATACACTTGCATTTTTTAGTCGTTTTGGGCTAGATTCTGGTGGACTAGAAGAACTTGAAGAGGTTGAAAAAAGCGCCGATCTTTTAAACAGTTTGTCCATGATGAAAGTAGTATCAGACAGGAAAAAAAAGATCGTATTAAAAGTCAACTTACAATTAGGTCGGGAATAATCCGTGTAAGCAAAACAGAAACCCTCAAGCACACAGTAAACGATCGGATTTTGTAGGTTGGTTGTAAACACAGTTTAGATTTCAGAAACATCGAACAAGATTGGTTCAAGTATATAGTCTGGGCCAACCCCGTGTGAAGTCCGTGCAGCTCGACTAAAAGTCAGTAATTTCTATACACATACATGTACACATATACTAGTTTTACACCAACATGGTTCGATCATTAGAATCAACACAATATGTAAACATATTTAATGATAGATACACATCTGTTTAAACTTTGGCGGGCCGATTTCACTTGCTTTAGAGAGACCGAGCTACATGCGTCCGACACCTTCCGCCATCTTGAATCAATCAATATCGGACTGTCCATTATGTATTAACCAAATGTTAAGACAGGAAATATGGAACATATAGCCAGCTACAGTCCAAATATATAAAAGGATGGTACGAGGTGTGGCGTTCTCGAGATATGCACGTATAATTTGATCATATTTGCGATATTGAGGAGGCTTCTTTAAATATTTTAGAATCCAAAGTCTACATATTTCTCAACGACAGTTTCATAGACCTGTACATTAAATTTAAAGCATAATTTGAGACGCATGCTTTTACATCAATTCGGATTATGGAATTGCATAAATCTTCAAGTCGGGAGTCATACAGCTAATGATAGAATATCGCACGAGAAACTCGAGCGAACAACTATTTTTTTCATTGGTCAGAGGCGTTTAACCACGGGAAAATGTACCGTTACTATTGACTGACAGCATGCACGCACGAATCAAATCATCTTATTTGCATATTGCATACTTTATAGAATAATGGTTGGATTGATAACCTCAAGGGACACCATGTATTACTTTTTATGAGTGTGCTACATAGTTTGTCATTATATACAATAAAAATAAGGAATTTTTTCACGTGAACAAACATATTTACTTGCCATTATATACAAAAATCACATTTCCAGCACCCTGAATCAAATTTAGCGATATTTTTCTGCGAGCCGAAACCAAAATTCCAATTGGACAATTATTCGAAGATTGTTTTACATTGGCTTTATTTGCAGTTTTGGGGCACAGGCACTTGAAGGGATTAAAATAAAGGCAGTGGCTATTTGCCACATGTGGTAAGCAATAATTTCATAATATCCTCACGACTACAGACTGCAATTACCAACCGATTTCAATGAAACTTGCAGAATATGATAACAATCATAATATCTCGGAGTAGCCAAAATTCCGACCACTTCCGGTTAGTAGTTTCCGAGATATCAGGTTACCACACATTTCATGTGGCACTCCTACAGACCACAATTATCAACCGATATCCATGAAACTTACAGGATATAATAACAATGATAATATCTCGGAGTAGCCAAAATTTCGACCACTTCCGCTCAGCAGTTTCCGAGATATCAGGTTACTACACATTTCATGTGGCACGCATACAGACCACAATTATCAACCGATATCCACGAAACTTACAGGATATAATAACAATAATAATATCTCGGAGTAGCCAAAATTTCGACCACTTCCGGTTAGCGGTTTCCGAGATATCAGGTTACCACACATTTCATGTGGCACGCCTACAGACCAAAATTATTAACCGATATCCACGAAACTTACAGGATATAATAACAATAATGATATCTCGGAGTAGCCAAAATTTCGACCACTTCCGGTTAGCGGTTTCCAAGATATTAGGTTACCACACATTTCATGTGGCACGCCTACAGACCACAATTATCAACCGATATCCATGAAACTTACAGGATATAATAACAATGATAATATCTCGGAGTAGCCAAAATTCCGACCACTTCCGGTCAGCAGTTTCCGAGATATCAGGTTACCACACATTTCATGTGACACGCATACAAACCACAATTATTAACCGATATCCACGAAACTTACAGGATATAATAACATTAATAATATCTCGGAGTAGCCAAAATTTCGACTACTTCCGGTCAGCGGTTTCCGAGATATTAGGTTACCACACATTTCATGTGGCACGCCCACAGACCACAATTATCAACCGATATCCATGAAACTTACAGGATATAATAACAATGACAATATCTCGGAGTAGCCAAAATTCCGACCACTTCCGGTCAGCAGTTTCCGAGATATCAGGTTACCGCACATTTCATGTGGCACGCATACAGACCACAATTATTAACCGATATCCACGAAACTTACAGGATATAATAACAATAATAATATCTCGGAGTAGACACAGTTTCGTCCACTTCTGGTTAGCGGTTTCCGGGATATTAGGTTACCACACATTTCATGTGGCACGCCTACGGACCACAATTATCAACCGATATCCACGAAACTTACAGGATATAATAACAATAATAATATCTCGGAGTATCCAAAATTTCGGCCACTTCCGGCTAGCAGTTTCCGAGATATCAGGTTACCACACATTTCATGTGGCACGCATACAAACCACAATTATTAACCGATATCCACGAAACTTACAGGATATAATAACAATGATAATATCTCGGGAGTAGCCAAAATTCCGACCACTTCCGATCAGCAGTTTCCGAGATATTAGGTTACAACACATTTCATGTGGCACGCCTACAGACCACAATTATCAACCGATATCCATGACAATTACAGGATATAATAACAATGATAATATCTCGGAGTAGCCAAAATTCCTACCACTTCCGGTCAGCAGTTTCCGAGATATCAGGTTACCACACATTTCATGTGGCACGCATACATACCACAATTATTAACCGATATCCACGAAACTTACAGGATATAATAACAATAATAATATCTCGGAGTAGCCAAAATTTCGACCACTTCCAGTTAGCGGTTTCTGAGATATTAGGTTACCACACATTTCATGTGGCACGCCTACAGACCACAATTATCAACCGATATCCACGAAACTTACAGGATATAATAACAATAATAATATCTCGAAGTAGCCAAAATTTCGACCACTTCCGGTTAGCGGTTTCCGAGATATCAGGTTACCACATATTTCATGTGGCACGCATACAGACCACAATTATTAACCGATATCCACGAAACGTACAGGATATAATAACAATAATAATATCTCGGAGTAGCCAAAATTTCGACCACTTCCGGTCAGCAGTTTCTGAGATATCAGGTTACCACACATTTCATGTGGCACGCCTACAGACCACAATTATCAACCGATATCCATGAAACTTACAGGATATAATAAAAATGAAAATATCTCGGAGTAGCCAAAATTTCGACCACTTCCGGTCAGCAGTTTCCGAGATATCAGGTTACCACACATTTCATGTGGCACGCATACAGACCACAATTATTAACCGATATCCACGAAACTTACAGGATATAATGACAATAATAATATCTCGGAGTAGCCAAAATTTCGTCCACTTCCGGTAAGCGGTTTCCGGGATATTAGGTTACCACACATTTCATGTGGCACGCCTACGGACCACAATTATCAACCGATATCCACGAAACTTCCAGGATATAATAACAATAATAATATCTCGGAGTAGCCAAAATTTCGATCACTTCCGGTCAGCAGTTTCCGAGATATCAGGTTACCACACATTTCATGTGGCACGCCTACAGACCACAATTATTAACCGATATCCACGAAACTTACAGGATATAATAACAATGATAATATCTCGGAGTAACCCAAATTCCGACCACTTCCGGTCAGCAGTTTCCGAGATAACAGGTTACCACACATTTCATGTGGCACACATACAGACCACAATTATTAACCGATATCCACGAAACTTACAGGATATAATAACATTAATAATATCTCGGAGTAGCCAAAATTTCGACTACTTCCGGTCAGCGGTTTCCGAGATATTAGGTTACCACACATTTCATGTGGCACGCCCACAGACCACAATTATCAACCGATATCCATGAAACTTACAGGATATAATAACAATGATAATATCTCGGAGTAGCCAAAATTTCGACCACTTCCGGTCAGCAGTTTCTGAGATATCAGGTTACCACACATTTCATGTGGCACGCCTACAGACCACAATTATCAACCGATATCCATGAAACTTACAGGATATAATAACAATGAAAATATCTCGGAGTAGCCAAAATTTCGACCACTTCCGGTCAGCAGTTTCCGAGATATCAGGTTACCACACATTTCATGTGGCACGCATACAGACCACAATTATCAACCGATATCTACGAAACTTACAGAATATAATTACATTAATAATATCTCGGAGTAGGCAAAGTTTCGGCCACTTCCGGTTAGCGGTTTCCGAGATATCACGTTACCACAAATTTCATGTGGCACGCCTACAGACCACAATTATCAACCGATATCCATGACACTTACAGGATATAATAACAATGATAATATCGCGGAGTAGCCAAAATTCCGACCACTTCCGGTGTGCAGTTTCCGAGATATCAGGTTACCACACATTTCATGTGGCACGCCTACAGACCACAATTATTAACCGATATCCACGAAACTTACAGGATATAATAACAATGATAATATCTCGGAGTAACCCAAATTCCGACCACTTCCGGTCAGCAGTTTCCGAGATAACAGGTTACCACACATTTCATGTGGCACACATACAGACCACAATTATTAACCGATATCCACGAAACTTACAGGATATAATTACATTAATAATATCTCGGAGTAGCCAAAATTTCGACTACTTCCGGTTAGCGGTTTCCGAGATATTAGGTTACCACACATTTCATGTGGCACGCCCACAGACCACAATTATCAACCGATATCCATGAAACTTACAGGATATAATAACAATGATAATATCTCGGAGTAGCCAAAATTTCGACCACTTCCGGTCAGCAGTTTCTGAGATATCAGGTTACCACACATTTCATGTGGCACGCCTACAGACCACAATTATCAACCGATATCCATGAAACTTACAGGATATAATAACAATGAAAATATCTCGGAGTAGCCAAAATTTCGACCACTTCCGGTCAGCAGTTTCCGAGATATCAGGTTACCACACATTTCATGTGGCACGCATACAGACCACAATTATCAACCGATATCTACGAAACTTACAGAATATAATTACATTAATAATATCTCGGAGTAGGCAAAGTTTCGGCCACTTCCGGTTAGCGGTTTCCGAGATATCACGTTACCACAAATTTCATGTGGCACGCCTACAGACCACAATTATCAACCGATATCCATGACACTTACAGGATATAATAACAATGATAATATCGCGGAGTAGCCAAAATTCCGACCACTTCCGGTGTGCAGTTTCCGAGATATCAGGTTACCACACATTTCACGTGGCACGCATCCATACCACAATTATTAACCGATATCCACGAAACTTACAGGATATAATAACAATAATAATATCTCGGAGTAGCCAAAATTTCGACCACTTTCAGTTAGCGGTTTCCGAGATATTAGGTTACCACACATTTCACGTGGCACGCCTACAGACCACAATTATCAACCGATATCCACGAAACTTACAGGATATAATAAAAATAATATCTCGAAGTAGCCAAAATTTCGACCACTTCCGGCTAGCTGTTTCAGAGATATCAGGTTACCACACATTTCATGTGGCACGCATACAGACCACAATTATTAACCGATATCCACGAAACTTACAGGATATAATATCAATAATAATATCTCGAAGTAGCCAAAATTTCGACAATTCCGGTTAGCGGTTTCCGAGATATCAGGTTACCACACGTTTCATGTGGCACGCATACAGACCACAATTATTAACCGATATCCACGAAACGTACAGGATATAATAACAATAATAGTATCTCGGAGTAGCCAAAATTTCGACCACTTCCGGTCAGCGGTTTCCGAGATATCAGGTTACCACACATTTCATGTGGCACGCCTACAGGCCACAATTATCAACCGATATCTACGAAACTTACAGAATATAATTACAATAATAATATCTCGGAGTAGCCAAAATTTCGACCACTTCCGGTAAGAGGTTTCCGAGATATCAGGTTACCACACATTTCATGTGGCACGCCTACAGACCACAATTATCAACCGATATCTACGAAACTTACAGAATATAATTACATTAATAATATCTCGGAGTAGGCAAAGTTTCGGCCACTTCCGGTTAGCGGTTTCCGAGATATCACGTTACCACAAATTTCATGTGGCACGCCTACAGACCACAATTATCAACCGATATCCATGAAAGTTATAGGATATAATAACAATAATAATATCTCGGAGTAGCAAAAATGTTGACCACTTCCGGTTAGCAGTTTCCGAGATATCGGGTTACCACACATTTCATGTGGCACGCCTACAGACCACAATTATCAACCGATATCCATGAAACATACGGGATATAATAACAATGATAATATCTCGAAGTAGCCGAAATTTCGACCACTTCCGGTCAGCAGTTTCCGAGATATCAGGTTACCACACATTTCATGTGGCACGCATACAGACCACAATTATCAACCGATATCCACGAAACTTACAGGATATAGTAACAGTAATAATATCTCGGAGTAGCCAAAATTTCGGCCACTTCCGGTTAGCGGTTTCCGAGATATCACGTTACCACAAATTTCATGTGGCACGCCTACAGACCACAATTATCAACCGATATCCATGAAAGTTATAGGATATAATAACAATAATAATATCTCGGAGTAGCAAAAATGTCGACCACTTCCGGTTAGCAGTTTCCGAGATATCGGGTTACCACACATTTCATGTGGCACGCCTACAGACCACAATTATCAACCGATATCCATGAAACATACGGGATATAATAACAATGATAATATCTCGGAGTAGCCGAAATTTCGACCACTTCCGGTCAGCAGTTTCCGAGATATCAGGTTACCACACATTTCATGTGGCACGCATACAGACCACAATTATCAACCGATATCCACGAAACTTACAGGATATAGTAACAGTAATAATATCTCGGAGTAGCCAAAATTTCGGCCACTTGCGGTAAGCGGCTTCCGAGATATCGGGTTACCTCACATTTCATGTGGCACGCCTACAGACCACAATTATCAACCGATATCCATGAAACTTACAGGATATAATAACAATAATAATATCTCGGAATAGCCACAATTTCGGCCACTTCCGGTCAACAGTTTCCGAGATATCAGGTTACCACACATTTCATGTGGCACGCCTACTGACCACAAGTATCAACCGATATCAACGAAACTTACAGAATATAATACCAATAATAATATCTCGGAGTAGCCCAAATTTCGGCCACTTCCGGTAAGCGGTTTCCGAGATATCAGGTTACCACACATTTCATGTGGCACGCCTACAGACCACCGAAAGTGGCCGAAATGTTGGCTACTCCCAGATATTATTATTGTTATTATATCCTGTAAGTTTCATGGATATCGGTTGATAATTGTGGTCTGTAGGCGTGCCACATGAAATGTGTGGTAACCTGATATCTCAGAAACTGCTAACCGGAAGTGGTCGAAATTTTGGCTACTCCGAGATATTATTATTGTTATTATATCCTGTAAGTTTCATGGATATCGGTTGATAATTGTGGTCTGTAGGCGTGCCACATGAAATGTGTGGTAACCTGATATCTCAGAAACTGCTAACCGGAAGTGGTCGAAATTTTGGCTACTCCGAGATATTATTATTGTTATTATATCCTGTAAGTTTCGTTGATATCGGTTTATAATTGTGGTCTGTATGCGTGCCACATGAGATGTGTGATAACCTGATATCCACGAAACTTACAGAATATAATACCAATGAATGGCAATGATAATATCTCGGAGTAGCCCAAATTTCGGCCACTTCTGGTAAGCGGTTTCCGAGATATCGGGTTACCACACATTTCATGTGACACGCCTACAGACCACCGGAAGTGGCTGAAATTTTGGCTACTCCGAGATATTATTATTGTTAATTATATCCTGTAAGTGTCATGGATATCGGTTGATAATTGTGGTCTGTAGGCGTGTCACATGAAATGTGTGGTAACCTGATATCTCGGAAACTGCTAACCGGAAGTGGTCGAAATTTTGGCTACTCCGAGATATTATTATTGTTGTTATATCCTGTAAGTTTCATGGATATCGGTTGATAATTGTGGTCTGTAGGCGTGCCACATGAAATGTGTGGTAACCTGATATCTCGGAAACCGCTAACCGGAAGTGGTCGAAATTTTAGCTACTCCGAGATATTATTAATATAATTTTATTCTGTAAGTTTCGTAGATATCGGTTGATAATTGTGGCCTGTATGCGTGCCACATGAAATGTGTGGTAACCTGATATCTCGGAAACTGCTGACCCTAAGTGGTCGAAATTTTGACTACCCCGAGATATTATAATTGTTATTATATCCTGTCAGTTTCATGGATATCGGTTGATACTTGTGGTCTGTAGGCGTGCCACATGAAATGTGTGGTAACCTGATATCTCGGAAACTGCTAACCGGAAGTGGTCGAAATTTTGGTTACTTTTAGATATTATTATTGTTATTATATCCTGTAAGTTTCGTGGATATCGGTTGATAATTGTGGTCTGTAGGCGTGCCACATGAAATGTGTGGTAACCTAATATCTCGGAAACCGTTAACTGGAAGTGGTCGAAATTTTGGCTACTCCGAGATATTATTATTGTTATTATATCCTGTAAGTTTCGTGGATATCGGTTAATAATTGTGGTATGTATGCGTGCCACATGAAATGTGTGGTAACCTGATATCTCGGAAACTGCTGACCGGAAGTGGTCGGAATTTCGGCTACTCCGAGATATTATCATTGTTATTATATCCTGTAAGTGTCATGGATATCGGTTGATAATTGTGGTCTGTAGGCGTGCCACATGAAATGTGTGGTAACCTAATATCTCTGAAACCGCTAACCGGAAGTGGTCGAAATTTTAGCTACTCCGAGATATTATTATTGTTATTATATCCTGTAAGTTTCATGGATATCGGTTGATAATTGTGGTCTGTAGGCGTGCCACATGAAATGTGTGGTAACCTGATATCTCGGAAACTGCTAACCGGAAGTGGTCGAAATTTTGGCTACTCCGAGATATTATTATTGTTGTTATATCCTGTAAGTTTCATGGATATCGGTTGATAATTGTGGTCTGTAGGCGTGCCACATGAAATGTGTGGTAACCTGATATCTCGGAAACTGCTAACCGGAAGTGGTCGAAATTTTGGCTACTCCGAGATATTGTTAATATAATTTTATTCTGTAAGTTTCGTAGATATCGGTTGATAATTGTGGCCTGTATGCGTGCCACATGAAATGTGTGGTAACCTGATATCTCGGAAACTGCTGACCGAAAGTGGTCGAAATTTTGACTACTCCGAGATATTATTATTGTTATTATATCCTGTACGTTTCTTGGATATCGGTTAATATTTGTGGTCTGTATGCGTGCCACATGAAATGTGTGGTAACCTGATATCTCGGAAACCGCTAACCAGGAGTGGTCGAAATTTCGGCTACTCCGAGATATTATTAATGTTATTATATCATGTAAGTTTCGTGGATATCGGTTGATAATTGTGGTCTGTAGGCGTGCCACATGAAATGTGTGGTAACCTGATATCTCGGAAACTGCTGACCGGAAGTGGTCGAAATTTTGGCTACCCCGAGATATTATCATTGTTTTTATATCCTTTAAGTTTCATGGATATCGGTTGATAATTGTGGTCTGTAGGCGTGCCACATGAAATGTGTGGTAACCTGATATCTCGGAGACTGCTGACCGGAAGTGGTCGAAATTTTGGCTACCCCGAGATATTATCATTGTTATTATATCCTGTAAGTTTCATGGATATCGGTTGATAATTGTGGTCTGTAGGCGTGCCACATGAAATGTGTGGTAACCTGATATCTCGGAAACTGCTAACCGGAAGTGGTCGGTATTTTGGCTACTCCGAGATATTATCATTGTTATTATATCCTGTAAGTTTCGTGGATATCGGTTGATGGTCTGTAGTCGTGCCACATGAAATGTGTGGTAACCTGTATCTCGGAAACCGCTAACCGGAAGTGGTCGAAATTTTGGCTACTCCGAGATAATATTAATGTTATCATATTCTGTGAGTTTCGTGGATATTGGTTGATAATTGCTGTGCGGAGACGTACAAGTGGCAAATAGCCCCCGAATTGTCTTACCACATGTGGCAAATAGCCCCAGCCTAAAATAAAACTTCTTACTACTGCTTGACTATATAGTATAGTATATGTACAAGGTATGTCAGAGGCCATCTTTGTTATGACTCGTTGGCTAAATTCCGTCTGCTAACATCTCACAGTACTCACTAGTTCTAAGACTTTCCGTCGTTTTAATTGCCAACGAGACTTTATTTGCTCATTATACACCCTCCAATGTAGTTAAATTGGTCATTTTACAGCGTTTTTAATAACAAATCAAACTCACTCGGCTATTCATATCTTCAATCATCTTCAACGGACCGGAATTACGACGAAATCAGGTCAAAAGAAGTCTGTATCACCCCGTCCCTTTATAAACCTATCATTACTCGACATGTGCCTAGGAACTGGGTGATCAAGCCTCACTCAACAACGGCCTCGCTTCGTAGGCTCTATCATTTACGGTGGTAGAGCCTTCGAAGCGAGGCCGTTGTTTATGGATGTTTAATCTGTAATCAACGGTACAAAGTCATAGGGGTCAAAACCAAAAGTACGACACAGATGGTTAATTCCATGCGGCTTCGCTGCACAGCGTGTACATGTACGCATGGGATATTCTTTCTGCAGTAATATCATACAGTGTAGTGTCTTCGTTAAGAAAGGTCTCGTCTTCAAGTGTTAGATATTCAATATTACTCAAACTTTCAGTAAATCCAATTCTGTGGACGTTAAGTTCTATCAGGACTTTTAATTCACCCAAACGAGTTTCTATTTCTGCGAGGAATTTGTCAATGTTCTGTGGACGTTAAGTTATATCAGGACTTTTAATTCACCCAAACGAGTTTCTATTTCTGCGAGGAATTTGTCAATGTTCTGTACAGCAGACGAAAGGGCCGCCCTAGCCTTGTCAATTTGTGAACGTCTACCCCTCTACCCCTGAGGTAAGGGAATAAAATTACTATTTGCGACAATAAAAGGGACGTGACATTATAAATTATTTTATTAAATAAAAGTAGAAGTTGTGTTCATCTATATAGATTAATTTGTCAAGTTTGTTCTCTTATTATATATAGAAAAGAAGTTTACTTAAAATATTAAAATAGTATAGACCAAGGCCTAATAGGCCTAACATAGAAAAAGCTAGAGTTAAGAATAGACTCCGTTAGTAGTAGGCCCTACCACCGCATAACTACTATTGTGTGTCCCATGGTAAATAATAAACGGATTTCTACGATTATGAACAAACTACTCTACTTAAGTTATTATAAACTTACCTATGTGTTTAAAATCACCTCCGGTTAAATAAAATTCATTGCACAATTAAACATCCCAACAGAAAAAAGAGGTTCTCTCTTGAAAAGTCAATGTTTTTGCTTGTATTTTCGTCTGTGTTCATCACAACATTATACACGTGACGTTATGGGCTGAACCATCGTAATCATGTTGAAGGGGGTAATTTATGATAACCACGTGTGTTGTAATCAAAACAGCACACTGCCTTTTCGATCGTTTGAGTTTGGGCAAGAAAATAGCAACTGGAGACAATGACATAATTTTAAACCATTTGATTGTCAGTCTACTAAATTTTATTTACCGATTATACGAATACTCGTACATACATGTATAATATTGCTTTTCACCCCGTAATTTCACCCGTGAATATTATATATATTTTTATAAAACACATTACAGCCCAGTCAATCATAGTCAACTTTGTGGCTAACATATATAGATAAACACTTTTTATTTCCTAATTTTAATTGATCATATTTCGTATGAAAAAGACCACCGCTTCTCAATAATTTCCATATTTTATTCACGTTCCGACTGTTCATATCATTAATGTTCCTGATTAAATTACTTGTTTTTGTTCATTCGACAGATACTGAAATCGAAACATTCTTGATAAGAACAGTTCAGGATGTCTAAACATCGTTTATCGTCTTTATAAAAATGTATTTAAAACAAAAAATCACACGTCAGATTGTGTGTATTATTTGGTTTTGTGTGTTAATTATGCAGACCGCGGGGAAAATTCGTGCAAGTTTCGCGGCACTAAATTTAACCATCTGTGTAGCATACAATAACTCATATGACATGGTACCTTTTACGGCAATATAATTCAAAGCGTGGATTAGCTGGGACAAGATCGCGATCTACGAAATGCCATCGGAAAATTCCATTCTCCGTGGATTTAAAAATTGGTTAACAACTGATAATACAATCTTATGGATAAACAGCCTTGTGAATTTCACGATTATAAAATTCTGAACACACCAGAAATAATATTTAAAGAGAAATAGAAACATATGGAACTATCTACCGATAAGTAAACCGATGCGCGGTATGATTTGGTGATAATGATTATTGGTATTTATATATATAACAAAAACGTTATATACCTATTCAATGATTCAATGGCCTCGGCTATTAATTTTACCGAGGCAAATGTAAAATACATCGGAATTTAGGCCTACCTCGTCCACAGCAGATTGCCGGGGTTAATTGGCAGGACTGCTTAAGTTCATCATCAGGAAATATTAAAAATATTCAACGGTGATATTCAAGGCCAGTAAAACAAATGTAATTCAAAAGAAAAAAATTCCCCCAGTACTCTCTAACCAAATAATTAATACAAGGCGGAAACAAAATATCGGACTATGGGCGTATTTATGTTTGTAAACGCCCAAACTCATTACTGGGTCTCAGAGCAATAGCTTATTCATACATGTCGCGTTCGATTATTTGCTCCGTGCTTACTCGGCCAGGATCATCGAGTACGTTTCGACATGCGCAGTGGGAATGGGTAATCAAACGGCGCGGCACTTTCTCCGGGTATCAAAATGGAAGATAAACGCCACCAAACAATTAAATATGCTCGATGTTCTGATAAATAACAACGAGCAGACAATAATCCATCAACAGACTTTAGACTTTTTTTTATTGGTATCTCATTGGAACTATTAAATCCAGAGAAGCGAAATAAAGTCCATATTATGCAGAACATACTTTAAATCACGTTTTCGTTCAACCAATGTAACCTTTGGTTAGCTTTGTTAACGAGCTCCATAGTTTACAAGAATTGTAGTTAGAAGGGCGAGGTTATGATCGCACAGACACCTGTGTTAAACCTGGTAGCGAATGAAGCGTGATATAAATGATTGTAATACTGATACCTGCTCAACATGATCGTTGTTATTGCACGAAAAACCCACCCAACTTCTCTATATGATTTCTTCTAAAACTAGCGTAAACCAGCAAAAGTGTGCAACAACACTGCAAATGTCTAGTTATTGCACAATTACGCCCCAGTGAGTTTAGCAGAAGTAAAACAATCTGCGAAAAGAACAAAGGAAGATCTCCTGTCCGTGTTACAATTGCCCATTACCCCACAAACGTGAAGAAATTACGGTTTTGCTAAATATTGGAAATTTCCCGGATTGGAATAATCGGAGGTATGGGTGGCTGTCATATTCGAATTATGGCGCCCAAGATGAACGACTATCGAATATCATACATAAACCGCAAAAGGGTCACTCGGTCGTACTCCAGGCTGTAGGCTATGTGATCATCGAGTTCAATTTACTCATGTTCACATCGGCTGGTCTGGGTGTACACATGACGCTAGCTAGGGTTTTGAAGACTTTCCTCTAATCAGATACCAAATTCAGTAGGAAGAATTCCTACTTGGGGACCCAGTCTGCTCTCTTTAGCCATCATGGCTTATCACTCCATACATTGATTTGGGGAAACTGACCCTTTATCAAGGAAAAAATAATATTTAATAAACATCTCAGTTCTGCGATCGAACGTGCCTTTGGGCAACTGAAAGGACGCTGAGTGGATTTTTCTAATTCTTGAAATCGTTAAACCAAGATGTAGAATCACTAAAATAAACACAACACTACTGAGACAAGTATCAACAATAATTTTTCCGTCGCCTAAACTTTATCTGCAAATATAACTTCGATCAAATGATTTATTTGCTTCCATGTTGAATAATGGGATACTTCCAGAAGTAACCCGAACGCATTCGCGGTGGCTAGAGTAAGCGCGGCGCCAGTAATCGAACGCATCAACACAAAATTTGAACTGTCGTAAAAAATTGCTTTGACCCCCTTATACGAAATGATCCATTCCGATAAGTGACGTAATAAGCTTCCATTTTTTATTTCTCGGTGTCAAAGTTTGTGAGAAGTTCAATTTTACAAGAGAGAACCCTTTTTATTCGTTTATATATTTAGTTGTATAATGGATTTTATTTAACGGGAGTTCATTTCAAACACACAGGTAAGTTTATAATAACCAAAGTAGAGTAGTTTGTTCATAATCGTAGAAATCCGTTTATTATTTACCATGGGACACACAGTAGGCTACACTTCAAAGGAAATTCCCTAAATTTAAAATTTAAGCGTAACTTCATAATCGATATTCATTGGGCCTATTCCTAATTTCATGATAACCGCTATTGAGCCTATTGTATGGCGGTACCAGCATGTGAAACCTCGTATAATATAATAGGCCGAGATGTATAGAGTTAGCAATGCTATCTGTTAAGATTTATTTTTTAGAAAATAATCCAACTAGTTATTACGATTGCACGGTAAAATTGCACTAGGCCAAGGCCTTGTCCTTGTGAGTGACACTAATAATAATTAATAGTATAATGTATAATGAATAATTAATACTAATACTAGTAATACTAATAGGCTTTTCCAAACCAAATTAATTAAATGTTCATACTTACTTGTTAAAACTAACATCCTGTGCTGTCGTCGAAGGATTTTTGTGGAGAAAACACCAAAAAGCAAAACACTGTGGTCCACGCAGATCGTTTTTCGCGTGTGGCTGAGTGGAGGGATACGAGTGACCCACCAGGTTGTTTACACTGATTACACCTTCTAAGATGGCGCCTGATAGTCGCGTCATCGGACGTCAGAAGTCACGTGATTGCTATTCTAGTCTATATTTCTATGAACTTTCCACTCTAATTATTGTTACTGGTGAACACTTCCCACTAGTGTATTCAGTTTACTAATAAATTATCATTGACAGCTAATTTGATGTAATGTAATAAACAAATAAACTACTGATATTTAATGACAGATTATCAGTTGATATATATAGCTCCTCTGAATCGCAAATGGTCATTCCAAAATGGCGAACGCTCTGGTTAACTTTAAATACATTGCTAATGCTAAAGGTGGTCATAATTTAGTGCTAGATGGTTTTAAATTCTGAGTTAAGTCTAGACGTAATATCATCACATACTAGGAATAATTATATACGCATATATCAACTAAATAAATAAATATTTTTATATATCAAACTGTTTATAAATATTTACACTATAAAAATGTATTTATTCATTTACTATGTTGAAGTGTTACAAACTTGTTACAGACTATACTTTAAATCGACTTGAACCCCCTTTGTTTGTTAATTAGTTATGGCCGCGTGGACCTAGACTCTAAACAATAGATGTGGGAAAAGTGAGGTGTCCCCGTTGATATTGTTTGTAGAACGTGACCCAGGAAAGTATTGCTGTCATAACATCGAGGTTATTTACAAACATTACAGGATACTTTAAATTAACATTAATGTTAACATTTTGAAAACATTAATGTTAACGTTTTCAAAACATTAGTTATTTTGTTATTTGACGTAATTGTAAATATTTTTGAGGGTTTTTTTGTCGTAAGGTCAACGTTATGTACAAACGATACAGGATACGTTAACTGAACATTAATGTTAACGTTTTCAAAACATTAGTTATTTGTCGTTAGTTTTGAATGTTTCTGGCACGTGGCCAGGAAAGCTTTGTTGTCATTCTCTAAACATTCTACAAGAACGCTATCAAATATATTCGTGGAACGAATTTGAAATGTTTTCATAAAATGATTCCATGACGTTATCTAAACCTTTCCTCGGTTTGCTTATGAGGAAGATACCCATAACGGCTATAAAATGGCTTAAAATTCACCCGCTCAACGTCCATGGTGACGTCTATATCATGTGTTGAATTCTCCTAACCTAAACGCTACAGATAACCCCTGAAGAATGTGGTGAATCCCTCCCCTGTAAGGTTTCAGATAACGTCTATAGCATGTGTTTTATTTCTAACCGCAATACGTTACAGATTTACGTCTACAGCATTTGTAAAATTCTCACTTTGACCCACTCTTATATTGAATTCCAACTACCAAGGGAATTTTACCGTGCACGCCAATGTATTCATGGGACCTCAGTTGTTTCGTGCCATCCGAACAACTAGACAGCAGTGGACAACCACGTCAAAAAATCCCAATGAACTTTCTCGGCCAATGCCGGGATCAATCCCGCGACCTCCAGACTATATATATATAGCGAGTCAGTGTCTTACCCACCGTGCCTCCTACCTACAAAAGAAAACATATGCGACAACCCTTGTTACCGCTTCGATTTAGCTGCCGTGGGCATGTTTCGTTGCCTGCCACCTATCTTTTTTTTTCCATTTGTTTGCTTGCTTAAAATTTCCCATGAAAATCGGGTACGTCTGTTTATTATTACATCCATGTATTTGGTATGTCATATGTGTTAAATCCCACGTTTCGGTGTTTTAGCAAAGTAACCCTTCATCGTGAAGAGCCTGTCCCAGGGTTAGGAAGATCCTGTTACGGGTTCTAGTGTGACTGCTTCGCATAAAATTTGAAAACTAATTCGTAAACATTTCACAGTTCACAATTCTGATTTTTTAGCGGGGTATAAATGCAAAACAGGATGAGGATTAATCGATGGGTTTGTTCTATCGCATGTCTCCATACTTTGGAAATATATGTTAAAACTATAGCTTCGGTCTATTTCACGATTCATGTGGTCCGGCATCTTGGTTCACTCCAAATCCTAATAAATACAGTTAAAAAGATAGGCCCTTTCGAGAACGTTCGTGTCCGTTTGGTCATTGAGGCGTTCCTGTTTCATTACCAAACACATAACAGTTTTTACTAATTTGAGCTTTAAACAACAGGCTCGTATTATGATATCCAATCCACGCAATAATGCAGATATATTTTAAGCATTTGAAATCTCCCCTTCAATTTTGTTTACGGATGATAACATGGATGACTGACAAACACAGCAACATCAGGTTAACAAAATAAACAACAAAGAAAGAACAAACTATTTATTTTTCAATCTGGGTTACATTTTAAAATCTTGGTTTTTATGATGAAATACAGATGAACATATTGCAGTTATAGGTTTAGATAAAAAAATAAATATTGTTGGCTTAGAATTATAAAGAAAGAATTAAATGGAATTCGTCATTTTAAAGAAGTAATTAAATATTACAATATAGTTTATTATATTAAACCTTATATCCGTGGTTAAATAATACTATTTAATTGATTGAATCTAATAATAGTTGTTCACTGCAGCAAAGCATTAATTAAAATCCAAACAGCGGACAAAATGATTCTCCACATTTAGGTACTGTAAAATACAAACATGGTTGATATATTATTCAAATACAGATGTGACGTCAGTCACCCTTTGATGTTGGCGTACCAATATTTCAAATAATCGTACGCGCAACTTGCCAATAATACTTTATTTATACCAGTGAAATATTAAACGCGCGTGGCGTATTTTACTGTAAAAGCTCGTGCAGAGTGTCAGTATTTTTCAGATGTTTAATGCTCTCAAGTTTACGACATTGCGTAATATATTGTACAAACATTCGGTCAAATTTTGCCGCCAATCCAGAGTTAATTCAAGAACAATGGTGTTATAAACTATAGTCCATATCTTTTATACAAATAAAACTGTATTGATTTTAACAAATTTAACTTTTATTAAATAACATTAAAGGACTTAGACATGTAAAAATGGATTGATTTTAACAAATTTACAGTAGCTGGACATGCTTTTGTTGAACATTTCCAATGGACGGCATTTGGTCTGCTTGGCTTTATTCGGTACTTGTAACCATCGATTATTAGAGATAAAGCGAATATTAACCTGAAGGTTTGCCATTTAAAATAAATATAATTTTCGACACAGATCGACCATTTATTTATATTAATATGGTGAATTGAATTCATGTTTGAAGGCATAACGCCGGCATGAACTGTTCAAAATGTTATCAATTAGTTGGTTAATAAATTTTATTAAGAGCGATTAAGAGCTCATTAACGCTGAACACTAGTGAACAGTTCTTGAGTGACTACTTTAAAACAGAGTATAGATTTAAGATCAATTAAAGGATTAACAGTCTGCCGGTAAAGTGGGAACACACCCAATTTTCGTTGGAAAAGCAATATATTAGTTTTACAATAAAAAGTTAAACAAGTAAATTAATTATTTCTACCGACTGAAATGGGTGATTGACGGCGCTATCTTTGTAAAATGACCTAATAATCCCTGCGTTGACCAGTTTGTGTAAGAGTTTACTCTCAAACAACATGACCAATTATTACGTCCAGACTTAAGTCTCTTTGATTTTAGTTTACTACATGTAAAAAAGGATAAGATTCTGCCCTGTCTTATAGCAAGACGCTGTCCCCATAGTTTCAACATTTTGTTATTATCTCTGCCATTCTGATTTCTATCCAAATCTTTGTGAACTGTATTTTGTCCCTCTATAATTTTTATCAAATACATTAAAGTAATGAATGTTCGTACAAAGACAATGTAAACCAATAGCACACCGTGGGAGAAGTTAAATAACATTATTGGGTGATTATACTCAAAGTCATAACTTAATGTTTGTCGTCATGACGACGGATACCTGTATATACAAATCAGGTCATATTGATAGGTGATTATTTACCTGCACAGAATCCACCAATACATGGAAAACCAAAACACACAGTGTCACTTCTACATGGTTCTATAAAATTAAGTAATATATCATTACACACGCCAATATCTAACGATCTATCAACAGATAGCTAAAGTTCCGATGGCGGGTGTGGGGGCATACTTTAACGCTAATCTAATAATTAGGTCATTTTGGGACTGACATTGTACGCTCTATTCCAAATAGACGTTAATTACAAGTTGGAGTAAAGATAGATCATGGAAGCACCACCCACCCACCCCTGTCTGAATATAGATCAGTTGAAAATAATTCAGATCAAATATTGGCTAATAATCTGATTACAAACCGTTTTTCTTATATAATGTTATATAATGTTTATTATTGATATTACAGTGTTAGCCAGAACAGAAAGATAATAGTTGAATTAATATTTGAAATCGGCTCTGAATTCGTTTAACACTTGTTTAACCGGAGACTGTCCTTGCTATCATCATATACACTATGATCATATCCCCGACAGTTTTACTTATAACAAGGCAATAAGAATGAGCTAGATTTCTAGAAATAGTATCTATTAATAAATACATCGAGTTTGTATAAATGACTGTATAGAATATAAATCATATTTACGGAGACAAACACCACCAGAACAAGTGCCACCAAGTGAAACTGCACCGCAAATGCTACCATCATTCTGTCCATCACAGACACTTGGAACTTTAATAAATATAGTTTACAATATAGTGTGACAACCAAAGGTCACTCTACCCCCAAAATAGGACAGTGCGGACTACTGGTTATTGTCCGAGGGAGTTTTTTTCTTAAGCCTCACCTCGGGCCACGTCGGCTCTACAGAATAACAGAGTAAATGTCAGCTAAAAAGTGACTATTAAGTGACTGATGCTGTATTCGTTACCGTTCGGAAATATGGTGCTTCCCACTAGGAAGTTGTAATTACCACACTTGTTGTGTTCGGGTGCACAAGTGGGAAAATCAACATGGCTTCCATTATCCCTTGAAGGATTATCAAAACCGCTAAACACCATTGGTGAAATTTAAATCGCTAAAAGGAATATCAATCCAAAGAAATTTCAGTTCTGTTCAGTATTTACAAAAATATGCAAACGATAAAAACTGGTCAATCTTTTGACGGGCCTTTTTTTAAAATCCAATTGAATTCAAGCTAGCAAATATTTACAAATACCATTGGTGGCCTATTTTGGTTTTGCTTTCTTAATTAAATGTTAAATAATCAATTTATCGTAAGTTAAACATACATTGTGCAAGAGCTAAATCTGCCTATTACAAGCCTTGCTTTAGGCCTGAAATGCTATACCAACTATTAATTAGACATTTATTAACATGAAACGAACATAGTCAACCCTCGATGCAATCTTATGTGTCCGTTTTTAATTGGATTTGAATCCGATCTGCTGTTCAATGCTCCTTGATGATTTAATCGAAAAATGGATAACCGAGTCTGTTTTTTATCGTACCGACTTTAGTAATGATAACCGTGGCTAGGCCTAAAGTTCAATCTGTAATATCTCGTTTCAGCATATTCCCTTTACATTATCGAGGCTAGACCTAAAATTTAAACGCTAATATCTCAGTTCAGAGTGGAGCAATTTGATTGAAATTTTAAGCATATTCCATGTACATTATCTAGTTTTAAACTATCATAATGAGAACACCATCTCTTTATCTAATCTTCCATAATGCCGGGAAAAATAAGATTGAGTCTATAGTCGATGAGTGGCACGACCAGTTAGCTTAGCAAAGGCCTACTGGTAATATCTATTTAATTGTTTCTGTATGTAGACATCTTAAATTCCACAAAATGTACGTTATTCTGCAAAAGACCTAGTTTGTGCCGAGGTAGCGTTAAACCACAGTTTTTTTTCTCTCATTACAGTAACTTTTTTTGTTGATATCGTCCTAAAACCTGAACTGCCGTACAATAACAAATTGGAATACAATGGAAAGTCAGGCATCTTTCTCACTTTCTGTTTGATGTGTTTCTTGACATTATTCAGAAAATGTATCCCAATATGTAAAATTTTAAAAATCACGTATTCAAATCGATATCCACATCCACAAAACTAACTTAAGTACAAAAATAGCATAAGTATCGTTTTAAAAGTTCAACTTTGTAAATTTCGCTTCCATCTTGTCATGTCATATGTCGTGAACTCGGTATAGTTTTAGCTACCCGAGTTCTCCAGTAGTATTTACGACTTCCGAGCGATTTTTCGTAGTTACGAACGCTACTTACCATTTCGTTAGTCGTATTTTCCATAAAACCGAGGAGTAACAAATACAGCATGATCACCTCGCTCGGACCCAAATCCAATCACTGAACCCGTTGACTCGACGTTAACCCCAGTTTGATATACCTTGATTCGATTAAACACAAAGTTTTAAAGATCATACACTTTATCACAATAGATAACAAAATATACAAACAACACGACTAAATAGGCACGTGACTATGTACACAAGTAAAGTATCCTTTTTAGTCGCGACGTTAACCAGAACTCTGCTAATCCATGCATATACTCGTATTTCCTTACCAACGTCTCACGCCTGTACCTTGGCCTTTGATGTCTAGCACCAACACCTAGGCACTCACAGCTTCCACGGGTAATACCTGCGACAAAACCTCTCCAGAGGAGACACAGCACAAGGTCTAGTAACACGGATTTATCAAAAATGATTTATGATTGATAAAAAAAATTAAAATGAGATGAGCAATGTAAGACAGTAAGCCAAAAGTTTTAATTCAGAATTTAGAGAGAAAAAAATGACCAAAAGACGATCACCAAACCCAATACATGCTAAAAATAGAAATTCCCGGTCATCACAATAGAATTGTGTTTAAGATTATATTTCATAGGATAACAGAGGAATATGATCAGGTTGACAAAAATCTATCAAATCAATTAACATGGTATAGTGTTACCAGGTGCTCCTCTTGTTGAGGCATTAGGTATAATGTGCTAAGTACATTCAAATGACCATGTACCACAGCATTAATTATAGAAATATACATTTTGAATAACATATATCTATGTTATACTTACACCTGCACGTGTTGTTTACACATTTATTACTTAAACCCGAAATACTAGGACAGAATCCATCCCCACATTGTCCATCTGAAACAATTTAACTTTTAAAGTTCTGGGCACTATTACGAAATGTGCCATAGGTGTTTGATTTATTTATAGTTTCTTTCACCTCGGCCAAAACATGAGTATATAGTTATGGGTTGTTACATAGATATTAAATAATAATTGTATATCATCATTCATTTAATCAAACATATATTTAACAAGTTCAAGCAATATATAATTATGGCTAAATATTGTCAAATCAAAGAATATTGTAGGTTAGTAGAATAACAACATACCCCGATCTGCACACACAGTCGTTATGCCATCTATTGCAATATCACAACTCCTGGCTACACAATTATCATTAATACACACTTCATCGTTTGTTGCATTACAAGGTTTATTCCCACAATCTTTACCTGAAAAATACACCCATCATACAGGTTAGAAGATTGAGGCATTATATAATTTATGGAGGGAAAATTATTAACGATATACTTTTTTTTACTATTTAGCCATTTTAAAAATCATTATGTGAAATTTTAGAAAGCAATCCACGGAATATGTCCAGTTACTTTGTGGGGGTTGGGATGGCCTAGTGGTCTAGAGTGCCGCGCTTCGACCTCTAGCTGCCCTGTCACCTCTGGCTTGCGGCTGTGGTTTCGATCCCTGGTGTGAGCGTATGTGGCATGGAGATAGGGGCGCCTTCTCAACCTCGTGGGTTTCCTCTGGGCACTCCGGTTTCCTCCCACTGCTAAAGACCCCTACGCATAAGCGAATTATTGAAATAAAATTAAACCATATGTTAGTCCCGAAATGACCTGGTTTGTGTCGAGTGGACGTTAAACCCTATTCTCTATCTCCAGTTACTTTGTAGATTATTCCACAGAGTATACAATGGAATTTTAATTTTATCAGTAAATTTCAAGATCATAGTTATTTGAGTGGATAAAAACTGGATTGGTAATGAAAATAGCTGAAGACTAGGTATCTTACCATCGGTCGTACATATGATTGTGGCACACTTCCCTCCTCCAAAACTACACTCGGTCACGTTACATACCCTCACTGTAAAATAATTACAACATTGGTTATATCGTAGAGACATTTGTTTAGAATGTGATATATTCTCGATTAAAAAAATCGTTGCACCATGGGAAATATGTGAGGTCTCTCATTGGTGTTCACCACATCTGAATTGATCATGTGACTCACCAGAAGGTAAAGTAAAGAAACTAATACAGCTATATGGGACAACAATCACTGGTTTCTTCAAAAATCACAACAATATTTACTGTTGCACCTTGGTCAACCAAAATCAAAGGTTAAACTACAAGCACCTTCTTCTGCAATATTTGCACATATTCTACGGGATTCACCAGCAGATAAAGTGCTGCCTCTAAGACAAAACAATACTTACTGTTGCACTTTGGTCCACTGTACCCGGATACACATTCGCAAACCCCTTCACCTACACATTTTCCATCATTCATGCACTCCACACCATCGCATGGATCTACTGAGAAACACATTAATATATACATATTAAAGATATATTATGGGAGATTAGATATCGAGTTGGCAGTTTTCACTACAATAGTTAAACACTAGCTAATGTAAATGCAATTTGCTGAAAATTTGATCACTACACTCGGTCACGTTACATACTCTCACTGTAAAATAATTACAACATTGCACTATAAACCGCAGATTGCCTCGTTCGGCATTTCTGTCCACACGAGGTAAAACAAATGCCTCGTTTTCTGGAGTTCCAAAACGAGGTTTTTCAAATTACCCTGTTTTTGGAACGAGGTATTTTGTTCAGAACGAGGCTTGGTAAAAATGCCTCGTTTACTAAACGTGGTTTTTTCAAGATAGTTATTAGCAGTATTTCCTATCAGCGAATTTGTAAAAATTAAAATTTATGTTATTTAATACGAAAATAAAACCAGTCCAAACTATGATATTATAATCAGAGAAATAGACAAGACAAGAATACACGCCATAGATGTAGGTGTAAAGCAACATCAGCTACCTTGATTGGTTTATTGGCCCAATCAGTTATAGGTGTTAAGAAACAACTGTGGTGTTGTGACAATTTATTGGGGCCAATAAATTAATCAAGGTACATGTAGCTATGGGAACATCTCACTGTGCCACCCGCTATTGTTCTCATGGGGGGATTAATCAAGCCAGTGGATTATCGAATACAATGGTGTTATATGTATAGTTCGCTTTTTAAAACTACTAGGTTTAAATTAATTAACAACTTTATTTACAATAAATTACATAAAAGTAACAACAAATACATGTATCAAACATGAATCATAACCCTACGAAATGTGATATGACGTCAGTATATTCAATAGCATTTTTTACTCCATTTAACAGTTCGATTTTTAGATCATTAATAGATTTTTATACTCTTTTATATTTTCGCCTTTTATGGGGCAATCGTCCCCCGTTGAACTATGGTATTTTCAGTAAAAGTCTGCTGTTTCGACACAATGATAATAAATTTAAATATATTTGGATGGCTTGTTCCGGTCTTCTTCATTTTACTGTGCCATCCCTTAACGTGATTAGATATCTTTGAACCATCTGTGTTGAAGTGATTCCACATATCTCCTCCATCGCTTTCTACCACATGTTCAGTAACATCATCTGCAAACTTTAAAATATTGTCATCCTCCAAATCAGCTCCTTCTAAGGCATTTAACCCAACGTTGTCTATATCAAATAATCTCAAAAATGGGAGGCCGGAATAATATTTAAGATACTCGTTAACCGATGAAACGTTAACTTAACTTATATATTTTAATCATTAAAATAATTAAATCCTAAGTAGGTGAATAGTACTAATAAGGATACAGTCTATAATCCTTTGTTTACTTAAACTATCACACCACTACCATATAACACCAGCTGATTAGGTGGCACTGTGAGATTAAACCGCAGCTATGTGTATGCAATAGTTTTACACCTAACTGATATCGCAGACAACAAATTAGATATGTGATATATTCTCGATTAAAGAAATCGTTGCACCATGGGAAATATGTGAGGTCTCTCATTGGTGTTCACCACATCTGAATTGATCATGTGACTCACCAGAAGGTAAAGTAAAGAAACTAATACAGCTATATGGGACAACAATCACTGGTTTCTTCAAAAATCACAACAATATTTACTGTTGCACCTTGGTCAACCAAAATCAAAGGTTAAACTATAAGCACCTTCTTCTGCAATATTTGCACATATTCTACGGGATTCACCAGCAGATAAAGTGCTGCCTCTAAGACAAAACAATACTTACTGTTGCACTTTGGTCCACTGTACCCAGATACACATTCGCAAACCCCTTCACCTACACATTTTCCATCATTCATGCACTCCACACCATCGCATGGATCTACTGAGAAACACATTAATATATACATATTAAAGATATATTATGGGAGATTAGATATCGAGTTGGCAGTTTTCACTACAATAGTTAAACACTAGCTAATGTAAATGCAATTTGCTGAAAATTTGATCACTACACTCGGTCACGTTACATACTCTCACTGTAAAATAATTACAACATTGCACTATAAACCGCAGATTGCCTCGTTCGGCATTTCTGTCCAAACGAGGTAAAACAAATGCCTCGTTTTCTGGAGTTCCAAAACGAGGTTTTTCAAATTACCCTGTTTTTGGAACGAGGTATTTTGTTCAGAACGAGGCTTGGTAAAAATGCCTCGTTTACTAAACGTGTTTTTTTCAAGATAGTTATTAGCAGTATTTCCTATCAGCGAATTTGTAAAAATTAAAATTTATGTTATTTAATACGAAAATAAAACCAGTCCAAACTATGATATTATAATCAGAGAAATAGACAAGACAAGAATACACGCCATAGATGTAGGTGTAAAGCAACATCAGCTACCTTGATTGGTTTATTGGCCCAATCAGTTATAGGTGTTAAGAAACAACTGTGGTGTTGTGACAATTTATTGGGGCCAATAAATTAATCAAGGTACATGTAGCTATGTGTCTGCAATAGTTTTACACCTAACTGATATCGCAGACAACAAATTAGATATGTGATATATTGTCGATTAAAGAAATCGTTGCACCATGGGAAATATGTGAGGTCTCTCATTGGTGTTCACCACATCTGAATTGATCATGTGACTCACCAGAAGGTAAAGTAAAGAAACTAATACAGCTATATGGGACAACAATCACTGGTTTCTTCAAAAATCACAACAATATTTACTGTTGCACCTTGGTCAACCAAAATCAAAGGTTAAACTACAAGCACCTTCTTCTGCAATATTTGCACATATTCTACGGGATTCACCAGCAGATAAAGTGCTGCCTCTAAGACAAAACAATACTTACTGTTGCACTTTGGTCCACTGTACCCAGATACACATTCGCAAACCCCTTCACCTACACATTTTCCATCATTCATGCACTCCACACCATCGCATGGATCTACTGAGAAACACATTAATATATACATATTAAAGATATATTATGGGAGATTAGATATCGAGTTGGCAGTTTTCACTACAATAGTTAAAAACTAGCTAATGTAAATGCAATTTGCTGAAAATTTGATCACTACACTCGGTCACGTTACATACTCTCACTGTAAAATAATTACAACATTGCACTATAAACCGCAGATTGCCTCGTTCGGCATTTCTGTCCAAACGAGGTAAAACAAATGCCTCGTTTTCTGGAGTTCCAAAACGAGGTTTTTCAAATTACCCTGTTTTTGGAACGAGGTATTTTGTTCAGAACGAGGCTTGGTAAAAATGCCTCGTTTACTAAACGTGTTTTTTTCAAGATAGTTATTAGCAGTATTTCCTATCAGCGAATTTGTAAAAATTAAAATTTATGTTATTTAATACGAAAATAAAACCAGTCCAAACTATGATATTATAATCAGAGAAATAGACAAGACAAAAATACACGCCATAGATGTAGGTGTAAAGCAACATCAGCTACCTTGATTGGTTTATTGGCCCAATCAGTTATAGGTGTTAAGAAACAACTGTGGTGTTGTGACAATTTATTGGGGCCAATAAATTAATCAAGGTAGCTATGTGTCTGCAATAGTTTTACACCTAACTGATATCGCAGACAACAAATTAGATATGTGATATATTCTCGATTAAAGAAATCGTTGCACCATGGGAAATATGTGAGGTCTCTCATTGGTGTTCACCACATCTGAATTGATCATGTGACTCACCAGAAGGTAAAGTAAAGAAACTAATACAGCTATATGGGACAACAATCACTGGTTTCTTCAAAAATCACAACAATATTTACTGTTGCACCTTGGTCAACCAAAATCAAAGGTTAAACTACAAGCACCTTCTTCTGCAATATTTGCACATATTCTACGGGATTCACCAGCAGATAAAGTGCTGCCTCTAAGACAAAACAATACTTACTGTTGCACTTTGGTCCACTGTACCCAGATACACATTCGCAAACCCCTTCACCTACACATTTTCCATCATTCATGCACTCCACACCATCGCATGGATCTACTGAGAAACACATTAATATATACATATTAAAGATATATTATGGGAGATTAGATATCGAGTTGGCAGTTTTCACTACAATAGTTAAAAACTAGCTAATGTAAATGCAATTTGCTGAAAATTTGATCACTACACTCGGTCACGTTACATACTCGCACTGTAAAATAATTACAACATTGGTTATATCGTAGAGACATTTGTTTAGAATGTGATATATTCTCGATTAAAAAAATCGTTGCACCATGGGAAATATGTGAGGTCTCTCATTGGTGTTCACCACATCTGAATTGATCATGTGACTCACCAGAAGGTAAAGTAAAGAAACTAATACAGCTATATGGGACAACAATCACTGGTTTCTTCAAAAATCACAACAATATTTACTGTTGCACCTTGGTCAACCAAAATCAAAGGTTAAACTACAAGCACCTTCTTCTGCAATATTTGCACATATTCTACGGGATTCACCAGCAGATAAAGTGCTGCCTCTAAGACAAAACAATACTTACTGTTGCACTTTGGTCCACTGTACCCGGATACACATTCGCAAACCCCTTCACCTACACATTTTCCATCATTCATGCACTCCACACCATCGCATGGATCTACTGAGAAACACATTAATATATACATATTAAAGATATATTATGGGAGATTAGATATCGAGTTGGCAGTTTTCACTACAATAGTTAAAAACTAGCTAATGTAAATGCAATTTGCTGAAAATTTGATCACTACACTCGGTCACGTTACATACTCTCACTGTAAATTAATTACAACATTGCACTATAAACCGCAGATTGCCTCGTTCGGCATTTCTGTCCACACGAGGTAAAACAAATGCCTCGTTTTCTGGAGTTCCAAAACGAGGTTTTTCAAATTACCCTGTTTTTGGAACGAGGTATTTTGTTCAGAACGAGGCTTGGTAAAAATGCCTCGTTTACTAAACGTGGTTTTTTCAAGATAGTTATTAGCAGTATTTCCTATCAGCGAATTTGTAAAAATTAAAATTTATGTTATTTAATACGAAAATAAAACCAGTCCAAACTATGATATTATAATCAGAGAAATAGACAAGACAAGAATACACGCCATAGATGTAGGTGTAAAGCAACATCAGCTACCTTGATTGGTTTATTGGCCCAATCAGTTATAGGTGTTAAGAAACAACTGTGGTGTTGTGACAATTTATTGGGGCCATTAAATTAATCAAGGTACATGTAGCTATGTGTCTGCAATAATTTTACACCTAACTGATATCGCAGACAACAAATTAGATATGTGATATATTCTCGATTAAAGAAATCGTTGCACCATGGGAAATATGTGAGGTCTCTCATTGGTGTTCACCACATCTGAATTGATCATGTGACTCACCAGAAGGTAAAGTAAAGAAACTAATACAGCTATATGGGACAACAATCACTGGTTTCTTCAAAAATCACAACAATATTTACTGTTGCACCTTGGTCAACCAAAATCAAAGGTTAAACTACAAGCACCTTCTTCTGCAATATTTGCACATATTCTACGGGATTCACCAGCAGATAAAGTGCTGCCTCTAAGACAAAACAATACTTACTGTTGCACTTTGGTCCACTGTACCCAGATACACATTCGCAAACCCCTTCACCTACACATTTTCCATCATTCATGCACTCCACACCATCGCATGGATCTACTGAGAAACACATTAATATATACATATTAAAGATATATTATGGGAGATTAGATATCGAGTTGGCAGTTTTCACTACAATAGTTAAAAACTAGCTAATGTAAATGCAATTTGCTGAAAATTTGATCACTACACTCGGTCACGTTACATACTCTCACTGTAAAATAATTACAACATTGCACTATAAACCGCAGATTGCCTCGTTCGGCATTTCTGTCCAAACGAGGTAAAACAAATGCCTCGTTTTCTGGAGTTCCAAAACGAGGTTTTTCAAATTACCCTGTTTTTGGAACGAGGTATTTTGTTCAGAACGAGGCTTGGTAAAAATGCCTCGTTTACTAAACGTGTTTTTTTCAAGATAGTTATTAGCAGTATTTCCTATCAGCGAATTTGTAAAAATTAAAATTTATGTTATTTAATACGAAAATAAAACCAGTCCAAACTATGATATTATAATCAGAGAAATAGACAAGACAAGAATACACGCCATAGATGTAGGTGTAAAGCAACATCAGCTACCTTGATTGGTTTATTGGCCCAATCAGTTATAGGTGTTAAGAAACAACTGTGGTGTTGTGACAATTTATTGGGGCCAATAAATTAATCAAGGTAGCTATGTGTCTGCAATAGTTTTACACCTAACTGATATCGCAGACAACAAATTAGATATGTGATATATTCTCGATTAAAGAAATCGTTGCACCATGGGAAATATGTGAGGTCTCTCATTGGTGTTCACCACATCTGAATTGATCATGTGACTCACCAGAAGGTAAAGTAAAGAAACTAATACAGCTATATGGGACAACAATCACTGGTTTCTTCAAAAATCACAACAATATTTACTGTTGCACCTTGGTCAACCAAAATCAAAGGTTAAACTACAAGCACCTTCTTCTGCAATATTTGCACATATTCTACGGGATTCACCAGCAGATAAAGTGCTGCCTCTAAGACAAAACAATACTTACTGTTGCACTTTGGTCCACTGTACCCAGATACACATTCGCAAACCCCTTCACCTACACATTTTCCATCATTCATGCACTCCACACCATCGCATGGATCTACTGAGAAACACATTAATATATACATATTAAAGATATATTATGGGAGATTAGATATCGAGTTGGCAGTTTTCACTACAATTGTTAAAAACTAGCTAATGTAAATGCAATTTGCTGAAAATTTCAGTCAAATTGATCAATTATTAACTTAGAACAAAGCGAATGAACATTCCGCTGAGCCTCTGTCATCATTACTAAAGCCGGTAAGACTGTATGACTGTAAGTGATATGTTCTAACGCTTATACAATTGCGATGCGACACCGGTTTACTTACTGCGAAAACCAGCCGCTTATGCGTCGTTCGAAGCGTGTGTAGAATTGTTAGCGCAAAGTTGTCCTTGTTTGAAGAAAATAGGACAAACTTGAAAGAAAAGCCGCTTCATACTTTGAAAAATTTGTATGATAAAACATTCTTTAAAAGTGTCGTCATGGGCAACGCCGTTGGTATGTAATCCTGGAACTGTAAAGTGGTTCCAATAGCGGACTTCGCCGTACAGACTAGATGTGGACACGGCTCACCAAACATTCCTACGCCGTTGACCACGAAACAAGGGCTAAAGTTATCTCTAGTCCTTCTCTCCCTTTCCCTAACCAGATCTAAATGACGTCAGGGTCACGGTGTTATTCTTGGTGTCAATAATCCAGAAAATATTCTACGAATATATAGTCTAGATGCGTTGTCAACATTTGAGAATAATAGTCATGGGTTTGATTATCCAGTCTTTTACATTATCATAAACAACGTCCAAGGGGCGTAACTCCTCTCAAAACATGATCTTTACGCTCATGAAATAAAATAAAACCAAGTACGAACAATCCAAACCATTAGACAGAATTCCAAGTCCTAAAAAAACGTTATAGGCAAAATAGTATAATCAGCAAATGGACTGCTCCGCGTGTACAAAATACACGACAAACAGTGGTAACAGGTGTCCGGAAGAGTAAGCTTACCCTGCCTGACGCGCCACACCCGCCATAGCTGCATCCAAACTATTAGGCAAAATGTCGATAAAATAGCGTGATTGGCCAATGAACTATCGGTATGCAAAGTGCACGTGATGAACTGTGTTAACGATGTAGTAGACATATAATCAGGGAGATAGTATTAGTATACGTGTCAATTAAATATATCTAGAATAATAGCCGAGAGAGACAGGTTATATTTACCAATCAAGTCAATCTGACGGCCATAAAACTTTTTAAAGGTTTTTATAAGTTTAGTGCGCACGTATCCTTGTAGTTGAACCTTAGATGACAAATGCCTCGATCTACTTAAAAAATCAGAATAAAAGGAACAAGCTCTCGCGTAACGGATTAGCTGAGACACAAACACTCCATAAGCTGGTGATATTGGAATGTTACTACTAATAAATGGAAAGTTAACAATCGGAAAGTCAAAGTCATCACGTTTATCGTACAATTTAACACTCAGTTTATGGCAATTGTCAAAATCGAGACGCAAATCCAAGTAGGAAGCGTAATTCAAGAATGTAATTTCAAAAATCCATTTGATTGCATGCCAGTTCAGCATCGAGCACTCTTCATTTTTTTATTGTAACATTTCCCTCTCCATGGGCCATATCTAATGCTTTTTAAATTAATCCTAATTCGTCGTCACGATTCATGATTGTTTATAATAATGCAATAATTATGGGATTTATTAGCGAAAGGGGCGTAACTCTTACTTGACTTGGCCAAAGATATTGGATAATCAACCACGTTAAAAACCGGGTTACGCATGGGCAATGGACTCTAGTCAAATATTGACAACGGTCCCAGACCCTCCGTATGTTGAAGACTAGGTGGTTCTGGGTGACCGAGACTTTGCTATTCTGTGCTATTATGCAATCATAAAAGGATTGACGTAATTGATCAGGTTATCCAGTTTAAATTAGCCAGTCGCTTAGTGAACCAAATCGAACGCGAGGGTGTGTTATGTTTCTACGTCATGGATATTTTCATTACGTCAAATTACGAAATCAATTATTAAACAGCCAAAAATGAAACTAAACACCTACTTGTACTATTTTTCGTGACATGTATATACTGAGCGCCACAGAAAACGCATCACTTAGTTTTTCGTATAACAAAATGATCCTGTAAACATATCTTATTTATTTTGCTTCTTATTGTGAACAATATTCAAATGACAACACATCAATAACAACACATTTGTACACTTATGGATGTTTAATCTGTAATCAACGGTACAACGTCAGAGGGGTCAATACCAAAAGTATGACACAGATGGTTAATCCCATGCTACGTTGCTGTACAGCGTGCGTAAGAGACAGTGGAGGACACACGCGCTACTGACATGTGTGTCGCACTTTTGGTTTTGACCCCTCTGACTTTGAAAATAGAAATATCCAAACATGGTCGGTATCAGTTTTGATTTATCGCAAATGATAAATATGTTCTGAAACAAAATCGAGCTCAAATAGTAATACATACCTGGACAGCAACGACACAAATCCGATTGTTCAATTCTATCACACGATATAGATCTCAGGTTAACTGAGGGCCTCTTTGAATACCACTTGTTGCTGTTTGTAGTACAGGCCATAAAGGCAACAGCAACCACTATATTCAGAATCAAAGTAAACATGGTTAAATTAAGTCAACTTTAAGTTAAACGCACCCGATGTTCGCTCTGTTTGGGGCTTCTTTTATAGACAGGCGGATGGAGAAACCGGTCGATTTTCATGAGAAATAGCACGATACTTGGAGAACATGGAAACACGTGGCTTCCATTGTATACTCCAACTGGGAGGAGTCAGATAATATTATTGGTTTAGTTGATTATTGATTACGACGCACCTTAATCAATAATCATCCATACTCGATACTTCTACTGGGAGGAGTCAAATAATATTATTGGTTGAGATGAATATCGTACAAAGTTAACTATTGATTACGACGCACCTAAATCAATATTCGCCAAGTGTATAGTTTGTGTTTATGGCTATAGCGCGGATTTATTGCCACTGCGCGTGATAAAGAAATAATAAAAAAAAACAACAGCGAGGTTGATGCCCAACCCCCCCCACCCCACCCCTGGTAGTGAAACTATACACTAAATACATCACTCTCCAACGGTTAAAAACAAAGCATCGACCCATGAAACTGGTTAGCTGTAGTGGGAAATGTTAATCATTGAACTCAGTCACATAATGAACATCTACATAAAGTTTAATCATTCTATCTCAAGAACAGAGTTGTTATGTTCCAAAGTCTTGACCAATCAAATAAATTGCTTATCGCTACTTAGCAGAAAATGCTCAGTATCCAACTCAGTCAAGATATTGATGTAATGAAACTATATACACCAAGTTTGATCACGCTTACTTAATTAGAACTTACGTTATCGTGTCCCAAAGCATCGACCAATCGAATTGCTTATCTGTGTTTACCCTAACCAAAAAATGCTCACCCTCGAACTCCATCAAGGCATTCACCTAATAAACACCTATGCCAAGTCTGAATATTCTAGCTCAATTAGAGGAAGAGTTATTGAGTTCCAAAATCTCGACCGAATCCCATTCTTATCGCTCTGCTGATCCTGAGCCGAAAATGCTCATTATCGAACTTAGGCAGGGTATTGATGTAATGAAACTATACATTAAGTTTCATCAGTCTCTCTTTACAAGAACTTAACCTGTACAGCAATCTGTAATGACCGAATTCCTGAACTATAGAATACTACAATATTGTAATGAGGATATAGTTCGTATATGTATCCATTCGTTCATTTATCAATTCTTTCAATGTGTTGTTTTAATATCTTAATTATTTAAATTTCAATAGATTTCATATAATGGCAATTAGACCTGAAGCCATTAATCAAGCGCTCTTGAGCAACTAGTTAGTTGGATATTCAGCGCTTTATAAATGGATTATTATTATTATTATCTCGTATGCCTATTACGCTTTTTAACTGACGGTAGACATCCGACTCATTACCCGTATTCCATTGTTTGTATTTCTTTTTTTTTACATTTCCTTTTTACCTGTATTTTCATGTGGACGTTTATTGTCGTCTCCCATGTCCGTCAACAGTTGGTTTGTGGATACTTTACAGTTCAAAACTTTGGTCGTTGGCTTCGTATAGCGTCCTATGCAAAGGGAGCCTACCGCAGCCATAGGGGGCTGATTTATTCGCCAATTCTACAATAATCTATCCTATACATAACTGTATAATTTCCTACATAAAGCCCATCTATGAATGAGTATAGTATTTTCCTTTAGAAAAAACAATATAATTTGCATTGGTGAAACTGTCGCATATTTGGGGCCGTTATTTCCTACGGGTCCTCAAATTTCTGTCGAATATTATCGAATTTCATCATACTGAAAAAGAGAATTGTTCTATACAGACGCCTGATCCAAATCCCATATGGTTTTCTAGTTAAACTTCTATTTCTATGGGTGTCACGGTGGATAAGGCGATAAGGCGCTGGTTCGCTAGCCTGGAGGTCGGGTGTTCGATCCCTGCATTGGCCGAGAAAGTTCATCTCGGCGTGATTTCCCCTTGTCAGTGATGCAGGAGGGCCTGACAAGGACAGCTGCCTAGTCGTTCGGATGGGACGAAAAACCGAGGTCTGTGTACACATTGGGGTGCACGTAAAAGATCCCTTGGCAGTTGGAATTCGATATAAGAGTGTGCCGTAGCGCCGCTGCTAACGAATTAATTATTTCGTTTTAACGAATTAACATTTCGTTATAACGAATTAACATTTCGTTATAACGAATTAATATTTCGTTATAACGAATTAATTATTTCGTTTTAACGAATTAATTATTTCGTTTTAACGAATTAATTATTTCGTTATAACGAATTAATTATTTCGTTATAACGAATTAATATTTCGTTTTAACGAATTAATTATTTCGTTTTAACGAATTAATTATTTCGTTATAACGAATTAATATTTCGTTATAACGAATTAATATTTCGTTATAACGAATTAATATTTCGTTATAACGAATTAATATTTCGTTTAAACGAATCAATTATTTTGTTTAAACGAATTAATCTTTTCGATTAATCGAATTAATCAATGTCGATTGAACACGTCGACTAACCCCAATGCTCCAAACAACGAAGTTGAAAAAAAAACTTAAAAAAAAACAATCGTGATCTCTATCGTTATTGATATACGGGATATACACATGGTTCATTTTTATATCATTAATTCGCTTGTGCGTAATGCTATTTAGCAGGTAGACCCAGAAAGAACCCTTGAGGTTAGACAAGTGACCCTGTCAGGCCTCGTGTCCCCCAACATGATCCCCATTACGAAAACCTTGTTAAACAGATAGCAGCAAATGTTTTAACATATGTTTTGGGGTATCAACCGTTTGGTTTATAAGCGTATGCAGGAGCCACGGTGGCTAAGTGGATAAGACGCTAGCGCGCTAGCCAGTAGGTCGCTTATTCGCCCCAGTGTTGGCGGAGAAAGTTCATCTGGGGTGTTCTTCGTGGTTTCCAGTTGTGAGTGATGCAGGAAGGAGGGTCTGACAAGGGCAACTGTCTAGTCTTTTGGATGGTACGAAAAATTCGAGGTCCCGTGTACAGATTGGCGTGCGCAACAAAGATCCTTTGGCAGCTGCAATTTCGTAAGTGTAGGCTGTAGCGATTTTGTTTGGGCAAAACATCCCCCAAAGCACAATATTTGGCGTATGCCCATCTTCAATAGCCCAGTCAAACTCAAAGCAGAACAGTAGGACGTTTAAGCCCATTTCATAAGGGTATACACCCTATCGATTTGTTAGTGTTACGTGACTTGCCGTTCCAGCGAAATGAATGTTGGGTGGTCTAGTGGTGCGCCATTGGGTCAAGGGGCGTTGTATCGGTTGACTGCATGTACGTGACAAGAAGTATGACTGCTTGTACATCCTCGTGGGTCTTCAGTTTCATCCCATTGCTAAATACCCCTACGCGAAAGCGGATTACATGTGTTAGTCCCGAAATGACCTAGTTTGTGTCTCTGTTCCAAGATTACCGACTCAAACCCACCGCAAATTGATAAAGTTTTTGGTTTTTTGTTTTTTTTTAACATCTTTTATTTTCAAATTTGGTGTTTTGAGCATTTGGGTGTACACTGGACTTCGTTTGTTCGTCCAGTCCGAACTTGACAGCTCTCCTTTTCAGGCCCTCCGTCCTGCACCACTGACAAAAACCAGATGAACTTTCTTGACAGCTCTCCTTGTCAAGCCCTCCGTCCTGCATCACTGATAAAAACCAGATGAACTTTTTCCGCCAACACCGGGAACGTACCAGCGACCTCTAAAGCTTGTGAACCCAATGGTTAATTCCCTAAAATATATGTTAAAAACTATAGGGTTCACAGGGTTTTCGTAAGGGGGATAATGTTTGGGAACTGGGTCTCTGGAGAAGTAGGTAGCGGAAACGATAGGATCCGTTCTCTCATTAACCCCAATGCTTCACACCAATATATGAAGAAAAAAAACTGATTTGAGGTGTATCCTCACAATAGGGGGAGGAGGAACCCGGGCCATCTCTTTATGCCACCAATGCTTCATAGACTCAATATCCATCACATGATCCCCATTACGAAAACCTATGAAGAGAAAAAAACTGATTTAAAGTGTATCCTCGGAATAGGGGGGGGGGGAGAAACCCGAGCCATATCTTTATGTCACCAATGCTTCATAGAGTTCATACCAATCACATAATCCCCAGTACAAAAACAGTGTAAACATGAGGTCTGTTATTGGGGTCAAGTGCCATTATTTCAATTAACCGCCTCTACGCGACAAGCAGCAGGATCGCTTGTCCAACCTCGTGGATTATCCCCGGGCCCACGGCTACATATCCTTACGCGCAAACGAATTATTGAGATAAAAATGAACCACGTGTATATCCCGTATATCGATAACGATAGAGATCACGATTGTTTTTTTTTTAATTTTTTTTTCAACTTCGTTGTTTGGAGCATTGGGGTTAGTCGACGTGTTAAATCGACATTGATTAATTCGATTAATCGAAACGATTAATTCGTTTAAACGAAATAATTAATTCGTTTAAACGAAATAATTAATTCGTTTAAACGAAATAATTAATTCGTTTAAACGAAATAATTAATTCGTTTAAACGAAATAATTAATTCGTTTAAACGAAATAATTAATTCGTTTAAACGAAATATTAATTCGTTTAAACGAAATATTAATTCGTTATAACGAAATATTAATTCGTTATAACGAAATATTAATTCGTTATAACGAAATAATTAATTCGTTAAAACGAAATAATTAATTCGTTAAAACGAAATAATTAATTCGTTATAACGAAATATTAATTCGTTATAACGAAATAATTAATTCGTTATAACGAAATAATTAATTCGTTATAACGAAATAATTAATTCGTTATAACGAAATAATTAATTCGTTATAACGAAATAATTAATTCGTTATAACGAAATAATTAATTCGTTATAACGAAATATTAATTCGTTATAACGAAATATTAATTCGTTATAACGAAATAATTATTCGTTATAACGAAATGTTAATTCGTTATAACGAAATAATTAATTCGTTAAAACGAAATAATTAATTCGTTAAAACGAAATAACTAATTCGTTAAAACGAAATAATCATTTCGTTTAAACGAAATAATTAATTCGTTATAACGAAATATTAATTCGTTTAAACGAAATAATATTTCGTTATAACGATATAATATTTCGTTATAACGATATAATATTTCGTTTAAACGAATTATTATTTCGTTATAACGAATTAATTATTTCGTTAAAACGAATTAATTATTTCGTTTAATCGAATTAATTATTTCGTTATAACGAATTAATTATTTCGTTTAAACGAATTAATATTTCGTTTAAACGAATTAATATTTCGTTTAAACGAATTAATATTTCGTTTAAACGAATTAATATTTCGTTTAAACGAAATAATTATATAAGAGTGGAATCATGTACGAAAAAATTATATAAGAGTGGAATCGTGCACTTAAGGGGCTCCGTATAAAAGCGATCTTAAATTCACACACTGGAAAACCTACAGCAACCACCCCGCCCATATTCAAGATAGAACCGGGCACGTCCTGCTAAAAGCGAATCAATTGATCCTACAAGAAAGTAATATATCGGCAAACCCGTAGTATAACCCGAAGCAATTATGCTGTCTGCTACTGGACAATCAAATGTATTTTCCGGTAATTTATTACATTTCCATTACCTTATTAATATAATTACAATTACTTTCTCATTTTAGCATTGAAATTAATTTCCATTACCAATTCACATTATAAACCCCGTACTTCCTAGTACGACCAACAAATAACATAACACAATAATGGCATTGTGGCGACACTAGAAACCAGCTGTATTTACAATAAGCAAGTACAAACTATATCAAAAAGAACATAAATACATAATATACAAACAATTCCTCATTATATTATTTTGAACAATTTACATAAATTTCCCTAGAAAATCAGTGTTGACGTGTCAACTAGTGTCGCCTGATATAAATTCGCCACGTGCTTCAAAAGGTACGACCAATCAGAAATCTAATTCCCTAATTGGACGTTCTCCTATTATATTGACACAGGGAATCACTTAATCACTACAATATATACCAAAAGGGATTCAGCTACCTCCAAAACGTATATTTTGACACCCATAGAAATATAGACTAGAATAGCAATCACGCGACTTTTGACGTCCGATGACGCGACTATCAGGCGCCATCTTAGGCGTCCTTCGGATGTAGACTATAGTCGCGACTACAGTCTGAACCAGCAACCGAACGCAAATGGCCTTAGCCATTGACTATTCAATGACGTGGTGGCAACCATGTATGTCAGTTGTTCCCCCTGCTATATTTTGTGCTATTTACTCAAATATTTTTAAAAACTGGTTAATTTTCCATCCTGCTATATGAAAGCAAGCTTAAAATAAATTACAAAAAGGATTAGTCAATATCAGAATTTTTTTTTTTTTTTTCATCACCCATAAGATCATTTCACACATGCAGTTTTTCGTCGTGGGCCTATATATTCGAATATAAGAAGATCTTAATCTGTCAAATTCATCAAAAAAGACGATAAAAAAATCAAATATAAGATCTATACTCCAATATCCATTCACTAGCTTTCAGGTGTTAATATGGACCCTATAATACCGACAAAGGTGTAAATAACTCAACGACAATCGGCAATTTTATTATATTTCTCAGAAAATCTTCTCAAGTGTCAGTTTTGTCAGCCATCTTCGAACTATCCCGACCGTGCTTTATCGCATGGTACGGCTGGTCACGACCACTGGTTGAACTAAATGTCATTCGGATGCAGATGGTTCGACTATAGTACGAAAATACCTGCAACCGAAGGTCGCCTAAGGTGTAATCAGTGTAAACAACATGGCGGGTCACTCGTATCCCTCAACTCAGCCACACGCGAAAAACGATCTGCGTGGACCACAATGTTTTGCTTTTTTGGTGTTTTCTCCACAAAAATCCTTCGACGACAGCACAGGGTGTTAGTTTTAACAAGTAAGTATGAACATTTAATTAATTTGGTTTGGAAAAGCCTATTAGTATTACTAGTATTAGTATTAATTATTCATTATACATTATACTATTAATTATTATTAGTGTCACTCACAAGGACAAGGCCTTGGCCTAGTGCAATTTTACCGTGCAATCGTAATAACTAGTTAGATTATTTTCTAAAAAATAAATCTTAACAGATAGCATTGCTAAATCTATACATCTCGGCCTATTATCGTATTATGCGAGGTTTCACATGCTGGTACCGCCATACAATAGGCTCAATAGCGGTTATCATGAAATTAGGAATAGGCCCAATGAATATCGATTATGAAGTTACGCTTAAATTTTAAATTTAGGGAATTTCCTTTGAAGTGTAGCCTAGTAGTTATGCGGTGGTAGGGCCTACTACTAATGGAGTCTATTCTTAACACTAGCTTTTTCTATGTTAGGCCTATTAGGCCTTGGCATATACTATTTTAATTTTAAGTAAACTTCTTTTCTATATATAATAAGAGAACAAACTTGGCAAAATAATCTATATAGATGAACACAACTTCTACTTTTATTTAATAAAATAATTTATAATGTCACGTCCCTTTTATTGTCGCAAATAGTAATTTTATTCCCTTACCTCATCCCCACCCACCCCCACCAACCTCCCCACTCCAATTCGAATAAGATCAGACATCTTAAACAAAAGTTTTTGTTTATATTTTGTAGAAAACCACTGGTCAGTCTAGGACACCTGAATAACAGATCGACAAACAGACATAATTTTTATTCAGAAAAGAGATGGGTTTCTTCGTAGCCACAGTTATAAACATTTCCCCAATTGATTCGACAACCAAATCATAAAGTCAGTTGTAGCCTATTCTACGGCGGCCCGGTAGTGACACAACAGATTGAAAATGGAAGAACTGACATACTCACATCACCACAAATCGCAGATGTAAGAGAGGGGTAGACGTTCACAAATTGACAAGGCTAGGGCGGCCTTTTCGTCTGCTGTACAGAACATTGACAAATTCCTAACAGAAATTGAAACTCGTTTGGATGAATTAAAAGTCCTGATAGAACTTAACGTCCACAGAATTGAATTTACTGAAAGTTTGAGTAATATTGAATATCTAATACTTGAAGACGAGACCGTTCTTAAAGAAGACACTACGCTGTATGATATTATTGCAGAACGAATATTCCATGCGTACACGTACACGCTGTGCAGCGAAGCCGCATGGAATTAACCATCTGTGTCGTACTTTTGGTTTTGACCCCTCTGACTTTGTACCGTTGATTACAGATTAAACATCCATAAACAACGGCCTCGCTTCGAAGACTCTATCACCGTAAATGGTAGAGCCTACGAAGCGAAGCCGTTGTTGAGTGAGGCTTGATCACCCAATTCCTAGGCACATATCGAGTAATGATAGGTTTATAAAGGGACTGGGTGATACAGACTTCTTTTGACCTGATTTCGTCGTAATTCCGGTCCGTTGAAGATGATTGAAGATATGAATAGCCGAGTGAACACACTTTAAGTTTGATTTGTAATTAATAACGCTGTAAAATGACCAATTTAACTACATTGGAGAGTGTATAATGAGCAAATAAAGTCTCGATTTTTCCTACATCATTAAGTTAGAATTTGATATGTGCAAATATCGAAATGAATTAAGATCTTTGGGTTATAAAGGTGCATTTCAGTAGGCTTCAAATTCGACTAGGGATCATGTTGCTAAGTGGGTAAGATGCTGGCTCGGTAGCCTTGAGGTTTGGTGTTTGATCCCTGCATTGGGTGACAAAGTTCACCTAGATTTTCTGGCGTGGTTTCCCCTTGTTAGTGATGAAGGATGGATGGCCTGACAAAAACAGCTTTCAATTTTGGTTCGATTTTCACGAAATTCGACCTCAACCTTCATTACGATGTAACGGTGATATAATCAAACGGTTTTTTTTAAATGGGATAATAATTCTGACCCCAGAGGGACCACAAGCTAAAAAAAGGTCATTTTTCGTACAATCAGGGGCCATAATTCAGGAAGTTACAATCCGATATGCACATGTGTTTCAAGTTTCATCAAAATTGAATGAAGATTGTGACCTCTACAGGGTTCATAACCTTGATATACCATATTTTTACACTCTTCGCGTTCAGTTTTTTTTCAGTCAATTTGGCTCCGATTTTCACGAAATTCGACCTCAACCTTCATTACGATGTAACGGTGATATAGTCAAACGGTTTTTTAAATGGGATAATAATTCTGACCTCCAGAGGGACCACAAGCTAAAAAAGGTCATTTTTCGGACAATCAGGGGCCATAATTCAGGAAGTTACAATCCAATGGGCGCAAATATCGAACGGAACCAAGATCTTTGGGTTATAAACATGCATGTCAAGTTTCATCAAATTCGGTTCAAAATTGTGACCTCAATAGGGTCCACAACCTTGATATAACATATTTTCACACTAATCGCGTACAAACGGCGGCCATTTTGTCTGTCAATTTTGGTCCGATTTTCACAAAATTTGAACTCAATCTTCATTACCATGTAACGGTGATATAATCAAACGTTTTTTTTTTTAAATCGGATAATAATTTTGACCTCCAGTGGGACCACAAGCTAAAAAGGGTGATTTTTCGTACAATCAGGGGCCATAATTCAGGAAATTACGAATCAATTGACGCAAATATCGAAAGGAACCAAGATCTTCGGGTTATAAACATGTATGTCATGTTTCATCAAAATCGGTTCAAAATTGTGACCTCTATATATAGGGTCCACAACCTTGATATAACATATTTTCACACTAATCGCGTACAAACGGAGGCCATTTTGTCTGTCAATTTGGGTCCGATTTTCACGAAATTCGTATACAGCCTTCATTACCATGTAACGGTGATATAATCAAACGGTTTCTTTTTTAAATCGGATAATAATTTTGACCTCCAGAGGCACCACAAGCTAAAAAGGGCGATTTTTCGGACAATCAGGGGCCATAATTCAGGAAGTTACGATCCGATGGGCGCAAATATCGAAAGGAACCAAGATCTTTGGGTTTTGACCTCCAGTGGGACCACAAGCTAAAAAGGGTGATTTTTCGTACAATCAGGGGCCATAATTCAGGAAATTACGAATCAATTGACGCAAATATCGAAAGGAACCAAGATCTTCGGGTTATAAACATACATGTCAAGTTTCATCGAAATCAGTTCAAAATTGTGACCTCTATAGGGTCCACAACCTTGATATAACATATTTTCACACTATTCGCGTACAAACGGCGGCCATTTTGTTTGTCAATTTTGGTCCGATTTTCACGAAATTTGAACTCGACCTTCATTACCATGTAACGGTGATATAATCAAACGGTTTTTTTTAAATCGGATAATAATTTTGACCTCCAGAGGGACCACAAGCTAAAAAGAGCGATTTTTCGGACAATCAGGGGCCATAATTCAGGAAGTTACGATCCCATGGGCGCAAATATCGAAAGAAACCAAGATTTTGGGGTTATAAACATGCATGTCAAGTTTCATCACAATTGGTTCAAAATTGTGACCTCTATAGGGTCCACAAGCTAAAAACATGATATTTGGTTAATACATAATGGACAGTCTGAGGCTTTTATCAAACTTAAAATATAGCACCAAAGAGATACAAATAATGGATAGTTTTCTAAAAGGAAAAAGCGATAAAAAACATAATGGATGGATTCGTAAAACATTAACATGCACACGAATGCATGCGACAAAACACCCCAGTCATATAAATATGTCTTCAAGTGAAGACGCCATGTTTATAACACAGTCGAATATTAATGGTGAGAATATTGATATGGATTACATGTGGTGATGAACTCGATATGGAGGGAGACTAGCCGTAAAATTTGGGATGTTCTTGATAGGGGGCATAATAATCGTCCAAGTTGTGATGGAGAGGGTTCTCACGAAAATGATATCGATATTGATAATATTCTTAGTACCGTGGCTAATATATAGGTTTTTTAGCCGTCCAAATTTTAATTTGAAATTTCATATATACTCTGATATAAGTAACAGACTCACAGGGTGAAGGACGCAAACGAATTCACGAAATTCAAACTCAACCGTCATTATGGTGTAACAGTGATATATTTGAACGATTTTTAGTATCGGGTAAAATTGTGACCTGTATAGGTTCCACAAGTTATAAACGCGATTTTTGTTCAATCAGGGGCCGTAATCGAGTTACCGTTGGATATGTACCAGTATAGCAAGGTCATAATTCATATCGAAAGGAACCGAGATCGTTGGGATATTTAAAACCTATATTTCAAGTTATGACCTGTAGAGTGTCCAAAAAGACAATATGAACGGACGGACGTCCGGGTGGACATAGGTGGCGTCAATATCAGTGACATGCAACAGGCTGATTTATGTTGAATCCATTTTGTAGAAAAAAAACTAAAATTCGCTGACAACAAAATAGACAATATGGAAACCGTAAATTCTACACATTTACAAACACGTGAAATCAAGATATGGTTATCTGATATTTAGATAACTATAATTGTTTTATAAATAATAGACGATTGTTAAAGAATCTTGGTTTAAAACATCAAAGGGTGGCGTCATATCTATGTTTTAATGTATTTTAATGTTCTTTTTACATTTTGATAGCACCATGCTCCCTTATTTTAACGATCTTCTAAATCGTATATAAATTCTGTTCCATGGCTTTATTGTGTTTTAATGTACTGTGAATATTTTGATCACATCATGTTTCCCTATTAAGTATAGAGCGCCCTCACTAGTGGCTGCATTTCACTTTTGCTCTGTGATTTTATTAATTTAGCTAGTCGAATTGGATATACATATTTACCAAAATTGGACTACACTTTGATAAGGATACCGTACTTAATTCTGTCACATCAAATCGTAAATCGGTACTTTGATTATGCAGATATTTGCAAATTTAAATTTTTATATTGTTCTAAACTGAATTAGTACTCACTTTAAAATCAGTAGATTGTGAGATGTGTTCTGTCACAAGCAGGGCTTGTAGAGCAGGGGCCGGTTGCTCAAAACTAAGTTATTTTAACGATCCGTTAAACTCTAACGGATCGTTATCTTGCCAACCTGTCGTTTGTTAACGGTCCGTTAAATTTCTGTTGCTGGAAAGTCAATTTCATTATCCGTTAGTTAACGGATTCATTAAATTTAATCCTAGAGAAGACTGTTTGTTCATTGGCTGAATTTTAAATTTACATACATGTATAACTACTACATAGAAGTTAGTATTAGCAAGAAACTGAAGACAGTGGGACAACTAACTGTGCAGTCTGTTCACAAAACTTGATTGAAGACAAAAAGATAATTTACTACATAAAAAATATAGAATACTTTATTTTTTCCTTTAGAAATTTTAGAATAAATCTGTGTGAAAAATTATGAGATTTTTACTACAGAATATTTGGGGCCATTATTTTCTACAGCCCCCAAAATTCTGCAGAATGCTATAGAATTTTATCGTATAGAAAATGGAATAGCCCCCCATCGCCCAACCCTCTAGAACTAGAATGTTCTATAAAAAATTACACTGGTAATCTACATGTATGACCTATGCATAGATCGTATTCTATGACTTATGTTACAGCCCACTAATGCCACCGTTAAACAGATAACGTAACCCAACATCTCCGTTAACTATAACGGCAAGTTAACGACATGTTAAAGTTAACGGGGCTTCCAGCAACAACCCTTCTCTCCGTTAAAGTTAACGATTCGTTAACTCTATGTTAACGGATCGTTAAAAGTTAACGGAACTTTGAGCAACCGGCCCCAGGCCAGTACAAACAGAGACTCATTAAAACTATTACAAGGACTACTGAACGAAAACTCACTAATACAACTAGAGGAGTAAACTTTGATAACCTGGCCAACCTAACATGTGTAGAAAATTGCATTAAAACTCTAGTTACAAACAGACCTGATAATCAAAAGTCAGTATCCAGCGATGATTTTCCTCGCATGCAAGTTTTAGTTCCAGTTTCAAGAGCAAGTCAAAATGCAAGCAAACTTAAACTAAGGTGTGCACTGTGGAATTGTAGGTCCCAAAATGGAAAAGTAAGTGGCCTGTCATCCGTAATCCTAGAAGACCAACTGGACATTATATTTCTAACGGAAACCTGGTTAACTGGTAAAAATGATCCTATCATTACTGAGATTAGTGCATCCATCAGTGATTTCAATTTTTACCAAGTGCCTCGTTCTAGCCGAAGAGGGGGAGGTGTAGGGATACTGGCAAGAAGTAACCTATCCATAAACAGTAAACACGAACACAATTTTCGATCATTTCAGAGTCTTGAAGTTGCATTTAGGTGTGGTAGTTGTGTACTAAGAACATTAACGATTTACAGACCACCAGAATCAAAGAAAAACACTTCAACGAAAAAGGATTTTTTAGATGAATTTTCAGTTTTACTCGAAACTTTAAACACTCTACCTGGCTATCTAGTACTCTGCGGTGATTTTAATCTACATGTAGATAACTGTGATGATAGGTATGTAAAACAATTTCTGGAAACCCTGGATCTGTGGGGTCTCCAACAGCATGTGAAGTCTTCCACACATGACAAAGGGCATATTCTGGATTTAATAATCACACGATCTTCCGATGAAATAATCCGTGAGGTTTGTGCCAATAATGATCTGCCTTCAGATCATTGTTTTCTACAGTTTGGATTAAACATAACCCGTCCACCAAACAAAGCTAAAACTGTAACTTTTCGAAAACTTAAGTCTATAAATATTTCGGAATTTAAAGAACATATAGCCCAACGGTTCCAGGATGATTTACAGTCACATGAACAGGATAGCACCGAGGCAAAATATAATAGGTACAAGTCGATAATCAATACCATATTAGACGAGCTGGCACCAACGGTAACGAAAACAATCATCAACAAACCTAGAGCTCCCTGGTACTGTGGAGAATTGGCACACCTAAGACAGGAGGTGCGCCAGTGTGAAAGAAAGTGGAATACATCAGGACTTGAAGTACACCACGAAATATTTGTATCCAAAAGATATAATTATTTTCGTGAAGTCGATAAAACTAAGCAAAACTACCACAAAGAAAGAATACAGGAAGCAGATACCAAAGGGTTATTTAGAATTATCGACCAATTATCTACTGGTAAAAGCATCGGTATAACTGTTATACCCACCAATATTCCACAAAATCAGGTATGTGATGCATTTGCTGATTTATTTCATTGAAAAGGTCGTACGTTTGAGACAAGGGAATAAGCCTGTAATGTCTATATCAACCGGTGGTTGTGAACAGACTTTTAGCCAAATTCAACCTGTAACTACCGAGGATATAATAAAAATCATTCGAAACTCACCTTCCAAGTCATGCTCCCTTGATCCATTACCAACACAGCTGCTAAAAGAATGCCTGAATGAATTATCACCATCCATTGTAAGTCTGTTTAATTCGTCTCTACAGTCTGGAATTGTGCCACAGGCATTCAAGGTTTTACTAAAGAAATCCGGATTGGATCAAAATGAGCTAAAAAATTACAGGCCTGTGTCAAATCTTGGATTCCTGTCTAAGACACTGGAACGAATCGTTGTCAATCAATTAAGTGCTTATCTCTTAGAAAATAATCTGCTTGGTAAATACCAGTCTGCATATAGACCTCACCATAGTACAGAAACTGCTCTAGTTAAAGTACATAACGATATAATGGCTGCTCTCAACTCCAAAAAGGATGTTCTGTTAGTAATGCTAGATCTCTCAGCCGCATTCGACACATTAGATCACACGATACTGTTGAAACGTCTAGAGTGTCGTTTTGGTGTAACTGACACTGCCTTGAACTGGTTTAAGTCATATCTCACAGGCCGAAGTCAAACTATAGTGTGCGGACCTAACACTTCTAAGTCATCGGAATTAATTTTTGGCGTACCACAAGGGTCAGTCTTGGGACCTGTCTGATTTACTTTGTACACTACCCCACTCGAAGAAATATGCATACGTCATGGCCTTGAATGTATGCTTTATGCAGACGATTCACAGTTATATATGGTTTGTAATAGACCATCAGATGTGTCTTCCATTATGCAGAATTGTCTACAGGAGATCAGACATTGGATGAAATCAAACCTTTTGATCCTAAACGATGGCAAAACAGAAGTGGTCCATTTTGAAGCTTCCTTCAAGAAAGAAGCCGAAAAACTGGCAACTATGAAAATGGGCGAGGTGAATATAAGCCCATCGTTTTCTGTGCGAAACCTTGGCATCCTTTTTGACGACGATGGTCATATGAAATCACAAGTAAATCAACTGTGCCGATCTGCATTTTATTCACTCTACAAAATTGCTAAAATTAGGTCACTTCTAAATCGTCTAGAAACCGAGAAACTTATTCATGCATTTGTAACCAGTAAATTGGACTACTGCAACAGCTTACTTATTGGCATCCCTAACTATCAACTAGACAAACTTCAATAAATTCAAAATTCAGCAGCTCGATTAATAGCGCAAGTAAACTGCAAAGAGAGTATCACTCCTATCATTTATGACCTTCACTGGCTTAAAATTTGGGAGCGTATTGAATTTAAAATTGTATTACTAGTACACAAGTGTTTATTCAATCAGGCACCAGTATATTTGCGTGAACTAATTCAACTGTATACATCTGGAAGGTCGGGCTTAAGATCTGATAATTCCGAACTCTACGCTCTCATAAGAACAGACACAAGACATACCAGTAAAAGTTACGGATGGCGAGCCTTTTCAACCATAGCGCCATATCTATGGAATAACCTTCTACACCATCTTCGTCAGCAACGGGAACTAAGTTCATTTAAGCGTGGCCTTAAAACCTTTTTATTCAGCAGGCAACTTTTACCCTAAATTTTTACTCTGTACCATGTAATACTCTGTACCTTGTATGGCTTTTATAATGAACGTTTGGACTTTTAACTCATTTTTATTTCGCATCACTTTTATTTAGTGTTAACTCATATATCATTTTAATTTTTTATAGTTTATTTAGGTATCTTATACATTATATTTTATTTCATTTGTGATTATGTCTATCACTTAACTTTTAATTCTTGTAAAGCGTTTCTGAAACGAATGTGGAGAACGCTATATAAAAATAAATTATTATTATTATTATTATTATTATTATTATTTTAACGATATTCGAATTCGCATATAAAATATATTTAGTGATATTCACGTATTATAATGTTCATTTTATATAATGGTGACACCTTGCTTCCTTGTTGCTACAATATTCTAAATCAAACTGCATCAAACATCAAAAAAAAATTATTGACCAAAAACAACATACTCGGTCATCCGACCGAATACGACACACTCGGTCATCCGACCAAAAACAACCACAAATTCTGCGCCAAATGTTGAAATAAGCGTGCGTGCAAGATAATATAAATTAATTGGCACTATTTAATTAATTACATTCATTAGAAATTGTAACGCCAATGTGAAATCAAAATTGCCGCACGATCAAAGTTCAAGATAATAGGTTGCACTATCATAAAGACGCAAATAATAGAAAGCGCCTCGCACTTTAAGCAAAACTTGCAGTGTTTACTTTTCACGTCATACAACTTCCAATATGGCCGATTTATGACGTCGTTGTAAAACACGTCATTGCTATTCTAGTCTATTATATTTCTATGTTGACACCAATCTTGATCCTAATCCAAAATTCGAATTTTCCTGTCAAAACTGACCGCCACCTTCAAAAAACCCACAATATTGACTCGCGGTAGCACTTATCACAAAAATGTGTATGGTAATGGATTCAGTTACCCCGATGAACTATGGACAATATACCACGTCTAATGATCGCAATATTTAGTGATAAACATACTCATGATCAGTTACTTGCACTTATGTACGGAAACCCATTGGGGATAATCAAATGAAAAAAAATGCATCGTCTTTGATATATTAACCAGTTTTCGATTCTACCGGTTGACTGGATAAATTACCCCGATTAAACTCTATATTTATTTATGTAAAGAATAAAACATAAACGCAATTCACTTGAGCAATCAATGATTTGAAAAATTTGTCTCGTAATCTTTTTGGTAAGTTTATTTTGAGGTTAAATATTCACTGATCTAAAGATGGAGGTACACTCGGTGTAGGAATGGGCTTGGGGGTAGAGGGCTTAGGCGCTACTCAAAGTGTGAGATCATATGCCATATTATTTAATAATGGATTCGTTGTGAAAATAGGGGTGACAAAGATGTCTTTAGCAATTACGTCAACATCTCAACTGAGACCCCCCCCCCCCTTAAGCCTATGCTGTTATTCAAATTCAATCAACAGGAAATATTCCACAATGGTTGAATTAACCAATGGCAAATCCACTGTTTTATCATTGGTTAGAAATATATTGTTTACTAGACATCTGTCATACAATAACTTCCTGGACGCTGGAAAAAATGTTGTAGTGTTGCTTGTTTTTCATGTTCAAATACATAAAATCAATTTCAAGCCATGAAAAATTTATTATTAAATGAATCCACGTCAATCGATTTTACTAAGATATAATAAGAGTTTGAACATTTTTGATGTGACGTGTTTTAAACTTTTCGAAGAACTCAAATATTCACTAAATTGTAAACAAATTCCATATAAAAAAAAGTCCTTTGAGCTACCAACAAGCAGTGCCGGACTGGGCCCACCTATAAAGCTTGGCGCAGACGGTCAACTTTTCGTCGCTTGTTGCTGCAATAGGCAACTACTGGCAACTCCGAGCAATTGGCAACTCGAGGTCTCCCGTGTGCGCTGACTGGCAACGAGAAGCAATTTTTCCCCGGATGTATTCGGAATACCGATATCACGTGATCATTCAAAATGGCGCCGTACATACAACAACAGTTGTTAGCTGTTCCGACGCCGCCATCTTGAAGTATCACATGACAGTAGAGCGCTCGCTGATTGGACCGTTAACCAGTTGCTTGTTGCCTGTTGTCGCCTACCGCCGCAGACGAGCAATTTTGAAGCAACAGATGAACAATTTCTCGGCGACGAGCGATTTTCTGTTGCCCAATATCAAACATGTTTGATATTTGGCAACGAGAAGCAACTCGGAGCAACAGCAGGCAACTATTGTTGCCCGTTGGCGCAGACGAGCAATGTTTTCTTTCAACGACCAGCGATTTCACTGTTGCCTGAAAGTTGCTCGAAAAAGTTGCCCGTCTGCGCCTGGCTTTAGCCTATAAAGAAAAAAGAGAAAAAGAAAAAAAAAGAAAAGAGAAAGAAAGGAGAGGGGGGGGGGAAGAAAAGAGAATTTTCAAATTCATCTAATGATAGTGCTCTTTCGTCGGTCATTCTGTTATCTAATTGTATCAGGAAATCAAAAATTTGCCTTCTTCTGCTGTGGTCTGAAATGCTTGGAAAATGGGTTTGCGGTTGTCAATTTTCAAAATTTGCCTGGGGGAAGAACCCCCCAATACTCCCTCGGACGCTCGCGCGCCTTCCGCACGTACTTGTGTGGGCCTTGGCCAATGACCTGACAGGTGGGACTTCGGCACACCAGTCCGGCACCGCCAACAACAATCCAAATCACACCATACAGTCGTAGGTTAAAACAAGCTGTTCAAAGTATTATAATAATATACAGTATAATAATCAATACTAAAGGATAAGAGAGTATAATACACATAGGTTGATCTTTAAATACCTACGTGCAAACAATAAAACGTTATACACGGCCAGTCCAATATTTTACTCAAAATGAGAGACAGAGTGACAAAGAGAGGGGGTTTAACGTCTACTCGACACAAAATGAAAAACAGACTTACAATAAGGGAATGAAATATAAACAGGAAAAAATAATACATTTACGTGAAATGTGGTGAAAAAAAACAAGTAAAAACTAAATGGCCTGTGTAGTAGTTAAAAGTTAGAAATCAAAACATAAGCGTGTATATTAATTACAAAGTTAGGGCATATTAATTATATAAAGAGAAAAAAACTAAAACTGCATACGTTATGTAGCTTTCAAGAAAGGGGAGGGGCGAACGCAAAAGGGGCGTATTTAATCAGTCGACTGACACCAATGTTATCCTTTAAGTACTAAAGTATTGGTGTAAATCGACTGATTCAGTCCATGGATCATTCGGACCAGATTATGGGCCGATTCTTGGCTCTTTTGGACAAGATTATGGGCCGATTCTTAAGTCTTTCGGACCAGAAATATAAAACAAATTCTGCTATTTGAGCGTGCGTGTGTATTATGATTATATATAAATACTCTGAACCTACAGACTGAAGAAAATTAGCTTATCTATATTAGAACTTTTCTTTTCCTAATAAAATTAATAGTCGAACATACAAAATATTATAGGTCTAGATGTATGTAGACCAAACAAAATTAATCTGTATAGTATTCAAATTTGAAACTGTAATGCTCTATTACCGAGATAAATGAGTAATATAATTACTGTACATATTTTAGGTTTATTATTTTATCATCGACCCTATAATAGATTTTATGTACTTTTTTTACCCGAAGACATGATACATGGATATTGATAAAGATTTAAAATAAATAGTAGAAAATTCTGGAAGAATACAGTTGGCCGATTTCCATATTTATTTTTACAAACCAAAAATCAAAATTATATCTTTTACATTTTATAGCTATTTCAGAATTCAAAACATCTAGTTTCTCCCTCGCAAGGCTTTAAATTTCTATAGTAAGACTGGAATAATATAGAGTGGAAAATATAAACTCGATGAACAGTGATCCAGCTCTGCGTAATAAGTAGAATCATTTTAGGAAAAAAAGAAATTCCAATGCCCAAAATGATAATTGCATATATGTTAAAATGTGGTAGAATAGAGACTTAAAATACATGGCATCTATACACAGTCCTACCTTGTTAAAGAATAATCCTATTAATCCTATTATTCGCTATGCCTTTGGTCTATAGTTAGTTGATGTTATCGTGACTGAACATAACACCAGCTGCGTTTAATAGCTGAGGCGCTGGAGGAGCCAGCCTACTAGCGAAAAAAATCAAAAAAGTTGAAAAAATAAAACGGGAGAAAAATGCGAAAAATGAAAATGTACCCTAGTTAGGGAGGGCCCTAAAGGCAGACAAACGGGCCCCTCTGGGAAAGGGAAAGGGGCCCCGAGTCCGAGTCAATCCACTATACTGAATGAGAGTGCAGTCATTGCAATTGCATGACAACCATCAATCAAGAAATCACCTTTTCTGAAAACCTACTAAAGCTATTTAGGAAGGAGATGGCTAGGCCGCCCCGTGTGGTCTAATGTCATGTGGTGGGATAGTGTAGCACTATTGTCGTTGCGACATTGTTTTCAATTTATTGATAAGGAATTGAGAAATAAGATGGCTTAATATTTCATTAATTAATATCTTTGGCAAGTCAGTAGATTCACACATATGTGGGTATGTAGTAAAATGAATACCATTTGAATGACATATTGTTATATAAAAAAGGGTTATAGAACCAAAACATAGCTGGTTAACAGGATAACAAATTTCTCATGGGAAGTTTCTAGAGTAAATGTCCATAACCATATAAGGGTAGGTTTCGATGTCATTTGACTTAATTAACCAATAGCACTAATTATTTACATCATATTTGGCCAATTAGATAATTGAACGTCGAAAACCCAAAGCTAGAAAACTATCATACTTGTGAGAATGCGAGAGACAGCAGCTTGGTTCCAGAAGGAGAAAGATGTAGCAGTTTCTATCAGACTCGCCCAGCAGGGTCTGGCGGGTTAGTGTTTGAGAATGACTTTAGTTAGTATTGTAATCTATACTAAGCTTGTATGTAACCAGTTTGATATCTATAAAATGTAAAAACGAGCTGTTGAATTGTTATTCCTGGTAAGACAAACGTCTTAAGAAAACAGCAAGAAGTAATACACAACGTGAAGGAGAAACAAAGACGATCAGAGACAATTTCTAGACGACCACAAGGCTACTAAAATATGTAGTAAGAAAAGATGCATGGGTCATACGTAGGATGTGGCGACCGGTTTTAGTACGTATCTGCTCTCCACGTCTGACAGAGAGGCCCATGGTGCTACAACAGGCGCTGATCCAGAAAGGGGTCATAGGCGAGACATTTCGCCTATGGGGGTGGCACCAACGTCTGAGGTCAACCTTCAGAAAATTGTGAAAAATAACGCTGCTAGTAACTCCTTTTTCGGCCACTCTGGTAATATCTAAAAGTCGATTTTTTATTTTATATGGACGATTTTTTACAGGAGCGGCGGATTTTTTTTAAGAGAGGCAGTTGCTCCTAGTGCCCTCGTCCCTTGGATCCGCGTCTGTGGTGGCGCCTAATACCCACCACATAGGTGATATAAGTGTGTGGGCACCCTTAAAAGCAGCCGATGTGTTATCATAACTACGTGTATTATTTTATAATTGAGAGGTTGTCAAAGTTTTTGAGGGGGCGCCATTTCTCGGGCGGCTAATTTTTCTGGGGATGCAATGTACCCTCTGCACCGCCGCTGGATTTGTTTCGCATACAGGCTTCAAAGGAGTATCGAATTAGGCCCCGGCCCTCAGATTAATCCGGCCTCGAAGGGCCTGGAGGGTATGCCAGAATGCACCAAAATGATTTGTATTTTGCAAAACTTCTTAATTGCAACCACGACACTAGTTGTTCGAAGCTTAGCTCTACTTAATATCGGAGATATGGCATGGAGAGTTAATTATGGTCTTTTCGTGTTAATATATGTCTGATTAATAGTTTATATAACATTTCAGGCGTAAAGAAAGACCTGCAATAGGCCGAGTTTGCTCTGCATGTTTAAGTGACTAGTATTTTGTTCTAGATGTTGTTTTAAACATAGCTATTCTGTCTGTCTTACTGTGTTAATCGTGTTCGAATGACACAAGTAGCCTTCAGTAGGACGTTAAACCACATTTCATTGATAGTCTTGTTTTATTGTATAACAGATTTTATTACATATTTCTGTTCAACGCCTGTACGGACGGGGCTTAATTTGCATGGAGAAAATTTAAGTATGTCATTACGACGAATATGAGCATTTACGGGTTTTCTTTTGACGTCTTTTTCGGTCATGCCCAGACCGTGGCCTTATCCATAGACTGAAACCCATAGGCCATTGTGTGTGGGTTTTTTGTGTGAAAATACCGTCGCACAGTAAGCTTCTTTTACCTAAAATGGAACCGATCGCCATTTCTATATATATGTGTAATATTTACCGAAAGATGCCAGAAATCAAGTGGATGACTGATCCGTGCTAATGGACCGATCTAGAATTTGGTCAAGTTTATTAATATTACGCATTTACGACAAGGCAGTGGTTATCTATTTTAATAGGGTTGGGTAACCCTAAAATTACAGGACTATTAACTCAAAATATTTAAATTAATTAAACGGTCTATCCCTTTTTACATTCAACTGTCGACTGCATGGACAGTACGTGCTATGGCTGATATACCGTCTGCTATAATATAACCGCGTTGTTTTATACAATAGTTGCAGGGAGTAAGACTAAAACTTCAGCCATTTTATAAAAATTTCCTCAGGAATCAGGGCCGTATCTAGTGGGGGTGCCGGGGGTACATTGCACCTCCAGAAAAATAAGGTGCTCCGAGAAATTGCGCCCCCTCCCCCCCCCCCCACAAAAAAATAAATTGACAATCTTTCAATTATAAAATAATACACTTGATTATGATTACACAGTGATGCTCTTAAGGCACTGATCAGTCGGTCGGTTTTAAGGGTTCGTTTGCAGTGATCCAAACTCTTATCAATTACGTGGAGGGTTTGGCGCTCCACCACTATGCTGCACCCGCACTTTTAAAATCCTACATACGGCCCCGTAGAAGATGAATAACAGAAAGCATAAATCGATGATCAAGTTAAATCTGTGAATCCTTTTAAAACCACTTGTTAATTGTAACAACATAAATCGTCTTCGCTCAGCTTTTGGCACTCACCGAAAATGAAGAACGATACATTTGTGTCCATTTTATCCTTTTCACAGTATTTGATTCACAGAACAATTGTTGAATGAAAAAAAAATAACTGGACTCTTTGTTTTAAATACAGGATTATTTTTTTACAGCGTGATTATTTTTTTTCTCTTATTTAGCTGTGCTACGGTCGTGCTTAAATTTTAATATCGTCTTGATTTGAATAAGTGGCCACCGTGGCCATGTGAATAAGGGCTTATATTCTAAACCCTTATTTTAAATGAGTTAAAAATATCAGGTATGGATTTTGCTACAGTTTTGCTTGTATTAAAAGATGGTTTAGCCCATCACGTGACATGTGCAGAACAGTAGGACATTAAGAATCATTTCATTTCATTTCTGATTTGAATAATTCGTGGAAGCGCAGGTCACCACTATAACCCATTCTATTATTTACTCTTATTCTCTATTTCGTGGCATTTCACAACAAAACAGGGAAATTAACACAAAACATAGAAATTGCCATCACACAACAATGTATCGATTTGTTTATGTTTCTGCATACAGCGGCGTCAACCAGACCGCGTGCGAGCATGGTATATTTATCGTCTGATACAACGCACTGTATCATCTATAAATTACACATGATTTAAAATTGGCAATTTATAACGAATGCTACGCAAATCGCACAACAAGAATAGCAGTTAAGAATACGTTTTCTACTTAAAGAAAAAGAGGAAAAACCCCGTTTTTAATCGAATTTACCATGTCACGCGTGGTCTTGTATCAAAACTTTATTGTTAATTCTCGTCTCTTAGACTTATTGTTGCCCAAAAGCAGGTTCACCATGAAAAACTTGCGATACATAAGCTGGAAGTAGCGACAAGTAAACATGTAATTTTTGGCCCTACATTTCATCCTTACCAGCCTCTCAATTCCCGTATCCTTCCGCCTCAAAATCATGAATATTCATCAAAATCTGGCAGAATATGTATTGCCAAACCCTTTTCGTCGATTCTACACCAAAAGTCAACAAAAATTGCAATGGAAAAGGGAAAATGACAGAAAGACTAAAAATAACTTTTTCCCTACATTGTGACGGCGTAGAAATACTTGTTGAACTTTGTCCATATAGACTCACACAGTCACACTTGTAATTATTTGCCCATTGACTTCAATGTTAAATGGCTGTAACATCACAGGCTGTAGCTGTTTGCTCAACATTCCGTTGATTCCAATCTTTATAGGCACAATGGGGACCACATTTGGCAATCTCATCATAAATTTGTAGGGGGTTGACCGTTTAGATCTTTATATAAAATTAGCTAGGGAGATTTAAAGTTGACTACAGAAAGACACTTTACACCCCCTATCCCTCCGCTGTAATATCGTCAGTATTACCCAAAATTGCTATGAAATTGCAAATTTGATCCCTTTTTCCGATTCTAGACCAAAAAGTCAACCAAAAAGTGCAGGAAGAGGTGGAAAAAAATAAGAGAAAAATTGTGTATTTATAACTCACATGAAATAAGGGGAAATAATTACTAGTCTTAGTCCTATATTCAGTCGAAAGGGAGACGCGATGGCTCTGCCATTTTAATACGAGTTAAATGCAGAAACAATAAACAATTTATGAAGAAAGATATGGTGTTGCAAATTTCCGCATTACATGGTAGACCTTAAATTAACACATGATATATTGATCGAGTATTTTACAGCTACAAGAACGTTTACGTTTACAGGTGTGAAATGATTTTGTGTTGGCCGGTGTCGCTTTAGCTCAGCTAGCCACACGCCCAGACGGTCCCCAAACCATCCTGTGGGCGGTCCTCCTGTCCAAAAGTATTGCTCATCTGCTTCCGGCGCCAGCCCTCAATCTAACCCCTAAAAATGACAAATCCCCGCCAGTTTTCCATGAACGTGTATCCCGACAACACAATGTCCAGCTATCGTATGTTGCTGAATTCTCCCACCGATTTGGACTACCGAGATTGGTTAGTGGGATTGGCCTCCGTGTCGTTTCCCACGACGTGGAACAATCTCCCGGAAGGAAGTAGTGAGGTCAGTCTTATGATGATGGTCTCAGATTGTAATCCAGACGCACACAGGCCAGCCAACATACCGAAGAAAGAAAAGTGGTCCAACAATTGCTGGCTGAGATAAATTCGCTTATACGAGCTCTCTTTAAAGATCACGTGAAGCTGGAAACACTGCATGCCAAACACAAACGAAAACACCAGGAAAATCCCGAACTCACGGAACTCGAAAAAGAACACGAGAAGAACTATCAAGCCAAAATAAATGCCTACAGCAAAGCGATCAAAGAAGAACCGATCGTATCCTTTGGGCTGGACGACGCCACGAAAAAATCAAGTTTCAGATGAATAGGTAGATGGCTTTAAATATCTCAAACTTATACCCTTTCTCAAATTGAAGTTGACGGGCCCCGTGGTATCCTCGTTAGGATGGATTCACGAGACCGCGATTACGCCCCGATTGCACCATTTAACGTCTTTCAAACAGAGGGATGTCATCGTGGCCCCGGACACCTTTGACATCAATCTGGGACACACCATGTTTTATCTGTCTGCGGATCTCTTGGAACCTCAACGTGTGGGTAATAGGGTGGTGCCTTTATTGCATGTCTTTCCAAGTTCTCACGGTTATCATCGACCGACGGCCATCCATTATCAACACTTCAAATACGACAGCATCACCACCATTGGCCTCTATATAAGAAACGACCTGGGGCAGTTTCACAAAAGTTCGTAACTTTAAGAAAAAAAACTACGTTAAGAAAAACTTACGAAAAAGATACGAATTATTTACGTCGGTTTCACAAAGGCCGGCGTAAGTTTTTTCTTAACTTAAATACGTCACGAATGGTCACGATGTCATGTTGCGTCACTTCATTCAAAATTCTGTAAACATTCCCACGGTCTAAATGTTGACAATGTCGGCATTATATCCGTTATGTTTGATTTGATCATTACCTTTTGAAACATATATATTCTTTATATATACGCTAAGATTTAGCTGTGTATTTATGAATAAAAAGCTATTTTCAAACCTTGTGTTTACTTGTGTTTGTTTGCTACGTCATAGCGCGCCAGCGCATGTCATAGTATTAGTAGTATGCGTCGTCTGTCAGCCTTCCAAAAGCCGAAATGGGTTCTAAAATTGGAACCCTGCAGCTCTCCGCGTTTTGATTGAGGGCGTTGAGCAGAACTGTGGAACTCTGAAAGGAAAATTGAGCAGCAGTCTGACCAAGTCATCGAAATGCTTACTCTTTAGGCCCTAATTAGTTATAGTAATACCGAGCGTTAGCCATAATCTTGTTTAATGAAAACTAGCCTACTGAGATTATTTTTCCTTGGTTCCTGTTTGTGATAAATTAGATTAAATGCTATGTTGTAGGCCTACTTGTAGTGTAAATGCTTGCTTACAACCGAAGGCCCACGAGTACTTAAGTTTCAGCCCAAGTCTGTCAAGCCTATAAATATAGGCATACCGGTCCGGTACTATAGTAGGTAAATCCTACCCTGACTATAAAACTTAAAAGGCGATTAGCCTAGACACTGATGGTACCGGTACGCTAACCCCATGTGCCATTAGCAATACGTTTTTGGAAGCTACTTGTGGCATAGTTTGTACACTACATATGACAAGGATTTCGATCGGCTAGTTGCTGTTTCGATATCACCATTCATACAGTTAAAGTAGCTAAGTCTCTAACTGAAAACATTGAAAAAACGAATTATTTGTCAATTTAAATCAATATTGATGCTGTGATCTTACCGGGAAAAGATGGGCTTCTGATATCCAATGTTTAAGACAAAATAAACATTTTACCATTGGTACACGGATCGTGTACCATAATATTTTTCAGCCCCTGTTGTAACAAGAGACTTGAGGGACGAGGCTATGCACATTGCACCAAATCAAACGGCGTATGTAGACTGGAATAACCAGACGCTAGAAATTTGCCTTCGATTGAAACTGCTGGCATATTTTGCCGAACATAACTGATTTGAAATTAGAGTAAAAACGGAAACTATTGAATTTAAATCAGGTTAGCTACATTCATATTACAGTATTTCATGCGTTGCGACCCACTTGTGTCAATTTCTAAGTCCCAAATGTTAGCGATTTAGCTCCTTTAATAACATGTAATATATATATATTGGTCCGATCAAGTCTGCACCGCGAAACTTACTCCTCGTCTGTATGGGTGTCGAGAGCGTTTAATCTATCCTTGAATATTCTCTCTCGCCGAAGTTCCTTTAAGAAAAAAAGTTACGTTAAGAATTACTTACGAAAAAGATACGAATTATTTACGTCGGTTTCACAAAGGCCGGTGTAAGTTTTTTCTTAACTTTTTCTCGTATCTTTTTTCGTAAATACGCCACGAATGGGCGTGACGTGGCGTGACTTCATTCAAACGCCTGTAAACATTCCCACGGTCAGAATGTTGACAAATTCGGCATCAAACTGATCCCGCAGTGAATATTCGCTTGGCCGCTACAATCACTGATAAGCATGACATCGACGAGGCTTAATAAGTACGGCATATTAACTTTTTTACTCCGACAAATTAAATTCTCAAACATTTTTTTGAGGTAAAAGAAAAATAAATAAAGACGTTTGAAGTATTTGGAGTTAAAAAATATTTCCTATTTAGTGTAAATGAGTATTAAAATGAGTAAAATGCATCATTTTGCCCGAAGCTGTTAGGTGTTAAGTAAAAATTGCACGAGCCGTTGAGCCAATGACTGGCGCCGTCTGCAGTCAACGCACGTGCTATGGACACTCATCTGTTACAGAGTTAATTCGTAAGTAATTCTCTGTGAAACAGATTGATTCGGCATTACAGCCGTTATGTTTGGTTTTATCCTAACCTTTTGAAACATAAACGACGAAATGATATATTCTTTATATATACGCTAAGATGTAGCTGTGTATTTATGAATAAAAAGCTATTTTCATGCCTTTGTTTACTTGTTTTTGTTTGCTACGTCATAGCGCGTGACATAGTTGCATACGTCGTCTGCAAAAGCCGAAATAAGCCGAAAAAGCGAAAACAAAATTGGAACCCTGCAGCTCTCGGTGTTTTGATTGAGGGCGTTGAGCAGAATTATGGAATTCTGAAAGGAAAATTGAGCAGCAATCTTACTAGGTCATCGAAAGACAGAGTTTGGGAGAATATTTGTACCAAGTAAGTGTCAATCTTGCCGCGATAGGCTTAGGCCTAATCTACAGGCCTTAATACGGAGCCTAGTAGTAAAACTACTAATAATAGTAATTCAGTTAGCCATAGTCTTGTTTAATGAAAACTAACCTACTGAGATTAATTTTCCTTGGCTCGACTGTTTGTGGTAAATTAAATTAAATTCTAATTAGCCTACAATATTGTAATGCTGGCTTACAACCGAAGGCCCACCGTTAGGCCTACTATAGGCCTAGTATGAAGTCTGAACACTAGGCTGTTTTCAAATTTTATTTACAGAGTAAACAGCGTTTCCCTAGAGACAGAAGTATTGATGAAATAAAGAAAAAATGGAGTGACTACAGTAGCGGGCTGAAGAAAAAGGAAGGCGCCAGAAGGAAAGAGATAAGGAAGACAGGCGGGGGCGATGCTCCGCCTGATCTAACAGACATGGAGCAAAAAGTGCATGGCATTATATTGATAGTCACGAGTAAATTAAAATAATCTTTATTTGTTAATACTAATACATATTATACCCCCCCCTCTCACTCTCTCTCTGGTTCAGACTGTGTGCGATTAAAAGAAGGCTGTATTCCAATGATAATATATTTACAGGTGATTAATATCATTGGAGACGTGGCTATTGACGGTGTTATTGGCGGTATTGACACTATGGGTAAGATCATTTATACTTATATTCCTTTTTGGGTCGGGGGTGGGGGGGAGATGGCCGAATAGTTAGCGTGCGCGCGCTATATCATACGGCCTGCCTTTCGAATCCCCGGTTGTACGTGGCAAGGTGTAGGGTCGCCTGTCCAACTTCGTGGGTTTTCTCCGGGTACTCCGGTTTCCTCCCACTGCTAAAACCCCCTACGCGCAAGCGAATTATTGAAATAAAATTAAACCATATGTTAGTCCCGAAATTACCTAGTTTGTGTAGAGTGGACGTTAAACCCAAGTTCTCTCTCTCTCTCCTTTTTGGGTCTCAATCGGATTGTCTAAGTAGAGGATATTTGTCGTTTTAGAGGGAATAACATATTTTATTTCATCGAGAAGCAAGAAAACTTATATTTTCACGAATGCGTAGCATGAGTGAAAATATAAACGTTTTCTTGCTAAGATGGCGGTATATTAGTGTCAAAATTCTAACATGCTATCGTCTAATTTCTTAGTTCTATTCATGTAATTTCTAACCTCCATTCATGTAACTTCTAACTTCGATTCATGTAACTTCTAACTTCCATTCATGTAATTTCTAATTTAAGACAATGTATAACCCAACTTCTTTATTTGTTCAGTGTAAATTCCAATTCTGTTCCAACTTGTTTCTATTATTTAAACGAAAAGTGTCTTCTTAATAGATGCTTTACATGTTTAGCATCAACATCAACGAATTTAGAATTTATACATTTCTGATTAGCAACCATCATCATGAAGACGTTTGGTGTCGCCACTGCGTGCTCAACTGGGTGATTGCGCATCTGATCGGGACAATTATTTGGTATAAACGACCCATTCTTCGTTTGGTTGAAGGTTGGAAGGCGTGCTGAGAGAGTATCTGTATCTGTGTAGGCCTATCCATAACATTTATACCCTGTGATAATATAGACCAACTGCATATAAATATTAATTATTGGCTCAACCGTAAAAAAAATCAAATAAAATTCTGCAAATCCCGTTTAGCTTATATTTGAAATAGAAAATGAAATGAAATGAAAGAGGGTTTAACGCCCTATTGTTCTGCTCCGAACCGGGCTAATGGAGACGGACATACGCCATACAGTGTGCTTTAGGGAAATATTGCCCGGAGAGCGGATCTACGACCTGGACTTATATCGAAGTCTAACGGTCACGGGATCTTTTACGTGCACGCCAACATGTACATGGAACCTCGGGTTTTCATCCCATCGGAACGACAAGACACTAATAAGGGGGAACCACGCCAGAAAATCTGGATGAACTTTTTTCGACCAATGCAGGGATCGAACTCCCGACCCACAGCCTAGCGAGCCTGCGTCTTACCCACTTAGCCACGGTATTCGAAATAGTATTTGCAAACCATACATTTATATCACGTTCAATGTTGTTTAGAGGGTAGGATGGCCGAATGGTTAGCACGTGCACGCTGTAAGATAAGGTCTGTCATTGAATAAACTGGCGTGGTTTCGATTTCCCGTTTTTACGTGACATGGAGTAGGGCCGCCTTTCCAACCTCGTGGGTTTTCTCCCTGTCCTCCGGTTTCCTCCCACTGCTAAACACTTCTACGCGCAAGCGAATTATTGAAATACAATTGAACGGTGTTAATACCGAAATGACCTGGTTGGTGTCGAGTGGATGTTAAACCCCATGTCCCCATCTCTCTCTCCCGATGATGTTTTCAATTTTAACACTCAGTCAAGCCACTCAATCTGACGAAGAGCGAGTCGTTTGTATCAATAGGATGGTCCCGATCATGTGCTCAGTCGCCAAACTGAGCACATGGTGGCGACATCATAATGATGTTTGCCGTTCATGCTTAACATGTAATACCACAATGAAGTAGACATTTTCCGCCTCAATAATAGAAATAAGATGAAACAAATTGATATTTACATTGAACTAATAAAGAAGTTGAATTATACATTGTCTTAATTTAGAAATTACATGAATGGAAGTTAGAAGTTACATGAATGGAGGTTAGAAATTACATGAATAGAAGTAAGAAATTAGACGATAGCATGTTAGAATTTTGACACTTATATACCGCCATAGACAACAGGCACTACGGCTTTCATCATGTTTAATTTAAGAATTTAAACACTACTGCTGTATTCTGTTTACCGTCGCTTTTTAAATACACTCTAATGTATGACGCATATCGAAATAAATTAATAACGATATGATAATAAACGCTTGATTAAATTTTAAATTTATTACCTTTTAGCTTACGTGTATGTTTATAGAATTAAATATTGCGCTCCACTTGGGAAATTCTGGCAGATTCCGGCACCCTTTAACATCTAACCTCGACTGTATGGTTTGTATGATGAATTCCGCCATTGAAACCACTTTCAAGTATGTTGCTGGACTAAATTAAAAAAAAAACTCTACACGCTCTTCGAACGACGCCATTTTGAGAATTTCTTTCTAAAAGCGACAAGTGTTTATAAGAAGTAATTTCTGATTTTGACATATCATATTGCAGAATATAGGTAATTTGGGAACAAAATTACATTTGCAACAGTATTATAGAACAAACTTTCAAAGCAATTCCCTCATTCTATACAATACATTCATATACGAGAGCGAGGGAGAGAGAGATTGGATATATACTTGTCTGCAGTATAGCCTGACAACATGGCCACAAGCCCAACAGCAACGGAAACCAACAACAAAGTACACATCTTGATGAATTTTTAACCTGAAGTCAAAGCAAGTAAAGAGTACTGTGGATGCAATCTCTCTTAAACAAAATGGATGGCGACAGCTTTTGTGGCGGACAATTGGTATATTTTAATAGAAATAAATACCGTTATAACATTTATGTTTCTGTTACCCGCTGATCATTGTTAACCCCTAACAATTTACCATTATTTAAGTCATAACACTGTCCCTTTCATCAATTCAACTGATTATCCTGTATTATAACAGCATATGTCTATGGTTTCACTTTTGTAACATATAAATTTACCTTTTAGTTTAACTAATTGTCATTTGTGCTTGATAACGATAAGAGAATACTTGTCGAAACGTCGTGCTATATGTATATAAACCAGAGATTGTTTTCCATATAAATTGTGTTGTGTTTTTTATTGTGCTCAATCGCTAAATGCCACTCAACGATTACGATTGCTATTATTAACTTAATTAGAAAATTGGATAATCGAGACTTCTTGTATTATCCCAACAACGGTAGCAATGATAATCGAGACTACACTTATCTGCTCAGAATGAAATTGTTTGACTATAATATAATTTTCAACATATCCATTCTTTAATTATTATAGTAAGAACTGTAATACATTATTCGGCTTGCTATAATTACAATTAAGTGGTTTGTTAATATTGGTCGTTATTCATACTTTATTGAATAATTAATTAAATAAATAATCCAACATTTATAAGAATTCTGCTTTTAAGAAACAAACTTCCAAAGAATAATACAGTTTGTTATAAGAGCAGGACCTTATTGTCAGGACTTTAAAGATAAATTGACAACAAAACCTACAATACTTTATATTCAACTAGTAATTTCATCACGTTGTAACACCATATATTTCCCTTAAAACTAACAATATATTATTCATTGAAATGGGCGAAAACACAAAAACATATTCCCTACTAGCTGTAAAATAACTTCCAAATGCAATATACCATCCGTTTATTGATTTGACGTATATCTTTCCTCAAGAACGAGCAATAACTTGTTTATTAAACTTTGTGGCTGTAAATTAGCTTTCCCACAAACATAATTATCATATTTTACATCACTTTATTGTTGGGTATATGTAACTATTCCATCGACAAGGTTTGAATGAAAATGGTGTTTCACGTCCTACCGACCTGAATCATTAGAAAACTAATAAATCTAATCAAATAACGAGCTTTAAAGGATACGTGTAAATATATGACTTCAAACTTAATATTGACTTGTTGATGAAAAATAATAATAAAAAAATTATTAATGAATCGTGCAAAATCTAGTGGAAATATACACAGCGAAAATATTATAGCAACAACCGAATTTTTTTGAGCTCAGCCATTGCATTGTTAGTCAGGACTCAACCATTGCATTGATACAAGTTTAAAATCGATGTGTTTACTTTCTGTATATCACAGTGCCAATGAGAAAGAATGCATGACAGTTGGGCCACCATCACTTGGCCATAATTACCAGATTCCTGTGAAAAGACCCGAAAATATATCTGCAAGAGACGATGTAGCTCTTTTGAGACCAATACGACATCACCCCTTAGCATCAAGTACTATAATATTCCAAAAAATTAACGCACTGTGACATTTCGTCGTATTTATACCGTCGCTCTACCACCCCCTCGTTGGAGCTGAAACCGTGACATGCAGCTGAAACCAACTGTTCCCAGTGTTGCTGTGGCCATACCCTCAGGTCTGAACGCAATTTGACGGTAGGCGTATTTTTAAAAAAAAGCAGCTCTAACAGAACATCTGGCTCGTAATCTGGTTTGACGTAGGCGTTTACGGACTGTCTGGTCTGAGATTCTACGCCGTCGAGGAATTGCTCCTGCAATAGAGGTCGCTGTTGAAAACCGTTTCCGCAAATGACGTAACCGGAAGTGACGACGAAGGGCAGATGGGGTCACTCTTGTTTGGTCTGAGGTTGGGCTTCGCTGTCGGTACCTATCCCAAAGGCGAGAAATGGTACTCGGGGAAACAGCCTGGCTACATCTATCTGGGATTCACCTCCTTGTAACCGACCAATAGCGTTGTTGGGCTGGTCTTCGTTCAAAGGTGACATCACTTGGTTCGCTGAATGTTTACATGTGCAACTGATTTGGAAACCGAGACCCCCCACCTCGATTTGAAAGGCCTTAGATTTAGGTTCCATGCGAATAGTTCGCCAAGGTGTTAAACTCTTGTGTCTTGGGGCAATCAAGCGAAAACAAATTTCGGAAACAATTATGACCAGTCCCAATACCTTTAAAACCAATAGTGAATTTCTTTTATCCTTTCATAGGTAAGATTTCTCATGACAACGACCTCGTTTAAATAAAGAAATGATGAAAAAAGGGATGCGCGTTTCTTTTTTTGAAGAGTGTATAGTGAAAAAGGGGGCGGTTATATCCCAAATAACTGATTGTAAACTGCTTTATTATGATGTTGGGCAGGCATAACGGAGACATTTTTGAGCGTTAAATCCGTCAAAGTAGAGATCGACAAGTGCAGAATCTTGACGGACCAGATACTAACCAGACATGACACAGGCACTAATGCAGGTAAGAGTAGCTTACTGTCCCCTAGTACGGGTGTGTCATTTCAATAGTTTATTCTAATCAATCAAAATAAAATCACTAGATTACAATAGATATTACAATATACATGTATATTACAATAGATTTACTTGGGAGATGCTAACTCACTTTGGTGTACAAAGACACTATTTGTAATTCACGTAATGTGTATGGGGTTGATACATGTTCTTAGTCAACCCTTTTCGTTTTTGATTTAGATCTTAAAGCCTGGGGCGTCATGTGATATTCGTTTTGGATCGAAGTTATCAGACATTGAAGTGTTAAGAATATCGTCTCGATTCGAATGTCATGTACCAATCTCGATTATCCATTTTCAAAACCAATTATTAAATTGCGATCTTTTTTCAGTCAATTGAAAATCCCGACAACCCAATGATCTAGCACGATGATCATGAGCATGCGTAAATAGTAGTTTATATAACATTTAGGACATAGAGACGGACAGAGAACCCTTTAACAGCCCCTTGACGGACCTACGGGTATTTATTTACATTAACTGGTAATGGTCTGATTTGATGCTTTGAATATACGGAGTGAAAATATTGATTTACAGTATCAACTTTCTACCAACCATTAATTATTACCGGAAACTTGACGGTTGGCAATAAATAGATTATTTTAACTTGCAACACGTTACATTAAAATGCATATTTTACCTAGAAAACAATTTATTTAACAATGGAAATAAAGACATGCAAAACGTTTTGATTCATTTTACAACAGATGAATAATTAAGATTTTGACAGCAACATTGGGGTAATCTGAATTTGAGACAACTTATCATGATTTTTAGGAAAAATTGAGTGAAATTATTGTATTTTCTTCTCATTTAACCTTTATGATGCAGTAAATGTAAAAATTATACATTAAAATATTTTCCACTAATTTTGAAAAGTAAATAAACATTGAAAATCATAAAATTTGGACTAAAATGAAGTTCACATTCATCGATTTATTCCAAATGATCGTTAGACTAAGTAAGGCACAGACTGACCATTATAAGGGTAAAATGATACCCGGGGTCAAACAGCAAAGTTACCACAGCATCACAACAAAGTCAGTAACGGGTAAATCCTACTCTGTTTGCCAAACAAGCATTGATCCGACGTGGCATACTCCTAATGAGACGTCTAAGGTCATTTTGGTCCAGATTGTCACATTCCTGTTGCAACGCAGCAGCAAGTTCTTGGACATTGGCAGGACGTTGTTGACGTTGACGTAACCTCTGTCCAAGCATGTCCCAGACATGCTCGATGGGGGAGAGGTCGGGACTCAGTGCTGGCCAAGGTAATGTGGTGATTTTCTGTTGTTGGAGGTAACCTGTAACGATCCTGGCCCTGTGACATCTTGCGTTGTCATCCTGGAAGATGAAACGGCGGCCATGACGTCGTGCGAACGGCACAACATGGACTGCCAAGATGTTGTCCCGGTAGTACTGGCCTGTAACACGCCCTGCAACAACATGTAAAGCCGTTCTTCCAGCAACACTGATGCCTCCCCACACCATAACAGAACCACCCCCAAATCGATCATGTCTGATGACGTTAACGTCTTGGAAGCGCTCGTTTCGATGACGCCACACCCTCTACGGCTGTCCAAAAAATCAACAGTGAACCTTGACTCATCTGAAAACATCACATTGCTCCAGCATCGATTATCCCAGTGTTGACGATCCCTACACCAACGACGTCTTGCCTGAATGTGATGACCTCTCAAACAAGGGATCACGCGAGGACGTCGGGCGCGAAGGTGGCCCCTATGCAGTCGATTCCGAATCGTCTGGCCATTCACTCTCACACCAGTGTCTGTTTGAAGACGAGCGCTGATCTGATTTGCTTTGATGACACGATTTCTCAAGGCCAAGGTACGGATTAATCGATCCTGGGCTTGAGTTGTCGCCCTTGGTCGACCTGAGCGTGGTCTGTCCTGTATAGATTGTGTATCACGGTATCTGGACCATAGCCTGCTTATGACAGACTGAGAAACATTCATCGTCCGCGCCACAACCGCCTGTGTTGTGCCGATCTGTAGCATGCCAAGGGCACGTAACCTTTCATTTTGGGTAAGCCGACGCATATCAAAATTTGTTTTCTGGTCACTAAAACAATTAAACTGATGTTTCCACCCTGGAATTCAATGCCACAATGACTGTAACATTCAAAGTCAGAGTCGTGCAAATCTTGGGTTGGACCCCCATGATGATCCCAAGCATCACCTGCATTCCATGCGGTAGCTATTGGTGCGTTTGGGCGTCACATGTAACTGGAAATGTTTCTTCTGTTAGGTTCTATAGTGACTTTTTTCGTAGTCATTTGCATATTTTAGTATCATGCCCCCAAAATCAAATATCCCCTACTTTTTTTGAATAGTATAATATAATTTTCACCCAAGTCAATTTTAATATAATTTATTTTTTATAATTTCCACCCAAGTCAATTATAATTTGTTTCTAATAATTTTCACCCAAGTCAATTTTAATTTCCACCCAAGTCAATTTTAATATAATTTGTTTTTTATAAACCCACATGGAAATGTGGTTGTATATTGTCGTCGACCCGTCCGTCCGTCCGTCCTCCGATCCGTTGTCCACAATTTCTTGCGAACGCTCTAAAGGTTAAAGTTAATATCCTATTGACTTTAAATTTATACACAGCGTTTAAGGTCATGAGACGAAGAAGCCTATTGATTTTCAGCGTTATCCCATAATTACTGCCAGTTACTGATCACTTTTTAAAATCTTGTGAACGCTCTATAGGCTAAAGTTAATATCCGATTGACTTAAAATTTATACACAGTGTTTAAGGCTAATGTTTAATATCCGATGATTACTGCCAAAGTTATGACCCTTGATCACTTTTGAAAATTTTGTGAACTCTTTAGAGGCTAAAGTTAATATCCAATTGACTTTAAATTTATACACAGTGTTTAAGGTCATGAGAAGCCTATTGATTTTCAGCATTATCCGATATTTACTGCCCGAGTTATGCCCTTTGATCACTTTGAAGTATTTTGTGGATGTTCTAGAGGCTAAAGTTTATATCCGATTGACTTTAAGGCCGTGGGAAGAAGACTCCTTTTTATTTTCAGTGATATCCGATAATTACCGCCAGAGTTATGACCCTTGATCACTTTGAAAAATCTTGTGGATGCACTAGAGGCTAAAGTTAATATCTGATTGACTTTAAATTTATATTCAATGTTTAAATAAGGTCGTGAGCCTATTGATTTTCAGTGATATCTGATAATTTCTGCCCGAGTTAATATGGCCCCTGATCACTTTAAAGTATTTTGTGGATGATCTAGAGGTTAAAGTTTATATCCGATTGATTTTGAATTTATAAACAGTGTTTAAGGTCACAAGACGAAAGATACTAGTTATTTTCAAGGATTTCCAATTATTTATGCCAGAGTTATAGCCCTTGATTACTTTGAAATATCTTATGGATGAAGACCATGAGACAAACATCAAAACAATTCTAACCATTTCTGATAATTATTTAATGGGCTATTACTGGTAATAAGGTTTTCCTGTGTTGTAAACGTTCCCCTTACTGACAGAAGTAAGGTCCGGCCAGGACTGAGCGAAGGCCATGGGCGCCTTGGCACGAGACGAGACGAGACGAGACGGGAGCTTCTGGAGTTAGCACACTCGTGCTAAGCCAAGCTAAGACATTGGACTCCCTCCATTTAAGTTAGTTCTACGGTCGTTTACATTATGATGTTTGTACCTAGTATTGTAAGAAGCAAAATAAAAGTATATTATTAGAAGTATATACCAGTGTTGTCATCCACAAGACTGGACCTCACTGTCAGCCCTGACTGGACCTAACTGATGATTCGTTTCTGTTCTGAGTTTATAAACGTATTCAAGTCAAAGGAGCTCATTAGACACCTGTCTAATGTATAAAGCATCATATCAGGTTTAACATTCAATATAGTTTATCAGACAAAGAAAGTTAGATAAGACATGCCAACAACACGTTAAAAGATACACAATGACATAAGGAATGCTACCAAGATCTCCAGCCGGGTGTTGATAGCAAGAGGTGTATGATACAATCACTTACACATATTTTAATATGGCAGGGCGCTTCTATGACACATGTCATTGTGTAATAGTTGTGGGCGTATGTTTCGTTGCCTGGCAACCTATCTTTAAAATTTTGACCCAAATTATTTGCAATGTAATGATGGATCATTCTGCCCAAGCGACCGTCCAGCCTATTCTTATTCGAAATCCCTTTGCTGTCAAGGGTGGGGTTTTGGGTGGGAAAATAAACGTGCAGAAGTCGACAATCTTTGTCGGGAGCTGACAGTGAAACGCATTGAAATAAAATGAATTGAGGGTTTAACGTCCTACTCAACTGGCTGATCAATGCAGTATGTCAGAAGGGAAATTTTGCTCTGACAGCAGCACAAGATCTCTGATATATGAAATTTCAACTGTCCAGAGTTATTTTACATGTACGCCAATGTGTACCAGGGGCCTGGCTATTGATATCAGCAAGCAACCATCATAGACAACGCTACCGAACATCCAAACATAGAATTCAGCGCAGTTTGTTGCCTATAACAAAAAACAACTTGACCCATCCTATGTGCACTACTGAATGGTGGGTCATACGCATGGCTCTTGACTTTACTACTGGAAACAAACACAGATAGCTAAGCCATTTACTCAAAAGGGCATCTTTTCTTACAGGACACAAAGGGTCTCTTTTCTTGGACTTGGGACACTTCAACTGGACTTGGTGGTTCCTTTCAGTTTAATTTTTGCATATTTTCAAAAAACAAAGAAAAAAAGTTTATTACACGTTCCAATATATTTATATGGCAAATTTCCCCAGGGAGATTCTCACAAAGATACTTGAATTGAGATTTTGGAGCGTAACATCCACTCGACACAAATGAAGTCATTTCAGGTAGTGGTCTTACGTAGTGAAAACAAAACTGGGGTACTGGACGACCAACCCTACTCCTTGCTATGTACGAGCGAGAAATCGAAACCACTCGACACAAATTAAGTCATTTCAGGACTATGACTCGTTCATTTCAATAGTCAGTTTGTGGTAGTGGTCTTTCGTAGTGAAAACAAAACTGGAGAACAGGGCGAACAACCCTACTCCTTGCTACCTACGAGCCGGAAATGGAAATCATGCCACTCGAATTATGATGCACAATATACGTTTAACATAACAAGCCATCATGTTATAATATAAAAGATCTTTATTATACTAGTAATAGCGTTTCTGGTGACATATAATTTAAACAAGAACTCGTAATAAAAGTATGAGAAAAATATCTATTTGATATAAGGTCAAACATAATCTTTTACAATCTGATAATTACATAATGTAAAACATAAACTGATACAATCTGATACATGTAATTACAGTGTGAGAAAAATATCTGTTTAATATAAGATAAAACATAATACATTACAATCTGCTATTAAAGTAGGAGATACATATCTCTTTAAACAAAAATAATAATTTATTATAATAAGAAACCAAATCGGAGAATTAATGTATAAGAAAAATATCAGTTTGATATAAGGTACAAGCCAACAGTCAGACTAATGTCCCCCGCGGAAATCACAAAACAAATTGATGACACGTATTAATTAATCCCACACTTATTTTTTTCAAAAGCATCGAGCAATCAAACTATACAGTAAGTTTCATCACTCTCTATCAGATCGAATCAAGGTTATCTTCTTCCAAAGCATCGACTAATGAAATTGCTTAGCTTTAGCTCCAAATATTAATCATTGACTCAGTCAAGATATTCACCTGATGAACATCTACATCACGTTCTGCCTCATTTAAAAGCAGAGTTGTTTATCTCTGCTAACTGTAAGCACAAAATGCTCATCTTCGGACTCCATCAAGGCATTGACCTAATAAACACCTACACCAAGTTAGAACATTGTAGCTCAATTAGAAGGAGGGTTATTGTGTTTCAAAGTCTCAACCAATCAAATTGCTTATCGCTCTGCTTACCCTGAACAGAAATTTTCATTATCAAACTTAGTCAAGGTATTGATGTAATGAAACCATACATCGAGTTTCATCACTATCACTAATTAGAACTAAAGTTATCGTGTCCCGACGCAAAATCCGATCAAATTGCTTATCTCTGCTTACCCTAAGCAGAAAATGCTCATCTTCGAATTCCATCAAGGTATTGCCCTAATAAACACCTACACCAAGTTTGAACATTCTAGCTCAAGAGAGTTATTGTGTCCCAAAAACTGTGACTGACGCACGAACCCATTTTATACATACTACAATCAGAAACAACATGTGGTAGGCATGCAAGATATGCTCACATTATACAAGAGATGGACAGAGAGCAAGCTAAAAGCGCGAATTTTCGAAAATTCAGGGGTTATAATCCAGGGGCCTGTTTTACAAAATTTTTAACTAAGATAAAAACCTAATTTTAGTAATTTGATTGAATAGAGTAGGATTGATTCTAGTGCTTAGCCATCAAAATTGAAATATGTACTAAAATTTGGATTTTATCTTTAGTTAAGATAACGAGAAACAGGGCCCAGGATGTTACAATCTGACATATGACAATATCAGAAGATACCAATATCTTTTGAATATAAATATATATTTTCAGTTTCATCAAAATTAGATAAAATCTTGAGAATCCACAAACTGAAAATTATATTTTGTACAATCAGGGGCCATATTCCAGGACATTTCGCTTGGTCCTATATGCGCGAATATGAAAAGAAACACCTTTAAGACATAAATTTCAAGTTTCATCAAAATCTTGTTATTGCATAGTTTTAGACTACATGTACATGTATTTTTATCGGGCAGTTTTTGTCCAATTTTCACGAAATTTGATCTCAACCATCATTAGAGTGAACAATAATAATATTGAAACGTTTTTATTTTTAAATTAAATCAAAGTGTGATAACTGAAAGGAACCAAGATCTTTGTGATATAAACATAAATTTAAAGTTTCATCAAAATCGGATAGAAATGGGGACATCTACAGGTGCCAGCAACCTTCATACATATAACTTTTACACATTTAAAATTTGCATTTTTAAAATCAGATCACAATTGATACCTCTAGCGGAATAACCAAGCTAATAAAATGTTTTTTCATACAATCAAGCTCCATAATCCAGAAGGTAATAATCAGGTATACACGAATATCGACAGGAACCACGATCTTTGGATTTGTAAAGATATGTTTCAGGTTTAATCAAAATCATATAAAAATTTCCACAAGGCAAAAGTCTGATTTTTCGTAAAATTAGGGACCTTAATTCATGAAGTTACTATCAGATACATGCCAATGTCGATAGGAGATATGTGAAGTTTTGTGATATTGTGAACAGGGGGGCAGTGGCGAAGACAATAAACATCGACATACAAATGTGGGCGTATAAGAACTGATAATTAAAGTATGAGAAAAATATCTCTTTGATATAAGGTAACATAATCTATCATAAACAGAAATAAACATTGGCAATAAAAGAACTATAATAAAAATATCCTTTTGGTATATAACTTGCAAGGGGAATTATACCCAACTATCTACATGTATGTCAATACTGCATCTCTAAGATTCCAAAAATTGGATTTAAATAACTTCCACAATAAATTAAAAGTTCATCTCTATGAAGACATGAGTTATGGATTCAATTATGTAAGAAATATTAAGAAAGTATGCCATTTAAAATACTGAACTTCAAACCTAACAAGCCAACAGTGAGGCTGATGTCCCCCGCCGAAATCCCAAAATAAATAGATGACACATATTAATTAATCGCACATTTATTTTTTTCAAACGTATCGAGCAATCAAACTGTACACGAAGTGTCATCCAAAAGTGTTTTATAAAGAAAAATGCTAAAACCGACGAGAAAAATGAAAAAGTACCCCAGTTAGGGGGACCCTAAAGGCAGACAAAAGGGTCCCCACGCTTGACAAAAGGGCCCCTCTGGCCAAGGGAAAGGGCCCTTGTGTCCGAGTCAATCGTTTCGATACACTGTTACTGACGAATCCATTACTGAATGAGAATGTAGTCATTGTATTGGCATAAAAATCATCAATCAAGATGAACCTAAGTTATCTTGTCCCAAAGTATCAACCAATCAAATTGCAGAATCAAATTGCTTTTCTCTGCCTACCCTTAGAAGAAAATGCTTATCTTCGAACTCCATCAAGGCATTGACCTAATAAGCATATACACCAAGTTTGAACATTTTAACTCAATTAGAAGGAGAGTTATTGTGTTCCAAAGTCTCGACCAATCAAATTGCGTATCGCTCTGCTTACCCTGAGCAGAAAATGCTCATTATCGAACTTAGTCAAGGTATTACTGTAATGAAACTATACACCAAGTTTCATCAATCTCACTTAAAGGACAATATTGGTGCCAGTCATTATCGCATATGTGATAGAACTGATTAAACACTTTCCAAATATAATATTAACACAGAGATCATCGCTACCATAGAAGAGTAATAAAGGATTCATGATTCGGAAGTGACGAACGCCAAAGGAAAACACGAGTTATCTCTCTATGTGAATGACTGAAGTGACGAGTGATGACAGATAAACGGCCGAATTTCTGCTCACTAATAATTCCTTCGAAGACAAAAAGTTGTTATATGGGACCGCAAGAGCATATCTGACGATTCAATAAAGTAATTAAGTGTCATAAGATAAGAGCACACGGGAAAAATAGAAATACTCCGTACAGCCCCTTGTTTTTTATTCATTCTATAGGGGAGACCGGGGCACATTGAACACTGTATAGCGTTGGGTTGTATAGTATTATTCATAAAGGATATATCCATGGTGGTTCAATGTGCCCCGGTCTCCCCTACCTTATAAAAACATGGTAATGCACGAACTTTTTTCTGTTTTTCTTTCGTGTTCTCTTATGTAGTGGCAGTCAATTCTTTTTATGAATTGTAAGATATTCTCTCACAGTGTCACACAGCAACTTTAGGTCTTCGAGGGAATTATTAGTGAGCAGATATTCGCCCATGTATCTGTTATCACTAGTCACTTCAGTTAGTTATATAGAGGAATAACTCGTGTTTTCCTTTGGCGTTCGTCACTTCCGATTTATGAATACTTTATTACTCCTCTATGGTAGCGATGATCTCTCTGTTAATATTATATTTGGAAAGTGTTTAATCAGTTCTATCACATATGTGATAATGACTGGCACCAATATTGTCCTTTAATTAGAACTAAAGTTATCGTGTCCCAAAGCATCAACCAATCAAATTTCTTATCTCTGCTTACCCTTAGCGGAAAATGCTCATCTTCGAACTCCATCAAGGCATTGACCTAATAAGCATATACACCAAGTTTGAACATTTTAACTCAATTAGAAGGAGAGTTATTGTGCTCCAAAGTCTCGACCAATCAAATTGCGTATCGCTCTGCTTACCCTGAGCAGAAAATGCTCATTATCGAACTGAGTCAAGGTATTACTGTAATAAAACTAAACACCAAGTTTCATCACTCTCACTTAATTAGAACTAAAGTTATCGTGTCCCAAAGCATCAACCCATCAAATTGCTTATCTCTGCTTACCCTAAGCGGAATATGCCCATCTTCAAACTCCATCAAGGCATTGACCTAATAAGAATATACAGTAGAATCTGTATTAAACAGCCACTCAAGAGAAATACAATGAGTGGCCTCTTAATGGGAGTGGCCTCTTAATAGGACAAGGGAAAGATAACTCTTAAAATAGAAAAAGAAAAGATAACTCTTAAAAAGGGTAACTGTGTCAGGTAGTTTATTAATAACAAACAATATGTATATCTCAACAACAAACAAACATTATTAAACAAAAAAGTCACTAATTTTTGGCTGCTTGGCACACTTTGATTTTGAAACAATTAATTTTGATGTTATGTCTCTAACATTCATGACAGCATCCAAAAGTTCGAAATTACTCTCTTTTTCAGCTAGTGTTTTTATTTGGTCACAATAGTTTAAGGCTGTTTCTATATTACAACATTTTTCACTTTCTTATAATTCTTCATCTTCTTCACTTTCGTTATCAATATCATCATTTCTTTCTCCTCCTATCTCTTCAGCTAATAGATCTTTAGCTGATTTTGACCAGTCAATTTCAGACACATTGTCACAAGTTGCCAACTCACTATCTATTGTTGGTAACGAAACAAAATCTATGTCAAAAACTTGTTTTGACATCCGTAATAGGGAAAGGGGTATGTTGAATTCGTCATCTTCTTCATTTTCATCAACTATGTCGAGTTCAAAGCCACATCGTTTAAAACACTTTGTTATGGTTGTATCTAAAACATTTTTCCACGAAGCACTAATCCAGTATATCACTGTAAGAATATCCAAGCTTTTCAATATATCGGTATTGGTGGAGGTCGCGTCTTTCTCCATTTGCATAATCACGTGTTCTAATTGTCTCTTCCGATAGTGTTTTTTAAATGTCTCTATTATTCCTTGATCCATAGGTTGCGACTTTGACGTGGTGTTGGCATGAAAAAACTGGAGCTTAACATTTGACAGTTCTAAATGTGGATGTGATGGCGCATTATCCAAAAACAAAAGAATGTTTCTTTTCTCTCGTCGCATCTGCTTATTAACTGTCTGCAGCCATTCTTCGAAATTAGCCGCAGTCATCCAGGCCTTCTTATTACTGCGATACATTACGGGAAGCTTATCGACGTCCTTAACCTTGCTAAAGCATCGGGGTTTTTTCGATCGTCCTAACACTAAGGGCTTCAGTTTTTCTCCTGTCAAACTGGCACACAATGCAATGGAAAGTCTTTCCTTTGACCGCTTTCCTCCGGCACAGTCGTCCCCCTTAATATGGAACGTTTTCCGCGACCCGTCTTTGTAAAATAATCCTGTTTCGTCCATGTTAAAAATGTCTTTCGGTAAAAACCCTCTGCACAAATGCGGAACTTTTGACTTGAAATCGTCTACGACACCCATATCCACATCTGCCCGCTCACCGCTCATACAGCCGAAAACAATATTATGTCGGGAAAGAAATGACCGCAGCCATCCGTTAGAAGCTTTAAAGTTTTCTAATTCTAAATTCTCGGCGAATTGCAATGCCTTTGTTTGTAGAAGAGGCCCGTTCACTGGGGCATTTCGTTGCCGACAGTCTTTAAAAAATTCCAAAACAAGGGTGTTTACGTCTTCGTTCCCCGTCACACGTTTTACACGCTTTCTATCTGGGGCACAGACCTGCTATTCTTCTAACACTTCTGCCTTTCTCTTCAAAATATTCTGTATCTGCGTTCTGCCAACACCTATCGACTGCCTACCGCTTTGACCTTGCTCTGAGAGGTTAATGACCTTTACTCGTTCCTCGACCGTTAAAACTTTCCGTAATTTAGACATATTGAATCAATAAATGAAAAGTTTGTGTGGGGTGATCATTTTATACTGACTATTGTGGCTTGGGCAGGATTAAATAACAAAGGTATAATTAACCGATGATCTCCGAGTTGTTGTCATTTTCATTGTTTCATTCACCCGACTTGTTGAGTAGGGATTAACTCTTACTAAATATCAAAGGCTTAATTAACCGAAAAACATCGGTTGATTGATATGTTTATTGTTTCTTTCAACTGGCTTATTAGTGCTGATTAACACTTAATCTAGGGTTAAGGAGAGGCAAGTAGCGAATGGAAACCATAGCGACAGTCAAAACAAAATGGCGGATATCAACAGTGGCCGTTGAAAAAGCGCTATTTTTCTCAATTCATCGGTAAAATAGTGACCGCTGGCCGCGTTAGAGGAGTGGCCGTTGCATAAAGAGATGAAACAATAGAATTTTCGCGGGGGGGGGGGGAATTTATTGTGGCCGCTTACATGGAGATGTCGCTGAATAGGAGTGGCTGCTCATACAGATTCTACTGTACACCAAGTTTGAACATTTTAACTCAATTAGAAGGAGAGTTATTGTGTTCCAAAGTCTCGACCAATCACATTGCGTATCGCTCTGCTTTCCCTGAGCAGAAAATGCTCATTATCGAACTTAGTCAAGGTATTACTGAAATGAAACTATACACCAAGTTTCATCACTCTCACTTAATTAGAACTAAAGTTATCGGGTCCAAAAGCATCAACCAATCAAATTGCTTATCTCTGCTGACCCTAAGCGGAAAATGCTCATCTTCAAACTCCATCAAGGCATTGACCTAATAAGCATATACACCAAGTTTGAACATTCTAGCTCAATTAGGAAGAGAGTTATTGTGTCCCAAAAAGTGTGGCGGACAGACGGATGGACAGACAGACAGACCAACTTTCTTCGAAAGGCGGGGGACAATAACAAAATGTCTGCTTTATGTAGTAAATGCACAAGATGTATTGGATTTCTTAGTAGGCAGAGTTTACATTGACAAATCATAGTTAATAGTATCCAGAAGATAAACTAAAAGGTCGTCTGCTTCTAGCATATTTGATGGCTGTGTCTTGCCATTTAGGTCCATTGTTAACAAAAATAATTCCCTAAATTCTTCTTTGCAACATGGTGTAGTCTTAACGAGAGCTTCTGATAAAATAGCCAGTTCATTTGTGTTCAATAGCTGTAGATAGTCTTGACTGCCATTTAACTCTGGCAAGCAATATATGACATCGGGTTTACCATATGGTTGTTGGGAATTTCTAGATCTTCTGGTGGAATGAGTGTTCCACATTTCAACAATTCTTTCCCGTTCTGTTCGAAGCAGATTAATATAACAGAATATAATACATTGGATGTCCAGCTCTTTAGACGTATCAATTATACCTGCATCTGACATTGCTTTGAAATGATTAATCCAAGTTAGCATTCCCATCATGCCAAACTTGCTCCACCAATTTTCGATTCGCTGATTAGCAGTAGACTTTCCATACAGAACAGTCTATGCGAAATGATATTTTTTTTACTGGACATTTGGGCAGGTATTATTCCAACCATTACTGGAACGAATGAGATTTTACTGGTCCAAAAAAGTTCATACCAAAAATATGCATAAAATAAGTAATAATGGCCTAAAACTAGAAAAACAACAAACAGTATATATAAGGGGGAAAATACTTCACTTTATTACAAAGAGTATCTATTGTATAAAGACTTTTTCGCACACTTCCTTAATTATGTGGCATCTTCATTAAAGGGACAATAACACTCTTGCTGGCTTGGCAGCTCTAGAAAATAAATAATAGTCTTATTCTAAGTACCAGATGTTTATTTGTCCTACCTGTTGTGTAAATTATCCATTTCATCATATTTTACTTGTTCAGAGGGTTCGAAAATATTTTAAAATCCAAGTCACATTTGAAAAGGTTTACGTTAACCTTTTCAAATCATGTAGTTGAATTTTTCCAATTCTTTAAATTATGTGTGTTAAGATGAAATTTTTATCATCAATTAATTTGAATATTGTAAAATAATACAATTTGTTGGCCAGAATAAAGATTGGGACATATTATTCAATTACAACAAGAGTGTTATTGGGGCTTTAAGGAATTCTTCGCAAAAGTTTTCGTTTTGGTCCTGATTATACAAAATGTCATTTAAAACTGTAATGTCAGTGTCTGTCCTGTCACTGTCAGTCCCTTCAGTCATACTGTCAGTCCCTTCAGCCATGTCAGCCTCTTCTGTCACGTCAGTCCCTTCTTTCAAGTCGGTATCCTTGGGATCATCCAATATTTGAATATCTGAGCATTCTGAGGTCTCATTGGCTTTCCCTTTTCTTTTGTAACGAAGGCGTCGTGGCATAATCTATGAAGTCTGAAATACAAAAAAAGGAGGAAATTTAGAGATACGTAAATGAAATGATAAAATTATCGGTTAACAGCATTAATATTCATAAAAAGAACCAAGTGTACAGACAAGCATAGTTTAAGAAAGAAAAATTATATATTTAAGTTTTAATCTAAGAAACAACTCTTCAGATATGCTTATAATAAACATGCGTTGTTACAACCCCTATTGTAATAACAACCTCTATTTTAATAAATGTAATAATTGTAATAAAATTTCAATTAACCCCTATTGTAATATCAACCCTATTGTAATAAATGTAATAATTGTAATAAAATTTCAATCAACCCCTATTGTAATAAATGTATTTTACCATACAAAAAAATCGACATCTAAAGTCTATGGATTTTGATAACCGTTTGAATATCAATATATAGGAGTAATCGTATGCTTTTATACTGCATAGTGTATTTCAAAACAGCACAACCGAAAACGTCATTAAAAGCCGTTAACGAGTTTGGAGAAATTATTGAAAAGGGATGTCGTCCACTATTGTTATCAATGATATTTAAATGAATGTAAAGTATGTTCTCTGAAAAACCTGTCGTCTAAGGATTTTGAACATCTTTTCCGTGTGCATATCAGATAAAAAATAATCTTCCTGATAGCATTTTCTAAATCCTTCACATTTATTACCATAGGGGTTGATTAGTAAATTACAACATGGGTTACATGGCATAACATTTCAGTCAACCCCTGTTGTAATAATTGTAATAAATTTGTTTTGCCATACCAACAAAATCGACACCTAACTTTAAAAGTGTATGGATTTGGATCACCATTTCCGTAAGGTTTGTTCTCTGAAATATCTGTCGTCTGAATATTTTATAGGATATGCAGACGGAGAAGATGTTCAAAATCCCAAGAAGACAGAATTTTCAGGGAACATACTTGGCGTTAAATTAGATATCATTGGTTACAACAGAGGTTGATATTCCATTTTAATAATTCTTCAAATAGCCTCGGGACATGTTTTGGGGGGTTTTGTTTCATAATATTCTATACAGTATAAGGGCATACCTGTACACTTATTTCGGGACTAACATATTATTTTTTTTTTATTTCAATAAAATAACCCTTGCGCATAGGCAGTTGGAATTCAAGAATATAAGAATAGTATATGAAAATGCATACAAATCTTCTCTTATTAAGTCACGCAAATTTTATAAATACATTTGGATGTGAACTCAACAAAACCAATGTTGTAGTACAATATGACTTGCACCCTCAAAATGTCTCACCACTACCCGACACCATCTCATGTGTCACTGCCGTGGGAAGTGTAGATAACTTATATGTCAGCTTACGGACAAAATGAAATGGGGTTTAACGTCCTACTGTTCTGCTCCGACTCTTGTCACTGTTCGCCGAATTAGAGTTAGCAAAATACGGACAATAACACGGATGTCTGACAAACACAGCAACACGAGGTAAACAAAATAAACAACAAAGAAAGAACAAACTGTTTATTTTTCAATCTGTGCATCATTTTAATGTGTATCAGGTTTCTCTGAAGAGGTACAGATGAATACATTGTGGTTGTTGGTTTAGGTGAATATACAGGCAGCGTAGAATTATAATTTATAAAGAAAAAACTACATAGCATTCAATTATATTTTACAGGAATAGTTGAATTTTACATTAAAGTGTATTATAATAAATCTGTGGCTTTATAATAACATAAATATGTTTACGTAAAACAAATTGATTCTCCACATTTCATATCTGAAAAATATAAACGTGTTATATGGATTATTACTAATCAAATGGCCATAAGCCTCCGGGAAACTCGTTTCATCGCAAATCTGGGACAAAATATGAATTTACGAAGAAAAGGGGATTCGCTAGTTTGGAAGTATAATATTACGTAAGTACATTGAGAGGGGTTCACTGGTCCTACGCTATTAGAAAAACTATAAATATGGGTATCAATAACCCTAACCCCGCGTTCTAGTGAGCATTCCCCAGTAAATTAATTATTGCCAGTGATTGGCAATTTGCAAATGGCCGAATAATCTCTGTGTTGACCAGAGACCAGAGTTTACTCAAAACAACTTGACATGTTATTACATCATTTCGTCCAAAGGTAAGTTTCTCTGATTTGAGTTTATCAGATGTTACTAAGCTATCTCGATTCTGAGATATCTTATATTAGAATCCTTTTTTAAAAAACCTTTTCCAATTTTCAACATTTTTGTTATTATTTCTCCCATGCTGATCCCTCTCCGCTTTTCTCGCCCAACGCAGGGATCGAACACCCGATCTCCAGGTCAGCGTCTTCCCACTTAGCCACCATGACCCCCATGAGGTAATCGAATTTTTTGTATTATTCAAATAAAGAGGTAAAACATTTTATTATATCCAAATCTGGTCATATTGACGAATGGTTATAAACAGAATAGTGAATATTTACATGCACAGTATCCACCTTCACATGGGAACCCACGGCAATCCTTGTCTCCACTACACGGTGCTATAAAAATAAGTAATTAATATATCAATACACCTGACAATACCAAAACCAAACAGGTGAGGTCCAGATGTGGAAGTGGGGGATATAACACAACAAAAGTTGAACTCATCAAATGCCAATCGAAGTAAGTTAGATTTCTAGTATTAGTATCTTTAAAATAAATAAATACATCGGGCTTGTATAAATTACTCTTTTTCTATAATATAAATCACACTTACAAATATAGTATAAGGCTCTAATGAAATGAAATGGGATTTAACGACTTACTGTTCTGCTCCGAACTGAATGAAGACGGACATACGCCATTCAGTATGCTATGGGAAAAATTTTGCCCGGACAGCGGCACTACAGCCTACTCTTATATCAAATTCCAGCTTCAAGGGATCTTTTACATGCATGGCAATGTGTACACGGGGCATTGGGTTTTCATATCATCCGAACAGCTAGATATCTGTCCCTGTCAGGCCCTCCCGTCCTACATCATTGACAAGAGGGAATCACTTACCGAGACAAACACCTCCTTTACACGAGGCACCCCCATGTAAATCACATTTGTCACCATCACTCTTTAAATTACATCCCACTATAGCTATAATAGATATAATTTACAATGATCCTCATGTTAATGCATCAGGTATATCCTACTAAACACATACACATATATGAACAGGATTAATAATAGAAATACACACCGTGTTGGTAACAATTATATATATTATACTTACGCCGACACGAGCCATTTACACATTTATTACTAATATTATCACCACATTGACCATCCCCACATGGTTCGACTGAAACAATTGAACTATTAATATACTGGGCACTATAACAATATACATGTATCTGATTGATTTTCAGTTTCTCTTACATGGATTTAAACATGAATGGGTTGTTACATAAGATACTAAATATTCAGTGTATATCACAATTAATCATATAATTAACTTGATTTTGTCAAAGTAAATAATATTGTAAGTTAGTAAAATAAATCACCTACGCGGAGGAGCACAAACGAACGTGAATTCATCAATATCACCACAGTTCTTACCTGAAATATAAACAATATAGTTCTCTTTAGTATGACGTACATAATAAACGGATAAGTTATAAATATAGCTGATAGAAGACTGGGTATCTTACCATCCTTCCAACACATAATTCCCTTACAATAGCTGTAACGTGATGAGACCGCGGCACACTCCGTCTTGTTACACACTTTCTCTGTAAATTAATAATAATATTTGTAATATATTGAGTTGTAACATAATCAGATAATATAATAACCGTGGGGTGGACTTCTTTAATTCAGCATGACGGTAACAAACATTAAACTACATGTATAACAAACAATTCTTATCATAATAATATTGTGATCTTTACAGCCATCGTCTTAATTCACGTCTGCCTCCATGTAGCCCGGCAGAACTATTTCTGAACCTGAAAATTATATACAAAGTTTTTTTTATGATTGACTTTGTATATCATTTCCAGGTTCACTCGAAAAATTCGAATTGGCGACGGTACTTATGGTTCTTTGTTGAGCTTCCAACTAACTCAACTGACTGAACTGATGGAACTCCCTGTATCAGACACCTAAACCAATTTATAGGTGAGGTATGACCATTTCAATGTGGCCATAGCTTATTCGTACAATAACCATATTGATGTGTGTAACAGCCGATGGGTCAAAGGGGCAGCGGAGATTTCACCCTTTGTAACAATTAAACGCTTATTTTTAGGTACGTGATATGTTCCCTATTCAAGACAGAATTGCGACATGGGAAAGCGTGAGGTCCATCATTCGTGTTCATCATCAAATCTGGTCATGCTTTACATGAATATGGTATCATGTTTTACATGTATATGGTATCATGATTTACATGAATATGGTATCATGTTTTACATGTACATGTATATGGTATCATGGTTTACATGTATATGGTATCATGGTTTACATGTATATGATATCATGCTTTACATGAATATGGTATTATGTTTTACATGTATATGGTATCGTGCTTTACATGAATATGGTATCATGTTTTATATGAATATGGTGTCATGCTGTACATGAATAAGGTATCATGTGTTACATAATAATAATAATAATGATATTTTTAATAATGATATAATCATGTTTTACATGTATATGGTATCATGGTTTACATGTATATGGTATCATGGTTTATAGGAAATATGGTATTATGTTTTACATGTATATGGTATTATGCTTTACATGAATATAAGTATCATGTTTTACATGTATATGGTATCGTGCTTACATGAATATGGTATCATGTTTTATATGAATATGGTGTCATGCTGTACATGAATAAGGTATCATGTGTTACATAATAATAATAATATAATAATAATGATATTTTTATCGCGCAACTATTCAATCCACTAGGAAATGCACTAGGCACTAGAAAATGTTCTCACTTCGGAGTGTTAATGATAGTGACTAAATAACCAAGTTTTCACTTTGGATTTAAAAACTGACACAGATTCACATTGTCGGACATTTTCTGGGAGTGTATTCCAAACAATTGATGCACTGTATCAAAAAGTTCTAGTTCCACATGATTTAAAGGTATAGGCAGGTACATCCAATAATAGTTTCCCTTCTGATCGTTTAGGTTGATACAGTGATACTAGATTTTGAAGGTAACCTGGCGCTGATTTATTTATCGATTGATATGTTAACGATACGACTTTAAAGTTGATCCTTTCTCGAACACGGAGCCAATGTAATTTGTTCAAGAATGGGGCGATATGTGATCTTGATTTAGTTTTTTGTGACTATGTAAGCAGCACGGTTTTGTAATCTTTGGAGTTTTGAAATCTGTTCGTTCGTAATACCAGTTAGTACTGAATTACAATAGTCTATTCTGGACAGGACGAAGGATCGAGCTAAGGTTGCAGCAGCATCTTCTGTTATTAGATGACGAATGGACCCTATCCATCGGAGATGGAAATGACATATTTTACAAATGTTGTTTACATGGTTTTCAAACATGAGACAAGAATTCCAAGATTTCTCACAGATTTAGACACAGGAATTTCGGTGTTTCCAATGCTGATCGATCGAATGTCACATTTCGTAAGTCTGCTGGCAGGACCCACCAGAAGAAACTCAGTCTTTTCATCGTTGAGTTTCAGCATATTGGATGACATCCATTTTTTGACATTTTCAAGACACCCTTCCAGATTCTTAATGACGGCATTTTGATCTATCGGAAGTGGCTTGAAGCTGTCAAGGAGCTGAGAATCATCAGTAAAAAAATGATACAGCAGATTGTCATCATGAATATGTCATCATGAATAAGTTTACCTAACGGCTTTGTATACATTGTGAGGATTATCGGGCCCAATACAGATCCTTGGGGAACACCACATAAGAGTTGTTGATGTCTTGATGAGGAGTTAACTTCAACATACTGAAATCGTCCAGTGAGATAGGATGAAAACCATTTTAGAATGGATCCAGATAGTCCATAATCTGACGAAAGTCGATTCAGTAGGTAACCGTGGTCAATAGTATCGAAAGCTGCTGATAAATCCAACAGGACCAGCACTCCGATCTTTCCTTCATCAACAGATGGTTTTATGGCATCCAGAACACATAGTAGTGCTGTCTCAGTGCTGTGGCCAGGGCAATAAGAGGACTGGAACTCCTCAAGAAGTTGAAATTTTTCTAAATGATTAAGAAGTTGCTGCTTGACAACCTTCTCCAGAATTTTAGACAGAAAGGTCAGATTTGATACTGGTCGATAATTTTTCAGTAATTGTGGGTCAAGTGTCGACTTTTTTATAAGTGGTTTGACCACTGCAGTTTTAAACCATACCGGTACTAATTCAGACTGTAAACTCGTAATAATGGGTAAAATTGTATCAAGAATTTTAAGCAGGAAATGTGTCGGTACGGCATCCAGAGAGCAAGATGTTGGTTTTCGATTGACATATTATCGCCCTTATCTCCACAGGTGAGACTGGATTAAAGGAGTCAAATTGAATTGATGGAACTACGAACCTATTGTCATCGCACCCTTGTGTGTTGACAGAACCAAGACCACTGATCACTGAAATTTTGAGCAACAATACTATCATCTCCCTCTGGAAGGATGACACTATTTTCTTTACCCAGTCAATAGTTTAGCGTTGAGAACAATAATTTGGGATTCCGTGAGCATGATGATATTTCTTCGTTGAAATACTGTGATTTGGCATTTCTAACACATTTCATAAAATGTTTTCGAGACTCTGTATAAATTTGTTTATGTACCACTGACCCTGATCTACGCCACTTCCTTTCAGCTGCTCGGCGTATTCGCTTAGAATCATTTACAGACGCATCATACCATGGTGTTTTCTTTAAATGGTTGATGGTTTTGGTTTGGATTGGTGCACGTTTGTCAAGGAGGTCTGGTAATGTTTTATCGAGTAAAGCTACCATATGGTCAACATCATTAGAACATTGTGTGAATAGAGTGCTGTTTAGAAGATCAATATTAAATTCTTCAATATTGATGGATTTGAAGTTCCTATAGCATATTTTCCTGTTTTTACGTGAAGTATTTGAGAAATTAAAATTAAAGGATATAACAAAATGATCAGACATTAACTTGTCAATGACATCCGTATTATGAATAAGTTCATGATTACGGCAAGCAACCCAGTCCAATGTGTGCCCTGAACGATGTGTCGGTTGAGTAATGGTCTGCACCAAGCCGTGAATATCCAGAAGCTCGCAGATACCCTTTGTAAATTTGTTGTTAGAATAATCAAAATGCACGTTAAAATCTCCAGCAATTAGGATGTTATCATTGCAATCAAGATCTTCACAGAGATTATTGAAATCAGTTACGAAGTCTGAATCGGTAGACTTGTTTTTTCTTGAAGGGGGTTGTATGTAGATGCAGATAAACTTTAGGTTTATTGATGCAGATTTTATGGTAAATGATAAATGTTCAAAAGATGTGTACGTTTTCGGTGTTTGAAGCCTCTGTAGTCGCAAGTGTTCCCTGAAAAAAACAGCTATACCCCCTCCCCTACCAGTTATTCGTGGAGCGTGAACACACACAAAACCCGGTGGTGTCATTTTAGCACACCTGGCTTCGTCACCACTCTGAGATAACCATGCTTCAGTTATTAAGAAGACATCAAATTCACAATCGGTTATACAATCAATCTAACAGACTGAGCATTCCACAGACCTATTTTCAAAGACCCTGGAAGAGTCTGGGAGTAAGATTCATTTTGCTTCTGAGCGCCAGAACGCTTTCCTCTAAATTTTTTAAGAATACCAATTTCTTTAAGACATACAAAATCATTGTGAGATAGTGTTCTTATAGTTGATGACTGTTGTAAATCCATGAGTTGTGTTTGTGAGTAGGTGATCATGATGATAAAACCATGATACAATGAGAACATGTAAACACCAAAATACATTAATCAGCTTGAAATCTAATTAATCCTCTTGAGTGAAAATCAAGGTAATTCAAGTCTTCAACTAAATCTTATTAATCCTCTGAGTGAAAATCAAGACCCCCCTTGGGTGTAGGGGGTGATACGAATATAACCTTCGTATGTCCTGCGTGTCGTAAAAGGCGACTAAAAGGACACCTGTAATGGGGCAACGTGTTTGCCGTGCGTTGCGACCCGTGTCGGTGGCAAGTGGAATCCTGGTAATTGAGTGGGGGTTTGGCTTGCGAGCCCTTTCTCTGCAACATATTTACTTTGGCCCATGGTTCACCTAGACGGGAGGCCAGAGTGGCCGTGGCCCACTCTGATCAATCGTCTTTGGTCGTGTTAGTTGATGAGAAGATAATTTACTGTGTTATTCGTTTAGTACAGTTAAACCTGTGTGTGTTGTAGCATCTTCACAGAAGCAGTGGCTTCGGTCAATCGGGTAAAGCAAATGATCTCCTCTTTACTTTGTCTGAGTGTATCACTGGCTGTTCTCGTCGGGCGCTAGCGCTGGAAATCCGCGCAATAGGCTGTACGGATGTTGCAATCCTTGGTGATTGGGGAGCAGTCAGTGATGAATCTTTAAAGCTTATAAATGGCTTCCCAAAATAAAAAACCTCGTCCACCGAAACGCGGACCGACAGACGATGTTTTTGATATATCTAATAAAACTTCCCGAACTTGGTATAGGTTTCTGGTTCTTGAGAGTACCAATGAAACCTCATTAAGTAAACAATCTCCTTTTTTAATTGCCAAGGGTCTCGTCGGATTATCTGGTGAACCTAAAAGCGTTAAAAAGATGAGGAATGGTACTCTCTTGGTTGAATGTGCTAAAGAGCAACATTCGTTATGTTTATTAAAATCTACATCTTTAGCAGGCATTCCTATAAAGGTTCTACAGAACTGCCCAAAACGATAAAAGCTGAATTTCTCTTAATTCCAGTTTCCCCTGAGGTAAACTCTTGGTAAAATGAAAGAGAGATCCCAACATGTGGTGATTGTGAGCAAAAAGACATGAGGCAGGGACCAGTCATTAATTAATAAAATAATTGGCAACAGTTCAACATGAAACTGGTCGAAGTATAAATACGTAAATCATTTCACGATATTTCAATATACAATAACCTTTTAATATACAAGAACTTTTTATTTTGTGTGTTAACCAATTGTATGTTTTTACCAACTTTCAACCCATGAAGTGTAAATAATTTAATTTTTTCAATTTGTCCATAATATCATCTTAATTGTATTGGACATTAAATCTGTAATAAACAACAACAACAACGATATTTCATATTCATTTCTTTTGACGATGTCTAATGCACAGTTAAGTTTATTCCTACAACAGAATAGACGTCGACCACATCCACCCACCATCATTCCGATATACAAGTAAGTTACTGTGTTATAAAAATCATCTTTAAAATTGCACTTCAATTCTCAATTTCTTTTAATTTATGTTGCAAGCTTTTAATTTTATATTCTACTATACTATTCAAAAAAAGTAGTGGATATTTGATTTTGGGGGCATAATACTAAAATATGCAAATGACTACGAAAAAAGTCACTATAGAAAAAAGTCACTATAGAACCTAACAGAAGAAACATTTCCAGTTACATGTGACGCCCAAACGCACCAATAGCTACCGCATGGAATGCAGGTGATGCTTGGGATCATTATGGGGGTCCAACCCACGATTTGCACGACTCTGACTTTGAATGTTACAGTCATTGTGGCATTGAATTCCAGGGTGGGAACATCAGTTTAATTGTTTAAGTGACCAGAAAACAAATTTTGATATGCGTCGGCTTACCCAAAATGAAAGGTTACGTGCCCTTGGCATGCTACAGATCGGCACAACACAGGCGGTTGTGGCGCGGACGATGAATGTTTCTCAGTCTGTCATAAGCAGGCTATGGTCCAGATACCGTGATACACAATCTGTACAGGACAGACCACGCTCAGGTCGACAACTCAAACCCAGGATCCATTTATCCGTACCTTGGCCTTGAGAAATCGTGTCATCACAGCAAATTAGATCAGCGCTCGTCTTCAAACAGACACTGGTGTGAGAGTGAGTGGCCAGACGATTCGGAATCGACTGCATAGGGGTCACCTTCGCGCCCGACGTCCTCGCGTGATCCCTTGTTTGAGAGATCATCACATTCAGGCAAGACGTCGTTGGTGTAGGGATCGTCAACACTGGGATAATCGACGCTGGAGCAATGTGATGTTTTCAGATGAGTCAAGGTTCACTGTTGATTTTTTGGACAGACGTAGGAGGGTGTGGCGTCGTCGAAACGAGCGCTTCCAAGACGTTAACGTCATCAGACATGATCGATTTGGGGGTGGTTCTGTTATGGTGTGGGGAAGCATCACTGTTGCTGGAAGAACGGCTTTACATGTTGTTGCAGGGCGTGTTACAGGCCAGTACTACCGGGACAACATCTTGGCAGTCCATGTTGTGCCGTTCGCACGACGTCATGGCCGCCGTTTCATCTTCCAGGATGACAACGCAAGATGTCACAGGGCCAGGATCGTTACAGTTTACCTCCAACAACAGAACATCACCACATTACCTTGGCCAGCACTGATTCCCGACCTCTCCCCCATCGAGCATGTCTGGGACATGCTTGGACAGAGGTTACGTCAACGTCAACAACGTCCTGCCAATGTCCAAGAAATTGATGCTGCGTTGCAACAGGAATGGGACAATCTGGACCAAAATGACCCTAGACGTCTCATTAGGAGTATACCACGTCGGACCAATGCTTGTTTGCAAACAGAGGAGGATTTACCCGTTACTGACTTTGTTGTTTGACCCCGGCTATCATTTTACCCTTATAATGGTCAGTCTGTGCCTTACTTAGTCTAACGATCATTTGGAATAAATCGATGAATGTGAACTTCATTTCATTTTGTCATTTGTTTCTTCGTCAGTTTCATTAGGTGACTTTAATAACACTTAAAAATCAAATATCCCCTATTTTTTTTGAATAGTATATTTTTACTCCAAGCAGAGTACCTATATAGCGCCAGGAATAAGACATTTTTTGCAAGAAGAGCAAAAGACTATTTAGACACTGTATGCGTTTTGGTATATTCCCGCGAAGGCGCAGTTACAAAGCGTGACCAAAATTAATCCTTCCCGCGAAGGCGCAGATATCGGCTTTAATTAATCCTTCCCGCGAAGGCGCAGATATCGGCTGTATGCGTTTTGGTATATTCCCGCGAAGGCGCAGTTACAAAGCGTGACCAAAATTAATCCTTCCCGCGAAGGCGCAGATATCGGCTTTCGTTTGAAGAGAGATATGTTGTTATTAGGACCCAATTAATTTTGTCGAAAATTGTTATAGTATAAAATCCAATTTTAGTAGATACTTCAATTTTGATTGGCTAAGCACTAATATCAATCTAATATTATCCAATCAAATTACTAAAATTGGGATCTTATCTTAGTTAAAATTTCGTGAAATAGGCCCCAGGCCCCAGAACGCAAGACAGAAATATGTATAGGAACTTCCCATCAGTGTTCTGGACTTACGGGTTACATTCTTATCGTTAAAAGTACAAATACATACATCAACAGTTTCACACAAGTACGAAAACATGGTCGACATTACAATAACCAGTTTTCACAATACAATAAAAATCACTCAATGTTTATAATTTAAATCCAAATGAATGTTATGCATTTGATGTCAGGATTTTGATGTATGGTAAAAAATAAACCAAAGACACTCAAACAATTTAGCTATATAATAGTAATACTTGCCTGCAGTACAGCTTGGCAACATGGAAGCAAGTCCAACGGCAACGGTAATCAACAACAAGGTACACATCTTGATGAATATTTAACCTGAAGTCCAAAGCAAGAATACAGTATTGTGGTTGCGATCTCTCTTAAACCAAATAGATGGCAACAGCTTTTGTGGAGGAAAAATTAGTTTATTTTAATTGAAGTCAATAGCGTTATGAAAAGATAAAAAAGTTATTAAAGTCAATAGCATTATGAAAAGATGAAAAAGTTATTAAACATTATTTAAATTGTAATTTCAGCTTAATATATTCGACTTGTTCAACAACGGCAAAACGATTTATTAATGATATTTTAAGGTTATTATTATTATTATTATTACAGCATATTTATAGTGCACCCTTTCATATAACATGTTCAGGGGCACTTTACAAAGTGACAATGTAATCATAAATAAACAACAAGATGTTAACGATTGCATACAGAGTCAGTTAAAAGCCTGATTAAATAAATGTGTTTTAAGTTGTTTTTTAAAAGAATATAGAGATGTACAACATCTTAAACTAAATGGTAGATTATTCCATAAAACAGGTGCTTGATAACTAAAAGAGCGCTGACCATAAGAGACTAGTTGAATAGTTTTGGGCTTTAAAAGTAGTTTATCTGACGTACGTAATGTTCGGCCGGGTGTATAAAGTTCTAAAAGATCTGAGAGGTAAACAGGAGCTAGATTATTTAAGCATTTAAAAGTAAGCAACAAAATCTTAAAATCAATTCGATATTTAACAGGTAACCAGTGTAAATTGTATAAAACAGGAGTTATGTGGTCACATTTTTTAGTTAAAGTAACAAGTCTAGCAGCAGTATTCTGTACTTTTTGTAATTTATCTATAAGCTTTAACGGTAAACCAACTAAAAGTGAATTAAAGTTATCTAATCGAGAAGTGACAAGAGAATTAACAAGTGACTTAGTGGCCTTTTCAGTTACAAATTTACGTATTTTACCTATATTTCTAATATTAAAATAACACAATTTACAAATATTATTTACTTGAGCTCCCATAAGCATAGAACTATCAAAGATTGCGCCAATATTACGAGCAGAATCAGATGAAAATATATCACAATTACCTATTACAACAGGGGGATTATCATCTGCAAATTTCCTTAAGTGATGTCTTGAGCCTAATAACAAATATTCAGTTTTATCATCATTTAATTTTAGAAAGTTCTTTGACATCCATTTTCTAATTTCACTAATACAGTTCTCAAGTTGCAGTTTTGATAAATTGAAAGAGGATGGACAATTAGGTTTAAATGAAATATATAATTGAGTATCATCGGCATACAAGTGAAAGCTGAGACCATATTTTCTAACAATATCACCTAATGGCGACGTATAGAGGGTAAATAAAATCGGTCCAAGAACTGAACCCTGGGGAACCCCAGATGACAAAACAGATTCAGAAGACGATTTACAATTAACTAAAATACACTGTTTTCTACCCACAAGATAGCTTTCTAAAAGATTTAATGCAGAGCCACAAATACCGAATTTAAACTGTAGTCTACGTAGAAGAATGGAATGGTCCACTGTGTCGAAAGCAGCAGATAGATCCAATAAAATTAAAAATGTACATTTTCTATTATCAATTTCCATCAAAATATCATTTGAAACCCGGGTTAAGGCTGTTTCGGTGCTGTGAAATTGTTTATAAGCACTTTGAAATGGTTCATACAAACAGTTATCATCTAGATGGGCCTTTATCTGAGAAGCAATACATTTCTCTAATATTTTAGAAATAAAACTTAAGTTAGAGACAGGTCTGTAATTTTTAAAAATATTAGGATCCAGTGTAGACTTTTTAATTAAAGGGGTAACATAAGCTTGCTTGAAAATGTTGGGAGCAGTAGAGGATGATATACAAGAATTAATAATATTAGTGAAAACTGGAATAACTTCGTCTAGACAGTCCTTAAGAACAGGAGTCGGAATAGGATCTAATGAACAAGATTTAGGAGCAGACGATTTAATTAACTTTAAAACAAAAGATTCACTAACCAAATTAAATTTTTCTAAATAAACAGAGTTTTCTAACTTATCAAAATCATGAGCGTTAAAGTCAATAGTTTTATTAAAATCATCAAGTTCAGTTCGTATTTTCTGTATTTTTATTTGAAAGAAATCAGAGAATAAATTCGCAAGTTCAGCATCATTATCATTATCCGGGAGAATAGTTCGCTCAGCATTATAATCCAAAAGGGAATTCACAACTTTATACAGGTCTTTTTGTCTGTTTTCGCCATTTTCTATTTTATCAGAGTAAAATTTAATTTTAGCGTCTTCAATTAATTTATTCACATTGTTTTTTAAAGATTTATAAATCTGTTTATGGACATGTAGATTTGTTTTACGCCATAGATGTTCGGCCTTATTACGATCCCTTTTGGCTTCTAAAATAGACTCATTAAACCACTGCGTATTGGGACGAATGGTAAATGTTTTTGTTTGAAGAGGCACAAGTGAGTCCAAAATTTCAGCAAGTTTAGAGTGATATTGGGTTGCCTTCTCTTGTACATCTTGAATATGTTGAATGTCATTGAAGTCCGAGTTGACTATTTCCGCTTTAAATTTAGTAATGTCAAGTGATTTAAACCTTCGATATATTACAGTCTTTCTTGTTGGTTGTGGTTTCTGGATCTTTAGATTAAAACTTGCCGGGAAATGATCAGATATTAATTTGTCAGAGACAGAGAGATTATCCAGTTTAATATCACATGGATTAGTTATAACAAGATCGAGAATATGTCCACCATTATGGGTAGAAGAAGAAACATGTTGTGTTAGAGATCTATTATTCAACATTTCACAAAAGTCAACCGCGGCAGGATCATTAGAATCATCAACATGAAAATTAAAATCTCCCCAAATAATAGTGCAACACTTAGTCACATTTAACTGGTCCAGAAATAATCCAAATTCTTCCATAAACCTTTGACACAATCTGTTATTGGGCGGGCGATAAATTGTAATTATCCTAGTTTCCCTTGAAGAAAACTGTAGAGAACAATCCAAGATTTCAAAAGAATCAAAGCGTTCTTGACGAATTTTCTTACACTTAATAGATGACTTAAATATAAGTGCTACACCTCCCCCACGTGAACCTCTAGGGCAATGTTGTATGGAATATCCATCAGGTACTAAAGCTGCGATTGTCGATGAATCCAAGCAGTCATTACTCAGCCACGTTTCAGTTATTCCAAAAATATCGATCGAATTTTCAACAATATAATCAGATAAAATTGTTGTTTTGTTCTTTACAGATCTGGTATTAATTAATCCAAACGAAGTTGTTATAACCGACGCTTCATTTTCGACTGCCTTTCTAATTTGTATAAGATTGTTGTTTATCTTCTGTTCTGTTCTAAAATGTTTGATCAGTTTGTGATTTGTGATAGAGTTTGGGGTGAGCTGGATGATATTGTTAAGATTAATATTAATATTCTGTGGTTTAGTGTTCAAAGATTCATACGGTCTGTTGGTTATGATAACTTTTAAATGCTCTTGATTTCCCCCATTTTCTTCATTAATTTCAATGTTATTGTATATATAATCATTCAAGGCGGGCCTTGCCTTAAGACACAGTTGTTTGCTGTCTGGGCGTTGGTCAATTTGCTCAGAAATTATTGGAATATTAACAAGATTAGCCCTGTTCACTGTTCTGTGGCTTTTGACTGTATCCTTTCTAATAGTAATAGATGAATTTAACACATTAATCCTTTTCACCCACTGCTTTCCACTCCTCACGCCTCTATTATTATTAATATTATTATTATTATTACCGGTATTACTCAAACGATGAGATATAGCTTGAAGGTTATAGTTATAAGAATTCAATTGTGTTTGATGATAGCTGAGTTGATTCATATAGCTCACTAGCCACAACAGATAAAAATTATTATAAAACATTTTGATTAATCAAATCATGAATTACTATTTAATACACGCAGAACAAAATACCCAGCTGCCTCCTGGCGCTACATAGTGACTTCAAGCTAGGCTTCGTAAAATTTTAAAATTACCGGTAGGCCTAAATTTGAATGAAAAGGCGACAAATAAATGCTTCTTGTCTTCTTCGCAATAGTTTTAAACAGCAAACACCACTTATCATTAAAATGATCAATATGCACAACAACAGAATTAAAATCTATCGCGTAATTTATCAACAACTTATAACTTCTCGAAAATTGTCTACAATTCAGTTATTTGAAAGTAACGGCTTATCACGCCTGCACATTATAATATTTGTATGTCGAAATCCACATTAATCCACAATAAAACACAGGCACAAACACAGAGCACAACAAGGCACAGGCAGCCACTAAGGCGCTTACAATAATAGTTGCAGAGTTAAAACAATTTGTCAATAACGGTTGCTAACATATTACAACAACACTGTTAATAACTATCTACCAAAATTGACTAAACAACACCATTGTGGTTAAAAAGTCAACCACTCCTTTGAATTTAAGATAATTGGGCCTTTAAATCCGGGCATTTTATTTAGTGTTAAAATAGATTATCTGCCCTTGAAATTAGTCTCTCTTAATAAGTCTACCGAACGTTCTCCGGTTGATTGTCAGGCCGGGATAATCAAAAGTATTTTCTACGTAACGTTACAGAGAGATCAATAAAGCTAATTTAGAAACACACAGGTTAGAAAACTCAATGATTGTTTTGAGAACCTTGTAGAAACAAACGGAAGATACCACTAGTATGCTATTCTTGTCTAACGAAGGAGCTACTGAGATATTAATTTTACTAAACCAAAAGATGCGCTCCTAACGGTAAAATTCATATTAATACCAAATTAAAAAAAAACAAACGGACATAATTTTCAAAAGCTGCTGTAAAAACGAGAGAGAGAGAACTGGGGTTTAACGTCCACAAACTAGGTCATTTCGGGACTAACATTTGTTTTTTTAATTTTATTTCAATAATTCGCTTGTGCGTAGGGGTCTTTATCTGGGAAGAAACCGGAGTGCCCGGATGAAACCCACAAGGTTGAGAGGGCGCCCCTTTCTCAATGCCTCATACGCTCACACCAGGGCTCGAAACCACAGCCACAAGCCAGAGGTGACCGGCCAGCTAGAGGTCGAAGCGCAGCACTCTAGACCACCCAGCCCCCCTCTGTAAAAACGAATTAAAAATATTGTTATTATTCAGAGTTATTATAGATTCGTTGAAATTTCCACGTGTGATGTCTATTTATAGCATCATTGACTATACCGTCCAGTTTTCTCACACAGTGTGACTAGCCAGAAATCAGTTCGGGACTTGTCACTGCAGCGTGCGCATTCTCTGTGGCATGTTCAACTTTTAATACTCCATTGCTCAGAAACAGCTTTACTCTCGACAATTATTACAAATTGTGTTAAAGTGGGTGGTACTGTGTCTGATAAGTAGATAAGTTTTCATTTTCCTAAACACAATTCAACGGATTTGGTACATGGAAGCAGTGGCCAATGCTTTCTGTAAAATTCAACACTAAGCTCGTTATTGAATGATTTGAGAGCAGTTTGATATTCATAATAACTAATGTGTTCAAATATGTGAATACAATTTGTCACAATATCTATACATTTCAAACTGCATTTTATTAGAGTAGGAAATAAATTCGTTAAAATAACTTAGTTTTGAGCAACCGGACCCAGGACGACACAACTTGTAATTAGCAGCATCTAGTAGTCCGAATGCCACGAATGTATGTTTTGGTGAGGTAGTTGAAGGTGTTTATGGTTGATGGACAACTAGTCTTACAGCAGCTCCAATGGACACTATCTCCTTTTCTCGTTCGAATTCTAAACTCATGCCTTCTATACTAGGGTGACCCATGCACTTACAATTTCTCAATAGAAAGTTGGTCTCGACACGGCGAATGTGCACGCTTTTCGCAACTGATGATCGCTCAATCCGCAGTGTGATAATTATCAGCCGTGGAGTCTATGAGACTCTAAATAGCCATTGCACGGGCAATTCTCTTCAAATTTATCAATTATCACAGCCGTAAAAAATCTTTTGTTGACGATTTTGAAATTCAGTAAAACTTAACTTCTTGGTTATTACAGCACCTTTAGAAATTACGTTTGTTTTACTTTTTAAATTGTTAAATCATCAACTGTACCGTTAGGAGCGGCATCTTTTGGTTTAGTACAAATAATATCCCTGAATCACGTTTGTAAGCAAGAACATGATACTAGCAGTAGTTTCATTTGACTTTTACAAGGTTCTTAAAACAATTGTTGAGCTGTCTACTGTACGTATTTCTAAATTCAATTTCTGTTATGTTTCGTAAAAAAGGTAGTCTTGATTATCCCGACAAATTTCAAAACCTTTTACTCAAAGGTGTCTGGATGTTATGGACGACAATCGAGACCATTTTTCAGTGTATTATTTATAGATGGTTAGTTAGTTTCTGGGGTTTAACGTCCACGTCCACCGAGGGTGATATCGTAGACAATTATAGATGGTTAAATGACCATAGCTTATTACGCACAACATGACCGTTTATTTAGTGACTGTAAATGTGCGAAGTATATATAAAAGTATTGTGGTGTAATTGTCGAGATATTTGGAGATATGCATTTATTGTTGGTCACCCTATTTATACACCAGATTTTGGCCACCACGATCATTTGGTATGAAGCTAACATCTACTTGAACGTTTGCCATCTTATCTTATGATATCTGGCAGATCAGTGTTGTTGACAAATCACAGCGGTCCCAAATAAAGTATCCTCAGAAAAGAGCTCATCCTGATGATAAATATGATAACACAGTTCACATGCCATATGTTAAATGATTAACCTGCTGAACGATTAATTTGCTGGACACAGTTCTCTACACCATTAATTTGCTGGACACAGTTCTCTACACCATGAAACTGGCCAACTTGATTCAGGTGTTAATTATAATCCGATAATCATTAACTGTTCAGGGATTAAAAAATGGTATAGTGAGGTGTCCCCGACCCGTAGACCTACCATTAATACCAAATGACAATCATTCAATCTGAATACCGATCATTCACTGCGCAATTCGTTTCTGATTTTCAAGTCATGAGAGCATAAGTAAATAATCGTAATGAATATAAACCCTCCCGGAAAATGGTATCATTGTTTGGCACCCCAAACCTTGCCATAGATGTTTTTTTAAAGCAATTATTCTTAATGTCTTTGCACAATCTACATTGGGGTAAAGGTGTTTACGATATTTCAAGTTGTTAAGAATTTGGGCCTTAATACTGGTTCAGAAATGTTTATGCCCTTGTGGTATCACTTCCAGACGAGTTTCAAGGGTCCCTAAACTAGTTAATGTTTTTGCGTCCCCCTTTAGTCGTGAATTTACCTTGTTTATGCTGAATTATTAAGATAGTCGGAGTTAAATATGTGCATAAGCTAGAAACAGATAAAAATACCGTAGAAAGCTCAATTTACACGCACCGCTCGCTCCAGGATTTGTAGAACCAGATATTTGATGTCAATGAACCTATTTGTATTCAGGACACCTATTTCACACAAAATCATTTCACACCTGTAGCGCTTTCCCATCGAACTAACAGTAAATTGTTTATTGGAATTTGTGATTAAAGTGAAACGTTTTTGTAGCTGTAAAATACTCGATTAGGATCAATATATCATGTGTTAATTTATATGATAATTTAAAGTCTACCATGTAATACGGAAATTTACAACTCCATATCTTTCTTCATGAAATGACAATAAATTTTTTATTGTTTCTGCATTTAACTCGTATGAAAATGGCAGAGCCATCGGGAGGAAGACCACCATTAATTTCCCATATCTCGGTATCCACTAATAGTAGTGCTGACTATTTTTATATATAATTTTCTTCGTCCTTTCCTGTCATTTTGTATGCCTATTTGTATACCTCATACAAATTTTAGTGCAAAGACATGGTCATTTGTTCCTCTGTAGTGAAAAGCATTCAGCCCAACACAAATTTGAGGAAACGTTGGAGGTGGGCAAAGAGTCGTGAATAAACATTGAAGTCAATGGGGGAAATTAATGGTGATCTCCTGTAGCCTATGTCACCAACCTGGCAGTGGACGAAAGGCCTAAATTTGATGATATGAACTCCAACTTGTCAGAAAATGTGATATGACATTTTGATAATAAAAAAAGTGAAATGGTAAAATTTCAAAAATATTTGAGAAATTTGTAAGGGAAATTTTCGATTTTATTCCAAATTTTATGATTTTCAGTGTTTATTTACTTTTCAAAATTAGTGGAAATTATTTTAATGTATAATTTTTACATTTTCTGCATCATAAAGGTTAAATGAGAAGAAAGTACAATAATTTCACTCAATTTTGCCTAAACATCATGATAAGTTGTCTCAAATTCTTCAGATTACCCAAATGTTGCTGTCAAAATTTTAATTATTCATCTGTTGTAAAATGAATCAAAACGTTTTGCATGTCTTTATTTCCATTGTTAAATAACTTGGAAAGTATCCATGTGTTTGTCAGATATTGAAAAGGTATCTATGTGTATGTCAGAAATTTAAAAAATTAAGAAATTTAGTCTAATTATGTACTGCTGAGGTATGTTAGAATTTTCAAAACATGAAATGCTGTGTTCCTCTGACTTAACACAATTTTAATCTTTTAAAACCTGAGATTGTTGCATTTCCCTTCTCGAGAAAGTACATGCGTAGTAATCCGCCTTGATAATTCATAGGGAGTTTATTGTCCATTCGACCACACTTTTCGACCAATCAGAATCGAGGAAATTTCTAATTTGCGCTACAATTTATGATCAGGCTAAGAACAGATAATTAGTTTGATTGTTGGATACTTTTGAAAAAGATAAATGTCTAATTAATATGTGTCATCTATTTATTTACAGATTTCGGCGGTGGACATCAGCCTCGATAAATTGTTTTCTAGGTAAAATATTCATTTTAAGGTAACGTGTTGCAAGTTAAAATAATCTATTTATTGCCAACCGTCAAGTTTCCGGTAATAATTAATGGTTGGTAGAAAGTTGATACTGTAAATCAATATTTTCACTCCGTATATTCAAAGCATCAAATCAGACCATTACCAGTTAATGTAAATAAATACCCGTAGGTCCGTCAAGGGGCTGTTAAAGGGTTCTCTGTCCGTCTCTATGTCCTAAATGTTATGTAAATTACTATTTACGCATGCTCATGATCATCGTGCTAGATCATTGGTTTGTCGGGATTTTCAATTGACTGAAACAAGATCGCAATTTAATAATTGGTTTTGAAAATGGATAATCGAGATTGGTACATGACATTCGAATCGAGACGATATTCTTAACACTTCAATGTCTGATAACTTCGATCCAAAACGAATATCACATGACGCCCCAGGCTTTAAGATCTAAATCAAAAACGAAAAGGGTTGAAAAAGGTTTACTAAGAACTCCATTACGTGAATTACAAATGTTTTGTACATCAAAGTGAGTTAGCATCTCCCACGTAAATCTACTGTAATATCTATTGTCATCTAGTGATTTTATTATGATTGATTAGAATAAACTATTGAAATGACACACCCGTACTGGGGGACAGTAAGCTACTCTTATCTGCATTATTGCCTGTGTCGTGTCTGGTTAGTATCTGGTCCGTCATGATTCTGCACTTGTCGATCTCTACTTTGACGGATTTAACGCTCAAAAATGTATCCGTTATGCCCAACATCATAATAAAGCAGTTTACAAACAGTTATTTGGGATATAAACGCACATCCCCTTTTTCATCATTGTTTTATTTGAACGAGGTCGTTGTTACGAGAAATCTTACTTATGTAAGGATAAAAGAAATTCACTATTGGTTTTAAAGGTCATAGTTTTTTCCGAAATTTGTTTTCGCTTGATTGACCCAAGACACAAGAGTTTAACAACTTGGCGAACTATTCTCATTGAACCTGAATCTAAGGCCTTTAAAATCGAGGTTGGGGGGGGGGTCTCGGTTTCCAAATCAGTTGCACATGTAAACACTCAACGAACCACGTGATGTCGCGTCTGAACGAAGACCAACGCAACAAACGCTATTTTTTGGTTAAAAGCAGGTGACTCCCAGATAGATTTAGCCAGGCTGTTTCCCCGAGTACCATTTCTCGCCTTTGGAATAGGTACCGACAGCGACGCCAAACCTCAAACCAAACAAGGGTGACCCAATCTGCCCTTCATCGTCACTTCTGGTTACGTCATTTGTAGAAACGGTTTTCAACAGCGACCTCTATTGCAGCAGCAATTCCTCGACGGCCTAATATCTCAGACCAGACAGTCCGTAAACGCCTACGTGAAACCAGGTTACGAGCCAGATGTTCCGTTAGAGCTGCTTTTTTTTTAAAATACGCCTACCGTCAAATTGCGTTCAGACCTGAGGGTATGGCCACAGCAACACTGGGAACAGTTTGTTTCAGCTGCATGTCGCGGTTTCTACTCCAACGAGGGGGTGGTAGAGCGACGGTATAAATACGACGAAATGTCACAGTGCGTTTCTTTTATGGAATAGTATAGTACTTGACGCTTATGTCTCAAAAGAACTGCATCTTTTCTTGCAGATATGTTGTGGGGTCCTTTCACAGGAATCACGTAATTCTGACCAAGTGATGGTGACCCAACTGTCATGTATTCTTTCTCATTGACACTGTGATATACAGTAAACACATTGATTTTAAACTTGTTTCAATGCAATGGCCGAGTCCTGACTATCGATGCAATGGCTTAGCTCAAGAAAATTGGGGTGTCGCTATAATATTTTCGCTGTGTATATTTCCACTAGATTTTGCACGATTCATTAATAATTTTTGTAATATTTTTATGAATAAGTCAGCATTAAGCCTGAAGTCATAAATTTACACGTATCATTTAAAGCGTCATATTGATAGTTTGTTATGTGATTTAATTTATTAGTTTTCTAATGATTCAGGCTGGTAGGACGTTAAATACCATTTTCATTCCAAACTTGTCAATTACTAGTTAAATATACCCAACAATAAAGTGATATAAAATATGATAATTATGTTTGTGGGCAAAGCTAGTTTACAGCTACAAAATTTAATAAACAAGTTATTGCTCGTTCTTGAGGAAAAATATACGACAAATCAATAAACGGTTGGTATATTGCATTTGAAAGTTATTTTACAGCTGGTAGGGAATATATTTTTGTGTTTTCGCCCATTTCAATACATAATGTATTGTTAGTTTTAGGGTAAATGTATGGTGTTAAAATTACTAGTTGAATATAAAGTATAATAGGTTTTGTTGTCAATTTATCTTTAAAATCCTGATAATAAGATCCTGCTCTTATATGAAACTGTATTATTCTTTGGAAGTTTGTTTCTCAAAAGCAGAATTCTTATAAATGTTGGATTATTTATTTAATTAATTATTCAATAAGGTATTAATAACGACCAATATTAACGAACTACTTAATTGTAATTATAGTAAGCCGAATAATGTATTACAGACAGGGCTCACACTGTCGGTCGCCAAAGTCGCAATTTGCGATAAAAATATGAAAGTGGCGATTAAAATTTGATTTTGGCGATAATTTACAGTTCTTACTATAATAATTAAAGAATAGATATGTTGAAAATTATATTACAGTCAAACAATTTCATTCTGAGCAGATAAGTGTAGTCTCGATTACCATTGCTACCGTTGTTGGGATAATACACGAAGTCTCGATTATCCAATTTTCTAATTAAATTAATAATAGCAATCGTAATCCTTGAGTGGCATTTAGCGATTGAGCACAATAAAAAACACAACACAATTTATATGGAAAAACAATCACTGGTTTATAGGAATAGCACGACGTTTCGACAAGTATTCTCTTATCGTTATCAAGCACAAATGACAATTAGTTAAACTAAAAGGTAATATTTATATGTTACAAAAGTGAAACCATATGCTGTTATAATACAGGATAATCAGTTGAATTGATGAAAGGGACAGTGTTATGACTTAAATAATGGTTAATTGATAGGGGTTAACAATGATCAGCGGGTAACAGAAACATAAATGTAATAACGGTATTTATTTCTATCAAAATATACCGATTTTCGGCCACTAAAGCGGTCGCCATCCACTTTGTTTCAGAGAGATTGCATCCACAGTACTCTTTACATGCTTTTGACTTCAGGTTAAATATTCATCAAGATGTGTACTTTGTTGTTGATTTCCGTTGCTGTTAGGCTTGTGGCCATGTTGTCAAGCTATACTGCAGACAAGTATTACATGGCTAAATGATTTGAGTGTCTTTGGTTTATTTTATACCATATTTATAATTACCATAAATCAAAATTTTGGCAACAAAATCAATACATTCATTTTGATATTAAACAGTCATTGGTTGCTTTTATTGTATTTGAAAACTGTTTATTGCAATGTTGAACCAGTGGTTAGAGCTATTCCCACTCCTCACTGCTGTAAAGAGCGAACATTCTTGTTCTAAATTATGATTGGTCAATAGAACAACCAGTAGTCGACTGTGTTATAAAGGCTTTACCCTTAAAACAAGGCGCCAAAATGGACCAAGTATGTATAAATAACGTTACGTCATGGTTCACGATTTTATTATGCCCAATTAACCAGTGCATATCAGAGTATTACAGTAAAACTAATTGCGTGACAAACGAGAATATCAAATCGAATGTAAACAATACTGTTTGGAAACGAACAAACTTTCACCGTTTTTAATACCTTAAATCACTGGCCAGAGTTTTAGAAAAGACCCATATTAAACGTAGGACTGTCATGTTGCTGGTCAAAGAACTCGTCAAGATCATTAAAAATGTTGTTGGCCTTATATGTCAAAAGTGGCCACCAACACCCCCATATTATCGCAAGTCCACAACTATTGACCCAAATTTGATGATCGTGATGCCTATCCCACGGTTTTTTGGGGCAAGGAACATATTGAGACAACTTTAGATGTCACTGCGCTGTCCAATCATTACGAAATTGAAGTCACGACCTTCAGCTCTCCACTATGACCTAATGCCTTAACACCCTTGTCTAGAGTATAAGTTTCAGAGCGTTCAGTTTTGAGTGTCATCTTCCCTTCTCAGTATCGACCTATTGAGTGTTGTTGGAATTGTCACAATTTTCAGTTTGACAGGGGCCACATACAGCAGTGTAGGGGAGTCCATGTCCTCTGCAGCTGCATCGAGAGAACTTGCATCCTCCCCCCCCCCGAACAGTTGCAATGGGTAATTGTTTTGGGTCATAATTGAAATCAACTGATCATTTCCCTGTTTCCATCCCTATTCAGTTAGGTCACTTTGATTTGCAATCCCCATCTATACCATAATTTGAAAGTACACACGTTGGCTATGAAATCTTGTTGCAGGTTATGTTGGGGAAAGCCGCTTAGGAATGACAGATGCTTCAGCAGTTGCCACCTTCTTGGTGATAATGATATGGCACAGTGATGATAGCGTATCATTCGATTTGCCACCAAATAGATCAACCATCAGGTCTTTGCAAAGATCTGTTATGTCCTCCTGAGATTTGGTTTGAAGGGTGAATGCACTAGCACATGACTTCATGACAGGATCAGATTTCACTAATTTCCAGTAGGCGGACTTTTTTTTCCGATGCCTAAAATCCTTGGAAGTTGAATCGCAGCCTGAGTAGACATGTACAAAGAGCAACTCGGCAACTCGTTGCACGCATCGTCTCCTAATGTTTCTTTCAACAGATTAATGTTATACACTTTATGTTCTTTTGACTGCTTGTTTGAACGGAAGTAGATGATCTCATTGTCTGTTCTGGAGTAATGAAGAAGTAAGATCAGCAAATCTGTGACAATTCAAACATCACTCAAGAGGTTGATACTGATCGAGGAGGAGGAAGACACTTAAAACTGAACGCTCTGAAACTTATTCTACGATAGTGGACAGCTGAAGGTCATGAATTCAATTTCATAATGATTAAACAGCTCAGTGATAACCAAAGTTCTCTTAATGTGTACATTATCCCCCAAAACCTGAGGATAGACATCAAGATCATCAAATTTCAGTCAATAATTATGGACTTGCGGTCATTTGGAGGTGTAGGCAGCAATTTTTGAGATAATGTGTTCTTTACCCTCCAAAACCTAGGGAAAGACACCAAGATCATCAAATTTGAGTTGATAGTTCCATAGATATGACCGTTTTAAGACGTTTCGGTGGGTTTTTGTTATGACGCCATCTTGAAAAAAACACTTTTTCGGGGGTCCTACTATGGTAAATGTTAAGTATGTTATAAGGTACACTAAACCCTACCAGATTTAGTTGCGAAACCTTTTGTTTCAATTTTTGGGGGTTGAGGGGGTATTTTCCATATATTGACCTGACTATTAGGTAAATGTCAAATAAATGTATGACGTACTTGATATCAGCTGCCTTAGTTGATCTATCAAAGGAACCACAAGACAAAAATACCCAATCTATTTATGCTAACAGTCACCACATGTTGCAGGGTTACTTCTCTCGCCCATGACTTAAAGGACAATATTGGTGCCAGCCATTATTACATATGTTATAGAACTGGTAAAATACATTCCAAATATAATTTTAACACAGCGATCATTGCTACAGGAGACGTGTAACAAACTCTTCAATATACGGGAAGTGACGTCAAACATGACTAACACGAGTTGTCCTTCTAAATAACTGAGTGAAATAACGAGCGATAACAGACACACAGGCGAATTTCATTTCACTGACAATTCCGTTGACGATGAAAAGTTGTTATATGAGAAGGTAAGAGGATATCTGACAATTCACAAAAGGAATTGGCTGTCAGTAGATAACAGATAACGAACAAATTAGACAAAGTCCGTGCATTACCATGTTTTTATTAAGAGCAGGGTGAATAAAAACAGTGTAATGCACGGGATTTTCCTATTTTTTTCGTTTTGTCTTATCTAGTGACAGCCAATTCTATTTTTGAATTGTCAGATATCCTCTCGTCGTTTTATAAAACAACTTTCCATCTTCAACGGATTTATCAGTGAAATGCAATTTGCCTGCGTGTCTGTTATCGCTCGTTAGTTGACTAGGTTATATAGAAGGACAACTGGTGATAGTCATGTTTGACGTCACTTCCCTTATATTGAAGAGTTTGTTACACGTCTCCTGTAGCAATGATCTCTGTGTTGAAATTATATTTGGAATGTATTTTACCAGTTCTATCCCATATGTAATAATGACTGGCACCAATATTGTCCTTTAACGAAGTGTTTACTACAGCATCTGAATGTCGATTTAAATATATTATTATTTATAATATTCATTTACTGCATGATCAGACGCGGAGATGTAAAACAATAAGACCCCGAGCAAATTTCCTATGGCGCAAAGAATTTTATAATCCGGAATATATATTACATAAAAATTGTTTATTTACAGTATTATCAATATTATAATTATTTTACAGAAATAGAATGTAACCCGGTCGAATGTAAAAAGGTCTATGGGAGGTGTTTCGGAATAAAATATTCGCTAGAAGGTAAAATACCTGATTGTATCAGCTACATTTATATCTTATCTAGTTATTATCCACTTAGTTAAGAGTTTTATACAGTGTTAGTCGGGAATTCTTGTTATAATAATTCAAAAGTAGATGATAAATATTTCTGAGCGAAATTATTACTGTTTGTTGCTTTGACAAGATGTCTACATAGTGCAAACCAGGGCACTGGTATATTCGAGACTTGGCCCCTATTTTTAAATTAATTTTTTAATGGCGAACAGTTCTAATCGAAATGCAATCTGGGGTATCCGATGCCATCGAGAGATGATTATGGACGTGTTTTGTTAATATAAGTCCAATTAATTTCAGGCCAGGAGAAAGACACGTAATAGGCAGATGTAGCGCGTGCATGATGTATGTTTAATACAAAAACAACTGTATATATGTATATGTATTCTGTTTCAGGTAATTCTTATGGTTATATTTGGAGGTGTGTCCCTATTATAGGAGCATGTGGTTTATTTTACAATATTAATTAATTTGACAATATCTTAATGAGTTACAATAATATCAAAACCAGTTCAAATTGGCATGTTAGGAATTATATGATCGAATGAATGCTGATAAACACTGATTATTTTGTGTGTATGTAAAACATAGTTATAATCATGTTTTGGCCAAGGTAAGAGAACCTATAAATACATCAGACACGTATTGTAATAGCGGCCAGCACTTTAATGTTTCGATTGTTTCAGCCGGATCATGTGGAGAAGTCCAATTCTGTAATGATGGACGTAGTGAATGTATAAATAACAGGTGTCGAGGTTAGTATAATATATAATTGTTATTCACAACACGTGTATTTCTATTATTAATCCTGTTTATGTGCTCAGCATGTTATACGTAATGCATTAACAAGAGGAACACCTTGTAACACCATTAGGGTGCGGGCCTATTGTCCGAAAAACTGTAGCAGATAACTCCTGATCCACAGAGGGGTTGGGTGGCCGTATGCTTAGAGTGCGCACGCTGTATCATACGGCGGGCCATTGAGTCAACTGGCGTGGTTTCGAATCCCCGGCTGTACGTGGCAAGGAGAAGGGTCGCCTGTCCAACCTCGTGGGTTTTCTCCGGGTACTCCGGTTTCCTCCCACTGCTAAAGACCCCTACGCGCAAGCGAATTATTGAAAAATAATTAAAGCATATGTTTGTCCCGAAATGACCTAGTTTTTGTCGTGTGGACGTTAAACCCCATTTCTGTCTGTCTGTCCCGATCGACAGTCTGTGTTAGTGGGTAAAAACTATGATGTTGACATTGACGGGTCTCATATTGAAGCATTCCTCATCACACCTGATTAATAATTATTTCACATGTAATACCACAACAATCTGAACTTAAAATCAGTATATATACGCGGTTTTTTTCTGTTCCAGTCCCAGAATACGACAGGTGGTCTGATATAGACTGAATTAGGAGGCTGACTCGAATTACAATCAACTAATCAATCGTTTATAGTCCACGGAGTGGATTAACCTCACTTTCCCCACATTTGATTGTTTTGATAAAGGATGAGGAGGTTAGTAGACCGTGGGTGTAGGACTATAGTCTGTTTTAATTAATTGGTATCACTGGTGTAAACTTCTCGCTCTATTGTTACTGGTGAACACTTCCCACTATCAGTGGAATCAGTCTACTAATATATTTACATTGTCAGCTATTTTGATGTAACAATTATTTTGAAATAAAATCACATAAACTACTGATATTTAATCATAGATTATCAGTTGATATATGTAGCTCATCTGAATCGCAAATGGTCATTCCAAAATGGCGAACGCTCTGCTTAACTTTAAATACATTGCATCCCCAAATCAACCAGTTTGCCGGCTATTTAACAGAGCAGTGGATCGATGGTGACAATGAAATCATGTCGCCACTGTGGGGCCAAAAAGAACAAATCATTTGGAAAGTTGGCACGGTAAACTAAAGAAGCTTTGCCCGGGCCATCCAAATATATGCATGTCCGTAGACTGAACAGGAATATGTAGACCTAACCGTCAGACAAATAGAACCTGGCGACAGACTTGCTCCCAAAAAAAGAAAGTACCGCCGCCTTGATGAGAGAATTGTAGAAGAGAAGAATTTATCAATATGTATATACTATAAAAATGTATTTATTGATTTAGTTAATGTATGTATTTATTTACTTAATATATGCATATACAAATATTTATTATATATTTGAACTTATTAATAGAGCACAATTTTTATGGGAAACAATCACTGGTTTATTCTAAAAGCACGACGTTTCGACAATGTGTTAATGTGTTTTCCAATCGCTAAATGCCACTTAAAGATTATATTTGAACTTATTGTATATCAAACGGTTTCTAAATATTTATTCTATAAAAATGTAATATTTGTACTTGTTATATATCAAACTGTTTTTAAATATTTATACTATAAAAATGTAATTTTATTTATTTACTATGTTGAAGTGCCCCAAACTTGTTACAGACTATACTTTAAATCCTCTTAAATCCCCATTGTTGGTTAATTAGTCATGGCCGGGTGGACCAAGACTCTTAATCAATAGATGTGGGGAAATTGAGTCAGGGCCGTCAGGAGTATTTTTTGAAAATTTAACTGCCGCAAAGGTGTTTCCTGCTATTTCAGCCCGTGAATAATGCAACTTAAATGCGGTCCAATATAACCTACCTTAGGTTGCTCGGGCTTCCCGAGAAATTTTTGAAAATTTAACGGCCGAATATGCGTTTTTGTGCTATTCTATATTCATCTGTCAACCCTCCGTGTTTCCAGATGAAATTCCTTCCTATGTAATTCAACGTTGTGATTCGCATTTTCTATTACTATACAAAATATTTTTCATCAAAACAACGATTGATTATTGTTATTTATAATATTTCTGCCACACCCAATTACAATTTAGCATATAATCCTACCTGGAACGGGTATAAATCATCGTATTTAAAATCGAGACGTTAAGCCGTTACTACGACCGCCATCTTTTTAGTCGGGAAACTATCATCGTGAAGGCGGTGCTAAATATAAGACTTCGTAACAGCCAATCAAAAATGCAATCGTAAGTGTTTGTGCATGCCTAAAGCACTGTGACTATGAATGGCGGTGTGTTTTCGGGCAAAAACAACGCCTGATAAATTTAAATGCGAATACTTGGAGTTGGGCGATAGTTGTGCCACAACATTGGCCTCTGTTTAATTAGTCATAATAGTATAAACTTATCTTATTTTTAAAGATGTTACATGCATTAATAAAGAAATTGAGTTTGCAACGTTAAACTGAAGGCTCCCCATTGTAGCTAAAAACAAAAAACGTCAGTATATCTCAACCTTTTTAGCTACGTTCTCGTAGCTATTCTAGCCCATGAGTTAAGCTAATATTCCAATCGTTCTGTAACTGAAATATCACTCTTTGTCCGCCTGAATTCTAAACATCCAATCGGACTGTTGCAGCTGCATTCACAAATAATAATCGATACCCGATAAATGTGGCACAAAGTAGAGTGGCTCCAGACAAAATATTTTAATCCCTAGTCAATTCAGTACAACTTTGCGGTTTTCAATTAAAAGAAAAGTAAAATTAGTGTTTTATTAGATTTTGACACTTTATTTTGCCAACTAGAAGAAGTAATACTTTTTGTTTCCACTTTACCCGTCTGCCCGAAAAGTCAAATTGCCCGAAAATTGCAGCGACGTCTCATGTCGTACTTTTGGTTTTGACCCCTCTGACTTTGTACCGTTGATTTGAATATTATTCATAATAAGAAGCAAAATAAATAAGATATGTTTACAGGATCATTTTGTTATACGAAAAACTAAGTGATGCGTTTTCTATGGCGCTCGGTATATTATAGCGAGAACTGACAACTCTTTATCTAATCTTCCATAATGTATCTTTAATGACTACTATCTGATTGCTAACAATTTAACTAAAATACATTATGCATATAAAATGGCGACTTTAATCTGTTAGTGGTAAATATTATCGTTAATATAAGGTTATTTGCTGCTTGGTCAGTGGTTAATAAAGGTCACGTGGGTCCCCTACTCATCAACAGGAGGTGTACTATCCATATTTAATCGAATGGAGCTACCTGTGCTGGTTTCTTCTTTAATTAGTCGGTTTTTATAAGGTTCTTCTATTACGTAGGTAATTGGGTCATTAGATGGTTTGGTTTTAACCTTTTTAACACGTTGTCGTTTACTCTGTCTGGCGTTCCGCTCTCTCCTTGCTCTATCTGTTCGTTCTATAACTTTAAAATAAGAACAAGAATAATTAACAGATGAACATAGCCTCTTGAATCATTAGATAGGTTGAGCGGCACTGCAGTTGTCAAACGCACGTGGCTAATATTGATTTCATATAGTCACGTTGTTCATACTAATTTTATATAGTCACGTGATTGATACTAACTTTATGTAGTCACGTGGTTGTTACTAATTTTATATAGTCACGTGGTTGTTACTAATTTTATATAGTCACGTGGTTGACACTAATTTTATATAGTCACGTGGTTGATACCAATTTTATATAGTCACGTGGTTGATACTAACTTTATATAGTCACGTGGTTGATACTAATTTTATATAGTCACGTGGTTGATACTAACTTTATATAGACACGTGGTTGATACTGACTTTATATAGTCACGTGGTTGGTACTGACTTTATATAGTCACGTTGTTGACTATATACTCTTATATTGAATTCCAACTGCCAAGGGGTATTTTACGTGCACACCAATGTGTACACGGGACCTCGGTTTTTCGTTCACCCTGTCCTCCACCACTGACAAAGGGAAACCACGACGGGAAATCGGGATGAACACCCGACCTCCAGGCTGGCGAGCCAGCGTCTTACCAACTTAACTACCATGATCCGGGAAATACAATATAACTACAATACAATATAATATAACATACAATACAATATAATATAATATTCCCCGGATAGGCTTATTATTAATTATATAAGCTCATATCATCCTGGGAATATTATATTATATTAATTATATAAGCTCATCTCATCCGGGAAATATTATATTATATTAATTATATAAGCTCATCTGATCCGGGAAATATTATATTATAATATAATTTATATTAATTATATAAGCTCATATCATCCGGGGAATATTATATTATATAAGTTTAAGATCATCTCATCGAGGGGAATATCATATAAACTCACCCGAGGAATATTATATTATATAAGCACACCCGGGGATTATTATATTACATAAAATCATCCGAGGAATATTATATTATATAAGCTCATCCGGGGAATATTATACTATATAAGATCATCCGGGGAATATATTATATGAGCTCATCCGGGGGAATATTATATTATATAAGCTCATCCGAGGAATATTATATTATATATGATCATCCGGTGAATATTATATTATATAAGCTCATCCGGGGGAATATTATATTATATAAGCTCATCCGGGGAATATTATATTATATAAGATCATCCGAGGAATATTATATTATATAAGCTCATCCGAGTAATATTATATTATATAAGCTCATCCGGGGAATATTATATTATATAAGCTCATCCGAGGAATATTATATTATATAAGATCATCCGGGGGAATATTATATTATATAAGCTCATCCGGGGGAATATTATATTATATAAGCTCATCCGGGGGAATATTATATTATATAAGCTCATCCGAGGAATATTATATTATATAAGATCATCCGGTGAATATTATATTATATAAGATCATCCGGGGAATATTATATTATATAAGATCATCCGAGGAATATTATATTATATAAGCTCATCCGGGGAATATTATATTATATAATCTCACACAGGGGAATATTTCCTCTCATGATTATTGTTTATCAACAGTTTCAGGAAAATCAGCAAATTAACTTACTGTAATATTTTCGAACAATTTCTATAACTTCCTTTAATATTTGAAGATCAGGATGAATATCTTTATCTTTGTTTTCCTTCTTACCATCCAATTTCTTCAACATGTTTTGTAGTATTTGTATCTTTTCATTCAGGTCGTCAACATCGACATATGGTCGTTTAGTGACGTAAACATATCGTTCTTTTTTATGGCCATCCTTTCCATTCCTCTTGTGGTTATCATAGCGACCATCATCATGGTCACCATGGCCGCCGTTATTATCGTCATCATAGCCACCGTTATTATCTTCATCATAGCCACCGTCATTATTATCAACGCCTCCATCGTTATTATGACCATCGCTTCCATCGTTATTATGGTCAATGCCTCCATCGTCATTATGGTCAACGCCTCCATCGTTGTTATTATCGTATCCACCGTTATTAAAGTCATCGCTTCCATCGTTATTATGGTCCACGCCTCCATCGTTATTATTATCGTATCCACCGTTATTAAAGTCATCGCTTCCATCGTCATTATGGTCAACGCCTTCTTCGTTATTATTATCGTACCCACCGTTCACGTGGTCAACATAATTTCCTTTATTATCGCTATCTTGTCGGTTATACCGATCAATGTTATCATCACTATTATGACCGTGGTCATATCCTCCTATAAGTTGAACAATAGCGGCTATGGGTGCTGTGGCTGAATCCACCATATGGTTGGCGTATTGTCCTTCAATATGGGGGTCGTATTGTCCTTTATCACGGTTGTCGAATGGTCCTCGGTTGTAGTCATCGTACACTCCTTTGTTTTGTTTATATCGGAGAGTATCTGCAACCACTGCTTTGGCTAATACCGCCAGATAGACAAAACGAATAGCAAGTCGCATTTTAAACTACTATCTGGGAGAATTGGAAGAGAATATAATGACAAAGATATCGATATTTATCCTGTGGTACACTCAAATGTTTTATTAGATAAATAAAACGATAACATATGTTGATCATCAAAGCCTCGTTTTAATCTAATAATTTAATAATACTTTATTTGTTTTTATTAACATTAAATATACATCAACACGAAAGTATTTATCGGGTAATAAACTATAACACATACTTATGGAAAAACAATTACTGATTATTCGCTGCTCATCAGTGTGGCTATCAGTAACTGGCAACCCGACTGTTGTATGTCAGTTTATTGAATGCTAGCTTGACGAGGGCATACTCCACACAGCGTTTCGTTTGATTAAAGGTAATCCCACTACACACTGCTATTATGAGTGAATATTGTTGTTTTAAATTTTGATTGGTCAGTAGTCCGTCTACCAACCAATCACTAGCTGCCCTACAAAAGCTTTACATTTAAAACGAGTGCCAATATTGGACCAAATATGTTTACATAACGTTACTAATTAACCCGTGCATAGCAGAATACTGCAGTAAAACTAATTGCGTGACAAACGAGGCTATCAAGTCGAATGAAATATAAACAATACTGTTTGGAAACGAACATACTTTCACCGTTTTTAATACCTTAAATCACTGTCCAAAGTTTTAGGGAAGACCCAGATTAAACGAAGGACTGTCATGTTGCTGTACTTAAATGATAGCTGTCATTGAACGGAAAGAATAGACACACTCCCGCATATGTACAAGAAACAGACGCTATTCTAGCAATGGTCAGGGAGGGATTTCTCGGGCTATTGCTTCAGGAATATGGACGAGGGGGGAGTTGTTATTTCTTGACCGAATGGGTGTAAACGTATAACATACGCTGCAATTAAACGGCGAAAAAGATGTTGGCAGAAAATATGTATGGTAAATGGGCAGTAAGTAATAATGACAAATACATTCTGAAAAATAGATCCTCCCTCAATCGAGGTAGGTAACAAACATGGCTTCTAAATATATTATAGCTTAGGGTATCTCCCCGCCAATACACAGTTTTGAGAGGGATTTCAAGCAAATTTTGATAGATTAATTTGTTGATTGTTCTTATACATCTCTATGTGGGGTTTTCTAGATTCATGAATCATTACAATAGGTTGAACTTGCCGTTATTATTTGTTCCACACATAGGTATCTGTTCATATTGCTTCATATTACGTCGAACACATAATGGGGTTTGTACACATGTGCGTAAACAGCCTGCCATTTTGTGAGTATGCCATCGACTTGTAGTTTGGAACTTTCTGTTCAACGTGAGTCTGTTGGCCAATATGTGATAAAATCAACCAATGGGAGAGGCGGGTCTAAATTGTAACTCATTCACGTGCATTTCCCAGTTGCATAGCTTATATAGGGGTATATGAGGTTAGTCAACGTCAGTTTTAGGGGAATGATGGGGGGGGGGGCTTATGGGAATAATCTCTTATTCAGCTTGAGATAGGTTTTCAAGGGGAAGCCTTGTTTTGGACAGCTTACGGGAATAATCTCTTATTCTGCTTGAGATAGGCAAAGTCCAGCTTAGGCAAACGTATTTTGTGAATGTTTTTGATCGTAGAATTCTACTTGAAAAATCATTATTAATATGTGCTAGTTGTGTAAAGAAATGATGCCTTTAGCGAATACTGTAAAATCAAGGTGAAAAATAGTAGGTAGGGATTCCAAAATAGCCATAAAACAGAGGTGGGGACGAGTGGTATTTTCATATTGCAGCTATATAAGGCCCGACAGAAACTGTCAATGGACGGGCTCCATTCGAGTGTTATATAACTTATAAGATTTGGTGCATGCGGCTACTCCGTTCCCTGGATACGAAACTTGAGTTCGTAAAGGGGGCATGGTTTAAACAGTGATAGGGCCTAGTCGATGCAAAATAGCCTTTGAACAGAGGTACGGTAGGGGAGAGTGGTATTTTCAAATTGCAGCTATTAGAGACGGATAGGAACGGTCAGCGAACAAGATCAGTGAACAAGATCCGATCAGAGACCATTCCCAAAGGAACTAATTTAAACCTTTCGTTCGTTCGTAGACACTAGTCTAACCCTAGTTCCTTGGAACTACTCTGAACCGTGACAACTCGACTAAATAGGCCCTAGGTACCTTTACAAAAAATTACAATGAAGTAGGGATAGGCCTACTATAGTTTGTCCACGCAACTGGAAGTGGTAATTCAACGCCATCCGACACATGTCACACCCCGACTGTACAAAGAATACTTTTAAAATTGAATGAACTTCTAAATTATGTATATTTTGTGTATTTATTGCAGGGGCGTTTTAAGGTTTATCATGGCGGAGGCTACACTATTTTGGCCCTCTTTCGCGGGGGGGGGGGCGTCTTGATTGATCATTTTTATGCCAATGCAATGACTGCATTCAGATTAAGTAATGGATTCGACAGTGACAGTGTATAGAAAACGATTGACTTGGACTCGGGGCCCTTTCCCTTGGCCATAGGGGCCCTTTTGTCAGACGTAGGGCCCTTTTAGCTGCCTTTAGGGCCCCATAACTAGGGTACATTTTCATTTTCTCATCGGTTTTAGCATTTTCTTCCGTTTTACTTTTCCAATTTCTTTGATTTTTTTTTTTCGCGAGGAGGCTGGCGCCTCCAGCGCCTCCGCTATAAAACGCCTTTGATTTATTGTCAATTTTTATAATTATGTGATTAGACGCGTTTTGCCAATTGTTTGTTAAAGGGACACAACTCCAAATATGCGATCACAGGCCATTCAAGAGTGCTTTGTTGTATTGGCTACAAACATTATATGGGTGTTTTTTGTGAATTAAAATCACTAGTGACAAAACGACATTATTCAAAACTCGTCGAAAAAAACAAAACAAAACAAATCGAATAAACAACAATACACAAAGCAAAGATAATATCGTCTTTGATTGGCATTTGGTAATTGAATATATTAACGCAAGATACAATTTTATGGATACACAATTACTGAGTTTGAGACTAAACGACGTTTCGACGATGATACTCTCGTCTTTATCAAGCAGATGATACAAATATGTGAGTGGTAAGGAAGTCAAAACATATTTATTTCAATGTCTTTTGCTTAATAGATTGTCAACTCACTATTATACAATCATAGACATTATTTTCAAACTTACAAATCCTTCACATTGGTAATAACACAATTACCTCTCTTGTTTTCCATTCCCCCATTCAATAGCTATCTTCAAACGTTTGAATTTAAAGTTGAAAATGATATTTTTGCCAATTTCTCAACTGCCAATAGTGAATTATAGGATTAATAGGATTATTCTTTAACAAGGTAGGACGTCTTATAGATACCATCTATTTTAAGGCTTTATTTAATATATTTTAAAATGTAACTTAAAAATATGAAATTGCAGCTTTAACATCTTTGATTAGGGGACCATTAAGAACTTTAAACCTGCACAATGGAAAACCCTTACAGGGATTAAAGGGAGTGGAAAACCAATTAACCTGAGCTATAGATAAAAAATAATATAAAGAGAGATGTGTACGTATAAGTGAACAAGAGTGATCGCTGATCCAGGTGTAAAGAAAAAAATTACTCTCGTTGGCACAATGATGACCTGTATAGCCTCCATTAGCTAGGTCCCGTGTAGGCTACACATTGTGCGTGCACGTGAAAGATCCCTTGGCAGTTGGAATTCGATATAAGAGTGAGCCGTAGCGCAGCTGCCTGGGAAAAATGGCCTCACAGCACTCTGTATGGCGTATGCCCGAATTCCATTAGTCCAGGTTAGGTGCAGAAGAGAAGGATGTTAAACCCCGTCAATTTCATTTCATTCCTGTACTAAATTCAAAGTCAGTGTGACAGTCGTGTTTCCGCAGCTCCTAGTGTGGAGAACAGCTGATCTCTATCTGCTTAGAACAGTCCCATTACTGACACTTTAAAAAAAAACTCTCAAGACTGCCCAGGCAAGAAAAGTTTTTAGATGCATTATGTTAGAGCTAAATTTATCTAGTACAGGTTTTTATTGTGACTACAAATATTATTTAAATTATTATTTAGATGTGTATTATTTCTCTCCTATTGGGTGACGCAGATAAACGTCATTTAATGGGGAAGCGAGAATGAGTCTCGATTAACAAGTAACATTGCGACGATAATAAGACAATGTATGTCAAAACTTCAATTATCGATTTTGGAACTATTGTGCCAGAAGGATCGGATCTGATTAGTGGATCATATGAGATAATCAACTATAAAGTTTGGTAGAATCACAGCCAATACAAATCTACGGAATCTATATACATCTGGCACCAAAGACCACAGCAACAGGCGCAGGCCTCGCTCTAGAAATGGTTCCACTACTGAATATCTTCCGTTTTACTCCAGGCACACTAGTGGCTTTTGCTACAGAGTTCCTTTGCGCAAGTTTTTTTTAGTCAAATGACTACAAACAGTTTATTGGTCCATAGCTACGAGAACGTAGCTAAAAACGTTGAGATATACTGATGTGTTGTTATTAGTTACGATTTGGGGCCTTTAGTTCTAAGTTGCAAATTTAATTTCTTTATTAATGCATATAACATCTTTAAAATAAGATAAGTTAATACTATTATCACTAATTAAACTTACAGAGGCCAATGTGGTAGTCCAAGATGGCGACTGGAGAAAGTCGTTTTGATCAGCGCTCCGCCTAAAGTTTCAAAACCCCAGAAATACTGCAACGTAATCAAATAAATGAATATAATGTGAATGTAATGTATTAACCAGTGTGTATTCTTACGAAAAGGATGTATATTTAGTGACCTTTTGTTGGATTTTGTAACACTTTAAGAATGGATATCGATGAATTGGATCAAGAAACTACTCAGGTGAACACCATCTCAGGTGATGTGGAAAGTCCTTTGTTTGACGTTGTTAAAATAAACTCTATAGTCGACAAGGCAGTGAAAGCGGCTGTAAATGAACTTAAAATTGGTCTTACTGCAATCATCAACGAACGACTATCGAAAATAGAAGAAAGAGTAACAGAAGTTGAAATGACCCTTGTAAACGTAGGCAGCGATGTTGATAGCTTCCATGAACGATTCGAGAAGATTGAATCCAGTATAAAAATTAACGATGAAGAGGTAATGTTACTTAAAAATAAAATTAACAATCTTGAACAATATACTCGTAAATCGCATCTAAGAGTTTTTGGCGTCAAGGAGACCGCTGGAGAGAGTTGCATAGAGCTAGTCAACAAAATAATTAAAGAACGATTAAAGATTGATCAGCCGATATCGATAGATGCCGCTCATAGAGTCGGACCCAAATCGAAAACAAACCAGGCTGTTGTGGGACAAGTCCATCCAACACCAATACATCACAGAGGCATCATTGTGCGTTTTATGAGACGCGATGAAAGACAACTAGTGCTGTCTAATAGGAAAAAACTAAAACAATCTGGCATATCTATATCAGAAGACATGACACAAGTCAATGTGAAACTTCTAGCAGCTGTACAAAAACACCCCCTTGTGAAATCAGCGTGGTTTTCAAATGGTAAGGTTCGAGCAGAGGGTCATAATGGCAAAACTTGCCGTGTTGAATTATACCCTGATATGGATGATCAACTTATAAAGTATTTATCTGACTGAAGAAATCTGAATGTGTAATCTGATAAATATATGCGAAAATCCGATTGTGTTTCTCAAAAGATAATATGTATGCAGATATCTTCCCCCACAGTCGATAAACTTAACATCAAACACAGTTCAACTGCTGAACACACTTCGATGTCCATAATTGTCTACCATACTTTTTGTCGTCTACTCGCTTGTTTGAAGTACATGTAAAATCCATGGTAGTTATGATAGATGTGTGAATACTGTTATAAAAATGCATGTCGCTGTGTCCTCAAGCACTAAACAATACAGATGATGTGTTCCACCCCTTTATCTCATTTCCTTGTTATCTTATAATGGTGTTTATATATTAGATTCTGGATATAAAGTATTTATTACATAATCGTATTTATATTACATAGCTCAACCTATATATTCTTATAAAATATTGTTACAAATGTATAAGCACAAATTATTTATAACTGGAAGTATGCTGACATACATTTGTCTTTATGATAACTATCCCCATTTCTTACCTTGTTCACAACAAGTGGATTTAATGAGTAAAATTGTATAGTAGCAGACATATTTCTTTTTTTTTTCTGAAAGAGCTCTAAAATATATATGATAAATCTAATCTGTAAAATTTCAAAGAGCATATTTCAAACAAATTTTATCATACATATACGAACATATACTTCTAGCTAAATTTGTTCATATTTAAATAATTCTGTGCATATACATAAGTATATTGTATATTCATAAACCTTCTACCTCCTTTATATGTGCCTTTGTATACCTTACATCATTCCACTTAAACTGATAGAGAGAGCACACTTGAGTTTGGGACAAACCTGTTTTCTAATGTACATCATGTAAACCTTGTAAAATTGTTTGATAAGATAAGTATAATCCTAAATCCAGGTTAAAAATGTTAATCCATCAATCAAAGCATCGTATACTGGCCATTGTAGTATAATTTAAAATGTACAGCCACTGAAGCTCGCAAGTTTGGCCCTTCCAACTTTGGATGTATATAGTACCAGCTTGTCTCCCTAAATTGCTATCAACTTTCGATTTTCGGCTCCACTTCGTTTAAAGATATATGAATTTAGACGCAACGTCATGTGTAGCACCCGATAGCTTTTAAAAAGGAAAGATATCGCTGTATCCATCAAAATTTGATTTGTAAACAATTCCAATGAAAGTCCAAAACAGTCCCTTGCTCTTTCGATACACGTGCTCACTCCGTGACCTCTGTCACCGTCAAAATTACCGTTATAACGTTGTCTTATAACTTAAAACCAACAGCAAAATCCCACACCCGAAAAGGTAGCACAAAAAGTATAATTGCTGTGACATGATATAGGTAACACTATCTTGTAAATAAACCCAGATATCTGAATATTATAACTATTATCACCATCAACATTATTCTATTATATGCATTTATAAATAATATACAATATATAATGTCTTGATATATTAAACAGTATTATAATCCGATTAACTATCTTTACCCTGATCTCCCCACACCCTGACCGCGCCCCCCCCCCCACACACACACCCTGACCCCCCCCCCCCATCCTGACCACACCTTGAGATATATTAGTTACATATCCCATGAACGTGACCATTAATCGCTTTGTCACTTACAAAACCTTTACTACTTGTTGTCACAAACTTAGTCCATCCTATCAATATCAATTTTCACCCTTATATTGATCAATAGTTGCTTTCTGTTTAAAGTAATCCATATGTCTGTTGTGACCCCCCTACACCCTTGTAAATATTTGTTAACATTTTTTGTCTTGTACCTTTATTTTGTATATTTTTCTTCTAAATTTAAAACGCATTGCATACTTTTGATCACATTTTTCCTGGAGGTAATACATCCCTTGGTAAAGTTTTATTTCATCTTAACTTATTGTCATCGTATTATTGATTATTTCTTATATTATTATCGGTGTCGATGCCAGGCCTACATTACACATTGTAAATTTATATTATCTGCAGGAAATACAACTATGTCGATAACCAGTTATTTTAATCCAAACACTATCACTTAATATTTAAATATATAACGCTAAACGATATAGTTTGTATTTCTTACAGATACTTAATAACTTTTAACAGCCTTAACCCTCTTAGTCTTACGAAGACCTGCTTATCTTTTAATATTAAACTTTTAACATTGTGCGGGGATATCCACCCAAATCCGGGACCTGATAAATTTTCGATTCTGCACTTAAATGTGCGAAGCATTAAACACAAAATTGACGAAATAACGGTAGAATTAAAAGATTTCGATATACTAACTTTTTCTGAGACATGGCTAAATAATAACACACCTTTAGATATATTGAGCATACACGGTTATCATCGACCCGTATTATTGAATCGCGAAGACGGTAGGGGTGGAGGGGTTGCAATTTATATTAAATCAAACCTATATTTTAAACCACGTTATGAACTTATCATTAAAAAACTCGAGGCGATTTGGGTGGAGGTGCATTTCAGAAACAAAAAGTTTTTAATAGGTTCATTTTATCGTCAACCTTCAGCTTCCATTGATTATTGGGACCTCGTAGAAGAAAGTTTTAATTCAACTCGTGATTTTGTTGACTATAATATTATTATTTTAGGAGATTTTAACGTTGATTTTCTTGCTATTAAAAATAGCAGACTACATAATCTGATAAACACTTTTAACTTCTCTCAAGTTGTAAAACAACCAACACGTGTTCAGCCGAACTCTAAATCATTGATCGACCTTGCTATCGTGAGTTGTCCTGATTACGTGAGTAGTGTTGATGTGAGGGATTCTGGCTTAAGTGACCATAGCCCGATAGTTTTACATTTTAATTTTAACAAGCTAAAACCCCATTGTTTTAATAGGACCATTTGGAATTACAAGAATATGAACGTTATAGGGCTAAACGAATTTATAAATAACTTTGACTGGGATAGTACTTTTAACTCTATTGCTTGTCCACATGAATTAACTTTAAATGTTTCAAAAATTTTATTAAGTGGTATTAAATCATTTGTTCCAAATAAGGTTATAGTATGTCGACCCAAGGATCCCTTATGGATAAATGCGCATCTCAGAAAACTGATAAGGCAAAGAAATAGAATTCATAAAAAGGCTAAACTTTCAAACGATTCGAACCATTGGTACTTATTTAGACAAAAACGAAATTTAGTAACAAACGAAATCCGAAAATCTAAAAAAGCCTACTTAGATAAAATTGATAGATTAATAGACGAAAATAACTTTAATGAATCAAAATGGTGGTCTTTGATAAAAAACGTTTCTTTAAATAATGGAAATTCTGAATACAAACTACCGCCACTTAAATCGAAAGATACTGTCTATTTCGAAAATGTTGATAAGGCAAATCTCATGAACGATTACTTTGTATCCCAGTCAGTAACAGACTCTAAATCGTCCAATGATCTCCCTTTTGTTACAACGTACAACACGACTATAAACGACCTCTCAGTAAATCCATATGACGTTAAACTTACACTACTCTCCCTAAAAAAGAAAACATCCTGTGGTCCTGACAACATCAATAATATTATTCTGAAAAGCGTAGCCAATTCTTTTAGTAATCCCCTATCCAAACTTTTTAACATTTTAATAGAAAATTGTATTTTCCCAAACTGCTGGAAAGAAGCTAATATAGTTCCGATATATAAGAAAGGCGATATTCATGATTGTTCTAATTATAGGCCTATATCTCTTCTCAGCTCGATTGGAAAAGTATTTGAAAAAATTGTATACAAACATATTTTTAATTTTACTCTACGCCACAATCTTATAACCCCTTTACAGTCGGGCTTTCAACCAAATAATTCTTCCGTTTACCAATTGATTGAAATGTATGATTATATATGTAGAGCCATCGACAATGGACATGAAGTCAAATCCATCTTTTTTGATATAAGTAAAGCATTTGATCGTGTTTGGCACGAGGGCCTTTTGCATAAACTAAATTCGGTTGGTATTAGAAATAATACTTTAAAATTAATCGAAAATTATTTATCTAATCGAAAACAAAAGGTGCTAATTGGTGGCCAGAGTTCCTCTCTTCAAAATATTACTTCTGGGGTACCCCAGGGTTCCATTTTAGGTCCGTTACTATTCCTTATTTACATAAATGATATTGTAAATGACATTGAATCTAATATACGCTTGTTCGCTGACGACACTTCTCTTTTTTTAATAATAAATAACCCTAAAGATGCACAAGACATTCTAAATAGAGATATTGAAAAAATATTTCAATGGTCAATTAAATGGAAAGTGGATTTTAACCCATCAAAAACTGTAAGTTTAACCTTTTCAAGAAAATTATCACCCTCAATCTTTAAATTATCGCTTAACAACTCAGATATAAACGATGAAATAAGCCATAAACATTTAGGCCTTCTTTTCAGTAAGTCGTGTAACTGGGATGTGCATATAGATTACCTTACGTCCAAAATAAGCAAACTGATAAATTATCTGCGAAGTTTTAAATACCGTCTAAAACGAAAAACATTAGAAACTATATATAAGTCATTCATTCTTCCAATTTTCGATTATGCAGATTGTGTATGGAATAACTGTTCTAAAGATAAATCAACCCAACTTGAAAAACTCCAACTCGACGCCTTGCGTACTATAACCGGTCTTCCACGTGGTACCTCTCATAATATACTTTATACGGAAACCGGAATATGCCAGCTTCAACTAAGACGCTATCAACATAAAATGATACTTTTCTACAAAATTTTAAATGGACTAGTTCCTAAATATCTAACCGATATAATCCCACCTCTTGTATCCGCCGACCAACCCTACCGTCTTCGTAACTCAAACCAAATTAAGCAAATAAACTGTAGAACATTACTATACCAGAATTCTTTTTTTTCTTCCTCTGTTAAACAGTGGAATGATCTAAGTCATCAAATAAAAAATTCCAAAACTATTTCTGAATTCAAAACTAAATTAAAATCAGGCATGCGCTTAATCGAAACAAATGCTCACTACTATATAGGCGAAAGACATCTACAGATAATACATTGTAAACTACGAAACTCAAAGAGCGACTTAAACCTTCATAAGTGTTTGATGCACATATCGGAAAATCCCTCATGTTTTTGTGGTCAAGGTGTCGAAGACTGTGAACATTATTTCTTACACTGTCCACTATACAATTCTCAGCGAAAAATCACAATAAATAAATTAGGTATTGATCATAGGAATATTCAAACAATACTTTTTGGAAACACCGCTATTTCTTTTGATGAAAATTCTTTAATCGTTGAAATCGTACATAATTTTATCAAACTAACTAAACGCTTTAAAACTGCCTAGATCATTACTGAAATTCCCCAACCCCTCCAGTTAGCAGATGAACTCATAAAATTCATAAAACTTGATGAACTAATTTTGGGCCTCGGCATCGTCATCGTCTTATTGAATATCTATCGTTATAATCTACTTGTATATGTACTGTTTATTTCCTTTCCAAGGGATCTTTACCTTCTTTACCTTCTTTTCCTTCACCCTCTGCACTCTGTAAAATATGTTAATCAAATACATCCAGTCGTCCACTTCTGAATGATCATTGTTTATGGAAGCGATTTTACATAAGCAGCAATGCTTGTTATTGTATCCATATATTGTATGTTAAATATATCTGTGATTCACTAAGAAATAAAATATTGTTTAAACCAATGTGGTGGCACAACTATCGCCTAACTCCAAATATTCGCATTTAAATTACTGAAGCGGTATTTTTGTTCAACATTCACCGCCATTGAAATCCACGTGGATTTCATTTACAAGACAAGTTGATGATCTGTGTAGAAAATGCTACTGCCATCTGAAGAACATCAGTTCGATCCGCCATGTTCTCACACAAGATTCAGCTTCAACTCTAGAGCGATCACTAATTCTATCGCGACTATACTACTGTAATAGTCTTCTCACTGGCCTACCCCAAAATCAACTAAGTCGTCTTCAACGAATCCAAGATATCACAGCAGGAATGGTCATAAGATCTCCATATCATTGTCATGTAACTCCCGTTCTCCAAGCCCTTCATTGGTTACCAGTCAGTGTCCGGATAGACTTTAAACACTCTGCCTAACATATCACTGTGTCAGTGGAGAGGCTCCCGATTACCTGTGCAATTTAATTCAACAGTATATTCCTAAAAGACAGTTGCGTTCAAACAATCTCAATCAGCTAGTGGTACCAATGTGGAAACTTGCTTCTTTTGGACAAAGAGCGTTTGCTGTTGCTGCCGCTGAAAAATGGAATTCACTCCCCGTTGAACTTCGTTTTGTGACTACTTTACCAATCTTCAAATCTCGATCAAAGACTCATCTGTTCAAAATTCACAACATTGACAAAAAGCTTAGGCTACAGCCAAAGGACTTTTGTATAGTTGTTGTATGCGCTATAAGCACGATTTTGTGGATTTGGCGCTATATAAATGGACATATTATTATTATTTCTGATAGAATTACTTATTCCAATACAAACTGTAATGCGATATGTGTTTGAACCTATTTGAACTTGCGTAAGGGTTCTTAGACTGTATCAATTGTAACCTTAAACACACAGTTTAAGGTTACAAGTATAGTAACTAGCCCCGCTCATGCCAAGGCTCAATTTAGTGGGTTTGAAATGGTCGCAAATGGTATTTACTGCGTTTCATTGTTTTTTTAATTTTCTTGGTGAGGCCATCCACACCCTCCGTCGTAAGCTTCAAGTGAAATATCGTAACACCTTCCTGTTGACATAAGGCATATGGGGCCAATCTCAAATTTTTTTTTGTGGGGGGGGGGGTATGAGCCTATTTGCCCGAAAATCTTCTTTGTCACCCGAATTTTCAGAATCAGTCATAACGTGGTGTTTTCCTATATATGGGATCATCAAAATGCTTTTGATACATCAATTTTATCACAAATAGAAGTTCGTATAAAAGATCAATTATGTATTTATATATGTATTTTCTTTTTCAGTGATAGGAGTGTACAATAGAGTTTATAAAGGTGGGAGGGGGGTTATATATTTTGGTAATTGGCTGATTGGGACCATGGCTGATTGGGACCTGGCTGATTGGGACCAGATTTGTGGCTGACTGGGACCAGATTTGTGGCTGATTGGGACCAGATTCTTGGCTGACTGGGACCAGATTTATGGCTGATTGGGACCATGACAAGGCTTATTCGGACCATTACTTAAATGCCGCGAGTATTTAAAATATGTTTGCATATTTTCGATAATAAGACAGCTATGGCAATAAATAGTGTTATTAGTCACAAATAATAGTGTAATTAGTGATTGACGGCTTCAATACAAATGAGCTAAATCACAGAGAATATACTTCACATTCTTGGCTGATTGGGACCAGATTCTTGGCTGATTGGGACCATGATCAGACCAATGATAAGAGTGTTTTAAATATGTTTGCATGACAATAAATACCACCCAGTATTATCAAATTGTAACCCAATATCAAATAGCCTCATATCGGTATTATTACTGCAATGAATGCAATATTTTGTAATGAATGAAGCTGAAATAATGACAGACAAATATTGTTCTTTGTATAATATTTTACTTAGTAAATATCATTTTATTTCGGATTTCCGTTATGCTACTGTATTGCTAGTATTAGTTTTCAAATTTTTATGACCTATTGAAATTAGCATAAATTGGTTTAAACAGTATTTCTAACATATAATTATACACAATATATAGGCTATAATGGATTCCAAAACAAGCTATGAAGTTTATAAAATAAAATAAAAATGGTCTGTTTAAATTGTATAAAACGTATAATAATTTACATAAGATTAATAAGATAATCTCTGTTAATATAGTAACTGTGACATAAAAAAAAATGGAATATAAACATAAGTAACGCAGGCCTACAGGCGCCTACATTAAAAAAAAGGCACGTAATTATAGTCACGCTATAGATATAAAACTCCTTTAATTTATATTAAACTTAATTCAATATCAAAACCTAAGTTTCTAGTATTTTTTAATCGTGTGGTCCGAATCAGCCTAGTGGTGGTCCCAATCAGCCAAGAATGTGGTCCCAATCAGCCAAGAATGTGGTCCCAATCAGCTTTGACTTTTGTCCCAATCAGCCATGGTCCCAATCAGCCATGGTCCCAATCAGCTTGGTTTCATATATTTTTATACTGTTATCTATGTATATATAAATTACAATGCACATTATTTATATCTGTATATATATGTTTTTGGGTATTTCGAAAATTTTGCTTCGCCTGTAATAAAAGTTCAAAGTTCAAAACGAATTTTCCACAAAGTTGTGATTTATAATTAATAACACATTACACAGCAGAATAATTTTATAATATATGTTAAGCCAAAAAACAACCTAATGTTCCCTTAATGTTTCGTCAAATCTGGCGTGTGTGTGTGGGGGGGCGGCTCCTACGCCTATGCCTGCTGAAAATCTTGGATCCGCCCCTGGAACAGCAGAAACTTACACAGACCAACTTAAGATTGTAGTTATCGTTTGTTTCGACTTTTAAACCTTTAAGAATCCAGCAGAGTTTTAATGGGCAAGAACACACAAATTGTCGTGCATTTTTAATTGTATCCTGCTTGATATATCAAGAAAATGTATAGGCCCACACAGTGCCAGACTGGTGGGCCGCATGCGTTCTCTCTCCCCCCTCCCCCGGGCAAATCTTTAAAATTGACAACCGCAAACCCATTTTCCAAGCATTTCAGACCAAAGCTTTCTATCTTTTCTTTCTCCTGTTCTGTGTCCTGTCCTTCCTTCTTTGGGGGGTTGGGATGGCCTAGTGGTCTAGAGTGCCGCGCTTCGACCTCTTGCTGGCCGGTCACCTCTGGCTTGCGGCTGTGGCTTCGATCCCTGGTGTGAGCGTATGTGGCATGGAGATAGGGGCGCCTTATCTCAACTTCGTGGGTTTCCTCCGGGCACTCCGGTTTCCTCCCACTGCTAAAGACCCCCACGCGCAAGCGAATTATTGAAATAAAAATGAAACCATGTTAGTCCCAAAATGACCTGGTTTGTGTCGAGTGGACGTTAAACCCCAGTTCTCTCTCTCCCTTCCTTCTTTCTTTTCTTCCCCGTCCTCTCTTTCTCTTTTGTTTTTTTCTTTATAGGCTTATGCCCAGTCCGGCACTGGGCCTACAATTATGTATACATTTCACAACTCAAATTGTGAACTATGAGCCTATAGTTTATTTGTTTTAAACTCATGTATATATTTTGATTTTGTCCTATGTCAATCCCCTTATCTCATCAAGTGGCAGAGTATTTTTTTTTTCAGAAAGGACCTAGAATAATTAGAAAGTTGATCATTATAAGAATGGTCCGCTGAAGGTGTGTGAGGATGGGGGACTGAAATCGATTAATCCTAACATTAGAAATAAAATATAAAAATATACATGTATATCTAGTTTTACATGGGATGTGGATATGCTTCTAAAAAAAATAAATTGAAAAACTAAAAAAAGAAGCTTATTAATTGCACCGGGCTTATAAACATTTCGGTGTTGATGACCCTTGTCTATAAAAATAAAAAAAATCATTCATCTTAGGAGAAAACCAAATTTATAGTATTAAATGTATTGATCTTAAGACGGAGTCGATTGTTGGGTTGAATGTCGATCAGGAGCTAACTATATATTTGACATTGTTTCATATTATTGTTGATTGTTTACATGTTTCGTTTACGAGCTATCACACGAGTTCAATGGATGTGTTGTAATTTGACGCATGCGCAGAGGGACAAAGTGGGACTTAGACGCACACGGCGATAGTTCTTCACTCCGCCATTTCTAGTCGGAATTTCATTTCAGAATAATTTCTCAAATGGAAGGACAAAACAGCGATCGCTCTGGTTCACCCGCAAAGGTTGGTAAAAATTATCTTTAGAAACTTTTGACGCCTTTAGTTTGGGTCTGCCGTGCCCATATCTATCTCCTCAGAGATGAAAATTGCACACCAGACAAAGCCCTCTCTGGCGACTAAGTCAAGATGGCCGCAAAAATTTTCTAAGTCGAACGCGAAATTGCTGAACACAGCATTTTTGGATTCGTTTTTCTTCGCCCTGGCTGAATTTAAACTATTGTTACGACAAGTACCGAATACCTGTGTTGTATAGTTTTTATTTTTGATTTTAGATTGCGGATGAAGGCATTGGATCGGGAGATACCGGTAAGTAAAATCGAGCCGAGAGAGCATTTCAAGTCGTGGACTTGTAAAAAATATGGATGCGAAAATTTTTGAGTACATTTGTAAATTTTGTGTATGTTATGGCCCATACGTGTCTGTTCGTTGTTGTTCATTTTGAAATATTGCTAGGATATATGTTATCTGCTTTTTAATCGATAAACTTGTACTTGAAAGGTGTTTTTTGCGGTTCTATGTGAAAAATAAGCTTGTTGTTTCTTCTCTGTGTATCTAGCGATTGGCCGCATGGTGGCGCTACTGTGAATATGTAACCCTTAATAAAGGACGTTTGGTTGTTAAATTCCCACGTGTTTTTCACGTTAACACCGTGTTTTAAACGCCGAATTGAATGGAAATTAATAAACCTTTAAGCTGTCTTTATTCGGACGGATTCCAAGTTTTTTATGTCCAATTTTTATCAATAACATTTCAGTGGTTTGTCAGTATGAAGCCGGAATTCTTATCGGTGTATCGTCATGTAAAAGCGCGCACATTTGTACTTGTGTATTTGACCTCGAATGATTTGCATATCTAAATTTAAGGGTCGATGACATGATAATAGTTTATTCGTCTGTAGCAATGCAAACATAATTTTTAACGGAGTGTTTGAAGGGCCATTAAAATCATTGTTATTTTTGATACAATAAATTAGATATTGAATTGATTTTTTAATAGAAATAATAAAATAAAGGCTAAGGCCACTAAGGGCCTTCAGAATAACTGAAAAAGGAATTTCATAATATAAATAAAGTACTAGTACTAGTAGGAACTTAATTTTTTTTGGGTGATGGTCTCTTACCACTGTACCGTATCTAACTTTGACAGGGGTTGTGTTAGGTGTCCGTATTTTTGTGTGGGGTTGGGCTTTACATAAAAAGGTCTGTCATTAACTAATTGAGTCAAGTGCCATGTTTTTGATCACACACTGGGCTTTCCTCCTCCCTGGGCACAATTGTATTATTGACAGAATAGTAGGCCTATCGTAATCCTTATGATAGAAATATTAGAAATAGATTACACAAATTAATTACATTTATATGGCTATAAGTATAATCTACTTCTGCATTTATTAACATACTACGTTTTGATGCACATACAGGTGTCGTTATTCAGCAAAACGTATATGTCGTCGATGGGAAGTCAGAAGGTCATATCTGGCATATTTTGCGTCATTCACTTTTTTGCATCTTCCAAATGAGAATTTCCATGTGCATTTGTTTTATCTAGTTGTCGTAATTCTAAGCCAATAAAAAATGTCGCATATGGATGTGTTACAAAAAAGTTTCAATATTCCTATTTCCTTTAAAAAATCAACTTTGAATGAATTTTCCAAAGCATTACCATCAAATGAAATTGTTTTATGGTTAGTTAAGTATTATAGAAATTATTGTTGAGCGTCTAGTGTGAAATCGATAACATTAAGTCGAGGTAAAGGTCAGTTTTTCCACCAGATACTTCTTTGCTGTATGAAATTACAAATCTTTATTTCTGCACTAGATATTTAGCGTGATATATAACGATACCGTTTATGTGGGCAAATTGTTTTACAGAAATAATTGAGAAAATCTTTAGAAATAAATCATTTTATGTATCAGTACGACATTTTCATTTTTGTCTCTTCTGTCTGTAGACAATTTAGAAAACAAAGATATGACCTTTTGACTTCCCGCTGATGATATGTTAGTCCTAAAAATCACCTAGGTTGTGTTCAGTGAATGTCAAGGTCTGTTTCTTTCTCTCCTCAATTCCGTGTAGCATAAAGGGCTTCACCTAAATAGGACACTGAGGGGGGTTGGGATTTCCTAGTGGTCTAGAGTGCCACGCTTCGACCTCTAGCTGGCCGGCCACCTCTGGCTTGCGGCTGTGGTTTCCCACTGCTGAAGACCCCTACACGCAAGCGAATTATTGAAATAAAATTGAAACCATATGTTAGTCCCAAAATGACCTAGTTTGTGTCGAGTGGACGTTAAACCCCATTTCTCTCTCTCTCTCTCTCTCTCACAAACATTGTTGAGTACTAGATTTGAAATAAGAGTAGGCCGTAGCACAGCTGCCCAGGAAAAATTTGCGTCATAGCACACTGTATGGATGCTCGTCTTTATTAGACCAGTCAGAGCAGAAAAGTAGGGAGAGAGAGAGAAATGGGGTTTAACGTCCACTTGACACAAACTAGGTCATTTTGGGACTAACATATGGTTTCAATTTTATTTCAATAATTCGCTTGCGCGTAGGGGTCTTTAGCAGTAGGAGGAAACCGGAGTGCCCGGAGGAAACCCACGAGGTTGAGAAGGCGCCCCTATCTCCATGCCACATACATGTACGCTCACACCAGGGTTCGAAACCGCAGCCGCAAGCCAGAGGTGACTGACCAGCTAGAGGTCGAAGCGCGGCACTCTAGGCCACCCCCCACCCCCCACCCCCCCCGAAAAGTAGGACATTAAACCCCTTTCACATGATTTATAAACCACTATCCATGACCATATCAAATCGTTGTCTATAAGTAGGCCTATGCAGTATATTCATTGTATGGTATATTAAAACAATAAGGTAACAATATTATGAATAATCAATGAAAAGACTTTCGTATTGTAAAGAAAAACATCTGTTTCCTATGATTTCAAGAGTCGATGACTTGAATATTTTATTTTTCACCATGTGTGACAAATTAGTGAAGGCTAGATCAACCAGTACAGTACGTCACCCTACTAAAATCTTGAAATTTAATATTAAATATGAGATATGGTTTCCATTACGATTATTTATATTTTTTGGTGCTATTTAAAATGTTTCGAGTTTAAACTCAGTTAAATATACACATTACAATTTAAAATACTGTAGGCCCTACTAACTGCACCGTATTCTTGTAGTGTTACCAAATTACTACCAGTTTCAGCTTACATGCAACCTGACCACTTTATGAATTTTAACTTGATTTAGATTTTATTAGGTATTCAGAAAATATGTTTTTATATGCTAACATTGAAATACTGTTGAATATAATGTTGGTCATTACTTTCATTGTACAACGTACATTCTAGGTGTAACATGTAGTTAAACTTTTTAAAATTTCCCTTGTAAAACCTTGCAATCAATTTAAGATGAATTATGTAAGATAAAGAGCTACAGATAATTAGTTACATGTACATGTAGAAGTATAAAAATAGATAATAAAAAATAGATTAATATAAAATGAGTACAAATGTATATTGAAATTTTCTTACAAATTATTTTATTCTGAACAAAGTTCTGAGTGAGCACAGATTGTTTATTATCGTAGCCATAGTAGTCTCGTTTTCCCATTTTATCGTTCAATTTTTATATCTTATCCATTTATTTCTCTGCCATTGAATGATCTAGAGAGTTGATTATAGGCTTGCCATGTAAATAAAGACACAATAGACATATTTAGTGACTTTTATATGTGTTATTGATTTAGTTATTACATAATGTGACTTTAATATATGTGTCATTGATTTTGCGATTGAAGTGTCAAAAATCAGCTCCGATGTTGGCTTATGTGTTTACTTCTCTCCAAATTATCAGTTCATTTGGTGGATGTTTATACTCAAGGTTTTCTAGTAACTTGCAAAATAAGAGCATAAATTGTAAATCATATCTGATAATTTTAAATTTGATTGAATATTTCCTAAAATCAGTTTAGTTAACCTAGATGTAGTACATGCATGGCAACAGATGTCTGTATTTTACATGTATGTAAATTTCTAATTTCAGGGGATCTCAAGTCAAAAATCCAAGAAAATAAGTTAACAAACGGTTCAACTAAACCAACGAATGGCGTGGCTAATCATGTAGAGGGTTCGTCATCACATCGGGACAAGGAGAATAACTCCAGTTCTAAACATTCTTCATCCTCCAGCTCAAAACATAAAGATGGCAGTTCTCATAAATCTCGTGATGGTCACAGTAGCAGTAGTAAAGACGGACATCGGTCCTCCAGCTCAAAACACAGTTCTTCAAGTTCCAAACACAGAGACAGCAGTAGTCATTCCAAGGATAAACACAGCTCTAGCGATAAACACAGCTCTAGCGATAAACATAGCTCTAGCAATAAACATAGCTCTAGTTCTTCAAGTCACAAACACAGCTCATCATCAAGTTCCAGTGATAAACATAAACACAGTTCGTCCAGTGACAGACACAAAGACCGGTCGAAAGATGGCAGCAGTAAAAGCTCGGACAAACATAAAGACAAATCCTCCTCGTCGTCTAGAGACAAACACCGTGACGATAAGCATCGTAGCGATAAGGATAAAGACCGTCATAAGGAAAGCTCAAGTAAAGATAAATCCCGTTCAGATAGCGACCGTGAGAAAACTAAAATAAAAGAAGAAAAGAAAGAGGCAACGCCCATTAAGATAAAAGAAGAAAAACGTGATCATTCACCCATGAAGGTCAAAGAAGAAAAACGTGATCATTCACCAGTGAAGGTCAAAGAGGAAAAACGTGATAAATCCCCCACTAAATTATCCTCCCCCAAAATAGCATCCCCCATGTCCTCCCCTAGAATGACATCCCCTAAATCTGATTCAGAGAGACCTAAAAAGGTGAAACGGGAAGTGTCTGATGATGAAGATGATGTGCCACTGGTAAGATTCACAATTCTTAACTATTTATCCTTATTTGGTAGTTAATCAGGCCCCATAGTTTCAGAATTCAGTGTGAATGAATTACATCTTGTTATTCGTATGACATACAGATCTGTTTGGTCAGGGATAACTCTATGAATTATAGGGGCTGTTTGATGCACTTTAGATCAGTAGATCTGTGATTGGGTCGTCATGTAACATGGTTTTAATTACCTGATTATACCTGACAAGGAATTGTACTGGGTCCTCTGTTTACCTCTCAAGTCATTATTGAAATGAATTTGAACCATGTGTTTGTAATTGTTAGTAATGATTTGTATTGTTATAGTTGTTTTAAATTCCAGTCATCCAGGGTAAAAACAGAAACACCAAAACGTAAACTAGAAGAATCAAGTGATGATGAACCTCTGTCAGCCAGGTAAAATTCTTACATTACTCCCACCTCCCCTCCACCCCTCCACCCTCTGTCAGCCAAGTAAAATTGATACATTATCCCACCCCACCCCACCCTATTCTGTCAGTCAGGTAAAATTATCCTTTCCCCCCACCTTACACTGTATTTTTCCACTTCGTTTGCTGTGTGCAAAAATTGAATTAAATTTGAAATTTTAATGTTTTACCGAACATTCGACCCTCATTTTCAGAGTGTGGGGCACAGCTGTCCAATCCTCTACCATAGTAAAAATTTTGTACAGGATTTTTGAAAAAAGTAGGCCTACATGTACATGCTGGTTAAAGGATCCTTGGCTGTTGGACTTTGATTAAGAGTAGGCTGTAGTGCTGCGGTCCGAAAATGTTTCCCTCAAAGCATACGTACATGTATTGCCGAGGTGCGAAAAAATTTCCCTCATGGCATACGTATTGTCGAAGTGCAAAAAAATTTTCCTCATAGCATACATATTGTCAAGGTCTGGAAAATATTTCCCTCATAGCATACATATTGTCGAGGTCTGGAAAATATTTCCCTCACAGCATACATATTGTCGAGGTCTTAGAATATTTCCCTCATTGCATACATATTGTCAAGGTCCGGAAAATATTTCCCTCATTGCACATGTACTTGTAGTCATCACACAGTTGAGAAAATGTTTCCGTCCTACCACACAATGGGGTATATATCTGTAGTTATTAGCCAGTGAGGTTCAGAAGGACATTAAAGCCCATTTTATTTATTCTATATTTTTATTTTTCAGAATGGACAAGGTAAAAAAAGTTAAAAAGGAAGATAAACCAAGTAAAAAAAGGAAAACTGAGGACGATGATTTTAAACCTGATAATAAAGTTAAAAAATCGAAGAAAGATAAGAAAGCTAGCAAGAAGAACACAACCACCACCACCACACAATCTCCTAAAAAGAAAGCTAAGAAAGAAGTTGAAGAACAGGCCGTTTGGAAATGGTGAGAACTATAAAAATAAAATATGTGAGTCATGGTGGCTTAGTGAGAAATACGTTAGCATGCTAACCTGCAGGTCCTGACAAGAACAGCTTTTTACTTGTTTTGATGGGACAAAAGAACATGCACGTAAAAGATCCCTTGGTAGTTGAAATTTGATATAAGAGTTGGCTGTGGCTCGGTTGTCCAGGCCAAATTTTCCCTCATAGTGCCGCTGAATGGCGTATGCCCAGCTTTATTAACACAGTCAGAGCAGAGCAGTAGGACGTTAAACCCTATTTCGTTTCAGAAATAAAATACCAGTCTCAGAATCTTGAGTCTTATTTACAGGAACTCGATAGGAAAACTCCCACTTCTCAGGTCCCAGATAAAGCTGGTTTTAAGTTGTTAATAGTCATTTGTATTTTTCGGACAGTATCAATGTTAGTTGAGTCTATGAAAGGTATATCGAACCCAACATGGTTACATTTTGATCAGTACTTACTAAGATATGATGAAAAGTATCCTCTGCTGACAAAATAAACAAACCAGAGCTACCTGTAAATATTGTTTGCTTGATTTCATGTTAAAAAACCAATGTGAGTATATTTTATTGTGGATTAAGGTGTTGAGAGTTTAAATCTTGTCTGTAAAATTCAAATGTTGCTATTTGATGTTCTTAGGTGGGAAGAAGAAAAGAAAGACGATGGTGTTAAATGGAAAACTTTAGAACATCAGGGTCCGGTTTTTGCCCCCGATTACGAACCTCTTCCATCAAGTGTCAAGTTTTATTACGATGGTATGTAATGATTATATTCTTTGAAAACTTATCAACTCAACTATGGTTATATTTAGACTAACATATGGTTATATCGAGACTAACATATGGTTATATCGAGACTAACATATGGTTATATCGAGACTTACATGTAATTATATTGAGACTAACATATGGTTATATCGAGACTTGCATGTAGTTATTATGAGACTAACATATGGTTATATTGAGACTAACATGTAGTTATATTGAGACTAACATATGGTTATATTGAGACTAACATGTGGTTATATTGAGACTAACATGTGGTTATATTGAGACTAACATGTGGTTATATTGAGACTAAAGTGTGGTTATATTAAGACTAACATGTGGTTATATTGAGACTAACATGTGGTTATATTGAGACTAACATGTGGTTATATCAAACTAACATGGTTATATTGAGATGTTTATTTTGAAATGTATGTTATGTTTGCATGTAGTTATTATGAGACTAACATATGGTTATATTGAGACTAACATGTAGTTATATTGAGACTAACATATGGTTATATTGAGACTAACATGTGGTTATATTGAGACTAACATGTGGTTATATTGACACTAACATATGGTTATATTGAGACTAAAGTGTGGTTATATTGAGACTAACAAACATGTGGTTATATCAAACTAACATGGTTATATTGAGATGTTTATTTTGAAACTAACATGTGGTTATATTGAGACTAACCTTTGGTTATATTGAGACTAACATATGGTTATATTGGGACTAACATGTTGTTATGTTGTTGTAGGTAAAGTGATGAAATTATCGCAAGACACAGAAGAAGTTGCGACGTTTTATGGTAAAATGTTGGATCACGATTACACATCAAAAGAGGTTTTTAATACAAACTTCTTCAAAGACTGGAGAAAGGTCATGACGAAGGAGGAGCGAGAGAAAATAACAGATTTGAAGAAATGTAATTTTAATGAAATAAATGATTATTTTAAAGTGAAAACGGAAGAAAGAAAAGCAATGACCAAAGAACAGAAATTGGTGAGTTCCAATTATCTTTTGATGACCACTATATTTTGCACAGACTGGGGTAATGAAGACTGGTATACGCCATACAGTGTGCTATGACTATGAGGTAAATTTTGCCCGGACGGCGGCGTTACCATCTACACATATCAAATTTCAACTGTCAAGGGATCTTTTAGATGCACTCCAACTTCATTATCTCAGTTGGAGCAGAACATGAGGACGTTAAATCTGATTTCATTTCATAGTTACTTGTCCAACCGCATGGATGGGGGTTGGGATGGTCTAGTGGTCTAGAGTGCCGCGCTTCCACCTCTAGCTGGCCGGTCACCTCTGGTTTGCGACTGTGGTTTCGATCCCTGGTGTGAGCATATCTGTGGCATGGAGCGTCTTCTCAACCTCGTAGGTTTCCTCCGGGTACTCCTGTTTCTTCCCACTGCTAAAGACACCTACACGCAAGCGAATTATTGAAATAAAATGAAACCATGTCAGTACCGAAATGACCTAGTTTGTGTCGAGTGGACGTTAAACCCCATTTCTCTCTCTCTCACCGCATGGGTTTTCTCCCGTTCCCCAGCTTTCCTCCCACTGCTGAAGATCTCTATACACAATCAAATTATTGATGGTACCATATGTTAGTCCCGAAATGATTTTTTTTTAAAGCTCATTCTCTCTTTCAGGAAAATAAACTTGCCAATGAAAAGATAACGAAAGAGTATGGATTCTGTATGATTGATGGACACAAAGAAAAGATTGGTAATTTCCGTATTGAACCTCCTGGTTTATTCCGTGGACGTGGAGAACATCCGAAACAAGGCATGTTAAAGAGAAGAGTCTTATCCGAAGATATTATTATTAATTGTGGAAAGTAAGTTGAGAATTATTTGATTGAAATGGAGGATTATTTATCTTTATAATTAATTCAATAATCCCCATTAGTTTATTATTGGTAATTATCAATCAAATTAAATCTGATAAATACAGGTAGCAAGTTCCTATTATATTGTTTTAAACTCAGGGGTAATAGTCAATATGGGATAAATACTATTAGAATTTTATCATTTTAACGTCTTTGAATGAAATTTTACCTTTGGAACGGAAACCTGCAAAAGGTTAAATGTCTTTATTTAATAGGCCTACTAATCATTGATCTTGCATCTCCTACGCATGCTGGATAAAATCTACTATGTGATTCCTCTGACTGATGCCTGTCTTCAGTTGGTACAAGTCAAGCTGTTAAACCCAGTCTGATGCCTGTTCTCGGTTGGCACTACAAGTCAGGTTGTTAAACCCTGTTTCATTTCTTAATACTTTTATTTATTTGATTTCCAGAGATTCTGCCATTCCAGTTCCACCTCCAGGTCACAAGTGGAAGGAAGTCCGACACGATAATCAGGTTAGTCGCGACTTAGTGTCCATAACAACAACTTTATTAGATTTATCCACAACACCATTTTATTAAAATTATCCATGACAACAGTTTTACTAGAATTATCCATGACAACAGCTTTACTAGAATTATCTATAACAACCACTTCCTTCAATATTATATGGTTTTTGTTTAGGTAACATGGTTAGCAAGCTGGAATGAGAATATCCAAGGTCAAACAAAGTACATCATGTTAAATGCTGCCTCCAAGTTAAAGGTAAGAATTATAATATAGATTGGTAACTCATACACCAGTTTAAATTTAAACCGGTTTAAAGGTTGTGAAAATATTCCATTGACTACAATACTAGTTGGTAGGTGCATGGGTCGAATGGTCAAAGGTGTGCACTGTACCTCATAAGGTCTGTCATTGAGTCAGATGTCATTGATTCCAGGTTTCCTCACTACTGATTCAAGTTATCTCAAATTTTATGATTTTATAAAACTAATTTGATTATTATTTCAGGGGGAGAAAGATTGGGCGAAATACGAAGTGGCCAGAAAACTCCATAAAACTGTGGATAAAATTCGGGCTAACTATCACGAGGATTTTAAATCTAAGGAGATGAGAATTCGACAAAGATCTGTGGCCTTGTACTTTATTGATAAGGTTAGTGAAGTTTAAACTGTCGTGAACGAGGAAGGGTAGGGTGAGATCCTCATCTACTGGTGACAAGGGGTGAGGTGGGATGGGATCATCCTGAACAGGTGAACAGGGATGAGGTGGGAACAGTCATCTAGTCCTGGGGGTAGGACAGGATCAACTTGAACTGGTCAGCATGGATTAGAAAAGTATAATGTTAACCCTATTTTATCTATTTTCCATCTACAATCTTTCCGACAGCGTGTATTGAAACGACTAATTATTCCTAATCCATTTGTAACAATTAACTTGTGTCCCTCGTTACCAGACGTCAATAAAAATACAACATTCTGTCACATCTAACTTCCGCTGAGGTGTTGTGCATTATTCAAGGATGAAAACAGTGACATTGACTAAAATTTATTGACAACATTGACTCAGATTTCCATGATAGTAATGAAAATGTTGATGTTGTACTCTTGAGAGCTATATCACACATGTATTCCCATAATCAATTCAGTTGAAGACGTCATATATGGTGCAACAATTCAAAATTATGGATCAATATGTTGATTTAAGAATTCATTATACATTGGAAATAATATCCCATCGACATGTCCACAATTATTTCACCTTCATTTTTGAACCCAGGCTTTTATACAATAAGTTGATTTCCACATACCAATCTTATTTCCATAATAATTGTTATCCTGAACAATTCAATTTCTAATGCATCCTATTTGTGTTGTAGTTGGCGTTGAGAGCCGGTAATGAAAAGGAAGAAGGAGAAACAGCAGACACCGTGGGTTGCTGTTCGCTACGGGTAGAACACATCAAACTTTACGAAGAGAAGGATGGAAAACCATACGTTGTCGAGTTCGATTTCCTGGGTAAAGATTCCATCCGTTATACAAACGCTGTACCCGTAGAGAAAAGGGTCTTCAAGAACTTGGAATTATTCACTCAGAATAAACAGCCCTCGGATGATCTGTTTGATCGACTCAATGTAAGTTAGAAAATAGACTCACGGTAGTTCCGGGAATAATCACTCAGTAACTACAAGGTCTTGGTTTATCCTTGAGTCAGTTCCCCTTTTAAATGTTGAAGAATGTGGAGTCTGCCAAGGAACAACGTCTAGGCTTTTGGACGACACAGAGAATACCTGAGGTTGCATGTACGCATGGGCGTTCAAGTAAAGCAACCACTGACATTGTAGTTCAATAAATAGCAGTCCGAAACGCTACTGTCTGCTAGTGATGGCAAGATATATCGTTGAATCTATGTATTGCGATTCACCTTCTGATGATGCGTGTATTGAATCACAAGACAATGATTCGATGGATTGTGATTTCCTTTTTCTATGTTTGTTGCTTGAGTTAGTAACCTGTCCATCTTGATCATCTTGTCCATCACTACTCTCTGGCTGTCTTGTTGCTACTAGCAAAAGAAAACTTATTTCGTGATTTCTTGTAGGGTCAATTAACCACTTCCATCGGCATGTTTCATGTGTAGGGAATATTTAATGTCTATAAAATGAGAATTGTTTTTTTTTCAGACGGCCATTTTGAATAAGCATCTCCATGATTTAATGGAAGGTTTAACAGCTAAAGTTTTCAGGACGTACAACGCCTCTCGTACGTTACAGGAACAATTAAATCTGCTCACTGATCGTAAGTTATTCTTACATTTTCCTAAGAAAGTTTTTGATTAGATAAGGCCATAGTTTTTGCTCAGGGTAGTTTTTACACTGTGATTCTACGTACTTATTATTGACGTGTTTTTCTAGTGTGGTGGTCAGTCTCGAAAGTAACAATACAATATGATGTTTATTGCGTTCTATTTTTTATGATACAATGTAAGAAAAACATCACTATTAATATCTTGATGTAAAATATTAGAAAAACATCTATATTAATATCTTGAGGTAAAATGTAAGATAAACATCACTATTGATATCTTGATGTAAAATTCAGATTTGATTAATACCTTCTTGTAAAAATAGAAAAATTACACCTTGTATGTTGATGTTAAAAAGAAGCAGAATATTGATTTGATTTTGTACATGTGATTAATAATGAAATTCCAACTGCTAAGGGATTTTTTTTCTGCACGCCAATGTCTAGATAGGACGTTGGTTAATCGTCCCATCGGAATGGCTATATGTTGTCCTTTGCTAGGAATCCTGCACGACTAACAAGGGGGAACCTCACCGGAAAATCCTGATTGAACTTTCTCGGTTAATACAGGGATTGAACAAGCCAATGTTTTATTCACTGAACCAACATGGCTCTCGATATATGTACAGATGTTTAGACGTGATGTTTTTATATTTACAGCTGATGATACAGTTGCCTCGAAGATATTATCGTATAATCGGGCTAATAGAGCTGTAGCTGTACTCTGTAACCATCAACGTGCTGTTCCTAAAACATTTGCTAAATCCATGCAAAACATGATGACCAAGGTAAGCCATGTATTATATCTGTTCCAGGAATACGGTCAAAATTCAACCAATCCTATTTCGTTTTATATTTATTGTCCACAATTTCGTTAAACTTGTCTCCACAACACTAGGATATGAAGGAGTTGTTATATAACCCGCATTCTGATTGATGTAAGGGATTAGCCAATGAAACGGTCTGTTTCAGCCAGTTCTGTTGGTATTCCATAGAAACATCAGCGATGATTGGTTAATCAATTGTCTGATGTCATGGGGTCAAAAGCCACTTGTATGACCCCTTACACGACCTTTCACAACAACTGATGAGATCTTCATGTAGTCGAGGCCATGGAAATTATCAAAAAAAACAAACCAAATTTAGATCAGTATTTTAATCAGATTGGAATAGGGGCGCCTTCTCAACCTCGTGGGTTTCCTCCGGGCACTCCGGTTTCCTCCCACTGCTAAAGACCCCTATGCGCAAGCGAATGATTGAAATAAATTTGAAACCATATGTTAGTCCCAAAATGACCTAGTTTGTGTCGAGTGGACGTTAAACCCCATTTCTCTCTCTCTCCCATGACAGGAATATGGTCAGAAGACCGTGCCGCTAGTTATCTTCACAAACATCTGTTGGTAGTCTTCTTTCTAGTATCGCTGAATTCAAACCAGTGCCCTGTTTCACGAAATTTTAAATAAAGATAAAATCCAAAATTTTAGTAGATACTTCAATTCTGATTGGTTAAGCACTAAAATCGATCTAATATTATCCAATCAAATTGCTGAAATTTGTGAAACAGGCCCCTGGAGATTATCTACCTGAGATTTTAGATTCAGGTGTTAAAAGGAAACTCCCTCTTTCACCTGTTAATCCTGGTGTTACCTGAGATTTTACCTAGTCTTGTTTAGATGGAACTAAAAACCTGGCCCGAGTTCACAAAACATTCTCAGACTCAAGTTAAGAACTTACTCAAAATTGTTCGCCTTATTGTTTTAATGTCTCGTATACATCAATAAGAAAATATACGCAAATTATTGGGTTACTGGATCAAAGATATTTCTCATAGACAGTGGTTGAAAGTTGAGTAAATTCTTAACTTAAGTTTGAGAATGTTTTGTGAACTTGGGGTCTGAGGTCTTGTATTTTAATCTGTATTGTGTATTTTAGATAGAAGATAAGAAGAAGACGATACAGGAAGCTAAACGTGGATTAAAGGAAGCCAAATCAGATTATAAACAAGTCAAATCAGATAAAAACAGAAAGTAAGTCATGGTCCATTATAGTCTGTTATACAGCATATTGACTGTCATGGTCCATTATAGTCTGTTATACAGCATATTGACTGCCATGGTCCATTATAGTCTGTTATACAGCATATTAACTGTCATGATTCATTATAGTCTGTTATACAGCATATTGACTGTCATGGTTCATTATAGTCTGTTGTACAGCATATAGACTGTCATGGTTCATTATAGTCTGTTATACAGCATATTGACTGTCATGGTTCATTATAGTCTGTTGTACAGCATATCAAGACTGTCATGGTCCATTATAGTCTGTTATACAGCATATTGACTGTCATGGTCCATTATAGTCTGTTTTACAGCATATTGACTGTTGTAGATTCACTGGTCTCTCTGTAACTTTGGCCATGTAAAAACAAAAAGTAAGTTGTCGTAAATACACTCACGCTCCTGAAAGCATAGCGTAAAAATAATATGTTGATTCTTAGAATGTGGTGCTTGACCTGTTTATATTTCTAAAAAAAATAAAAGCAATCTCCTTAATTACTACACATAGTGTTTTACACGGGGGGATGGGGGGGGATGGCCTAGTGGTCCATAGAGTGCTGCGCTGCAACCTCTAGCTGGCCGGTCACCTCTGGCTTGCAGCTGTGGTTTCGATCCCTGGTGTGAGCGTATGTGGCATGGAGGTAGGGGCTCCTTCTTAACCTCATGGGTTTCCTCCAGGCACTCCGGTTTCCTCCCACTGCTAAAGACCCCTACGCGCAAGCGAATGATTGAAATAGAAATTAAACCATATGTTAGTCCCAAAATGACCTTGTTTTGGTCGAGTGGACGTTAAACCACATTTCTCTCTCTCTCGTTTTACCCAGGTTACAGGAAATGTAGCATAGACTCCTTTATCAAGTACACAACCCTGACAAATGTTACTAGCAATCATGAATGTTACTGGATAATCATACATTCTTATAAACAACATGATGAAATAAATGATACTGGATAATCAGACAACCGTATATACAACATAAGATAAATGATGTACCTCGAAATGTGATGATTATTTAGCCCAGAATCGATCCTTGGACAAACTAAAAACGTAAACCTCCTGCTGCATCAGATTTTGATAAGGATTGTCTGAGATCAAGAAGCTTTTTCTCCGTCCATCTCTTGCAAATTGTGGGCGTATCTTGCATGGCAACCGGCAGCTGGTTATAAAGTTTGAATAAGGAAATCATTTAGCATTTACTGAAGTTGGAATGAAGAATTTATTAGATAATTTTGATTGATTTCAGTAATTTAGACAGAAAGAAGAAATTACTCCAGAGGTTAGAGGAACAATTACAGAAACTAGAAGTATCTGCTACGGATAGGGTATGTTAAAACTTTTGTATAGTTGTTGTATGCGCTATGAGCACGATTTGTGAATTTGGCGCTATATAAATGGACATATTATAATAACTCATTACAGAGATTGGATGGCCGAATAGTTATAACTCGTTAGGATGGTCAAAAGGTTGAATAGTTATAACTCGTTGATAAAATTGGATGGCTGTATAGTTATGACTCGTTAAGCTGGTCGAAGGGTTGAATATATTCAAGGTCGGTTTTTGAGTCAATTAGTGTAGTCTTGAATCCCAGCTTGTACATGATAAGGGATAGGGTCATCTTCAAAATGCAAATTAAATATGAAACTAAATATACTCAAATGCGGCTTATAAAAAAGGTTCTTGCTGTGGTCGCAGATGACCACTAAAAAGTATATTGTTGGGGTGCAAATATGCGACTAAGACTGGTTAAGGGTTATATGACGGTGAGGGAGACACGAAATGATATATTTGTATAGCATGACTACATTTGTTCTAATATTTTAACAAGTATTTTAATATATTTGATTTCTTGACCATAAAACAAATTCAAATACCGTACCGTCACACGAGTCCAATATTTCATCTTGTACAAATAATACAATTGACACGATGTTTGTTCATTATTAAAATAATGGTACTTCGACAGCAAAGGTTGATATCACTTGTGTATTTTATAAATTATGTTTTTTAATTTATGTAGGATGAAAATAAAGATATAGCTCTAGGTACGTCCAAATTGAATTATTTGGATCCAAGAATTTCGGTCGCATGGTAAGTAATTAGTAACATTAATTGTACTCATACTTTCAACACATGGGGGGGTTGGGTGGATGGCTGATTGGTTAGCGTGCGCACGCTGTATCATACGGCCTGCCACTGAGTCAACTGCCATGGTTTTGAATCTCCGGATGTACGTGGCAAAGTAGGGTCGCCTGTCCAACCACCTGGGTTTTCTCCGGGTCCTCCGCTTTACTCCACTGCTAAAGACCCCTACGCGCAAACGAATTATTGAAATAAAATGAAACCATATGTTAGTCTTGAAATGACCTAGTTTGTGTCGAGTGGACGTTAAACCCCATTTCTCTCTCCCCCACCCCTTTGAACACCAAGTGGTCTTTTACGTGCATACCAATGTGTACACAGGACCTCAGTTTTTCTCTCTAAGACATTGTTGGCAATAAAAAAAATGAAATACAATTGGGTACAACGTCTAACGATTCTGCTCTGACTGGTCTACATACAGCGTGTTACGAGGAAAATTTTTCCTGGACACCTGTAAATCGTGGCTCCTGTATGTAATAAACGGGCTAGCGATAGACGTCTACTGCTGTGTATAGTCATCACTCTAAATGAAATATAGACAAAGTGTTTGTGCTTGGTTGATAAAATTCATAGCCCTGACTTTCTGCACCAGAATATTGTAGCTCCGAACCATCTGTAGTCAACCAAATAAACTATATCCCCATCCATAAAAAAGATGATTCAATAGGCCTTGTATTTAGCTGGCCTAACACAAGACACAGGGTTCAATAGGCCTTGTCTCAGGTATCGTAAGAACTGTCATTGAGTCAAGTGGCAAGGTTTCGTCACGCTTGTACGTGACAAGAAGTAGGGACGCTGTCAAACCTTATGACCCCTATGCTCAAGCTAATTATTGAAATAAAATTGAACCACCTGTGAGTCCCGGAATGACCTAGCTCTATCTCTCTCTCTAAACCAGTTGGATTTTCCATTCTTCTAGGCCATGAATCGCAAATTGGGACTAACAGGTTTTCAACAGCGCAACCAAATGCTTTTGTTTTGTTTAGAATTACCAGTAATCTTTTTTCCCCCCAAATCAATAAAGCAAGTTTTAGGGCCTGTGTTCCTGAAGACCAGTAGCCTTAATCTTAAAGTTGGGTTCTCAGATACAAACTGGGTGATTTGATGATATATTAGAATTAAAAACATATTCAAACTAATCATTTTATCATAATTTTGCTTCAAATCGTTCTCAAAACATTGTAATTGACGAGAATAGCCTGCTATAAAAATCTATCCAAAGAGACCATGGCAACGGTGGCAGACGACAGGGGAGAATGCATTGCATACACAAGACGATGTTGTCTGTAAGCGCTGACTATTTACTACAGATGTCGAATCCTAATTAAATTCTCGGATTATCCACTGCCCGCGTCTTTTTCCGTGATTTTTGCCCCAGAAATTGTTGTATGTCTAACTCTTCATAAAGTTTTTCAACATGTACACAAATCACTCAAGTTCGCGTGCAGCCTTCAACGCCAAGCGTGCAGGTACCCTTATTCGTCGGGTTGACTATTAAGGGAACCCCTTACATTTTTGTCCTGTTTACGCTCCATGAGTGTTTTTCAGGGAATCCAGTATTTTTCTAGTAAGATTGGGTATCTCTTCTTTCCATATATACCAAAATTGTCATACTTTTATAGGCAATAACCACCCGATAAATACTTATCTGGGAACCCAACTTTAAACCTTATTTTACTCTTTGATCTCCAGGTGTAAAAAATTTGACGTACCAGTTGAAAAGATCTACAACAAAACACAGCGTGAAAAATTCCGATGGGCTCTGGACATGGCTACAGCCGATTTCACCTTTTGATGACACGGGAACGGATAGAAAACCTGTATTTTGATGGACACCAATGAAATTATTTAAGTGCTAAAATAAATTAGTGGTCACTCATTGCATTTCATTATCACTCCATTTTATCATGTCGAAACTAACACCTATCATATTTATTTGTTCTCATCGATTCATTTTAACGATCTGGACGCACGCCATTTTTACTAGCACCCTGACATTCATCTTCATTGCAAATCATCACGAAGAATATCATATTTTGTTGAACTTTAATATTGATATTTGGTATATATATATATATAAAGTATTTTTTGTCTGTCTCAGTGCGGAGTCTGTATAATACATTACATGTGATTTTTCATGCATTTTTGTTAATTTGTTTAATATAACAGTCATTATTTTTTGAATCCCAGCATTTTTAAACCTGCAAATAAACCTAACTTAATAATAAATAATATCTTCCTATAATTATATATGTTTGCATGAAAATAGGCCTTAGTTAACTGACAAACGTTTAATTTATTGTTTCAATCGTCAATCAATCTCTTAGCCTGGATGGTTTTAGGACAAGGGTAACCATAGTAACAATGGGTGTAATATTATTAGTAATATTTATTGGGGTTTGTCCTGTTGACATTGTTAGGACGGTAAAAAATGATCTTGATTCTTTCTTATTATATTAAATGTCAAGCTTATGAAATAAAAAAAATGTTGTGTTCATAAGCAAAACATTTTTAAAGGTCCTAATGCTAACTACAATGTTTGTTTAGGAAAATTAGTTGTATCAGCAGAATGATAATGTTGATCGAGGCATCGTGTGTCTCTGATGAAAAACCTCTTTTAAACTTCTAGATAAGGATCTAGTCAGTATTTTTCTTTGCCTTCGATATTGCCCATGCCTTGTAAGTATCGAAGAAACTTGCCTGAAACTTGATACATAAGAAACTTGCCTGAAGCTTGATACATAAGACCAACTGCGGATATACCAATCTGTGAGGCAATTGTTTTTAACAGCCTTATAGTGATAATACAATTTATTAGTATTTTTTATGAACAGCATTTTCCTGAAAGAATTTGAATCGCTGTATTCAGATTTTGTTTGTTTTACCATTCCAGTCTGCTTCGGAAATCAAATTCGAATTTGTAATGTATTAAAAATGAAAATTGTATTTTTTTTTTTCATTGTATATAGAATTTTATGTTATTTTTGTGTGTGTATCATATGACATATGTTTATATTATTATTGAATGATATTTGGTTCTGTAATTAATTTTAATTGAAACTAAAGGATAAGAAACAGGACGAATGACTAAGGATAGTGGTCAGAAATGATGAAATTAATTTTAAAAGGGGTACAGTCTCACAATCTCACTTACGTCTGATAAGTTCTAGTAAGAATGAAATTTGTAGGTTCAGGAGAGAAATCTAGCTCGGCTACCCGCCACTTTTTCCAATTTTATTTTATTTTTGACATTCAGAGCCAAGTTCACGTAGTTGATCGATTTATGGTTACTGAATTTTACGTAAGGGACTTACTCTTGTGACATTCAGAGCCAAGTTCACATAGTTGATCGATTTATGGTTACTGAATTTTACGTAAGGGACTTACTCTTGTGACATGTTTCAGTTGTAGGAATGTAACTTGCAGATTTAACGTCAACTGTCGTGCTAAACAAAATAGCAGATTCAATGTCAATTATTTGGAAATAAGAATTACATAGAACTGTAACTCATATTAGAAAAAGTAGACAATTGTCGTCCACTACATAAGTTGTCATACCATACAGTATGATCGTATATTGAATCATTGGAGTGAGGTATATAAATACGGTGTTAAAGTTATGCAATCGGCAAACCTCAGCAGATTTCAGTATCCTAAATCTAGCCTCGGCTGTATGACGAAGTCCGCCATTAGAACTACTTTCAAGTTCCCAGACTACCAACAGCGTTGCCCGTGACGGAGTTGGTAATCCAAGTTTTCCTAATAAGTTAACCGGTAGCCGCATCACAATTGTATAGGCGTAGGTGCATATCACTTACTATCATACAGCCAAGGCTAGATGTAGGTTCCGGAATCTGCCGAGGTTTGCCGAGTGAAAGTTATGTTGATGTACATGTAGTGTTATATTATGTCAATGAAAAAGTCACCTGACCATGTTGAAGAGTGAATTAGTGATGCAGTTGCAGACGCTGACTTTTCTTGCAAAAAACCTTTTTAAGTACTAAATGATGGAACTATTCCTGGTCCACCTGTCCAGTTTTATCAAGGGCTCCATTTGATGCCTTTGTTCCAAGGAAAAAGGGCCCATATTTTACTGATTTTATGAGAAAAACAAATTAAGATTTCCACAAGATTTTTGTTTAGGGCCCCACAGTGGACATAACCTGTATGTATATTAGGGACCCAACTGGTTGGACAGACCGGACCTGCATGTATATTAGGAACCGGACTGGTTGGACAGACAGGACATACATGTATATTAGGGAACCGACTGTGGGACCTGATTGGAGACCAGGTATTTGTCCATTAATGCCCCCTTGATAAAATCATATCAATTTTAATTTTTTTAATTATATCTGCCATGTCTGATTGATTGTTGATAAATGATGTTAAAATTGTTGATAAATCTCTGAAATAAACATTATTCATTGTTTCTTATTGTTTTAGAAGCTACGATGGCTAAATAAGTGAGTAAGATGCTGGTGCGCTCCCTTTTCTGGCCGAGAAAGTTCATCGTGATTTTTTGACATGATTTCCCCATTTCCGTGGTGAAGGCTGGCTGTCAAGTCATTCGGATGGGGCCAAAAATTCTAGGTCCTGTACATGCATGTTTAAGGTCGCTTGACAGTTGGAATTTGATCTAAGAGTAGGCCGCAGCACCTTGTCTGAGCAAAGTTTCTCACATAGCACACTATCAAGAGCAGAACAGTAGGATATTGACCCCTGTAAAACCAGCAGCGTGGATTGTGGATGCTCATGCTTTAAACCGTCCCCCACTTCATAAAGAGCCAGGATGACAGAAAATAGATACAAATATATGTAACTCCCAATGAGTCCTTCCCATATATAGATGTAGATTTTTCTAGGGAGAGGGGTTTTACATAGGTTGAGCCTGTTCCCCAATCCTATTCAGACAAAATTTTCTTGTCCTGATATAGCAATAATAGACCATTTTGAATAAGCGGCCTTGCAACCTGTCTGGGTCTTGCCATCAGTTAGTATCGATATGAATTGTCAACATTTGAGCATATCTGGGTTGTTGCCACGCTTTTTGCTTCCCATGTAATAAATCTATAGTCCAACTACACTGTACGTCATTTTCAAGAATTGTTATTTCAGACAAATGTTTTTTGATTGTAAAATTATTTCAACCCATCGATCGTTTAATTGGTAATCATTACCCAAGAGTTTAAGCCTGTAGAAAACCAACTCCAATCTGCAATTGTTTTTTTGATGTTCCTTCTCTTGAAATACACATGGGATGTAAAACAGTGTCATCATTGTGTCTGGTGCTATTTAAAGCCCCAATAACACTCTTGTTGTATCTAAATAATATGTCCCAATCTTCATTCTGGTCAATAAATTGTATTATTTTACAATATTCCAATTAATTGATGATATAAATTTTCATCTTAACACACCTAATTTAAAAAATTGGAAAAATTCAACTAATTGATTTGAAGAGTCTAACTAAACCTTTTCAAATGTGACTTTGATTTTAAATATTTTCAAACCCTCTGGACAAGTAAAATAGGTCGTAATGGATAATTTACACAACAGGTAGGACACTTAAACATCTGGTACTTAGAATAAGGCTATTATTTATTTTCTGGGGCTGCGAAGCCAGCAAGAGTGTTATTGTCCCTTTAAATTGTGGGCAGGGGTCAAGAGACTAAATGGTCTAACATACATACTTTAGAACACAAGGTCTGTCTTTGAGTCAGGTGGCATGGTTTTGATTCCTAGTTTACACCCACTGCTAAGGATCCCAGTGCCCAAATGAACTTTACAATGTCAGGGGTAAGTTTAAACGATGGGGCCGTTTAAAATAAAGCATGAAATATAAACACAAATTTCCAATTATTTATTTAAGCTTTGAATATTTCAACAAATAAATTTAAATCAATTATAACCCAATTATCTGTATCCTGGGGCCCATATCTGTGGAAGATCAACCTACATGTTTTGTCAAAATCGCATAAAAATTGCAACCTGTTGAATATCCACACTCAAAGTGTGAAGGGACGTCCGGACAAACAAGATCGATGGCAATATACTACCACATGAAAATGTGGGCCTATAAAAAGCCTTTTTGTTACGCAATTAAGACAGTGATTGGTCTGACTCACTCCCAATGTCCATTTCTAAACTGCTACATCAATATACATGTACCGGTGAGTGCCCCAAATGCTAAAGTTTGGTTTCAATATTTTGGTATAATATTTGTGTAGAAAAGGGACATGTTAAGTTCACAGTAATACTAATAAATAGACTTAAAGCAGTTCAAAATAAACAAAATAATCATTATTAAATAAAAAAATATGAATATACAGTACTGACGAAACATAAAAAATTAATGGCAACAAGTTATTTAACAATCTAAAAATGTTCTACTACATGTGTCTATTTATTATTTTATGAAACAGACGAGAAAGGGACATCATTATTCCAACCAATGATTGGTATAAAACGGTCTTCAACTTGGATCAATCAGAGATATACAAGTTAAGATGTTTAATTCAAATTTACAATTCAATCTGTATGATTCAGTGAACTCTTTCAAATAAGATGTTGCTCAAGGTAAGGATTTTCAAAAACAATTTTGAAGTTATTTTCTTTATGAAAAGTCTTAATGGCTCTGTAAAAGGATTTTAATTATGTAAAATCATTGGCTTTTATTAATTCTATCGTAGTATAGGTAGTAAATTTAAAACTCATGCTAATTAAGAAATTGCATAAATAGATTTTATAATTGTGAACAGTACGATTTACTCTGTATTAACAAATAGGCCTTAAATAACCAAATCATGTCAAAAACTAATCGCTTACTACAAAATAATGTCCCATTACTACCAACAAATAATGAAATATTGTAAGGTGATACTGGGTTGGTGGTGTGCAGTATGGGGTTGGTGTTGTGCATTTATCTGCCGATATTAGGTTGGTGTTCGGTTAATCGCCCTGTTAGATCGGCTGATATTTGTATTGGGTAGATCGTCCCTGATTTATCTGCCGATATTTGTACACAAACTTGGAAACCAGTATTTACGTCCATTGCTATCCTGATCATCAACCCAAGCTAAACCTTGTTTAACCATGAACTCTAACGCTCGACATGCACGTTCAACTTCCCATTTAAAATTCTGCGTCAAGTCAACTTGTGAAATGAAACCATTTTTCTGAGCTTGCTGTAAAATTTTGGTGTGATCCATACTCAACTCTCCTGGAACCGACTGAACAAGAGCAGATGATCCCATACTTATCACCGTGAATCCACTACCCAGAATTTTCAGTTTTCTAATGGCGCGATATAAATCGTCAATACTAATATTCTGAGAGTTACGTCCCCTGGTGTGTTCGACTCTTTCCCTCAACTCTTCAATGTTAATCAACCCACCATTTTTAGGACTAGTCGCAATACAGACTTCTACAATCTGAATCGCTAACTCGTAATAAAAGTCCCCGACGCCCAACATCTCGGCCCAGAATCCTTTACTGGACGCAAGAGGATCTACGCCAATGGACGCACACATCTCCTGGAACTGCAGACGGAATTCCGGATCTTTTTTTATATCGTCCTTATGTTTACGTGCAAAATCTTCCAGATTCGTTTTAAATGTATCCATCTGCTGGGTCATCTGGGCGAATTTATCTTCTGCTATCTCTGTTCCCTTATCTTTATATTTCGCCTGGGCCAAGTTTTTATTCTTGATGGCCCCAAGTCCAGCTCCCCGACGATGCATTTTTAGAAGGTTTAACTGTTATTTATTTTAAATAATAATATTTATACGTCACTATTAACTGTGTTTTTCACAAAGTTTAATATAACACTTGTCTTTATTTCTAATCCTGTTGCATCATTGAGGTTACAATATTCTCAAAATTCCTGCAAGATAAAAATGAAATGATATTTATGCCATTTTAAATAACGAATCAATGACTGAATTCAACTGGGCAATAGAGTTAATGGCATGTCAGCTCCAACTGGGCAACAGTGTTTAATGGCATGCCAGCTCCAACAGGGCGATAGAGTTTAATGGCATGTCAGCTCCAACTGGGCTACAGTGTTTAATGGCATGTCAGTTCCAACCAGGCCATAGAGTTTAATGACATATCAGCTCCAACCAGGCTATAGTGTGCCAAATATGGTGATATTACTAAACAATTAACATAGCGAAGTACATCTAAGGGTATAGCCATGAACCGAAAGTAGCATAACCTTGAACCAGAAGTGGTAGTCCAACACAATATTATGAGCTACCCCTATACACAAAATTTCAACCTCGGGACAGCCCTGAACAGACAGACCTGCAGACAAACGAGTCACGAATATTAGTATAGATAGATGCTGTGTAAGTATTGTTTAATGGTCGAGAGTGAGACATTAAGTAATATATTGTAACAACATGAGGGCTGGTCAGCCCGAATGTTTTTACAACATATTACGCAATGTCATAAGCTTGAGCCATAAACCCCATCCCCCGCAGTGGCAAGGGTGATGTACATTGTATGATAAATGTTGGTACCTTGATGTGATATTTTCCCCAGGTGTATAGAATGGATTACACAACATATCTACATAAGCATTGTGAAGCTTCTTAAACATCTGAAACAGAAAATAAACCATAGAATACACTTCAACACAGAGATAGGTTGCCAGGCAACGAAACATGTCCACAGTAGCTAAATCATTCGAGCGGTTGACAAGGGTTGCTGCACATATATTCTTTTGTAGGTAATGGGGGCATTTACAAGACAATTTCATGCAGATCAAATTAAAAATTTTGTCATTTTAGGGTTCACAAGGTTCTAAAAACTAAAACAAGGACCTTAACTCTGGAAGTAATTTACAGAAAATTTTGAATGAAATTGGACCGGCTTTTTTCGTTTGACTAATATAAATAACGAATATAAATTTCATACAGATGGGATATTGTAGATATATAAAATATACTCAACTGTTCTGATGTCATTATCACGTAAAGTTGTATTGGTTGATTCCAAAACTAAAACAAACTTAACTTTAGTGTTGGTTACGTAACCATATCTATATACTAGTTAATGAAATAAAACTGAGACTTTTCTTCTCTTTATTTCCAGTACCATACATAAATATTTAGAGCTTTTCATAAAGAAACTGGGACACAGATCTTGTGAACCAGGTTTTTCTTAAAATATGAAAAAATAAAAATTATAACTCAAATGCATAAATGTTTTCAAAAGAGCAGAGAGAGAGAGAGAGAGAGAGAGAGAGAGAAATGGGGCTCCACACAAACTAGGTCATTCACTGTTTCTAGGTCATTTACTTCCGACAAAGATATGGTTTATTTTTTTATTTCACTAATTCGTTTGAATGTAAGAGTCTTTAGCAGTGGGACCAAACTGGAGAACGGGAAGAAAACCCATGAGGTTTTTTAGAAGAGTATGCAAGAAATGGTATTTATTGTTTTTGTATTTAAAGGATACACTTTATAATCTTCAGTAGGGTACAGAAGACCTAAATACAGTTCTCGAGCTTCTGTTGTATTTTTACCAATGGAGCTAATTTTCTCTTCAACAACGTCCAGTGAGGTATGAACGGTATAATAAAATTTCAATTCGTTCTCTGTTGGTATGGTTTTAATAAACAGTGGGTAGTTCTGAAAATAAATCACAGATTGAAACAATCATTGATTAACACTTAAAGTTAAGATATCTTTTGAATTAAAACCTATAACAGGTTTTGTTTGGCACAAATCCGGACTCTATCGGGTACAATCCCTCTGGTCGCTGCGATGTTCTTGCTGACTTATTTAATTTGGTTTAAAGGACAATATTGGTGCTAGTCATTATCACATATGTGATAGAACTGATTAAACACTTTCCAAATATAATATTAACACAGAGATCATCGCTATCATAGAGGAGTAATAAAGGATTCGTGAATCGGAATACGGTCTAATTATTTTAGAATGGAAATATCTATAATGTATAGGAAAGAAAGAATGACAAAGACTGCAGTAAAGATTAGACTGAAGTGACATGTCCATTATCTAAAAGTGTCACTGCCAGACCCTTCTTAAATAAAGTTATTATTATTATTATTATATTATTATAAATCACAACACTGAACACTGTGAGTGTGACTGAACAGGCAGATTCACCAAACGACATTTTTTAAATCCTTTTTCGTCATTGACGTCTAACTGAATTTATATTATTTTACGCAGGATTGAAGCTATAAACCACGGAGATGGTTTGGCTTTGGCGGAATTTCATTAAATAGCATTATTTAACATCTAAATTCACCTCTTTTGCAATAACAGCCACACATACAGCCATAGGGTGGGCAGTGGAAGCCATTTTCTGTAAACAACCAATCAAATGCCTTTTAATGTCGGAAGTAGAGTAAAGAAAAGCAATAAACCGGAAACACGTGATCACGTCTACTCTCCCGCCATCTCAGGCTTTCCGCTGGTTCGACAAAAAAGCGAAAACATCGCAAAATGTCGAATTTACGCGTCGATAAAGACGCATTTTTTCGTCGTATGAAGAGAGTTTACTCTTCATGGGCGGTAAGTAGTCTACAAAAATGAACCGCCTTCATTTGTTTGAAGCTTTTGTCTTCTACTAAGTAAATGTAACTCGATTTTCGAAAAGGCAATGTTGACGTTTCTATTTATAGTTACACATGCTTTTGCAAGTGAAGGTACATCTACATTATTCACTAACCCCCAAATGCAAGATGCTACAAAATTATTGTGTGTCCCATGGTAAATAATATACGGATTTCTACGTTTATGAACAAACTACTCTACTTAAGTTATTATAAACTTACCTATGTGTTTAAAATCACCTCCGGTTAAATAAAATTAATTGCACAATTAAACATCACAACGGAAAAAAGGGGTTCTCTCTTGGAAAGTCAATGTTTTTGCTTGTATTTTCGTCTGTGTCCATCACAACATTATGCACGTGACGTTATGGGCTAAACCATCGTAATTATGTTGAAGGGGTAATTTGTGACAACTACGTGTGTTGTAATCAAAACAGCACACGGCCTTTTCGATCGTTTGAGTTTGGGCAAGAAAATAGCAACTGGAGACAATGACATTAATTTTGAACCATTTTATTGTCAGTCTACTAAATTTTAATTACCGATTATACGAATACTCGTATATATACTATTCAAAAAAAGTAGGGGATATTTGATTTTGGGGGCATAATACTAAAATATGCAAATGACTACGAAAAAAGTCACTATAGAACCTAACAGAAGAAACATTTCCAGTTACATGTGACGCCCAAACGCACCAATAGCTACCGCATGGAATGCAGGTGATGCTTGGGATCATCATGGGGCTCCAACCCAAGTTTTGCACGACTCTGACTTTGAATGTTACAGTCATTGTGGCATTGAATTCCAGGGTGGAAACATCAGTTTAATTGTTTTAGTGACCAGAAAACAAATTTTGATATGCGTCGGCTTACCCAAAATGAAAGGTTACGTGCCCTTGGCATGCTATAGATCGACACAACACAGGCGGTTGTGGCGCGGACGATGAATGTTTCTCAGTCTGTCATAAGCAGGCTATGGTCCAGATACCGTGATACACAATCTGTACAGGACAGACCACGCTCAGGTCGACCAAGGGCGACAACTCAAGCCCAGGATCGATTTATCCGTACCTTGGCCTTGAGAAATCGTGTCATCACAGCAAATCGGATCAGCGCTCGTCTTCAAACAGACACCGGTGTGAGAGTGAGTGGCCAGACGATTCGGAATCGACTGCATAGGGGTCACCTTCGCGCCCGACGTCCTCGCGTGATCCCTTGTTTGAGAGATCATCACATTCAGGCAAGACGTCGTTGGTGTAGGGATCGTCAACACTGGGATAATCGACGTTGGAACAATGTGATGTTTTCAGATGAGTCAAGGTTCACTGTTGATTTTTTGGACAGACGTTGGAGGGTGTGGCGTCGTCGAAACGAGCGCTTCCAAGACGTTAACGTCATCAGGCATGATCGATTTGGGGTTGGTTCTGTTATGGTGTGGGGAGGCATCACTGTTGTTGGAAGAACGGCTTTACATGTTGTTGAAGAACGGCACAACATCTTGGCAGTCCATGTTGTGCCGTTCGCACGACGTCATGGCCGCCGTTTCATCTTCCAGGATGACAACGCAAGATGTCACAGGGTCAGGATCGTTACAGGTACCTCCAACAACAGAACATCACCACATTACCTTGGCCAGCACTGAGTCCCGACCTCTCCCCCATCGAGCATGTCTGGGACATGCTTGCACAGAGGTTACGTCAACGTCAACAACGTCCTGCCAATGTCCAAGAACTTGCTGCTGCGTTGCAACAGGAATGGGACAATCTGGACCAAAATGGCCTTAGACGTCTCATTAGGAGTATGCCACGTCGGATCAATGCTTGTTTGGCAAACAGAGGAGGATTTACCCGTTACTGACTTTGTTGTGATGCTGTGGTAACTTTGCTGTTTGACCCCGGGTATCATTTTACCCTTATAATGGTCAGTCTGTGCCTTACTTAGTCTAACGATCATTTGGAATAAATCGATGAATGTGAACTTCATTTCATTTTGTCATTTGTTTCTTCGTCAGTTTCATTAGGTGACTTTAATAACACTTAAAAATCAAATATCCCCTACTTTTTTTGAATAGTACACATGTATAATATTGCTTTTCACCCCGTAATTTCACCCGTGTATAATATTATATATATTTTTATAAAACACATTTACAGCCCAGTCAATCATAGTCAACTTTGATAAGAACAGTTCAGGATGTCTAAACACCGTTTATCGTCTTTATAAAAATGTATTTAAAACAAAAAATCACACGTCAGATTGCGTGTATTATTTGGTTTTGTGTGTTAATTATGCAGACCGCGGGGAAAATTCGTGCAAGTTTCGCGGCACTAAATTTAACCATCTGTGTAGCATACAATAACTCATATGACATGGTACCTTTTACGGCAATATAATTCAAAGCGTTGATTAGCTGGGACATACATCGGAATTTAGGCCTAACTCGGCTACAGCAGATTGCCGAGGTTAATTGGCAGGACTGCTTAAGTTCATCATCAGGAAATATTAAAAATATTCATGGGTGATATTCAAGGCCAGTAAAACAAATGTAATTCAAAAGAAAAATATTCCCTCCGAATTCTCTAACCAAATAATTAATACAAGGCGGAAACAAGATATCGGACTATGGGCGTATTTATGTTTGTAAACGCCCAAACTCATTACTGGGTCTCAGAGCAATAGCTTATTCATACATGTCGCGTTCGATTATTTGCTCCGTGCTTACTCGGCCAGGATCCTCGAGTACGTTTCGACATGCGCAGTGGGAATGGGTAATCGAAGGGCGCGGCGCTTTCTTCGGATGTCAAAATGGAAGATAAACGCCTCCAAACAATTAATTATGCTCGATGTTCTGATAAATAACAACGAGCAGACAATAATCCATCAACAAACTTTAGACTTTTTCATTGGTACCGTACCCCATTGGAACTATTAAATCCAGAGAAGCGAAATAAAGCCCATATTACGCAGAACATACTTTAAATCACATTTTTTTGTCCCCCGCCTTTCGAAGAAAGTTGGGGGACTATTAAAATGGGTTCGTCCGTCTGTCTGTCCGTCTGTCTGTCCGTCACACTTTTTGGGACACAATAACTCTCTTCCTAATTGAGCTAGAATGTTCAAACTTGGTGTATGTGTTTATTAGGTCAATGCCTTGATGGAGTTCGAAGATGAGCATTTTCCGCTTAGGGTAAGCAGAGATAAGCAATTTGATTGGTTGATGCTTTGGGACACGATAACTTTAGTTCTAATTAAGTGAGAGTGATGAAACTTGGTGTATAGTTTCATTACAGTAATACCTTGACTAAGTTCGATAATGAGCATTTTCTGCTCAGGGTAAGCAGAGCGATACACAAATTTGATTGGTCGAGACTTTGGAACACAATAACTCTCCTTCTAATTGAGTTAAAATGTTCAAACTTGGTGTATATGCTTATTAGGTCAATGCCTTGATGGAGTTCGAAGATGAGCATTTTCCGCTTAGGGTAAGCAGAGATAAGCAATTTGATTGGTTGATGCTTTGGGACACGATAACTTTAGTTCTAATAAAGTGAGAGTGATGAAACTTGGTGTATAGTTTCATTACAGTAATGCCTTGACTAAGATCGATAATGAGCATTTTCTGCTCAGGGTAAGCAGAGCGATAAGCAATTTGATTTACCGAGACTTTGGAACACAATAACTCACCTTCTAATTGAGTTAAAATGTTCAAAATTGGTGTGTATGCTTATTAGGCCAATGCCTTGATGGAGTTCGAAGATGAGCATTTTCTGCTTAGGGTAGGCAGAGATAAGCAATTTGATTGGTTGATACTTTGGGACAAGATAACTTAGGTTCATCTTGATTGATGATTTTTATGCCAATACAATGACTGCATTTTCATTCAGTAATGGATTCGACAGTAACAGTGTATAGAAATGATTGACTCAGACACGAGGGCCCTTTCCCTTGGCCAGAGGGGCCCTTTTGTCAAGCGTGGGGGCCCTTTTGTCTGCCTTTAGGGTCCCCCTAACTAGGGTACATTTTCATTTTTCTCATCGGTTTTAGCATTTTTCTTTATAAAACACTTTTGGATGACACTTCGTGTACAGTTTGATTGCTTGATACGTTTGAAAAAAATAAATGTGCGATTAATTAATATGTGTCATCTATTTATTTTGGGATTTCGGCGGGGGACATCAGCCTCACTGTTGGCTTGTCGTTCAACAAATGTAACTTTTGTTAACGAGCTCCATGGCTTACAAGAATTGTAGTTAGAACGGCAAGGTTATGATCGCACACTATATAGATTTATTTCGCTCATTTGGAATATAGAATTCAACAAATGCTTATTGAACGAAAAAAACAAAGGAAGATCTCCTGTCCGTGTTACAATTGCCCATTACTCCACAAACGTGAAGAAATTTATTACGGTTTTGCTAAATATTGCAAATTTCCCGGAATAATCGGAGGTATGGGTGGCTGTCATATTCGAATTATGGCGCCCAAGATGAAGGACAATCGAATATCACACATAAACCGCAAAAAGGTCACTCGGTCGTACTCCAGGCTGTAGGCTATGTGATCATCGAATTCGATTTACTCATGTTCACATCGGCTGGTCTGGGTGTACACATGACGCTAGGGTTTTGAAGACTTTCCTCTAATCAGTTACCAAATTCGGTAGGAAGAATTCCTACTTGGGGACCCAGTCTGCTCTCTTTAGCCATGGAATTATGACTCCATACATTGGTTTGGGGAAACTGACCCGTTATCAAGAAAGAAAAATATTTAATAAACATCTTAGTTCAGCGATCGAGCGTGTCTTTGGGCAACTGAAAGGACGCTGAGTGGCTTTTTCTAATTCTTGGAATCGTTAAACCAAGAGGTAAAATCACTAAAATAAACACAACACTACTGAGAAAAGTGTCAACAATAATTATTCCGTCGCCTAAACTTTATCTGCAAATATAACTTCGATCAAATAATTTATTTGCTTCCATGTTGAATAATGGTATACTTCCAGAAGTAACCGGCTCCTTGGGCAGGTTACTTCGGTCTGGTGCGAATAAGCCGTTCACATGACGTCATCGGTAACCTGAACGCATTCGCGGTGGCTAGAGTAAGCGCCTGTAATCGAACGCACCAACACAAAATTTGAACTGCTTTAACCCCCTTATACGAAATGATCCATTCCAATAAGTGACGTACATGTAATAAGCTTCCATTTTTTATTTCTCGGTGTCAAAGTTTGTGAGAAGTTCAATTTTACAAGAGAGAACTTTTGTATTCGTTGGTACATTTATATTTAATTGTGCAATGGATTTTATTTAACCGGAGTTTATTTCAAACACATAGGTAAGTTTATAATAACCAAAGTTAAGTAGTTTCTTCATAATCGTAAAAATCCGTTTATTATTTACCATGGGACACACAATAAGACCTAATTCCACATACGGAAAAGAAACGGTAGGATACTGTACACAAACACCACACGTTATAATTAAACGCATAATTTTTACGACAAAAACAATCAGTTTCGATTACTTGTTTGTACATGTGATGTAATATGTATGCCGAATGGAATGTACCTTTTTCATTTGGGTTGTTCCGTACATTTAGTACATGATGATAGTACATGATGATCGTATCGACGTGGGTCTCAACTTTGTATTTGAACCAGTTTTCGTAAACGTGACTAGTTCAGCTCTGAATGAAGGTCTCATTACACTCGCCCTGTATGACCGCGACATTTGGGACTTTGGCATTCACGTATACGACGTTTGGGACGGACTCGAGAAAAAATGCCAATTGTATTATGAATAATTTTTATTGTAATAACAACATACCAACAATTTAAATAACATTTATTTTAACAATGTATTTATTTATTTTAACAGTACATTTATTCTTTCAGAACACAATCTGTAGTTTTTGTCTTTCACGTAACTTTCAAATATGTTTTTCTTCATTTGTCAATGATAGACACACGGCACAGTGATCATGTGACAACCATTATTGAAATTACTTTGAAATGAAATTCTGTACGACTAGGCCTATGCCAGATACCTTTCAATAATAATGACAACATGTTTAAAACCAAGCCTCTGTCAGCATGTGTATATAAAAAATCATAACGGTAGATGCTACTTAATATTAAACGTAGCATCGCCGGCTCATTGACCTAGAAATTCCAACTAATGTCACATGTCATCGGCAGATTTGGCAATGGCAGAAAAAATATATTATTATTAATACAGTTTCTCAGTGTTTTTGGTGTTCTATCAGAGGATTATATTCAACTAAGATTTAAATTTCACTAACACGCATGGTCAGCGAAACCATTAGTATGATCTAATTATTATTTTAATATCTACCGGTACGTGGAATTCATACGGAGCGTCGAAGGAGCGCGATTCCCGAGCGAGATGCACAAATAAGACAATTCTACCATTTCCTTTATATTTTCCAAAGGTCTTTTATATTGAGTCCCAAATTTCGTTTTTGTGGAGTCCCAAATGACGCCAACCAAGTTGCAGACGTCGTCAACTGAGTCCCAAATGTCGTTTATGTTGAGTCCCAAATGACGTTAGTCCCAAATGACGTGATATGGAATCTGCTATTGAATCCTTGAATCTAGTAGAAAAACTAGAATCGCTTTCCAGTCAATTTTACTGGACAACTTTTTACTGCTACATGTAGACAGTTGCGTGTCATTCCCTTTGAACACCTGAACAGTATAAACTGAATATCTTAATGAGAAAACGAGACTTTGCTTACCTCGCTAGAACCAGTATAATGAGCGACACAGCACGCTGTTAAAAAAAAATGTCCAATGATTGTAGACAAAATTTTCTTATAAGCAATGAATTCTTATCCACGACCGCCAAATCATGTGATACAAACCTGACTTTAAAGCTGCAATTTCATATTTTTAAGTTATATTTTTTAAAATGTACATGTATTAAAATAAAGCCTTAAAATAGATGGTATCTATAAACAGTCCTACCTTGTTAAAGAAAAATCCTATTAATCCAATGATTTACTACTGCCAGTTGAGAAATTGGCAAATATATCATTTTCAACTTCAAATTCAAACGTTTGAAGATAGCTTTACCATGGGGGGAATGGAAAAACAAGGGAGTTACCGGTACCGTAATTGTGTTATTTCCTGTGTCAATGATTTATTAGTGTGGGGAATAATGTCTATGATCGTTTGATAGTGAGTTGACAACCCATTGAGCAAAAGACATAGAAATAATTATGTTTTGACTTTCTTTGAAAATATGAAATTATCGCTTTAAATTAACTCGATTTTATGATAGATTGGGATATTGAAGCAAATTTTTGATATACTAAGTTTGATAAGCTTTATTACCCTCGTTTTTGCATAGGATGGTATCTTTAATTGTAGAAATCAACAGGTGAAGATGGTCTGGCTAAAATGGATGCCTTGGTTACGGCTGTTGGTGTGGATGAAGATGTCGTATATTCTAAATCAACTTCACTTCAGGTAAAACATGGAACAGACAAATCAAATTATTACCTGTATTGTTATTGTTTTTCACACCAGAATTTAATGTCATTATTGGCATCTGGTACAGAAGATTAAATAATGTTTTGTTATATCGGATATTTTTCTTCTGAACACTTTACAAGCAGGTCTGAAAATAATATTTTGTATTTGAGAAAATCTAAGACACTTTTGAAGTTTTTTTCTAACTAAACCAGAATTAATGTTTTAGTAAAATAGATTTAAATCAAAATGAAATAACCTTCCTTCACCCGTCAGATTGTTTCACTAACCCTAGCTGTGTTTGTTGACAGTGGAAATTTGAAAATAAGAATCACTGCTGGTTGTGTAAAAATGGCTAATGCTACAATGTTAGACCTATTTGATTTCTATTCATTTTAAACATGGAGCAATGGTTAAGACATTGTTTCGTGAGCCTTGGGAACTTTGGTCTAATCCCAGTTTTGACTGAGAAAGTTCGTTGGGATCTTCCCCTTGTCAATAATACAGGACAGAGGGTCTAACAAGGGCAACTGTCTAGTCATTTGGATTGGATGGAAAATCGAGGTCCTGTGTACAGGTTGATGTGTACGTGAAAGATCCCTTGGCAGTTAGAATTTGATATAAGACTAGTGTGTAGCGCTACTCCCTGTGCAAATTCCCCGGGGGGGTTGGGGTGGTCTAAAGTGCCGCGCTTCGACCTCTAGCTGGCCGGTCACCTCTGGCTTGCGGCTGTGGTTTCGATCCGTTGTGTGAGCTTATGTGCCATGGAGATAGGGGCAACTTCTCAACCTCGTGGGTTTCCTCCGGGCACTCCGGTTCCCTCCCACTGCTAAATACCCCTACACGCAAGCGACTTTTTGAAATAAAATTCAACCATATGTTAGTCCCGAAATGACCTAATTTGTTTCGAGTGGACCCCATTTCTCTCTCTCTCTCTGCAAATTCCCCTCATAGCACACTGTAAGGCGTATGCCAGTCTTTATTAGTCCAGTTGTATCAGAACAATAGGACGTTAAACTGTATTTATATTTCAGACATGGTTATTTGGATACGAGTTAACAGATACTATAATGGTACTGTGTGAGAGCGGTATTTATATCTTAGCCAGTAAAAAAAAGATAGATTTTATGAAACAAGTTAAAGATGGTGACCACGATGGCGTACCAAGTATTAGATTATTGATTAGAGATAAGGTTTGTTTATTCTCATTAAATCTCTAGATTTTATATCGGAAGCTAGATTCCTTCTCAAGGAGTTTCTAAATCTCCTCAATCTGTAAATTGTACATGTATGAGAAATATGACCGTACAAAGGGCCAGGAACTGAACTTGTTGGATGAAATTCAAAAATCTAATTCATCAAGACGATGCAGAATTGTTCAAAGAAGAAACATGCCAATTTTCATGTCGATCGAATTTGAATTGACAGAGCCTTAAACCCAAGAAGAGCGAGATCAGGAGAGGTTAGTGACTAGTTCCTGGTTAAAAAACCTAGTTACCTTGTTCTAGAGTTTTGTGAAACAGTACTGTATAACTCTTGAAGGAGTCATGCAGCACAACTCCGCGTATGTCACACCCAGTTTGAGGTAGGTTTATACTGTACCCAAAGTATCAGCCCCAGATGGATCTGTTGTAGGTGACAACACCGAACAAAAAAACGGACTGTCTCACATATACAGAAATATATTGTTTTCAAAGGTTGACAAAAGTAGAATGTTTTAGTTAGTCATTTTGAATTTTACAAGACTATATTTCTCTCTCTCGGACAGCTTTGACTATTTGTCTCTCTCGCACAGCTTTGACTATTCTTCTCTCTGGTAGCTTTGATAGTCCAGCCACCTCCAAAACAATTTGTAAACATCGTTGAAAAATATTGTTTTAGGCTGTTGTGTAAAATATTTCTTCAGGTTGTGTAAAATTTTGTGTAAATTGACATTTCAGGGAGACAAAGATCAAGCTAATTTCAAGGCTTTGGTGGAAGCCATAAAAAACAGTAAAAAGGTGAAGATTTAATATAAAGTTTCAATATTAACATAAATATATAAAACTACTTTTACTTACATTGAATTTATTATTTTGGGGTCATCTACAGACTTTATCACAACATTGAAAACACATCCTTATTGCCAATTTAACTCAACATTGATGTTTTGATTTGACTGGGAAGAGATGGGCATTAGTGATGTGCGGTTTTTAAATTTTCTTTCGGTTTCGGTTTTCGGTTTTTCTGAGGCAAAAAACCTCGGTTTCGGTTTCGGTTTTCGGTTTTTTTATTCATTTAAACACTGTGTAATGTATGTACTGATTTATGGTTATTTTATAGGAATACTTGAAAGCCAGAAAAATATCAAGGTTTTTTTTTACTGTTATATGACTTTATTAATTATGACTGGTAGTAATAACAAAGTTACTGTAAAAAAAAAAGATCTGACACACACAACGCCATAGGCATAATAATAAATTAATATAACGACATAATATCAGTAACAATAAAGTTAGATTCTACTGTAAAACAAAAAATACCAAAATAAATTTGCATAACAAAATAATACCAATCCAACAAATCGAAACATGTGGTCTTTTATTTCTCGTTTATAAATTATAAACTTAAAAACAAAACTTACGCAATTGCCGTTTTCGGGTGTTGTTCAAATGTTGTTCTAAACCTGACTCAAAATTGTTAAATTATATTCTTATAATTTATGCAGCAGAAATAGATTTTTTACAAAGATTAAATCTACATTTTGTGTCATCTAATCTTTCATAGTTATTGAGCAAGCCATGGAGGCATTTTATTTTTTAGAGGAAGCCATCGTTCGATATTGACAACCGGCTTCGGGTTGCATAAAATTTTGGATTGTAAACCGAACCGAATTGAGAAAATAAATAGTCTAGGCCAACCAGACTGATTAAACACTCTATTATTCTATACATACGGGCTCTGGTTGATCGAAAATAAAAACGGAAGTGGTGGCTACATTAAAATTTTGGAATTATTAAGTAAACGAAATACGGCTACATAAAAATTAGGAATTTGGAAAAAAAACCGAAACGCACGGTTATTTTTTTTTTAACGGTTCGGTTTTCGGTTTATTTGTAAAAACCGATACCGTACGGTTAAACCGAAAAACCGCACATCACTAATGGGCATGTACCATAACGTGTTTCAGTACCATTTATAACAAGGGACTCTAAGAACGAGGCTAGACATATCCCACAATTCATGTAAGACAGTGACACCATATTCTTGTCTGGATAGCATGCTCAAAAAATAATATCGGTGTAAATGTTAGAGATTGCCATTCAACTGAGACTTCACCATACATAACATATTTGAAATTAGAGTAAAAAATGGAAACGATTGGTTGTAAATCAGTTTATATACATTCATATTACAGTATTATATGCAGTGTGTCCTGTTTGTGTCAATTTCTAAGTCCCAATTATTAGCGAACAGATGTAGGGAGGAAGTCCCGTATACATTATAATTCGATATTAAAGTAGATCGTCGTGCCGCTGTCAAGACAAAAATTTTCCTCATAGCTCACTGCACCGCATGTCTAGAACAGGAGGAAGCTAAACCCCATTTTTATACGCCCACATTTTCATGTGGACGTATTATGTCGTCGCCCCTGTCTGTCCGGACGTACGTCCGTCCGTCTGTCCGTCCGTCCGTACGTCCGTCCACAATTTGTTTGTGGACTCTCTACAGGTCACAATTCTTATCTGATTTTGACAAAACTTGAAATATAGGTTTATCCCCATAAGATCTCGGTTCCTTTCGATATTGGCATGTATCGGATCGGAACTTCATGGATTATGGCCCCTGATTGTACGAAATATCATGTTTTTAGCTTGTGGACCCTATAGAGGTCACAATTTTGAACCGATTGTGATGAAACTTGACATGCATGTTTATAACCCCAAAATCTTGGTTCCTTTCGATATTTGCGGCCATCGGATCGTAACTTCCTGAATTATGGCCCCTGATTGTCCGAAAAATCGCCCTTTTTAGCTTGTGGTCCCTCTGGAGGTCAAAATTATTATCCGATTTAAAAAACCGTTCGATTATATCACCGTTACATGGTAATGAAGGTTGAGTTCAAATTTCGTGAAAATCGGACCAAAATTGACAAACAAAATGGCCGCCGTTTGTACGCGAATAGTGTGAAAATATGTTATATCAAGGTTGTGGACCCTATAGAGGTCACAATTTTGAACCGATTTTGATGAAACTTGACATGTATGTTTATAACCCAAAGATCTTGGTTCCTTTCGATATTTGCACCCATCGGATCGTAACTTCCTGAATTATGGCCCCTGATTGTCCGAAAAATTGCCCTTTTTAGATTGTGGTCCCTCTGGAGGTCAAAATTATTATCCGATTTAAAAAAACGTTTGATTATATCACCGTTACATGGTAATGAAGGCTCTGTTCGAATTTCGTGAAAATCAAACCAAAATTGACGGACAAAATGGCCGCCGTTTGTACGCGAATAGTGTGAAAATATGTTATATCAAGGTTGTGGACCCTACAGAGGTCACAATTTTGAACCGATTTTGATGAAACTTGACATGTATGTTTATAACCCAAAGATCTTGGTTCCTTTCGATATTTGCACCCATCGGATCGTAACTTCCTGAATTATGGCCCCTGATTGTCCGAAAAATTGCCCTTTTTAGCTTGTGGTCCCTCTGGAGGTCAAAATTATTATCCGATTTAAAAAAAACGTTTGATTATATCACCGTTACATGGTAATGAAGGCTCTGTTCGAATTTCGTGAAAATCAAACCAAAATTGACGGACAAAATGGCCGCCGTTTGTACGCGAATAGTGTGAAAATATGTTATATCAAGGTTGTGGACCCTATAGAGGTCACAATGTTTAACCGATTTTGATGAAACTTGACATGCATGTTTATAACCCGAAGATCTGGGTTCCTTTCGATATTTGCGCTCATTGATTCCTAACTTCCTGAATTATGGCCCCTGATTGTACGAAAAATCACCCTTTTTAGCTTGTGGTCCCACTGGAGGTCAAAATTATTATCTGATTTAAAAAAACGTTTGATTATATCACCGTTACATGGTAATGAAGATTGAGGTAAAATTTTGTGAAAATCGGACCAAAATTGACAGACAAAATGGCCGCCGTTTGTACGCGAATAGTGTGAAAATATGTTATATCAAGGTTGTGGACCCCACAGAGGTCACAATTTTGAACCGATTTTGATGAAACTTGACATGTATGTTTATAACCTAAAGATCTTGGTTCCTTTCGATATTTGCACCCATCGGATCGTAACTTCCTGAATTATGGCCCCTGATTGTCCGAAAAATTGCCCTTTTTAACTTGTGGTCCCTCTGGAGGTCAAAATTATTATCCGATTTAAAAAAAACGTTTGATTATATCACCGTTACATGGTAATGAAGGCTCTGTTCGAATTTCGTGAAAATCAAACCAAAATTGACGGACAAAATGACCGCCGTTTGTACGCGAATAGTGTGAAAATATGTTATATCAAGGTTGTGGACCCTATAGAGGTCACAATTTTTAACCGATTTTGATGAAACTTGACATGCATGTTTATAACCCGAAGATCTGGGTTCCTTTCGATATTTGCGCTCATTGATTCCTAACTTCCTGAATTATGGCCCCTGATTGTACGAAAAATCACCCTTTTTAGCTTGTGGTCCCACTGGAGGTCAAAATTATTATCTGATTTAAAAAAACGTTTGATTATATCACCGTTACATGGTAATGAAGATTGAGGTAAAATTTTGTGAAAATCGGACCAAAATTGACAGACAAAATGGCCGCCGTTTGTACGCGATTAGTGTGAAAATATGTTATATTAAGGTTGTGGACCCTATAGAGGTCACAATTTTGAACCGATTTTGATGAAACTTGACATGCATGTTTATAACCCAAAGATCTTGGTTCCTTTCGATATTTGTGCATATCGGATTGTAACTTCCTGAATTATGGCCCCTGATTGTACGAAAAATGACCTTTTTTTTAGCTTTTGGCCCCTCTGGGGTCAGAATTATTATCCCATTTAAAAAACCGTTTGATTATATCACCGTTACATCGTAATGAAGGTTGAGGTCGAATTTCGTGAAAATCGGACCAAAATTGACAGCTGTTCTTGTCAGGCCATCCATCCTTCATCACTAACAAGGGGAAACCACGCCAGAAAATCTAAATGAACTTTGTCACCCAATGCAGGGATCAAACACCTAACCTCAAGGCTACCGAGCCAGCATCTTACCCACTTAGCAACATGATCCCCAGTCGAATTTGAAGCCTACTGAAATGAACCTTTATAACCCAAAGATCTTAATTCATTTCGATATTTGCACATAGGAAAAATCACTTTCGGTATTGCTTGTTCTCTATACATCTCTCGAAAATGTGGGCGTATCCTGCCTGGCAGTGCCAGCCTATCTTATCTTATTTTATTTATCAGGGAAAATGTTACGGAGAATTTGCCAAAGATAAATTTCCTGGTGAGTTTTTGGACAGTTGGAGAGCTGCGTTGAAGGATGCAGAATTAGATAAGGTTGATGTATCTGTAGCGTTTGCTTACATAATGGCGTCGAAAGAAGAAGCAGAGCAGAAGACAATTCAGCGAGCATGTCAGGTGACCTGTGACGTGTTTAACAAATATCTAAAAGAACAAATCATGGAGATAATTGACGCTGAAAAGGTTGGTGATATTTAACAAATACTTAAGGCGTTTTGTTTTCAAGCGGTTATACTTAAAACTGATGTTCACCATACCCCTATAAAGTACAGTATTCAGTATTTATGTAAATAAACCACCTTTCTAGTCTAATCTTAACTTTGTTATGGGTTGATAACTGTCAACATGTTCATAGTTTATTATTGTTATAAAATACAGAGTTGCGTTATTTTATAGAAAGTGAAACATTCTAAGTTAGCTGATGGTGTAGAACAAGCTTTACAGAACAAGAAATATGTGACAGGGGTAGATAACTCTCAATTAGACATGTGTTATCCCGCTATTATACAGAGTGGAGGAAATTATAGTCTTAAATTCAGTACAGTCAGGTAACCTTACTTCTCTTCTTATTATATCAAAAGCCTGTCATTGAGCATTTTCAATAGAAAGCTTGATCTCGCCTTAACTACATACATCTTATCAAGCCCTTCACGTAATACCCTGTATATTTCGCCACTAAGTTCGATTGTCACAAGCCCAGCTTGGGAACCTATCAGATTCATTGGTCATCGTGAATACCAAGTCTCACGCTTTATAGCTTAAATGCCTACATGTGACAATCGAGTTGCAAAGTTCAAAGATCGATCAATGTCACGGTTGCTGTTTTCCTACGAGTTTCTCAATTTAAAAAACCCAGTTTGTTTATAGTGTGTTTGGTGCAACGAACTCTGATTGGACAATGCTAATTAGTCACTTGTAAAAACAACTAGTGCAAAGTTCGGGGAATTGCTGAGTATTCAAGCACTGGAGAGATGTTGTATAACTCGCGAACGTTGCTTAAGGAACATGGTCATTGAGTCAACTGGCGAGGTTTCGATATCCCGGTTATATGTGACAAGGAGGATGGTCACCTGTCCAACCTTATAAGTTTTCCCTGGGATTTCTGGATCCTCCCACTGTTAAAGACCCCTACTCATTTCTATCTCTCTTTTTTTATTCAATTTCCTGTTTGATTACTGCATTGGCTGAAAAGTTTTAAATGGATTTTCTCGCTTGGTTCCCCCTCATCAGTTATGTAAGACAGCGTGGCAAGGAACAATGTATAGTTGTTTGGATGGACAAAAAAAATACCAAGGTCTCACATTGGAATGCACGTAAAAGATGGTTTGGTATTTGGGATTCAATAGGAGAGTTCATTTCTTTTTTAATTCACCAAAGTTTAAAGGATTATAGAAGATATTTGAACGATTGTTTTTAAGTCATTAACACTGTGTTATGTTACATGTACATTATATAGGCTTTTTATACATCCAGCTGTATGCATACATGTACCTAAACAATTCTGGATCTTGGAGAACGTGTTTCAATAAAATATGATGCGGGAGGGTGTTGACCAGAATAATATCTTATTGTTTCAGTGATGAGAAATATCTCCATTTTGGTGCGATTGTTTGTGCGATGGGAGCCCGGTATAAGTCTTACTGCTCTAACATAGTTCGAACTCTATTGGTGGATCCCCCAGACCAAATACAGAAAGATTACGAATTTCTTACGTTAGTTCAAGATGAACTTATCGGCAAACTTCAACATGGTAAGTAGAAATTAGTAGTTTTGTTTAAAGCCAAGCAGTACCTTTGAGTTATTTAAAGCTTGGCCTTGTATTCACTCACTGGTGCGGTCTGTGAGGATGACCAGGAAAATGTATCAGTATTTTAGACCAATGTATGTTTAGGCTGTGTACATTAAACATGCATTGTTCAAGAGCTAAATTTGCCTTTCGCAGGTCTTTAAGCCTTTAATATAAATGTTATATAAACAAAAATTAGACATGTATTAACATGGCAAATCTGTTGGCCAAATCTGTAATTGGCCTTAATCAGACTAAAGCCTAAACCAAACTTAATAATCCCTTTTAAAACGAACTTGGTAGAATTGGGTCAAATGATGTCCTGGTAGGGGATTAAGTAATAAGTTTCCCTTCCCTTAAATATACCAAGACTTCAATTTCTATCTGTCCAACCCCATAGGTTTTCTCCAGGTCCCTTGGTTTCCTACCACTGCTAAAGACCCCTATGCGCAAGCAAGTTATTGAAATAAAATTAAACCATATGTTAGTCCCGAAATGACCTAGTTTATGTTAAGTGGATAATAAACCCCATTTCTCTCTAATGTATGTGATTACCACAAAAATAATGATTATAAGAATTTTAATAAGTTATTTATTTTTCAGGGGTAAGATTAAGTGAAGTGTACAACGCAGGATTAACTAAAGTGAAGAAAGAACGACCAGACCTGACGGAAAATCTCATCAAATCTTTTGGATTCGCCATGGGAATAGAATTCAGGGAGGGTTCATTGCTCATCTCTGGTAAAACAAACGCCCCAGCTAAAAAAGGTGAGTGATGAAATATGTAATACTAACAGGATACACAGCTTCTCCCTGGGGTCGACAATTGGCAGGAGCACAGATTCACTCAGGGAGGAGGTCATACTGGTTTATTTGATACCATATATGGGAGTGGAGCGTGATGAGCAAACATACAAACTTTGATTTTATTTCTATGGATAAAGCTAGGCCTACAACAAATAGTTTCCAAGTAAAAAAGATGTGTAAAGTCCACTAAATACATAATTATAACCATCTTCGACAGTCGAAGCAGAACAATAGGACATTCAACCCCACTTCATTTATTACAACTCCATGGGCACTTTACTGTATCTATTAGAATCTCATGGGGTTTGAATTTTTCACCCAGTTTGAGAAGTAATTTCCATCATAGTATAGCACACTGTATGGTGCGTGCCAGTGTACATTAGCCTAGAGAAAACCAGCAAGGTTAGACAGACGACTTTCCTCTTGGACATGTATATGACTGGGATGGGATTAAAACCACAAATGACAGGCATTATAATTGAAGGACATACATTAACAAGCCTGGACATAAGAGACACACCACAGGCACAAATTATTACACAGTGTGTATGTGTAATTGGTGATAATTTGTCTGACAAAGTCTGTGTGTCTTCTGTTCAACCGTGCACATCAGTTGACGTCTTCTTACCACATCTACACCTGCTATAATAGGCCTTTAAATGTAAACAGTATTTTATCAGAAAGTCTGAAAAAGAGATTGAATATGGGGATTCAGAGTCAGGCATTCCTTAAGATATTAATATTCAGCTTGGAAAATGAATTTTTGAATGGTTCTTTTATGTGGTATTTAATGTAAATGTTTTTATGATTCAGGAAACGTATTTACCGTAAATGTTTTATGATTCAGGAATGGTATTTAACGTAAATGTTGGTTTTTCTGGTTTAACTGCTAAAGATGTCTCAGATTCTTCTAAGAAAAATTATGCTTTATTTATTGGTGATACGGTTCTCGTCAACGAGGTAAAATCTTTTTATATGCTTGCATATGTTCTGCTGCTCAGCATGAGGGTTAGCATGTGCGTGCTGTATCATAAAACCTGTCATTGGCGTGGTTTCGAATCCTCAGCTGTATGTGACAAGGAGTAGGGTCGCCTGTCCAACCTCGTGGGTTTTCTACAGGGACTCCGGTTTCCTCCCACTGCTAAAGACCCCTACGCACAAGCGAATTATTGAAATAAAGTTGAACCATATGTTAGTCCCAAAATGGCCTAGTTTGTGTTGAGTGGACGTTAAACCAGATTTCTCTCTCTCTTTCTCTCTTGATTATGTTATTTTTTTTTTGTTGTTTACAGAATGCCCCAGCCTCGATTATGACAAACCTTAAAAAGAAGATAAAACACATCGGAATATTTCTAAAAGATGACGATGAGGAAGAAGAGGAGGAGGACGAGGAAGTTGATACGACCCAACCGCAAACAGAATTATACGGTCGGGGGAAACGTAACGCTGTATTAGATACAAGGACTAGGGTAAGTCGAGGAAAACAATCAATTGCACATGATAGAAGATGTTACCAAATGGTGTAATGTGTAGGCTTTAAATTGTAAGAACTGTTATCTGTCATTTCGATGCCACACTTATGTGACAAGGAGTTGGGTCACCTGTCTAAATTAAAGGTCTGCCATATTGATTTCACACTTGTACGTGACGAGGAGTGGGGTCGCCTGTCTAGTGTGTACGTGACAAGGAGTGGGGTCGCCTGTCTAGTGTGTACGTGACAAGGAGTGGGGTCGCCTGTCTAATATGTACGTGACAAGGAGTAGGGTCGCCTGTCTAATATGTAGGCAAGGACTACGATCACCTGTCTAACCTCATTGGGTTTTCTTCCACTGTCAATAACATGTATACGCAAGTAAATTATTATAATACGATTGTAACATGTTGGTCCCGAAATGACGTAATTTGTGTTGAGTGGAAGTTAAATGTCATTTCTGTCTATCAGATTACAAAAACCGAGGACATCCAGCGCCGTCGTCTTGTATGGCTCATTTAACTCACAACCAACTTAATTTTCTACACCCAGAAACCTCAATTATTAAAGTAAAATTTTACCATGTCAGTACCGAAATGACGTAGTTTGTATTGAGTGGTTTCCTCCCACTGCTAAAGACCTCTACGTGCAAGCGAATTATTGAAATAAAATTGAAACCATATGTTAGTCTCAAAATGACCTAGTTTGTGTCAAGTGGACGTTAAACCCCATTTTCTCTCTCTCTCTCTCTTGTATTGAGTGGATGATAAACCCCATCTCTATAGATTAAAGTAGATCATGTACTTCTATGTCTACAGTTGGTAAATATATAAAAATATATAAATATGTACAGTTATGAAAAGTCTATCACTTGACTATCAGCTATTAATTGAGTGTCTTCAGTTCGATCTATATATCGAGTATATTATATATTATTTAAATATTAACAATCTGTGTCTGATCTATATATATATATACAGACTGAACTATCAACGGAAGAAAAACGCCAAGAACATCAAAGAGAGTTAGCTGTAAAGATGAACGAAGATGCCCGAGAGAGATTACGAGGACAAACCACAGATTCTGGGGATAAAAAGTAATTTTCTTATCTTAACATTTCATCTACAAATAAAAATAGGCATCTATTCTCCTTCCCCTCTCTAACCTGGAGGTCCAGGGTTGGTCAGGAACCGCTTTTAGACATTCAGACATTAGCATTCATGTAAGAACCCTTGGATTCATAATAGTCCACTCGGTGCAGACAAGTAGAACATGAACGTCCGTTTCATTTCCTCCCTATGTATCAAATCAAAAGAAAGCTCAACCTCTGTGATTGTTGTATGTACATGTTATACGTGTTTTTCAGAGTACGAAAATCAAACACATCGTATAAAAACCCATCAAACTTTCCCAACGAACCAGAAGTTCGTGATTTACAGATTTATGTCGGTAGGTATCAATCATTACTTATTATACTATTCAAAAAAAGTACGGGATATTTGATTTTGGGGGCATAATACTAAAATATGCAAATGACTACGAAAAAAGTCACTATAGAACCTAACAGAAGAAACATTTCCAGATACATGTGACGCCCAAACGCACCAATAGCTACCGCATGGAATGCAGGTGATGCTTGGGATCATCATGGGGGTCCAACCCAAGATTTGCACGACTCTGACTTTGAATGTTACAGTCATTGTGGCATTGAATTCCAGGGTGGAAACATCAGTTTAATTGTTTTAGTGACCAGAAAACAAATTTTGATTTGCGTCGGCTTACCCAAAATGAAAGGTTACGTGCCCTTGGCATGCTACAGATCGGCACAACACAGGCGGTTGTGGCGCGGATGATGAATGTTTCTCAGTCTGTCATAAGCAGGCTATGGTCCAGATACCGTGATACACAATCTGTACAGGACAGACCACGCTCAGGTCGACCAAGGGCGACAACTCAAGCCCAGGATCGATTTATCCGTACCTTGGCCTTGAGAAATCGTGTCACAGCAAATCAGATCAGCGCTCGTCTTCAAACAGACACTGGTGTGAGAGTGAGTGGCCAGACGATTCAGAATCGACTGCATGGGGGTCACCTTCGCGCCCGATGTCCTCGCGTGATCCCTTGTTTGAGAGATCATCACATTCAGGCAAGACGTCGTTGGTGTAGGGATCGTCAACACTGGGATAATCGACGCTGGAGCAATGTGATGTTTTCAGAGAGTCAAGGTTCACTGTTGATTTTTTGGACAGACGTAGGAGGGTGTGGCGTCGTCGAAACGAGCACTTTCAAGACGTTAACGTCATCAGACATGATCGATTTGGGGGTGGTTCTGTTATGGTGTGGGGAGGCATCACTGTTGCTGGAAGAACGACTTTACATGTTGTTGCAGGGCGTGTTACAGGCCAGTACTACCGGGACAACATCTTGGCAGACAGAGGTTACGTCAACGTCAACAACGTCCTGCCAATGTCCAAGAACTTGCTGCTGCGTTGCAACAGGAATGGGACAATCTGGACCAAAATGACCTTAGACGTCTCATTAGGAGTATGCCACGTCGGATCAATGCTTGTTTGGCAAACAGAGGAGGATTTACCCGTTACTGACTTTGTTGTGATGCTGTGGTAACTTTGCTGTTTGACCCCGGGTATCATTTTACCCTTATAATGGTCAGTCTGTGCCTTATTTAGTCTAACGATCATTTGGAATAAATCGATGAATGTGAACTTCATTTCATTTTGTCATTTGTTTCTTCGTCAGTTTCATTAGGTGACTTTAATAACACTTAAAAATCAAAATATCCCCTACTTTTTTTGAATAGTATATTATTACTTGATGGCATAATTGACAATGATGGCATGAAATCCATACAATAGCGTGAAGAATATATTACCTGATCGAGCTGATTGAGAGTGATTATTCCTGACACACTACCGTTATTGTAGTTGAAAGGTTATTACTCAAAAAACCAGCTTTAATTCCATTACTTGTAAACATTACCTAAACGTTCTAAACAACAATAACTGGCAAATTCTATTTGGCTTCTTTGATTCCCTTACTGGAAAACAAGAAAATTATTGGTGGAATTTGTCACTGTGTTTGTCATGTGTTTATAAGTTGACCAGACTGTATTGGTAATTCATGTACTGTAATAGATTTCATTGTTTTATAATTGATTTTCAGATAAAAGATATGAAACCATTATTTTACCAGTTTTTGGGTTTGCATCACCATTTCATATAGCTACAATCAAGGTAATGTCCTCTCTCTCTCTCTCTCTCTCTCTCTCTCTCTCTCTCTTTCTCTTATTAACATTAACAGTATTTATATAGCAACACCAAATGAATGATTCTAAACATGAATTTTGGATGAAGAGATCACTGATTCTTCAAAGTGTAATTGGAAACTGATATGTTTTAAGCGTTTGTTTTATTGTTTGGATTGATTAAGTATGTAAGCCAATATCTGTTTCCATCTTCTATTACAGAATATAAGTCAGTCCATCGAAGGTGAATACACCTATCTTCGTATTAATTTTTTCCATCCGGGAGCCACACTTGGTAGAAATGAAGGCAACGCCTACCCTAACTCGGACATGACCTTCCTAAAAGAAATGTAAGTAGATTCAATGTTATTTTATAGGTGACAATTGATTGCATAAATTGTTTTAAAACCCGTTTAGTAGATTGATTTGAAATAAGTTTTACGAAATTTATTGTTGCTAGATCTTCCATGTCGCACAGCTGGTATAATTTATGACTGTATCAGTATTGTACTTGACCAAGACCCCACAGAACTTGAATGGCGATAGAATCGCGTGGGCTTAGGCGTAACCAATCACGTTGGCTGTTTTATAGACCAAAGGGGTGGAACCGATCAGTTTGATTGTATTTTGGGGCACATGTGCTAGTCAACATGGTTGATTCCCCACCCTAAACCTATGGCTCAAGGTTACTAAAGTCCTTCTTATTCCAAAAACAGTTAAAATGTGCTTCACAAGAGGACATATTGTTATCTTGAAATTGGATAAAGTTAACTCTATTTTTTTTTTTTTTAATTAAATAGCACATACAGAAGTTCAAACACGAAGGAACCAGGAGAGTTATCTGCTCCTTCGTCTAATTTAAACACAGCGTTCAGATTAATCAAAGAAGTCCAGAAAAAATTTAAAACTCGAGAAGCTGAAGAGAAAGAAAAGGAGGTGAGTTAGTTTAATAACGTAAAACTGAAGTAAAAACTGTCTTTATTAACAAGTATGAACATACTATTGACTAGGAACTGGCCGTGATGGTTAAGAATAAGGTCCGTACATTTTTAACATGGTCTTATGTTAAATCTCCCTGACTGTTGGAGCATTGGATGATCAAATGGTTATAGCTTGTGCGAATGCAAATTACGTTCTGTCATTTAGCCAAATGGAGTGGTTTAGATTTTTCGCTTGTACGTGACAAGAAGTAGGGTAGCCTGTCCAACCTTGTGGGTTTTCTGGGTGTCAAGTTAAGATCAATCTAATTAAAATATAGATCTATATTTCGTTTCGTTTTTTATACTTTCGATGTCCTACACTCATGTAGATCTAACTAGTTATAGTGGACGCTCACGTTCTATGACGTCAGGTATCAAGCACGGGACATTTGACCCGATAACGTCAGTCATTCGATTAACCAATTAGCGACCGCCATGCTTTTCAAAATCCACTTTTGTTTTGTTATGATTTCTATCCGCTGGTGTTTATAGTATAGACGTCGTTGGCTGGTAATATCTACCCACAGTTCAACGCATGAAAAGGTCAAACGGTCGATTTGACAGACCATTTGATTGGCTGACCCCTCATTTCAGCCAGAACACGAATTAAATAACAAGCCCTCCAGATCCAAGAGTAGTGAAGACAAGTAAAAATGAAATTTTGAACTATAAAAAACGAAACGAAATTGGATCTGTGTTTTAATCAGATTGAGTTAAGATTTGTCAATTAATTGGTTTGTTTGTATTTCTTTGTGAAGTGACACGGAGTAGTGAAACTGAATGTTTAGCACTCTAGATTATTGTTAAAGTTACATTATGGGAGATAAGATAAAGAGATGGCATTTCTCACTATAATTGTTAAAAACTAGATAGTGTAAAGGTAATTTGCTGAAAATTTCAGTCAAATTGGTCCACTATTAGCCGAGAAAAAAGCGTTTGAAATATTCGCATAGCCTCGGTCATCATTACTCAAATCATTCATATAAACAGCATAGTCTCGATTATCCACTTGATTGATTTAATTATCAACGGCCATTAAGCGGCATATAGGAATTCAATCCACCAACATTGAAGGCTAGCCTTGACATTAAGAGTTTATTATGGTCTGGATATGTTAATTAATGTCTAATTGATTATTTAGATAACATCCCAGGCCTAAAGAAAGACCTGTAATAAGCAGATTTTGCTCTTGCATAATGCTATTTTAAGCTTGTGTAATGTTGTTAATTGAATGGCTATGATATTATAATCTGTGTATAATAAGGTGATGTTTTGTTTTGTAATATTTTCAGGGTATTGTTAAACAAGATACATTGATAGTAAATCCTAATCGTGGTAATCCTAAACTTAAAGATTTATACATCCGACCTAACATCGTATCAAAACGTATCTCAGGGGTTCTTGAAGCTCATACTAATGGTATGTATTTATATTTACACGTAATACTGACCACCTCACACATCTCTTATCCATTTCTGTTTGTTCGTATTTCCTGCAAACAAGGGAAGTAACTCAATTAACTTACACACTAGATTCAGCTGTTGAGTTTGAAAGGGCCACACCAATAAAATATTCACTTCTTAGATTTAAATCGCCAGAAGAATCCATGTTTTAATAATTGAGTACAGTATCAATACCAGTATAATACAGTATGGATACCAGGTCATGGTTGCCAAAACAAAAACTGGGGGATTGATAACATTTTTCCAAGAATTAATCTAGACAAAGTCATATAATTATTCAACCCTTATTTCAAGTCCTTACCTTTTTTTTTGTTTTTCTTATAAAGAGTGAAATAAAAACTAATGCGGGAGGTTGGTGGTTGGTTTTATTTTTCCAAATTTCTAGCTAGTTTTTATTTTTAAGAAACCTGTTTCATTTCTTTTGATTTTATTTAGTTTTTGTATATCAGTCGTTATACAGTCCAATGAGAAATAAGGCATTAATTCTTTTTATAAACTGGTATCCCTCTTTTTTTTTTAATTGCAGGTTTTCGTTTTACGTCGGTACGAGGTGATAAAGTTGATATTTTATATAATAATGTAAAACATGCCTTCTTTCAACCCTGTGATGGTGAAATGATTATACTTCTTCATTTTCATTTAAAGGTAAATCATGGTCATTATTTCTGTATTTGACTTTTCATAACTCAGTACATGATAAAATGTATTCTGAATATTTTAACATTTAATTAAAGATACCTTATGTAAGATTTTGAACCAATAGATGATGTTAAATAAAATGTGTTCATTGATTGTTCATTATCATAACCAAAGTGCCATGGAAACAATTTATAGACTTTTAAGGTTACCAACAAATATTCAAATCTGTAGAAAGTGAAAGTAGTGTTTTAATCTAGAAGACTGTATTTTTCAGCATGCTATCCTGTTTGGGAAGAAGAAACACGTTGATGTTCAGTTTTATACGGAAGTTGGAGAAATAACAACGGATCTTGGTAAACATCAACACATGCATGATAGAGATGATTTACACGCTGAACAGGTAAACATATCAACATCATTTATCAGAGATATTTTCACTGGTCTACTGGGGCAATCTGATTCAAATACTGGCCCCCAATTCACAAACCATTCTCAGACTTAAGTTGAGAGAGAGAGAAATAGGGTTTAACGTCCACTCGACACAAACTACGTCATTTTGGGACTAACATGTGGTTTCACTTTTTATTTCAATAATTCGCTTGCGCGTAGGGGTCTTTAGCAGTGGGAGGAAACCGGAGTGCCCGGAGGAAACCCACAAGGTTGAGAAGGCACCCCTATCTCTATGCCACATACGCTCACACCAGGGTTCGAAACCACAGCCGCAAGCCAGAGGTGACCGGCCAGCTAGAGGTCGAAGCGCGGCACTCTAGACCACTAGGCCATCCCAACCCCCTACTTAAGTTGAGAATTTACTCAACTTTCAATCACTGTTTATAACACATATCGTTGATCCAGAAACACAAAACTTTTCACATTGTTTCTTATTAGTGTATTTGATACATTAAAACAACAAAAGTTTTAGTTCAAATAAGGCAAACAATTTTGAGTAAATTCTTGACTTAAGTCTGAGAATGCTTTGTGAACTTGGGGCCAGATCTATATCGACATCAGTCATAACAGATATTGGCACGCCAAGGATACGCCAGTCAGTTAACCCTGGTCTGAAGCATGCATGTTGGATCATAAGATCAAGTGGTGTGGCTTCAATTGCCCTGCTGGCTTGTATGTGAACAAGGAGTAGGATCGCCTGTCCAGCCTCATGGGGTTTTGTCTGGGTTCTCCAGTTTCTTTTTCTCACTACTAAAGACCCCTGTGTGCATGCAAATTATTGAAATTAATTTGAATTATATGTTAGTCTCGAAATTATCTAGTTTGTTTCAGTGGACATTAAACCCCATTTCCCTCTCTCTCTTCCTCTGGGAAATCTCAATGGTAAATCGCCAAAATCTTTTTCTGCCAATTCTGAGATGCTCCCTGGGTCAACACAGCACTCACTGGTTCTGATGAAATCATACAAGCCTGTTGTGAGCAAGGCAAAGACATTTTACCCAAATTTGTTTTCTGATAATTATGTTTTCTTTGTTTCAGGCTGAAAGAGAATTACGTCAGAGATTAAAATCGGCCTTCAAAAGTTTCTGTGAGAAAGTAGAATCATTGACCAAACAAGAAATAGAATTTGACACACCGTTCCGAGAGCTAGGTTTCCATGGTGCCCCTTTTAGAAGTACTGTATTATTACAGCCAACTAGTGGTTGTATTGTCAACTTAACAGAATGGGTAAATACTCAAAAAACCTTTTTGATACTAAAACTCCAGAGTTTAATGCGCAATGGTTTGGTTCAGAAATATTATTACGGCTAAAAATAAGGCAAATGTCACCGAAATTAAACTCAATTTCAGGGGATCTTGCAACTAAAATCTTCATTTTTAGGCCTGATTGTTACAGCCATTTGAAGTTTACATGGGTTTCTATTGATTTATTTGATTCCCTGCAGGTACATGACTAAAAGTAGTGTCACTTGTTCAACCTCATGTTTTTCCTGGGTCGTACAGTTTACTCAAATTGCTAAAGACCCCTGTGCGCAAGCGAGTTACTGGAATAAAATTGAACCGTATGTTAGTCCCAAAATAAGCTAGTTTGGACTTCGATGTTAAACCCCATCTCTCTCTCTTGATTTAGCATTGACATCTATATATCTCTTTGATAATTACACTATCTTTTTCAAACTAACCGGAGCCCATACAGTATTTATAATGGTCAACCATTGTTCCCTGGATCTTGATAAAGCTCAGCCATTGTCCTTTGTATGGTCAACCATTGTTCCCTGTATGGTCAACCATTGTTCCCTGTATGGTCAACCATTGTTCCCTGTATATTTAAAATGGTCAACCATTGTTCCCTGTATGGTCAACCATTGTTCCCTGGATCTTTAAAATGGTCAACCATTGTTCCGTGGATCTTTAAAATGGTCAACCATTGTTCCCTGGATCTTTAAAATGGTCAACCATTGTTCCCTAGATATTTATAATGGTCAACCACTGTTCCTTGTATGGTCAACTATGGTTCCCTGGATATTTACAAAATACATCCATTTATATTTCAGCCTCCGTTTGTGGTGAGCCTTGATTCTGTTGAGCTTGTTCATTTTGAGAGAGTATCGTTCCAGTTGAAGAATTTTGACATGGTTTTTGTGTTTAAAGATTATTCGCGGAAGATTGCTATGATTAATTCAATACCCATGCAGGTTCTAGATCATGTCAAGGAATGGTTGAAGTAAGAAATATTCTCTTTATCATCACCATATTTGGTTGTTTGTAATAAAGCCACAATGACTCAGTGAGTAAGACGTTGGTCTGCTAACCAGGATGTGTCATGTTGAATACCTGTATTGACTGTCAAAGGTTATCAGGATTTTCTCCCGTGGAATATACATAGAAGAATCATTGAATTTGATGTAAGAGTAGGTCGTAGCACCATTTTATTTCATCTAGCCTGTCTGTTCATCTGTCTGTCAACTCTTTATTCAGTAGTTACCAAGGTCGATCCTAGTGACCCTGCATGGTATTCCATTTTATTCCCTCGTTATTCCCTTGCAGAAGAACAAACATCGTTAACAGTCACTAATGTATAATTTAACCACATTACATATTATACTTACGTGTAAATTAACAACATTCATTTTGCCTCTTTTAGTTCGTGTGATATCAGATATACAGAGGGTGTTCAGAGTTTGAATTGGACCAAAATTATGAAGACAATCATCGACGATCCAGAAGGGTTTTTTGATAATGGAGGTTGGACATTCTTAGATCCCGAGAGTGATGTAAGTAGATTTGATTCCAAATTTAAATCTTTTCTTAAAAATAAAACCAAGCCAGCCAATAAAACATAAAAAACATTTCTGAGAAATGTGGTTATTCCGTATTTGCAATTATCTAAATGAGTTGCTGCATTTGATAATATCACTAGCTAAGATAGAAGTATTTAGTGACATTGTATAGTTTATAAGATTCATAGTTAACTTTTTACCTCACTAATTAAGGATTTTTCAGCACGCAATGAATACTATTCAGAAACATTTGAAGATATAAAACACTGTCCATTTGTGTCTAAGGAAAGAAGGCACCTCTATATCCAAGCCCACATACACTCACACTAGGGATCGAAACCACGACCGCCTGAGGTGACCAACCCACAAGAGCTTGAAGTGCAGAGTCTACTGTCTAGTAATAGTGTCATAAGGAAAGTAGGCGCTCCTATCTCCAAGCCCACATATACTCACACCAGGGATCGAAACCATGCCCCCCTGAGGTGGCCGACCCACAAGAGCTCAAAGCGCAGTGTCTACTGTCTAGTAATAGTGTCTAAGGAAAGAAGACACTCCTATCTCCAAGCCCACATACACTCACACTTGGGATCGAAACCACATTAGGCATTGAAACGACAGCCACAAGCGACCAGCCAGCTAGAGCTCTAAACGTGAAACTCTAGACCTCAAGGCCATTCCAACCCCTTCTGATAATAATATCCATGTTTTATTGATATTCAGGCTGAAAATCACGAATCTGATTCTGACGAAGAGGACGAGGCGTTCCAGCCGTCTGATATAAATTCAGAAGAAGAGAGTTCCGAGGACAGCGAAGAAGAGGAGAGTGATTGGGACGAAGAGGAAGATTCAGGTTTGACGGCCATCTTGTTTCTTCACCCCAGATTTTATTGGGCAGGGATTGAATTTGACGAACCCAAATATTTAACACAAAAAAAAAAAACAACCCTGAATATGTATTTCCTCATATTACACAAATAAAAAACCCCAGACATTTATTGACTATTTTTCTTCCTTGTGTATGTTTTATGTCAATGATTTCAAAACCTTCAAAATATAAATTTAATGGCCTATTAATCCTGCTTTAGAATCAGTAATTGTATAGCAGACTTCCATTTGGTAATTTTTTTAAAGGAATCAGTAATTGTGTATGTTTATTGTAGATGGATCAGTAATTGTGTATGTTTATTGTGGATGAATCATTAATTGTGTATGTTTATTATAGATGGATCAGTAATTGTGTATGTTTATTGTAGATGGATCATAAATTGTATATATGTCTCGTAGAGGGATCATTAATTGTATATATTTATTATTGTAGAAGGATCGGAAGAAATGGGATCCAGTGAAGAAAGTGGTAAAGATTGGGATGAACTTGAAGAAGAAGCCAGAAAAGGTCAGTAAAACTTGGTTTCATTTGTCAACCAAGATGTTCAAAGAGTCTTTATAGCTCTCAAAATATCGAAATAAAATATAAAGTCAAGCACAATAATATACTCTTGAATTCGCCATGTTACAAGTCTATTGATTAATGTCAGTAGATTTATCACTCCCAACTTGACACGTCTTCAGTAGAGGGCTTGATCTCACTTTAACTAAGTACATCTTGTCAAGGCCTGCATATTTCGGCAGTTATTTCGACTGGGTACAACCCCAACTTGTGAGCTTATCAAATTCATCGGTCGTCGTGAATACCAAGTCTCGCGCTTTCAATCTAAAATGTCTACTTGTGATAATCGAGTTGCAAGGTTCAAGGTTCATTCAATGTCAAGGTTTCCGTGGAAGTCGCGATATCACAACCTCTGATCGGACGCTACGGTTCACGTGTCAATAGATAACATAGCTATAAGTTCGGGAATTGTGAGGTAAACAAGCAACGGTCAGATTTTGTGAAACTCGGAGTCGTTGCTTTAGAAACATGAACTTGACACAGATAACTAGAGATGTATCTCAACTTGTTATATTAAATGTTTATTTTTGTTTACAGCCGATATGGAACGTGATAACGATCCCCCCGTACAAGAAACCAGATTTAAACCGGATAAAAAACGTAAACGTAGTGATCATTCTGATCGGGGTTCGAAAGACAAGAAGAAGAAACGACGCTAGACGGAGAATTAAAGTGCTGCTTGAATCATGTTGTATCATTGTATGTTGTGATGTCATTCATCGACTTGCTATCACTTAGGACATATTTATACGTCTGTGGTGTCCTGTCATCTTGTTGGGCCGTTAGTGCTGTACTGATTATTATAATTCAAGTAAAATATGAAAACCATGAGAAGAACAGGAGTGAGGTTATAAAATGTAATCATTACTGATTTTGAAGTAATGGTCATGTACTAAAACATTTCAAAAGTAATACCGTATTTAACAGTGGTACAAGTTGATGTTGAATCGTCATATTTTACTGTTTTTCCGACCTCCATCCATATATGTCATTTTATTTACCTTCCTTCATATATATGAAACGAGGGCTCCACTTCAGCAGAAAATATATACACAGAAAAATACAGTAATAGAAATATTATGTTTTAAAAAATCATGTAATGGTCGCTTAAATTTCAATTACATTTTATTGTGAAAATCAATATTGCTATAAATTAATGGCTAATGATAATTAATTACATTGTTAAAAATCAAAACAGTAATTGTAAGGTTCGGAGTCCTGTAAGATTATGTAAATAATAATAATACATATTAGTTTTTACTGTGTGTGATAATAGGATGTCCCGCGTTGCGGAGATGATTTTTGTGTCAGGGCACGAAATTATGTCTTAACACATCCGAATGATAAAACATGTTTGTGGAGATATTCCATGATTTTTGAAATATCAAATTTATATAAGAATATTATAATAGTGCTAAGTTTATGTCAAATGTACTATTTTGTTTCCTTCACATAAAATTGAAATTGGGCACAAAACAATCTGATTCAAGTCGGATTTATTTCAAACCTTCCTTCATTTCATATTTGATAAACATCTAAACAGTTTTATCATTGGTTCATATTCTTTGGTGTGTAACCACTCAATCAATCAAAATGTAGCTGTTCTCGTCACATGGTCCAATGATGTACATGTATATATAAACTCATCTAGTGACATGCATAATTGTAGCCAATATCCGGCACCCAAAGCACATGTCAGCAAGTCAAGTGGAAATAAATTTTCAAAAATTCACAACAAAATCCGGATTTGGAGTATGCCATACATCAGGAACACAGTTAAAAGTAATAAATATTTTATTGTAAACCAAAAAGGTGAAAATCAAATTATTTGGTAGTGTATAAAATACCATGCAATATACATATAGTGCATGGTTTAACACAGTTCTGTATGTTGTATCAATAAATACAATGATTTACATAACGTTTCATTACACAGAAGTGCTTTTATAGTTGAAACACTTAGAAAAATCAAAATCTGTAGAGCATGATTGCACCCAGTTGTGTGTGAGGAGCTATAATCACATTGTCTAACATGGATAACAGATTCTGTGTGATGTATTTGTAAATATTGGTTCATTCATATTCATCATTAAATATTATGTTACACAGTTTGTCTTATTGTCTTCTTTACCTCTATAGTCGTTTGGATGGAACAAAAAACTGAGGTCACCTGTACACATTGACGTGCACGATAAGATCCCTTGACAGTTGGAATTCAATATAAGAACAGGCTGTAGCGCCGCTGTCTGAGCTAAATTTCCCTCATAGCACACTGTATGTTGTATGCACGTCTTTATTTGTCAAGTAGGAGCAGAACAGTAGGATGTTAAACACCATTTTCGTTTCTTGTTTTGTTGGGTCTTATAAAAGAAATGGTGGGGGGGGGGATATCTGAATGGTTGGGGCATGGAATCAACTGACGTGGTTTCCATCACCATTCCCCAGTTGTACATGACAAGAGTAGGGACCCCCCGGTCCTCTGTTTTCCCCCTACTGCTAAAGACCCCTACCGCACAAGCGAATTATTGAAAAAAAAATTGAACCTTAAGTTAGTACCGAAATGACCTAGTTTATGTCGAGTGGACGTTAAACCCCATTTCCCTGTATATATATATATATAAAGAAGCTAAAACATATTTCTAAGAGACACGTTTTATTATCTACAATCAATCAATCACAGCCATTTTAAAACAGGAGAATAAATAAAGAAGCAGAGAATATTTACATTTTACAATAACCTGGACGAATGACTGATTACACAAAAACAATACACAGTCACAGCAATTACATCTTATTACTAGAGTAATTTCCCTTTATCGTCAGGCCACTACAAACAACAACTTTAATAAAGAGGCATTCCCTTGAATATAATAAGATCGTCTGTTGGGTTATAGTAGTTGATATCTTAGCTTATCCATTGGTCACGCGTTGCCTGGTAACTCAGATGCGCCTTCCTATCCACCGCCTTGCAAGTGTACTATTATAATGGCGACAAGGCTCCTGGAAGTATCCCAAAAGATACAAATCTTGCAAAAAATGCGTCCCTTTAGTTCGGATGTGTTTGTCGACAGATGCAGACATGGAGTACACAATTATTAGTCCCGCCTCTGACAAAGAACGTTTGACACGCTAGGCTTGAGGTTCAATTATATAAAGGGAAATAACTCCGAGATGTCATAAGATAATAAGCCTTATTGGAATACATGTATTTACAAACAGGTTCAATCTAGTTAAAATAAGATGCCAATCACGTTTCGTTTTAATATTCCTGCATGTGCACCCTTTGTACAATATTTGGACATTAAACCAATCTGATTACAGCGCTGATCCTATTTCGTTTCGTTTTTTACAGTTCAAAATTTCTGTTCACTTGTTTTTAGTACACTAGTAGTAGCAAGGGGTATTAATACGTAGTAGGTCATCGAAAGTATAACAAAAACGAAACGAAATAGGATCTGTGTTTTAATCAAATCGACATCAAACATGTCGGATATTACCGAATATTACCGGAATTCAATGTTATGATCACGGGGGAGAAAACGAAAGAAAATTGTAAACTGATTTTAAATAGATTGAAGTAAAACTGAATCGTCATTGAGCACTATTTATCTTTATACGCCACTGTACATTTACATATTTATTATTAACAAGGTATAATTAGTCTTCTAGAACATCTATAGCGCGAGATCTATTTGTTAAGGCCATATCCAGATTTCTCCAAGGTCGCTGAGATATAAATAAGGTTAGGACACGTGATTGTTGACTAGATTGTGGAGTAGGGTAAGGGTTAGCGCTATATCTCATGACCTTTGACCAAATCTGTAGTTAGCCTTAAGTAATAGACCTAGCCGAACATATATAGGCCTACCTGGCAATTCATATAAGGTCAAAACAATCTAACGTTTTGCTCTTTGAAACTTAATAGTCACTTTCTGTTGTTGCATTATGCCATCCAAACAATGGCAAGTCCCCAAGAACAAAACATCAAACTGATTTGGCCGCCTAACTAGCATATTTTATATTTTGGATCTGTCGATTATTTTCTATACAATCAATTCTTACAAAATAGCCGACATCATCAATATTTACACTGAATCTAGGAGCATGTAGTTTGTACTAAACGTTTTACTAATCACCAACAAGTCAATTATTACTAATCTTCTATATGCCTCAAACATCACCATTACGTCAACTTCTTTAAAATCTCTATTTGATTTCAAAAACCAAGATTGCATGCTATTATACTCTAAGAAGAAGCTCTGTTGTTATTATCTAGAATTATCGTCGTTAGACGTAAGTCCCTCCATTTCTCATTCACCAATTCCCATTGACAACTGACGAACAACCTAACCTGTTTTCTTGGGTTAAATGTCCGCGTTCGTCACGATTTTCAATTCATTATTCCATGGTAATACCCAGAAAGCGAAGTTTTCTTCAAATGACATGATCGCCACGTGGAAAAAAATATGCTCTGACGTCATTATATAGATGACGTCAATGGAAGTATATCCAATGTTTACACGAATAATTCCTCGTCACGTGCGGAAATTCAATATCTGTCAAGTTTTCAAGAATTCGTGGAATAACAGCGATATATAAGATAATTACTTCAAACCTATTTTACATATTTACGTCTAAACGACATTTATTTAATATTTCACAACTTTCAACTGTGGCAGCTTTTGTGTTTTACGACTTAGTCTTGTATTGACCTTGCTCCTGTCTGATCTTTATCAGCATTGGGGAATGTGTGTGTGTTTGGGGGGGGGGTATACAAGCTGAGTCAATAAATGAACTTCTAATTCGGTTCACCATAAATAATCATACTCGCCATTTTAATATTTTCCATATATTTAACATTATTTGCACTTCAGAAGGCGTGATAGTTTAATACTATTTCTCAAGACTAGAAGAAATCTATCCGAGGACAGCCTAAACGATAATACGGTCGTCAGTTCGCTTTTACAAATTTCCAATAAATGTTTTTAGTTTACAGCAACAATTTTATTTTTTAAACAAAGTTTTGCCGATACATGTGTAGCCAGCTTTTCCTACAATACCATCATTTCTAGTTAATTTGTAACGTCACATTTCCTGGAATACCGTCATCCCAGAGTACTTGTGACGTCACCTTTCCTAGAATACCGTCATTCCCAGAGTACTTACGACGTCACCTTTCCTAGAATACCGTCATCCGCTGAGTGCCTATGACGTCACTTTTCCTCATACATCGTCATTTATAGATTACTAGTGACATCACATTTCCTGATATACTATATCATTATTCCTAGATTAATTGTGACGTCACGCTAATTACAACCTATTTTATATTTCAATATACAAATTATGTGTATTATAATATTTCACTTGGTGAATCTGTTTATTTGCATATTCAAATATCAATGAATGCGCGGTACCTGGGTCAATCATTAAATATGATTATTATCATTATTCTAGAAAGGGGACACGGGTATACACAAGCAAAACTTCTTAAATTTTACACATTATTCAAATCCACATTATTCAAAGCCTGACTATGATACCCCGCTCCGCTACGCTACATCATATTATTACTATTTATTCTAAATAATCAGCCTCTTCGTCCGAGTTGAGAATTCCTTGTTTCGTCTGGTTGTACGTCACATATTGTACTGGACATTTCTCATTCATGATTAACGACTGAAAATAAATAGAATAATAGAATATAATAATGGACCATGCACGTTGTATCATAAGGTCTGTTAATGAATCAACTGGAGTAGGGTCGCCTGTCAAACCCCAGTTTCCCCTCCCCACTACTGAAGTCCCCTACCACAAGCGAATTATTGAAATAAAATTGAATCATATGTTAGTCTGGAAATGGCCAGCGGGGAACACGCCAGAAAATCGTGTCAAAATTCAATACAACCTACAGATATTTCTAACCCTGTCCCCGATACATGGAAACAAGTCGTGGATTACTTACAAGATTCTCTTCTTTAGCCGGTGGATTTCGTAGAAAATAGAGTAAAGGCGCATAAATTAGATTTACTATAGCTATCAACCATAACATCCTGAAATATCATAAAATACAATCTGAATAAAACACAGACCCTATTTCGTTTCGTTTTTATAGTTCAAAATTTCGTTTTACGTGTCTTTAGTACACTAGGATCTAAAAGAATTGTTAGCATGACGTGTTCTGAATGGTGCGAGGGATTAGCCAATGAAACGGTCAGTTACGGCGAGCTCTTGGCCTTTGGATGCACGGAACTGCGGGGTAAATCACTAGAAATATCAACGCTGATTGATTAATCGATGTCTGACGTCATAAGGTTAAAAGCCACTCGTTTGACACCTGACGTGAACTCCCGCTATAACTTATCAGATCTTCATGTAGTGTAGGCCATCAAAAGTATAAAAAACGAAACGAAATATAGATCTGTATTCTAATCAGGCTGGCTTTCAATAATTATATTTAAATAAATAAACAATACACACGGCTCCCAACACAGGGAGTCATAATTTCGTTTTATTGACGTTTTGCCTTTGATAAAGTTTGGATTTTGCCTCATCGTGTGATTTTGTATTGGATGGATGATGCCTCACAACTTGTCGGATTTAAAATTGTCATTCTCCCCTATTCCAAATTTCTAACTGATAGAAGTTTTTAATATATACGAGAAACTTACCATTGGAATCCAGCTTCCCGTACAATTGTTCCACTAATGGCTGGACCTAAAATAGAACAACAATTTAAGGCGAAACTTACACCAAGGTGAGCACAACTTGAAACAGTAAAGTGCGGTAACCAGGCCCGATCCAGGATTTTGTCCGGGGGGGGGGGGGAGGCATACATTGGAGCAAAGGGTAATAATCAGGTTTGGTTAGTCCCCAGTGGAGACAATGCGAAAATCATGTTTATATCATCTATTAAAGAGCAGATATGTGAACTACAACAGTAACAAAGCAAACGAAAATGAAAATCAACTATGTCACTGGGGCTGATGGGGTGGTGGACATCACGGACCCCTTGCCCCCCACCCCCTGGATCCGCGCCTGGGTAACTCTGTTGGTATTTTATAAAGAAGATATATAAACCTTGACTCACCTACAGCAAACCCGAGACAGAAAGCAACATCAGCTATAGCATAGACACTGCCATATACAGACACGTGACGTAGATCAACCAGATATCCCATATGTGGTAACATGGCAGAATCTACCATACCTAGAAAAACAAACAAGGGTGGTGAACCCAAATCAAATAAATTAAGTTGTCGTTATGTATGGCAGCTGGCAATCTGAACGACAGACTCACCCTACCTGCAGAGGAGTGACTCTGACACAGTGAATAGCCATGATATCCATGACGTTATCTAAACGTCGCAGGTTATGAGGTCACATCAACAAACAAAATGTCAACATTACAAGACACAATGTTACATTGTAAACAAACCTTCCTGCAGCCGTTAGGACTGTATAATCGTACAGCCATAACGTCTTATCGCTTCTTCCAATGACTTTTCACAGAAATAACATCTACAACTCTAGATTTGACGTCGGCATATTGGCACTATTTTGTGCTTCGGTCGTGTCTATTTCAGATATACACAATCAATTCTGTTGATGTTTTTAGCATGGAGATTGACTACTAGTTAATTTATTTCAGTTCTACACAAAAATTTAACGCAATTTTTAAAAAATAGCCAAATTCTGGCTGGGATTACTGAGCAAAATGGCCATTCATTGTATACGTGCGAAAAGAAAAAGACAGCTACCATTTAATTTTCGTACGTTAGTTACGTACGGGCCGCTGGGTGACTGGGGATGGTAACCTGGACCACTGTTTTAAACGTTAATAGCCAAATCAAAAGTTATTTACAGTGGCGGATCTATTATGGAACTACTGAAACTTAAGTCTTAGGGCTGCTAATTCCACATGGGCCACGACAGCGGCTTTAGTTCCCGTTGCTTAAATATGCTGCGGTTACTATACACAGTATCTAGATAGCTGTGGTTAGCAACTGTACTGTAGATAGCTGTGATTAGCTACCCTACTGTAGATAGCTGTGATTAGTAGCTACTGCACTGTAGATAGCTGTGAGTAGTAGCTACTGCACTGTAGATAGCTGTGATTAGTACCTACTGCACTGTAGATAGCTGTGATTAGCTACTGTGTTGTAGATAGCTGGTATTAGCTACTGTGTTGTAGATAGCTGGGATTAGCTACTGTACTGTAGATAGCTGAGAGTAGCGGCTACTGTACTATAGTTGAGTGTGATTAGCTACTGTAGTGTAGTTGGAAATACTGTTAATATATCTCAGTTCTAATTGCATTGGACCAGTGCAGGGTTTGAATCTTTTTTCTTGTAGGAATCAACCCTTCTGGTATGAAATGACAGTTGTAAATGCTCTGGTTCCGAAGGATCTCCATAAAATAATTACGCCAACAGCTAATGGCTTAGTACATCAGAGTATAACATGATCTCCGTTAAGACGAAGTTTTCAATAAACAATTAATAGTATACGTACCAATAGCGAACCCGAGACCAAAATTGGGTGCTATCAAGTGCAGTATATTAGTCGAAAATGGTATCTGGAAGAAAAGAAAATCGTATTTAAAATTTAAGCTAAAAGAAACGAAATAAAAGTCTGATAAATTCTTTAGTGTCAATAATTTCATCAACATTAATCGGAAAGTCTATTGTATGATCTCTGATTTAAATTTTAACCAATTTAATATTCTAACACCAGAGCTGAAGAGAGAGAGAGAGAAATGGGGTTTAACGTCCACTCGACACAAACTAGGTCATTTTGGGACTAACAAATGGTTTTAATTTTATTTCAATAATTCGCTTGCGCGTAGGGGTCTTTAGCAGTGGGAGGAAACCGGAGTGCCCGGAGGAAACCCACGAGGTTGAGAAGGCGCCCGTATCTCCATGCCACATACGCTCACACCAGGGATTGAAACCACAGCCGCAAGCCAGAGGTGACCGGCCAGCTAGAGGTCGAAGCGCGGCACTCTAGACCACTAGGCCATCCCAACCCCCCACCAGAGCTGAAACCGCATCAAGTTGATCAATACCATCCAGACACAATCGTATGATTAATAAACTCTACGTGTATTACTATATTCAATACATATCTTAGGTTTTAAAATCATGCCCCAAAAATGGGACGCTATCCTTTAAAGGGTTTCTATGACAACATTTTTCTTCTAATTTTTGTTGGTCTGAATTTTTGATATTACAATCCTAGATTTATATTATCAATTTTGTACTATTTTAGCAGTTCCTGTCAGCTCTTAATCCTATCTCTAGTTCCTGTCAGCTCTTAATCCATAATGTCTCTTTGATGCTAAAATCCTACATTTGCTCTTTTCTTAATTCAAGATAAACTTACCACAAACAAACATATTCCGATAACAGCCATTCCAATCATAGCACTTAACCATCTGAAATAAATACACGTAGATATATATAGTTACCTCCCCTGAATCAACCCTAACCCTAACCCTCACGCTTAACGACATTGCGATGTATTGTCCAGAAAGGGAGATGCTGGGTTTAAAATTCACTTACTGGATAAAACCCACAAAGTTAGACAGGCGAGTATTTTATTGTATTGTCCTGCCCGCAGGTGAATGGTGGGTGGGTGGGTGTGTCTATTTAGCATTCACTAAAGAGAACTGGCGAAAACCCACGAAGTAAGGCAATCCTTGATCAACACGACACCACTTTGTTCTACGAAAGAAGAAATGAATGCACCTAACCTGGGCTAATGGAAGACGGGCATACGTCATACAGTGTGCTAGGAGGGAAATTGTGCCCGGGCAGCGGCGCTACGGCCTACTCTTATATCGAATTCCAACTGCCAAGGGATCTTTTACGTGCACTCCAATGTGTACTCGGGACCTCGGTTTTTCGTCCCATCCGAACGACTAGACAGCTGTCCTTGTCAGGCCCTCCTTCTGCATCACTGACAAGGGGAAATCACGCCCACCCCTTCTCCGCAACGACCAACCAATATAGGAACTAGGTTACACCACTAGTGTTATTTGTGTGTAAGGCTGATTGACATTGATGAACATATTCTGTTGGCAAAAAGCCAATTTTAATCAGGACGACACTTTGGTTCTTGATACTAATTGAATCACTGAGGTCACGTCCTTTTAAAAAGGGGGATAATTCAAGCATCACAACATCTTTTATTGTATCTCGTGATCTTCAGAATGTTCTAACGAATCACAGAACAAATGGCACTGGTGTAAACTAAACCCAATCAATTCTTAATTCATCCAGTTTGGTGATGAGCACCTATCCCCCCCCCACTCCGTCAAATATCTTAAAGTTTGTGACCTAGTTACAATTCCAATTTGGTCCGTTGGGTGATGAATCTCCCCCTTTCCTTCAAATACGTTTAAACACGGTGACCTAGTAACAATTCAAGTTGTCTATCACGTAAACTTCTATAATATGCGAGGAGCCACGGTGGCTCACTGAGTAAGCCAATGGCTCGCTAGCCGGAGGCCGCGTTTTCCCGCCCGGTGTTGACCGAGAAAATTCATCTGATTTCCCGGCTTGGTGTAGGAAGGCAGGCCTAACAAGTACAACCGCCTAGGTCCCGTGTGCAAGTTGGCGTGCACGTAAAAGACCCCTTGGCAGATGGAATTCGATATACGAGTATGTCGTAGTGCCACTCCTAGAACACTGCTTGCATATGCCCGTCTTCTTTAGCTCAATCGGATTTTATTTCATTCCTATAACATGAAGGACTACGTTAAACCACATCCCAGTACGAGAAATGGTATGAACGGAGTTGTGGACTTGGATGGCAATGAACAGTGCTGAACTGGGATAATGGCCATCATAGAAAGTTATTTAAATACAATAGAAACATAGTACAATAGTTCTTTCTTTATAAATATAGTATTTCCAATGTAATCATAATTCATAAAATAGTATTTACGAGGTAAACCTTATTGGTGAAAACCACAATTAAGACCAAGCTCGACCTATTGAGAAACCTATCGGTGACCCTAGATAACAATAGTCTGTTAGTCTTGGACAATCACAGACAGACCGACAATAAACAAAACGCACATTCCCAATTCATCAGTTAAAAAACACCAAACAGTTACAACTATATCTGGGCAACCTGCGAATAACCGCAAATAATATTAATAGCTAGGCGAGTGGGCGAATCCGTGAAGGGAGGAAGATTTTGTCAATTCGACATTATATGATATTGGTTTATATTGCTCATTCTAGGAACATACTACCGGTCTGAATAATGTCACGCGCAATGTGAATTAATCAGTTCTTAAAAGCTGGTTCTAGTCACGAATATGACATTTATGGTGGTGAATGTATGAATAGAGGAATATTAAGAATACCAATAAGTGGATTACCTGCCTATCTTGTGAGCCAAAGGACCGAATATATTTGTTCCTATAAGGTATGATATACTGGCCGGTAAAAACGCAACACCTGGAACAAACAAAATCATAAAAATATTAAGTTCAGAAAGCACTAAAAAAAACTAAAAACGATAACGAATTACAGATTGTGTTTAGCGATCACTCCGCCACAAACTAGTTTATTTGAATAATTCGTTTGCTCATAGGGGTGGGGGTTGGGTCTTCTACTTTAGGTTCCACGGTGATATATGGCGCATTTCAGCCAGGGTTCGATGGGTTAGGTATAAAATTTAAGGCCCACCGTAGATTTGGTCAGAAGTCACGAGATACAAACCTTCATCTTATTCGTTGACCTTTCCACAACCCTAATTCCTAATCCACAACCTCGCAAAATGTACCGTATAGAACACTGCATGGTTTATGTCCGTGGAGAAGAAGAGTAGGACATTAAACCCCATTTCATTTGCTACGACCATGTCGTATTATCATCCAGCCATATTAAAGTAAACGTTGATTGTGCCCAACTAGTTAAAGAAGCCAAGTCGCTATCTAAATATCATCCACAGTCTTCGACATTGAAATTTAAATCGACATTGATGTTGTGATTTTACCGTGAAAAGTCGGGCTTATGATACCCACTATTTAAAATAAAATGGCACACGAATCGCCTTCCAGTGCCATCTGTAATGAAGCGAATCGATGAACGACGCTCAAAATACTTTACGGGAGAATAATACGGGTGTAGAATGTAACAACCAGACACAATTAAATTTGGACCCATCTTGTATTTCGCTGAACATAACTAATTGGAATTACAGTAAAACAGAAACGACTGAATGTATTACATTATTACATGCGTTGAGAACGATTTGTGTCGATTTCTAGGTGCGAAAGAATAGAGATTAAACTCCTTTAATGTCATGGACAGATTACAATATGACTACATTATACTGACCCTGTTCCCATTCTTCTGAACCCATAGTTTCATACATCCAGATAGGTAACGATGGTTCCATCATCGCAATTCCCATATTGGCAAAAGTAATAGATCCTAGAATTTATATAAAAAAAACCAAAACAAAATTAGAACAAAAATATGACATGAAATAGTTATAAAAAGAATAATCATTTCTCTATGCCTGTTATCTTACATATATGGCACACCCTCGAACTCAACCAAGCTACACCCCAGAATAAATTAAAGCTATGTACCAAAATACATCCGGGCTGTATCTCAGGGAAAAAGTCATGCTACAGACCATAATTCACCCGAGAATACATCCATGCTAAATCCCAGAAACACCTACATTCCAGAAAACACCCACCTGCACCACAAAATACGCTAAAGCTACACCCCAGAATACATCCAAACTACACCCCGAACCACGTCCCAGAATACTCTATATACCCGTGCTACATGTACATCCAATTGTACTTGATAACGATACGAGGATACTTGTCGAAACGTCGTGCTTTTAGAATAAAACCAGTGATCGTTTTCCTATAAAAATTGTGTTCTGTTAATACTAGTCATTGATTTGTTAACGGATTACCTGCAGCAATAAGTATATAGGGATCAGACAGCAGTTTTCTAAATGATGTTCCTTCCATAGATTCAGGTTTAACACATGGTTGGAGAACAAACAACTGTAAACCTGCGATAATAAAAATATACAATGAAATGGGGTTTAACGCCCTACTGTTTGGTTCCGACTGGGCTAATGAAGACGGGTATAAGCCATTCAGTGTGCTATATGAAGCGGGGATTTTTCCCGGACAGCGGCACTACGGCCTACTCTTATATCGAATTCCAACTGCCGAGCGATCTTTAATGTACACGTCATCCGAACAACAAGGCACATTTCTTGCCGGGAACTCTCCTGGACAACATCGAGAGTGAACCGGAGACCGCCTGGTTAACGGACCAGGGTTCTATTTTCCTGAGATATAATTTCTTTATTGATCGCGAACAACAGGCCAACATCTTGATATACATCACTCTCACATTATCTATATGTAGCGTTGTATGGAGTACACACGACAGGGTATGCTTAAACACTCTATACCACTTGAGTAGTAATGGGGACGTTTACGGGATCACGGGGATTATAAAACCTGTTCTATTTATTAATATTATTAATATAGTCAGTTTGGTTTATTGATATTATTAATATAGTGTATTGATATCATTAATATAACCAGTTTGAGTGTATTGATATCATAAAAATATAGTCAGTTTGGAGTATCGATATTATTAATATAACCAGTTTGAGTGTATTGATATTATAAATATTGATGTATTTGCGACAGATTAGATATGAGATCAAGTTTTAATACGAATTAACTCATCGTGTGGTATTCTGTAATATAAGTATGTTTTATTGTATCTGTATTCGGGACCACGGTGGATCACTGGGTAACACGCTGGCTCGCTAGCATGGAGGTTGGGTGTTCGATCCGCGTAGTTCATTCAGATTTTCCCGCGTGGTTTCTCACTTGTCAGTGCCGCAGGATGGAAGGCCCGTGAAACATTGGCGTGCACGTAAAAGATCTCTTAACAGTTGGTATTGGGTGTAAGAGTAGGCCATAGCGCCGCTGCCTGGGCAACATTTCCCTCATAGCAGACTGTACGGCACAGTATAAGAGCAGGAAAGTAAGACGTTAAACCATTTCAATTTTATGTCTAGCTGGGGCCACAGCAGCATATTGATCAAGGTACGACCCCGGTGTATGCAGAGAACTTGTTTGAGGATCCTGGCAAGGAAAAATGGATAGTTATTCGGATAATACGAAAAACGGAAAATAAAGTAACACTTGATAGCTGAAAAGTACCACAGGCAGACAAGTTGAACGTTAAACCCCATTCTATTTCATTTATATCCGTTATGAAAGTTATTCCTATATCTTATTTCACGAACCAACTTGAGGGTGACGTGTTATTTTCCATGTCTGATGTAGAACGTACATAATTCGATTTATTCACAGATCTGAATAACGTATTTTTATATTATTCATTATTCCTTTCTTGTTATCAAACTTCATCAGATAAACGAGACGAAAAATGATTTCTTTAGACAAGTCAGAGGGATAAAACACAATGGTCTCAGATCTGTCAAACAGAACTGTGTATGGCTCGTCAATTCATTTTGCTGCAGTAGACGGCATTGCGAAAGTTTTGCCAATGGTTCTTTAACGCCCGGAGACACGGTGATTAAGTGGATAAGACACTGACTCGTCGCCCTGGAGGTCGCGGGTTAGATCCCTGCATTGGCCGAGTAAGTTCATCGGGATTTTCCTCTTGCCAGTGCTGCAGGACGGACATTCGGCAAATCTCGACAGATTCCGGAACGTTCCGGAACCTACATCTAGTCTCGACTGTATGACAGTAAGTGATATGTACCTATGCCCATACATTTGCGATGCGGCTACCGGTTTACTCTAACAGGAAACCATGACGCTATTACAAACAAACAAGACACCATGGGCGTAGCCATGTTTCATACGGGGCCTTTAAAGTAGTTCCAAGACACCATAGGCGCAGCCATGTTTCACCCGGAACCTTTAAAGTAGTTCCAATATGGCGGGATTCGTCATACCAGCCGAGTCTAGATGTAGGTTCCGTAATCTGTCGAGGATTGCCGAGTGGCAGGACGGAGTCTGACAGGGGCAGCTGTCTAGTCGTTCGGATGGGACGTAGCACCGAGGTCCTGTGTATATATTGGCGTGCACGTAAAAGATCCCTTGGCAGTTGGAATTCGATATAAGAGTAGGCCGTAGTGCCGCTTCCCAGGCAAAATTGTGGTAATAGCACACTGTAATAGCCGGCCTACATTTGCCCAGCAGGGGACTTTAAACCCCATGTTATTTCATTTCGGTTAGGTTACGCGTCAATGTGTACACTGAACTTCAGTTTTTCGTCCCATCCGAACATCTATACGTTGTTCCTTGTCAGACCATCCGTCCTACACCACAAGGCGCTCCATCCAACACCTCAAAGTCCTACACCCACACCCCAAGGGCTAGCCACAGCACAAATTACCGATGAATTTTCTCGCAATACACGGGGATGGAATACGGGACCCTCCTGGTTAGCGAGTCAACGTCTTATTTACTGAGTCACCGCGACGGGTGAATAGTGTATTGGTGTTATAAATAAAGTATTCATTGATGTTGGAAAGAAGAAAGTGTTTTTTTCTGGTTGTGTTACACGAGATACCAGGCCCTGTTTTAAACACAGATTAATCTTAATTGGCAAGTCCTCATTTTTACCGGTTAATTTCACCACTGGGGATTTGTATTAGCCAGAAAGACAATGGATGGAATATTTGAGTATAAAAAGACTTTTGGGAATATTTGAGTGTTTTAAAATATGCCTTTTTAATACTAGGCGAGCGATTCTGAAAAGGAAATTACCCGATTCTCTCCCAACTTTCCAATTAGCCAGTCACATGACAATATCCGAACAATTAATTATTTTAACGGATTTAATATTCGCATTCTGGCAATTTAGAGAGAGAGAGAGAGAGAGAGAGAGAGAGAGAGAGAGAGAGAGAGAGAGAGAGAGAGAGAGAGAGAGGTATTTAATATTGAATAGCAATAGCAAGGGGTGATGGGTGTAGATCATCAAAACTATTACCTATGCAAATCGTGGGTACGATCATACGATAAGATACTCGTTGGGTCCCCTGGCTAACGGGCTCCGCCTTCTAGAGACTCCAGTACATAGTGAATTAGTGGAACAAAATATCAACTTGGACCCGAAAACGAGACGTTTAAAACGTCATCGCTCGTGTGTGTTCAAATAAGTTATATGCAAAACTGGAGACCAATTTATCCTGCCGTCGGAAAGATAAATGGTTGACGTTTAAACATAGACAGTATTTGTGGAAATGGCGTAACATGTTCTTTGATAAGTTATGAAATAAAAGTAACACACATAACAATATTTTGTGTTTACATGTAATTCTTGTAGCCAATGAAGACGTTTGTGTTTTCACTGTTTGATATTTGTTTGATACGTGAAGCAGATCCATACACTCCGCATTTAGCACGTGCTCACGTGATACAAAGAATAGTACCACGCGGCTTGTGTTTTATAGTGCACAGTTGATTGATCAAACGCAATCTAATACTAGAAATAGGCAGACGACATATTGTTTTTTATAATACAAAAGATGTAACAGTAATTGGTAACCATACGAATGAGGAGGGGTATCTGACATTCCATTAGATATAACAATACACGACATGAAAAGAAAACATGGTGCCTAAAAGCTACCAGATATTTATTTGTCTTCAGACCCGGTGGCCGCCATTTCTCTATATGAAATAGATAAAACAGCTTTTCTTACAACCCTGTTAAAGTTGTTCTTCATTTAACCCATAGTAGTTGTTCTATAATATGTAAACCTGTTACACTTATCCTATATATAACAACTATAATAGTTGTTCTACATTTAAGCCCTATTGTATTAGTTTTTTATTTAGGCCCTGTTGTAGGCCCTAGTGTGTTCTATATTTGTTCCGTATTAAACACTGTTGCAGTTGTTCTATGTTTAAACCCAATGTAATTGTTCTACATGTATATCTAAACCATGTTGTAGACTTTGTTATTTTCTGGCTGAAAACAAAACTTAGTGTTTCAACAAACAAACGCCAAGGGGCAACAAACAATTTAATGTAGTTAAAACTCTGATCCAAATCGTTTTTTTTTTTGCCATCCACAACATTAGAACCAAAATATTCCATACTTACAGCCATCAACCAACGCCAGGAAAGCCAGGATTAAAAATGGGGCTTCTTTTCCGGCAAATTCGTACATGACACCTCCCCATGGTGGACCAACTGTAAATATAAAGCAGACGTCAGTTTACACAAGGGGATATATTGTTGACCGTCGCGTGCGTGCGTAAAAATTATCAATAATAGAAACGTGAGTGTGTAAACTGGTCATTATGAATAGAAGTGTAACAAGTGGTTTTATCAAAAGAAATAATCAGCTCTTCCACTCTGCTAACAAGTCATAGGAATTCAACTTTTCTCTACAATTGGCACGCTTTAAACCAGTTGACATGTAGGAGTGGGTTATCTCATGTTCGTCGACATTGCTGTCATGAATGAAACTGCGTTGGTAAGAAAGAATCGGACAGGAATGGCTGACATGGAGGAGTGTGTTATCTTGTATTCGTCGCCATTGCTGTCATCAATGAAACTACGTTGGTATAGGAAATAGTCGGAAAGGAATGACGTTTTGACATTTTGTTTACTAGCTTATTAGAAAGTGGGTTGTTGGACTACATACATGTAGCCTGTTCCTCAATCCAAATTCAGATACATACCGAATAAAAACGCCAATATTTTTATTATGTTTTAGAATATTGTGGAGTGAATGATTAACAGAAAGATTAATTAGTTAGAATAATTTCCTTTCGACATGATCATTTATGTGTATTAGCCATCTGATGGCGTAGCGAGTAAAGACACGTTCTATCATTCTGGAAACAGAGAACGATCTACTCAACTTTGAGCATAGATCTCTGTCCTACATGGCCGCCATATCCAATAATTATTATACCCTGTTTCACATCAGAGTATATATGGACACAGATCACTAAATATTCATGGGCCGTCACCCACGAATGTAGGGCGAAAGTTATTTTTAGTCTTTCTCTCCCTTTCCCGTTTTCCCCCTTTTGCATGGTGATTTTTGTGTAGAATCGAAGAAAAGGGTTTAAAAATACATTTTCTGCCAGGTTTTGGCGAATATTCATGATTTTGAGGCGGAAGGATACAAGGGTTGTGAGGTTGGTTACGTTGAAAGGGAGGGCCGAAAATTGCTTCTTTAGTTGTCTCTACTTCCAGCCTGTGTATCTCAAGTTTTTCATGGTGAACCTCATACATGCTTTTGGGCCAGAGTTTGCCACATGTTGCTCCATCTGTGGTAGAAAGCGTTCTACCCAACGAATATTTGGGAAAAAGTTACAGCCGGTCTAAGAGACGAGAATTAACATTAAAGTCAATGGGGAAATAATTAGTGATCTGTGGCCATATACTTTTCAAAATTCTCGAAATATACTTAGAGTTGTCGATTTAGGGCTTAAAATGTCGGTCAACTAGCTTAGTGTCTGTTCGCTGTAGACGGATAGCTTACGTTTGGTATGATGTTCCATGTCAGCCCCAATAATCACCAAGTCTTGTAGATCAATCGTAGAATGAAAGTTAGTGCCTGTCGATTTATAACGTCAGTTTTGTAAGTCGAATGCCTCCATTATATTACAATCTCTCAGCTTGCTAGTAACGCCCGTGGCAAACAACTGAAGCTACTAGCAAGGAGAAGATATTAATTTCTTTAAATGTACTGTCCTGTAAAATTAACCATTTGTGACAACGAAGTCTATCATTTGGCCGCCATCAACCAGTATTATTAGAATTTGAGTGCACTTCAAGTCCGGATGTACCGGCCTTCAAGTGGTCTAATAAACAGGGTCTATGACCTCTTGGGTTTGATCTAAAGATTTGGACTGACAGACATTCACAATATTATAGATTTGAAAGAGATTACCCCACCCCACCCCTACAGCACAAGGCGATCAGAAACGTTACGTGCATTCGTTCAATATGTGTGGTTACCGTGCACTCATGTGTGGCGAGTGTGACGGGTTTATGGAACTGTTGTTCTATACAGTCATTAATTGAGATAGGTAAAATAAATAATGTACTCACTTAGAACCCCCATAGCCAATCCACCTAACGCTATGCCCATAGCATTACCTCGTTCTTTATCATCCGGATATCTTTCTGCTAACATCCCCATACCTTATATAAAAACATAATATATACATTATCAAATAAAATCAGGGGCTTAGTGAGAGGAACGCAAAGACGAGTGTTGCGTCATGGTTTTGAGTTTTTGCACCACCTTGAATTTGTGAGCGCCCTCGCAAATGGCAAATACACATGCGGTTTCAATGCGGTTTGCAACATTATAATCATAAACATTATGTTTAACCACTGACAAACATATAACATTGGTCAGATATGCAACAAATCGACTCTATAGCATTGTCCACACAACCCAATATTACCCGGCGACACTGGGAGCCCCCGACCCCCCCCCCCCCCGGTCAACTAGCTAAGTGTCTGTTGACAAGCGTGAGTTTAGTATTAGATTGGATGTTACTATGTCTTACACCTTGATATCAACCCAAGAATAGTTTGTCTGTGGTGACAATTAGATGCGACATGGAGCACCGGAAGTACTCTAGAGATACATTCATTTAAAAATCAATCCACGAGCGAATAAATCACTAAGATTCTCTTGACCGATTCGATATATAAGAACGTCTGATACAGGCTTGATTCGAGATACAAGTACGCGTGATACTTGTTTGAATTTGAGGACAAGAAAAGGTTTTTTTTATAACGTTCATACGACACAAATTCGGTCAACCGACTAATATCTGATTCAGTTTTATTTCAATAATTCGCTTATATGCAAGGGGAAATCGGGGGGGGGGGGGCTAGGAGAAAACCCACGAGGTTAGACAGGCGACCTTACTACTTGTCATGTACAAGCCGAGTATACAAGCTCTGAAACAAACTCCCTGTATTAACATTAGTCGATACGCATCCTGAAGCTTGTATAAGAATTGAAGCCACATACATAAGCTGGATTGTTTGACTTAAACAAGGATATGAAGCGTCATTATGTCAAATTCATCCTCGTGGCTCATCTACAAACAAATTGTACCTGGAACAAACTACTATTTGGTATCACCATGGACCGTATATAGATGGACGGGCAACCCTTCAGGTCGATTCTCTGTCGCGAGATCTCAATATCAAAGGTAAACCATGCGACGTAATTTTTGACATTGTGCGATTTTATACAGAATAATTTTTCGAACTCCTCCTTAGAAATTACAGCATTCTTATAGTTACACGGTATTTTTTCAACCCGATAAGTATTACTATCCGGTAGTGACGAATTTCTCTAGTTTAGAACTTTCAAATAACCAAATGTAACAGTTCAAAAATTGTGGAATGATAGATTTCAATATTATCGTAGTGTTTGTAAGCATTTTGGTTTTGCTTAGTAATACAAATTCCCGTATGTATGAAGGATTTTAAATTATGAAAATAAAGTTCAGGTATAATACTGTCCGTATACACTATATAACTATAATTATTAGAACTATAATAAACATTTTGTTTTTACCTGCGACGCTGGAACACGAGGATCCTATACCCTGAATAGTTCTCGCTACAAATAATACAACGTAACTCTCACCGAATGCAAAAACTGAAAAATAGATAAAAATAAAGTAAAGAATGTGATAGTGTAGATTTAAGACTTTACTTTAAAAGGTATTCCGTTTACCTGTGACAGTAGAAATGAAACGAAATGGGGTTTAATGTTCCACTGTTCTGCTCCATCAGGGGTAATGGAGACGGGCACACACCATACAGTGTGCTATGAGGGAGAAATTTGCCGGACAGCAAGCATACCCAGTCTGATGTATGACACGCGTGACTAATTATTGCTATACGGGAAGTGGTATCAGACGTTCTAATCTAAAACGAGTAAGGACATTCTGGCACATGTCTACACCCACCGCTACTTATATATGGTGCTGCTTAGAGAGTAACATCACCCTTCCTTATAGCTATGGTTTAATTGACTTGGGTAACCCCACCCTTCCATACAGCTAGGGTTTAATTGACATGAGTAGCCCCACCCTTCCTTATAGCTATGCTTTATTTGACTTGAGTAACCTCACCCTTCCTTATAGCTATGGTTTGTTTGACATGAGTAACCCCACGATTCCTTATAGCTATGGTTTGTTTGACATGAGTAACTCCACCCTTCCTTATAGCTATGGTTTGTTTAACTTGAGTAACCCCACCCTTCCTTATAACCATGGTGTGTTTGACCTGAGTAACCCCACCCTTGTTCGACCTTTATTACAGCGCCAAATTTTTTTTACAAAGCTCAGAATATTTCAAATTTCAATAAAAATATGTTTATTTAATCTCGAATTTTTATTTTTCTGCCAATGATGACTATAATATAATTGGTAAACGTTAAAGCAGCACAAACATGTGGATGTCGTTCACTGATTGATTGATTAATTAATTCCAATCACCGTCTTGTTAAACAGAAATAACGAGTTGAAGTGGGGGAAGAATTAAACAAATTATCGATTAATTTACACGATTAGACAACAAAAGATCGACTGAACTCCCTAGAGATGTTCTCAACAAAATTAATTGACGATTCTCTGATCATCGATTTGTACTTGATAAAATCACTTAAACAAATCCTAATCCTCAGAACAAAATAGCTATGTGTAATACAAATGACAGAGCGAACGGGTAAGAATAGCTGAAGAGTCGGTATATCTTAGGGGTAAAAATAGCGTCAGAGTGGGTATAGGCAAAGAGTTGGAGAAGGCAAAGCATAAGAGAAGACGTGGTGACGGAGTATGTATAGAGAGACATGGCGAAGGAGGATATATAGGTATAACGAACGATGAGGTATAGCAGAAGTTTAACGAAATAGAAGGTAAAACGAAGGAGAAGGTATAGAGAGTCGTGCCGAAGGCGATGGTATAACGAAGGAGAATGTAAAGCGAAGGAGAATGCATAGCGAAGTAGAATGTATAGCGAAGGAGAAGTTATAACGAAGTAGAATAGCGAAGGAGAAGGAGAATGTATAACGAAGACGAAGGAGAATGTATAGCGAAGGAGAAGGTATAACGAAGTAGAATAGGTAGGAAGAGGAAGCCATAGAAAGAGCGGATATAGCCAATAAGGGGGTGTTTATAGAATGAGTAATTAGTGTTTTTGTTATCTTAGATTGTGTTGTGACGTGGACTTGTATTGATTTATTCTTGATTCAAGTTAAATATAACCACACCAACAATCATCGACTCTGATATACATCAGAATAAAACAACAGGTCTACACTTATTATCACCTGATATATAGGGTGGGTGGGGTAGGATGGTAGGGGGCGACATACCTACTCTATATCAATGATATATAGGGCAAGGTGTGGGAGAGGGGAGGGGGCAATAGGGACCGAGGCAGATCTTTTTTATAATGTTCTGAGCGAGGCGGATGTTTGTTTCACTTATGTTCTTAATGTGTAACTCTACTCCATGATACTGGTATACTATTACTAAGTAGGGAGAGCGAAAAGGTAGGGTGGGGTTACTGTATATCCAATATTTATTAGTATTGCCAACCAGAAATGTACAGATGTGTGACATGGAAGAACATGAGCATGTGAAGTGGAGGGGGAGGGGATGTAATATAATAATTGACTTACTTATAGTAGAAACCATCATAATACAAAACCCAGTAAACATGGGTATACTGTATCCAATTCTAAAAAAAAACAAAATAAACATTAATTAGTGAACCCAGGCTATATCTAATCAGCTGATGTCTATCAATATTTTACTCTTTAAATTCTACATCGTCTTTATAAATATCATTGTATCAATAATTAGCTTGTTCGTAGGGGTCTATAACAGTGGAAATAAACCGGGGGATCTGGAGAAAACCCACGAGGTTGGACGTGTAAACGAGGAATCGAAACCATGCGCCTAGACTCTATGACAGACCTTATGACAGAAAGCTAACGCGTTAACTATTCGGCCACCCAACTCCATTGCAGGGCAAATGATCTACAGCGCAGATCCTGGCTACTCCCCCTTCCACCGCGATTCATTTAATAGAACCCTCTAATTTTAGCAAATCCCAACCCTTGACCTACCCCCGATATAATTTCTGCGATCCCGAATTAAAACGATGGTTATTTATAGATTGGCGGTAATATTTAGACCTAACCGTATTTATACGACGTCTCTGGCAGGTTTTTTTTTTTCTTCTATTTTTAATGTTCCAGGTTTACATAATGCCATGTTGACTTTTAATACTAAAAACAGAAAGTTTTGAAATGATTTGGATGGCTTCTGTCCACAAGACAAGAGACCATGTAGAGATTCCTGGAGATTAAACCGCCACTGTTTGCTAAATTCTGAATCAGAAAGCTAGAAATACATGTCACGTGTTTTATCGATAACTGGTTTCACATCCTCCTGTTTTACACCACCAGAGCTGATATAGACAGGTATATACGCCATCACAATGAGTTTCATCAACGTGTCGTGTTACTCGACCTACTCCTATTTCGAATCAACTGGCGTGGTTTCGATTCCTCCCCCACTGCTAAAGACCCCTTCGCGCAAGTGAATTATTGCAGATAAAATTGAACCATATGTTAGGCCCGAATTGAACTGGTTTGTGTCGAGTGGACGTTGACCGCCCCCTCTCTCTGTCTCTCTCTCTCCCTCTCTCTCTCTCTGTCTCTGTCTCTCTCTCTTTCATTCTCCCTCTCTCTTATTTTTAATTATGAGTTCTTTTCTAAAACAAGCGTGTACACGAGACCTTTGTTTTTCGTTCAGCACCACCGACAAGAGGAAACTACACTGGAAAATCCCCAGGACTTTCAGCTTAGAAAGCCAGTGCCTTATCCACTTAGCCACCGCAGCGTACATAAACTTTATAGTTGCGCACGTTTGGTCATTCACGACCAGGACCAATAATCATTCAAACAAACTGACATGCGTAACTTAATGCATGCATTTTTGAAATGGGGGGATGCACTGAGGTTGATACCACCATACAACGGTGACGTTGTCTGTCTAATAGACCAATATTCCAATACCTAATTTGACAATTCTAGTCGAAATCCCAGAGCAGACTTCAAGAATTTTGCGAAGCATTATTCTGCTTCCATTTCATAAGATTGAAAATATTTATTTAGTGATTGTGTGTATGAATGATGAATGTTTAGATATGGTGACCATTGAGAACAGAGATCTATACCACTTGGTATCTGGTCGCTGTTATGAAAACATATAACCCGCTGCTCGTGAGAAATACACGACAGGTCGATCGCTTTGTCTAGGTAATAAAACATATACACGACTGGTCGCTTAGTCCAGTTCATAAAACATTTATTGGACAGGTCGCATTAACAAGGTAATATAACATATGCACGACTGCTTCGTCAAGAGGAGGTAATTAAATTGTTAATTTCCGGTTTAATTAAAAACGAGTTCCTCTTTTCTCTTATTTGCTTGGTAAATTTAAATTGGGTCTGACAACCCGGTTCATCACGTGTGGGTATTGATTGGATCATTAGTAAAGATTATAGATTTAATTGGATTTTATAATTAAAATGGATGCCGTGCTCCATATCACCGCGGATGTTAACCCACTTGCCTACCCTCAACTATTATTACCAGTACAACACCTGTTAGGCCATTGACCAAGGCCCACGCAAGTACTCGGGCGCGCCGAAAGTGCACGAGCGTCCGAGGGGGATCTGGTGGAGGTCCTGTCCTCTCCATCATTCTTTCTTTTCTTACCCCCTCTCCTTTCTTTCGCTTTTCTTTGTTTTCTTTTTTCTTTCTCTTTTTTCTTTTTTCTTTATAGGCTTAGGACCACTTTTTTTAAAAATGAGCTTAGGCCCACGACAGGTGATTGACAAGATACAGGATGTCGAATGTTGTGTTGTCTACGATATGACCCTCGGTGGAAGCGGACGTCAATCCTTATAGAGCTAGCTGTTGTCGTGGTATAATAAACTGGATCGACAAATCCTACCAGACAACCAAACAATATTAAACTATTCCTATCAGATTTAGATCCTTGCATTTACCAAAAAGGTTCACCTGGACTTCCGGCGTGATTCCTCAATTCAGGGATGTCGGACATAGAGCCTAGCAAGTGACAACGTATATTCGTACGGGTGGGACGTAAAAACCAAGTTCTTTTATACATTTTGAGGCGCACGTAAAGTATCCCTTGACATTTGATATAATAGTAGTTTGCGCCGCTGTCCAGGACAAATTGTTATCCAAGCACATAGTATTATATATAGCTCCCTTCATTAGCCCAACCGGAGCACCCGTCTTCCATTAGCCCAGGTTAGGTGCAAAAGAGTAGGACGTTAAACCCCATTTCATTTCATTAGCCCAACCGGAGCCGAACAGTAGGACGTTAATCCCTATTTAATTACTATAAGATTTAATGTCAGGCCCGGATCCAGGATTTTGTCCGGTGCGGGGGGTGGGGGCATACATTGGAGCAAAGGGTAATACGTTGCAACCTTGGATTGCTTGGGCGGAGACAACGCGAAAATCGTGTTTATATCATCTATTAAAGAACATTTATGTGAACTACAACAGTAACAAAGCAAACGAAAATCAACTGTGTCACTGGGGCTGAGGGTGGATCCGCGCCTGATTGTGTCGTGAACTGTGTGACGTATGACGACCTTCATTAGCCTAGTCGGAGTAGAACAGTAGGATTTAATTACTATAATATTTATTGTATAGCACGTGTGTAATAAGTGGATATGTGTGTTAATAGAAGTGTATTACAACATAACCAACCGCCATATTGTCATTCTATCAAATAATTCAACCATAATCAATGTTTGAAACGTGTTTTATCAGATTTATGGTGGAAATTATTAAATGGAAGTCGGCAACATGATACCGGGGATTAAACACACGTTTATATCGTCGCGTTGATATAAACTATCCTAGATATCGATACACTCACGATCCATATAGTCGATTAGTCTCACGCAATCACTTATCTTGTAAAATTCAACTTTAGACTTGTAGAACTCAACATTATAGTGGTCTGGTAAAACTCAACTTTATAGGGGTCTGGTAAAACTCAACTATATAGGGGACTGGTAGAACTCAACTTTATAGGGAACTGGTAGAACTCAATATAATAGTAGTCTGGTAAAACTCGATATTACAGGAGACTGATAGAACTCAATATTATAGGAGACTGGTAGAACTCAATATAATAGTGGCCTGGTAGAACTCGATATAATAGGAGACTGGTAGAACTCGATATAATAGGAGACTGATAGAACTCGATATTATAGGAGACTTGTACAACTCAACATTACATAACTAACTAAACCGTTTTATTTAATGGGGGGTTTGCTTGATTATCAGTGAAAAAAGTCATTCCAACACACACTGGCAATCGGGGAAAGCACGTTCCGAGGAATTACAAATAACGGGAACGTCCTTGTTAGTGAGCCACCGCCCAACTCACTAAGCTTCAACATTAAGTAAAGATCAATTACATGTACTAGGAACTGGATCAACTCACTCTTTTAGTGGAGACAGAAAACAATTGGTTGAGGGCGTTATAAAACAAGGGGAGGGCATTATAAAACAGAGCGGAGAGGGGGCATTATAAAACAAGGGAGAGAGTGGGGGCATTATAAAATAAGGGAGAGAGGGGGCATTACAAAACAAGGCAGAGAGTGGGGGCATTATAAAATAAGGCAGAGAGTGGGGGCATTATAAAATAAGGCAGAGAGTGGGGGCATTATAAAATAAGGCAGAGAGTGGGGGCATTATAAAATAAGGCAGGGAGTGGGGGGCATTACAAAACAAGGCAGAGAGTGGGGGGCATTATAAAATAAGGCAGAGAGTGGGGGCATTATAAAATAAGACAGAGAGTGGGGGCATTATAAAATAAGGCAGAGAGTGGGGGCATTATAAAATAAGGCAGAGAGTGGGGGCATTATAAAATAAGGCAGAGAGTGGGGGCATTATAAAATAAGATGGGGGATTATAAAAAAGGTGAAGGGATTATAAAACGGGTGGGGACAAGAAGGGGAGGGCATTATAAAACAAACCACAGATTACTGTCCTCCGAATCAATCCCCAAATATAAGCCGGAATGAATAATTTTAGCAAATATTGAACCGGTTAGAGAGGATTTTGAGGGCACGCTGTCGATCGTCATTCTGTAATTTGCGATAAAGGTTATGATAACTGTGTCTTATGAAGTGATTACTTTATTTTTTTTTTTATCCATATCGATAGTTTTTATTTCACAAAAAAATAATTTCCTAGGCGTTGTTTATCCGCTGCGATCTATTGATCACGCCCAGTCAATTATCAATCAATCAATTGGGTATCAATAATATGACTATCTTTTATCTATTAATCAATCTTAGTTTAATGGTGGACAAGTAGTTTAGTAAGATCAGTAATAAGTGAAATCAAATGAAATGGAGTTTAACGTCCAACTGTTCTACTCCGAACTGGGCTAATGAAAACGGGCACACGCCATACATTGTTCTGATAGAACTCGATATAATAGGAGACTTGTACAACTCAACATTACATAACTAACTAAACCGTTTTATTTAATGGGGGGTTTGCTTGATTATCAGTGAAAAAAGTCATTCCAACACACACTGGCAATCGGGGAAAGCACGTTCCGAGGAATTACAAATAACGGGAACGTCCTTGTTAGTGAGCCACCGCCCAACTCACTAAGCTTCAACATTAAGTAAAGATCAATTACATGTACTAGGAACTGGATCAACTCACTCTTTTAGTGGAGACAGAAAACAATTGGTTGAGGGCGTTATAAAACAAGGGGAGGGCATTATAAAACAGAGCGGAGAGGGGGCATTATAAAACAAGGGAGAGAGTGGGGGCATTATAAAATAAGGGAGAGAGGGGGCATTACAAAACAAGGCAGAGAGTGGGGGCATTATAAAATAAGGCAGAGAGTGGGGGCATTATAAAATAAGGCAGAGAGTGGGGGCATTATAAAATAAGGCAGAGAGTGGGGGCATTATAAAATAAGGCAGAGAGTGGGGGGCATTACAAAACAAGGCAGAGAGTGGGGGGCATTATAAAATAAGGCAGAGAGTGGGGGCATTATAAAATAAGACAGAGAGTGGGGGCATTATAAAATAAGGCAGAGAGTGGGGGCATTATAAAATAAGGCAGAGAGTGGGGGCATTATAAAATAAGGCAGAGAGTGGGGGCATTATAAAATAAGATGGGGGATTATAAAAAAGGTGAAGGGATTATAAAACGGGTGGGGACAAGAAGGGGAGGGCATTATAAAACAAACCACAGATTACTGTCCTCCGAATCAATCCCCAAATATAAGCCGGAATGAATAATTTTAGCAAATATTGAACCGGTTAGAGAAGATTTTGAGGGCACGCTGTCGATCGTCATTCTGTAATTTGCGATAAAGGTTATGATAACTGTGTCTTATGAAGTGATTACTTTATTTTTTTTTTTATCCATATCGATAGTTTTTATTTCACAAAAAAATAATTTCCTAGGCGTTGTTTATCCGCTGCGATCTATTGATCACGCCCAGTCAATTATCAATCAATCAATTGGGTATCAATAATATGACTATCTTTTATCTATTAATCAATCTTAGTTTAATGGTGGACAAGTAGTTTAGTAAGATCAGTAATAAGTGAAATCAAATGAAATGGAGTTTAACGTCCAACTGTTCTACTCCGAACTGGGCTAATGAAAACGGGCACACGCCATACATTGTTCTATGGGGGAAATTTTGCCCGGACAGCGGGACTACAGCCTACTGTTATATCGAATTCCAACGGCCAAGGAATCTTTTACGTGCACGCTAATGTGTACACGGGACCTCGGTTTGGTAAGATTAGTATTTCATAATTTATATTCAAAATACGAAACGGTGGCTTAGGTGGCGTCTACACAAAAATCAAAAATGGCGGACAGTATAAACGATACTCATTCTCTCGACTGGGATTATTGGCTCATACCTTTGATCTTTTTCTTGGCCACACCGTTAAAAAACAAAGCTGGTTTATTGTTATAAGTCGTTGGAGGGGTTGGCGAAAGTGGGTCATTATCGACTCATATAATGCCACGTTTCGTAAAGGAAACATTTCCTATTTTCTCACGACAACGATTTTCAAACAAACTGTGAGTTTTTGATGTATAAGATTTTTTGTGTGTTTTTCAATTTTTATATTTTATATATATTACAAATTCACATGCAAGTAACCTAACTAAATGAACTGTCCATAACATCATGCATTATGTATTGGACGTAAAATTTGTATTAAATAACATCAAATACCAAAACATGGAGTTTTCCTCGACGTCTGATAATGACGAATAATATCAGCCAAAATGTTCCAAAACAAGTGATGATTCTGACATTAGTTGCTCTCAAATCGGGTGGCCGAATGGTTTATGTGTGCGCGTTACGAACTGCCCAAATTGAACGTTTTTTTTCATTATTTTTTCTATTGTGAATCAGCCATATTACTTCGATATGCTTTACTTTGGTAATTAAAAAAGACGCTAGAGAACACGAGTCGTGTACTGATCATAAGATATTTATTTTGTGTCTTAAATACAGAATATTAGAATCCCATCTTATCACGCTTAGATAACATCATCAATATTGATTGAAATCATCTGTTCATTCAATTCTAATTCGTGGTTTTTGAATTTCGAATATTATGGATAAAATTAGTGGTTTAACTCCATTAATTTGAATCGGCGATGTACTGATAGGTTGGAGTTAGTGGATTATGATACACGCCCCCAGCGATTTTATAATATCTCTAGTATCAGCAATCAATGACGTATGTATTTACCGAGGAGGTGAGAGTGACTGAGAGGAATTCTATTATATTCAACAAAAATCACAATGGCGGTTTATATGATCTTTGTTTTAATTGATGTAATGTTGACATAGAAGACGCGTCACTACAGTCAGTATACACAGCAAGAAAACCAGACATTCGTGTAGGATTCCACCTTGCAATTGAGAGCGAATGACATTTATCAAAATGACTTACGGCTTTATAATAGCAACAAAAAATAAAATAAAGACGCACGTCTAATTTTATCGAATGTAAATGAAGACTTAAAACTTGAAGAATAAAAGGCGTCGTGGTGATGTTTCCGATAGAATCTTTTCTTGTTTAATAATTTATTGGTAATCGATGGTGATAGGGTAACTGATTTTATCTGTCAATGATTTGATAATTTCTATTGCCACTATTTATCGTATTATAGTATTTCCGCTCGTGAAGTGAACGTGAAGCATATTGCCTAGTAACAACGTCGAACCGGAAACGACAATATGCGCATGTAGAAACCCGTCTTGCCCTAACTGGTAATTATGGCCGCCGTTTTATTCCTCGCCTTTTATTTATTATATAGAAATCAGTGACTTTTAGAACTCGTATATCGATAAAACCAATAACCACGTCAAATACACTATTCATCATTTACTCTCTCATTTCCTGTTTTTGAGACGGATTCGGTTTAGTTTTCCATCGATCTCAATTTTTTATTAACCCGAACGATAAAGGGAGGCAATAAGCAAGAGACCGTGAAAAATGGCTGCCCGTAAAAGGTGAATTTCATTGGTCAATGATCAACAAAAATGTGAGTTAAAGACACGTCTAGTCAGGAAGATCATCTGTATTTGGCTAAAATCACGAAATCCCAGAATAAAGGGATAACTCCCCAGAATAAAAATAAAACATACATTAAAGAGACATGCTTTGGAGGTCAGGGTTTATCAGTGTGGTTTCTGCGCTTCTCAGACGGAAACGTTGCTATTCGTGTAAAATATCCCCAAATGTCCTTCCTCATTGGTGCGATAATTTCCAACCTCGTGGGTTTTCTCCGGGTACTCCGGTTTCTTCCCACTGCCAAAGACCCCTACGCGCAAACGAATTATTGAAATAAAATTAAACCATATGTTAATCCCAAAATGACCTAGTTTGTGTCGAGTGGACGTTAAATCTTACCTCTCTCGCTCTCCCGCTCTCTCTCTCCCTCTCTCTCTCTCTCTCTCTCTCTTTCCCTCTCTCTCTATTTCTCTCTTTTGGCTTTTGACACGATAATTGAAGAAATGTAGGACGTTAAACTCCAATTGATTTGATTAATTTTATTCAATTCCAGTGAATGAGTAGTGAATGAGTATTATATAATTACAGAATCATTTGTCCATGTTCACCGTGTGTCTAGTGGTATTTCCAATATGATATAAAATTAGTTGTATGTTTCACCTTGTTTATGATACCTCTTTAAAGTTTATCCTCCATCAAAAATTAGCCCTACTAAAGATTTCATGGCCAAACAAATCTTCAGATCGGTCAATCCAGACGATAATCACGATCATATGAATTTTACATTGGTGTCCATTGATAGGACTATTCATATACCAGAACCGGAATGGAGAGTCTCGTCTTTAATCAATTTAAAACTAATATGGTTGGAAAATGAAATGGGGTTTAACGTCTTACTGTTCTGCTCCTAAACTGGTCTAATGAAGAAGGACATACGCCATACAGTGTGCTATGAAGGAAAATTTGACCCGGACAATGGCATAATGTGCATGCCAATGTGTACATGGGACCTCAGTTTTTCGTACCACCCGCACGACTAGACAGCTTCCCTTGTCAGAGCCCCAATCCCACTCACTGATATGACATCACAACTCCAAGATGGAAGTGATGACGTCATGTTCGGATGTAGGTCCATAACACACCCGTACATGTTAATGAAAAAAGATTATTAAAAAAATAAATAAATAACATCTGAGCTTACCTGTTAGTTATTAAACCTATAAACGGATTCACTATCAACTGTATCATGGCTTTAGAAGCAAACATTAGTCCCACTTTTATATTCTCATTGGCTAAATCCTCGTGTCCAAAAGCACTTTCTGTCGTTATGTAAAACGTTTCTGTTACGTTGCGTGCGTCTATTGAAACGTTTTCACATACGTTTTCTATAGTCGGAGTTGGCACATAATATTTTGGAAGATAAGTCACTCCCTTCCACGTGTAATGATTATCAGACTCAGACTCGTTTGTTCTATTATAACAAATAATTTCATAATAAGGGCCTACATACACCGTCCGATTTTTACCCACATTTTCTTTCCTGTGAGCATCTTCTAATTTCCGAAGAAAATTTGGCACTACTGGAACTGAAAAACAATTAAGAAAAAAATACCGATTAACAGCCTTAAAGTCTCTAATACGTCATGTATGTTTTATTAAGGACGGGAGGAACTAATTTAAGGATCGCAGGTATCGTGACATTACCACACAGTAAGTATGCCAAGAGTTGGCTAGGGAATTTTACATCCTTTAAAAATCAACACGTGGATATTTTCCTACTATAATTCCTTATGAAAAGCGAGGAAGTGGGGTGAATATTGTTTGGAAAGTCAAGCACTCTTTAATGTACAAGCTGAAATGTATATGGGGGATATTGAGTTTTCGACCAAACCAATGTATTAAGCAACAATTTACAAGGCGCCGCCCCTGAACAAATCCCGTGATGCTTCTCTCAACATGCCGGGATCTGAACGGGAATACATTTGTCTTACCACATGACTACAAACCCCCACCACACGTGCCCGACTTGGCTGTCTCCGCCCTAGCCCCAACCCACACAGCCCCCTCCTCTCCTAATCCCCCTCCTCACCAACCCCGTCATCTATACCCCCCCCCCCACCGCAACTAACTCATGTGTCACAAACTCGCCCGCCCTCACCAACCCAAACATTACATGTTAGTAACATGCTGGAGCAATCATCAATCCAAAATGCTATTAATGTATACTAAATGATGAATGACTTACCTACAACAGTTAAAAGCATATTATCCAGAAACAAAGCTATAAACACAATAACTAAAACGAGTTTCCTCGATTCACGACATTTGTTGATACAACCACTGCACCCGTTCGTAAACAACTCCTTCACTGGTTTCGGCACTTGAGTCATTGTGACGTTTTAGAACCTGCAATATACAGAGGGATACAAACTTAATTATCAAATTAAAAGACTAAATATCTGCGAAAACATCCTTTTCTAAGCACATTAAGACAACACTCTCTCATTTTCTCGTTAACATTATTTCCGGACACGTATTATTGTCTTGGGGCAACAATGCAATAATTTATCAACGTTCATCGATAAATTCTGAAGAAAAACATGTTAGAGCCATCACAAACATGAAGGATATCATAGGCCTATGTTACTGAAAGGCCTATTATTCAAACTCCTATGCTCCATATATTTCGGTGCTTCCTGCTGATTCAACTTTCGGTATTTATAAGACCCGACGGGACTATATTTCATGAATGTCTTGCTACCTGAAGGCCAATTCTTCTCCCTGGTTCTACCCCTCGGCAATTATCAGATCCAGCGGGTCCATCTTTCCTGAATGTCAATGCTCAATGAAGGCCTATGTTTCCAGGAAGCCTGTTACATGAAAGTCCACGTACTCGAAGGCCTGTGCTACCTGAAAGCCTAGATCCCTGGAGGCACGTGCTTCATCCTGGTTCGACCGCCGACATTTATAAAATCTGACACTTTATTAAGAATACCCCGGAATATGGCGGATTGTCGATTTAACCAAGATTAAAGATTAAAGAAAAACACTTTGATCAATGATCGATAACACATGATCAATAATCGATTACACTTGCCACAAAAAAAGGTTTCCATTGGGTTACAAAATAACAGAGACAAAAAATAATCTATCCTCGACGTGAAGTTTGCTTATAGATAAAATAGTTTGCCGGTGATGTGTAAAGTTCTATCGTTATCATCTAGCCACTGTTTTATTGTATTCTCTTCATCACGATCTCTATCCTACAAAATGTCATCCCGATGTTTTCACGATATCGGTAACCGTGTGGGTTTTAGTTTAGTTAGGTCAATCCATTTTAATGTGGACATTTGTCCTATCCAGGGGACTGGGCCAAACACAGAATACAATCTAAAATCTTGTTAAAGAGGATCTGTCAAATATTGATATAATTTACGATAATTATCATTTTCAATACAATCGTTGAATTGCTCGGAGCGTAAACTCGTTAATTCAATTCCACATGCATGTTTAGTGAATTTGCTATTGCGCAAATTACGTGCTGAGTATGATAGACTAAGTATAAAATGATGTAGGAATAATGGATTTGAACAATGCGCAACCCAAGGTAAACAATGACACAGAGATGATGTTGCGCTGTTTGTAGTGTGGTATTGATAGAATTGATTGACCGTATAAATCCCAATATAATACTAGGTATATTAATGTACCGATGGACAGGGGAATTCCTTAATATAGAACATTATATAGTATACGCGAATACCATAATATAAAGAAATGTACCGATGGACAGGGAAATACCATAATAAGGAACATTATAGTATATGAATACCATAATTCAATAGAAATAAGATGTAACGCCCTACTGTTTTGAGCTAATGTACCTGTGGACAGTGGAATTCCATTATATATAGAAATGGGTTTTTTAACGTTCTACTGTGTTATGAGTGACCGCAGCACTCTAGCCTCTACTCTTATATCGAATTCCATCAGTCCAGGCTCTCTTATTTTCACTTTTAGGTGTACACGGGATCTCGGACTTTGGGGGGGGGGGGCACGCCGGAAAATCCCAATGATCTGTCTCGACCTGTAGAGTAGGGAGTCAACGTCTTACCCACTGAGCCATCGTAGCTCCAAAATGTAGCATCTCAACACGAAATGGCTTTCAATCGTTTTTAATCCCAGTCGGAGCAGAACAGTAGGACGTTAAACCCCATTTTATTTCATACATCAAGGTCAAGACGACCAATAGAGTTGAAGATGTCGAATCCCCTTGAAACTTGTTTTTACGAGATGTTATTGAACCAGTGTAAATATTATTAGCTAGTGACATGACCAGTGGGACCATGACTAATTAATAGTATTGTTAACACAGTATATATAAAATTAATTTGGTGAGAAGATCGTCCTTATCGAGGCTAATCACAGATCACGTGATCACTGATCAATCTTGTTCTGAATTAACATGGGGATACTTCGTCAATTCTCAAATACACGCGCATAAAACGTCATAATTTAGACAGGTTTAATGGTTTTATGGTCGGACGGAGTGGGAAACTAGAAGCACGTGGGTTTATCGTTGGATACAGAAGCCTTGAGTGAGAAAGTTGAACCATGTGGGTTTATGGTTGGATAGAGGGGGTTAGAGTGGGAAAGTGTAAGCACGTGGGTTTATGGTCTGATGTAAAAAGTTAGAGTAAGTGGAGCACTCGTGAGGATGTTTATGCTAATATTTTAGGAAGGTTATGGGCGAAACGGTCGTAGGCTTTCGTTTGACAAGTACGGTAGAGTTAGGCTTGACAGGATCATTGAAAACAGATTTGACATTTTGTATTGATAGTTGTCTATTAGACTATCATCTTCATTTTGGACATAGTTTGTAACCAATTTGCTCTGAAGAAAGAATAAAATTAATCATATAATTCTCTGGAACAAGAACAGTTGGCGTGCACGCAAAAGATCCCTGGTTACATAGTGTGTTATACCAACGAGAGTTGGAATTATATTTAAGAGTAGGCCGTAATGCCGCTGTTCGGGCAAAATGTATGACCTATGCCGTCTACATTTGCGCAGTTCAGAGCAGACCAGTAAGACGTTAAACTCCATTTTAGTTCATTTTGCGTTCATAATAAACAATACGATGATGTTAATAATTTTTAATGTTTAAATCCTTTTGGTGGTTTGGGTTGTTTAGTGGTCTTACGCTATAGGACAACAGACCAAGCACCTGTCAATGTTTGTATGTAATACGGATAAGTGACGCCTGAATGAATTATCCAACCGCTTCTCGGTGAACCCTGTGAGCAAGCGAATTATCGACACACACACATTTTACCATTACGTTTCGATGGTTGCAATTATTACATAGTGATGCGGAGTGTTTCAACCAAATTATGAAATTGTAAAGAGTCAGATAAAGTAGAGTGAGAGATGGAGATGATTAGGTCAATGTGAGAGTTGCTGCCCCTCCCGGTGTGTTTTGATCTACATCTAGAAGATCAAGTAGAATATATCGTGATGACATCATATTAATAAAATATATAGTTGTATATCTCACAGTTGGGTTCCTTATATATCTTATCTTTATTATATAACTCATACATCATCACTTAGCAACACAGCCACGCCTACCATATTCAGGTCTTATTGAACCGATTATGGTGGTGGAGAATTCTCACATGTTGAGATGGAAACCACAGGTGCATGGTGAAGGTAACCATAACCCTAACACATGAATACAGGGAGTGGGTGATAAAAACGTCTAACGCATATGCGATCATTGAGTCAAGTGGCGTGGTTTCGATACAAGGTTTGAACGTCTCGAAATGACCCAGTTAAACTATCTCCACTCATCTCTCTCTCTTTCTCGCTCCCCCTCCCTCTCTTTCTGGACCAAGATAAGGATGCACGATAAACGCGAGTGTCCCCATGACAACCCCTCCCTCTCTCTGTCTCTGTCTCTCCCCCCTCACTCTCTGTCTCTCTCACTCTGGACCAAGATAAGGATCCAGGATAAACGTAAGACCCCATAACAACTTTATAAGACACATGTTCGTATTCAAGTTGATATCGCAACCAATCAGTGCGACTCCTTCAAATATTTCTACAATTTCTGTTTTATATTAACCAATCGATATGAAGAGCCTTCGTTTAGCTTTGATGATCAGGTTTAGTTAATTATTATTCATGCTGTTCGTCCGCTACAATCAAATCAATTACTTTGTTTGTAAACATAGTTGTTAAACTATGACCGTGATGGACGAAGCTCAACGTTCCGATTGATCAAAGTTACGGAATAAAACGAGTAGTATTAAACGCGGGTAGGGGTCATACTTCACCAACGCCGAATCCGGATATACGCATGGTTCAATTTCATTTCAATAATTCGCTTGCGCGTAGAGGTCTTTAGTGGTGGAAGGATACCGGAAGACCCGGAGAAAATCTATGAGGACGGACAGGCAACCCTACTCCTTGTCACGTACAACCGTGGATTCGAAACCACACCAGTTGACTCAATGACAGACCTTATGATACAGTGCCACGTGCTAACCATGCGGCCATCCATTCCCTGCATTAAAAGAACCTTGTGAAATGAAATGAAATAAAATGGGGTTTAACGTCTTTCTGTTTTGCACCGATCGTGAATTTGACGCCGAGAGATAAATGTAAGGTTTATACAAATCATTAATGGAAGCTGTTACGTTTGGAACAGAATAAATGGCGTTTAGCTAGATTCTGTGAATATAATCAAATATCATAACAATACCATGGACCGGGCAATTATATACTCAAGTTCTAACATTATGAATTAAAATCGTCTCAAAAGTCCCAACAGGTTTTTTCATCTCCTCATTACCCTAACACATAACGACACATTCTACCCACAGAAATATATCTACTTCATACTTCCAGAATATGTCTCTGTCCTCAATGGCCGCCATACCCAAAGTTTATAACCATATTGCCATTTTAACAAAGAATTGATGTAGTTGGTAATACAATACTAACAATATTTCACTTTAAGAAATAAAAGCGTCTAATGTTACCAGGAGTCGGTTTACCAAACGGCGGATTAATTACACCATGTTTCAACAGAAATCTCTATTTCCTATTTCTAGATGTAACTACTCGATAGAACGATGAAATTAACTCATTTAACATTCACTATATCCCGTGTACAACACTTTCATTGTCTCATAAACCCCCGTAAACCTTCTCTTACAATACTCTTCTACCTCAAGGGTACGTTATCTCAGACACACCGGATATCATTCACCGTCCGCCATTTCATTTAAGACTGTTCTATCAATGAATTAATAACAAACAGGCTTTGAATAATTTATGCCGCGATGGGAAAATACCAAACAGATTCTCGATATAAGATTTACTCAAATTACAAGATGGCGGAGATTTTATTTGAACTATGTAACTAATTAATCTGTAAATCTCTGACTATTTATGTGTATTTCCGGATATATACGTGTATTTCCGGAAATTTACGTAATTTGTAAATGGCCACGCGTTGCATTAGTTGCAAATTTTTTTGAACAGTTTAAACAATTTATCCGTGCAAAAGGAACAGCTTTTTAAATATCTTACTGTTAAAGACTGATAATACTGATACCCTCTATGTCCATATATAAAAATAATGTTTAGCTTATTTCTTCCTTGTTTCACATTTTTATGCCTTTTGCTATTGGTAGTTATATGTTTATCGTGGGTCTCCTTTGGTGCTACAATTTTTTGTATTATAGTTTCGTCACGATTATTTTATACTCCTATTCACCCCTCTCCTTTATTTGTCATGCTATCATCTTTTGTATTATATTTTTTTCGTGAAGGGCAGGATGGTAGAAAGGCTTCTACAGTCTAATCCTTTACCCTTCTTAAATAAAGTTATTACTATTAAGTATTCGATTTCTGCTGAGGACTATTGTGCCGAATGTATTTTAAAGTAGTAGCACCATTAATAACTATATAATAAAATAAACACAGTTATAGTGCATGGACACCAATCACTTGGTTATTAGCAGACACAACGTTTCTATAAATATTGTCTAATCGTTATCAACCAGTGATTATTGTGTTAATTTTGTTATGTTGCCAATCGCCTAATGCCACTAAATGATAAATTACTATACGAGTAAGCCCTTTGGACGGAAAGTCGCTTTAAGGAACACTGTTAATTAGTATCTGAGTTTTAATATTGGACGCAATGTCCGTTTTACTAGCAGCGCCGTCAATTATTTTATAGGTTTGACTATTGTTCGAAATGTCTCTTTAAGTATCATCTTCGTCAACAACTATAAATAAATGAAATGTAATACGTCACGGCTTTCTGACTACTGGACCGAATGTCTCACTCGGCAAATCTCGGCAGATTCCGTAAACTACATCTAACCTGGGCTGTATGACAGTAAGTGGTATGTACCTGCGCCCATACATTTGCGATGCAGCTACCGGTTTACTTTAACAGGAAAACTTGACGCTATTACACAAATTGGGAACATATTCGGCTAGCAACCTATTCGACCGATCGAGCTGCAACCTGTTCGTTGGAAACCTATTTAGAATAAAGACAACAGCCGCCTTAACTCATCTATTTATCAACCAATAAAATCCAACGTTATGTCTATCAAATGAAAGTAGAATATATTATTTTTTATCCATTCCTTTAGCTCCGAATAGAAGTGTAATTTCGTCTTTATCTTACAGCTGGATCGGTCGAATAGGTCGCTAGCCGAATAGGTCGCCAACTTGTGTTCGGAATGGGCGCAACCATGTTTCATCCGGGACCTTTAAAGTAGTTCCAAAATGGCGGAATTCATCATATTGCCGAGGTTAGATTGTCCGAAATCTACCGAGGTTTGCCGAGTGCCGACAAGTGTGTAATACGTCACGGCTTTCTGACAAGTGGATGAAATGTCCGTTTAAGTAGCGTCACCAACCACACTATATGTAGTACGTCACGACTTTTTGACTATGTCATTGTTCGTGATATCACCCTTGTGAAAGCGGACGTAAAACTTCTACTTCACAAACTTTATGACTATTGAAGGGAATGTCTATTTAAACCACTCTCTATAAAGTGTGTAGTATGGCACGACTTTATGACTACTGAACGGAATGTCTATTTAAACCACTAGTGTGTAGTAGGCCTATGTCACGGCTTTATGACTATTGGACGGGATGTCTGTATAAGTAGCGTCATCAATCACAATATATGAAGTATTATTCAGTAAGCATTTCACGAGTAGAATAAGACGATATTAATAAACTCTAATGTTTAATTGATACTTTCACCATAACGGAATCCATCAATAATTCCATAAAGTAGGCGTGTAGGCCTGCCCCTGAGCTAAAAACAAACACCCGAGCTAAGCTTGTTATAATATATTTCAGATATTAACACAATATTTCAATTACCGTTATTTAATTAACGTTCGCACGTATAGAAAATCAATGATAATACAATTATACTTATTGATAAAAATATCATAAAATAAGAATTACTATTCACTGATATAACAATCACAATTAGAAATAAAAAAATCAGTTCGTTTCGTTTCGTTTCATTTCAAATACAGCTGCTTTTTTAGTTTTTTGAATTCGTTTACATTGACGTCATTGATTATTATCTGACGTATACACGTCAATATGGCTACTGTGAGCATGATGGCCGAGTTATTAGAATCGACAAAGGTATGCATAAAAATGACTATCGATTGCATAATTAGACAGAGTAGCGAACTAAACGGTAGAATATTCCGAAAATAGTCGAGCCTTTATTGTAATATTTATTAATTAGCGGCGTTAATGAGGCTTGACTCGACCAACAAACCAATAATATTTAACCGCAATATAAACATTTCTTGACTTTCTCAATCAATGATACTCATTATGGGCCTAATAATTAACTGATCCTGTTTTTCATTCAAAGTCTAATTTTAGAAGTCTGTTGCAATTCAAATTCTTTTTTATATAGAGATTAAACTTATTTAGAGTATTCACCTTTTAGGTGCGACTGCTTGTCGACCATCGGCCCACCATATAAATAGGTAAAATGAGCTACAGCGACAAGAATCTTTGAGACTTTGTGGAATTATCAAACATACCTTATGGCGCAAACATTAGCTATCATCATTAGTAATCTTAATAGCAAGCTCCGTTTCCTTCCAGATTTATATATATTCTCTCTCAGACAGGCTCATCAATATCGGTTCCATAAAAATAAATATACGTCCTATATTTCTCGCTCTCTTTACTACAGAATGAAAAGCAAGTTGTCATGATAAACATTGAACAGTGTCATTATGCTTAGGTCTGCTTTAGCACAGGGCCCCGTTGGTCCAGATGGTGGGTGTGTGGGGCCATCTTCCTTCCGAATTATTAAAGAAAATTGTTTATAATTTGCTGAAAATAATGATTGATCTGGTAACATGTAATATTTTAACTACTCCCAAAGTTTCCGTGCAGTATGAAGCACGAGACCTCAGTTATACTGGAGTCTTTCTGGCCGAGCGTAACCGAATTCGAGGATTTTATCTTGCTTATAGACCGTCAATGTTTACATGTACGTAAAACGAGAATAGTCCAGAATTCCGGGAAGAAAAACCTTATATCATGTTTCGTATATGGACAATAAAAACACCTATCTTGAAAGAATAACCCGTTACAGAGAAACTTCCAGAAGAATAACCCCAAATTCCTCTGTATATATCCAAAGCCGCTCCTGACATTGAGATCATATGTTATTCCAGGCATAGAATATACCCGAAAGATCAAAGAGATTTACCGTTATATGTTTATAAGAGCATATTATATGCATAACTGCCGGTGAAGACATACCCGGTCTACCTCCTTTTGGAGTCTCATAGCGTTACTAGTACAGGACCTCATTTGCCCTAAATCCGGTACATGAAGTATTTGAATATAATAAAACTTTGAAACAAACATGGCGTGTATGATTATTACACAAACTTTGAGAGAGAACCCGGAGAAAACCCAAGATTTTGGATAGGAGATAATACTCCTTGTAAGATATTGAAATACAGGAACAAACGTAACCAATCCGGCTAACGTGAAACGTAACAGTTAAATGAAATAAATTGAGTTTAATATCCCACGTTCCTGCATTGACACAAGTTCTCTAAACACGTGAAATATCAGACTATGTCATACCAGAAAAACACAGATTATGTTAAACCTCATAATAGACCTGAAAAAAAAAAACATTCGCCATATCTGATCCTTGGTTATTATTTGACAAGAATATCGCTTATAAATTATTTATACCGATTTTATGATAGCAGTGAAAATCCAGTTACATCAATTCTTCCTCGTAACATAGAAAAATAAAAGCTGTTATTGTATTGTAACAATAAAGTGCATCCCGACCACAGAACAGAAAAATAAACAAAAATCAAAAGGACAAACACACGAACATGACACACAACAAACATGAATAGTAAGCAATAAACAATAAAATGAAATGAAATCAAACTGGGTTTAACATCCGACTGTGTTAAAGGGACAATAACACTCTTGCTGGCTTGGTAGCTCTAGAAAATAAATAATAGTCTTATTCTAAGTACCAGATGTTTATGTGTCCTACCTGTTGTGTAAATTATCCATTACATCATATTTTACTTGTCCAGAGGGTTCGAAAATATTTTAAAATCCAAGTCACATTTGAAAAGGTTTACGTTAACTTTTTCAAATCATGTAGTTGAATTTTTCCAATTTTTTAAATTAGGTGTGTTACGATGAAATTTGTATCATCAATTTATTTGAATATTGTAAAATAATACAATTTGTTGGCCAGAATAAAGATTGGGACATATTATTCAATTACAACAAGAGTGTTATTGGGGCTTTAATGAAGACAGACATACGACACGTTGTGTGCTGTTCGACTAATTTTGCTCGGACATATTGGGGAAATGAAATGAAATGAAATGGGGTTTAACGTCCTACTCTTAGGCACCTAACCTGGGCTAATGGAAGACGGGCATATGCCATACAGTGTGCTATGAGGGTAATTTTGCCCGGGCAGCGGCGCTACGGCCTACTCTTATATCGACATATTGGGGATGCTCGATTCACAGTCCAGAACGTCCCGAATCGATAGAATTACAATCGAGTGACACGTAATTCAGTCCTGTCACAGTTCTGCCAGTCCCGACAGCTGAGGTGGAGTGAGTAGAATCGTGACGTATTCCTAGGTAAAAAATATGTTTCGGCTGTCATGAATGGTTGAGATATTTATTATACAGTCGACACATGCGTTGTACTCCGAAATTCTCCTCTTCACTCGATTGACACCAGTTTTGGAATTCAATTCCGGAACTGTGAATCGAGCATCCCCATTTTCTCAGTTTATAATATAGCCCTTTATAAAACTTGTATTTGTGAATGGTGTTATCTCTCCAGTCCTTTATAACATTTTTGTAGTTTTTATGTATCAAATATATCCAAAAGAAACTATGTGCAACGTTTTGTGTTTCTGGATCAAAGATATTTCTCAGAAACAGTGATTAAAATTGGGTAATTCTTAATTTAAGTCTGAGAATGCTTTGTGAAGCTGAGGCCAGAAGTTCTCATACAAGACAGGATTCTGTAGAATAATATTCTGTTAATTACTGGGCGACTTTTCTACTTAGATTCTGTTGTCATTATCAAACTACAAGGAGTTAACCCAAGACCCTTTCTACAATTCCTGTTTTACGACGGCCCATTGAACTCATTATCAAACCAAGGAGTTAACCCAAGACCTTCTCCTCTCAACAATTCCTATTTTACGACGGCCCACTGAACCCAGCTGACCTGAAGCTTGTGATTTTGACATCGTTGCCATAAAATGATATAAACCAACATCTTGTCTGACAATGGCGTAAGCGATGTCTCTCCATAAAATACCAATCTCGACATGTATATTCATGAACACAAAAACTGTCTGATTGTGAAACCAGTAACCGATAGAAAATACATGAGATTTACAAGTTAACTAGACGAAATCACGTGGTTCAGTGTTTCAAATATTTTATTACAATAATTACCAACAGCTTCTGTAGAATAAATCAGTGACATCAAACTCTAGAAATTTGATTATATAATAGAATGAGTCATCATCTGGACTTTGGTCCTACAAAATTAGAAGTGGAATCAAATGTTCTAGAAAAAGCCACCATACTCTGCCTCATGTACGATATACACCACTACAACTATGTAATAGGTGGTATCGGATGTTCTTAGCTGGACGGGGTGTCACGATAGCTCCATCTGTAAGACACAGGCTAGCTAGCCCGGGGCTTCGGGTTTGGTTTCCCCTTGTCAGTGGTTTAGTACAGAGGTCCTGACAAAACATGTCTAGTAGTTCGGATGGGACGAAAACCCGTTTATATTAATCCATGTGAGATTAGACCGTAAACAGGGTCGTATTGGTTAAGACTACAGATTGTACAGGGCATTGACATCTAATCATAACAACTGACTGTTGATGATATTATCTAATTACCTATCAGTTATTGTAATTAACTTATTTACATTCGCGGTTAAATCAATCCAAACTCCGAATACATACTAATCTGATTAGCATCCAGAATCCGAATACACACTGTTACCTGTAAGTGTTGTGTGAAATATTTTGATGGGCCTGAATCGGACTAAATTCAAACCGATAGATCATTTACTATTGATACTTTGATTTTGTTATCTTATTTAAATGTTCATTAATGAATTTTAGCGTAGAATACGCAGCAAAATCATGGAAATTGTCCGGAAAATGAATTTTATTTTCACAAATTAAGAACCGTGTTCTACCATTTAACCAACAACCAAATTTAACTGATGGAAATAGATTAAATGGAGCCTTGTCCACGATACCATACAGAGACAAGTTAAATCAGCTGTTTTTCCTCTGTTTGAATTATTCACACCGGCTGAATTATTCAATGAATCTGCTAACAATGGTTGATAAGGCTTGTTTACCAAATCCCGATCATGAATAACAACCATCATTTCTGGCTTTCATTACAAGCAGAAGAAAGCACGAACTATTTGCAATTTTATTAGACATTTAATCTGTATGTCAATTGTACGGTAATTTGGTGTGTTGCCCGACCAGATAAAAATCGTCGCGATGAATTGCTTCTCTGTGATTGCATGTTGGTATTTAGCTCGCCATTATTGATCAGCCATGGTGAAATGGGTGAACACGATTCAAGCCTCCAGTAACATGTGACGGATATGAACAGTTCACTTGGAGAATTAATAGCATTTAAATTAGTATTTAATCGTCCCTCTGTTGCCCCACATCCAGGCAACGTTTACTGGACCAAACAAACACGTAACTGCTAAACGACCGTTCGATTTTTTATACACATAAATAGAAATTAAAAACAACTTCGTCGCTCTGCAACCTGGAACAATTCGGCATACTAGTCTTTTATTATACGGGGCGGTGGTGAGAGGGAGGAATCGAACTTGTCCATCTTAAGTTTGTTAATGAGTCATGTGACCCGCCTAACGTCGTGGGTCTTCTCTGGGTTCTCTCCCCACCCCCCTCAACTGTGCTCAAACATTTCATTTCATTTCTCTCTCGGTCTTTGCAAATCACTGGTTGGATCCCGGATCCAGGGGGGAATCACGGTGGCTACGTGGGTAAGGCCCTGGCTCGCTAGTATTGAGGTCGGGTGTTCGATCCCTCCATTGGCCGAGAAAGTGCAGTTCGATTTTCGGGCGTGGTTTCCCTTTGTCAGTGATGCAGAATGGAGGGCCTGACAAGGACAGCTGTCTAGTCGTTCGGATGGGACGAAAAACCGAGGTCCCGTGTACACATTGGCGTGCACGTAAAAGATCCCTTGGCAGTTGGAATTCGATATAAGAGTAGACCAAAGTGCCGCTGCCCGGGCAAAATGTCCCTCAAAGCACACTGTACGGCGTATGCCCGTCTTCCATTAGCCCAGGTTAGGTGCAAAACCCATTTCGTTTCATTTCATTTCCGGATCCAGGGTTCGTAATAAGATAGTCTGTCTAACAGCGCCCCCTTGCATGTCTCTGTCCCTATCTTTCTTTCTTTTTCTCTTTCTTTGATGTATTTTAATAACCTATTCCATCATTCTGCTGTTGAATCATAAATCGATTTCCAGAACTGAACACACATCCTCGCATATGACTTCTGTCAATACCATTCTTTACCCAAATTCTCTGTCGTCTTAACTGCCAATAGCGGAGGCGTTAACGTTGAGTTATTTGGCAGTTATGGTAACGGTCACTTTTGTCGGGGAAAATCAATCATTTTCTCTCGTCTACCTAAGCCTCATATTAGGTCACGCTGAGACCTGCAACCCAACGATAAGATAAAATTGGAATTAGGTGGTTTAAAAATTATCCTTGGAGAAAGTCGATCTGGAATGAGAGAGATATTTTAGTATAAAGCGAACGATGTTACCAGTGTGAGGTATCTGTATTTAGTTGACGTGCAGGACGATCAGGGTTCCAGTAATTTGTTTCTGATATTGAGTAACGGATGAACGATTGGTTTACCGTGGATCGTGCCACCAACACATACATCAGTCCCGTGTTACCTAGAGCAGAACGACCGCATGTCAGATAAGCCGGACTGGGAGAATAGAGATTTATTTTTCATTGATGTTTTCATTGACAATAATACCCAAATGATAGCGTTTGACTGGAGAGAGTATATTTGGTACACGATATACCGGATGAACCGATAGTAGGGTTTTAATGAAAGAGAATGGCATGCAGACATTACAGTCGTCAAATTGACTGTTCTGTATCTATAGCCGAGGTTTATTCTCTCATCATTACTAGATCCATTCCTTCATCTGTTGCCATCATGACATTTTGTTTTATAGTTTGGCCATCCTAGCATTTTGTTTTATCAAACACCCCATACCACCTCCACTTCATCATATTACATTTCTAAGATTAAAAATACTTAAGAATTGACTTTTCAGTTCAAATATTGCTGTTTATGGACATTTATCGTGCATAATTTATTTAAAACAAATGTAAATGTTCTATATGCCGCGTAAGTTAATTCTAGAAGTTTTGTGTGCCACGTGCAGAAAAATGTAACTTCGAAACAACATGTTTGTGCCGGAAGCCCCACACTACTCGTGATGTTCTTTTATAAAACCGATAAACAGCTTCACACAGCAATATAACTTATTTAAAAGTTAATTTCCGGCCATGTTTTATCGGTAATATTAAACCATGACGATTAACATAAAATATTACTATGAATGTATTTCTTGTTGCAGATTTTCTCTCGAATTTACAACTAAAGATGAGCACAATTTATATCCTTTCAAAATAGATGCTTATAACCTTTGTTTTACAAGAACTCTGACGTATTTTATAGTGAAGCTGTTTATTTTATAAAATAGACGTCACGTGATGTCTGATGAACAGCTTGTATTCATTATACCTAAATACCGGAAGTGATCATCTGACTAGCCGTCTGCGTTGACCATCTTCCCGCCAAATACGACATGAAATCAGTGAGGAGTAACGGCCGTAAAGGAAGAGAACTAATGGCGAATCGACAACATATCGGCAAGCAACAGACGAAAACCGACATTAGGTTCAAACTTAACACACAAATCTAATCTATATATTGGCTCTTTTGAGTAAGACGTTATGCGGTCGACGTCACTATTTCTAAGGTGTCATATCCGAGGTCATTGGACCAGTAGTCATTGACGTTCTAGCAGACTATGGAGTTTTTGACCTGTAAGAACTGTGAAGCCCCCCCCCCCTCCAATTTGTTTAAGTTCGGATCGTTCTCTGTTGGAGTTCAAAATTGCTTTTTGTTATAATAACTCAAACTGCTTTCTGATAGAAATCAAAATTGCCTTCCAAATTGCTTTCGGTCAGAGTTCAAGTTGCTTTCTGCAAGAGCTCAAATTGCTTTCCGGTCCTGCACCCCGGCGTTTCCACCTATTTTTAATCAAATTTCAACTGTCATGGATCTCTTTTTTCGATCCACCGAACAACTGGGCGCGCTTTCCTTGCCAATCCACTGGCAAGAGGAAACGTTCGCAAGAACTACCAGAAAGTAACCCAAGACCTCTTGGTTAGATAGCCAGTGTGTTAGACAGAGGTTGTTTTAAAATCATCTTAAGTTAATTCACCATAAATTTGGATTAGTTTTTAATTCATCATAATTCATACTGGTTCTATTTCAATGCCCATTTTATTACTCACTCTGATGAACATTATCGATACTCTACAAGACAAATTCCTGAATGTATATTCTAATAGTTATCAATCATATACCTCCCCCAGGGGAAAACCCAGATGATATCTATAGGATTGGGTTGCAATTAGTATTTGTATCTTGGTTGCAGTAACTCATTCATATTCTTCAAACTGTATTCCGAGAGTCGCAATAGCGTGCGTGATACCAGATGACCCGGAACAGAAAATGAAGCATACATTATTGATTCAAACGACAAACGAAAGGAATAAAAAAATGTAGGAAAGAGATAAGACAATCACGGAAGAATGCAATGACTGTCATATTTGTAATTCCGAGTGTCGTACTTGTAATCACGAGTATCCTATTCGTAATCACGAGTATTGTACCCGTGATCATGAGTATGCTACGTGTAATCACGAGTATCGTACATGTGATCACGGGTATCCTATTTGTAATCACGAGTATCGCACTTGTGATCACGGGTATCCTACGTGTGATCACGAGTATACTACGTGTAATCTCGAGTATCATACGTGTGATCACGAGTATCCTACTTGTAATCACGAGTATCCTACTTGTACTCACTACAGTGATATACGTTTATATATGAAAGGTAAACGGCAATAATATTAAAGTCATTTGCAATATTAAAGTCATTTGCAGACAATATCAAATGCAAGCTAAAATGTAAGCACGTTGATTTTTTAACAAAACGAGATAAACAATATCATCATAGAAAATAATTCCCTGGCTTGGATTCTGTATTAGATTAAAAAATATGTCACATAAAGTTTTCGGCGAAAACTCCAGTTTTGGTTTTGATCTTATTATTTATGTAATGCCGATTTTTGACATATTTTCAATTCATCAGATTGTTTGAAATAAGAAACTGTTACACATATTCATGGAAACAATTTTAATTAATCTATTTTTTGAACTGTTTACTCCATCTAGTGTAAATGCCCCTAAAGGATTATTTTGGTAAATACTGAACGGATCTCATGATTAAACCCCGGTTCCTATTACAGATTCCACATTCACAATATTATATATAATGAGGGCAGACCGTTCTTGCTGTGACAGTTCCGAAATAGATTATTTCAAATTTAATAAATTGAAACTTTTATTCAAAAACTGTATTTTGAGCAACGTTATAATTGTTTGAAGTTTTGACAGTAAGTTTTAATTTTCAAGTCAAATCATTACATAACGATCGTGTTTGAATCTGTTTCCATCCTATAATATATGAATAAATGTCTAAATAATAATAAATATAACATTTGAAGTCACAATTATTTCAAATTATCTCTCTCATTATCCCTCTTTAAATGAAAACCAATGGATTTTAATAATAGTTCTAATTTAAAACCTAAACGGAAATACATTGTCTGAGGGTTTCAATTTAAAACGAAACTCTACAATATGGAAACGCGCCTATCCCACTGAGCGCCGCAGAACAAAAATAACCTGACATTGAATATGATGATATAAATAGATATTGTTGGGTGGTTTGTTATAACGTGATGATTATAGAGAATCTAGTTTATAATAGAACGATCTTGTCCTGCTTCTCTTACAATAGTTTCAACATTTATCAACAACATGTGAACACAAAGTCAACAAATACAAAGTAGGAACACGACTCTATTGTCTCTTGTAAATTCACATTGTTTACTTAACTATGGATTATAGACATCGATTTTAAACCCAGACATTCGACAAATGCCTTTTTGGTGCTACACATCATTAATGGTATCGGTTAAATTACTGCCATGTCTTCATTTGTTTTGGTTTGAAATTTTATTCTAGAAAATATACTAAGAGCAGAGATATTTCTGGAATGTCGTCTATAAATGAAACTACTACTTTTCTTTACGAATCCAGCTAATGAAGACAGACATACGCTATGATCAGTGTTGGGAGGGCAATTCGCACCAGACAGCGGAATATCAAATGTATAGTTTTTTTTTAAAAACATTTATTAGTATTTTGTGGCTATTCAGACTAAAATATGACCGTTTTAACTAAAGTTCAGAACGTGTTTACCAAATTCTGGCCGTTTTGACCACAGTGAATTTTGGTCGTTATGGTTTAGGACCGTTATGATCACATCTCATTTTGGTGCATGTTTTACAAGTACACAAATGGGCCTTGGGCTGTTCGTTCCTGGTCAGACCGTCCATCATATATATATACAATTTCAAGAGGATACCGGACAGTGAAGTCCAGATACAGCTAACACCGATATCCATCCTGGAACATCCGCCTTAATGAAGTCCAGATACAGTCTCTAAGCTAACACAGCTATCCAATCGCGGACATCCGTGATTTCCCAACTAAATATTATTTATAAAACTATACCGAGTAAAAATACAAAACCACAGAGAACATCGTACCCCTAGGGGTTGGGGTGTTGGTAAGTTTCTGTGACCCTTTGGTCATGTATCGAACAACGCCGATTTGGGGACGTCAAAATTTGATTATTATCAGATATGCCCAAATAAACTGACTGTTTAAAGATACATTATGGGAGATAAGATAAAGAGCTGACAGTTCTCGCTATAATAGTTAAAGGACAATATTGGTGCCAGTTAATATTACATATGTGATAGAACTGGTAAAATACATTCCGAATATAATTGGAACACAGAGATCATTGCTACGGGAGATGTGTAACAAACTCTTATATATACGGGAAGTGACGTCAAACATGACAAACACGAGTTGTCTTTCTATATAACTGACTGAACTAACGAGTGATAACCGACCCGCAGGCGAATTTCATTTCACTGATAATTCCGTTGAAGATAGAAAGTTGTTTTATAAGACGATGAGAGGATATCTCACAATTCAAAAATAGAATTGGCTGTCACTAGATAAGACAAAACGAAAAAAATAGGAAAATCCCGTTCATTCCCCTGTTTTTATTCATCCAGCTCTTAATAAAAACATGGTAATGCACGGACTTTTTTCTAATTTGTTTGTTATCTTTTATCTACTGACAGCCAATTCTTTTTGTGAATTGTCGGATATCCTCTCACCTTCTCATATAATAATTTTTCATCATCAGTTGAATTGTCAGTAAAATGAAATTCGCCTGCGTGTCTGTTATCGCTCGTTAGTTCAGTCACTTACATAGAAGGACAACTCGTGTTTGTCATGTTTGACGTCACTTCCCGTATATATAAGAGTTTGTTACACATCTCCCGTAGCAATGATCTCTGTGTTAAAATTATATTTGGAATGTATTTTACCAGTTCTATCACATATGTAATAATGACTGGCACCAATATTGTCCTTTAAATCCTAGACAATGTAAAGGGAATTTGCTGACGAATTTAGTCAAATTGACCCATCCTGAGCCGAGAATTTACTAAAATTCGGTATAATAAAAAAATATAGCATCGATTATCCGTTTTTGGATTTATTCATCAATGTACATTGGGCATCAGATCGGATTCATATCCAGTAAAAATCCGATTCATCAGATGACATCGAGAGTTGATTAAGGTCTTATGATAAATAGATGTTAAATTAATAGTCTAGATAACATTTCAAGTTTAAAGAAAGACCAACAATAGGAAGCTTTACCTCTAGTATAATGTCAATCTGTTTCACAGAGAATTACTTACGAATTAACTCTGTAACAGATGACTGTCCACAACACGTGCGTTGACTGCACGCGGCGTCAGTCATTGGCTGAACGGCTCGTGCAATGTTTACTTAACACCTAACTGCTTCGGGCAAAATGATGCATTTTACTCATTTTAATACCTATTTACACTAAATAGGAAATATATTTTAACTACAAATACTTCAAACGTCTTTATTTATTTTTCTTTTACCTCAAAAAAATGTTTGAGAATTTAATTTGTCGGAGTAAAAAAGTTAATATGCCGTACTCATTAAGCCTTGTCGATGTCATGCTTATCAGTGATTGTAGCGGCCAAGCGAATATTTACTGTGGGATCAGTTTGCTCTAATGTATGTTTAATCTAACTTTGGACTAATGATTTTTTGAGTAATTGATGATGAGGGGGCGGGTGGGATTTAACTCTAAACAATTTGAATTTCTAAACTGAATATTTGACCGGCACTTCGAATTATTTAAAGAATATAGGAGAACCCTTCTGGATCGTTTGATCCACAGTACAGACGGGTTCGATTATATATAGTTTGTTTGACGTCTATAAATATATATTGATGAAAAGTTAGAGCTTCACGGAAACAGGAACCGCGACATTAAAACAAAACACGCATCGAGACTGTAACCAATATAATAACAAGCTATCACTGAAACCAGTTGCAATCAAACATCAAAGACACCGACAATATCCAATATATGAAACATAATAATACACACATAGAACCAATCATCAGAGAGACGGCGAGGCAATAAAACAGCGAGACATAATTGTTGTAAATAAATATATAAAAAATCCAAATCAGCTCCTCCTGTTATGTCGTGTTTATTAACCAAGACGAAATAGAACTGAACATTATCGGAATGCAATCGTATAACATCGGTTTTTTCAGTAACTTTGTTGTCAACGACCCCTTAAAGGCAAATGGAACAATCTTGGGGCGGTTTTATTCTCGATTAATTGTAGCTAGTGCATGTCAGAGTATAATCCTCCTGTTTTGCCCCTTAACGCTAATGTGTACACGGGATCTCGATTTATCGTCCCGCCCGAACAACTATACGCTGTCCCTTGTCAGACCCTCTCCGTCTGTCCTGCACCACTGACAAGGTGTACCACTTCGGAAAATCCTAATGAACTTTCTCGACCAATGCAGTGATCCTCCCGACTTAGTGAGCCAACGTGTCGCTCAATGAGCCACTCTGGCTCTGTTCTGAGCAGGATTTAATGGGTCATTGACTCATTGATATGAATTGTGTAAGACTCTGTAATTCCGCAGCGGCTACTAAGATTAAAAATTGTTGTCCTTTCACAATAAATAGAATAACTGACCAGAGACTCTCCATATATGGCACTGCGCGTAAAGCATCGGTATAGATCTCTTCCAGTACTAATTAGTCACCCGCGACCTAAACCCCTAGCTTCCATTAACCTCCATGACATGATTTTTTGTAATATTATATATGGCACTGCGTGTAAAGTATCGGTAAAGATATCTCCCGGTACTAATTAGTCACCCCTGACCTAAACCCCTAGCTTCCATTAACCACCATTTCAAATATGACATCATTTTTTATAATATATATGGATTGTAGGTTCATTATTATTCTTGTGTCGTTTTTCGGCCATCGCCATCTTGGGAAAATACTTTATATAAAGCCGTACGTAATAGTGATAAAAGCCTCTACAACCACGATAGGAGGTTCGATTTCATTTCAGATGTGATTGGTTTTTTATCCAATCCACAAAAATCCCTCACTCGATCGCTTCAAGATAAACTGCTCGCATAAATACAAATTATGATGCGTGTGCAATAATATTATGTATATGCATGCGGAATCTTTGGGCTAAGTGGATAGAAGAAGCTTATAAAATGATGGAACAACATTTGGTTTTGACATCAGACACCATATCGAGTGCGTTTGATCCTCAGTGCTAGTTTAATACTAATTGACGTCAAGATATTCTTGCCCCATAAATCACAACTCAAGTACCTTTGATCACCAATATAGAACTACAGGCTGGCATATAACCAAATTCCTTGGATTGCTGGGAGAGAGAGAGAGAGAGAGAGAGAGAGAGAGAGAGAGAGGGGCAGAGCGTCAGAGTAACTTTGTTAACCAATAAAGTACTTAAATTCTTTGGACGGCTGGGAGAGAGAGACAGAGTGAGAGAGAAAGAGAGGGAGAGAGAGAGAGAGGAGAGTCAGAACGCCAGAGTACCTTTGTAACCAAGAGCGAGAGGGGAAGGGAGGGTGAGTGAGAGAAAGACAGGGGCAGTGAGAGTATCCAGAGAAACCCACGAGGTTAGACAGGTCATCCTACTTCTTGTCACGTATCTATAATACCCCCACTACTCTGAAACAACCGGCTTAATGAAGTCGAGTCAACTCTTCAGATTCCAGTTGTCAAGGGATCTTTTACGTGTACACAAACCAGAGATGTTATGGGTTCGTTCGGAAAAACTTGTTTAATATTGGGGAGGGGGGGTAGTTTCTGATCGTGGCCACGCTCAACAATTGGGAACAACCACAACTCAACTTGTCAGACATTTGTTCAGTTTTGTAGCTGAGCGTCCCCTCTATAACATCACAATTTTACAATAGTTGCACATTCTCAAAATTATTTGCCTTATTTTAACGTCTGCGGTTTTACCATATGGAATACATTCTTAACCTAAGTCTATTATATGGCATATGATTTTACACGTCACATGATTTTATACGTCACAGGATTTAATACGTCATATTTAAGATCGTATTAATAAAAATGTTTAACATTAGAAAGACAAACGAGTATTGCAAGCGACTATTTACTATTTGAGCAAATTATGTTTTTGGATTGGTCTTGCCTGGGATTTGAAAGCGACTATTTACTATTTGAGCAAATTATTTTTTTGGACTGGCCTTGCCTGGGATTTGAAAGCGACTATTCACTATTTGAGTAAATTATATTTTTGGACTGGTCTTGCCTGGGATTTGAAAAAGGGGATTGCTGAAATCGATCTGATATCAGCTAATAACATCAGCACGTTTTCCGTTGTCTTGTCTGAGCAGCCAATCTTCATGCTTGAGCCGTTCCAAGTGATAAATATGACCTAAACATATGATTTAGTAGAAGAGATTTAATGTGAGTTGAGAGTGGGATATTATACTGGGGGTATTAGGGTTAACGAGACAACTTCTAGTGGATTGTTCAACTTTATCTTAAATAAAGGATTAATTCATGCTCACTATAAACACAAATAACAACACTAGGTTAGTAGTCTTCTTCGTGGTGATTGGGTTTTTATCTCTCGAACTGACGCTTGGGGACGGGCCGAGGTTTGGTTAAACTCCTTGAATGCGTGCCCTCTAAGGATCTAATAATAAGAATATCAATGTCATTTCTTGAGCGCCAAATCCAACCATAAGCATACTCAAAGCGCTTTTAAGAGCACTGGCATGTAACGTGACCTCAACGCGACAATGAGCCAACGAGAATAGAAGAACGGGCATGACAAGGTGTAGAGTCGCCTGTCTAAACTCGTGGGTTTTCTCCGGGCCCTCCCACTGCTAAAGACTCCTACACAACAACAACTGAACCGTGTTAGTCCCGAAATGATCTAGTCTGTGTCGAGTGGACGTTAAACCCCGTTTTCCTCACCCCTCCCCCTCTCTCCCTTTCTCTCTCATATTTTGAGTACTTTGAGATCCCAGCATTAAAACATTGTTTGCATTCCATCGTCAAAATTAAAACAGTGGAAAAATTTACCTCAAAATATTTGCCACAGCAAAACTCATACAAGTTTCAAATCCTAATAAAAATCTCTTTGGTTCAAGCAATCTAATGTTGACTAAATTTTTGAACAGATACGTTTATAGTTCATTGGTCATATGCTTGCTTCGTCAAGTGACTATCCTTCGAATTCTGAAATCTACAAGAAACCATATTCCTGAAGCAATGGTCCAAGAAATCAGTCTCTGCCCATTGCTGGATTGGCTTGTGATACTTGAGCGTTTGAGGGAGTGTGTCTATTCTTCCCGTTAAATCAATCTCTCACTAGAGTACAACAACGTGACAGTCCTGCGTTTAATCTGGGTCTTCCCTATAACTTTGGACGGTGATTAAAGGTATTAAAGGTATGTTCGTCTCCATACAGTAATTGTTTACATTGTATTCGTGCTGATAGCTCCGTTTGTCACGCAATTAGTTTGTCTGCAATATTCTGCTATACACTGGTTAATTGGGCATAATCGTGACATATTTGGTCCAATTTGAAGCATTGTTTAAAATTTTGTTACGCAGTTAGCTATTGGTTGTTAATCGGACTATTGATCAGTCATAATTTGTAACAGAAATGTGCTTCCATTAAAGCATGTTTAGTGGGATTAGCGCTAATCAAACGAAACACTGCGAGGGGTAAGCAAGAAACAAGTAATATACTCGAACGATCACTTCCGGTTTTATCTGCGTTACCACCATAGGTGGGAGTAGACGTTATTCCCCAGCTTCCAGCCTCGTGGGTTTTCTCCGGCTACTCCGGTTTGCTCCCACTGCTAAAGACCCCTACGCGCAAGCGAATTATTAAAAATAAAATTAAACCATATTTTAGTCCCGAAATGACCTAGTTTGTGTGGGTGGACGTTAAACCCCATTTCTCTCTCTCTCTCTCCCTCTCTCTCTCTCTCTCTCCCTCTCTCTTATTCCCCAGCTAGAAGAAGAGACGTCCCCTGAAATTCACCGTTGAGACTCGATATGTGTGTGAAATACGTCTAAACCTCTTACTTCCGATTAGAGACATTTAATATTAATATAAGATCCTTTCAGGCATTTTACTTATTGAACAAAATTGTTCATATCAAACTTGATAAGCTAAAATTGGTTTTATATCTATTGTTATTCGTGAAATTTGTTTACAGGGAAAGTAATCGGATCTGGAGCTATTCTAGATCAATTTGATGTTTTCGTTTTTATGAAATATTCCTCCAGGAGAAAATGGCGCAGGTGTAAAATTGAAACAAGTGATATATACCATGCAACAGAATTAATGTTGTTCCGCCAATAAACAACAAGTCGTATCAGGTGTTCTGGACACACTAAGCATACCCTGATCCGTGCACAACACCCGTCATATTAAGCGTTAATTTAAGGATACAAAGCAGTCATTACTTTATTTTCCATAAAAGTTGTTCATGAGAGCGGCATTACGGGAGAGAGAGAGCGAGAGAGAGGGAGAGAGAGAGAGAGGGGGTTAACGTCCGTTCGACACAAACTAGGTCATTTCCAGACTAACATATGGTGAATGGGGTTTAACGTCCACTCGCCACAAACTAGGTCATTTCGGGACTAAGATATGGTTTTAATTTTATTTCAATAATTCGCTTGCACGTAAGCGGGCCTTTAGCAGTGGGAGGAAACCGGAGTACCCGGAGAAAACCCACGACGTTGGACAGGCGATCCTACTCTTTGCCATGTACAACCGGGGATTTGAAACCACACCAGTTAACTCAATGGCAGGCTGTATGATACAGCACGAGTACGCTAACCATTCGGCCATCCAACCCCGCGGAATTACCTAAGATTAGTTAAATAACTGACAGTTCTCGCTATATAATAGTTAAAAAATAGATAATGGGAACAGAATATGCCGAAAATTTTCAGTAAAATTGTTTCTTTCTGAACCTGTATATTAGTGATTCAACTTTCGGATAGCCCTGATTGTCATTACTAACGTTGTTACGATAAGAAACAAAATCTCTATTATCCATGTTACGGTAACCGCATGCAAAAAACATATTTGAATCCACTAAATATCATAGGGACCCGATGGCATCAAGAGTTGATTATCGTCTTGTCATGTTAATACTTTAGAAAACATTTCAGGCCCAAAGAAGGACGTGCGATAGGCAGATCTAGCTCGTGTATAATGCTTGTTGAACACTCTAAGTTAAACCAGGAAGGTAAGTTGTTGTAGACAGATTCCGTATTGAACAGACAAACTCGGTTATCTACCGGTTCTATTTGATTTACTGATTAGCTTTAAGCTGTGTTTATTCTCAATAAAACACGGGACAATTGACAATAGAAACAGGACAAACACAATTAAATTAGTTTAAAGAATCCCTTTATTTAAATATAGAAAGTGGCATTTATCTCTAACAAGGCAGTGTATGCCTTCACTACAACAGAAAAACAAACTGTCAGTTGGAATTCGATATAAGAGTAAGCAGTAGCGCCCATGTTCATTAGCCCAGTCGGAGCAGAATAGTAGGACGTTAAAACCTATTTCATTAGCCCAGTCGGAGCAGAATAGTTGGACGTAAAACCATATTTCATATCCTTTTGAAGACATAATACCGTAGTTTGGACGACATTAAGCATTTCTCAAATAAAGACCAGCAACTTTTAATACACCCTACAATCCGTCACATTACCTTCAGTTACATTAACTGACATTAGATTGTGTTTGTGTCTGTGTCGTTAAAGCCAATTGATTGTCAAATTAAATTAGTACTTTTGTTAACACGGGGTTCTATTGGCAAAACATATTCTAGAAGAGCAAAGTTTAACTCCCCTTTCATTCTAAATTGATTTTTAATGTCACCAATTTTAAATTGAGCAATTTTCACTTGAAGTATCTGATGAACGTATTTTTAAGAGGCCATTTTATTGTGTCTAGAACAATATATGTCAAATCACAATTTTACAAACAAACTATCGTCTTGAATGGTTTCATTCATCACCCGATTGATTTGTTTTAAGACAAAGTTAGTCAATTGATTGGTTTATTAAAGAAATTCAAACAGAATAATGTTAAGATATTGTTATTACAATAGGTCATGTTTTACTCTATCTTCGTATTGAACCTAAATTCTATAAAATCGAACTGTATAGATAAACAGTAGTTCCTATACGCTGTTAACCAGTCAGACCAGATTGGCCTGGTCCAAGTAAACTTTATAAATTTTACTATCGACAACGTTATCGAACATAAAGAACTTTACATATGTAGACGAGATTGTCATGGTCCATATAAACTTTATATTTCTTTATAAAATTTAAAAAAGAATGCGTTATCCAGGCATAAAAATCTCGTCGCGATTGTCATGTCCCCTATACACTTTATCTTTCTTTATAGATTTTATAAAACTACACCGTTATCCAGTCACTAAAATCGATCTAGACAAGGTTGTCATGGTCCATATAAACTTAATATTTCTTTATGCATTTGCCTATATAATGCAGTTAAAATGACTCTTTTACAGATCCAGGTCTCTAACAGTAGACACGATTATCATGACATCTAATATATCAACTAGCGTAACTTATGAAACACGAATCGACCATGACGTCATCGCAGCCATCTTCAAATTGGGCAAACACCAACACGATCCTTGCGAGAAGTGATATGAAAAGGGAACAGAAACCCTTAATAAAACATTTCTAAAAACATTTTATATAGATTATAATATATGAAGAGACAGTTACACTGCGACTGAGCCAATGAAGATGGACATACGCCGTACAGTGTGCTGATTGGGAAATGTTACCCGCACTGCGGAGCTACGGTCGACTCTTATTTCGAATTCCACGTGAGAATATTTCTTTTAATTAGATGTCAATGTGTACAAGGGTTTCGGTTTTCGTCCTATCCGAACGAATATATCTTGTTCCTTCCTATTATCTACGTCCCACACCGGCGACAAGGCGGAACGACGCCGGGAATCCCGATGAACTTGTCTGGCCAACACCGGGATAGAACATTAGACCTCGTGATTAGCGAGCCAACACCTTGCTCACTGAGGCACCGCGGCTTTCGCGCCCAGGCGAATCCAAAACTTCCTACAACCAATCTCTCTCTTCATTAGCCCAGGTTAGGTGCAAAAAGAGTAGGACGTTAAACCCCATTTTATTTCTCTCTGGGCACTTCACATTCCATCAACAGGATCATCCTCGCTCACAGAAACTTCTCATAAGTTTAGCGACTGGATAATCATTGACACCAAGAACCATGATATAGAGAAGGTTTCCTGCGACTGGATAATCGATTGTAACCCGATGTTAATAATGCTTGCGTGATATTTGCCTATCAGAAATCTAACAATGTCTAATAATAGATTGTCATTTCTTCTATAACAATTGTTGTGTTTAATATTTACATGTTCGTTAATTTACAACAAAAACTCTCGCAAAGTTCACATCTTTATTTTAAAGGAGATGAACCTCACAATTATCCAGGATAGTCGAAATTAAAAACAAGAATTCGAATTCAATATTGGTCTAATTCAATCTTACCGTGAAAATATGGGATCCTAATATCAACTTTTTAAGACACGATTCGTGCACTCCGCGGACATAATGGTCACAAACGCCATTTGTAATGCACAAAGGAAAATACATCCCAGAAGACAAAGCAGAAGTAATCAAAAATGGTTGATTCATAAACTACGAAATAATACAAAACACTTATAGACTGTTCGTGTATATTTCTTCTACCCTAAATGATTAGAAATTACAATGAAAATATGCAAAAATAGTGTAAATCGTTTTATATACATGAATAATACATTCATTAAATACGCGTTTCGGCCCATTTTTATCTATCTTAAGGTCCCAAAGAATTGAGACATGCTTCCTTTAAAGTAGCGGGAGCCACGGTGGCTCAGTGAGTAGGACATCGGCTCAGAAACAAGCAGTCGGACTCTTCCTTGAAAGTGGGTAGGTAGCATATAATGGGAAAAGTGTGACGTGGACCAGAGAGAAGAGAAGAATGTCGTGTATTAAGACCGGTAGTAAGAGAGAAGACTAGTAGCAAGAGACTAGATGTAAGAGACTAGATGTAAGAGACTAGAAGGATATATAAAGTTATTATTGTATATTGATGAATAACAAGAGGATATTTGACATGCAATGACCTGTCTGATTGGTTGGATTAATTACAACTCACTGATTAATATTGTATTAATTTACACCGTTAATATCCACCATGATGTCATAACGTATATATTATACATTCCTTCTTCCCTTTATAGCTCCATATTAAACTAAATATAGTCGTTCACTTTGTCACGTACAACCGGGGATTCAAAACCACTCCCTTTGACTCAATGACAGACCTTATGATGCAACGCGCACGCGCTCACCAACCACCCACACTTTAATATAATATTATGTCTCTTTAGAGCTAAATCTAATTATTGCAGATCTTTCTTTTCAATTCAATTGTTATATAAATTATTCTTCATTTATTCAGTCACATGACAAGCCTATTTCATGATTTAGTTAAAAAAAAATAGATTATTTAAACATAGCCTCGACTGTACAGCACCCTTATTACAATAATTAACGATATACGCTACAGGCTCAAACACTCATAATTTGGCTCAAAATAAAGGGATTAGAATAAAAAATTTGTATTTTCTATTTTTGAATTATTACAGCAAGAACTGTTAACTCGTTTTTTAAATGAATTTTTTAAAAAGTATTTTTCTACCGAGATTTTTTAACGTTACTAGGAGCCATATTGATCTTGGCACCAAGATATTCAGATAATGGTCTCCAGGTAACCAAGACATCCAAAACTATAAAATAGAAACCCGAGCTCGTCTCGTCTCCTATCTATGGTTTTACCAGTTATCTCATGGTATTTTAATAAATGGCTTATTTTTGTCTTTTTCTCTCATACAGGGGGCGGGGACCATGGCGGCTCAGTGATTAAGAGGTCCCATATAAGTTGATCGGAATTGTCAGTTCCTTCTTGTCAGTGGGGCGTGACCGATGGGCTGACAAGGGATAGGGTTTGGTCGTACGGATAGGATGATGAACCGAGGTCACGTGACAACATTGATGTGCACGTAACAGATTCCTTGGCAGTTGGAATAAGAGTAGGCGGTTGTTCCTATAAATTTAAGTATTTGAGAAATCAAATCTTGTGCCGAATTTTCCTCGATGAATGACATAAGTGACCCATTGATATCTAAAACATCACTTTTTGACTCGTCATGACCATTCAAGCCAGCTAAAAATTTTATTTTCCTGACTTTGCAATAAGAAAAGGAGGCTCGCTTTCCGTGAGTAATTTAAAATAATCCACCGTATGATTTCGACGTCAAATTCAAACACTTTACAGCGCCCTAAAGCTGCTTATTACTGGAACACTTAACGCTATACAAATTGTTATTATTATAATAAAGTGAAGACTCAAAAACGGAACAAAAATTGAAGGAAACGAAATATACATAAACTGTATAATTAGGTGACGAATTCAAACGCAACAAAAATCTGACGAGACGAAATATACGAAGTGCTGAATACACTGAAGTTGATAATTACATAATCCTTGTCTTAAACACGTCAGATGGTCAAATATTGAACGACATGTGGTTAATTAGACTCAGGGATATATTTATACATGTAAATTACTTATTTAGGATTAACCCATAAACTCGCAATCACAGTCACTCATCCGAAACTTCTGTCTAATTGTTCGAAGCTTTCATTTGTACTTTTACTAATATGACGTCATTTCTATCTTCTTTCCAATATGGCTGATCCACAACAGATACAAATATTGGTCTTATTTTTACAAGTCAATATACTCTCTCGTATCAATCTTGGAACATGCAAATTTTATACGCGTGCATATAAAATAGCGGATTCATTTCCTTTCTAAGTCATTAAATATTCCGCCATTCTCAAGACTGTCCCAGGAGGAATTATCTACAAGGAAGTTTTTTACCGTGATAAATATCTGTAATGTAATTAGATTAGATTCTTTGTATAAAATTGTTGTCATTGAGGCAAGTGTCGTGGCTTTCATTCTAGGCTTGTACGTGACAAGGCCTAACCTCTCGTGTCATTAAGGCAAGTGTCATGGATTCCATTCGAGGCTTGTACGTGACAAGGCTGGATCCGGTGTCAATTGAGCCAAATGTCGTGACTTTCATTCAAGGCTTGTACGTGACAAAGAATTGGTTTACCGGCCTAACCTCGTGAGTTTTTCTCTCAGGCATCGGGTTCGATCGACAGTGTAGACCATTAAACGTATGCCCCTGTTCATCCGGCCGGGTGATACAGAAGGGTAGGACGGTAAACCCAATGTGTGAATAGACTTATTATCCGTCGATTTTCACTAGGTCGGGTATCGCCGATGTGTCGTTCCATTTGGAATAGCTATCGTTAACGTCCGCTTCCACTGAGTGATAACATATTAATATGTTGACAGTATTTAGAAAAACTTATATTAAAGATGTATCAGATTAGTGTTTATAAGAGAAATTGTATAATATATAAAAATATAACAATATTGCCCACGACTAGTCGATTGGTCTGTTCGAATGTCAGAGCGGGGTAACGTAACACTTCCTTTAGTCCGTTTGTCAGACCTATATGTTTTTACTATTTCATTGCTTGTATACAATGGACTGACCCGTATAACTGTTCGAATATATCCTATATATTGTATATGGTACCTGTTGATATAACCACACACCTTTAATTAACTAAAGTGACATGCATTTCACAAGACTGGACTACAACAGGTAGACACAATAAACAGGTAGATAGAATATACCAGACACAATATTATTACCATTATTGTCTACAATAGACTCTCGCTCACCCTTCCCTGTGTCTGTCTCTCTCCTTTCTCTCTTCCACCCCCCCCCCGTCTCTCTCTCTCTCTCTAAATTAACAACCGATAGAGAACTATAAATACACCCAATTGTAAATAGGTTGTTATTTTCGTTCCGTATAATTTAAATGGATTGAATCTCCAATTAGACTGCTGAATTTAACTACAGGAACGCCTTTGGGAGTAGATATATATACGGGACATACCATAATATAAGATTAATAACGTCTGTTAGAGTTACCTTATTCTAGATTAGTTACTATTTTGGCACTGCTTTCTTGATATATTGTTTTTAATTCCAGAAGCTCAGGTTGGCTAAATGTTCAACACAGGATCCGGATTAAAGGCTGCAGCCAGGACCGCTCCAATATTAAAGGGGATCCGAAATTAGTCGTCATGCACACGAGTGGGAGCGAACCATAAACTAAGTCATTTCGGGACTACAGGTCGATTCAATACTTCGATTGCGCGTACGAAACGATCGAAGGAAATTAAAACATCGAGAAATAGACCGTGCTGGACCGGAACTTATATCTACACAGTGTGTCACCATAGCAATGAGTGAGGGGTTTTACATAGACTATGCCGGTTCACCATTCCCATTCAAATATCCCGAATAATTGTTTTTCTTTGTTTTAAAAAATATTTCAGGGGAATTCAGCAATTGACACACATAATAAACACAAAAACTTAATATGGAATATAACCATTTTAATTAAAGCGACGTTTCGTTGGTGGTTCTCTCGACGTTACAAATCAGATGATGACAATAACTCTCAATGAACCATCGCTTTAATTAAAATAGAAATAGTGTTCCAGTTTTTTATTGTGTTTATTGCAATATTATGAATTATCGTCTAATTGTTTGCTCGGTTTATTTATTGGTTGTATTTGTTTTTTTAGACAACGTGAAATAAATTAATTACATGTGTTAAGCTATTCTGTTTGACTGTGATCATGTTAACATAACGGAAACCTAGAAACCTTGCACCGGAATCCGTCTGGCAATTCAATTAAATCGGTAATTGGGAAGGTGAAATCTATAGCAGATATATATCACTCGAATTTAAACCTTGAGTCTCATTTATAAATAAATCTATTAATGGGTTCATAGCTGGGTCGATGCTTAGAGTAAAAGTATGTACATGGAGTGACGAGGCACTGGCATCTTCACCACCGGGTTGTTTTGGCTCCCTTTAAAACAAGAGATTCACATTGGCGTGGGCGCAAAAGAACCCTTATTAGTTAGTATTGACAGTAGATTGTGCATTGATGCGTTATTTTGATACAAATGATGATGCATATAGAAAGAAAAGCAAATAATCATTTTTAGTCTGATTGTGTAGGTGTTAAATGGTAAAAAGTAAAATTGTCATTTTATTGTTAGTATCGATGATTGTTATTTTGGGTCTGGTTGTTTTCCAAGACACACAAATATGACAGTGTGAAATCAGTGTAAACTTGAAATGTTTTTAATCGAGTATTGTTGATATTGAGTGTGGTAACGAATAGAAACAGATATCATATTTAAATGGAGATTGATTGATTTGAATAACGCCCTGTTCATAATCGTTATTCTGGAACGTTGGGACTATAATTATACTACAAACCCCCAAAACAACCAACGCTTCCTGACAACGGACACGGAGCTGAGTGACTGACATTTTAATTCCTAAATGGACAATTTGAGCCGAAACTATTAGGTATACTTCCTAGAATTTTGCGAAAAATGTATTCTGTTCGATTTAACAAAATCGAAAATGTTTCTTGAGTCTTTCTGTAGATGCAGAACGGAGTAGAACCACATTAGAAATAGTATACTAGTTTTTGAATATGGTGGTCATTCAGCACAGAGATCTGTGCTATGAGAGACATTTTGTCTGGGCAGCAGTGCTAAGGCTTACTCTTACTCTTAGAAATAGTATACTAGTTTTTGAATATGGTGGCCATTCAGCAAAGAGATCTGTAGCGAAAGTCAACAGTTCTCTGTGAAGTCCTTTAGAGTGTATTGTATCTTTATTCTGGTATGACAATATTTACTCTCAGTACAATGGTTCCTCAGTAAATGGGGTTTAACGTTCTACTATTATACTCCGAAATGGGCTAATGAAGACGGGCATACGTCATACAGTGTGCTATGGGAAAATTGTGACAGGACATTGGTGCTAAGGCCTACTCTGATTTTGAATTCCAAGTTTCAACTGAACGGTTCCTGGAGAATGTTAAGAATCTTGTATTGATATATAATGATCTATTAAACAGTGGACAATATCGACTATATTTATTTGTTCTTTACAAATATTCTAACACGTCATACCATGTAACTGGACGAGAAAGAGAGAGAAATAGAGAGAAAGAGACACGAACTAGTGGGAGGAAACTGGAGGACCCGGAGAAAACCCACGCATTTGGACAGGCGACCCTACCCCTTGTCAAATACAACCGGGGAACAGAAAGAGAAGTAGAAACATGTTACTAGAAGGGACGTCAAGTGCTATAGAAAGTATATCCTGTCTCGTACACAACACCCATCAAGTTGTATCAGATGTAACAAAACGAGAAAGATAAAATTTCCGTCATATCACACCCTAGGCTTCATGGCGAATTCAGTTAATCATTCGTCCAGTTGCAGAAAAAAAGTAGGGCGTAAAACCTCATTTCATTTCATTTGGTTTATCATAGAAAGTCGAGTTACTGTGGCACGGTTCCCTATTGAAGTCCAGAACTACCCTACTCCCTGGAGTATTGACAATATATTGTACTATTGGTTATTTCACGGGAAGGAAAGTAATAATGCTCAATGTTTTGTCAATGCTTCCATCATATTGTGACTAATATACGGTCTATCTTGTTCAGTTGGCATACTAAAAACCGAGGTCTCGTGAATACATTGGTGTGTACTTAAAAGATCATCTGGCAGTTCAATTTCGATATAAGAGTGTGCCGCTGTCCGAGCAAAATGTATCATAGCACACTGACTGGCGTATACCTGTTTTCATTGGCCCAGTCGGAGCAGAACAGTAGGACGTTAAAACCCATTTCATTTCATTTCTTGTTCAGTTTCGGCGTGATGAGGAGTGTGGGGTTCGATGTTGGTGTTCCGGCAACGTTTCATCAAACCCCGGCTGTAGATTCCTTAATGTGCACACAGACTATCCTACGGTTTACGGCCCATCAGACAAACTAGGCACACTGTTTATTTACAAATTGTCACAAAGGAATTTAAATTTATGATTACGTGATGAAACAGACGAAAGAAATAAGTATTTGTGTTTTTGTGGTTTAAACACCTAGCGCTGTTAGTATGTAGGTAATTACTATATAAATAAGTTATATATATATAGCGTGAGACAGGTGAGAACAGGTGAAAACACAGGTAATACTACATTGTATAATGAACGAATCACACTTCCTCAAATCTCTTTGTACATGTTAATTAAACATCTTCCTATTCTACAATAGTAGAAATATGTGATAATATATATAAGGGGTAGTCATCTTGTCGGTGATATCACTTCAGTGGAAGCGGGCGTTAAATAAAGTTATTTTACACACACATAATAATAATATACATATAGGGGGTAGCGATCGCAAGTCCTTTATTACACGCCGTAATATAATTAAAAAAAAGAGAAGTACGGCTTTCTTTAATTTTCCATATCCCCCACCCCCTATCCATTCGACAGATTTAGGGTTGATCGACGTTTCGACCATTTTCATCATGCCCTTTGGGACAATAATGAGCTCATTTACAAATAATAATAGAACTTATTTCACTTCAAATATCAACTACTTGGCGAAATAAAAACACTAATGTTTATGAAATGAAATGGTGTTTAACGTCCTACCCGTTCCTATTGTGTTACTGAAGACGAGACAACACGGTCATTTAGTTGTTAAACAGAAGGGCGGACATGTTGAACATTTAATAAAAATAACATTGAATTTATCATTTCGTAGACTCTATATATTAGTCGTGTAAATAGTTTGTAATTTGTTCTTTCTCGTTATATCATTGTCTATAATCATATATATGTGCTTTGTTCTTTCTGCATGGAAATATTAATTGTTATAATTGTATTAGTTTCTCAAATATACTCGTTAAATGATTGGACATGTTTTGTGATTTTCGACCATCTGTATCTGATAGTAGGATATATCAACATATATTTCTAGCTGTGCGTAATCCCAAAATAAACGAGATGTGGTATGGGGTGGTATTGAAATAATACGCATGCCGTGGTCTCACTCACAGTAAAAGGTTGCACTTGCACTTGCAAACACAAAAATAAATCTGAATGGTAGGTAACCTCGACGCAAATATCCATGAAATTTCAACAGTCCACTCACAATTACAGCAGATACTTTTTTTTTTTTTTTTTAAATTCCCCAAATAAAGGAGTCGAATTATTTTGGAATTCCGAAGCCGAAAAACTGGATGATTGTTAACCTCGGCGCAATTGACATTAACAGTCAATACAAAATGACACCCGGCATTTTTTATAGACGTTTCCCTGATAAAGGAATCGACTTGTTATGGTGTATCGTAGTTGTGTTTTTCTAACAAGATTTTTATATTGTGTAAATAAAGCAAAATTTAATGTGATTTATTGAGGAATGAACGAGTGTATAAAAATACTATTGATTCGTTTATAACGATAACAAAACAGTTCATTTCGATTATTTATAAAATAAATAGTTTCGCAATAAATATTTAAAAAAGCCTAATGAAAGAGAAACACAAGCTCTGACTTACCTTGAGTTAAAATATTGTAACAGGTGTAGTCCTAGTGATTATATTAAAACATATATCAAACTTATATTTCAACATGAAGATAGTCTATAGGTCCCGCTACTACACGTCGTCTGCCCAATGTCACTCAACTTCACTACTTCAAATACAGTTATATACTGGAAAGGAAGTGGGTATGGCTCACGTGATCCGTTAGCAGGGACGCTAAAAGCGCGGCATCCGCTGTCTTTAACCAGTATTGGAATAATTGGCATTCAATAGGCACCGATATTGATTCCTTTCATAGCGAGCCCGCGCTGTCGTTCCTTTGGACGTCGTGACGTCATGGATCTGGTCATGCTCGATTGGTTAGTTTAGTTGATATTAGCACGTGTGTCACGTCATGAGTGTAAATATGGTGACGGTGTAGAGTAATTAACATATTATCTATTGTTTTAGTTAGAGATACAACAACAAGCTTCTAGATCAGGGGAGATAATTGGCAGATGTGCTATAAACAGACACGCCATAACAATTACGCCTTTCTCAAGTCTCTAACAGAGTTTGCTGAGTAAACATTTGAAAAGGGAGAGAGAGAGAAATTGGGTTTGACGTTCACACGTTAGTCATTTCGGGACTAACATATGGTTCAATTTTATATCAATAATTCTCTTGCGCGATGTGGTCTTTAGCTGTGGAAGGAAACCTTGTCACATACAACCGGGGAATCGGAACCACGGCAACTGACTTAATGACAGGCCTTATAATACAGCGCGCACGTGCTAACCATCCGCCCCCTGTAATGTCTGTAACAAGTTTGTCCATTAGTTATTTTTATTTTTATTTCTGTGTAGTTTTATTTCTACATAAGTATTTCACATAAATATATGAATAGTTTTTTTTATAAATCATTCCAAATCAACCAATAAAGAATAATTTGTGTGTTTTCAGGTGTGGGTTGGTATGTATACAAGTTTAAGTGAGCGTGTATATTAACGACTTTTACCGTCACTCAGTTCAACACAAATCTAGTGGGTTCATCAGTTGACTTGCGTGGTATCGATTCCCGGGTTGTTCATTACAAGGAATAGGGTCGCCTGTCCAACCTCGTGGGTTTTCTCCTCCCCCACCCCCCACCGCTAAAAACCCGTACGCGCTAGCAAACTACTGAAATAAAATAAAACCATATACGTTAGTCCAGATCACAAGACAACCTCATCCGAAAGTCACGATCGCCCCCCCCCCCCCGGACCCCAGGACAAAGGACAATCGGATCCCAATAACACCCTCACGAACGCACCAAACCCCAAGACAACCGCATCCCAAAACCCCCACCAAAGCACCCAACCCCATCACTACCGCATCCCAAAATCGCCACGACCAATTCATCACCTACTACACCGATTCTCCATTGAAGAGTCGCAGTGAAATAAACTTGACATATCGATCAACATTTCAAAAGCAATTGAATTAACTGAAATTTTTTTCTATTTTTTTTTCTCGCCATGTTAAGAGCGAATATATTGAATGTTCCCGAGCTTTGGAGAGAAAAAAATCTGGACCGTTCTTGGTCGTCATTGGCTTTTATTCTGACTACCGGAAACACTTTAGTGGAGTCTCCTTGACAATTAAAACTCTTCTATAATGGAGGTAATATAAGTGGCTGAAGAAATAATCAAACATGAAGTTAGGCTGAATGTCTTCGCTGATCAAATCGATTCCACTCATTGATCATGAATAGAAATCTTTCTCTCAGCTCTGAAAATAAATTTGAATTTTTCGTCGTTTCCGCCAATGTTGTATATTAAAGGTCAGGCTTAGTTTAAGCCACACAAGAACCGTGGCTGTAGTCTCTGTAGATATAGAGTCGGCGGGGGTGTGGTGGTGGTGGCGGGGGTGTAGTGGTGGTGGGGGGACGTAATGGTAGTGGGGGTGGGGGTGTTAACCAGATTATTTCAAGACTAGCTTTGGAATCAGCATATTTCAATAAATATCTTTAGTAGCTGACAGAACTCGTAGTATCCGAATAAAAGCCACGAAGTCGGTAAGGCAATTCTACTTCTTATCACGTACACACCTGAAATCAGTACCCGACCTTAGGATCTTGAGTCTATGTGTTAGATTAGGTCCCACTCCTGCTCGGAATTAATTCCCCTTGCTTTAAAACTAAACATCCTGTGATCCTTGTTGTACTTCTATTTGTAACCCCGTCCGTGTTTAGTCCAGATTGTCTCTGGATATCAATACAAATTACACCCCCCCTCCCCAACTTCTCTATTTCGTTTAAAACGAACCTGGGAACTCAGCCACAGTTGCTTAGTGGGTAAAGCACTGGTTCATGAGACACCTGGTTTGATACCTTCATTGGTCGAAAATGTTCCTCGGTATTGGTAAATTTGATTTCCCTGTGTTATCAATGGTGTGGTACGAAGGCCATGGCAAGGAACGACGTCTAGTTGTCCGAATGGTATGAACAACCCAAGCGCGCGTGCACATATAGGTATAGATGTTACAGAAGCCCCAATTAATGGAGTTTGACCAAGTATACACGGAAAGGCCGCGGTCGGGGTAAATATTCCGTAAACACATTAAGTGGCGTCGGCCTGTATTCATTGTTTGATGTAATAATTGTTCTGTTATCACGAAGACGTTGCGCATGGATATACATGATATAATCCGTGATTTTAATACGATACAAATATACTAGAACAATTATAATATGGATGTAGTGCAACATTACGGTGACCGGAAGTTATCCTGTATTGAAACCCGGTTACAAACTATCTCTAGCTTTATCTCTATATTAGTCACGAAAGATTACGGACATGAGACAGGGTATGCTTACACTATCTAGAGCACCTGATACAACCTAGTCTAGATATACAGTATATTGGTGTATGTTGTACAATAGACAGGGCACGCTTACTCTATCTAGAGCACCTGATACCACCTAAGCTAGATATGTAGAATCGATAGATGTTATACACGTGACAGGGTATGTTTACTCTCTTTAGAACATCTAATACCACTTGTCATTAATTCGGAGAGTTCATGTGGCTGGCAATGTGTGTTATATTTTTATTTACACGTGACGCGTGCCCGAGATGGTGCTTTTAATTGAACTGCCAGTGTTGAGTGTCAGTGACGCCATGTTAATCTTGATGAACCTAAACTCACCATACTACCTTCACTAACCAGGGTTGATTTTAATTGATACATTAGATTATCGGTGGCTGTCGTGGTTATTAGAACACTGGGAGACGTGGTGGCAAAGTGGGTAAAACGTAGGCAAGCTAACCTATTCGATGGCCGAGAAACTTGATCTGAAGTTTTCGGCTTGGTTCCCCTTTGTCAGTGGCAAGCAGGTAACAGAACCCGCTGCCCGGGCAGAATTCACCCATGGCGTACTCCAGTCTTCCACACCTCAACCATTGATATCGTAGGTATTAAAAAAACTTGCAAGAGCATAAACAGGATTTTAATCTTTGGTGGAGAAAAAAAATATTCATTTACGCCTGGAGCAAATTCAATGGTCGAGTAATGGGTGTTTATTTCAAACAGATTTCTCCTTTCGAGGTTCCTGGTCTGATATATATCTGGATAAATAAAACCTATTGATTCCCGACTGATTAAACCAATATTTGGAACAAGCAGGAGAGAGAAAAAGAGAGGGGGAGAGAAAGAGAGAGGGGAGGATAAGGTCCACTCACCACAAACTAGGTAATTTCAGGACTAACATATGGTTCATTTTTTTATAAATAATTCGCTTCCTCAGCAGTGGGGGGAAATGCTTCCAAGACCTTCACGTCATCAGACATGATCGATTTGGGGGTGGTTCTGTTATGGTGTGGGGAGGCATCACTGTTGCTAGAAGAACGGCTTTACATGTTGTTGCAGGGCGTGTTACAGGCCAGTACTACCGGGACAACATCTTGGCAGTCCATGTTGTGCCGTTCGCACGACGTCATGGCCGCCGTTTCATCTTCCAGGATGACAACGCAAGATGTCACAGGGCCAGGATCGTTACAGGTTACCTCCAACAACAGAACATCACCACATTACCTTGGCCAGCACTGAGTCCCGAACTCTCCCCCATCGAGCATGTCTTGGACATGCTTGGACAGAGGTTACGTCAACGTCAACAACGTCCTGCCAATGTCCAAGAACTTGCTGCTGCGTTGCAACAGGAATGGGACAATCTGGACCAAAATGACCTTAGACGTCTCATTAGGAGTATGCCACGTCGGATCAATGCTTGTTTGGCAAACAGAGGAGGATTTACCCGTTACTGACTTTGTTGTGATGCTGTGGTAACTTTGCTGTTTGACCCCGGGTATCATTTTACCCTTATAATGGTCAGTCTGTGCCTTACTTAGTCTAACGATCATTTGGAATAAATCGAGGAATGTGAACTTCATTTCATTTTGTCATTTGTTTCTTCGTCAGTTTCATTAGGTGACTTTAATATCACTTAAAAATCAAATATCCCCTACTTTTTTTGAATAGTATATTAATTAACTTATTCAAACCCCAATCAACTCTCGATGGCATCAGATTTCTCCGATATCAAATAGATTAAAACGGTTCAGCGATATTTTGATTTAATCAAATATGGAGGAACGAGACTTAGCTTCGATCAATCAGTACGGTGGTTGAAATTGTTGAACACGTCTGTCAAACCTTCAAAGGCTAATATCTTCGCTTGTAATAGGGTAATTTGGATGGAATTTTCAAATTATTAATTTTACATTATCTACTTTCTAACTAATATAGCAAGATTGGTTAGTTCTTTATCTAAATTTTACATAATGTATCTTTAATATTAATAAATTACAATAGGGAGAAAAAAAGTCTTGTTTGGAATGATTGGTGTGCACGTAAAAGAGCCCTCGGCAGCAGGAATTCGATATAAGAGTAGCCCGTAGCGCCACTGGCGGGGCAAAATGACACTCATTAGCGCAGAAAAGTACACCGTAAAAAAGATCTATTTTTTATGTGGCGGAATTCCGTAGTTTAAAACCTTATTTCTGTTAATCGATGGAGAAATTGTGTTAAAAGTTGTGAATTATTTCTTCAAATTACGTGTTTTATGTGTCTTTATGGAATATTCAGTATTAAACAGGAAATTTCCGTAAAATTGTTTCCGGTATTATTTACGTTTTTTCACGTATTTTGTTACAGTGTAGAGCATTAAACCCCGTTTAATTGCATTTTATTTTTATTTTAATATTTTTATAAACTATTCCAAATCAATTCAAAAGCAATAATTGTCCGTAAAGCATTTCGTTGCGTGTTTTCTGTTAGGACGTTAAACTCCATTTCATATCATTTAATTTCCTCTCGATTGAATCCGAATTCGCTACGATTAACGTCATGAGATTCTGAGCAAAATTAAAAGACACGCTACGATATCAGAGCAAACTATGTAAAGTCAACGTGACAGTCGTAAATATTGATCAACTGAAGGTTTTTTTTTTATTATATTTCAACATGTTTAGAGACCCTTTGTCTTGGGTACAAGAAACAATTCTACTTGTTTTCGTCTTATCGTACTTTCTGCCAAACTGAAGTATGCCTAGATAAAAACGACATGTCGATCTGTCTGTGTGACTGTTGGTTGTGAATATTGATTATTGATCTGGGAGAAATGACGAGAGTTCTCCATCAACGACACAGAATTTATTGACGACAGAAACCATGTTTCCAATTACACATCAATTAAATTCATTGAACCATATGACGGCGACATGTTTGCATAACTCCCTCTTAATTTGCCATTTCGACCTGCCTTTAATGTCTGCTTCTTGTTTCTGTCTTCTGGCTTAAAACCAACATTTAAACTAATGCATGTGCTTTAACGTACAGAAGTTTCTACTACTGCTTCTAGTCAGCCTCCTTTCTAATGTCTGTCACATTAATTCCCGGGACAAACCATGTGCTTATACGACGGCCGGCAACGCAATGGAGTCAATGGACGCACAAGGTGAATGCCTATGTCGATTTCACGGCGCACAAGTCGGCTTAAACATAATTCACGCATGCATCGATTCGTTTCCGCCCCCCCCCCCCCCCCACCCGGAAAAGGGGAACACGAGTTACTGGCAGCAACTGGTTATCTAGTGGTGGTTGTTCAGTCGCAAGAGCGTGTACATCGACACGAACTGGCCACTGATCGTAGCGACCAGTAGTTTCGGTGTACGCCGGTCTTTAGTTTCGTGCGGGTCTTCACCAACCGGGCTAGTGAAGACGCGCATACACCATAGCATGGGCTATGGGTAAAATTGGGCCTACTATTATTCATGTTCCAAAATGATCATTCATATTATTCTATTTCAATAAAACTGAAAATAAAGCGGATTTTGTTAGCGACCCAAACCTTTGCCGGATAAAAGCAACATCTAAAGATACATTATGTAAGATTTAGATAAAGAATTAGCCATTCGTGCTATAATAGTTCGAAAGTAGATAATGTTACATGAATAATTGGAAAATTTCATTCAAATTACTCTATTTCAAGCGAAGATATTAGCCTATGAAGGTTTGACAGACGTGTGCAATCATTTCAACCACCGTACTTGTTGATCGAAGCTAAGTCGCGATCCTCCATATTTGATTAAATCAAAGTATCGCTGAACCGTTTTAATCTATTTAATATTGGAGAAATCTGATGCCATCGACAGTTGATTAAGACCTGGATCAGTTAATTAATGACTAATTAATACTTTAGATAACATTTCAGGCCTAAAGAAAGACCTGCAATAGGCAGATTTAGCCTAGCATAATATATGTTTAAACAATTGATCCGAACATTTCGCGAGCACTCCGGTACCCAACCCTCTTCGTAACACGGGACAGTGAAATTTTCAAAGCCGTCATGGTTTCGTCGCGCTTGTTTATTTTCCCAGTCGGAGCAGAAGAGTAGGACGTTAAAACCCATTTTATTTCAGTTTTCGCGTTACGTATACAGTTATAATAATTTGATGATTGCGACAGCGTAAAATCCCTATCTTAAAATAACTTCTATACGTCTTCTGATAAAAGATAGAATTAATATAAGTAGATTTTTTTGAGTGAGGTGAATAAATCTGATAAAAGTTAGTCGTCGTATCTGAAGCAGCAGACGATATACAGTCAGGCCCACACACAGCAGATGCTATTCGTCTTGATTCAAATCATATCGACCCGTACAGATACTCATCGCAATTACTTCCTAAAACCCTGAATATTCATAGTCAGATTTACTTTCAGGAGATATTGACGAGAAGATGTGAATTTCCGTTTGATTGCTTCCAGTAATTTGTGGATTAAGCCCGCCTCCAACTCCTCGTCGTCTTCTAGGTAATGTGAACAACCTTTCACCTCTCTCAACCCAACTGTTTACGTAATTGGTGACCGCCACGGCCAACATTCGACCAATATATAATCCATCAATTATAAATTTTCTCGGCTCAAACTCGTCAGTATGAGTTTAGGAAGGATAGGTTTAGTGGGTCCAGCATGGGTTTAGTAGGGATGGGTTTAGTGGGTCCAGCATGGGTTTAGTAGGGATGGGCATAACGGGCCCTGCATGGGTTTACCACGGATTGGCTTTTCGTTGAATGCGAAAAATTCATTTAATACTCCATTGACGTGCTAACCGTCTCTGTATAATTTTTATTCGTCCTTTCACAGCTTTTTTAGGGTATTAACAAATTTTATTTGTGTATTCACTTTTGATGAATGTCTTAAATAAATTGTAATATCATATTCCTAATTTGATATACTAACGCCTATGATAGTCTAAATATTGTGCAAAGCTACCCTACGACACCCAAAAAACCCCATTAACACAAACTTACGGACAAAACAAACGACACAGACTTTGTAAGCAATAAAAGGGTAAATTAAAATATTCTGTCAGACCGACTCAGCGATTACAATGTTTCTAAATAACCAGCAGAGAACCGTTATATGTAATTTGACTTGTGTCATGTGAAGCTATAGGCAGGGCAAGTTAATTTCAAACGTGGAATGACCATAAACAAATTGCAAAAAAAACTAATACCGTCGGGTTGAATTATATTTATATTAGATAACATCATGACAGAAATTCAAAACGACAACCAAAATGGGAACCAGAATGTTTGATTTTAAATTACAGAAGCTAGAAACTCAAAATATACCCTGAAAAGCACCATTTACACTCAGTTTTTTAAAAGACCCTTGCGCCTGTTTGAAACACCTCACGAGTATCATTAGGACTAACACAGATTCATTTCAGCTCGAGGTTACTATGACAGCGTTAGCATTTTATGGTGGTCCGTTGGCGCAAAATTCTTTTCTATGGTATATCGGGATATTTCCAGTTTAATTATGCACAAATTCTATGTCTGACAATCTTTTCAGAAATTTATTTTTGACCCCCGTACTTAATTTAGTAACTCTGAAAATTTTAATTTCAAGCTATATCCACAAGAACAAAAATCGCCATATTGGATTCTATTTTCATGTTCGTTTCTGTGGATAGATATTGAACTGCTCAACCTTAAAATCCTTATCCTTATAATATAAAATATATTACAAGTCATATCTATCTAATGGAGGCAAAAAAAAAAAGATAATGACGATTAATTAAAATTCGGCGGTTTCAGATTTCATTATGGTGGCCATTTCGTATTTCTGCCATCACGTATTCTCTGAATTTAAATTTGCGATCATTAGCAAGTCTTACCAACAAAACACCAGTTATTGTTAGAAATAATGGTTATTATATTTTCTGATTTACGCTAAGGTCTGATTACCATACTCGTGTTGATCGCCGTTGTTATATCCAATGTACGTCATACAAACATTGAGCTATATTGAGCCATATTGAACCATGTTGTCATATGTATATTATACAAACTCTATCGTTAAGTCAGTAATTAGAGTCTGGTATTCATATGATTATGGTGTCGCAGTGGTTCAGACTCAGTGTCGATACCAGTATTTGCCGAGAGAGTTTCTCAGCATTTTCCGGCGTGATTCACCACTTGCCAGTATTCCAGGACAGACGACCCGGCAAGGGACAACGTCTAGTCCATCGGATGGTACTAAAACTTCAGGTCCCATGTACAAATTGACGCTCACGTGAACGAATCATGTTAGGTGGAATTCGATGTAGGAGTAGGCTCCGCTTTCAGGGCAAAAATGTCCCTCATAGCATACTGTATGGGGTATGACCGTCTTCATTAGCCCAGTCGAAGCGGAACAGTAGAACTTTAAACCCCATTTTATTCCCCCACCGTTAACGATCCACGGACAACAACAAATTATAAAGAGATACCATAATAATATGCCATTCTTGAAATGATGTTAAAACATGTAACTACAGCCCGCGTGCACGTGTTCTCTCTCTCTGACGGGGTGGCATCTGAATGAATAAAGGTAGATAACCGGTTTACAGACTGGTGATTATTTCCCCTGATTATATAGATTCCCTTGACGACGCGTAGAACCAAATCGAGACCGTCACATGTTTTGTTTTTGTTTGTGGTTATATAGATTGAAACAATAGGAGAGAATTATTAGTGTTCGTTTAAATGAGGGACGTTGGCTCGCTAACCTTGACATCCCGTCTTATATCCTGGTGTTGGCCGAGAAAGTTCATCGGGATTTCTCGGCGTAATTGCCCCTTGTTAGTGGTGCAGGGCGGAGTAACTGACAAGGAGAACTGTCTAGTAGTTTGGATTGTACGAAAAATCGAGTTCCCGTGTACCCACTGGTGTGCACGTAAAAGATCTCTTGGTAATTTAAATTCGATATAAGAGCAGACCGCAGGGCAAAATTCCCCTCATAGCACACTGCATGGCGTATGCCCGCCTTCATTAGCCCAGCCGGTGCAGGACAGTAGGACGTAAAACCCCATTTTATTTCGTTCAAATGGATGAAAACAAATGGATATATATATACAGTTTATACAGGAATTGTAAGTTTATGGTGAATATAGTCGAGGTTTAGAATACGGCCCTTCTCTCTTCCAGTAATCCACAGCACGAACTACGTAATATCCTCGGACCAAATCGTCCCCTGTTAAACCTGAAATACAGGATTTACTTTATTATCATTACTTACATATGGATTTGGAAATCGAATTCTACTAGAAACCTACAGAGTTGTTCATTGTTTTTATACCAATATCAATGCTGGATAATGTTCAGGCTTGGATTCAATTGGATTTCAAACAGACCTATCTTTACATTTTCGCGGAGAATAAAATGGCGTCGGTTTGATTGCATAGCGATGAAATAAATTCAACACTAGACGGTCTATCTTGCTGTTAAAACATCAATGAGTTTACCGTTATGTGAAGAAGGTGATATAACTGTTATGGTTGCTATGGTATCAACAGGATTTACACGCTGGAATGGTCCCGTATTATTGGGTGAGTAGCCTACTTCATAGGTAAACACACATCTGGAATATATCATGTAGTATTGCTTATATAGTTTGTTAGAAGTGTTTTCAACAGGGACTGGTGACATACATCTAGTAACCACCCCACCCTCTTGGGGCGATGCTCCTAAAAAGCCAAAGACTCCCGAATTCGAAAATGAACGAAGTAACGTAACTGGGAATGCTTGTTCTTCAGGCAGTTACACACCAGATTTCGATTTGTGGTATGACGACACAATTAACATACTCACACTCAAGTGTTCTAGAAGAGTAAATATAACCTGCTTGATGCACGATACAAATCAGTACTTATAATGTACCCACCTGGAGTGACAGTTTTAACCTGTGTTTCTGAATGAAGAACAAGCTGTTCCACAAAACAAAGAACATGGAATTAAATAGAAATTGGCCATTTTGGGACTAACATTCACTTATATTCTGCTCCGACTGGTCGAATACAACGTGCTACGGGGATAATAAAGATGGACATACGCCATACAGTGTGCTACGAGGGACGTTTTGATCGGACAACGGCACTTCGACCTACTCTTATATCGAATTCCAACTGCCAAGGGGTATCTTACGTTTACGCCAATGTGTACACTGAACCTCAGGTTTTCTTCTCAACCGTAGGTCTTGCACTAATTACAAGAGGAAACCACGCTAGAAAATCAAGATGAACTTTCTCGACCAATACTGAGTTACCGTGACTCGGGGGGTAACTGATTATTTGTATTTATTGAATCTAAACGTTACTTTGTAGGAATATTATCATCAGACCATACTACCAGTACTTCCCCTTCACGTATCTTGATAAACCGTACACCAGTTACCTTAAAAACAAGCATTGGTCATAAACAATAACGTAACCAGCCTTGGCAATATCGTATCCAATCATAGCAATACTCTAATCAGACTCAGCAATATCGTACCAGTAATCCATGAGTCATAAGCAATAAACTGTCTTTAATTCAGTATTGTAGAAAACAACTTACCTCTTCTGGACGTGATGTAGATCTAGCACAAAGATGTAGCAGTGTAACTTCTGGTTGTAGTATCTGCCAGTTGGGAGGAAGAAGAACTTGTCCAGGGCCAGGTTTTACAGGCTGGGTTAGAACTCGGGTTAAACCCTAGAACAACACATAGTATACAATTATACAAGACTTAGTCTGATGTCTACTACTATTATTAATGACACCCGGATAAAAGAAAACACACACATATATATATATATCATTTTGGGAGAAACATATAGTTGTCTACAGTCCCATTGTTAAGGAGAATTCAAGATAAATCAGACAGGCGGCTAGAGTACCAACGGATGTTGTCAGATATAGTACAGTACCCACCTCGTGTTGTCTGAGATAATGAAACTGGTCTTGTGTCGGGTAATCTGTTTTGTTATATAAACCAGACCATACTGGATATGGACCATTGTTATATAATCCACTAACATCGTAAACAACCAACATCAGTTCTAAATATAAACATGTTTACTTGTAAATATTGTGATGTGGGAGGTTACGGTTGGTTCCAGATTCATGTGTTGCTTGTTAATATTGTGATGTGGGCGGTAACGGTTGGCCCCCAGATTCATGTGTTGCTTGTTAATATTGTGATGTGGGCGGTAACGGTTGGCCCCCAGATTCATGTGTTGCTTGTTAATATTGTGATGTGGGCGGTAACGGTTGGCCCCCAGATTCATGTGTTACTTGTTAATATTGTGATGTGGGCGGTAACGGTTGGCCCCCAGATTCATGTGTTACTTGTTAATATTGTGATGTGGGCGGTAACGGTTGGCCCCCAGATTCACTTGCCGAGTCTGTGCAAAACAATAGGACAATGAAACCTATTTCATTTCATTTCCATGTACTTGATTTGTGTTTGTTGTTTGAAATGTCTGTGTATATTGTATGTGGTGTCCGTGGGGTTGTCATGTATAACTGTATATGCCTTGTATATGTATTGCGGTCCTCCTTCACTTAGTGTCTCAGATAAAGTCAGAAAGATTGACATCCGATCATATTTCTGGTCGGTCGACGAGTTATAGTCGGATTCTTTCAAGAAATCAAATAAAGATGGACGTATTCAACAGAGGGTTCTATGAGGACATCTACCCGTTTCACTCATCCGTCATTGAATTCTGTCACTGGGTCTTTAACGTACACATCAACACGTACACAGGGCCTTGTTTTTATCCCATCCCGTTCTGCAAACCTAAAATGGAAAACGAAGTTGAAAAATGTGCAAGGGACTTTCACGGGCATCACGGGATAGACCTTAAACCTCTTGTGTCAGTGATGTACGCACAGAGTTACCGCAGCCCCCGATCCCCTCACCGAGACACCGTGGTCCCCAATCATATCGTGGGTCGTGAGATATATGGTAATGTTGCCCAATGTTTGCTCACCTTGTGTCGGATTTGGTGGATTTATAAACCAATTCCATTCTACGTCAGCTGAATCTGTTCCATGTCTCGTGTCATCACTGTCATATAACAATATACTCATCTGCCAACTATAGGAGAGATATGGGGTTTAAAGTGAGAATTTCATATTTTCTAAGAAAGTCAAAACATAGTTATTTCTATGTCTTTTGCTCAATAGGTTGTCAACTCACTATTATACGATCATAGGCATCGGAAATAATAACACAAATATCTCCCCTGTTTTTCCATTCCCACCATGCAATAGCTATCTTCAAACGTTTGAATTTGAAGTTGAAAATGATATTTTTGCCAATTTCTCAACTGGCAATAGTGAATTATAGGATTATTCTTTAACTAGGTAGGACTGTTTATAGATACCATCTATTTTAAGGCTTTATTTTCACATATTTTAAAAATATAACTTAAAAAAATGAAATTGCAGCTTTAACGCCCGCCCGACACACTCTAGATCATTTATGACAGTATGACAGTAACATATGGTTTCATGCTAGATCCTTTACATATGACGGTAACATGATTTAATTTTATGGGTTCTTAGCAGTGGAAGGAAATCTAAGGGCCCGGAGAAAACTCCTTGTCACGTAACCACTTTAAATCGAAACTATGTCACTTGACTCAATGACAGACATTGTAATTAAGACCATTCGGCCATCAACCTCGCTTGGAGTAACGACCATCAACTTCCCTGCTAACTAACATAACAACAAAACCTAAGTTAAGAGCAAAATTTGACAGGAATAATGATAGCGTGTAATTATTTAGACCATAAAATAATCAATAATGTACCTATCTGATGTTTTGTTATTGGTAGGAATATGAACTGTAGCCAGAACCCCATTATTACTTTCACTTCTTATCGGTGAATCGGAATCTGAGAAAACAAAATAATTCATTAGTCGAACAGTCGTCGGTCTGGCGAGGCTGGAGAAGCTGCATGATCTTAGGCTAACAAACGCACAGTTTGTGAATTTAGTTTTATAGATGTATAAATACAGCCGAATCAATGATGTCAGACTAAGGAACACCGAATTAATGGCGTGAGACCAAGGAACGTCAATGACGTGAGACCAAGGATGGTCAATGTCGTGAGACCAAGGATCGTCAATGTCGTCAGACCAAGGATCGTCAAATCAATGACACCAGACCAAGGATAGTCAAAGGGTATTTTAAGGAGGATGACAATATGCATTAGTTTCAAGAGGTTGAATCTTAAAAGTTTTAAAAAGTTCGTTGTTGTAAATGTTTGACGCTCTATACCACACGCTACAATCACTGATAGGGGTGACAATGTTAACTTCTTTCCTTGTGAAAATGATTTAGAATTATTATAAAGTAAATAACGCATGTTTAGATAAGAAGGCTTTCACAATACCTCTATGAAGCAGATTGGTTCTATACTTACATTGACCATTAACAACAAGTTGTTGATCTCCAAGAAGTGACAACATACACATAACATTATACACAGGTTTCTGTAGAAACGTTGTATATGGTGGATTGGTATTATTCATCTGAAATCTTGCCAGTAGAGTGCGCTGTGTAAACTGATGAGGGTAGTAACTAAGGAAGCCATTGTCGTTACTAAGCAACTGGTAGTTAATAGAACTATTTGGGTTAGTTATTATAATATTCTGATGCTGAATGATAACCTGCAATAAGGTAATAATATTGAATTTAATTTGTCATCCAGATATTCCCCCTTGTCGGTGATGCAGAACGAAGGACCTGACAAGAACAGCTGTCTAGTCGTTCGGATGGGAGGATTTTGGCGTCCACGTAAAAGATCTCTTGGCAGTTGGAATTTGATATAAAAGTAGGTCGTACTGCCGCCGTACGGGCAAAATGTCCCTCATAGCACACTGTATGGCGCATGCCCGTCTTCATTAGCCCAGGTTACACTGTAAAAAATTTCCATTTTTTATGTCGCCGAATTTCGTAGTTTAACACATTTGTTCTGTTAATTGATGGATTATTTTGAGAAATTGTGTTAAAAGAGTGAATTATTTCTTCAAATTACGTGTTTTATGTAATTCTGTGGAATATCCAGTATTAAACAGGAAACTTCCGTGAAATTTGGGGATAGAATATTTTATTCCCTTCTATAACGGACTTAATTCTGTTATTTTACGGAATAAACGGTGGAATGACAGGAAAGTTACGTGAAATTCAGGAATAAAATGTTTCATTCCATTATATAACGGACTATTTCTGTTTTCAAATGCAACGATAAGAAATCATAAACATATATAATAATTCCTAATAAGTATGATTTTATAGTATTCATTTCAATTTATTAACCACAATATGAAGGATTATATTGTGGAGAGTTTGGTATATTTATAGTCATGTATATCTAATTTTCATTATTTATAAGATCTATAAAGTGTTTTCTCATTCATCATACGGTAATCAGATTGTAAGTATTTTCATAAATGTGTAAATACAATTTCCAACGCTCAGCGAGAATAGGTTGTATTGTCTGGTAACCAAACACGCTTAAATCTGGATAATTTAACCGATTGGCCAGTGTAAGCCGGTTTGTCTCTATGGCAGAGTTAACACATCTGCAAATTGATAATACCGCAAACTTACATCTGAAAGCCTCTAACCGGTCCTGACACTGACCATTATTAGTTGATAGATACGGCCTTTTCTCGATGAGGGTATTCTAATAAATATTATCGGAGATAGGTTACGTAAATATATCGCTAGCACTTCGGCGGAAACGGACGTTAAATAAAGCTATTTCGCACATTCTATGAAATATTGATTTGAAAATGGAATTTACGTTAATTGAGGGAATTTCTGTAAATTACTGGAAAAACAAATACGGATAAAATTTTCCAGGTAATTTTTGTTTCCGGAATTTTTTCTGTTTTTTCACGGATATTTTTGTTACAGTGTAGGAGCTAAACACCATTTCATGTCATACACCCACAGAAGCCAAGTCGTACAGTCTGTCCATAACGGTTTTCGCACAATCTGTTAAATTTATAATTAGCGCGTTGACAACATTATGATCCATGAACAACGACAAATTTAAAGTAGATGTTGAGATGGTGTCGTCCCTTGGAAGAAATAAAATGACATAAAATAAAATGCGGTTTAAGTTTAACGTCCTGTTGTTCTGCTCCGACTGGACTAATGAAGACCGACACACAGCAAATGACCAACTACGTGATTTGTATTTTGTCTGAAACTAACAAATTCCCCACGGCTTAATCAACGGTTATATGTAATCACATTGATTATGTAACAGTGATTCAGAAAACAAAATAAAAAAAATATCAAGGCTAAGATGACACGTGTTATGGTACAATGACGTCGCCCGGAAGTCGCGTGTTAAAAACACAATGACGTCGCATATCAGCCTACCATGGATTGCAAAATAGTGACAAATTTAATTTGGAAGAAATACAGACTCGTTTTGGTGATTGATTCTGTCACCAAAAAGCAGTCGAGAAGAGAGAATAAAGAAAAAAATTAAGATGTACCAGAACATAGATAGAGGGAATTTCGCTTCATCTTGTTTTTGGAGTTATTGAACCGAATTGAACCATTCTCCAGCTGACATATTATAAATTCTACGTTTATAATACTATAATTTGCTCAAACCCTTATTTTAAAGTTCACCAACTTTCAAACAAACTCCAAGTTATTCTGTCAATTAGCTTCAATTCAGATCATTAATGTCCCTTGTAAACAAATGTCCGTGTAAACTAATATACGTTTACATTAATGTACAATTATATAAAGTAATGTACGTGTAAAGTAATTAATGTGTAAAGTAACGTACGTATGTACATGTAAATTATTTGTAAACACGGTTACGTATAAATTAATGTACAAATAACTGTACCTTTACCACCATAGCAGCATAAATACTACCAGCTCTCCACATGTAATCTTTATTCCATCCTTCGACAGGATCAGCCCCACTACAATAATTATAATAACATTCAAAAAGTCCGTATAGCTAACAATTTGAGTTTTGTATATATATGTAAATAAGACGACATCTCGATATCGTTATAAATTAGGCTTAAAGAATCAACAAATATGGACTTAAATACTAAGTTTTGTATTTACTCGGTGCCTTTAATTCGTTACTAAGTCACACTGATTTCAACCATGCTCATATACACATAGCTAATAATTGTTTTGTGGGCTACAACTCAAATTAAAGTCCCACCTACAGCTCAAATTAGATACCCAAGTACAGCTCCGACAAAAGCCCTCATTACGTCAACAATTAAGACTCCAATAAAAATTCTAATGACAATTCCTATTAAAAGCCCAATAACAATTTCTATTAAAATCCCAATAACAACTTCTAATTAATATCCCAATTACAACTCCTTTTACTATCCGGATCCTAACTCCTATTATAACCCCAATTACAACTCCTATTATAACCCCAATTACAACTCCTATTATAACCCCAATTACAACTCCTATTATAACCCCAATTACACCTCATATTATAACCCCAATTACAACTCCTATTATAACCCCAATTACAACTCCTATTATCACCCCAATTACAACTCCTATTATAACCCCAATTACAAATCCTCTTAAAAGCCCAATTACAACTCCGATTATAACCTTAATTACAACTCCTATTAAAACTCCAATGACAACTCCTATTGAAATCCCAATTACAAGTCCTATTGAAATCCCAATGACAAATCCTATTGAAATCCCAATTACAAGACCTATTGAAATCCCAATTACAAGTCCTATTGAAACCCCAATTACAAGTCATATTGAAATCCCAATTACAAGTCATATTAAAATCCCAATAACACCTCCTGTTAAAATCCAAATGACAACTCCTATTTAAAAAAACCCAAAACGAGCCCCTTGCGTTACACACGTGACCACATGGCCATATTGTGTTTATGAGACATTCAGCCCCATCCCAGTCTATAATAAACTTACTCATTAATAAACGGTTTGTTGGATAAAGATGGATATTTCCTGCTAATTGATTCCATGGATGATATTTCCCCATCTATTATATTACTAGATAAACCAGAACCCTGGAATCAAGATGTATTCCATTATTCTCAATTGGGACAATTATAATATAACTAGATAAACACGAACCCTGTCGTCAGATGTATTCCATTATTCTCAATTGGGACAATTATTAAACTTATATTCTCAATATTTAAAGATGTATTCTATTTTTCTCAATTGCGTCAATTATTAAACTTATATTCCTTCATTTACTGCGGTCAACCCACAAAGTTGACATTATATCGATAAATTGTTCTATTTTAGTTTTCAGCTGTTTAATGAACGGAGGGTGGGGTGGGGTGGTCGAATGGTTGAACCAGAAGGTTTGTCTGTCATTGAGTCGAGTGGCGTGGTTTAGATTACCCGATTGTATATGGCAAAGAGTAGGGTCGCCTGTTTTCCCTAACTGCTAAAGCCAATTATTGAAATAAAATTAAACCATTTGCCAGAAATGACCTAATTTGTGTACAAAGAACGTTAAACCACATCATAATTAAACTTTCCACCTTGGCAAATTCCCGTCCTTATTAGACAGATTGGACCAGAAACACATTTGATTTCATTTCGGTCGTTCGAGTAGATCTTTTTATCTAATTTTTGAAATTTCAATCGTTTACAAAATTACCAAGGGTACCCACGTCCCTTTGTAAACTTTATTATTATTACTAGTAAGAACTAGGGAAAGCTTCTCGGTGGACTAAATAGTTCTCAGGGGTCTATAATAAATACCTTTTTATGTAAAGAAATAAAATCCAATCGAACACCCTTTTCTCCTGTAAAGTAATTTATTCCATTGACCACGTGCTCCAATAAAAACTCCTCATACGAGTCGTGTTGATTGGCTGTTGATAGAGTATCACATCCACCAGCCGGACCACCAAATATCAGGCTGGAGTTAGCTCCCTTTAACCCCTCACTCGAGGCATCATAATAATTGGCAAAACCTGGACATGATTTAATAATGTGTCGTTGACATTGTTCCATTATGAATTGCTGGGTTCTTATTAGTCTCAATATGTTATAATATGTAGACTTTACTAATTTTAGCAGTGTATACATTGATGTGCACGTAAAAGATCCCTTTTCGGATGGGACGAAAAACCGAGGTCCCGTGTAAACTTTGGCGTGCACGTAAAATATCACTTGACAGTTCGAATTTGATCAAAGAGTAGACCGTAGTGCCTAAAATTTCCCTCATAGCACACTGTATGGTGGCGTATGCCCGTCTTCATTAGCCCAGTTCGGATCAGAACATTAGGACGTTAAACTTATTTCATTTTGTTTCTCTCTTTGCAGATTAAAGAAACCGAAGTTAATTGTACGAGTGAGATAAAAATGTAGAATTTTACTGACCTTGAACTGTCATATTCATATCAAATTGATTACAATCTGGCGCATTCCACGTCTCAAAATTCCATGTTTTTACATAATCAAGTCCAAACTGTTCTGAAAACACATAATAGTATTTCTCTAACATGGATAATTATATACGAAGAATTAATAAAATATAGTTTTATTGAATTTCAGGTGGTATTAATCAATAACCAGTTACTCCCGAATTTATTCCGGTGGCGCAGTGATCAGAGTAGTTGATTCCCTAACCTGGCAGTCCCTTGTTCTATCCCGGCGTTAATGTTTATCAAGGATTTTCCGGCGTGGTGCAGGAACGCCTGACAAGGGACAACGTATAGTCGTTCGGATAGGACGAAAAAATGAACTCTCGTGTAGGTGTTGGCAGAGACATTTTACTGTAAATTGTAAATGGCGAAGTACGGCCGGCCTGGCATGTCGAAGTGTCTGGTGATTCGGAAGGGACAAAAACACGAGGTCTCATGAATTCGTTGGCGTGCACATAAAAGAACCGTTGATTACTGAAATTCAATAAAGGATAGACCGTGGTAGCACAGCGCATGCCCCTCATTATAATGCCACATGTTGCAAATCTATTTCACCCCATTTCCTTGTATTAGTCAAAATAATATTTCAGATCAATCTTATTCAATGATTTGTATTATTTGAATCAAAGGGCCTGAGCTCTCTCGTATATAAACGCTATGGGCACAACGGGAAAAGGGGGCGATGGGTAAACGTTTCAGGTGGTGTGGGATATGGTTAGACGAAGATTATATGATATCTACCGATATATCTTAAAGCTGTCAACCGAATCAAATCACTCCACATATACACTTGAGTTTTATTCTCGAAATCATTAAAAATATTCGACGGATTTCCCATGACTTCAAATCCAGGTTTCAATCCATTGATGTAAAGTTGTCGAATGAGTTGATCCAAGTAGGTAAAATTATAAGCAGGTAATCCTGTTGTATACCTACAATATGATCAGAAATAGAATAAAAATAATAAAGAAAATGGGGTTTAACGTCTGCTAATGAAGACGAGTATACGCCATGCAGTGCGCTATGACTGACATTTTGTCCAGGCAACGTCGCTACGGCCTAGGCTTATATCAAGGTGTGTTTTACGAGCACGCCAATGGGGCCCCAGGTTTCGTCCCATCCGAACGCCCTACGCCCTGTACCACTGACAAGGGTAAACCACGTCGTAAAATCACTAGAAACACCTGGATTCGATCCGAGAACTCGAGGCTAACGAGCTTACGTCTAACTGCTATGGACAGGTTATTATATAGACTGTATTCAGCTTTAGGATACAACAAACTACCTTGTTATTGTAAACCTAAAACAATAAACATCTATTATAAAACATATTCAGCTAATTCGCGGAATGTACACATATTGTATGTTTATAGGCATTACCTCATAGATCGGATTACGTTACAAGTGGGGCAAGAAAGGCTGGATCTATAGTGGTTACTGTAATAAGACCAAGGATGATATCAGACTTACCGTGAGACTAATAAGATTAAGCATGACTTACCGTGAGCCTGTAATAAGTTGAAGGATGACGTCATACTTACCGTGAGACTGTTATAAGATCAAGTAACCAGTGTATTCTGACTTGGTTTATACCTGAGTGTGGTATACCTCCAATATACGCTAGATTCTGCAACATATCATTATTCAAGTCATAAATATAGGACTTCTGGTGAGGATCTGGAGGACTGAAATATATATAATAATATATAAATATTGTATCAATATCAGTCCGGCGCCTTCTCCTAATGTCTACTCCTTGCGTAACGCTGCAGCAAGGTGGTTCTTTAATTCACCATTTGTCGGACGGGATATACAATCGCGGTCCAGTGTAAGTGTTGTGTACGTAAAGTACAGAGACAGGTTCATTTTGTTGTGCAACACATTACAATAATTTTGTTGTTACAGATTTGTCGCCTTGGCTACCCCAGAATAATCATTTAATGTTATTCATTAGACACATGATCGTCGGATAACATACAACTATACATGCTTCTGCCGCGCCCCTTCCGGATAAAGCTGCGAATAAAGTTAATCTAAAGTAACATATTACCAAAAACCTGTACTCCTCCAAAAATGATGAAATGGGCCACGGATATCATCGGATCTAACTTTTATATACATCTCACTGGTATAGACCCGATCAACAAGCATCAGAATTGTTACAAGAGAAGGCACAATAGTCTTCATTTTTATAATTACAATAGAAGGTACAATAGTTTTCATCCTAATACTTCTACACTCGCCAAAACCTGAAACAAAATCAGTTGAAAAATAAACCCGTTATACTCGCCAGTCTTGTAGAGTTTATTGAAGGCTATCAGCATAGAACACCTTATACCACTTTCCTTAGAGTAGTACTGAATGTGTGTTGAAGCGGGGCAAGCGGGGGGATTACTTTACTGTACTATTACGCGTGTATTATAAAATACAATGAAACAAAATACTACAAATTATAGGAATGGCCAACTGTATTATAATGTCTAGTCTTTGTTTTGGTTCCAGATACATATGTTCTTGTTGCTTATGATATGCAGAGAGAGCGAAATGGGGTTTAACGTCCATTCGACACAAACTAGGTCATTTCAGGACTAACATATGGTTTAATTTTATTTCAATAATTCGCTTGCGCGTAGAGATCTTTAGCAGTGGGAGGGAACCGGAGTGCCCGGAGGAAACCCACGAGGTTGAGAAGGCGCCCCTATCTCCACGCCACATACGCTCACACCAAGGATCGACCAGAGGTGACCGGCCAGCTAGAGGTCGAAGCGCAGCACTCTAGACCACTAGGCCATCCCAACCGCCCTTATGATATGCACGTACATAAATTAAAATTTAATTTTGTAAATACTTGAGAGAGCCAAGATACCTGCCCAATCCAACCAACTTCAAATGAAATAAAATATTGTTTATAAAAAGAAATGCCCTACTATTCTGCGCTTGCATATACCATGTATCGTGCCATGTACTGTGCCATTAGCGATGCCTTGTCTGAACAGCGGCAGAATTAAGATAAAATACAAGTAAGTTACCTTTACCTTTGGTAGACTTATAAATACTTGGTGTATCGTTTTCAATAGCCTTATCAGTTACTGTCACAGATACTGAATATTAAATGCATAGATAAAAACAGTCGGTAAAATATGTAAAGATTAGGTAACGAAATGTATTTGTTCGTCCTACTTGTATTATAAAATACAATAAAACAAAATACTACAAATTATAGGAACGGTCAACTGTATTATAATGTTTAGTCTTTGTTTTAGTTCCAAATACAAGTACATTTGTTCTGTATGTACATCGATCAAAATTTAATTTCGTAAAGACTTGAGAGGGATCAAGATACCTCAACAATCCAATTTCAAATGAAATAAAATATTGTTTATAAAATAGCGTCCTACTTTTCGGCGCTGGCATATGTAATGTAGTTTGCTATGTAGTGTGCAATGTATACCACGTAGTGTGCTTGTATTGTGCCATGTAGCGTGCGTTTAGAGATATTTTGCCTGAATAGCGGCAGTATTAAGATAAAATATGCAAGTAAGTTACCTGGACTGAGAATGATACCGGTGATATTATTAACAACTACGGATATATAGTAAACTTACTATTACTAGTTGTATCGTTTTCAAATGTTTCATCACAGATACTGAACATTAAATTCACAGATAAACACAGTACAATATGTAAAGATTAGGTAACGAAATAAAATGGAAAGGTTTTTTGTTCGTCGTATTTGCCCGTCACACCTGATCGAATACAAAACACAAAATAAATTAATACGATAAGAAATGAAAGCCGTATATGTATACAAACCAGTGATTGTTTTTCCATGAAATCGTGTCGGAGCAGACCAGTAGGACGTTAAGCCCCATTTCAAATTGTGTTGTCTTCTTTATTGTGCCCAATCGCTGAATCGTTCGTTCGTTTCTAAAGTTTAACGTCCACTCCCACCAGGGATAATATCGTAGACGAGCATCTCTGAATATCAAATGACGGGTAATGGGACACGTATATAGACCATACAGTTGGGGGTGGGGTGGGGGTGCAGCTGGTGCGCCGCCCGAGGGCCCATCAATATCAAAGTTCAAAACTGAAATGAGCAATCATGCCTGAATTTTGTTATTGTTTCTTTGGGGCTTATACAAGTATTTACAAAGTTTTCGCTTTATCGCAATCTGCTACTGAATTATGAAGATTTGACCAGTGCATGAACGAGGGGTGGGGGCAAAAAAGGTCTGCCCGCAGTACATTGTATTCCTCTCCAGGAATACAGTGTGCTTTGAGAAAATCTTCCCAGGCAGCAGCATCCCCATTCATTACCGTTAATTAAATTACCTACTGCCATGTTTTTTTTAGTATGCCTGTCATTTTTAGCCCGTTTGGATTGATCAGGTAGAAGCTTAAACTACGTGTTTTGATGGTGTTGTAGGATCAATTCTGTCAATAAAAATCGCATAGTGTAAACGGCCCTTTAGTCAATAGTGTATAACATGCCGAGTATACGTGGTCGCCTTCTCTTCAAACACTTCTTTAGTTCTAAAATAAACAGTACATTCTCAGACGACAGTCATTACATTCCTCTAGCTCACTTGATATTCGTGGCTTGGTTTCGTCCAATACCAAAATGGACGAACATGTTTTAGTTAAAACCTGTTATAAGCCACTTTAATTAATACCGTAAATATTAAAACAAAGAAATGAAGTAAAATGGGGTTTAACGTCCTACTGTTCAGCAAAACTGCGATAATGACGATAAACATACCCCAAACTGTGTGCTATGAGCGACATTTTGCCCGGACAGCGACACTAAGACCTACTCTAAGAAGGAATTGCATCTGTCAAGGGTTCTTTAACGTGTGCGCCAATGGAACCACCCGAACGACTTTTATTTGCCCCTTGCCGCCCCTTGCCGGACTCTCGGCCAACGCCATGAATAGAACCCGGGTCCCAAAGTTGACAAGCCAACGCCTTACTCATTGAGTCTCTGTGGCTCCCCATGTATTGAATAAACTTCTATATTAATTCACCTAACATCGACCACGGATACACCAGCAACATTCTAAATGCGTCACAGTCCCGTGTGTGTTCGGCTTTAGTATGATTGTCTGAACATATATTGACAAATCAGGACAAAGTTTACAAACAACTTGAACAACTTGACCTTATCATCATTAAACTAATTACAAATTAGAGCAATGTCGACCACCATCAAACAGTTGCTACACCCCGGAAGTGAAAGTACAGACCAGGCGGATAGACTAATTTAGAAAGTATCCGATATACATTTATTTGTACAGTGTGTCATGTTGTGAACCCTGGACGGTAGATGTTATTTGAGAGAGCGACAGAAACCACTAGGTAAGCTTTATATAAAACTATACACATATTTAAACAAATTGTTAGATAGCTCGGCTCATAGCACGCGTCGCCGGGTGATGCCATCGATTGCCTCAGTACCAGCCGGGCACCCTTTCTCGGTACGTCACGGTTCGTCTCGGTAGTTTACCGACTTTATGTCCCGGTTTGTCTCAGTGCCTGGCCGACCTAATGTCGCGGCTTGCCTCAGTGCCTGGCCGACCTAATGTCGCGGTTTGTCTCAGTGCCTGGCCGTCCTAATGTCGCGGTTTGTCTCAGTGCCTGGCCGGCCTAATGTCGCGGTTTGTCTCACTGTCTTCCCGACCCTATCTCACGATTTGTTTCGGTATCGTCCCGACCTGATGTCACAGTTCGTAATTAGTATATTTCCGACCTGATGTCACAGATCGTAGTTAGTATCTCCCCGACCTGATATAACAGTTCGTAATTAGTATATTCCCGACCTTATGTCACAGTTCGTAATTAGTATCTTCCCGACCTGATGCCACAGTTCGTAATTAATATCTTCCCGACCTGATGCCACAGTTCGTAATTAGTATCTTCCCGACCTGATGTCACGGTTTGTATCGGTACAGTTTATCATGTTATCTTCCCGACCCGATGTCAAATCGACAGTTTAAGCCAATGATGAAGTAGTCTCTATCATCCAAACAAATATTCTACGAATATTAGTCTGGATGGGTCCTCAAAATTTGACGGAAAGTAGATCATTGTCTGGACTATCCAGTCTTTTATGTTACAACGTACTGAATCTACCAAAACATCTTGCTTGTGAACGATGACACTCTCTAAAATTTTGTTTGTAAAGGTTTTAATTGAAATGGTAATTCTTCATCACGATTCATGTTTATTCCCCGTCTCTATTTTGTTTCTAATAATAGATGTGCCAAGTTGATTGTGGGATATATTTCGAGACTTTAACCAAAGGGTTCCATTGCCCATGCGTAACCGGGAGTTTGGTTTTTTATGTGGTAGATAATCCAGTAATTGTCGTCAAAAATTGACAACGGATCCAGACCTTTCGTACGTCCAAGACTAGGGGGTTCTGGGTGACCGCGACTAATGATGAAACTGAATTTAATAAACAAACTAACTGACTTCCGCTCCACACCGAATCGCTTATGGAAATAACCGATCAGGTGAATTCAGTTAGATATGATATCTGATAGTATCAAAGCGGTTCAGCTCATTTAAGGTCCATTGACTCTAATACATAATTCTAATTCACTATATTTTTATACATAATTCTAATTGACTCTCAGAAAAAACTGTTCGGCTGCTTTAAGTCTAAAGTAACTATGCTACTTCTAAAAAACGTGACAATAATAATATATAACCTGGACTAAACTGTTACATATTCAACTTCCGTTGATCGTTCGACCCAAACCACATCTACATGGCCAGTTAACCACATCAACAACAGTTTACCGCTATACGATATAACCCTGATCTCATCAATTGTCATCTTCAAGGATTGAAATATAATATGTGATCATTTTATCAAATCTTAATACTCAAAACAACAAAATTCTGAAATAACTTTCTTGGAGGATCAAGACTTTTAACCGATAACCATAAAGTTATAGTGTGTTTAAGATTGTCGCTTTTACCAAGTTTGGGTTTTGATATTATTGTTTGATATTTTATATATTTCTTATGTGTCCGTCCGATTGGGCGAAATACGGAGGTCCCTTGTACACATGAGCGTGCACATAGGTGATCCCATGAACTTTGAAATTCGATTTATGATCCGTTATAGCCCAGTCGAAGCAGAGCAGTAGGACGTTAGACCTCATTGTTTAAATGAATGCAATATGTTTGATGTGACTCGTGTTTCCATGGTGAACGAGACAACATTTAACTCCAACTCTGTGACTACACTAGTATATATACAGCCTGTAAGTTCAATGTCGGTATAAGTGTTATAATATTTTGATAGTATATATACTGCCTATAGGTTCAATGTCAGTATAATTGTTATAATATTTTAATGTTATTATATTTTCAGTGCAAGATGAATATCTGGAGGGCGTGTTCTACTGTCATCACTTTGTTGTTTTGTTTAACAGTTGATTCTGTTACAGGTAACATGACATAACCTTTATCAAATAAACTTAACATTCAGCAACATACTTAAAGGACACCTGTAACACGACGAACATTTATCAAATAAACTTAACATTCAACAACATAGGATAACAGTAGTTTATTCATTGTTAATTTCAATTAATCTCAACACAAATTAATCATTATCTCGCTCCAGTTAATTGTCGATTTCATTGGATGTATTCATAATATTGATATATTGGTTTCAAAACCATCGTCGATAGCCCCCGTCAATGTTGGGTTAGCTACCAATTCGCCCATTGGATGTTGGATCCACAGGGGCTCTGTCTTAAAATCTTCCAGAGTGGGATCTTTGAAACTTCCAGAGTGGTATTTTTGAATCTCCCAGTGTGACAAACTAATTAAAACACAGAAACTTCGGCGCTGATTGATTAGTCGATGTATGACGTCATAGGGCCAAGAGTCCCACGTACGACCCCTGCCCGACCTTTATGTATAACTTGCAAGATCTTTGTGTGGTGTAAGCCATTGAAAGTATAAAAAACGTAATTATTCGACTCGGAACTCACCGACGCTTTTCTAAAAACATTAATTCTCAATAAAACGCGATAATATTGTGTCAAGTAAAGGGAACAGTTATTGGCTGAAGTAGATTCATTTTACGTACCAATGGTAGCAATGATCTCCATGTTAGCATTGTCTATATTAAATCAGTTGCATCACATGTACAGATGGCGGACACCAATATTGCCCTTTAAGAGTTGGGTTGAGTATCAAGTTGGGTTGAGTATCAACACGGTTTATTGAAGTGGATGTCAGTCGCTTTAAACGTTAATGTAAATATCAGAATATACAGAGTGTAGTGGTGACACGTTTAGACTACAAATATCAATGTTTGAAGGAATGGCTACTGTATCGTAGGAAATCTAAACACGTGTGCTTATTTAGTTACACTAAACAAAACGTCGAAGATTAGTTCATAGAGGTTACGTCATTCCTCACACAGAGAACTGTCTTTGCTACTTGGAGATCTCTGCTCTAAAATACCGCCATATTCGACAATTAAAGATACTGTTTTGTTCACCGGTTTAACATCTGTTATACGCAAATAGGCTAAACAAACCTTTTCAATTTTATTAAATGAAAGCAGAATGTATACTCCTTACAATTCTCGAAATATACTGAGTGTTTTCGACTAAAGTCGTCGATGTATGACTCAAAATGTCGGTCAACTTGCTTCGTGCCTGTTCTCGAGCAGAGTTATTTTAAGATGCACAGCGTAGGTTTAGTATGATTAGCTCATACAGGTCACGTACAACCCCATAGTTTTACCCCCCCCCCCCCGAATCTTAGTACAGATTGTTGTTCCAGGTAGCAGATTGTTGTCGCAGGTAGCAGATTGTTGTCGCAGGTAGTAGATTGTTGTCGCAGGTAGCTAGACTTCGTGATGGGTTTAACTGGCGTATTTGATGTATCCACCGTATCCTGGCAATTATCAACGTGCGATCAGACTCATAATTCCCTTACTATTGGGATGGGGGCAATGTATCATAAGGTCTGTCATTGAGTCAAATGGCGCGGGTCTCCTGTCCACCGTCGTGGGTTTTCAATAGATCCTCTGATTTTCTGCCACTTATAACCATATGTTAAATTAGTCCCGAAATGACCTAGTTTGTGTCGAATATGCGTTAAAACATATTTCTCTATCTGTTATACAAGCTGGTTATCCGAAACTATTTTATTTTTTGTTTTGTCAGGTCATAAAGTGAGATATGAGCGAGCTATTGGTGGAAGGCCTATATCACGTGGCCAATGGCCGTGGTTAGTTGTATTAAGAGCTACCATCACGACACAGACCTTATTTGGTATTATACCAATACGTCATAAACATATTTATTGTGGTGGATCGGTTCTCAATGATAGATGGATTGTTACAGCAGCTCATTGTTTTAAAGAACCAGGGTAAGTTACCTCCCCTTCCTACATCACATGGATTCAGACCCATAATTATTTCCCTTCAATGGCAGAGAGAAATGGAGTTTAACGTCCACTGGAAACAAAGTAGGTATAATTTCGGGACTAATATATAGATCAATTTTATTTCAATAATTCGCTTGCGCATAGGTTCTTTAGCAATGGGAGGGAACGAGGGGACTCGGAGAAAACGCACGAGGTTGGACAGGCGACCCCACTACTTGTCACGTACAACCGGGAAATCAAATAAAACAACATTTGGTACAAGGTTGAAATAATACAACGTCTGTTTAAAGCAATTCACCACCACCCCACCCCGCATATTGCATGTCAATTTCTGTTGACGTGTCGGTCCAGCATCTAAGAACAGTTTTGAATTTAATTTTACTACCAAGTTTATGTTCATGATATTGTACACATACACATACATTGTTGTGGCTGCCTTCTAGAGTCGCCTTATTAGACTATATCAACCATAGTAGCCATAGCTTTAACAATAATAATAGAAATATGGTGTGCTAACATTATTAGGAGTCAAGCGAGAAGACCACATAAATGGGAAGTAAGATTAGCAACAGTTTCTCTGAAGGTTCGTTTAAATCTTGTTTTATTTCAATATATACCAGAAGATGTGCCTTGTAGCAAGCTAGCACGCAAGTGAGTTCCGTCTTCATTAGCCCAGACGGAGCAGAACAGTTGGACGTTAAACCTCGGTACAGAGCATAAGGACTTAAAGGCCGATTTCATTTCAATCAAGTGAACAAACCAAAATAGCCGCTGGATATAGAACAGCGAAGAGCAAATTCCTAATGGCCCATTTGTAAGTAGAACACCGTCGCACGCCTTTATTTTAGAAAAAACAAACACAAACAATTTGATTTCGGTTGGGTTTAACGTCCTAATTTCGGCACCAACTATACTATGAGATAAATGGCGCATGGGCAGTCGCGTGTCCGTTTATTCTTCAACGGTTCGTTTACCTGCATATCGGCCTGTAATCGCGACCCCAGAGATTTCGGCTTTCCAGATCAACTGTCCTTGCACTACTGACAAGGTGAAACTGCTGACAGAGGAGACAAGTGAGAAACCACTCTACGTGAATGAGCCATCACCCTATTCACTGATTCACCACGGTTCCATGTTTCCCCTGACCAGGAAATTGATGTTTTAAATGCTTCTGGTTGTTTTACAGATGAATCCACTGGAGAGAATCCGCCATGTTTTAGGTCAGATTTTCCATCGTTCTGATTGGGTACAATGGGAGATTGACGTCGAGCGAATAGTGATACATCCACAGTATGATTCAGCAGGTAATGTGACAGGATGCAGCCCGTCTCTACTTTAGTGTGCTAGTCAAGATTTTATATTTTAATCCGTCCAAGTGCCTGTGGCTGAAAAATATGCTGGGTGTGGAGGTTGGATTCTACGAAATGACAGAAACTAAAGTGATACAGCTACGAATGAGTTACGGATATGCCGATAATGCTACGAAAAGTTTACCATATTTGGCACTATTCGCTAACGAATCCAATAGTTTGAAGCTGTTACGGAGCATGAGAAAGGGTTGCAAAGGGTTTAGGATTCATACACGAATCTAGAAATATGTAGACCGTTCACAAAAGTTTTTGGCCAAACTACGAACAGCTATTAACAATACGAATGTGTAAGAACCAAATAAGAATCACCCCAAACTTCAAAAACCATCTATGATTTATCTACGAATCGGAAAAAGTTTGGATTCGGGAAGAGTAGGGACGATTTGTAACTTACAAACTTCAAGAATCATCTTCAGGACCATCCGTATTCGTAGTCCACGTGAAACAATGGCATAACTCTCTGAATATCGTAACATTTCCAATCCTGGATACCGTGGCGTTTTAAAAAAATATTGCTTATTGTTATTGTAGATTCGTGGGCGAATGATATAGCTCTAGTGAAACTAGAAAGATCTGTACCCTCTGGTGTTAGTTACTCAGCTATCAGACGAATAAAACTACCAATCCAGGGAGACAACTCGTTCCCCGCTGTTGGTCAAACTTGTGTAGCAAAAGGATGGGGCTGCACACACAATGGTATGTATACAGATTTTTATTCATTTTTTATTTTAATTTCTTGATTAACGTCCTTCGTGTCTGTACCAAGACGTTAAACCCCACTTAATTTTATTTCGATCATATTCCAATTCAAACTGTCATGGATTATTTTAACTGTAGGCCCAAGTGAACACGGGAAATCTGTTTTCTCAAAGATTTCAATTGATCAAATCCCATTCAACTGTTACCACAAATTTCATCTGAGTAGATTTTTTTTTATCAAATTAAAACAATTTTTCTATATTTTATTGTCTTCAGGTGAAGGACCATCGTCTGTTGCTAGGGAATTAGAGTTGCCCATATATGGAAATAATCAATGTCGTCATCAGTATCAACTAAATACAATGTCTAAACGTATATGTGCTGGGTATAGAAATGGCGGAGTAGGTGTCTGTGCGGTAAGAATATATATTCCGCGATTATTTCACTGACGCTCGCAGATCCGGGATAATTCATACGGGTATACGGAATACGGACAACAGTTGACTTCCAACTGCCATGGGACCTTTGGTTGTTTGGTCCCCTATCAACGACTAATCGCTATTCCGTATCAGGCCCCCAATCCTGCCTAACGGACAAAAGGGGGACCACAATGGCAAACCCCGAAGGACTTCCTCGTTCAACACCAGTATTTTGTAATTTGGTCCTCTTCTAAGGACTATGCACTAATATATATGGACAAATGGTGGGTGGCGAAGTGTAATTCTCAATATCCCGAATCCCCATTTGCATCCGAAATAAAGATTTTATGACAGGGTGATAGTGGTATATATATATATATATATATTACAGGGTGATAGCGGTAGTCCTCTAGTCTGTGAGAGAGATGGTGACTATGTTTTAGTTGGTATCGTATCCTTCACCAGTCGGGATGATCCTGAATTATACCCAGCAGTTTCTACTAGAGTTTCTGATTTTGTTGAATGGATTAATACAACCATGAGAACTTTATAAATATTCATATATATATTAGCTAACATTATAAATATTCATATATCAGCGAACATTACGTGTGCATCTTTATTTGACATCATAAACATCACATACATTTATATTTAATCGTTAGTTCGATTTACAATCAAACGTGCAGTTGTCACCACGAACTGGTAGAACGCGAACGTTACAAAGGTGAACCAGAGATTGGTGTGGTATGGGTCACGTGAGTTCAGGGGAAAAACAATCGCTTTATCTACAGAGAGGGAGAAATGGGGTTTAACGTCCACTCAACACAAACTAGATCATTTCGCGACCTAACATATGATTTAATTTTATTTCAATAATCCACTTGTGCGTAGGGGTCTTTAGCAGTGACAGGAAACCGGAGTGCCCGGAGGAGAGCCTCGAGGTTGGACAGGCGATCCTACCCCTTGTCACGTACAACTGGGGATTCGAAACCACGCCAGTTTACTCAATGGCAGACTGTATGATACAGCGCGCACGTGCTACCCCCCCCCCTTTATCTACAAATTGCGTTTAAGATTGAACGATCTTTTAAGATATTCTTATTTGTTGAAGAACGGAAATAACAAGTGACTAGAATGTAATCAGCTGTTTTCGGGTTAATAAAAATTTCACGTAAATAATATAATAGCTGAGTGGATATGCGTGCTACAGCGGACAGTCTTGCTCACAACCTGTGGTACGTGCTACAGCAGAAAGTCTTGCGCACAACCTGTCGTACGTGCTACAGCAAACAGTCTTGCTCACAGCCCGCCGTATGTGCTACAACAAACAGCCTTGTTCACAATCTGTCGTGCGTGCTACAAACACCCACGCCCACAACCCGCCGTACGTGCTACTTTTGAGAGTCTTAAGCCTTGCCCACAACCCGCCGCACGTGTTACAGCAAACAGTCATAAGCCTTGCTACCACTGACAGTCTTAAGCCTTGTTCACAACCCGTCGTACGCTCTACAGTCTTAAGCCTCGAGACTTACGCGTAACTTACGTGTGTTCCCCACCGTTGAAGATCACAGACTGGTCGAACAGACTTTTGGTTCCGCACAAAACTTTCACCCGGTTTCTTGAAAATATCCTACGAGCTACCAACCTCTACGCTCCGTGCTTGTTACATTACGCACGATGGGTGGTGAGTTAGTCGTAAAAACAATTGGTACACAATCTTGCGGCTGGTCTGCGATTAAGTGCAACTTCAGTCATGTTAATCCGACTGATTTTTTGATGTTACGGTTTAAATTTACACTATAAAACAAAATCAATCATTAGAATTGGGCATAACGTCTGCGAATGCAAATGGTAATATTTACGGTTGGGGTTAGGGTTGGGTATAACGTCCGCAAATGCAAATGGTAATATCTAGGGTTAGGGAACGTCTGCAAATACACATAGTAATATCTCAAACTATTTAATAATCTATTACAACTACATAATGGCCTGGGTACAGCAAAGATTATTTATCGTTAGTGACAATCTATTGGAAAAAAACATACAGCGCATACCACATAAATTTATGTCACAGACGTCGTCCGTATGCGATCGAATGCGTACACGACGATTCCCTATCGCCGCCATAATGGCCCAACGTGTACGGCGAAACTGGATCAAAGTTTTGTCACGTGCTCTTGCTGGCTGAATGTACACGAATTCCATGAACATAATGCGGAAGTGGTGCTGTCGTGACCAAATGTCCCTGATCTGACGGTACTCTACAGAACGTATGCCCATCTTCACTGTGCCATCTCATGTTATTTCGGCATGGTTGTTGGGAGAACACTGTAGGAGACGACACGTCGAGCACAATAAGTCGGTCGGTATATCTTAGCACAAAGAGAGAAATGGGGTTTAAAGTCCGCTCGACACAAACTAGGTCATTTTGGGACTAACATATGATTTAATTTTATTTCAATAATTCGCTTGCGCGTAGGGGTCTTTAGCAGTGGCAGGAAACCGGAGTGACCGGAGGAGAGCCGCGAGGTTGAGAAGGCGCCCCTATGTCCATGCCACATACGCTCACACCAGGGATCGAAACGACAGCCGCAAGCGAGAGGTGACCGGCCAGCTAGAGGTCAAAGCGCGGCACTCTAGACCACTAGATGACCCCCCGCCCCCAAACCACAAAGCTACCATTAATCGTCGGCGATAGAGGAAACCCGCTGACAATTTATCCTTAGTGTGAGCAGGGCTTAAGTCAAACAGGTTATAATAAAATGCAGCGAGGCAAGCTTCCTTCAGAGCGCGTGTTTAACGATATTACCGATATGTGACCAATCATTTTCATCTGAATCGTTTTTAATAAGTCGCCATCAATAAGATTAAAACTCCATCAGTGAATATAATATCACAGAAAGCTGTAGGATATATTTTTATAGGATATTGTTTATAGGAAACAGAAGGAGAATTAGTAGTGTAGTGTAATACATATAGTTTAAATACGTAATAAGACGGGAGTACAGTTGGCCAGTGCACGGCACATTTATACGTAACAAGGAGGGTGTATTGGCGACTAGTGCACGATACCTATATATTAATATATCTACCAAGAGAGAGAGAGAGAGAGAGAGAGAGAGAAAGAGAGAGAGAGAGAGAGAGAGAGCGAGAGAAAGGGAGAGAGAAAAAATACGTAGCAAGATGGGAATATAGCAGATTGATGCACGACACCTGTATATTCATATATCTAGTAAGAACATAATCCTTTGGTGGTTTTTAGCGATTGGAAACATAACAAAACTAACACAGTTATACGGGACAGCATCACTGGTTTATTGTGCACTAGCGCGACGTTATAGGTTTACTAAATGTCATTGTCCTTGATAACGATAAGATAATACTTATCGAAACGTCGTGCTAGTGTATAATAAAGCAGTCATTCCTGTCCCATATAACTGTGTTAGTTCTGCCTAGTAAGAAGGATAAAGCGAAAAACATTATTGAATAATTTATGAAGCCAATAATGTCTTTAAGCTATAATAATAAGGATCGCTGATTTGCGTTTGTCCTTCTGGTGGTGGACGTCGGGTGCGAAGCAGTTTATGCTTACTTCACCACAATACCCTATTAGTACAATCTTTAATATTCTTGCCGTTTAAAACCGAGACTTTATTTACGACAATATTTTTAAATTACCGTCTTGTCATTTGCTATAGATTAAAACGTATATTCCGGCATTAAAAAATGTTAGTTTAAAGGATAAAAGTCTATACATTAGCCATGTGAACTTCCCGAACAAGAAGGTGTATCAGGTGTTCTGGTGAAATCATATTGATCATACATACGTTTATACGTTAGAACGGTAATACATACGTTTAGAAGGGAACTGGCGATTAAAAGACTAACAGATACTGTAGTTTAAAGGATACGACTGTAGTTTAAAGGATACGACTGCAGTTTAAAGGATACGACTGTAGTTTAAAGGATACGCCCGTAATTTAACCGATACTATTGTAAATGGAACAACACGGCTGTAATTTAGAGGATACGACTATAATTTAGCCGATACTACTGTAATTTAAAGGACACGATTGCAGTTTAAAGGAACTAACAATATTCTACATTAAAGGACAGACGAACTATAAGAGTACTATATCTTTAATTGCCACTGGTGAAAGGAAGGGACATAAAGCAGATGAATTATTAAATCAGTAGGAAGACAAAATAACTGTTAAAGCCACGTCACAAGGTAATTTTGTTGTTATTCAAATGTATGAACATTGTCCAACTTCTCTCTCCACGACGGCGCCACGGTGGCTCAGTGAGTAAGACGTTAACTGCCTAACCTGGAGGTCAAGTGTTCGCTCCTTCATTAGCTGAGAATGTCCACCGGTTTCTTACTGGTGTGTTTCATCCTTGTCTGTGGCACAAAGCAATCTGATTAAAACACAGATCCAATTTCGTTTCGTTTTTTATAATTCAAAATTTCGTTTTTTCTTGTCTTTACTACTCTTGGATCTGGAGGACTTGTTATTTAACTAGTGTTCTGCCTGAAATGAGGGGTTAGCCAATCAAATGGTCTGTCGAATCGACCATTTGACCTTTTCATGCGTGGAACTGTGGGTAGATATTACCAGCCAATGACGTCTATACCAACACCAGCGGATAGAAATCAAAACAAAACAAAAGTAGATTTTAAAAAGCATAGCGGTCGCTAATTGGTTAATCGAATGACTGACGTTATCGGGTCAAATGTCCCGTGCTTGATACCTGACGTCATAGAACGTGAGCTCCCACTATAACTTGTTAGATCTACATGAGTGTAGGCCATCGAAAGTATAAAAAACGAAACGAAATATAGATCTATATTTTAATTAGATTGTGGCACAAAGCAGAGGGTCTGACAAGAACAGCAGGTGTCTATTCAGTCGAACTCCATGGCAGTTAAAATTCGCTATAACAATGGGCTTTGATGCGGTGTCGCCCCAATGCTAAAGACACCCACGCGCAAGCAAGTTACTGTAATAAAATTGGAACATGTCAGTCCAGAAATTACCTAGTTTGTGTCGAGTGGACATTACCCCCCGCTTACCCCCCCCCTCTCTCTCTCTCTCTCTCTCTCTCTTCTCTCTCTCTCTCTCTCTCTCTCTCTCTCTCTCTCTCTCAACCCCCCGAAGTGTATATAAGTGTGGTATACATTACGTAGTCTGTTGCCTGACCTGTTTGTACTCCTCTCTACTTGAAACCTGGTAAGAATGGTACTGTCACACAACACCAGGACGTTTCAGGTTCGACCCCTGTGTTAGCTTAGAAAGTTCTTCAGTATTTGAGAGTTTACTAGGAAAAACGTCTGGTCTGTACTGGACGCAACAACAGAGATCTGTGTGCACGTAAAATAACCATCGGTAGTTGAAATTCGATGACGAATAGGCGGCAACACGATACGTAACCCGGACAAGATATCCTAGCACACTACATGGTACAGGCCCGTCTTTCCTAACTTAAATAGTGCACACAGTAAGATATTAAACCCTGTTTTCAGGGTTGTTGATGAGTGAATACTTGTTAAATAGATTAACCACATCATAGTTGTTGACCACGTGTTCATTACCTTGATATCTCAGTGAGCTAGAGAAACCAACCAACCAAGTGGAGATTGTTTATAGACCCCGGCACTAGGTAACGTTATATATTTACCATTGACTTCAGACTTCAGACTCTTTAATTACGGTTCTCGATAATAACACACTCAGCCATGCTGTAGCAGTTTAATAAAAATTACACCAAGTACGAACAATCCAAGTCATAAGACAAAATTTAAAGCCCTACAAACACGGCAAGGCAAAATAGTGTCATCAGCAGATGGACTGTTCGCTGTGTCAAAAATACACAACAAGCTCACTCCGCCTGGCGCCACGCCCGCTATTCCTTGAGACTCGGTTCCAGAAACTGCTCACGCAGTAATCTCGAAAAACAAAATGAGTGGCTCCACGACATAGAAGTGAACAAAAACGCAAGGCTATTTCTATCGCTTAGCGGGTAAGACGCTGGCTCGCTAGCCTGGAGGTCGGGTGTTCGATCACTGACAAGGAAGTTTATCCAGATTTTCCGGCGTGGTTTTCCCCTTGTCAGTGATGCAGGACGGTGTGCCTGGCAAGGGCAGCTATCCCGTGTACACATTGGCGTGCACGTAAAAGATCCTTTGTCCGTTGAAATTCGACGTAAGAGTAGACTGTAGTGCCGCTGTCCGGGCAAAATTTCCCTCATTGCACACTGTATGGCGTATGCCCGTCTTTATTAGTACAGTTTAGGAACAGAACAGTAGGACGTTAAACCCACGTTTCCGAATAAGGCATAACGTCCCGCCTTCGCACTGTTGATGCTTATTTTTCTGTACTCATTGGCCGCTTAGTTCTCGATTTTTCCTTACTATATTCATGTTCAGATTTCTCCTCCGGCTACATATAACCGCGAATATTGGTCCAATATTGGCAATCGCTTTAAATGTAAAGCTTTTGTAGAGCAGCTAGTCACTGATTGGTAGTCGGACTACAGACCAATCAAAATTTAAAACAACAATATCCACTCATAATAGCAGTGTGAAGTAGGATTACCTCTAATCAAACGAAACGCTGCGCGAGTATGCCCTTTGCCTGAAATTCAGAATCTAGAATACATATATCGTGGACTATATTGAGGTTATGTATATATATATGTATAATGTGTATATATATATATATATATATATATATATATATATATATATAAAATACGTCCAGGTAAAAAATTCTCCACTTTACGTCATTCTGACATACATTAAATATAAGCTAGCTATCTGCCTTCTATTGGCGTCTTATATATATCATACAGTAGCTAGAACTTCGAATGGATTGTACACTGTACATGTATATAACTGTGTATAGATTATCTTTGAAATTATTATAGTTAATATAGTTAAATATGTTCTTGCATATCTCTGGTTCAAAATTCCTTACTATCACTAGTAAGAATTAGTCAAAATATAGTCCGTCCTATCTCTGCTTAGAATTAGTCAATTCCTTATTATAACTGTTTAGAATTAGTCAATATATTCCTTCCTATGGTTAGAATTAGTTAATATATATTCCTTATAATCTGTAGTAAGAATTAGCTAATATATCTCTAGTTAGAATTAGTACACGGATTCATTACTACGACACCTTGTCACTCGTTAGAATTAGTTAATCTAGTCCTGTTTACCTCTAGTTACAATAATTTGATATATTCGCTGGGATATAACTAGTTAATTAGTTAATATATTCCTGTCTGTCTCTAGTTACAATTAGTTTATATATTTCGAGCATAATAATTGTCAAATGAATATTAACAAGTAAATATTTTACATCAAAGATCTGTTTATACAAGAGTTTTTATTTTTTAAGAATTCAAGGATGATATCGACGGAGAATACACCAGCTTCCGGGTAGGTACCAATATATATATAACTGTAGTATAGAATACACCAGCTTCCGGGTACGTACCATGATGTGTATAACTGTAGTATAGAATACACCAGCTTCCGGGTAGATACCATGATATATATAACTGTAGTATAGAATACACCAGCTTCCGGGTACGTACCATGATGTGTATTACTGTAGTACAGAAAATCTGTGATTTAATCGATTCACGATGACTGTCCATATAACATGAACACTAACCAAGCCATCAATCTGGAGCATATTTCAGAGGCTGGACCTGGCTACTTTAACAAAGACTGGACCTGGCATGTCTTTTTTTTATATAAATTAATAATAAAAAAAATTGACCTGTGTTTTTGTTTATAAATTGATAATGATATTACTACTTTAACAATGTATGGACTTTTTATAAATTATACATCAATATTACCAAATCGTTTGAATGTCATTTAGTAACTGAACTGGAATATAGAGGTTACAATTCTTTGGAATGCAATTACTGCTTATAACTAGGCGTCGTTTGGATTAGCATTATCTTGCCTTTATCAGCATTAAAGCGAGAATTTCATATTTTTAAGTTATATTTGCAAAAGGTATTTAAATGAAGATAGCTATACTCGGGGGTGGGGGATGAAAAGCAAGGGATGTAATTCTGATATTATTTCCGATGTTAATTATTTTTAAGTGTGGGAAATAATGCCTATGATCGTAAAATAGTGAATTGACAGCTTATTGAGAAAAAGACGTAGAAAAAATTATGTTTTGACTTTCTTAAAAAAATATGAAATTCTCGTTTTAACCAAGTATTGTTTTACACGTGTATATATTGTCTGATTATATTTTATATTTTATCATTGGTTGATAATGACTAGAGACAACTGGGTCTGTAATATAAGTAGTAATTATATTCCATAGAAATATGACGTGATCAATATCTTAAAGGACAATATTGGTGCCAGTCATTATCACATATGTGATAGAACTGGTTAAACACTTTCCAAATATAATATTAACACAGAGATCATCGCTACGATAGAGGAGTAATAAAGGATTCATGAATCGGAAGTGATGAACACGAAAGGAAAACACGAGTTATTCCTCTATATAACTAACTGAAGTGACTAGTGATAACAGATACATGGGCGAATATCTATTATCTGCTCACTAATAATTCCCCCGAAGACCTAAAGTTGCTGTGTGACACTGTGAGAGAATATCTTACAATTCATAAAAAGAATGAACTGCCACTAGATAAGAGAACGCGAAAGAAAAACAGAAAAAATGCCGTGCTTTACCATGTTTTTATAAGGTAGGGGAGACCGGGGCACATTGAACCACCATGGATATATCTCTTATAAATAATACTATACAACCCAACACTATACAGAAGTGAGATAACTTCTTAGACCCATTTCTCCATCAATAAGCCACATGCTGTCAATTATTTTCTTAGGCAGTGAATTTTTCAAAAAAAGCGCTTAAAAGAGACAAATTTTCCATACATGTTAACTTCTTAGCCTAGGAAATTCTTGTACTTAAAATAAGTTCATATATGTCTAATATATACAATCCGGATAAACCGGGGTTTGATCCATATAAGAGGGCATATTGATTTTTTTTTTAATTTTGATCATGAAGCTGTGATGGGGCAGATTGAACCACTGTCAGTGGAGTACTTTGAACCATGGTTCAATGTTCCCCAGTGAATTATAGACTATATATCATTTAATAATTTGTTTAGCCTAAGAAATTCTTGTACGTGTAATCTACAATCCATATAAGTGAGAACGTGCCCTTATTCTGTCTTGGGATGTGACGCAACCCTTGGGTTATTTGTCACTAGTTCTCACAATGTTACCTAATAATAAGAAGAGATTGTTAACACATAATGTCTTTAATTTCTCAAGAGATAATAATGATTATGCTTCTTGAGTTTCTGGGTTTATATCCTAATTTTGGTTACCATAGATTTGGTTAGCGTGTATTCTAAAGTATTTAATCCGTATCTAATGGAGAGGATTATAACCCAGACCAAGACATGTTAACAACCAGTGGACAAGAGGGATTATCAATTTGAAGTGAGCTAATGGCTTAAGCTTAATTAATTAATTGTTAGTGTACAACAATTATATGTTTGTTGCACACTATGACATAAGCAAGGGCTTGATCCATTTTGAATTTTTTAAGATATCTTTGAAAATAAAAACAAAAGATTTAGAATATCAGTTTATCCAACTCTTTAGGCCTATCGTATAAAAGGAATTAAACTTGTTCGAAACTTGGCTGTACCATGCATGGGCGCAATGGGTCTCCCGGACTAGAGTCGCTCGTCAGCAAATCAGGCTGTCTGAATATTGGACCAACTTTTGTTTGAATCACTACAAAAGTTGAATTGATACAACCAAACTGCCAACTTATGTGCATTTTACGGTGATTTGTAAGAGCCTAGGGAATAGGATCGTTGCACCGATGTCAAATCTGTGGATATTTCTTTTCAACTATACACTGCTGATTGTTTGCCGATTTTATTAGATCACTACGAAATAAGTGAGTAGGTTTAAGATCTAAATCCAGATCTATGTTAACATGGAATTTTTGTCGGTGTTCAATTTCCCGATTATTTGGTTAAACCTGCCCCGACTATTTTGTAAGAGGAATACACTGAACCATTAGGGTCAAGTGGATTAAAATATGTTTTGTTTTTCTTTTTTTTTGGTGGGGGGGGGATAAGTTAAAGATTAATTTAATTGAATCTGACACACGATAGCAACTATGATATGTCTTTAAACAATACAGAGATCCTCTAATAAAAACATTTGATATGAAATGAGGACAAACATGTATGTGAACAAAATGGTTCAATGAGCCCCGGTCTCCCCTATAGAAGGAATAAAAACAAGGGTCTGTACGGCGTATTTCTATTTTTCCCGTGTTCTCTTATCTTATGACACTTAATTACTTTATTGAATCGTCAGATATCCTCTTGCGGTCCCATATAACAACTTTTTGTCTTCGAAGGAATTATTAGTGAGCAGAAATTCGGCCGTTTATCTGTCATCACTCGTCACTTCAGTCATTCACATAGAGAGATAACTCGAGTTTTCCTTTGGCGTTCGTCACTTCCGATTCATGAATCCTTTATTACTCCTCTATGGTAGCGATGATCTCTGTGTTAATATTATATTTGGAAAGTGTTTAATCAGTTCTATCACCAATATTGTCCTTTAAGGCGGGTTATACAAACGGATTAGTTTTAAAAACTGACTAAAATCAAGCGCATACTATTGAATATTAAAAGTTTATCGTGATAGGCGTGGTTTCAAATCCCCGGTTGTACGTGGCAAGGAGTAGGGTCGCCTGTCCAACCTCGTGGGTTTTCTCCGGGTACTCCGGTTTCCTCTTTCTGCTAAAGATCCCTACGCGCAATCGGATTATATATTGAAATAAAATTAAACCATATGTTAGTCACGAAATGACCTAGTTTGTGTCGAGTGGACGTTAAACCCCATTTCTCTCTCTCTCTCTTTATTGTGGTAGATAAAATTGGGCTAGGAAATGTTTCTATGAACGTGGTTAATTAGGTTGCGTTTTTTTCTTTTTTTTACAAAAAACTCCGTTTTTATTAGTCGTGTCAGAGTAGGACAGTAGGGCGTTAAATCCAATTTCATTTAAAAAGGTGTACATCATATTCTTTCTTTGTAAAATCATTAAATTAAAAGTGCAGGCCTATTGAAATATGTTCGGTTACCATGAAATGGGTGTTTCAGAGAAGTTAAAGGCATGACGGGGGACTGAAAGGAGACTCGATAACCTGAGATATGCAAAACTTTTATATATATGTAATGTGATGATGAGATGTTTGCATAACTCCCTAAAATATGTTAAGGTGAACAAAAGGGTCTCCTGTGAAATTTGTTAAACTCCGGGGTTTTGTTACAGTGTCAATGAAGATGTCGCGTGGCTGGAGAAGATGGAGAAGACGTTCACACAAATAGCCGGAGAAGACAAGAAAATTGATTTTGATGAATTCAAGCGAGCTTTAAATATCAAAGAGGTTGGACTTTCTTTATTTTTACGGGAGCAGGCGGTGTCTCAGCGTTGGCCACGAAATGAAAATAATGGGGTTAATGTCCTACTGTTCTGCTCCTAACCTGGGCTAATGAAGACGGGCATACACCATACAGTGTGCTATGAGGGAAATTTTGCCCGGGTAGCAGCGCTACGACCTACTCTAATAGCGAATTCAAACTACCAAGGGATATTTTACGTGCATGCCAATGTGTACACGGGACGTCGTTTTTTCGTCCCATCCGAACGACTAGACAACTGTTTTTGTCGGGCCCTCCGTCCTGCATCACTGACAAGGGAAAACCACATCGGGTTGGCCACGAAAGTTTATGGAGCCAACGCGGCTCCCAGAACCAATGATACAAGTAATAGTGTAAATTGTTTCAATGGCATTTAGTAATTGAACTGGAGTGGAGTATACGGGTCACAATTCTGAGGAATACATTAATTACAGCCCCATGATCATTATGATATGAAGCAATGATATAATATATCGAGGACAGTTGGCCATCGTAAAGCAGGACTTGTAAAGAGGGTCTTGAGTTGACATCCTTTCTTGATAATTGCAACAGAAGCCTAGTAGAAACGTCGCCCAGTGATGGTATTCCATAGCCATGAAATGATGTTTAACGGCCTACTGTTCTACTTCGACAGGGCTATATGTCATACAGGGCTATATGTCATACAGCGGCACTGCGACATACCCTTATATCTAATTCCAACTGCCAAGGAATATTTTACGTGCACGCTAATGTGTACACAGGACCTCGATTTTTTTCGTTCCATCTGAACGACTATTCAGTTGTCCTTGTCAGGCCCCTGTCTTGCACCACGGACAAAACTAAATCCCACCGGAAAGTCCAGATAGACTTTCTCGGCAAACGGAATTCCGTATAATTGTGACCTACAGTACATAGGTTGTAGCTTACCGTGATTTAATGTTGACCAGAAGTTGATATGAGACTTCGGTTGAGTGAATACAACTAGTCCGAATAAATAACATGTAACCATAGTAACCATAACCGTACGCTTCTCCCGTAATCTGGAAAAACCTAGTAACACTGTTGAATGTAGTTTTGAGTAAACAAAGGAAAACAGTTTTGTTAAGCTACTGAATATAAAACAAATTTGATTTTGTTTTTTTAGATAAAGATAATTAGAAGCCCTTTCGGTGAAGAAGAAAAAAACCTATTATTATACATGTGTACTAAGTCCAAATGTGGGTCTAACTCAATTTTCACAAAAATTTGACTTGCTAGGTTTTTCCAGATTACGGGATGCTTCTTCCGGTCACTGCACACATGATCATAGTAAATAGAAAAGACCATAACGCCAGTCTCAAAATGACCTATATATTATTATCTTGTGTATTTTTAATTCCAGTATTCTAATAATGCATCTAAACTGTTTTCAGTCTTTTTTCGCTGAGCGTTTTTTCCAACTGTTTGACCAAGATGACAGTGGTACAATAGAACTACAAGAGTTATTGGATGGTCTGCGCATGCTAACTGGTGCTGACGCGGCACAGAAACTCAAATTTTTGTTTGATGTTTACGATGTAGATGGTAAAATTATTTAGATTTTTATTTTTAAAGCAAAAACATTGAATTTTACATTTGATATATTTTCTGACAGTTCTATGGGACCAGGTTATGTCTTTATGGTGAGCCACAGTGACTCACTGGGTATGACGTTGGGTCATGAACGTGCACGACAATGAGTACCCGGCATCTCAGGTTTTTTTTCATCCGAACGACTATACGTTGTCCTTTGCCAGTCGTTCTGTCGTTCGTCACTGACAAGGGGGAATTACACAAGAAAATCTCGACGTACTTTCTTGGCCAACGTATAGGGATCAAGCTAAGATGCCCATCACCAGCAAGTCAACGTTCTTCTCACCGAGTCGCCACCCATAAAAGTATGACGTTGAATCCAATTCTGTGTTTATCTGTGAATTATAGGTAATGGTAGTATAGATAAGTATGAATTAATGACGGTTTTACAATCAAGTGTACAGGAAAGTTCTTTAAGTGTCAGTGATACGGATTTAGAGGTTTTAACGGATGTATTGTTCGAGTCAGCAGATTCAGATGGAAGCGGTTCTATATCATTTGACGAGTTGAAGGAAGAACTCGAGAAACACCCAGGACTTCTAGAAAATCTGACTATAGGGTAGTATATATTTTAGTATAATTCCCGGGGTTTGGTAATAATCCAACCAGATATGGGAGTCATCAAAAATTACTGGGGCAATCAATCAACCAATCCACAAATCCTAATTTGTTTAGTTTTTTTTTATAGGTCAAAATTTCGTTTTACTATTCTGTACTATATGGTAGGATCATTGACGTGTTCTGGGTGATGTGAGGGATTAGCCAATGAATGGGTGTGTAAATAGGTTGATTGACAATCAATGTCTGACGCCAGAATCCCCACCCTGCTCAACTTCATAAAAAGATTTGTAACACATCAATTTATGAGAAAACTGTCACGGTCGAGTGGTTTATCCTGTGTCACCAGATAGTGGGGTGTGGTTGGCATTTAAAGTGCGAGATAATGATATAGATGCTTAGCAACAATGATATTGGATCATAATGTGGTCCTATCAATTCATAATAAAACTTGACACCAAACGTGGTGTTGGATTTCACTCTTTAAAAAGCTCAATGTGCATGTGTGCCTATACTTAATTAAAGACGATTATGGTATATCATGCATTGTCAACTGTCAACTGTCCTTGAAAGGAGCCTGGCACCCCCCCCCCCCCCTCCTGCAAAAATACCTGGATCCGCCGAAATTCTGGGTCGGCCAAAAACATGTTTCCCATTCTGAAGTGTGTGGATGGCCGAATGGTTAGCATGTGCGCGCTCAATTATAAGGTCTGTCATTGAGTCAACTGGCATGGTTTCAATTGCCTGGTTGTACGTGACAAGGAATAGGGTGCCTGTCCAACCTCGTGGGTTTACTCTGGGTCCTCCGGTTTACTCCCACTGCCAAGCAAGCCAATTAATAAAATAAAATACAACCATAGGTTAGTCCTGAAATGACCTAGTTGGTGTCGAGTGGACGTTAAACCCATTTACCTCTCTGTGTTACTCATTCAGATTGTGCAGTACTTTTTCAAATATAAGTACTTTAATAATCTTTTCGGAAAAAATGTCAGAGAAGTATCATGTATTTATTAGGGACAAATCTTTTCGGAAAAAATGTCAGAGAAGTATCATGTATTTATTAGGGACAAATAAAATCTTCATGCTTCTGTGGCTATCGAAATAGGTTACATGTCTTTGGCCTGACGTGGTCTTATATTGAATTCCAACTGCTAGGATACATCTGTTCTTCATGACTGCGAGGGGGAAACCACGCTGGAATATCAGTGAGCCGGGAGTATTCTCACTGAACCACCGTCGCTTCTCAACTAAAAGTGGGGATTTGTTATCAAAGATGTTAGTTTATTGACAAGGTTAAACACACATCATGCAATAGCTAAATCTGCCTATTGTTGGTCTTTCTTTGGGTCTGAAATGTTATCTAAACTATTATTTAGACATTGATTAACTTATACAGATCATAATCAACTCTCGATCGCATCGCTAGCCTGTGATCTTTGGTGGATTATGATCCGACTTACTGCATACCTTTCAATCTCGATTTAATTATTAAATCGATAATCGAGACTGTGCTTTTGACCATATCGATTTTAGTTATGATGATCGAGGTTAGGCGGAAATTTCACTTGCTTAATTTTCGGTTCATAGTGAATGAATGTGACTGAAATTTTTAGCAAAGTACCTTTACGTTATGTAGTGTTTAACTATTATACTGAGAACTGCCAACTCGTTAACTAATTTCCCATAAGGTATCTTTAACGTTATGGATGTGTTTCCTGGGACATTTCTAATTGGATATTTCTACCGTTTCAGTGCCGCACAATGGTTGAAACCAAGAACGACAGAGACGAAGGAAAAGAGAACATTTCGTTATTTGACGATCAAGTACTGGAGAAATAACAGTAAAAAGGGTATTCTGTTCTTGCTGTACTTCCTAATAAACATTGGGTTGTTTGTCCTTGGCTGCTATAACTACCGGACATCGAACGGTTTCGTCATAGTAGCACGTGGTAGTGGCATGACGCTAAATTTTAATTGTTCGTTTATATTAGTGTGTATGTTAAGACGGTGCATAACATTCATTCGTTCGTTTAGACAGTCACAGTTCCTTCCCTTGGATCAGCATATATTATTACATAAAGTTGTTGGTATGATGATAGGCCTACTCAGTCTCATTCATTCTCTTGCGCATGTCGGCAATGCTGGTAAGTAGAATTTATTGTCTTTACAGTGGACATGAAATGGGGTTTAAAGGGACAATAACACTCTTGCTGGCTTAGAAGCTCTAGAAAATAAATAATAGTCTTATTCTAAGTACTAGATATTAATTTGTCCTACCTATTGTGTAAATTATCCATTAGATCATATTTTACTTGTTCAGAGGGTTCGAAAATATTTTAAAATCCAAGTTTCATTTGAAAAGGTTTACGTTAACCTTTTCAAATCATGTAGTTGAATTTTTCCAATTCTTTAAATTAGGTGTGTTAAGATGAAATTTGTATCATCAATTAATTTGAATATTGTAAAACAATACAATTTGTTGGCCAGAATAAAGATTGGGACATATTATTCAATCACAACAAGAGTGTTATTGGGGCTTTAACGTGCTAATCTTCTGCTCCGATTTGACTAATGTAATGAAGACGGGCATACACCATACACTGTGCTATGAGGGGCATTTTGCCCGAGCAGTGGCACTATGTCCTACTCTTATACCGAAAGGCAACAACCAAAAGATTTTTTACGTGCACTCCATAGATCCGCGGGTTTCTTCCCATCCGAACGACTAGACAGCTGTCCTTGTCAGACCTTCCTTTCTGCACTAGGGTAAAACCACACCGGAAAATCCCGATGAACTTTCTCGGCCAATGCAAGGATCGAACACGCGACCTAAATGGAGTTGAGCGTGTCTCGTCGACAGTCATATAAAAAGAAATGGAATTTGAACTCTCGTTAATTCAATATTTCGATCATATTGAGAAAAACCAAAGGTATTTTGATTTAGATCTCCATTGTTACGTTTAAAATGGTAAGTTGGGTAATGTCTAATTAATAATTTATATAACATCTAAGGCCTAAAGAAAGACATGTAATAGGCAGATTTAGTTCTTGCATAATGTTTCTTCTTTTTCTCAGGATTTAAAATTCATTCTATGGTTGAATAGCTTTTTATATATTTTAGCTCTTGTGTCTCGCCATTTGAATTTGACTGTACCGGAGTTTTTGATTACAACTAAAGCGGATCTAGGATGGGTGTACGGGTTAGCCCCCTTGACTGGTGTTATATTGGGCACCATACTTATTGTCATCATCATTTGTTCCATGCCGTTTATCAGACGATCCGGAAAGTTTCAGGTGTGTTTCAATTTTATCCAAGGTAGGAATTTTGAAATGAAATGGGGTTTGGTGTGTTTGGTGTCCTGCTTGAGCTAATGAAGAGGAGCAAGCGCCATTCGGTGTGTTATGGGGAAATGTTTCCAAATTTTTAAATTGACAAGTTCTCTTTCAAGTGTTCACTGGGACTTCGGGTTTTATCGCCCCCTAACCCGTCATCCCTATTGCACCACTTACAAAGACAGTCCAGTCTGGAAATGTCTGATAAATTGTAGGTGTTCTAAATGTTCTTGTGAATTCATTTTAACTAAGTGGTACAACGGATCAAGTTTTATATTGTGGGTGTTCTGCGATGCCACGTGCTCTAACGGCTCTAACGGACCCAAGCAAGTGTTTTAAAGGAATATGTTTTGTATTGTTGTTCTAAGAGGCCCGTGTTTTTTCTAACGTCCCCAACTAGGTGTTCCAACGGACCATGTTTTGTATCGTGGGTGTTCTACTAACAGGCCTGAAATATATGTTTCAATGGCCCCAAACAGGTGTTTGAACAGACTCCATATTGTATATTGTAGGTGTTCTATTGGACCCATATTTTATATTATGATGTTCTATTGGACTCGTATTGTTTATTGTGTGTGTTCTAACCGACCCAATATTGTATATTGTAGGTGTTCTATATGACCCAATTTGTATATTGTAGGTGTTCTATTGGACCCATATTTTATACATACCATTCTGGATATTGATTATAATACACGCCAAGAATTTCTGGGTCTGGTTCATACTTCCTGGTGTAATATTTCTAGTGGAGAAGATATCACGATCTATTATTAAAACTAGCGGCGTATGGCGAAACACATATTGTTGAAGTCCATCTTCTACCTTCAAAGGTATGTACTCTCATATTTTACGCAGCACACAGCCGATCATAGTACAATGTTTAGGAAATATTTCCGTGATGTTAGTTCGTTTTTCATTTTCATTTTGAGTGAAGTCTGTATCAATACAGGTCCAACTCCTTGTCGCGTACAAGGCTGACTCAATGATCGACATTCTGATTTAACCATTCGGCTTACCACCTCCCTCTAATATTGTAGGGGTGTGATCATTCCATTGGTTAAGAATTGGGGGGTTGGGATGGCCTAGTGCCGCTGTTCGACCTCTGGCTGGCCGGTCACCTCTGGCTTGCGGCTGTGGTTTCGATCCCTGGTGTGAGCGTATGTGGCATGGAGATAGGGGCGCCTTCTCAATCTCGTGGGTTTCCTCCGGGCACTCCGGTTTCCTCCCACTGCTAAAGACCCCTACGTGCATGCGAATTATTGAAATGAAATTGAAACCATATGTTAGTCCCAAACTGACCTAGTTTGTGTCTAGTGGACGTTAAATCCCATTTCTCTCTCTATCTGGTTTAGAATTGAACTTCTAGGAAAACTATCTGCCCTTGGCCAAGATAAAGATAGATTTTTTTTTTAAATAAATGTGTTAGTGCAAAATTTCAGGCGATTTAGACTTCTGGTATTTTTTTATAAAATGGATTGACTGATTTTATCTCTGATATCTTTAAGATGAATTGACATATAGCCGTCCTGGTTTGTACTGTTGGTGGTGATTGTTATTTATAGGTGACTCATCTGGTCATATCCAAACCACCAAGATGGCGGTACAGACCGGGAGATTATGTATTTATACAGATACCAGATATAGCCCTCAACGAATGGCATCCTTTTACCATCAGCAGTGCTCCAGAATTACAAGGTACCATTTTAATTTACATACGGTCTGACTATATCTCCCATAGCAACAATTGGTGTCCTTTTTTACAAGGTACAGACCACCAGACTATTTCTCCCATAGCAACTACAGTGACTAATAGATTGTTTTTTTTACATCAGAACAGAATATCAAACAGTTACATAGACACGACTAGACTACACTACATCGGAAACTATAGATTCAACAGGAACACATATAACAATATTACATCTAGCATTCCGCCCCTCTGCCAAGGCAGCGGCAGAACTCGGCTGAGTCCGTGCACTCGTCCAAGCCTTTCTTCTGCGCCCGTCTTCCTCTTTAGTTGTCTGTAAACTCCTGCTTATAAAGCGCCCACAATTAGGGAAGATGGACAGAGTGATCATCATAATATATGGTATTGTTTATTTATAAATTATGGTATCTGTAATTGCATTCATATTTCCTTGGAAGTCATTATCAGGTCAAGGTATGATGCACTGACCACTACTACATTCTCTCTGAAGTTCTGCCGAGTGCTGTACACAGATCACGGGTAGCTTGTAAAGAACATATTGAATTAATTAGATGTTTTATAAGATCGTGCCTTAACAGAAGTTTATAAAAGTTGAAAAACATCAATATATATATATTATCAAAACCAGCAAAGATCATAAAGTTCTAAACACCTAAATAATTGCTCAATTGGATGAAAGTTATAGATCATTTTGTCACATAGTCAAGAGTTAACCCTACAAGATCCACTTAGTCGAGTTTATCCTTCAAGGCCCAATTTGTCGAGTTTATCCTTCAAAATATACTCGAATTTAACCTGTACGGTACAAATAGCTAAGACTTAACCGTACAAGGTGCAACTTCCGGATTAAAATCAATTTCCTAATAAGGAGTTATTTAATTAACGTTTAGATTGATTTTTATTTTCAGGGTTTTTTTGGTTGCACGTGAGGTCAGCAGGTCACTGGACGAATAAATTATATGAATATTTTGAAGAATATAACCCAGTTGTAGAATTGGCTGGGGTTTATAATAAAGGTATTGTCTGATTTATTGTCCGATATTCACGTGTTTAACAACATAAACATTAATAGGGCAATTAATTCAAACTATCTTGAAAAATACTATTAAAGATATACGTACACTACGTAAGATTCAGATAAAGAGATAAGAGTAATCCCTTTAATAGATACAAAATAGATAATGAACAGGGAATATGTTGAATAGTCTCTATAATCCAAACAAATATTCTACGAATATTAGTCTGGATGGGTCCTCAAAATTTGACAGAAAGTCGGTCATTGTCTGGATTGTCCAGTCTTTTGAGTTACCACGTACTGAATCTATCAAAACATCCCGCTTGTCAACAATGACTCTCTAAAAGTTTGTTTGTAAAGGTTTTAATTGAAATAGTAATTTTCTCTCGTCATGAATCAGACGTATGGCTTCTCACAATCTTCTTAATTCTTCGTCGCGATTCATGATTTATTCCTCGTGTCTATTTTGTTTCTAATAATAGATGTGCCAAGTGAATTGTGGGATATATTTCAGACTCGCTTTATAGAATCTAGCAAAATCGGCCCAGCTTCATAAGATCTAGCACTTACTGAGACTTTTAACCAAAAGGTTCCATTGCCCATGCGTAACCGGGAGTTTGTTTTTTTATGTGGTAGATTATCCAGTAGTTTTCGTCAATAATTGAGAACCGACCCAGACCCACCGTACGTTGGAGACTAGGGGGTTCTGGGTGACAGGGACTATATGTTGAAAGGTTCAGTCAAATTACATCATTCTGACTGAAGTTTGCTGGCCAGTGTAGCCTCGATTGTCGTCGATACTGTTGTTACGATAATAAACAGAGTCTTGATTATCCATTCTCAAATTAAATCATTAACTACCAGTCGTATTTAAATCTGTTGTAAATCAAAATTATCTGAAGTTCTAAAGAGTTGATTATGGGCTTGGTATGTGAATAAATATCAAATAACTTTTGAAGGGGGTTGGGATGGCCTAGTGGTCGAGAGTGCCGCGCTTCGACCTCTAGCTGGCCGGTCACCTCTGGCTTGCGGCTGTCGATTCGATCCCTGGTGTGAACGTAAAGACCCCTACGCGCAAGCGAATTATTGAAATAAAATTGAAACCGTATGTTAGTCCCAAAATAACCTAGTTTGTGTCGAGTGGGCGTTAAACCCCATTTCTCTCTCTCTATATATATAACTTTTGAAGGCAAAAGAAAGTTCTACAATAGGCAGATTTAGCTCCTGAATAATGCATCTTTAAGTCAAACCATTTTGGAAATGATTTTATTCCAGGATTCAGTGAAAGTTTACATAATATGGAGACGGGGATGGAACATGGCAAGTATCGCAAATGCTCTACTGCTCGGCGTGTAAGTGAATTTAAAATGATTATTTTCAAAGCGTGTTTTAGAATTTAGCTGAGATTGACGTAATTTGAATTCACAACTCCACGGTGAGTATAGCTCCTTGGGCAGGAGGTCCAGGGTTTTATCATTGTATTGGCTGGAAAGTTCTTAGGGATTTTCAAACTGGTTCCCCGTTTGTCGGTGGCGCAGAATAGAAGTGGTGGAGTGCTGTCAAGGAAATACGTAGAACGAGTGTGGTTTGGTGGTTGGATATGGTGCGAAAAACGTAAAGGTTGTGGCAATAGGTCGCGTCAGAGGTCATGTGAGCAACTTTTGACCTATGACGTCGGACATTTGATTACCCAATCAGCATTGGTGTTGCTAGTGGATTACCCACAGTTCCATGCAAAACACGCTTTAAGTTTGCCGCAACAAACCGTTTCAATGGCTAATCCCCAGAACACGTCAATGATAACAACTCTTCCGGATCCTAGTGAAGTAAAGACAAGTAAAACGAAATTTTGAACTATAAAAAACGAAATGAGGGTCAGAGCGGCAAATTTCAACTGGACGAGTGCGATTTACGGTAATTTCATGACAAAACCAATCTTGTTTTTTGTAGAAATCAATGAGTAGACGAAAGTCCATCACAACGCCACCTATGAGGACAAAAACAGTCCGAGTTAAGGTAGTGTTTCTTTATTATTACCATAAATATTTTAAATTCAAACCGGCATTATGCAAGAGCTAAATCTGCCTATTGCAAGTGTTTCTTTAGGCCTGAAATGTTATCTAAAGTATCAATTCGACATTAACGTATCCAGACCATAATCAACTCTCGATCGCATCGCTAGCCTTCGATCCCATATGCTGCTTAACGCTCATTGATAATTAAATTAAAAAATGGATAATCGAGACTATGCTGTTTATCTTACTGACTTCAGTAATGGTGATCGAGGCTAGGCGCAAATTTCACTTGTTTAAGACGTTGGCTCGCTATCTTGGAGGTCGCGTGTTTGATCCCTGCATTGACTAAGAAAGTTCGCCGAGATTTCCAACGTGGTTTCCCTTTGTCACTTTTGCAGGATGGAGGGCCGGACATGGAGTATGGACAGCTGTTTAGTCGTTCGGATGGAACAAAAAACCGAGACCCCGTGTATACATTGGCGTCCATGTAAACGATCCCTTGGTAGTTGAAATTCGATGTAAGAGACCATAGTGCCACTGCTCGGGCAAAGTTTTCCTCATTGAACAATATATGGTATGGATGGCCTAGTGGTCTAGAGTGCCGCGCTTCGACCTCTAGCTGGCCGGTCACCTCTGGCTTGCGGCTGTGGTTTCGAGCCCTGATGTGAGCGTATGTGGCATGGAGATAGGGGCGCCTTCTCAACCTCGTGGGTTTCCTCCGGGCACTTCGGTTTCCTCCCACTGCTAAAGACCCCTACGCGCAAGCGAAGTATTGAAATAAAATTAAAACCATTTGTTAGTCCCAAATTGACCAAGTTTGTGTCGGGTGCAAGTTGTTTTAAACTAGACAGTCATGTATATTATATATTTCAGTTGTTTCACCAGATTGATTCCACGAGACAGGGGAAAGTTAAAGTATTTTTATGTGGACCTCCAGCTCTAGCCAAAGACTTAAAGGAACTGTGTAGCAAATTTCACTTCGACTTTTGTAAAGAACATTTTTAACAATTGTTCCATCAATTCTCCTAAGCAGAGTTGTCTTCCCTTGGCTTGTGTGGAGAATGGCATGTTTCATCAATATCTTATAATGTCTGTGGGCTGGCGAATTAATCTCCCAAACAGAGATGTCTTCCCTTGGCTAGATTGTGCGATTTGTGTATGAATTCTTTCATCAATATCTTATTTATATGTCTGTGGGGTGGGGAATAAATCTTGTTGCTACAAGGTCCATTTCTCAAAATGTTCACTTGTTCATAGGGCTGGTGAACATCCGCTTCCACCCTGAGTGATATCAGACACACATAGAATATTCTCAGATGTAGGCCCCAGGTGGAATAAACCCCTAGAATGATCCATCAGCTTGCCTCAAGTGGAATAAACCCCTACATGAAAAGTCAACTTACATCAAGTTGAATAAAATCCTACATTGCCAATCAACTTGCCCCAAGTGGAATAACCCATGTGATATCCATAACAATAAAATTATTTAAATATTTTTAGCTAAACAAAATGTAACAGGATATGTCTACCAATGTTGTGGTCTTTGTAAGAAAGTTAGCTCGGATAGATGGTTCTTTTACGTGCAGCGAATGGTCAATTGGTCTGCTTTCTATTCTCTTGTATGTGACAAGAGATAAGTAGGGTCCTCCCGTTTCTTCCCACTGCTAAAGACCCCTACTTCACATGTACATCAATAACATGACCTCGGATGTTTGTACCATCCTAACAACTAGATGCTTTTCACAATGAAATGAAATGAAATTTAACGTCCTACTCTTCTGCACCTGACCTGGGCTAATGGAAGACGGGCATACGCCATACAATGTGCTATGAGTGAAATTTTGCAAGGGCAGCGGCCTACTCTTATATCGAATTCCAACTGCCAAGGGATCTTTTACATGCAAGCCAATGTGCACACGGGTCCTCAGTTTTTCGTCCCCGTCGAACGACTAGACAGCTGTCCTTGTCAGGCTCTCCATCCTATATCACTGACAAGTTGAATGGGAAAATCTAAATGAACTTTCTTGGCCAATGCAGGGATCAAAACCCGACCTCCAGGCTAGCGAGGCAGTGTCTTACCCACTTTTTACATTGAACCAATGACAAGAGGTGACCAGGCTGCGTAATCCTGACTAACTTTATCAACCAACTCCAGGATTGAACCCAATTACTGAGCCAGCACCTTAATCGCTGGGCCATCATGTCTCTCATCAGAAGCCAAAGCTAATTCAAGTGTCAGTGGACACCAACAAAGTTCTAGATGTAAAACTTTAACGATTAATTTATGTATCAAAGTACATTTTATTAACAATTAAAATACAAAGCCACTCACCCAGTTATTCCAATTAAAACAGAACCATTATCATTAATTTTACACAGGTCACAATTCTATAGAATACAATTACTGAGCACTTCAACAAGGTTTTTCTTAATACCATTGTAACAATAGGCTTCTCTACCTATTATCATGCAACTGATGAAAAGCCTTGTCCAAACCTCGCTTAGTAATGAACAGTAATTGTATTCCATAGAATTGTGACCTGTATACTCTAGTTCAATTACTAAATGCCATTGATACAGTTTAAAATCAATGTTTCAAAACAAATTAAATGGTATAGAGAATGGGCCAATTTGGGAGTCCCAGAGTTACAGGATATGAATAAGTTTAACAAGGCCTATATGGATATTCATTCATATTTAAGGCCAAAAGTATTAATGGGAGTTTTACTGCTTCTAGATCGCCTGGAAAATTGTTAAGTTGGTAAGCTGTGGTGACCCTAAGGCCCCTTGGTCAAATGTGTCGAAAAAACGGCCCTTTCTAGTGTGAGGCCCTACATGTATATATATAGATTTTTCCTCAATAAATTATGGAAATAACCGATCACACTGAATCAAAATTTTATATTCTACTGACTTACAGAAACAGTTTCAATGTCATTTACTAATAGAAGACAGAACTCTATTCTATGGAATATAATAACTGTCTAACTGATTGATGTCTTAATCATATTTTACTTCCATAGAACAATTTTCATCTTACTACTATTATCTTAGTATCTGATAATATTCTAGCTGGGCTTGTCTTGAAGACTGGCACTGAAATTTTCCAGTTTTATCCTTTTGTAAAATGCTGAAGTCCATCACAGAGTAATTTAGAGAATTTATCCTCACAAATATTACTCAATAATGTAGCTGTTTTTCTGCTGTTTCTAAAACTGATTCATGTACTGCAAAACTGATGAAAACAGATTTTCTGTGCTTCAAAGTTATTTCTTGTAAATATGAGGTTTGAGGTTACCAAAGTAAGTAAGTATAACACAATTATATGGAGTACAAAAAAAATACATCAATGAAATTTTGGCTTCTAAAATCTTCAAGTGACAATCCTGCTGTTAGCACCCACACAGTAGAAATTAAATGTTGTAGCAATGTAACATATATGTAGTCTTCAATGACATGACTTATATTTCCGTTATTTTCACGTATGTAGTCTTCAATGACATCACTTATATTTCTTTTCTGTGAAATATATCGATGTAATCAAGCATAGTCTTCATTGACAAGACTTATATTTCCAAATTTTCAAGTGACAGTCCTGCTTTTAACGCATACAAATATCGTAGTAATCTGCAAGTGGTATAGTCTTTATCTACAAGACTTGTATTTCCTGTTACAACCGTCACAATAAACACAGTTATCCAGTCTCTCTTAGGCTATAAAATCAAGCGGTCTGTTAAAACCACCTCTTCTATTCATATATTGTCTGAAAAAAAAAAAAAAAAAATATAAAACTTCATACTCCGCGCAGTGTTTCGTTTAATTAGAGGTAATCCCACTACTCACTGCTGTATTGAGTGGATATTGTTGTTTTAAATTTTGATTGGTCAGTAGTCCAACTACCAACCAATGACTAGCTGCTCTACAAAAGCTTTACATTGAAAACAAGTGCCAATATTGGACCAAATATGTTTATATAACGTTACGTCATGGCTCACGATTTTAGTATGCCCAATTAACCCGTGCACAGCAGAATACTGCAGTAAAACTAATTGCATGACAAACGAGGCTATCAAGTCGAATGAAATGTAAAATACTGTTTCACCATTTTTAATACCTTAAATCACTGTCCAAAGTTTTAGGGAAGACTCAGATTAAACGAAAGATTGTCATGTTGCTGTACTTAAGTGATAGCTTTCATTGAACGGAAAGAATAGACACACTCCCGCATAAGTTCAAGAAACAGACGCTATTCTAGCAATGGCCAGAGAGGGATTTCTTGGGACATTGCTTCAGGAATATGATAAAACTTAGGAAATAACATTGGGTTTAATGTCTGATTTTACTGCTCCTAATGGGCTAATGAAGATGAGCATATATCATGCAATGTGCATTGGGAGAAAAATTGTCCGGACAGCAGGGGATTTTTTACGTGCACATCAATGTGTACACATGACTTCGGTTTTTCATCTCATCTGAATGATACTGCATTACAAACCAGCGGAGAGACTGAGAGAGATGGGGTTCCTCACATCCTTCAACACTAACTAGATCATTTTAGGACTAACATACATATATGGTTATCAGTCAACCCCTTGTCTCATTCAGAAAGAGAAAATTGGGGTTAACGTCCACTTGACCCAAATGAGGCAATTATGAAATCAAAGTTTTGTTCCATTAACTTTAAAATAGCATAATGCAAGAGCAAGATCTGCTTATTACAGGTCTGACATGTTATCTAAATAATCAATTAGACATTAATTAACATATCCAGACCATAATAAACTCTTGATGTCAAGGCTAGCCTTCGATGTTGGCGGATTAAATTCCTATATGCCGCCTGACGGCCATTGATAATTAAATCAATCAAGTGGATAATCGAGACTATGCTGTTTATATTAATGATTTGAGTAATGATGACCGAGGCTATGTGAATATTTCAAACGCTTTGTTCTCTGCTAATAGTGGATCAATTTGACTGAAATTTGCAGCAAATTACCTTTACACTATGTAGTTTTCAACTATTTTAGTGAGAACTGCCATCTCTTTATCTTATCTCCCATAATGTAACTTTAATAATTTCTTAGGGGGTTTGGGTGTTTAGTAGTGGAAGGTAACCAGAGATTGGGCAGGCAATCCTACTCCCTTCTTACGTTCATGTACAAGCTTGGGGTTGAAACCACACCCACTTGACTCAATGACAGACCTTATGATCTAAAGCAGCCATGTTAAATCATAAGGCTACTGAACCCTGACAAACTAAACATTCTGAATAATTATTATCCTTTATCTATGGTTCCTCCACAAGTCAACAAGTCAATTAATATATCATTCCCATTTATTTAGAGATGTTGTTTATTTCTGAACCAACCATGTTAATACAGATAGATATAGATGTCATGCATTGTGCTGTGAGGGACATTTTATCTGGTCTGGACAAATGTGAATGTGCTACAACCTAATATAATTTATTTTTCAACGGTCAAAAGACACCTTTCTGTACCACTAGCTCAGACCTGAACCACTGTATACCCAGTCATGGGAAACTTTCTCCACTAGCACCTTGTTAGTTAGTCAGTCATTGACTAACTCACTGAGTCACTGTGGCTCCCATATATTTCGTATATTTAACGTAATTTTCTTGTACTTACCTGTAACGTCGTTTCTGTGTTAACTTAGCAACATAAATATCATTATGTTCAACCTTTTTACCCTGAAATCATTAAATATACAAATTAATACCCTTTACAATTTAAGTGGCATTATGAGAGATTAGATAAAGAGCTGGCAGTTCTCACTATATTAGTTAAAAACTAGATAATGTAAAGGGAATTTGCTGAAAATTACAGTCAAATTTCTCCACCCTGAACCGAAATATTAGCTTTGATTATTAGACTTGATGAGTAAGATTGAACATAAAATATATGGCACGATACAGATTGATTATTCATTAGATTGAATATCAATTAATTTGAACATTACATTAAATATCGATTAGATTGAATATTTATAAAATACCTTTGTTGAATCAAAACCTGAAAATCCCATAGTTCTCATCATGTCTGCTTCTTCTTCCGACATTCCTTGTAACTGTGATTCTATAAAATACATAAATAATACAATATAATCATTCCTTGTAACTGTAATATACACAAATAATACAATAAAATCAGACCAGTTTGCAGTAAGGAAATTTAGAGAGAGTTGGGGTTTTAATGTTCACTAGACTCACACAAGGTCATTGAGGACCAACATGTAGTTCAATTCTATTTTATGCCACACCATAGACTGTATGATCCAACCTGGATGTGTTGAAGAATTTGATACAATAGAAATTTATCTGTTATTTTTTATTTTCCATTGCATCTACAATGCTCAACACATTTACTTTGTCAGTCTTATAATTCTTGACCTTTCCCGATGTATGACCTGTAGTGTTTATATTTCATCCCCTAGGAACCCACTTAATCCTTCCTGAATCTTTCCCAACAGACCCACTTAACACAAACCCTTCCTGGATGCACCCCCTTACTGTAAATTGATAAAATGATTTACCAACCATCAATCTGGGGTCTGTGACTTGGTTTTGAAGATTCGCCACTTCTACAACATAAAGTTATCAAACAATAAAGTTATAAAGTTATCAATGAATCAAATTATAAAGTTATCAATGAATCAAATTATAAAGTTATCAATCAATTCAATCATATCATATAATTATCAATTAAACCAATCAAGTAATCAATCAAATCAATGATGTAATGAAGTTATCAATCAAATATCCAATCAAATCAATCATATCATAAAGTTATCAAGTAATCAATCAAATCAATGATGCAATAAAATTACCATCAAATCAATGATGTAATAAAGTTATCAATCAAACCAATCAAGTACTCAATCAGAGAATATAGTAATGAATCAAATTGATCATGTAATAAAACACTGTGTTTATTTCTTTTAGGCAAATTTTTAGAAATTAATAGTAATGTAGCAGACAGGGGCTACATCTTTAATTACCTTTCTCTTGATCTGGATCTACGTCTTGGTGACTGTGACCTAAAACAAAGGGACATAACAGCAACATTTATTATGGAATGAGACAGAGAAACTAGGTAATTTTGAAACTAACATATAGTTCAATTATATAGTAGAGGATGTTTAACAGTAGGAGGAAACTGGAGGATTCAGAGAAAACACGCAATGCTGGACAGACGACCTTACTCTTTGTTATGTACTAGCAGCGGGGGATCGTAACCAGGTCACTTTACTCAATGAGGCTTTAAGAATTCATGTACACACGTTTAATCATAAGACCAGCAAACCTCCATATTGAATGTGTTTTATTTTTACCACACTACTCCGGTCAGTTTGAGACTAACAAGTTCTGTTTCTATGGTTACGTGTATAAGGAATTTAAAGCTACTAAAATATGTGCTCTTATTTATTATTTAACATTCAATTTCTAAAACAAGTATGACCAGGAACTGCACAGGCTGTAGAATGAAATTCAAAAATCTGCTTTATTAAATAGATGCAGAATTATTCAAAGCAGAAGCATGCCAATTGTCATGTCGATCATACTTGAATTGACAAGATTCTTAGTAAGGGCTTTTTCGACAAGCAAGAACATGATGAGTAGCAGTTAGGTCCAAAAATAAAAGAGTTAGACAGTCTGCCAACTTGGGTTCATATGTGAGGTGGTGCTCTCTCTCTCTTTGTACATAATAATTTATTTATATTTGTATACAGAATGGAAATGAGTCATTTTTGGATTGACATTGCATTTAAGTAAGGGATTCAGAATGGTTAGTAATAAATAATTCATTAATAATACCCTATTAATAATTATTACATGTTGGCCTACCTTCTACGGGGAGAATGAGAGCGGGATCGCCGTCGAGAGTTGGCCGCCCCACCAGGCGGTGATCGCGATCTGTATCTGGGTGAACGCGAACGATTCTTTTTGTGTGGATCTGGAAATAAATGTAGCATAAAATATCAGAATTACCAAAAAATGCAGTTTACTTTCGGTGTTCTCTAGGCCTTAACATGTAATCATCACTAGAGTAGGGTGTTTGAATGACATCAAATGGGGAGGGGGGGTGCATCCCAATTTTCTGCTTGAACTGGGTTAATGAAGACAGACCTATGCCATACAGTGTGCTATGAGGAAATTGTGACCTGCAAAGCGGAGACATCATTCACTCTAATTGTGAGTTCCAACGAAAGAGAGAAATGGGGTTTAACGTCCACTCGACACAAACTCGGTCATTTTCGGACTAACATGTTTTAATTTTATTACAATAATTCGCTTGCGCGTAGGGGTCTTTAGCAGTGACAGGAAACCCGAGTACCCGGAGAAAACCCACAAGGTTGGAAGGCGACCCTACTCCTTGCCACGTACAACTGGGAACTTGAAACCACGCCAGATGGCATGCTGTATGATACAGCGTGCGCACACTAACCATTCAGCCATCCACCCCACCCCTTGAAAATAGTATGACCATTTTTGACCAACACCTGGACTGAACAGAGGATTCCCAGGTTAGCGGCGAGCCAACTTCTTACTCAATGGGTCATTACGCCTCCCCCTGCTCAGGATCTGATTGACAATAAGTTGATCGTGTACAGCTTGGAAAGAGAACAGTGGGATAAACTACAGATTCTAGAATGTAAAATGTAAATGAGATTTGCCATCCACCGGGTGGAAATTAAGTATAACTAAATTAAACTAATCAACCAACCATTTCTTCTGGTATTTCTTTCCCTAGAACGAGATCTACGTCTTTCTGGAATAGAAAAAAAGGGAGAAAATGTGAACAGTACGCTCAGACAACTTGATGTATTAGTATTATTTAATTCAGATGTGGTAATATTAAATAAAAGATCTGTATCTTTGAAAATTTTTAAATAAAGCGTCTGGAAACCAAAGATATGCTAACGGCTAAGTCATCTGACCAACCAATTATGCAAGAGGTTGTTGTAGAAATTGTGAACAACACATTATCCGAAAAAAAACCTAAATATCAAGTTATCGGTATTCTTTCCTAGGAATCTGGGATATATTACAAATGATCAAATGACACCCAAAGAAAGCATTTTGGAGTGCGATTCATGTGCCAATTTTAAAACCCAGTGGCTATAGTTATGACGAGTCGTAAGAATAGACCTCAGGCTAGTATTGTTATACAATGCTTTCTGAAATTTCTGAACCCTCCATAGCAAAATTTAGAAAGAATTCCAAAATTGCTGCCATTCTCCACAACATCAGCTTTGAAAAAGGAGTCCGAGCAGTAGTATTTAGTATTTTCAATGTTTTCAAAACCGAAGCTGCAATTAAGAGATGGGAAGCAAGTGCCAATGTAAATTTGTACACACGGAACTCTCGATCTATACGTAACACTATAATATAACCAATGGAGGGGTTCTAACGCATCGTCGTTACAATAGTCTGATTTTCAAATGTGCATCTTTTCATATTTCATGGTCATGGTAAGGTTAGTACTATAAAGTAGAATATAAATCAATGAATCATCATGATTATCATGATGATCTCACTTGCACTACAGCATATAAATATAAATAAAATAAGTTGTGTTTGCAATGTCGAAGACTGTGAATGATACTGACTGAAAGACTCAAATATTTACAAACCTCTGGACCGAGATCTACTTCTGTTTCGTGGCATTTTGTAGCCCAAGTTTAAATCAAAATCTCTTCAAATTATTGTTTTCGTTTTCTGTTCGTCAGGACTCCATTTTGAAATAAGCGCCGTCTGCCGTGAGGAAAGATAACCAATCACGTACTGACAAAAGATTTAGTTCCGTAATCACAACAACTCCTTCGGAGCCTCCGTGGCCTAATGGATAAGGCATCGGCCTCCTAAGCCGGGGATTGCGGGTTCGAGTCCCGTCGGAGGTGTTTTGGTCTTTCTTTTTCCTTCTTTTCAACTATTCCAGATCATCGCACAAAAACTCTAATATTTTAAAATGCATGATGGATTATTAAAAAAAAACAAAAAAAACAAATGAAAGCGTTGCCAAAAGATAATTATAAAATGGAGTTACCTCCCTTCCATAAAAGTTGACTGAGCTGATCGATTGATGATGAGTTGAAAACACGCCCGCAAGCATGCGTACGAGCCAGAGGGGGGCGGGGGCGTCTGACTTTTCGGGCAGACGGGTAAAGTGAGAAAAAAAAAATCATCTACTTAGCAAAATAAAGTGCCCGAAATCTAATAAAACACTAATTTCACGGACTGGAGTAGGCATAGTAAATAAAACGCGTAGTATTAGTAATAGTAAATAAAACGCGTTTGCGGCCGTCATAAGTTCAAGCTATATAAATGTACATCTCAAATCTCATCTTTATGTATTTTTCATCCACTTTTTATATGATTTTCATTCTTTTTACTTATTTTACATTCACTTTTTATGTATTTTTGTTTTCATGCAAAATATGTATTATTTATATGCTGCCCGAAATGGGTGTCGTTTTATGTAATAAAATCTAATCCAATCTATACTTTATTCCAAAGGTTTCATGGCGGGGGGGGGGGGGATACAAGGTCAGCTCCGCTTCTTCGCCTCTCGGAGAAAACCGTCGCCGCTGTCTGTAAACCTGAAATTTTCGGGCATATCTAGTTTTGCTCCCCTAACTGTCATCGAGCCCTAATAAAACAATAATTTTACTTTACTTTTAATTGAATATCACGAATTTGTACTTAGTTAACTATAGTTAGAAACATTTTGTCTGGAGCCAATTAATCTACTTTGTGAGACAGTTTTCGGGCATCGATTAGTAATTTTCACAAACCTTATAATACATCAGGTCCATGGTATTTTTGAATGCAGCTGTACAATGTCATTATGCTTGGAATTCGGAGTGGGATTTCGGTTACCAAACCACTGGATACTTTTGGAGTTGCTTGCACGGGCTAGAAAAGCAGTAGGCCTAAACGCATTTGCGGTGGTTAAATTTTCAAAATTTTCTCCGGGAGGCCCACATACCCCGCGACGATTGATTGGGTGTTTGGAATTCGGGCATTGTGGGTAATCGGCGTGACGTCATAAGAAACCCATTAATATCAATATAATTGACAATCATTGTAAACCAAACACATTTCAACTGACAGAAAGTGACATGGATACATGTCATTAGAGAGCTTTATGTTTACTCAAGCATATTATTATTAGTAAAGACGATTTTGAATTGTCCTCTTTAAACAAGAAATATACACTGCAACGACGTTCTACATACCTGTAACCTATACTGTAACGTTTCCTTGAAGTTGAAGCGATACCAGTACGTTTGGGGTATTGGGAGCTTGATATCTCTGCCACCAGTGATCAGTTCCTGGCTGATCACGAGCCACCGGTAAAACAGAACTATTCGGAAGGATATGTAAGGTCCAGCTAAAAAGTGATCATTAACGGTGTTTTGCTTAAATTAATGTTATATAATTAAGTTTCACCGTAGGAATAAGACAGAGTCGTTCAGTTTTCAAACCTTGATGTAACAAAAACTTTCAAAATATAGCCTATATATTCAGTATTTACAGCGTCAATGATACGTTAATTTTCTGTTAACTATTCTTTTTCGGGTGAACAGCGTTCACCGTACCGGGCCCGTAGCCAGCTCATAAAATTTTGGGGGGCTACGGAACTTTTTGGAGGGGCTATTAAGGATGTGACCAGCTAAGAACACTACTAAGAAATCATTATTGTTGTCGAAATATTTGAGGGGGCTAATTCGATTTTTGCGGGGGCTAAGCCCCCCCCCATCCCCCATAGCCCTCCCGTGGCTACGGGCCCGCACCGTTATAAAAGATAGATCGAGTCTGTCCCTTTTCGGGCAAATAGCATTTATATCGATTATAACAGTACAATGTATATATTGGTTACACTAAATATATGACAAAACATCAATCATTATAGATAATAATTATTTACTAATTATATAAATCATTTCAATAGGTAGGATCGAGTTATTACCCTAATCTAAAAATAATTTCCCTGGTTAGAAAGGTATGGAATATATTAAGGTACGGTATTTAAAGAACTGATTAAAAGAGAATATAGCCTACCACTATATATAGACTTCTATAATAAGATATAAAATACATGTTTAATATATATATATAAATGACAATGTCCTACTCTTAACAAAATAATGAAATATGATAGTATTAGTAAAAAAAACAAAGTAGTAGCGAATATCCTGGTAGGCCCTATAATCTTTACACATCCCCGTCGCAGTTGAGCAATTTTTGCAACGTCATTTTAATTTTAGATTTTGCAACGTCATTTTTAGACATTCTCCGAGTGAGATTGATTGTGTGATATAGATTATGTCTTTGACGGATTAATACAAAGACAAAAGGTTTAGTTTTTGTTTAAATGACTATTATACTATCATGTGTGTCGAAAAGATTTTGTTTTATTACTTGAATCCACCCTAGTGATATAAGCGGCCCGGTCAAAGGTCAATCGGTGAATATCGTCGCGAATATCATGGTGGAAAAGCGAGATTTCATGTCGTCTGCTACTGCATAGATTTCGATATAACTATTATAGGCCTAATTATGTTTTTATCATACGTTGCAAACTTGCATTAGAGACATTCACCACCTTATCACAACAGAAGCTGTTTAAAAATTATACATTTTTATTATTATCATATCGATCGCCACCTCATATTTCTCCGGCAGCCGATTCTTCACCGAATGACCTTTTGACCCCGAGGGTCGCTTACACCATTTCAATATGGCGGCGCAATAGTATTGATGCGAGTTACATGTCCAATAATTTGAGGAAGACATTTTAGGTTCTAAACTGGTGGAGCTACATGTTTAATAAGTAATGATAGTATAGCAAGGAGTTCTTGATTAATGGAAGTTTGATTAATTTGATGTTGTTTTTTTTCTGATGAACAAACAATGCTTTTTCTGATGAACAAACAATGCTATGTATATTTCAACATATAAGTTATGCTACAGTGATTCGTGAATATTGCTGGAATGGATTACATTACTATGGGACTCAATGTTGATTTTGACCAACATGGCAGACGGCACAGATTACGAACACCTAAGTTGATTTATGTGATAGTTGCCATTTTGGCTATCGGAGTCATTCTTACTCTGTTGAATATTTATGAACTACACAAGATGAAAGAAGACCATTCAATGCATCATTCGTGGGTTAGTGAGCCAGAAGTAGATGGTAGGACGGGTACAAATGCAAAGAAAATGCCTGTTGTGTGGGTAACAGGTAAAAAGAAAGAAAGTGGTTATTTAAAACACGTGTATAATGTTTTTAACAGGATAGGGTATGTGACTGGAGATGAGAATTCTGATTGGGAAGTTTTATGGGCACACGATTACCCATTTGTATCTCTATCTAAGCATCTGTCAGATTTAAAGCCATACCAGAAGGTGAACCATTTTCCAGGTTCTGGCTATATCACAAATAAAGCCAGTTTAGCTGCAACAAAGATGGATTTTATTCCAACAGCATTCAAAATGCCTACAGATAAAGAAAACTTTACACAATATATAAAAAAACATGTTGATACCATGTGGGTACAGAAAAGTAATAATCATCGTGGTATAGAGATAAAGTCAGTTAGAGATTTGAATCTGAACTTAGAAGGAACTTTTATACAAGAATATGTTGCTAAACCGTATCTTATAGATGGCAGAAAGTTTGATATTGGTGTATACACTATATTAACATCTATCAATCCATTAAGAGTGTATACTGTTGATGGGGATGTTCTCTTCAGGTTTTGTCCTAAAAATTACTATCCATTTGATTCTAAAGATCGTGCTAAGTACGTAGTTGGTGATGATTATACTCCTATGTGGCAGATACCATCCTTAAAAAAGGCCTTTACAGACATGGACTTCAGTTTTAAAGAAACTTTTAATCATCATGTTCGAGAAACCGGTAAAAATCCTGACAAAGTTTGGTCAGATATTAAATCTGCTATATTAACCGTTTATAAAGATAAAGAATCCAAATTAATAAATGCTGCTTGGAAATATAAATCTTCTAGACATTTCTTTGAAATGGTTCGATTTGACTTTGTGTTAGATGAAGATTTAAAAGTTTATTTAATGGAGGCAAATATGTCACCTAATTTATCTTCATCCCATTTTAAAGAGAATAAGTTACTTTATGAACACGTAGTGTTTAATTTACTTGGATTGGTTGGTTTAGCTCGATCTGTTATATCTAATCGCTATAAAAGTTCTGTTGACATGATTAATATGCAGGTATCAGATAAAGATATATCAGTTTTTCCAGAAATTTGCAGTGGTCCCTGTTCACGATCCTGTTTTGAAATACAATGTAAAGTTTGTCACAAGTGTCTTACAGTTGATTTAAAACAAAGTTTAAAAACAGCATATGTTGAGCATGTGAATAGAGGTAGCTGCAGAAGAGTTTTCCCTCCACCTATAATGAATCAACACCAAGCCCTTAAATGGACAATAGAAAAAGCCGATCAAACATTCCAGAATATAAATCAAAATAATCGAATAATGCAAATCTGGTTCATTGGGAAATGTCGTCTAGATGCCTCATTTTGTATTTGAATATTGGTTTTAATATGACTTATTTAACATGATTATTTGTATGTAGTAATCGTAATGATCATAAATTTACGTTCATCTGATAAATTACTCTTAAGGCAAAAAATTGTAAATCTTTCTAGCTACGGGGCACGTTCTTTTAGTTATCAAGCGCCTATTTTATGGAATCAATTACCTTTTAATATTCGAATTTCACCATCATTAGTTGATTTTAAAAAACGGACCTGCACCAAAACTTTCTTATTTTTAAAAACAAATTTTAACACCTATTATTGTGCCTATTTTAGTTTTTGTAAGTATTTTTAGAAATAATTGCTTAATTAATGTATTTTTTAACATTTTTAGAAATAATTGCTTAATTAATATATTTTTTAACATTTTTCATGTTATTTATTTTTATTTTTATAAATGCATATATTTGTTACACTGTAAAGTGCCCTTGAACACATCTGTGAAAGGGGCGCTAATATTTAAATTTTGTAATAATAATAATAATTTTTTTCCATATAATTTTACAATAACATTATTTATGACCGGCTTCCCGATGAGTCGCCCTTGTCTACGCGTCATTGTTGTTGTACACAACTTGTGTATTGATGATATTGACTACCAAAATGTTCAATGTCATTTCAGGAACTACTTACATGTACCTTGATTTGATGTGATGTTTGTCGCTTTTGTTTTGGGTGGTAGTGCGGTCCCCTAGAAATGGCTACACTACTGATGTCTTCTGTCTTGCTCCAGCAACAGCAGTGGACCATTATAAGACCTTCCTATGAGCAAGTTTTGTAGTTATTCGACTACAAAAAAAGTTACTGGCCTATAACTCCCTTAATATTCCCAATTACACTGACCCCAAATTCTGAAACCGTACCCAATAATTATATGATCTGATTAAACACAACTGCTATGAGAAGAAGAAGAAAGAAAAAAAGGCATCGCCCTCCTGCCCCAGGGATTGCGGGTTCGAGTCCTGTCGGAGGTGTTTTGGTCCTTCCTTTTTCCTTAATTTCAACTATTCCAGATCATCGCACAAAATCTCTAATATTAAATGCATGATGGATTAATACAAAACAAATGAAAGCGTTGCCAAAAAATAATTATAAAATGGAGTTACCTCCCTTCCATAAATATTGACTGAGCTGATTGATAGAAGAGTTGAAAACACGCCCGCATGCATAGGCGTACGAGCCCGGGGGGAGGGCAGCTGCCCCCTTAACTTTAGGGCAAACTGACTTTTCGGGCAGACGGGTAAAGTGAGAAAAAAAGAATTATTTCATCTACTAGCAAAATAAAGTGCCCAAAATCTAATAAAACACTAATTTCACGGGCTGGAGTAGTTAATTTAATAACGGATTAATGAGAGCGCTAACAGAGCCAGAGGTAGCGCTCTCATCAATCCGTTATGAAAATAACTAGGGCTGGAGTAGGCAAGAAGTTAAACGCGTTTGTGGCTGTCATATATTCCAAAATTAAAGGGGGGGGGGCTATTCAAGGTCAGCTCCGCTTCTTCGCCTCTCGGAGAAAACCGGCGCCGCTGTCTGTGTACCTGAAATTTTCGGGCATTTCTAGTTTTGCTTCCCTAACTGTCATCGAGCCCTAATAAAACAATAATTTTACTTTACTTTTAATTGAATATCACGAATTTGTACTGAGTTGACTCTAGATTAAAACATTTTGTCTGGAGCCAATCTGCTTTGTGAGACATTTTTCTGGCATCGATTAGTATTTTCATGGACCTTATAATACATAAGTTCCATGGTATTTTTGAATGCAGCTGCAATGTCATTCCATGCTTGGAATTCGGAATGGGATTTCGGTTACAAAACCATTGGCTGGCCGGTCACCTCTGGCTTGCGGCTGTGGTTTCGATCCCTGGTGTGAGCGTATGTGGCATGGAGATAGGGGCGCCTTCTCTACCTCGTGGGTTTCCTCCGGGCACACCGGTTTCCTCCCACTGCTGAAGACCCCTACGACCCCTAGTTTGTGTCGAGTGGACGTTAAATCCCATTTCTCTCTTTCTCTCTGTTTTGTTCACGGCCTGAAATAGCAGGGAACTGTGTTTGCAGCCATCGAATATTCCAAAATTTTCTTGAGGGGGGGGGGCACTGTCTGTAAACCCGAAAATTTTTCGGGCAATTCGGGTTCTGCCCCCCCCCCCCCTAACTGTCCTTGAGCCCGTAGGCCTATGCCCGCAAGATAACGTTTGACAAAGCCTTCAAACATGGTATTCTGAGTTTGTGACATTCTGTGCAGACTTTATAAACGGGAAATGGCGAATACACAAGCCAGCGCACCACCACATGAAAATCTTCGGTAAAATATTTTGATCGGCCTATTTTAATCCGACTGAAACCAAGCGGTTGAATTCTGAGTTTCCTCCTGCGTTAATTTTTTTATATTGATATGATAATCCCACTGATTTATTTTTCTGTCAATGACTTGTCAAATATCAAGAGAGTCATTTTAATGAATAGTTAGTTGTTGACTTGACAGGTATTCTATTTAGGTCAGTTCATTGAAATTTGTTATTTTTCGCTGTTTAAATTGTACGGTAAATGCCGATCGACAGATCCAATGCAGGGGGTATGTGAGAGGGACACAATAAATTATAACGCAGTTTGCGTCATGGTTTGTTTGACGTCAATTTTTATAATGAATTAATAGGAGAACATTGCTGTGAAGCACCCATTGTGATATCCGTAATATCACATAATGTCGATATCATTATTTTGCGCTTTGAGTGCCCCCGCCATCTGAGTGGAGGGATAATGTACACAGCCGAGACACTTTTCTCATAAAAAATGTTGTTTTACAAACAGCTTTATGTGGCTGAGCTGGGGAGAGGTTTGGACCCCCCCCTCCCCAACCCAACATCTAGCCGTTGTTACATTAGTTTGGTGCCGAAAAGTTCATCCAGGTTTTCCGGCGTGGGTTTCCCCTTGTCAGTATTGCAGGACGGAATGACTGATAAGGACAGGTGTCTAGTTGTTCGGATGGGACAAAAACCGAGGTCCCGTGTACACATTGGCGTGTACGTAAAAGAGCCCTTGGTAGTTGGAATTCGAAATAAGAGTAGAACGTAGCGCCGCTGCCCGGGCAACATTTCCCTCATAGCACACTGCATGACGTATGCCCGTCTTCATTAGCCCAACAGGACGTTAAACCCCATTTCATTTCATTTCATTTTGATATTGAACTACACCTAAACTTTGCAACTCGATTATCAAAGGTAGACATTTTAGCTGTAAAACGCAAGACTAGATATTCGCGATGATAATTTCTATCGAGGATTCCGAAAGGTCCCCAGTTGGGTCATTAGCCAAGATGTACTGCAGGCAGGGTATTTTGTGAAGAGCTTGATAAGATGTACGGGATTATTAAATCGAGACCAAGCCTTCTATCGAAGATGCTCCTTGTCATGTATATAAGCTACGGGAGCTTGATTCATTGACAGACATTATAATCTGCAAGATCCGTATAAGGCTCGCTTTCCTATACGTTTCCGCCGGTGAAAAAGTCGGTCTAATGCAAATGAGAGAGAGAGAAATGGGGTTTAACGTCCACTCGACACAAACCAGGTCACCCCGGGACTGGACTTAATGCATATGTAACGGCACTGTAAATGGAAAGTGGACCTTACTCAACGAATCACTGAGAATCTCTCTTGTTGCCGTACATGGTTCCTGATTTGTTATATTACTTAACAGTTCTTAGACAGAAGAATCAAATAAAATATTAACTTGAAAACTGTGGGCATACTTGTCTATTATAGTTTAGGGTTCATAATGGTGACAAGAACCCTGGGATAAGGTGGTTTTAAAATTAACAGCTAATCGGAAAATATAACATGAACTTAATTTGTCTAATTACAGTAAACTTAACTTTAAATATTTTGATAAAAATGAATTCAGGAGTATACTTTATCCCATCCAAACACGTGGCATTCAGAAATAAGTACCACAGGGATAATGGCGTCTAGTAGGTGCTGATTGATCCACGTCGTCACCCTCGCTCCTAATTACCAATTGCGTTAATATGATTATGGGGTCAAGGTTACCTCTTGTCAGTTGCTGTAAGGGACATTACGTCATCATATCGTGAAGTTATAAAGAGACATAATGTCATAACATGAAGATATAGAGATACATAATTACTGCAATGTCATAATACCATGGCGACATGTCATATTAATAACATGACGTTATAACGATGCATATTATTATATTATCATGATGACATGACGTTATAAAGATGTCATAATAACGCGACGTTATAAAGATACACATATATCATAATAACACCACGTTTTAAAGATGCATAATGACACAACGTTATAAAGACACACAAGCCCAACGTTGTAACATCATGACGTTATCGTATAACGATGACGTTATAAAGATACAAATGTTCGATGTTGTAGAAAAAAAGACCGGCGTGGCGTCCTTACTGTGCTGCTGGGACTGTATGGCGACCATAAAATTACAAACTTGAAAAAAAAGTTGCTTTCACACTTTCCAGGACAGATCACAAAACCCTGGCGTTTGTTTTGAACATGCCGTGACATGTGGAACATTGGAGACCACAGTGCGATTACTTGCGGTTCCACCATGTTTTTACCACGTTTATGGCGATCTTGACTTGCTCTGAGACTATTTTCCGTCGCCGTAGCATCACAGTAAAGACGTCGCCCAGTCCGACGGGATTATTACAGTATGGCATTGTGAAGACAAAGAAAGAAAAGTCTCTACCTTTTCTATTAGACTGACTATGTTTAAGAATTCAAGACTGAAGTCTGAACACAGACATTTCCCATAGGATTTATAATTACTCAGAAGACTGTATATAGGACGTATGATTGGATTAGGACGATATTCGGCATTGATGGGACATTATTAGAAACATAATAGACGCGTCACAGACTTAATCTTGGTGTCGTATATACATCATCTACATACCACAGTTTGTTTTTTGATCGGCTGTGGAATAAACGATGAATACTTTTCCTGTATCACGCTTGACACGTCTCCATTACGCGATCTGTAACTTAGATAAAGAGGCGGTCTAATCAGATTCCATCAGAAAGTTCGCAACTTATAAAGCGACATTTCTTATTGACATTGGACTAGTGTTGGGTAGTGTTCGATGGACAAAATGTTTATAGTTGTTGGGTTTTTAAAATTGATACATTTTCTTTGGGGATTAGCCGATGTATTTTAAAATTAAGGAGGTTTAAAAACCTATCAGGGTCTTGCCTGATACAGATCTTCGTACAGTTTATGAGTGAACAACAATTTGTTTATTTGAACTGGCTGATGTAAGAATATTCAGTTTCCTGTTTTAGAGCTAAAAGATTTCTTTCGGAGAAATTCTGTTTTCTGTGTGGTAAATGTTATGAAAGACTGATCATGATAGAATATATTCAACTGTGATTTTCATCTGAAAGGTTTAAAAAACGAAGACTCTATTGTGGCGTTATAAGTAATTGCCGACACCAAGATTTAATAGATTGACTAAAATGGAAATGGGTCTATTAAAATAACAAAGACGGGACCGTGTGGCATCACAAGAATTAGTGACACCAATAAATCTACTTACTAAAAATACAAAGAATATTGTGACATCAGTGACACCAAGAGATCTACATTTAAACCTAAAGTAGTCCAATTGATTCTAGTGAGCAGACCATCGTCTGAAAGGAATTTTCATGGATGAATTCGTAAGTGGGGAAAAGCTTCTAACCTTATTCGCGGGTTCAGATGTACATACGACGGATTGCAAACCTGAACTGAAAAGGGAGTTTAACTTCCCAGTTTTCTGAGACAACAGGCTAATGAAAACCGGTGGATCGTGTAGATAAAACGAAATAGGGTTAAACGTCCTCGTTCATTCCGCTAGCCATATTGACCAAGATGATAGCTAATGTATAAAGGAAATCGATCTCAATTTACGCCTGTATTAATTATTTATGAGATAAAACGATATTATCGGGAAATGGCATTATAAAACATTAACTCTATTGACTGTTCGGATGGTTAATAATTAGGACGCTCCTATAATGGACATTTTAAGTAATGGCACAGAAACTTGAAGAAACGCAAATACTTGAAACAATCAAGTGGAATACGATTTGCATTTATTGCTCCATTACAAATGAAATTGGGTTTAAGGCCAACCTTTCGTACAATCATATTATAAGACGCTAAAGACGACCACATCGTCAACAGAACCTCTGGTTTAAATACCGGGAAGTGAAATTAGATGTTCTTATAAATACTGTGGGCAGCTAAGTTCGACCACTCGTCAATAGTAAAAGGGATTATGATCTTCGTACGTGTTTGATGTGAACATGTCACCAGGGAACGCCTGTTTGAATGCACGTGTAAATCATGACATGACCTAATAAAGAAGATTCGACCAGTACAGATTGGATGTGGATATTTTCTGGTACAGGTAAATTCATCTAACTAATTATCTATTTATGTATGGACAAAGGGCTGTATCTAGCGGGGTGCAGGGGGTTCATTACACCACCAGAAAATAAGCCCCCCCCCCCACTAAAAAAAATGACAACCTTTCAATTATAAAATAATATACTTCATTATGATCACACAGTGATGCTCTTGAGGCACTGGTTAGAGGAAGTGCCCCTCCTATTACCCGTTTCTGGATAGACGCCTATCAGAGAGTTCGTTTTTGTCGCCCTATCAACATTAGATAGGGCCTTATCAGTCTCTGGGGCGCCGCTACCAAATGACATTATTAGAGATTCTTGTTGTGTTCGTCCTGTTTGTTTCGAGCGCCGCCAACAATTATATGCAAATGACGATTGCTATTTTACTTTGTTGTTAAAATTATAATCAGGTATTGGTTGGCAAATCTTTTACATTACAAAGTATATGTTGTACTTTCCCTATACATCTGACAGCGACACTCATGGTCTCGATCTTGTCACCAAATTCGGATTATAAGATCAATGTTTATCTTGATGTCTAGTTTAGATCTATCCGTGAAGTACCTGGTGACTAGTTCTGGGACAAGAAATGTCTCATTTTGGTGTGTTTCACACGCGGTCACTTGCTATAGCGACTTTGATAGCGGCTTCAAGTGCATTTTAATTTTCAAAATTTTCTGGGTTGGGAGGCCTGGACACCCCCACCCACCACCGGCGACGTGAAGTTAGCCCGTTGTTCGTTGTTCGTTGTTCGGTATTCGCGAATAACGAACAACGAGCCAGTTTGTTGTTCGGTATTCGCGAATAACGAACAACTAGCTGGTTTGTTGTTCGGTATTCGCGAATAACGAACAACGAGCTGGTTTGTTGTTCGGTATTCACTAGATTTGGAATTAGTAATGTAATAAAAGATTTTTTGCAGGGAACACGCCGCAGGCGGGTTTTTATAAGCCTAACTGGATTATAAAGCTTCAAAATTCTGGGAAATAGATTCTCACAACTTCTCTTTCTTCTGACTTCTGGGAAATAGATTCTAATAACTTATCTTTCTATCCGAAGAAAGAGCTGTTACATATTGGCGAATAACGAACAACGACCTGGTTTGTTGTTCGGTATTGGCGAATAACGAACAACGAGCTGGTTTGTTGTTCGGTATTCACCGTATATGGAATTAGTATATAATATAATAAAGGTACTTTTGTAGGGACCACGCCACAGGCGGGCTTTTATGAGCTTAAATAGACAATAAAACTTCAAACTTCTGGGAAATAGTTTCGAACAACTTCTCTTTCTATCCGAAGAAAGAGCAGTTTCATATTGGCGAATAACGAACAACGAGCCAGTTTGTTGTTCGGTATTGGCGAACAACGAACAACGAGCTGGTTTGTTGTTCGGTATTCACCAGGTATGGAATTAGTAATCTAATAAAGGTACTTTTGTAGGAAACACGCCACAGACGAGTTTTTATGAGCCTATAACTGGATAATAAAACTTCAAACTTCTGGGAAATAGATTCTAACAACTTCTCTTTCTATCCAAAGAAAGAGCTGTTACATATTGGCGAATAACGAACAACGAGCCAGTTTGTTGTTCGGTATTGGCGAATAACGAACAACGAGCCAGTTTGTTGTTCGGTATTGGCGAATAACGAACAACGAGCTGGTTTGTTGTTCGGTATTCACCGTATATGGAATACGTAATATAATAAAGGTACTTTTGTAGGGAACACGCCACAGGCGGGTTTTAATGAGCTTAAATAGACAATAAAACTTAAAACTTCTGGGAAATACATTTTAACAACTTCTCTTTCTATCCGAAGAAAGATCTGTTACATATTGGCGAATAACGAACAACGAGCCAGTTTGTTGTTCGGTATTCGCGAATAACGAACAACGAGCTGGTTTGTTGTTCGGTATTCACGAATACCGAACAACGAGCTGGTTTGTTGTTTGGTATTCACCGTATATGGAATTATTAATATAATAAAGGTACTTTTGTAAGGAACACGCCACAGGCGGGTTTTCATGAGCTTAAATAGACGATAAAACTTCAAACTTCTGGGAAATAGATTCTAACAACTATCCGAAGAAAGAGCTGTTACACATTGGCGAATAACGAACAACGAGCCAGTTTGTTGTTCGGTATTGGCGAATAACGAACAACGAGCTGGTTTGTTGTTCGGTATTCACCGTACATGGAATTAGTAATATACTATTCAAAAAAAGTAGGGGATATTTGATTTTGGGGGCATAATACTAAAATATGCAAATGACTACGAAAAAAGTCACTATAGAACCTAACAGAAGAAACATTTCCAGTTACACGTGACGCCCAAACGCACCAATAGCTACCGCACGGAATGCAGGTGATGCTTGGGATCATCATGGGGGTCCAACCCAAGATTTGCACGACTCTGACTTTGAATGTTACAGTCATTGTGGCATTGAATTCCAGGGTGGAAACATCAGTTTAATTGTTTTAGTGACCAGAAAACAAATTTTGATATGCGTCGGCTTACCCAAAATGAAAGGTTACGTGCCCTTGGCATGCTACAGATCGGCACAACACAGGCGGTTGTGGCGCGGACGATGAATGTTTCTCAGTCTGTCATAAGCAGGCTATGGTCCAGATACCGTGATACACAATCTGTACAGGACAGACCACGCTCAGGTCGACCAAGGGCGACAACTCAAGCCCAGGATCGATTTATCCGTACCTTGGCCTTGAGAAATCGTGTCATCACAGCAAATCAGATCAGCGCTTGTCTTCAAACAGACACTGGTGTGAGAGTGAGTGGCCAGACGATTCGGAATCGACTGCATAGGGGTCACCTTCGCGCCCGACGTCCTCGCGTGATCCATTGTTTGAGAGATCATCACATTCAGGCAAGACGTCGTTGGTGTAGGGATCGTCAACACTGGGATAATCGACGCTGGAGCAATGTGATGTTTTCAGATGAGTCAAGGTTCACTGTTGATTTTTTGGACAGACGTAGGAGGGTGTGGCGTCGTCGAAACGAGCGCTTCCAAGACGTTAACGTCATCAGACATGATCGATTTGGGGGTGGTTCTGTTATGGTGTGGGGAGGCATCACTGTTGCTGGACGAACGGCTTTACATGTTGTTGCAGGGCGTGTTACAGGCCAGTACTACCGGGACAACATCTTGGCAGTCTATGTTGTGCCGTTCGCACGACGTCATGGCCGCCGTTTCATCTTCCAGGATGACAACGCAAGATGTCACAGGGCCAGGATCGTTACAGGTTACCTCCAACAACAGAACATCACCACATTACCTTGGCCAGCACTGAGTCCCGACCTCTCCCCCATCGAGCATGTCTGAGACATGCTTGGACAGAGGTTACGTCAACGTCAACAACGTCCTGCCAATGTCCAAGAACTTGCTGCTGCGTTGCAACAGGAATGGGACAATCTGGACCAAAATGACCTTAGACGTCTCATTAGGAGTATGTCACGTCGGATCAATGCTTATTTGGCAAACAGAGGAGGATTTACCCGTTACTGACTTCGTTGTGATGCTGTGGTAACTTTGCTGTTTGACCCCGGGTATCATTTTACCCTTATAATGGTCAGTCTGTGCCTTACATAGTCTAACGATCATTTGGAATAAATCGATGAATCTGAACTTAATTTCATTTTGCCATTTGTTTCTTCGTCAATTTCATTAGGTGCCTTTAATAACACTTAAAAATCAAATATCCCCTACTTTTTTTGAATAGTATATAATAAAGGTACTTTTGTAGGGAACACGCCACAGGCGGCTTTTTATGAGCTTAAATAGACAATAAAACTTCAAACTTCTGGGAAATAGATTCTAACAACTTCTCTTTCAATCCGAAGAAAGAGCTGTTAGATATTGGCGAATAACGAACAACGAGCCAGTTTGTTGTTCGATATTGGCGAATAACGAACAACGAGCTGGTTTGTTGTTCGGTATTCACCGTATATGGAATTAGTAATATAATAAAGGCACTTTTGTAGGGAACACGCCACAGGCGGGGTTTATGAGCTTAAATAAACACTAAAACTTCAAACTTCTGGGAAATAAATTCCAACAACTTCTCTTTCTATCCAAAGAAAGAGCTGTTACATATTGGCGAATAACGAACAACGAGCCAGTTTGTTGTTCGGTATTGGCGAATAACGAACAACGAGCTGGTTTGTTGTTCAGTATTCACCGTATATGGAATTAGTAATATAATAAAGGTATTTTTGTAGGGAACACGCCACAGGCGGGTTTTTATGAGCTTAAATAGACAATAAAACTTCAAACTTCAGGGAAATAGATTCTAACAACTTCTCTTTCTATCCGAAGAAAGAGCTGTTACATATTGGCGAATAACGAACAACGAGCCAGTTTGTTGTTCGGTATTGGCAAATAACGAACAACGAGCTGGTTTGTTGTTCGGTATTCATCAGATATGGAATTAGTAATCTAATAAAAAACTTTTGTAGGGAACACGCCGCAGGCGGGTTTTTATGAGCTTAAATAGACAATAAAACTTCAAACTTCTGGGAAATAGATTCTAACAACTTCTCTTTCTATCCGAAGAAAGAGCTGTTACATATTGGCGAATAACGAACAACGAGCCAGTTTGTTGTTCGGTATTCACGAATACCGAACAACGAGCTGGTTTGTTGTTCGGTATTCACCGTATATGGAATTAGTAATATAATAAAGGTATTTTTGTAGGGAAAACGCCACAAGCGGGTTTTTATGAGCTTAAATAGACAATAAAACTTCAAACTTCTGGGAAATAGATTCTAACAACTTCTCTTTCTATCCGAAGAAAGAGCTGTTACATATTGGCGAATAACGAACAACTAGCCAGTTTGTTGTTCGGTATTGGCGAATAACGAACAACGAGCTGGTTTGTTGTTCGGTATTCATCAGATATGGAATTAGTAATCTAATAAAAAACTTTTGTAGGGAACACGCCGCAGGCGGGTTTGTATGAGCCTAACTGGATAATAAAACTTCAAACTTCTGGGAAATAGATTCTAACAACTTCTCTTTCTATCCGAAGAAAGAGCTGTTACATATTGGCGAATAACGAACAACGAGCCAGTTTGTTGTTCGGTATTGGCGAATAACGAACAACGAGCTGGTTTGTTGTTCGGTATTCACCGTATATGGAATTAGTAATATAATAAAGGTATTTTTGTAGGGAACACGCCACAGGCGGGTTTTTATGAGCTTAAATAGACAATAAAACTTCAAACTTCTGGGAAATAGATTCTCACAACTTCTCTTTCTATCCGAAGAAAGAGCTGTTACATATTGGCGAATAATGAACAACGAGCCAGTTTGTTGTTCGGTATTGGCGAATAACGAACAACGAGCTGGTTGGTTGTTCGGTATTCATCAGATATGGAATTAGTAATCTAATAAAAAATTTTTGTAGGGAACACGCCGCAGGCGGGTTTTTATGAGCTTAAATAGACAATAAAACTTCAAACTTCTGGGAAATAGATTCTAACAACTTCTCTTTCTATCCGAAGAAAGAGCTGTTACATATTGGCGAATAACGAACAACGAGCCAGTTTGTTGTTCGGTATTGGCGAATAACGAACAACGAGCCAGTTTGTTGTTCGGTATTGGCGAATAACGAACAACGAGCTGGTTTGTTGTTCGGTATTCACCGTATATGGAATTAGTAATATAATAAAGGTACTTTTGTAGGGAATACGCCACAAGCGGGTTTTTATGAGCTTAAATAGACAATAAAACTTCAAACTTCTTACAACTTCTCTTTCTATCCGAAGAAAGGGCTGTTACATATTGGCGAATAACGAACAACGAGCCAGTTTGTTGTTCGGTATTGGCGAATAACGAACAACGAGCTGGTTTGTTGTTCGGTATTGGCGAATACCGAACAACGAGCTGGTTTGTTGTTCGGTATTCACCGTATATGGAATTAGTAATATAATAAAGGTACTTTTGTAGGGAACACGCCACAGGCGGGTTTTTATGAGCTTAAATAGACAATAAAACTTCAAACTTCTGGGAAATAGATTCTAACAACTTCTCTTTCTATCCGAAGAAAGGGCTGTTACATATTGGCGAATAACGAACAACGAGCCAGTTTGTTGTTCGGTATTGGCGAATAACGAACAACGAGCTGGTTTGTTGTTCGGTATTCGCGAATACCGAACAACGAGCTGGTTCGTTGTTCGGTATTCACCGTATATGGAATTGGTAATATAATAAAGGTATTTTTGTAGGGAACACGCCACAGGCGGGTTTTTATGAGCTTAAATAGACAATAAAACTTCAAACTTCTGGGAAATAGATTCTCACAACTTCTCTTTCTATCCGAAGAAAGAGCTGTTACATATTGGCGAATAATGAACAACGAGCCAGTTTGTTGTTCGGTATTGGCGAATAACGAACAACGAGCTGGTTGGTTGTTCGGTATTCATCAGATATGGAATTAGTAATCTAATAAAAAATTTTTGTAGGGAACACGCCGCAGGCGGGTTTTTATGAGCTTAAATAGACAATAAAACTTCAAACTTCTGGGAAATAGATTCTAACAACTTCTCTTTCTATCCGAAGAAAGAGCTGTTACATATTGGCGAATAACGAACAACGAGCCAGTTTGTTGTTCGGTATTGGCGAATAACGAACAACGAGCCAGTTTGTTGTTCGGTATTGGCGAATAACGAACAACGAGCTGGTTTGTTGTTCGGTATTCACCGTATATGGAATTAGTAATATAATAAAGGTACTTTTGTAGGGAATACGCCACAAGCGGGTTTTTATGAGCTTAAATAGACAATAAAACTTCAAACTTCTTACAACTTCTCTTTCTATCCGAAGAAAGAGCTGTTACACATTGGCGAATAACGAACAACGAGCCAGTTTGTTGTTCGGTATTGGCGAATAACGAACAACGAGCTGGTTTGTTGTTCGGTATTGGCGAATACCGAACAACGAGCTGGTTTGTTGTTCGGTATTCACCGTATATGGAATTAGTAATATAATAAAGGTACTTTTGTAGGGAACACGCCACAGGCGGGTTTTTATGAGCTTAAATAGACAATAAAACTTCAAACTTCTGGGAAATAGATTCTAACAACTTCTCTTTCTATCCAAAGAAAGGGCTGTTACATATTGGCGAATAACGAACAACGAGCCAGTTTGTTGTTCGGTATTGGCGAATAACGAACAACGAGCTGGTTTGTTGTTCGGTATTCGCGAATACCGAACAACGAGCTGGTTCGTTGTTCGGTATTCACCGTATATGGAATTGGTAATATAATAAAGGTACTTTTGTAGGGAATACGCCCCAGTTGGGTTTTTATGAGACTAAATGGATTATAACACTTCGAACTCTTGGGAAATAGATTCTAACAACTTCTCTGTCTATCCGAAGAAAGAGCAGTTTCATATTGGCGAATAACGAACAACGAGCCAGTTTGTTGTTCGGTATTCGCGAATAACGAACAACGAGCTGGTTTGTTGTTCGGTATTCACCGTATATGGAATTAGTAATATAATAAAGGTACTTTTGTAGAGAACACACCACAGGCGGCTTTTCATGAGCTGAAATAGACAATAAAACTTCAAACTTCTGGGAAATAGATTCTAACAAGTTCTCTTTCTATCCGAAGAAAGAGCTGTTACATATTGGCGAATAACGAACAACGAGCCAGTTTGTTGTTCGGTATTCGCGAATAACGAACAACGAGCTGGTTTGTTGTTCGGTATTCACCGTATATGGAATTAGTAATATAATAAAGGTACTTCTGAAGGGAATACGCCACAGGCGGGTTTTCATGAGCCTAAATAGGCAATAAAACTTAAAAACCCACTCCCGGCGTATTCCTTACAAATATTTCTTTATTATATTACTAATTCCATATCTGGTGAATAACGAACAACAAACCAGCTCGTTGTTCGTTATTCGCGAATACCGAACAACAATCCAGCTCGTTGTTCGTTATTCGCGAATACCGAACAACAAACTGGCTCGTTGTTCGGTATTCGCGAATACCGAACAACGAACAACGAACAACAAGCTAGCTTCACGCCGCTCCCACCACCCTGCAGCTAGCTTCTCCGTGCTCAGTAACTTGGGCATTATATTGGCGCCCCACCGCTCTGCTGCACTCACATTTCGAAAAATCCTACATACGATCCTGTAGGTAAGGACATGTATCCGCATAAGATGACAACAGGGAAATATTTAAAGGAGGTAAATAACTAATATTTAGGACCTAGAAATTGATATTCAATATGTAATAATTGGTGTAGAACCCCATCGATTACTATCTGAAGACCGTGTATCTATTAAGACACTCTGAATAAGATACAGATCTAGATTTTATTTCGCCTTTTTATACCTTTGATGGCCTGAACTACATGAAGATCGATAGCATCAGAGGTTGTGACCGGTTGTAGTGGAAGGTTGCATCAGAGGTCATACGAGTGGCTTTTGAAGCTTTGAGGTCAGACATTTGATTAACAAATCAGCGTTGGTATTTCTATAGTGGGTTACTAACAATTCCATGCATTCCGCACCACAAACTTGCCGTAACACATGGTTACATTGGCTCATCCATCACATCATCCAGAACACGGGTACAACAACTCTTGCAGATACTAGTTAGGTGGTGAGGTGGTCTAGAGTGTCGCGCTTCGACCTGTAGCTGGCCGGTCACCTTTGGCTTGCGGTTGTTGTTTCGACCCTGGCGTGAGCTTATGTGGCTTGGGGATAAGGGAGCATTCTCAACCTCTTAAGTTTAAGCCGGGGACTCCGGCTTCCTCAGCGACGTGACGTTAGCCTGTTGTTCGTTGTTCGTTGTTCGGTATTCGCGAATAACGAACAACGAGCCAGTTTGTTGTTCGGTATTCGCGAATAACGAACAACGAGCTGGTTTGTTGTTCGGTATTCGTGAATAACGAACAACGAGCTGGTTTGTTGTTCGGTATTCACCAGATATGGAATTAGTAATGTAATAAAAGATTTTTTGCAGGGAACACGCCGCAGGCGGGTTTTTATAAGCCTATCTGGATTATAAAGCTTCAAAATTCTGGGAAATAGATTCTCACAACTTCTCTTTCTATCCGACGATATGGAATTAGTAATCTAATAAAATAACTTTTGTAGGGAACACGCCACAGGCGGGTTTTTATGAGCCTAACTGGATAATAAAACTTAAAACGTCTGGGAAATAGATTCTAACAACTTCTCTTTCTATCCGAAGAAAGAGCTGTTACATATTGGTGAATAACGAACAACGAGCCAGTTTGTTGTTCGGTATTCACGAATACCGAACAACGAGCTGGTTTGTTGTTCGGTATTCACCGTATATGGAATTAGTAATATAATAAAGGTGCTTTTGTAGGGAACACGCCACAGGCGGGTTTTTATGAGCTTAAATAGACAATTAAACTTCAAACTTCGGGGAAATAGATTCTAACAACTTCTCTTTCTATCCGAAGAAAGAGCTGTTACATATTGGCGAATAACGAACAACGAGCCAGTTTGTTGTTCGGTATTGGCGAATAACGAACAACGAGCTGGTTTGTTGTTCGGTATTCACCATATGTGGATTTATTAATATAATAAAGGTACTTTTGTAAGGAACACGCCACGGGCGGGTTTTTATGAGCTTAAATAGACGATTAAACTTCAAACTTCTGGGAAATAGATTCTAACAACTTCTCTTTCTATCCGAAGAAAGAGCTGTTACACATTGGCGAATAACGAACAACGAGCCAGTTTGTTGTTCGGTATTGGCGAATAACGAACAACGAGCTGGTTTGTTGTTCGGTATTCACCGTATATGGAATTAGTAATATAATAAAAGTACTTTTGTAGGGAACACGCCACAGGCGGGTTTTTATGAGCCTAACTGAATAATAAAACTTCAAACGTCTGGTGGTTGTTCGGTATTCACCGTATATGGAATTAATAATATAATAAAGGTACTTTTGTAGAGAACACGCCACAGGCGGGTTTTTATGAGCTTAAATAGACAATAAAACTTCAAACTTCTGGGAAATAGATTCTAACAACTTCTCTTTCTATCCAAAGAAAGAGTTGTTACATATTGGCGAATAACGAACAACGAGCCAGTTTGTTGTTCGGTATTGGCGAATAACGAACAACGAGCTGGTTTGTTGTTCGGTATTCACCGTATATGGAATTAGTAGTATAATAAAGGTACTTTTGTAGGGAACACGCCACAGGCGGGTTTTTATGAGCTTAAATAGACAATTAAACTTCAAACTTCTGGGAAATAGATTCTAACAACTTCTCTTTCTATCCGAAGAAAGAGCTGTTACATATTGGCGAATAACGAACAACGAGCCAGTTTGTTGTTCGGTATTCGCGAATAACGAACAACGAGCTGGTTTGTTGTTCGGTATTCACCGTATATGGAATTATTAATATAGTAAAGGTACTTTTGTAAGGAACACGCCACAGGCGGGTTTTTATGAGCTTAAATAGACGATTAAACTTCAAACTTCTGGGAAATAGATTCTAACAACTTCTCTTTCTATCCGAAGAAAGAGCTGTTACATATTGGCGAATAACGAACAACGAGCCAGTTTGTTGTTCGGTATTCGCGAATAACGAACAACGAGCTGGTTTGTTGTTCGGTATTCACGAATACCGAACAACGAGCTGGTTTGTTGTTCGGTATTCACCGTATATGGAATTATTAATATAGTAAAGGTACTTTTGTAAGGAACACGCCATAGGCGGGTTTTTATGAGCTTAAATAGACGATTAAACTTCAAACTTCTGGGAAATAGATTCTAACAACTTCTCTTTCTATCCGAAGAAAGAGCTGTTACACATTGGCGAATAACGAACAACGAGCCAGTTTGTTGTTCGGTATTGGCGAATAACGAACAACGAGCTGGTTTGTTGCTCGGTATTCACCGTATATGGAATTAGTAGTATAATAAAAGTACTTTTGTAGGGAACACGCCACAGGCGGGTTTTTATGAGCTTAAATAGACGATTAAACTTCAAACTTCTGGGAAATAGATTCTAACAACTTCTCTTTCTATCCGAAGAAAGAGCTGTTACACATTGGCGAATAACGAACAACGAGCCAGTTTGTTGTTCGGTATTCGCGAATAACGAACAACGAGCTGGTTTGTTGCTCGGTATTCACCGTATATGGAATTAGTAGTATAATAAAGGTACTTTTGTAGGGAACACGCCACAGGCGTGTTTTTATGAGCTTAAATAGACAATTAAACTTCAAACTTCTGGGGAAATAGATTCTAACAACTTCTCTTTCTATCCGAAGAAAGAGCTGTTACATATTGGCGAATAACGAACAACGAGCCAGTTTGTTGTTCGGTATTCGCGAATAATGAACAACGAGCTTAAATAGACGATTAAACTTCAAACTTCTGGGAAATAGATTCTAACAACTTCTCTTTCCATCCGAAGAAAGAGCTGTTACACATTGGCGAATAACGAACAACGAGCCAGTTTGTTGTTTGGTATTGGCGAATAACGAACAACGAGCTGGTTTGTTGTTCGGTATTCACCGTATATGGAATTAGTAATATAATAAAAGTACTTTTGTAGGGAACACGCCACAGGCGGGTTTTTATGAGCCTAACTGAATAATAAAACTCCAAACTTCTGGTGGCTGTTCGGTATTCACCGTATATGGAATTAGTAATATAATAAAGGTACTTTTGTAGGGAACACGCCACAGGCGGGTTTTTATGAGCTTAAATAGACAATAAAACTTCAAACTTCTGGGAAATAGATTCTAACAACTTCTCTTTCTATCCGAAGAAAGAGTTGTTACATATTGGCGAATAACGAACAACGAGCCAGTTTGTTGTTCGGTATTGGCGAATAACGAACAACGAGCTGGTTTGTTGTTCGGTATTCGCGAATACCGAACAACGAGCTGGTTGGTTGTTCGGTATTCACCGTATATGGAATTAGTAGTATAATAAAGGTACTTTTGTAGGGAACACGCCACAGGCGGGTTTTTATGAGCTTAAATAGACAATAAAACTTCAAACTTCTGGGAAATAGATTCTAACAACTTCTCTTTCTATCCGAAGAAAGAGTTGTTACATATTGGCGAATAACGAACAACGAGCTGGTTGGTTGTTCGGTATTCACCGTATATGGAATTAGTAGTATAATAAAGGTACTTTTGTAGGGAACACGCCACAGGCGGGTTTTTATGAGCTTAAATAGACAATTAAACTTCAAACTTCTGGGAAATAGATTCTAACAACTTCTCTTTCTATCCGAAGAAAGAGCTGTTACATATTGGCGAATAACGAACAACGAGCCAGTTTGTTGTTCGGTATTCGCGAATAACGAACAACGAGCTGGTTTGTTGTTCGGTATTCACCGTATATGGAATTATTAATATAGTAAAGGTACTTTTGTAAGGAACACGCCACAGGCGGGTTTTTATGAGCTTAAATAGACGATTAAACTTCAAACTTCTGGGAAATAGATTCTAACAACTTCTCTTTCTATCCGAAGAAAGAGCTGTTACACATTGGCGAATAACGAACAGCGAGCCAGTTTGTTGTTCGGTATTCGCGAATAACGAACAACGAGCTGGTTTGTTGTTCGGTATTCACCGTATATGGAATTATTAATATAATAAAGGTACTTTTGTAAGGAACACGCCACAGGCGGGTTTTTATGAGCTTAAATAGACGACAAAACTTCTGGGAAATATATTCTAACAACTTCTCTTTCTATCCGAAGAAAGATCTGTTACACATTGGCGAATAACGAACAACGAGCCAGTTTGTTGTTCGGTATTGGCGAATAACGAACAACGAGCTGGTTTGTTGTTTGGTATTCACCGTATATGGAATTAGTAATATAATAAAAGTACTTTTGTAGGGAACACGCCACAGGCGGGTTTTTATGAGCTTAAATAGACAATAAAACTTCTAACTTCTGGGAAATAGATTCTAACAACTTCTTTTTCTATCCGAAGAAAGAGCTGTTACATATTGGCGAATAACGAACAACGAGCCAGTTTGTTGTTCGGTATTCGCGAATAACGAACAACGAGCTGGTTTGTTGTTCGGTATTCACCGTATATGGAATTGGTAATATAATAAAGGTACTTTTGTCGGGAATACGCCGCAGGTGGGTTTTTATGATCCTAAATGGATTATAACACTTCGAACTCTTGGGAAATAGATTCTAACAATTTCTCTGTCTATCCGAAGAAAGAGCAGTTTCATATTGGCGAATAACGAACAAAAGTTACTTTATTACATTACTAATTCCATATCTGGTGAATACCGAACAACAAACCAGCTCGTTGTTCGGTATTCGTGAATACCGAACAACAAACTGGCTCGTTGTTCGGTATTCGCGAATACCGAACAACGAACAACGAACAACAAGCTAGCTTCACGCCGCTGGCTTCCTCCCACAGGAAAGACCCCTGCGCGTACGCTAAGATAACAAAAATAAAAAATAAGAAAACACAATTTGTCTGAGATTTCACCTTCGGTGGAAGCGGACGTTCAACATTAAAAAAAGGAAGAACAGGATCAGAGTTTTATTCAGATTGGCATTAAGATATATTGTAAACACGAAACAGTCAGACATGACATATACTTGTACATGTATTTACAATACAATGATTGGAAAATATTCATTGTATCTCCAGTATTGTCATCCTGCTTCCATTATGAGTGAAGTCGGCAATATTACACGCCCGGGACTGTGTCGAGATAACAAGGTCACCTGAAATTGTCGAGTTCTAAACCAGTATTACCGTTGGACTTCATTAAAATTCCTTCCTCTAATATTACGATATTCTCCACCAAAAGCGTTACAACTAAAAATCAAGTGAAATGAAATGGGGTTTAACGTCCTACGGTTCTGATCCGTCTAGGCTAATGAAGGCAGCCATACGCCATGCAGTATGCTGTGGGGAAATTGTGCCCGGACAGCGGCACTGTGGCCTACTCTTATATCGAATAACTACCACTGTGTACACGGGAAATCCAAAAAACTGGACATGTCTTTGCATTGTCAGACCCACTTGCGACTTAAAATATGGATGAAACTTTATGTAAGAATTAGAGTGATGGAGGTTGGATGGCGACATGGTTTGTGCTGTATCATAAGGTCTGTCATTGATTCAACTGGTATGGTTTCGATTTCTCGGTTGTACGTGACAAATAGTAGAGCGCCTGTCCAACCTCGTGGGTTTTCGCCGGGTACACCAGTCCCCCCCCCCCCACTGCCAAAGACCCCTACGCGGAAGCCAATTATTAAGATGTAAGTCCCAAAATGACCTAGTTTGTGTCGAGTGGACGTTAAACCCCATTGACCGAGAACGAGAAAATTCAACCAGATTCTCCGGCGTTGCTTCCCCCTGTCAGTGATGCAGAACGGAGGGACTGACAAGGACAGCTGTCTAGTCGTTTGAATGGGACGAAAAACCGAGGTCCCGTGTACATATTGCGTGTACGTAAAAGATCCGTTGGAAGTTGGAATACGATATAAGAGTAGGACGTAGCGCCGCTGTCCGTGCAAAATTTCCCTCATAGCACATTGTATGGCGTATGCCTGTCTTCCATTAGCCCAGGTTAGGTGCAGAGCAGTAGGACGTTAAACCCCATTTCGTTTTATTTCATATCGACGATTAAAATGTATTTATAAATCAAATTGTGTATCCAGCACTTTATCTTGAGATATTACTAAGCGCTGTCAAAATTTCAATTGTCTCTCATAATATCACTTTAGTTATGATGGGTAGCATATGCATATCTATGACATAGCATTTACTGTTGGTCACGTTTTACAAAATTTCGGGTACTACCGACAGACAAAAAGCCCTTGTTTCTAATGTATATGCATATCAAAAACATTCCTTGCCTCTCAATCACGTTTTTGAATATTTAGGGTGATATCGACAGACAAACGCTCGTGTCGCTGATGCAAAGTATGCCCTCTGATGAATGGTATTGCCTTATTTTTTTTATTTAAATTTCAATTATATGAAATCTCCTGTGATAGAAGAAATGAAATAGGCAACGCCGGATTAACCATGGTGGGGGCCCTGGGGCCTGGAAGATGTGGGGGGCCCCTGATCACTGGCCGCGAGCGCCGAAGGCGCGAAGCCCTGCATAGGGGGGTTTGGGGGTTTTCTCTCCCCCCACCCCCCAAAAGAAATTTTCAGAAATTGGAGGCCAGAAACGTGATTTCCTGGCATTTCAGGCACTTGTATTGGAGCCATTTAAAAGTACTTCCCCAAGAATAAAATAGAATTCTGCCACCAAATTAGCGCATTCTGGCGTTATTTCAGTGGACCAATCCATGCGAGTGCTATGAAATGATGACATTTCTAGAGGAGGGGACTGTAAGTCGGCAGAGCGACATCAAACCTAATTTTGAAGTCGCTCAGTGATAAATAACGGGAATCGTATTATACCCTCACGGTGATTTGATGAATGGAGGCCGTAACGTTACGACCAAGCCGGACTCGATATTTGACAAACACAATGGTAATACGAGATTTAATCAAGAAATATGAATATTTCGTGTGATCATGGTGTGCATCTCATCAAATTCAGCTTATGCCCACAACAAATATCAACAACAACAACAACTACAGCTTATATACAATCGTACGTCAATCTGAGGCAAAATTCGCGCTACTCGAAATGATGGGGACGTGTAATTTGTTCGAGTTATACGATAATTCGAGTTAGACGATGGTCGGTCCGATAGAAGATCTCACGACAATAAAAAAAACATGTGTTACACCCATCACCGGATTACACTGAATTCTCGAATGTCGATCGCAACACACCATGGATTGAGGGGGCCCCAGGGACATCCGATGGAGGACCCTCGAAGCATCGGAGGGGCCCCGTCACTAGGTCACCGGCCGTTGGAGTCCTCGGTCCGACCATGCTCGAGGCGCGCAACTGAGATTTTTGTGGGGGGCCCCCTAATGTGGTGGGCCCTGGGGCCTGTGCCCCATGGTGCCCCATGGTTAATCCGGCGTTGGAAATAGGTCAAACGTCCCAGAATTGAAATAGGGTAAAACATCATACTTTATTTCTTTTATCGTTCCATCTTGAAAGTTAATAAGAAATTTATCGACTTCTCTAAAAAAAAGTAGTCTTATTGATGCCATTATTTATTCAGTTGTATAATAATATAATCTTAGAGTTTATTTGAAATTAGTTTATGAGTCATCACTAGAATTAAAGTCTATTAAAGCCGACAAGACAGCCATGATAAACATAGAGACGGGTTAAAGGCGCCTTCCCGTGTACAAACTGTCATTTGATGATGTAATCTCTAGAAAATTACTCCATGCCCAATTTGTTTCACGGAGATATTGCGAAAGACTTCTTATAACTCTGTGCAAAACCACTGCCTTCTACATTTCACGTCTCTTCACACGACGTCGACCTTTGGCTCGATAACGCTTGCATTTTAGTATCACAAAGCCTGTGATTGAGTCAACTGGCGTGGTTTCGAACCCTGGGTTGTACGTGACTAGGAGATGGGTCGCCTGTCCAACTGCGTTGTGTTTTTCATGTTCCCCCGGTTGCCTCTCACTGCTAAAGACCCATACGCGCAAGCGAATTATTTATATAAACTTGAACCATATGTTAGTCCCAAAATGCCATAGTTTGTGAGGAGTGGACGTTAAACCCCATTTCTCTCTCTCTCTCTCTCTCTCTCTCTCTGTCTCTCTCTCTGTCTCTCTCTCCCCACTCTCTCTCTCTCTCTCTCGCTCCAATATAAGAACACCCCTTTTCTGTTATGTCGGCGCCCTGTGGGTGTTTTTCATGGAATCAATTTTTTTCTAGTTATGTTTTCTCTACTTGCTATACTACCATAGGAAATAAAGACCCGTGTGACAATGTATCTTTAAAGGGCTTCATAATAAAACCTTTAAATAACAGGATAACAATATTAATATTCTGTTTCCAATCTGCACCATGTCTGTATGGTATTGATTTATCGACAAGGGCCAGAAGATGTGAACAATATTTTATTATTTAAACGATTATTGGCAGTTTTATTTGTCACATTAATCACCGTCTCTCGTTTGATCTCAACAATAAATCTATTTAACCGTGCGTGTTTGAAATATTGGAAATATTATTATAAAAACGCCCTGTGATTCCAAATCACTCGTCGGCATATTAGCTTTAAGAATTGGCTTCATGAGCTCACTTTAGGAGCAGAACAGTAAGACGTTAAACCCCATTTCATTTCATTTCATTACGTAAGCCGGGGAAGAGACATCACGTATTCTTTATCATTTGGATCGTCAAAGTGTTCCTTAATTCTCTGAGGTGTTGTAGCCGACACATGTTCGCCATCTTGCTCCGATATTCGCCATTCCGTACATGGAACAATTCCGCTATTGGGTAAGTTTTATGTACCCACCACACCACACCACCCGTCTTGGATTGCCTTACGAATTATTTATATCTTTAAGAATATACCTTTTATCATGGGTCGGTTGTCTCATATCTGGTTCAATGTCAAGCTTCCCAATTTAAACGTATTCTGTTTCTGTAAATAATAGACCCCCAGGGACATTATGGACCTTTCACATTGGTACGAAAACGAACACCAAAACGAACATATGTTCGTTTAAGTTTTCGTATTCGTATCCTGTAACACACGGTTTCGCAATCCGACGTACCATAATAGCTGTCCACTCAATGAACTTCTCTGTCCAGGCAAAGTTATCAATCGATGTGTTGGTAGATGTACAACAAATTAAGCAGAATATTGCATTTGAGCACATACTACAAACTCTACATAATCAACAGAACACACCAGGCCTCGAAAAAATGTGGAAAATTCAATATATGAGACAAAAAACATTTTCGTTTGCATATCTACGTGAATACAACTCCAGACGCGTAACGTTTTTCACTGGCCGAACACTCATTACGGATTGACGTCACAAGCACACACCATTCGATAACGTGTTCGTTTTCGTATTCGTTTTCGTACCGATGCGAAAGGTCTCTAATATACATTTATTATTACTTATAAGACGCAAACATCTCCAGTCCTTTAGTTAAATAAACCCGTATTGACAATTTATACTCGATCAACATTAAATATACAGTAAGCCAAATGTTTTTATCCGATTTACCTCCCCTGTGTTTTGATACGTCATCGATATTATTAAATAAAGATGTTGATATTGGGAATCAACTGAATCTTAGATGAATCGAATCTAGTGTAGTATACCGAATCTAGAAAAGTATACAGAATCTAGTTTAGTATCAGATCAAGTCAAGTATACCGAATCTAGAAGTATACAGAATCTAGTCTAGTATATAGAGAGGGGGGGGGGTAACGTCCACTCTACACAAACTAGGTCATTTCATGACTAACATACGGTTTAATTTTATTTCAACAATTCGCGTAGGGTTCCTTAGCAGAAGGAACCCGGAGGACCCGGAGAAAACCCACGAGGTTGGAAGTCTAGTACAGTGCAGAGAATCTGGTCAAATATACCGAATCTAGTCAAGTATATCGAATCTTGTCAAGTATCAAATCCAGTCAAATATACAGAATCTCCTCAGTGCCGGACTGGTGCGCCGAGTCCCGAGTCCCAACTATCAGGTCCTTGACCAAGACCCAGACAAGTACACGCCAAAGGCGCGTCACGAGAGCGCCGAAGGCGCGTGAGCGTCCCAGGGTCGTCGGGTGGGGGGGGGGTTCTCCGACCAGGACAATTTTGAAAATTGACAACCGCAAATCCATTTTCCAAGCATTTCAGACCAAAGCTGAAGAAGGCAAATTTTTAATGTAGTACACTTCTTTTTTTCTTGTTGTTTGTCAGTCATTTTTTTCGTATCTTTTCTTTCTCCTGTCCTGTGTCCTGTCCTGTCCTCTCCTTCATTCTTTCTTCCACCGCCCTTTTTCTCTTTTCTTTCTTCTTTCTTTTTTTTCTTTATAGGCTTAGGCCCACTTTTTTTTATAATGAGCTTAGGCCAACCAGTCACGGACAGGTTTACAGGTGGGCCCAGTCCGACACTGCCGAATCAATTCAAGTATACAGAATCTAGTGTAATATATAGAATGAGAAGAATAATAATTCGAATTGATATTTTACAAGGACCTAATCAATCTTACTCACGGTTCATACTGACTTCTTCTTTACTTCATTCTACACAACAAGACGACATCTCGTGAAAATAACTTCTCGATAGATGAATATGAGGGACGGTCCCGTGAGGCGAATGTTGTTGGCGTCATGAAACATTGTCTGGTCGAGAAATTAAAAGTTTGTCTTGGATGCCGTGACATGATACAGGGGAGTAAACAATGAATTATTAACTACATGTATCACCAAGAAAATTAAACAATTTAAACTCTTAGTATCAGGTCGTTTAAAGATGGATCCAATGTTTTCTGCTTCTTCCGATAATGTGCCGGGTTCTGTATCGAACACATTCTAGTACGTCTTTCAAATAATTCAATGATGATTTTGTTTTTCATTTTGAGAGAAACCTTTATTATTACGGACCCGGGACTGTACATCGCAGTTGTCTCTTACGACTGACAACCGGATCCAGTCATTTGATTCGATATTTATTGTTTATTTCTTGTAATGTCCGTAGGTTTGTCTCATTGGTTTTGTTTTGTTTTATCTGTTTTGCTTTGCCTATATGTATTAAAACATATTATTACTCGAACGGTAGTTATAATTCTTAAAGATACATTATGGGGGATTAGATAAAGAGATGGTAGTTCTCACTATAATAGTTTAAAACTAACTATCCACTCTGAACCGAAAATTTAGTGATTGATTTTCGGCCTAGCCTCGATCATCATTACTAAAGTCTGTACTTGATTATCCATTTTTGGATTTAATCATGAATGAAAGTTGACCAGTAAATCTAATCCTGACTAGTAAAGATCGCAGGCAAGCTATGACGTCAAGAGTTGATTATGGTCTGGATAAGTAAATCATGAATGAAAGTGGAGCAGCAAATGTGAACCTAGTCCAGTAAATATAGCAGGCTAGCAATGACATTGAGGATGGATTGTGGTTTAGATAAGTTAATTAATATCAGATTAATAATTTACGTAACAATTCAGGGTTAAAGAACTGGCTAAGACGTGAAATCTCTGGAAGACCAAACATCTCTTTTTCTTCACTTTTCTCAATTCATACGCCTTATTCCTATTTCTTAATATTTTGTCGTATTTCGACTTTTGTTTACTGAAATTAACATTTGTATCTTAAAATCAATGTTTTACAAATCACCCCCCCCCCTCCACCGCTGCAAAAGACTAACGACCCGTACGCGCAAGCGAATTATTGAAATAAAATGGAAAGCATGTGTTAGTTCCAAAGTGACCTAGTTTGTGTCCAGTGGACGTTAAATCCCATTTCTCTCTCTCTTTTTCTACATCGATAGTTTATCCCACCGAGTCAAGATTAATTCCAGCAATCCATTTACACAGTCATTTAATAAACCATCAGGGGAAAATATATTAACAATATGGCTGCACTGCATGAACCAGGAACCAACCATGACGTCATCGCAGCCATCTTGAAATCATATAAATTGTCCAAAATATAGGTCTCATGTCTATAATATCAGTCAGTGATGGCATTGGTAGAGCATATCAGAGCATATATCGAACGACTGTCGCGCCCTAGAAGACATTAAATGATACGGGGGGTATGTCCTATGGTTCTGTCCCGACTGGGTATACGTCAAACGCCGTGCTATCGCCCCCCCCCCCCCCCTCCGGCCCTAAACCACTGACAAAGGGGAAACAACGCAGACGAACACTGCAAAAGAAGAATGAATGAAATGTTGTTTAATGGCACGTAAGCTCCAATCGGGCTATATTGCGCCAAACATATGGTGAATTTAACAAGACGCAGAAGAAGAGGTAGAAGAACATACGGTTCAAGATCCAATTCCTCGTGTAAGATAAATCAGTTGATTAATATTGTAGTCCCAGAAAACATGACCCATTTAGACCTTATGAAACGAGATATTCCCCAGTATTTTAGTCCGGATAGGTAAAACAAAACCAATCATTTATTATTATGTGTAAACCACGTATTTTAATATAAAGCCTGGTGCGATTATGTTTTACCTATTGGGACTAAATACCGGAAATGATCTCGTCTTATTATAAGTAATAAATGGATTATGTCCTCTGGGTCTACAAGATTAATAAACAGATTTATCTCAGACAAGGCTTTTGTCTCCAAAATCACCCCGGGTGGAAGTGGACATTATACTCCAGAAAAGAACGAACGAAGACAAGGACAGTGAGTAAGACGTTAGCTTACTAACTTGAAGGTTCCGCGTTCGATCCCTGCTTTGGCCGAGAAAGTTGATCCTATTTTTTTTCATTTCGAATAGGAGTGATAATATTAAATATGCCTAAAGCTCCAACAATTCCATTACTGACTGATATTATAGACATGAGACCTATATTTTGGACAATTTATATGATTTCAAGATGGCTGCGATGACGTCATGGTTGGTTCCTGGTTCATACAGTGCAGCCATATTGTTAATATATTTTCCCTTGGTGGTTTATTAAATGAAGACAGACTGTGTAAATGGATTGGTGAAGTTAATCTTGATTCGATAGGATCAACAATGTGAACATAATACATTATTATAATGTAGTATTAAACTGGCGACTCGAGCAGCGGCACTATGGCCCATTCTTATATTGAATTCCAACTGCCAAAGGATCTTTAACGTGTACGCCAATGTATACACGGGGCCTCTATTTTCCTCCCGTCTGAATCACTAAACAGCTGTCCTTGCCAGGTCTTCTTTAGTGCACCACCGACAAGAAGGGGACACCACGTCGAAAAATCTCGCTGAACTTTAGAAACTTAATAACTAAAAGATATCTAAACCCAAGAAACAGTAACGTTTACTAATTATTATAAACCCGACCGGTTGTTCTCGTCTTTAGTTCTAGACCCGTGTAATATAGACAGACATCGCCTCTAATATTAATATCTCAATCCAGAAGTGTGTAGAAACCAGACCAATCCGTCGTTACTAGGCAGCTATATATCATACTAAATGTTCAATACGTATATTAATGTAACCATTATAGCAGTTTGAGCTGCGGTACTAGTTAGTATACTCGAAGCACCCCCATAACGTCATACACTCCAATCTGACGTTATTTTAGTAGTTTGTTTTTAAACATAGTATTTGAGAAATGTCGCTTTATTAATCATAAATGACGTTTATTAATCATAAATGGATTTATTCTTTATAAAATCATCATTTATCAACTAAATCAAAACAGTTTTCATCATGAGAGGGAGAGAGAGAGAGAGGGAGAGAGAGAGAGAGTAAGGGTCTTTGACAGGCAGAATAAACCAGAGAACTCGGAGTAAAACCACAAGGTTGGATCTACGGAATTAAACATTGAAACAACAATTGCCATCTTGAACAGTGATGTGCAATTAAAATGGCCGTGATGAAAGATTATTACCTCTAGACGTTACTAATTATTTTAAGAAGATCAGAGAATTAAATTTTATCTGAAGGCAACTTACTTCTGTTTCAGACAATCGAGATAGATGGTCGAATGGTTTAACGCCTTAGATTTAGATCATAAAGTCTGTCATCGAGTCACGTGGCATAGTGTCGATCCCAAGGCCGGGGGATGTTCTTCCGGTCTTTCATTTTCCATCAACATCGGAATCGAATTATTGAAATAAAATGGAATAATTTGTGTCGAGTGGGCGTTAAACCCAAACCTCCCTGTTGCCATGCATACAGGTATAAATTAGACTTATATCACGGTCACATACATAAACATAATGCTATTCAAATTATGACGGGGGCTACGAAGGCTACGGAAGCTCTTGGTTTCGATGACAGTCAACAATATCTCTCGGACTTTCTTAGACATGTTTTCCAATGTCAATGAAACATGGCTGATGACGTCACAGGATTTAATGTCTGGTCATTCAGGTGGTCATTTGTATACTACTGACACCACAGATTCTTGGAATTGGAAATAAAAGCACGTATTGACACCGTTATCAACATACTAAGCTTACGTTGCCTGTAGTATACAAATGATTGAAACCGAAACAATAATATACTACTTGTTGGAAATGGCGACCATTTAGGTCTTTTCTCGAAGTAGAGTAGTTAGTTCTCTGTGTGGAGGTAATCTGGTTTAATTCTCGCAGTTAATAAACACAGTTATCCGGCCGAGGAGCTTTAATGACGTGCGGCGGGATGACGTCGATTTGGCGAAACCATCGACGTTATATTGGTTAAACTAAAACAGCATCTTTCTAATTCTGATGACGATAGGCCGTGCTGCTCCTTTTGCCTTCTGTCCACCCACCTACCCAAACACACAACACAGATTGCTGGCCCCGGATGCAATTATTTGATGCGACATCTGTTGTTTATTTCCGGCAGTGTCTATGTATTCTATCTTGTCCGCAGGTTCATATTGTTTGTTTGATTAAAACCAATTCCATTTCTTAGTTTATATACAGTTTAGTTATTTAGTAGGAAAATTGTCTATTTATTAATCAGAAATATCTAGTTGATGGACTGGTTACTTAATTAATGAGAAAACCACCAAGTAAATAGACTGGTCAATACCATTTTGATTTATGATTAATTGTCCATTGACAGGTGCCCGTTCATGGGTCAGGTTATAATGCCGTTAGAAGTTGGTTTTCTATTATAATTATTAGAAGTGTAATTTTGTATCTTGTCAAACATGATAGATTGATTTGTTTACATCTTATATTGGTTGTTTCATAGAATCTATTATACAGTACCTTAACCGACCACATCCTATGGAATCTATCATACACTGCCTTAACCGACCACGTCCTATTGAATCTGCCTTAATCGACCACGTCCTATAGAATCTACCTTTACCGACCACGTCCTATAGCATCTACCTTAACCGACCACGTACTATAGAATCTACCTTAACAAACCACGTCCTATAGAATCTGTCTTAACCAACCACGTCCTATAGAATCTACCTTAACGGGCCATGTCCTATAGAATCAACCTTAAGCGACAACGTCCTATAGAATCAACCTTAACCAACCATGTCCTATAGAATCAGATTTAACAAACCACGCCCTATAGAATCTACCTTAACCGACCACGTCCTATAGAATCTGTCCTAACCGACCACGTCCTATAGAGTCGGATTTGGCCCACCACGTCGTATAGAATCTCATTTAAACAACCATGTCTTATAGAATCTGATTTAACCGACCGCGCATCACAGAATCAATGACGTACTGGAGAATCTTCTTTATGCGACCACATCTTATAAAATCCTTCGCAAACTGTAGAATCGCCCTTAAGCGATCACATACCTTGGAATCCTTCACTAACTTTAGAATCTGTCCTTATTATACTGATTTAATCGACCCCATATCATAGAATCTTACTTAACCGACCAATTAATGCCGACTTCTATTTAAACATGCATTATGCAAGAGCTAAATCAACATATTGAAAGTCTTTATTTAGGCTTCAGATGTTATAGAAATGCTTAATTAGACCTTTATTTAGACAACAAGCACAAAATTAACTCAGTAGACCCACGGATGGCTTGGATACAGCTCGGATTTAAACAGTCGTCCTTCTATATAATTAAATCAGAAATGTTTACTGTTATTCGGTGACGTGCGCTGCCGGAAACTAACGATGAAAGGCCTGTCAAGCGAGAGTACTATTACTATTGAGCACGTTACTGGATAATCAAGAATATGTGGGTGGAGTTATTGTCTGTCAATCAAACGATCGAAAATTGTCGTTAAGGTGTCGCAGCAATTTGTACCCATTTCTTGTCCAAACTTCCAACACTGATAACTCCGTTCAGAATAAAATAATTTGACTGAAATTTTCAATATTTTCTTTTTTTATCATCTGTTTTTGAATTATTATAGCAAGAATGGCCAACTCTTAACTAATGTATCTTTAAACGACCATACTCTGAAATAACACCGAGATACGACGTATTGAAACTAACCGAAAATGATGACCGAAACTATAGTCGTGGGTGTTTAATGTGCAATTTAATGGGTTACCGAAGTTTTCGGACGAAGGGCAATAACTCAGAATCAAATTGATATAGACACCACGGAACTTTGATGAAAAAAGAGTAAATTCTCAATACCCCTGTCCAATATTCAATGTTTCGGTTTTCAGGGGAAGTAACTCGGTGTCTGATCGGTAGTGGTAATATCGCCCTCATGCTTTGTTTCGAATTTATTTTAATAATCAGTAATAATCAATAATAATCAACAATAATCAAGTGTATATTCTTGGTGTGCTGTATTCACACAAGTGGAGTTACGCCCAAAACGCGAAACAATTACTACGCTGGTCTCTAGAATATGTAAACCTAATTTCTACCCGGGTCTCTAGAATACGTAAAGCCTGATTTCTACCCGGGTCTGTAGAAAACAGGCTAAGCTGGATTTCTACCCCGGTCTCTAGGATATTTGTAAATCTCGATCTCTACCCCGGTCTCTAAGATACTTGTAAAGTTCGATCTCTACCCCGGTCTCTAGAATACTAAAACCTGATTTTTACCCCGGTCTCTAGGATACATGTAAAGCTCGATCTCTACCCCGGTCTCTAGAATACGTAAACCTGATTTTTACCCCGGTCTCTAGAATATGGAAACCTGATTTCTACCCGGTCTCTCGGATATTTGTAAATCATGATTTTTGCCTTATTTCTACCTCGGTCTCATGTAAACATGCAAAGCCTGATTTCTACCACGGTCTCCTGGACACATAAAAAGCTTGATTAGTGATCACTAGCCGGTCTCTAGTATACATGTAAAGCCTGATTACTGTCTCAGTCTCTAAGCTCGGACAAGTTCCATGAGTGACTGGCATTTACAATGTTGCATTCATCAAACAAATTATAACATGAAAACAACACTGGTAGTAATAAATGAATACATGTAATAAATATTAGATCAAAGGTAGGACAGACTTATTGTCTACTGCCTGATCCCCACCACCTCAATAGTCATGAATATTCACTAAAGCCAGACAGAAAATGTCAGTTCAAACAGTCTTCTTTGATTCTCGACTAACAGAAGAAGGCTTGCAAAAGGAAGAAAAGAGGGTAAAAGGATTTTAATAAGTACAGATAAAGAATAGTTTTAAATCGAGTTAATTCCCCCTGATTCGGATTCAGACCAGTTAGTATATAATCTTGCTCACTTAGTCGCGCCTTAAAGGCTCAATACCACTCTTGTTGTAACTGAATAATATGTCCAAATCTTTATTCTGGTCAAGAAATTGTAGTATTTTACAATATTCAAATTAATTGGTGATACAAATTTCATCTTAACGCACCTAATTTAAAAAAATTGGAAAAATTCAACTACATGTTTTGAAAAGGTTAACGTAAACCGTTTCAAATGTGACTTGGATTTTAAATTATTCTCGAACCCCCTGGGCAAGTAAAATAGGATGTAATGAATACTTTACACAACAAGTAGGACATTTTAACATCTATCACTTAGAATTAGGCTATTATTTATTTTCTGGAGCTGCCAAGCCAGCAAGAGTGGTATTGTCCCTTTAATAATAATAGGGGAAATGAAATGGGGTTTAACATCCTACTGTTCTGCCCCTAATGGCATAATGAAGACGTTCTGTGACGGCAATTCTGCCCGGACAGTGGTGCTAAGGCCTACTCTCACTTGGAATTATAATTTCAAAGGATTTTCTACGTGTATGCAAATATGCACACGGGACCTCGTTTTTGCGTTCCCTCCACGTATATTATTGACAAGGGGAAACCAAACCGGAAAAATCTGATGAACTTTCTCAACCACCTCAGTGGTTGAACACGGAACCGCCAGGTTAGCGAGCCAATGTCGTACTCATTGAGTCGCCTGGCTCCCACCTTCATATTGAAAGTGTTTATCCACATTACAGACGCCTGTGCATCCCACCGCTGTCTAGTATGCACTGGCCTAGGTAGGTGAGTAAACGTTAAACTCACTAAGCCAACGTGTCTCCAACAGACGCCTGTGCATTCTACCGATGTCTAGTACTGACCCAGGTTAGCGAGGAACCGTGTCCCTCCTACCGGCGCATCCTGCCGGTGTCTAGTACCGTACTGACCCAGGTGTCTAGTATCGGTGTCTAGTACCGATCAATCATCTGATGATTTCGTATTTCAATCAGTAAGTAATTTATATACGACATCCGGGACATGGTCGATGATGGTCTTGATGGAATAGATGTAAAAATTATAGATCAAATTATCAAGTTGATGATCTGGTCTCGTCGGCTGTCCAGTGATTGATAACTCTGTCACAATGTTAAAGGAACTCGGTGACTTTGGAGTGGTTGTAAACATCAATTTCTCAATCCACCAATATTACAGACTTACAAAACGATTCCGGGAATTATAAATATAGAAATCGTTATCATGATGGATCTGTAAAAAACGCTTTGAAGATTGCAAATCATGTACCCTATCGACAATGACCTGCAGAGGTAAGGTGCTAGCCGGGGTAAACTCCATGATTGTATGGCACTCGGCAAACCTCGACAGATTCCAGACCTACGTCTAGTCTCGGCTGTATGACAGTAAGTGATATGTACCTACGCCCATACATTTGCGATGCGGCTACCGGTTTAACAGGAAAACTTGACGCTATTACAAACAAACAGGACATCATGGAGAGAGAGAGATAGAGAGAGAGAGAGAGGGGAGAGAGAGGGAGAGAGAAAGAGAAATGGGGTTTAACACAAACTAGGTCATTTCGGGACTAACATATGGTTTAATTTTATTTCAATAATTCTCTTGCGCGTAGGGGTCTTTAACAGTGGGAGGAAACCGGAGTGCCCGCAGGAAACCCACAAGGTTGAGAAGGCGCCCTTATCTCAACTTCAAGTGATCTTTTACGTGCACGTCAATCCCTTGTCAGACAAATCTCGATGAACGGATCGAACACGGATGTTCCAGGTTAGCTAGTCAACGTCTTACTCACTGAGTCACCGTGGCTCCCTGTTTGAGATTTGGTTTATTGCAAATAACTAGGTCAGCATGTCTGTCTTCAATACCGCGAAGTAAATAAATACGATTTATATAGCTTAATCTGAAATTGGTTAACGTGCGATAGAAAGTAAAGGGGTGACAATTCCGGGTAGGTCGTTTAGTTTTAACCATTTAAATTAAAAATTGAAGAAATAGCATGTCATTTTCGAGTCATAGCGTCGCCTGGAACAGACAGGTGGATCCCTGGTTAGTGACCCACCCCGGGAATGAAACAGGAGTAATAGTTGTAATGTTTCCCCTGAGATCTGGTTTGATGGATGATTAATATGAATCAGTTTGAATTATCTCAGATGACTGATTTCACTTATAGATCTGTCAATACATGATGAATGTATATAACTACATGATAATCTACATCGCCTTTATCATATCACCATCTTCATATTCAGTAAAATAGGATTTAGTGTCGTACTGGTCTGAGAGAGAGAGAGAGAGAGAGAGAGAGAGAGAGAGGAGAGAGAGAGGAGAGAGAGAGAGAGAGAGAGAGAGAGAGAGAGGGAGAGAAAGAGAGAGAGAGAGAGAGATGGGGTGTAACGTATGGTTTAATTTAATTTCAACAATTTGCTTGCGTGTCGGGGTCTTTAGCAGTGTAAAGAAACCGGAGTACCCGGCGAAAACCCACGAGGTTGGACAGACGACCCTACTCCTTGTCACGTACAACCGGGGATTTGAAACCACGCCAGTTGACTCAATGGCAGGCCGCATGTCAGGTCAAAGTGCAAAGGATTGGTTTCCGCCTACTCATCTTTCAAGGAACATCGCCCGGGTGCATTTATAATAACCAATTTCTCCTGGCCGCACCGAGTCGGTGAGTGGGGTTTGGTGGCGGAATGATTAACACGTGTGTTGGATTATAAGGTCTGCCATTGAGTTAACTGGTGTGGTTTCGATTCCCCGTTTGTACATGACAAGGATCGTGCTTGTCCATTGGCGCGTGGGGGGTTGGGATGGCCTAGTGGTCTAGAGTGCCGCGCTTCGATCTCTGGCTGGCCGGTCACCTCTGGCTTGCGGCTGTGGTTTCGAGCCCTGGTGTGAGCGTATGTGGCATGGAGATAGGGGCACCTTCACAACCTCGTGGGTTTCCTCCGGGCACTCCGGTTTCCTCTAATTGCTACAGACCCCTGCACACAAGCGAATTATTGAAATAAAATTGAAACCATATGTTAGTCCCAAAATGACCTAGTTTGGCGCGTTGTTGTTGTCAAGAACCATGGCATTTTTCAAGATCGGTTCCCACTTGCACGGTAAAGTGCCTGTTGCCCAGTCGCTTGATGTGGAGCCCAATACTGAAGAAACATTGGTGTGCCTGTGTAATGGTTTCTTCGACAGTTTGGGAAAAATAAATTAAATTGACTGCTCCTTCGTAATATTATGCACGTACATTGGTTTTAACATAACCGAAGTATTTACCAGCATGGCAAGAAATGTTATGCAAAACCATTGACTGGAGTTACTCCCCTTGAATGCATTTTTTCCAGTTTGTGGCATTATTTGTTTTCACATTCTTCTTTGCATTGCATACAAACAAACATCCAACTAGAGTGGTTTAATACCACACAGGCGTCATGACGCCATTTTACTGAAGCCTGTTTCTAGAACTTGGTAGACTCAATATTTATATAATATTTAATGAATGGGCGCCAGACAAGTTATTTTTTTTAATACATTTTTTCTGTAGCGTTGCTCGCGATTTAGTTCTTGAGAAACGAAAACAAATTATCCAGTCTGTAAAACTGCTGTTGCTCGTGATACAGGGATATAAGGTTTATTATCAACTAAATACCGTTTTGCTGTCGCCATCACCCCGATTCTAACCCACATCAACAATCTGAGTTGACTTCCTCGAGATACTTTAGTTTTTATTCCTTCGTTACTGGTGCCGTAGTGTTGATTTCTGGGGGTTGTAGCTTATTCCAACACTAACGACGAGACTTAAGTTACAGTAGAATATAGAATATATATACAAGCTTAGGATTAAAATAATTATATAATGATATTTGATAAGATGTTAAATTGCACATAGGAAACAGATGTTTAAATTCAGAAGAAGATATGGACATAGCAAGAACGCCGGTTAACTATAATTACGTAATATATATCGTTATATTATGTTTAAACTCAGACAGTTAAAAGACTTGAAAGATTAGTGAGATATCAATTCGGACATTGGTCAATTACTACATTAACAAAAATCATATAATAAAATATATACAAAGATACACTATAACACTGGTTACGGTTGGTCCCCGGATTCATTCACTTCATTTGACGTGTACGTTTGTTTTATTATTATCTACAATGTCTCTGTAGATTGTCGGTTTTCTCTCGTGGATTTTGATTTTGTGTATCTCTCTCTCCACCCTCTCTCTCTCCTTGCTAATAGATCCTATGTTCGACTCCGGTAATAGCTTGCCCGCCATCGTCCTTGTACTTCCAAGTGGTGCCGACCGTAAGGTCTGGTCTGGGAAGGAGTTTAGTCATTAGGGGTTGGGTCGGAGAATGGATTGAACGGACGTAGTGCTGCTGTCTGGGTAGTCATATTACAGCTCGTCGTAATAATTCAGTTCCTATATTTCATAGATTGTAAATATTAGGTGAACGCCGACATGTTTGTCCTGTAGACTGGTGATATAAGTGTCAAGTAGACATCGATTGAATAAGAATAATGTAAAATAAAAATCTGTACCATATTTAAGAGTAAAAAGAGTGAATCACTTGAGACGTTTAAGACTTATAATGAGAACCTTGACCTTTATTAATGAGGAAACATGTACGTCCGACATGATATCTAAAAAAATATCATTATACCATATAACTATCATACATAGTTCAATGGTCCTCAGGCTACTTGTAGCAGAGTTACAACCTGTGAGTTGTACAGCCAAACAAGGAGAGAGAGAGAGAGAGAAAGAGAGAGAGAAATGGGGTTTAACGTCCACTCGACACAACTAGGTCGTTTCGGGACTAACATATGGTTTTTAATTTTATTTCAATAATTCGCTTGCGCGTAGGGGTCTTTAGCAGTAGGAGGAAACCGGAGTGCCCGGAGGAAACCCACGAGGTTGAGAAGGTGCCGCTATCTCCACATACGCTCACACCAGGGATCGAAACCACAGCCGCAAGCCAGAGGTGACCGGCCAGCTAGAGGTCGAAGCGCGGCACTCTAGACCACTAGGCCATCCCAACCCCCTATTGCATACAAAGATAGAAATGAAATGATGTTGTCCTACTTTGAGGCAGCGACTTGGCTAATAAAGACGGGCGTCGCCAAACAATTTGTTTAGAAAGACATTTTGTTCGCATATCGGCTCTAGGACCAACTTTTTTTTTAATTCAAAATGTCAGGAGTTCTTTTATCTACACGCCAAAGGGTTGTCATACCTCCCGAACGACTAGACATTGTTCCTTGTCAGGCCCTCCGTCCTGCACCACTCGCAATCGGAAATCACGCCGGACAACCCTGAGGGATTTTCCGGGTCAACACTGGGATCGTACCCATGACACCAGCGATCCAGCGTCTAACACACTGGACAATCACGACTCTCTTCCTCTACTGTCATTGAAATGTAATTCAAATTGAATTAAATCGACGTAATTCCTTTTTAACCCCCGACCAAGAAACTGTGTCCATTTACATTATCGATACGTGCCGTATTCTAATATTGCTGTTAGAATAATTTGCTCGAGGCCATCACAGATATTACGTTTTTTCCCTTTGTAAGGAACGATCTTTGATAATTCATCCTGGACGTGAACTTTGACAGACAATATTCAATAGAGGAATGAACGATTGGACGGAACACGCTGGCTCAAGCAGTATATCGCTTTATTTAGCTACTATATAAAAATAAGTTTAAAGGAGCTAAATCGCTTATGTTTAGGACCTAGAAATTGACACAAATTGGTCGTAACGCATATACTACTGAATATAAATAAACTGATTTACATTCGACCGTTTCCGTTATGTTCGGTAAGAAGTGTCAATCAAGTGGCAATCTCTAGCGTCTGGTTATTCCAGTCTACACCAAATGTATTTAATGTGCATACTCTCCAGATAAGAATCCTGGAGAAAAGAATTTCCATTTGTTGTACGAAGCAAGAAAGAATCAGAAGCGATATGCAACGTGTGCAATGCTACAATTAACATAGCTTCTGGTGGAATATCCGATTTACGACGTCATGTAAAATCGGAAAAGCATAATAGAATTGGCAAAGCTGTGGATACTAGTAATGTTACATCTTTTGCCAATTTTATAAAAACACAAGACAACAAAACAATTAAAGCAGAAACACTTTTTGCAATGATGGTGGCAGAGCATAATTTGTCTTTCAAATTTGCTGACCATTTCACGAAGATGGCTGCAGTAATGTTTCCCGACAGCAAAGTAGCCAAAGAATTTCAATGTGGTAGAACTAAAACTACTATGATAGTTAAGAATGCTCTTGGCCCAAATTTTACAGCTGAAGTTAAACGAATGTGCCAAGGTCCATTTAGTCTTTTAGTGGATGAATCAAATGACAGGGGCCACAACAAGAACATGGCGATTTTAGTGAGAGTTATTAATGAAGAGAAAGAATGTGTCGAGACAAAATTCCTTGACATGCCAGTGTGCAATATTGCAACATCCAGCAATTTATTCAGTGCCATTGACAAATCCTTCAATGATCATGATCTTAACTGGGACAATCTAGTGGCTTATTGTTCTGACAATGCCAGTGTAATGATTGGGAAAAACAATTCTGTTTTGTCCAGAATCAAAGAGAAGCAGCCATATGTGTTTGATCTTGGATGCATTTGTCACTTGGCAAACCCTGTTGTGAAAGCTGCCATAAATAAGTTACCTCTGTCAGTTGACCATATGCTTATGGAAATAAATTATCATTTTCATTTAAGCTCCAAAAGAACTGTAATATATAAGACATTCCAAGAGTTTTGTGAGGTTGAGCCACATCAGCTTTTAAAACATATGCAAACTAGATGGCTAAGTCTTGAGAGATGTCTTAAGAGGACACTAGAACAATGGCCTGCCTTAAAGTCCTATTTTGAGTCACACGAAGATGTGGAAAAAACTGGACGAGTTCAAACATGCTACAGTTATTTAGCAAATGAAGAGCTACATTTGTATTGTATGTTTTTGGAATTTATACTGAACCCCCTAAATGAATTTAATACAGCATTTCAGGCAGACGAAAGCAAAATCTGTTTTTTTATACTCAGATATGACTCGTCTCTTGAGGAAGTACTTGGGTAAGTTTGTCAAGACAGACGTGATTAAGTCCCACAAACTTACAGAAGTACCATATATGGATAAATCCTTTCAGCTACCAGATGACATCCTGGCTGTTGGGGTGAAAACCAGAGGTTATTTGCACAATATTGATGATGATGTCATAGTTGGGAGATTCTTCAAATATGTGAGAATGTTCTATGAAGAATCAGTAAAGATGATGTTGAAAAAATTTCCTTTTGATAACATTGTCCTCAAAAATATTGGCTGGATCCATCCTGTGGATAAACTAAGATCACCCTTTTCGTCAGATTCAGTGTTGAAATGTGCCAAAGCTCTTGGATTTCCAGTAACTGATAAACTTGAGGAGCAATACACAGAATTCAACCTGATGGCTGAAACAGAACTTCCACCAAGTAGTCTGTCACAGGATCAGTTCTGGATTAGAGTGACGAAAATGAAACTAATTGATGGTTCCGAAAGATTTAGCGAACTGGCAAAATTAGCACTGAGATTAATTTTAATTCCTAATTCAAATGCGGAAACAGAGAGATTATTTTCACTGGTTAAAAAAATTAAAACTGAAGAAAGGTCAGAGTTAAATAATTCAACAATTTGCAGCCTTATTTCTTGTAAAATAAACTCTTGTAACCCCTGTTACGAAACAGTGTTAAGTCACCAGTTGTTGCAGGATGCCAAAGCTTCAACAAGCAAATATAATAAAGGACATATTTAAACCATAGCATAATTAGTGTATATAAAGACTTATATCGTTTGTTAGAGACTTGTGTATAGAACTGTATAGAACCATAGCAAAATTAGTGTATATAATAAAATTTTAAAGACTTGTATCAAGTGTTAGAGACTTGTGTATATGAATAAAGTGCAAAAAATGTATAAACATATTATTATTAATGAATAAAAATGATGCTTTTGAAAGAATAAAAAAATCTCCTGGATTCTCCTGGTTTTTCATTGCTGGTCTCCTGTTTTTTCATACCTGGGGGTTGACACGTCTGATATGACGTCACCGTTGGCTTGACTTGTGGAATATGTCTGGATCCATTTTTCGAGTCTTTTGTTACAAATGGCACTAATGTACATTATAGTACACGATTCGTGTACCAATGGTAAAATGTCTGTCTTGACTTAAATGTTGGATAATTGACAAATAATTTGTGTTTTCAATGTCGAAGAGTTAGAGACTTAACTACTTAACATAAAGGTGTGTTTTGGGTGATATTGAGTTAGAGACTTAGCTACTTTAATGTCCTGCTGTTCTACGCCTACATGGCTAGGCCAGAAAGGTATGATTCAAGAATATTTCCTCATAAAAAATAGCATGATAAAGAATTTTTTTAGGTGCCAACTGCAGATTTGGTCAAACTTCACGAGATGTAAGCAGGGCTAGCACTAACCCTAACCCTTACAAGACCTAACGCTAACCTACCGTAATCCTAACCCCACAATCTCATCAATAATCACGTGCCCAAACCCAATTAACATCTCGCGACCTTGACGAAATCTGCTGTTGGTCTTAATATTTAGACCTAACCATTAAGAGAAAGAGAGAGAAATGGGGCTTAACGTCCACTCGACACAAACTAGGTCATTTCGGAACTAACATATGGTTCAATTTTATTTCAATAATTCGCTTGCGCGTAAGGGTCTTTAGCAGTGGGAGGAAACCGGAGTGCCTGGAGGAAACCCACAAGGTTGAGAAGGCGCCCAATCTCCATGCCACATACGCTCACACCTGGGATCGAAACCACAGCCGCAAGCCAGAGGTGACCGGCCAGCTAGAGGTCGAAGCGCGGCACTCTAGACCACTGCCCCCCCCCCCCTAACCATTAAATGTCTTGTAAATAAATAATGGTTATTTTATAGGTTCAATCTTTTGGGTGACCTTAGCGAACCCACAAACACAAATAGCTTTATCGAGTAGGGAGGAATTTCTCGAGATAATTCTCAATAAAGATGAATATTGTTCAAATTGTATCTTACTCTGTATCAGCGTTTAACCTTTCAGGTAAAACAGGGTCAAAAGGAGACCGCAATCGATCCTAGCTCAGATCAAAGTTTCATGAATTCTAAAGTGTTTTCATCGGTTTTGTTAACTTTAGTGAAATTTATCATGTAAATTTTAAATTGGTTCTCTTACAAATTGAATTGAAATTACCAAGGCGAATAGAAGACTTCGACAGTTTACGTTCACCAGCATTATTCGTTTTTGCCAAATTAATGTATTATTTACATCTTAAAGGGGGAAAACCAACGATTTTCAACAAGGTTTCTATAAATTTCCAATCACCTCTGTAACGCACACATTATGTTTTGTAGGCGAGCAATTATTGTTTGGACTAGAAACTGGTTACCACGGGTCACTCATCTTGTGGTTGTACGTGGGTTGGTGTAGGGTGTGGGTTTTCTGGGATGGATTGGGGAGGTGACGCTCTTTTTGAAAAAGGCCCAAGTCTCCAGCAATTCATGTACGATCGTCATGAAATAATTTGTTATTGTGACGATGGTACTATACAGTTAATCAAGACTCATCTGCGATTCGCCATTTTGTAATTAAATCATTCAATAGCTAACGTGTATCATTTCATTTAAATCTCTGTGAAGATGTAGAGAGCTGATAACTGGCATAAACGTCTGAATAATAATTTATATATCATTTGAGGCCAAAGGAATAATTTAACTTTTACATAACGTATCTTGAATTGTTACCTTATTTTTTTATTGACTGATCTTAAATCGCCGCCATGATTGTTTCGGAAAGTAGGAAGAATTATTCATATTCATGACACCAAGCTCATCATTCTTAGCGTCTAAAGATAAAAACACAATTTCGATCCTTTTGTTTGTTAAGTTTAAAATTGGACAAGAAAAACGGGTTCTATTTATAGCATTGACGTGCACTTTTAAGATTTGCTGACGGAAGTCGAAATGGTAGTAGGTTGAAGAGCCAACGTCGTACTCACTGAGCCGTTATTACAAACACCCAAAACATCGATCTCTGCAATTCGTATGTTGGAAATCAGTCAATAATAATATTGAAATCATATAAATCTACTGGTGAATTGAGTGTCGACGTTCTTCACAGGGTTATATAACTACAATATGCTGACAGTTGAATCTCTAATAGAAATATCAGTACAAAAGTCGTTAAGTTCCCATCAGTATTGATAAAGATAATATATTGAATTGAAATTTCATAGGTTTTTTAAGTGAGTCGCCATTTTGTTGTGCGCGAAAATTGGATTGTAGGCGACACCGGGAGATTATCTAGCGAAATTAGTAATTTGATTTAGATTTTTAAATTAATTGTTACATAATCAATATGCGAAAACATTAGCGTGGATTAAACCGTGATAAATTTGACATTTCATTGACAAATGCAAATGGCACATCGCTACTTTAACTAATTTATAGCAACCATAAACTCACTCGGCAAACCTCGGCAGATTCCGGTACCCTACATCTAGCCTCGGCTGTATGACAGTAAGTAATGTGTACCTACACCCATACATTTGCGATGCGGCTACCGGTTTACTTTACTGAAAGAAAACAGCTTCAGACATTGAGAGCGATGTACGATTGTCAAGATTGTATCTCTATTCCCACAAACACAAGGCACCATGGGCGCAGCCATTTGTCACCCAGGACCTGTAAAGTAGTTCCAATATGGCAGAATTCGTCATGCAGTCGAGGTTAGATTGTACCGAAATCTGCCGAGGTTTGCCGAGTGCCATAAACTTACTTATGCAATTATAATACGTCATAAACCACAATACGTCATAAACTTACATATCCACATATTTCGTTAAGAATCACAGTGATTCCAAAAATAAATTCACCGCCATCAAAATAATTCAGATGTTGGATTTTTTAATTGATAACATCTTTGTTGAATTTGGAGGGGAAATATATCAGCAAGTGGTGGGTATCCCCATGGGCACCAACTGTGCACCTTTACTTGCTGATTTATTTCTCTATTCGTACGAAGCCGAATACATACAAGCGCTCGTAAAAACAAATAAACCATTGGTCAGGCATTTTAATTTCACTTATCGATATATCGATGACGTTTTATCACTGAATAATTCAAAATTTAGTGATTATGTCGATTTTATATATCCTGATGAGCTCGAAATCAAAAACACCACTGACAGTGACAATTACGCTTCCTACTTGGATCTGCGTCTCGAATTTGACAATTGCCATAAACTGACTGTTAAATTGTATGATAAACGTGATGACTTTGACTTTCCGATTGTCAACTTTCCATTTATTAGTAGTAACATTCCAATATCACCAGCTTATGGAGTGTTTGTGTCTCAGCTGATTCGTTACGCGAGAGCTTGTTCCTTTTATTCTGATTTTTTAATTAGATCGAGGCATTTGTCGTCTAAACTTCAACTACAGGGATACGTGCGCACTAAACTTATAAAAACCTTTAAAAAGTTTTATGGCCGTCACATTGATTTGATTAGTAAATATAATGTGTCTCTCTCAGCTATTATTCTAGAAATATTTAATTGACACGTATACTATTACTATCTCCCTAATTATGTCTACTACATCGTTCACACAGTTCATCACGTGCATTTTGCATACCGATAGTTCATTGGCCAAACATGCTATTATATTGAGATTTCGTCCAATAGTTTGGATGCAGCTATGGCGGGTGTGGCGCCAGGCAGGGTAAGCTTACTCTTCCGGACACCTGTTACCACTGTTTGTCGTGTATTTTCTACACGGGTAGCAGTCCATTTGCTGATTACACTATTTTGCCTAATAACGTTTTTAGGACTTCGAATTCTGTCTAATGGTTTGGATTGTTCGTACTTGGTTTTATTTTATTTTAATAAACCATCATAGAGTTATAAACTATAATACGTCACAAACCATCATACGTAACAAACTATAATACGTCACAAACTATCATACGCCATAAACCATTTTATCCCATTCTTTCTCAACCATAAACTAAATCCAGTGTAATAAACCATATTACTCAACCGTGAAATTATCACCATAATATTCATTATGGCAAGATACCATATTTTATAGTTATCGACCTATATGTTATTGGAGATACGGTGGTTCAGTACGTGGTAGCTAAGGCTTCGACCACTGTGGCGGCCGAGAAAGTTTCCCCGGGATTGTTCAGTCCTTGCCAGTCGTCTCTTCTTGTTATTTTCTTTCTGTTTAGTCAATTCAAGTTATTGCCCTTTAGAGATGTCGCTCGTTTAACCCAAAGCCATATTTAATTGACATTAAGTTAAAACAGTTAAACTGAAATTTAGCTCATTGTTCGTTGTTCGGTATTCGCGAATAACGAACAGCGAGTCAGTTTGCTGTTCGATATTAATCAGATGTGGGATTAGTAGTATAATAAAAGACCTTTTGTAGGAATACTCTGCAAATGTGTTTTTATGAGCTTAACTGCATAATAAAACTTCAAACAACCCCTCTTTCTATCCGAAGAAAGTGCTGCTTCATATTGGCGAATAACGAACCATGAGCCAGTTGATTGTTCGGTATTCATCAGATATGGAATTACTAATATAAAAAAGGTACTTTTGTAGGGAAAAGGTCACAGGTGGGTTTTTATCAGCCTAACTGGATTATAAAACTTTAAAATCTTGGATTATAAAACTTCAAAATCTTGGAAAATAGATTCTAACAACTTCCCTTTCTATCCGAAGAAAGAGCAGCCTCATATTGGCAAAGAACGATCACCAAGCTAGAAAAAGAAGTTGTTAGAATCTATTTCCCAAGAATTTGAAGTTTTATAATCCAGTTGGGTCCACAAAACCTCACTTGCGGCCTATCCCCTACAAAATTTATTATATAACTGATTCCATATCTGATGAATACCGAACAACAAACCAGCTCGTTGTTCGTTATTCGCGAATAACAACAAACCAGCTCGTATATTCAAATCAAGAAAAACACACAATACATGTCTAGCGAAGATCTTCATTTTATTTGTCTCTCTCTAATGGTACTTTAAGACGACTTGTTGATCGACTAAGCTCAGTACTACATGTTTACATTCTATTGTTAACTAGTTTGATCATGCAGTAGAACTAATTGAAACGTATCCATCGTAACGGTGACAAGGTTACGTTTGTTTACGATCTGATCGGACTACTCAAGTGGTACATTATTCACTTACGATTTCGTGAATATCATTTAGAAATAATGTACGAATAGAATTCTCATGGGTGTATACCGGGTTCATCACTCGTATGCTTTATTCAGGAATTGTAATCTGTACTAATCCACTGAGCACTAATTTAATCAGTGTTACACTTAGGTTTCTATGGTGACTGATCGGTATCATGTCGCCATGTCGTAATGTTGCTCTTCTGCATGTGACAACCCTACAACACGACATTTTTGACCCGACATGACGACATTTTAACCCGACAATACAACATCCTCACCCAACACCACGACTTAAAAAAATGTAATGTCGCACAAAAGTATCGTATTGTCAGGTTGTAATGTTATGATGTCGGGTTATCGGCCATATTCCTCTCAATTCTATGATTATATGTACACTGATCCTGGTGTTGGTTAAGAAAGTTACCCGTGATTTTGCAGCGTGGCTTCTCCCTGTCGGTAGTGCATGACAACAGGGTCTGGCAAAGTACAGCTGTCCAGTCGTTCGGATGGTAATTTGATACTAATGTATTTACTTCTTGTCATAATTTTTTAGTTTGTTAGAATGTTTGAATCCCTCTAATATTTTCTAATTAATTAATTAAGTACACCATATATATCGATCGACCTCTTATCTATACGAGGATACTTATCGAAACGTTGTTCTAGTGTATAATAAACAATGATTGTTGTTCCATATAGCTGTGTCAGTTCTTTTAATGCTGACCAGTTTGAAATTATGCAGCTACTAATGATTATATGCATTGTGACAGATGCCTTGCGCAGAGTAGGATAAACTTAACCGTCCCTTTGAAATAAAACCTTATTGGTTTGATAATTTGATTGGTTATATACATTTGACATACGCCGTGCACGGGATAGGAAACTTTATCTTTTTGTAGAATAAATTGTTAGCTATTCTTCACATCCTTTGATACTCATGTTGTCTTTCATCTTGTGGACGTAATGTCTTTGTTTCATTACAGAAGACTGAGAATCTTTTACGTACATTATTATTCTATTAGACTGTCCATCTTCGTTAACCCTTTTAGACCACCCTGTATGGCGTATTCATTAATTCATTAACCGTCACCAGTAGCCCGACCGGGGCAGGATAGTAGGACGTTAAATTTCATTTCACCCACCCCCACACAGCACACTGTATAATTTGCCTGTCTTCGTCAAGTCTTACAGCGAACACTGAATGGAGTATTAGCTTCCGAATTATCCCGGTTGGTCCAGTACAGTAGGATGTTAAACTTCATCCCATTACCTATAAAGATTCTCGTCGGACGGCGACACTACGGCTACTCTGATATGGAATTCCAACTCCTAATGTGTACGCGGGACCTCTGATGTTCGTCCCATCCGAACGATTAGACCACTATCCTTGCCAGGTCCTCCAAGCAAAAGAATTAAGGACTATGAATAAAGGTCTTAAGGTTATCTAGCTGGCCAGTCAACTCTAGGTGTGGTCGTATCTGGCTTGGACTTAGAGGCACTTACTTAACCTCGTGGGTTTACTCTGGGTACTCCGGCCCCCCCCCCCCCCAACAGGAAAGATCCCTACACCACTGTTAAGCATGATAAAATAAGACACACTGTCTGCGATATCACCATCATTGGAAGCGGAAGTTAAACGCTAATAGAAGAATTATGAATTACAATCTGGTTAAAATACAGATCTATATTTCGTTTCATTTTTTTTTTATACTTTCGATGGTCTATGAAGATCTGACAGAACGTACTGGAAAGTCGTGTCAGGTGTCTTACGAGCGTCTTTTGACCCTATGACGTCATGCATTAAGAAATCGGCGTTGATTTTTCTTGTGGTTTACTCACAGTTCCGTCGTGTATGGCACGCCAAGACGACGCTGTAACAGACCGTTTCATTGGCTTATCCCTCACTTTTACCAAACCGCCGGTAATATAACAACTTTTCCAGATCCTAGTGTGGTAAAGACACGTAAAACGAAATTTCAAACTATAAAAACGAAATGAAATAGGATCTGTGTTTTAATCGGATTGAACGAATTACAAATGCAATATAAAACATTGTGATTTTATGACTAACTCGCTAAGTCTCCAGGTTTAGAATACCCGGTTGTGCTTGACAAGGAGTTCGATCGTGGGTTTTCTCCGGATCCTCCGGTTTCCTCTAACTGCTAAAGACCTCTGCGCACAAGCGAGTTATAGAAACTACACGTATATGCTAGTCCCGTAATGACCTAGTTTGTGTTAAAAGGGCGTTGAAGCCCACCTCTCTCTCTCTCTCTCTCTCTCTCTCTCTCTCTCTCTCGCTAAGTTTACAATGATTTACAATGTTTTAATCGGTTTTCGTAATTTGTATGATTTACTGACGACAGGACGTGCTTAATTATCGTTACGCATGACCATGTCGAGATCGTTGAACCTCGTGTAGTAGCAGAGAGCATGTTATTAAACAGGTCTAGAGTGACGTAATTTATGTTCATTTCTACTTCACTACATTGGTAATAAATCAAAGATATCTAATAATACCTGGATAGAATACTAATTAATTAATACAAATAATTTATGATGAAAACTATTCAATAGTACTTCACTGCATTGCTAATAACTCATGGTAGTCTAATAATACATGCACTATAATATGAATACATGTAAATCATAAAAAAATACGGCGTGCTATTATATCGAATTCCAACTGTCAAGGGATCTTTTACTTGCACGCCAATGTGTCCACGGCCCCCAGTTTTCGTCCCATCCGAAAAACAAGCGTGGCGTTAGCATGAACATAAAAGAATTCGATAAATGGTAGTCGATCTCCGGGCAATATTACTTTTATATCAAACTACACGGCGCATGCTCAGGTTTCTTAGTCAGATCGGTTCAGAGAAATAACAACTTGAATCTGATTTTATTTCACCTAAAACAAATACATGACCTGTCTTCATTAATCCGGTGGGTACGGACATGTAGCATTATTATTCATTTCCGATTTGTTTCACATTTAATTGACAAATTACCACACCGGAAATGAGGTTATGTAAGAAACGATAATAGGCTGATTTTAGTTGGCTGCACAGAGAGAAGCCTGTCGACATTTAGTTTACAGCAATAGATGGACTCGTCTTTTAATGAAGTTCTACGATGATTTAAAACAAGCGACTGATGTAATCAAGACTATAATTAATACTGGGCTGATCTCATCTATAAGAACCTGGGTAAATTAATCACTTGATTATATGGTCCGTGTATCCACTAATTAAATAATAACCTACGAGATTTATAGAACTGTTGACAATACAATCCAATATGGTCGATGGTCTTCTAAATACTACTTGATATTTTCCTATAAAATACGGGTAAAATACAGTCGATCTTAACTTACAGTCAAAATATTATTTCTACCAAGTTTTATGTATCAAGACGTTTGATTAATAGGCTAATCGGGGTTATACAAATCGCGATATTTGTAGTAGTGAAGGCTCCATATCAAAATCAAGCGAAATAAACAGCCATGATATGGGGAACAAATAGGATAATTTTAATATAATATAATTTTAATAAAATATAATTTTAATAAAATATAATTTTAATAAAATATAATTTAAATAAAATATAATTTTAATAAAATATAATTTATATAAAATAAAATTTATATAAAATACAATTTTATTCGTATTGTCTATATTGTGATATGGCGTTGGACCGCCACCATTCCTTTAACAGATAATCTTCAGGTTTGTGTGTGGATTAGTAACATATATGATGACGTCAGACCCTTATCCCGTGGTTCTCAGCCCCCCCCCCCCGAAAAAAAAATAATAGACCGCATACAACCATAGACATAGACTAGTTATAGACGCATAGAATGATTCTGACTAAATACTAAATAAAGAAAAACAGTAGACACCAGGGAATACTCAATTGGGACCACGTGGTTTTTCGCATTTTCTCAGTGTGTCGTTCAAAATTTCGTGGAACACTTGGAATGATTTCGCGGCACACTTGGAATGATTTCGTGGCACACCCGTGTGTCGCGGTACACCGGTTAAGAATCGGTGTTTTAACTATTATTAAATGAATTCCCATGAGTTGAATGATATATGATAACGTCTCATTGGAATTTCAGATAATATCAAGTTGTATTGATATAATACGTGTAGTAAATTAATAAACCATGTTCATCGATATCTCGAGAAGAATTATTAGATATGTTGTTTAATTGTTCGAGTTGTTGATGATTAGTTAAACCGTTTACACCGGTAAACCCAACACTCGGTTTGTATTTGTAATACCAAGTCAACATATTCAATCATATCGTCACTGTACACAATCTGACACGAGAACTACATTATTTCTCTTTTACTTCGTCATTTGATTAGTTAAATCACTAAATACTCAATTATTATAAAGCCTGGTTTGATATGGTTCTGCACGAGGTATCTATAATTGTTTTTTTTTAAACAATAATTTTATCAAGGTTGTCTGAATGTGATTATCTTCTTTTGTTTCCCCGTGTACACATTGTCGTGCACGTAAAAGATCCCTTGACAATTGGAATTAGATATAAGGATAATTGTAGGCGGTAGTGCCACTTTTCGGTGAAAATTTCCCTCATAACAGTATAACATACTGTATGGCGTATGCCCGTCTTCATTAGCCCAGTCGAAGCAGAGACGTATGGCATTATACCTCATTTCGATTTTATTTGTTGAATATTTGAGTTGCCAAATAAAATGGCGTCGCTTTTACGACGTCATAGTTTGATTGGTCGACGTCGTGTTTATCAATACGTTATTCTGATTCACGTGGGGAATGGAATAATTAAACTATTTAATCGCCATATTGCACGGAGTATATCTACCTTATTTACTTATCAGCACGTAGCGATAGTCTGGCTCTATTAAATAAAACTAGAAACATTATCAAGTGATTTTCTAAACTATTACTGGAATAATCCCAGTCTGTTAATCGAAGCCCTGTAATTGATAATGTGTCTTCTCGTCGAAAGTTTTAATAGTTTACTGAAAGTTTGCTGGCTAATTTGAAATTATTCCGTGCTTTTAGTGCGGTGTAAAACATGTAAGTTAAAATATTAGAACCCGGTGAATTGAAGCTGTAGTGAATCCCATCATTGTTGGATAATATCGTCTCATCCTTTGGGTGTCTGTATATATGGTCTCTGATGTCTCACCTTTTGTAAACAGAAATTTGAAAACTGCTGTGTTTGTCTTTCGTATTATTAGTATTATTACTTTCATTACGAAAACCAGGCCCCAGGTTTACAAAATATTTTCAGACTTATGTTAGGAATTTACTCAACTTTCCATCACTGTTTATGAGGCATAGCTTTGATCCACAAACTGTTTCGCATTAATCCGAATATGCACCACTCTTTCTTGACCACTTGTAGTCTATTAGATAAGGATATACTTACTCTTTATAGACCATCTCATATCACTTCTATTAAATTAGAGAGAGATATACTTACTCTTTCTAGACCATCTCATACCACTTGTAGTATATTAGATAAGGATCTACTCCCTCTTTATAGACCATCTCATACCACTTGTAGTATATTAGAGAATGATATACTTACTCTTTATAGACCATCTCATACCACTTCTAGTATATTAGAGAAGGTTATACTTACTCCTTCTAGACCATCTGATACCACTTCTTCTATTAATGTTTAACGTCCACGTCAACTAAGTGTGATATCACAGACAAGTGATCTGTTTTTTTTGTATCTTAACTTACAATGTCCACCCGTGTCGTTTGTGTTCCTGGGTTTGTCCTCATGGTTTCTGTTTCTATATATACTCCTGCACTGACTGTTTCCATTACTTTCAAATTAATGCATCTCTCACGATTTCATAAAAAAAACCCCAACAAATTCATTTCAACAGCTGCTTTCCAATAAATATTATGTATGGGACAAGCTGCGCGGAGTTTATTTTTTCTTTAATTTGGAAGATTTGATTTCATCCGCCTACATAGAGAGCCGTACTTCGTTTATAATCGCTTTTACTTCGAAAAAATATTCAGCTTAACTCTGGGGATCACGCTGGCTCGACACTTGGCGGTTCCAGAATGGATGACCGCTTTATTGAAATATTTATAATACTGCAGTAATCTCTCTGTCCCTTTCATATACACAAGGAGTAAATAAAGATTAGCGAGATTATTAAAGTGACATTAGGTAAGATAACATAAAGAGCGATGATCGACAGTTCTCGCTATAATGCTGAAAGTTTCTCAAAATGCAGAAAATTTCAAGGACAATATCGGTGTCAGTCATTAACACATAATATGTGATAGAACTGGTTAAATACGTTCCAAAAATACTTTTAACACAGAGATCATTGCTACGATAGTTGCGTTATGCAGATTTCGAGAAAGGGAAGTTACGAACTCAAAAGGAAAACACGAGTTATATTTCTATATAACTAACTGAGGTGACGAGTCATAAAACATACATGGGAGAATTTTTGCTCATTAATAATTCCCTCGAAGACCAAAGACAATTTGTTATATGAAACTGTGGGAGGATATTTGACCATTCAAAAAAAGTGACTGTCACTAGATACGAGAAAAACTCTAACAGAACACAGTTTTTATGGGATACAATCACTAGTTTTATTCTAAAAGGACGACGTTTCGACAAGTATCCTTTTATCGTTATCAAGCACGATAAGAGGATACTTGTCGAAACGTCGTGCTTTTAGAATAAAACTAGTGATTGTATCCCATAAAAACTGTGTTCTGTTAATGTGTTTTCCCGATCGCTAAATGCCACTTAAAGATTATGAGAAAAACTCTGTGAATTATCATGTTTTTATTAAGTACATGTATAAAATAAACATTACCAATATTTTTAAAATGACATTACGGAAGATTAGATAAAGAGCTGACAGTTCTTGCTAAAATAATTTTAAAACAGATAATAAAAACAGAAAATTTCATTCAAATCGCTACACTCTGAGCCAAGATCATAGCGATCCAATATTTAGCTAGATTCGGTCGTCATTGCTACCCTTGGTAAGATAATAAGCAAAGCCTCGATTATCCATTTTTACATTAAATTATCCTATAAATTTTTGCAGGCTAACGTTGGCATCGGAAGTTGATTATGGTCTGCATAAGTTAATTGATGTCTAATTTATAACTTATATTAAAAAATTAGGCCTTAAGGAAGACCTCAAGTAGGGTAGGCAGATTTAGCTCTTAAATAATGTATGTTTTAACAGAAGCAGAAACAATACTTGGTATAGTCCCATACGACTGATTATCTGACAAGGACAGCTGTCTAGTCGTTCGGATGGGACAAAAAACCGAGATCCGATGTACATATTGACGTGCACGTAAAGGATTCCTCGGTAATTGGAATTCGATATAAGAGTAGGCGGTAGCTCCACTGCCCGGGCAAAATTTCCTTCATAGCACACTGTATGGCGTATGCCCGTCTTCATTAGCCCAAATTAGGAACAGAACAGTAGGACGTTAAACCCCATTTCATTTCATTGTCATTCCACGACTGATTATACGTTGTCCCCAGTCAAGCCATAATAAACGAAAAAGTAAATGCGAAACATCAGTGATAAATTTGTCTTCAATTTCCCCGTGAATACTATTGATCAATAGAAACATTTTCTTTTATCTTAATTGACAAATAGAAAGGCATAGAAACGCGAGTCAAGGAAATGTCAATAAAATAAGATAGAAATTGGAAGAAACACAGAAATTAATGACAACAAATAATTGATTATTGTCTCTGTAATTTGTACTTGAGATAAAAATTTTAAAACATATTTAAAGATATCATTCTTGCTGGCAACTACAATTGTCGTGAAAGTTGAATCCCTAAAGGGAATATCATAGTACAATAATGGTTTCAATTCTGTTCATTTCTAAATAATAATAATAATAATAATTTACATTTATATAGCGCTTAATCCATCCATGAGCATGCTCTAAGCACTGTAAGTTAATAGCTCCTGTTGATAATACATTGTGAACATATGTGTCTTAAGTCTAGACAGAAATTGAGCAACTGTTTCTGAACACTTTATTTTGTCAGGTAAGTGATTCCATAGTCGTGGACCATATACACTGAAGGCTTTATCACCAAAAGATTTTAATTTAGTTGAAGGTACAACAAGTGATAGATTATTCTGTGAACGGAGTGGTCGGTTTGGTACATACGGCTGCATAAGATCTGTGACATATGATGGAGCTGAATCATGTGGAGACAAGTGTAGACCAGTGGTAGGATTTTAAAGATTATACGAGCCTCTATATTGGTGAAGTGATTTCAGGACAAATGTTATATGTTGACGCTCTGCGCCTCCTACGCGCAAATGAAGCATTGAAATAAAATAGTTGGTCCCGAAATGACTTAGTTTATGTCGAGTGGACGTTACCCCCCAACCCTCTCCCCCTCTCTCTCTCGCGCAATGTACAGAGGACAGTCTGTAATAGTACATCAGTAAATCGTTCAACTCTGGGCGAAATTGTCTGGATTTCAAACCAATTATTTTCACATTACCTTCGGTCTATTTGTTCTTTGAAATTTTGTTTTCGTTTCCGTCTTGTAATTTCGTCGCCCTTGTGTTATTTCTTAATAGAAAATGTATTTCATGTATTTTAAAGAACTCATTAAAAAAAATTCATCAAGTTTTGTCTGTTTAGTTTCTATTTCTGCAACCTGAAACATAGAGAAACCATAATTTCATCCAGACAATATTTCTTTTAGGCTTTGAGTCGTCTTTGATGAATGAGCCTACTGACTAAAAGAAACGTATTTGAATTAATAACTGTCATGTTTTCGTAGACAGTACAGTATTATTGAGGTATATATTAATATATCTTGAGATCGTCGTTTATTAAAACATATATTACATTAGATTTCAGAGAGATTTTATTTATCTGCTCAGTACAAAGTTAGACATACACATTTTGCCCCCCCCCCAGCTCCAAACACCCGAACCTCCTTGCACATAAGTAAAAAATCACATTTTAAAATAATATTATTGATCTTAATGCAACAACATGATAAGATCAAAATGCGTCCTTTTATGTGAAAACACAACCCTTATTTGTTCATGGGGGGGGCCTAGTGGTCTAGAGTGCCGCACTTCGACCCCTGCTGTGAGCGTATGTGGCATGGAGATAGGGGCGCCTTCTCAACCTCGTGGGTTTCCCCCGGGCACTCCGGTTTCCTCCCACTGCTAAAGACCCCTACGCGCAAGCGAAGTATTGAAATAAAATTGAAACCATACGTTAGTCCCAAAATGACCTAGTTTGTGTCGAGTGTTTTTTTCATGTTCGAGAGATGCCATTTATTACCCCCACCCCCTTTCTAGTAACTATATGTCATTCCTCCTTGTCAGTGATTAGGACAGGTCGGCTGGTAACGGACAACGTATAGTCGTTTGAATGGCACGGAATCGAGGTCCCGTATACACATTTGCGTGCACGTAGAAGAACCCCTGACAGTTGGAATAGGAGTAGGCAGAAGCGGCGCTGTCCGAACACAATTACCCTCATAGCACACTGAACGTCTCAACATGGTCATGTTGTGTCAATTGTGTTTGTATATGGTCACGTGTGTCAATTGTGTTTGTATATGGTCACGTGAGTCTAATGTGTCTATATATGGTCATGTGTGTCTATATATGGTGACAATGACCAAGCGTTTATCTCAGACAATAATTTGTGTATAGTTCAACCGCCATGAACAGAAAACCGTCTTCACATCATTTGTAGTTGCACTTTTAATATCAAATTCACAACCTGTACACACGGGCATGGGTGAAAACGTTGCATGACAACACACGCGTGGCCTTATTCAAAGACAATGTGAAAGGAATATGGCCGCTGTGTGGTTTTACACAGTGATTAATAGTCGTTATAATGAAATAATAAAGCGTTGATATTCTATTCCCTCTGGTCCAGTAACCACATCAAAGTCTTAACTCAACCAATAATTTAATCTAAACATATTACTATAGTCTCATTAATGTCCAATCAATGACAATTTACAGAAATACACAATTATCCTCGGTCTAGTCCTCGTCATATCAACACGGACACAAATTAACGTCTGCAAGGACAAGTGGACTTTTCTTTTATGTCCTGCGCTTGGTGGTGATAAGATATTTGTAGTTGGCCCTCAGTTAGATATAAATTGCGTTTCTCTCTGTGTCCTAATACAAGATAGCTCAGGGATGGATCGCTTTCTCTTTGAATCTTTCTTCGCCAGTACAGGAACCGTCTATTTGGCTTAGGGATATACGACACGTTCATGTTTGAAATCCACCGTGCAATAAACTTCAGTGCAATAAAGCCAGTCTTTATAAGATTAGTTTGAAAGAAACAAAATGTCCTCTGGGGAAATACTCGACATGGATCAAGACGATAAATACATTTGCAGATGCAAAAAGATTCCAGAGATGTTTTGAAGAATCTAGCCCCGGTTACCTGACAATTAACGTTTATTTCAACAGTGACTGGGGGACTTGGGGGACTAGGGATTTAAAACACTTTCCCCCACGGGTTTTAAAAATAAGAGTCAAAGCCAAATAGTTCAGTCTTCTATATCTGAGAGTTTAGTTGTTAATGTTTCATGTGCAGTTTTGAGTTAACTTATCCAGACAATAATCAACTCTCTATGCCATTGAGGATTGGAATACATTTTGTAAACGGTGATTAAACGTAAAGTTGGATAATCGAGACTTTTTTTAATGTCGTACCGACTTTAGTAATGATGATCGAAGCTAGCCTAAAATTCAAAAGCCAATATCTCGGTTGCGGGATTTAAATTGTCAACATATTCTATTTATGTTATCCACTTTTTAACTATTATACAGCGAGAACTGTCAATTCGTTATCTAGTTTCCCATTACACCCCTTTACGTAGAACAAAAATATATGTAGACAATTGCCCGACTTAGATTCGCTCGAACTACAAGAAGACAATCAAACGATTATGCCTTCGCTCGTGGGAATAAGCGTCAGCTTCTACCGATGGTGATATCGCAGGGAAAAGATTGCATCGACCATATACCCATTAAAACGATAATGGCTGTTCACAGGAGCCAAAGTGGTTCATCCCCAGTTGTACGTGGCAAGGAGTAGGGTCGCCTGTCCAACCTCATGGGTTTTCTCCGGGTACTCCGGTTTCCTCCCACTGCTAAAGACCCCTAGTTTGTGTCGAGTGGACGTTAAACCCCATTTCTCTCTCCTCCTCCAAAGTGGCTCAGTGAGTAAGAGGTTGGCTTGCTAACCTGGACGTCCCGTGTGCGATCCCTGTGTTGTCAGTGACGCAGGACCGAGGGTGGGACGAAAAACTGAGGTCTTACGTACAAATTGGTATGCATGTAAAAGATCCTTTGGCAGTTGGAATTCGATATAAGAGTAGGCCGTATTGTCGCTGTCCGCGCAAAACTTCCCTCATAGCACACTGTATGGCCTATGTCCAGCTTCATTAGCCCAGTCATAGTAGTAGTACGTGAAACACAATTTCCTTACCTTTTTTTTTTGTATTTTTCATCACATTAATTCATCACATCACATTATAATTCCTGAACAGAACTGGGCCACTTTGTTGACTGTTATTTCACTTTCACAATAATGTAGCCCAGTTTACAAGGCATTCAATGTCTTTCAAGTCGACGATGACCAGCTACTACTTTATGTAACATAATACATAAACTCATTTTATTAGAAATATACTTTAATGCTGGACAACATATTTACAGGTACAGATAATGCTGGATAACATATTTACAGGTACATATGGTGAAATCTATCTGGCTCTTGTCCTTAGGTCTGCGAAGACCTTATTTCCGGGGTCCAAGGGCAGACCCCTTGCCTCATGGTTTGAGGGCAAGTTCTCTTTTTTTTTTCTTTTTTTTTTTTTTTTTCCAAGTTTATTTACAAAATTCAGTTACATTATTCATTTATAATGATATTAACAATGCAATTGGCAATATTTATAATTTAATACAGTAGAATTATTTACAATTGTTATATACATAAGTCAATATGAATTATATACATACGGTAATATATTACAACATAGTATAAAAGTACCTACAGCTAATTCCATATTTTGAGGTATAGACAGCTCTTTGACATCTGCTTAGCGCCTGGTTGAACGAGGGTGAATTACGTCTCTCTCTGCCCTCGTCTGTCCTTGTTTTCCAAACTAGGCTTATTTATATCGGCTATGGTATGCCATAGTTAATACCATTAGTAATCAGAACAATGAGACTTAATTTAAGATTCACACATCCTATCTCTAGACAATATGTGTTAATGCTTGTTACCCAAATCTTATATCATAATATACTTGTCGGCTAAACATTGTTTGAACAACCCATCACATCTTACATAATACTATGTCATCAATCCCCACACATACAAATTAAATCTAACATGTACATGTACAACAAATAGTGCAAGTGCTTACATTGAATATGTAAAATAAACCATTATCAAAATACCCAACAGTATTTTGTAACATTTACTGGAACTATTAATAGAATTGTTTGTTAATGAAATTATTTATAGAACTGTTTTTTGTTTATCATTCGGTAAAAATATCGGATATAATTATTTTTAACATATTCCTTGTTGGTGTGCTAGAGGTGTACGTACTCGAAGCGATTAATCCTAGACTATTTGTAGACATGGCGGTTGCCTGTGGATAAATGTTATTTTAGAATAAGACTGAAGGAGCCTAGAGATAACCATACATGTACGATCATCGCGAGAAACTAGTTTCTTCTACAGGCATTACCCTTTTTTTATTTGAAGTTCATATCGATATAATTTGTTTGTAAAACCCTACTTATGGTTGCTTTATGAACAATTACTACCCGTTGAAGCTAACAAATCACGTTTTATCAAAATATTATTAGCGCCTCCCGTTTCTTCTAACTGTGCCAGGTTACTAAATCTCACAACAATCGTGACGCCTACATTTATCTGACCTACAATTTTACCTGCAGATGTTGTTGTAGTTATATTATTGGGATAAATAAAACATCTTCTATAAAAAGATCTGTCTCCAAATAACTAGAAAATATCCAAATCATCAGTCTACACTGCTGAATAAGACCCAGTGTTATTACGTATATAGTTATCGTTCTTTTTGGACCATGTCGATTTTACTCGAAATTATCCTTCCTGACATAGATATGTTGTGCATTGTTTGCAGATCCAAGTGTTCGAAGGTCTTTTAGACGTTTAAATAGTTATTACCGTTGTCAGTTGTCACGGCTAATATTGTACAGGTACCGTATTTTAGGTTCTCACTGTCTTGCGATGCGTTACGATATGATTGTCCCTATTGAAGTTATGTTTGGATACGTTTCGATACGGTCAACAAGATTGCTACGACTGACCTCAATATGTGATAAGACCTGATGGGATCACCACGTACAAAACCACGATTTTAATCATCGTAACGCGAATCGTGATAAGGGGAACCTAGCATAAAACGATGCAATAAAGCCCCTACCCTCCCCTTCCTTTCAGAAGTGCCTGAGTATTTAGACTATATTCATTGTGCATTATTTATTTTAAAATTTTAAAACTATTCTAGCAACCCTTTGTCTGAATTTCCCATAATGTCTCTTTGATGTACATTTAAATCATTTAGACCAACTTCTGTTCTATAGCAAACATATTTGTCTTGAAACAGAATTTAACCATCTCTGAAACATTGCAGGGGGTGAAAGCCATAACATATCTCTAATTATAACAGTCAGGAGTTTTCATGTGATTACCGTTTTTTTATCTCAAAGAAACCGAAATAATACCAGTTGCATAATGTTGGGAATCGATATGTTTGGGTTCTGTTATCATCCAAACCGACGTTTAAACTCGCATAAACCAGATTATATATTTCACCAGACAAGCTACCAGAACTTCAATACAGTATAGTAGCTATTCCCTTCTGATAGCCTTTCTCTCGGTATCAAGATGAATTAAAATTCCGTTGCCGATCACATTTGGCCGGTGTAATTATTGTTTGGTTGTTGATCTTAATAGGAGATACTGGGAAGGGGATGGGGGATATTGGAACGGCCATGGACAGGGAATGAGAGATAGCGGAACAGCCGTGGGAAGGAGATGGGAAAATAGGATCGGCCATGGGCAGGGGATGGGGAATACTGGAGCGGACATGGGAAGGGAATGAGAGTTAGTGGAACAGCCGTGGGAAGGAGATGGGAATACAGGAGCAACCATGGGAGGGATGGAGGACACTAGAGCGGCAATGGGCAGAGGGTGGGGGATACTGGAGCGGCCATGAGCAAGAGATGGGGGATACTGGAACGGACATGGGTAGGGGGTGGGAGATAATGGAACAGCCGTTGGAAGGAGATAGGGATACAGGAGCGACCATGGGAATACTGACACGGCCATGGGCAAGGAATGGGATACAATGGAGCGGCCATGGCAATGGTCTCGTGAATTGAATGGTTCAGATTGGTTATCACGTATCGCGGGGGCGGGGGTGGGTCTACATTTCGTTAACTGATGATGTAGGGGATCTAGAACAAGACGGAGGAGCATTAACAAGTAGCATTTGGTTTTGGCGACTTTACAAATGAAGCAGTATTTGAAAAAAAGAAATGTTATTTTAAAAACATAGAATTTTACACGTTCAACTCAATTTCTGTAATAATAATAAAAAAAAATATTTTGGTTATCTTTTTTTGCACTTTCAATTTATGACTTTCTTTGATTGGGCCGCGCCTTCCAATAAATGATAATATTAATCCGTTTAACCTTCAATGTGAGAGTTTTTTCCCGTCGTAACTGACCACTTGAAGGTCGATTAAACGGATCTGTGTGGTCAAACGTTCTGTACCTGCTGGTTGATGGACTCTTTAAGGTAAGATTCCCAGAAGAAATGGCAGAAACAGATTGGGTACCGTAGGTGGTCGTGGATATCTGATATTGTTAAATCAAATTGAAGATGTTTGGGGGTCAATCATCAGGGAACTATCAGGTTAAAAACTAGTAACGATAAACGTTGTTGTTGTTGTTTATTAAATTAACGTTCACTATGAACAGGTTGATTTCATTTAGATTATTTACATTACTAAGGAGATGTAAAAGAAAGTTTAAAAACATAAACCGTATTAAAATTGGCTGTCCCGAGAAGAGATGACGAATTTGTCGATCAGCTATATTATTATGTTGAAAGCCATACGCCATGCAATGTGCGGCGACGGAAAGTTTGCCCATAGAACGTCGGTTGTACCGTGACAGAGGCCTTTTTATTAGTGTACAAGGGCCTGTAATCTTGAATTTTACATTTACTTCATCTTTAATTAACCAATATCCGGTGGATTTAACATCTTATTCAAATTATATTATAATATCTGTTTTCCTTAACCCCTCGATCGACGTTTTCGACTTCTATTATTCAATGGTTTCTCCTCGTCCGTGGTGCAGGACAGGGGGGGGGGATCTGACAAGGTGCATCTCGTGTGCACATTGGCAGTTGGAATTCGAAATAGCACCGCTGTTCGGGCAAAACTTCATTAGCCCAGTCGGAGAAGAAAAGTAGGACGTTAAACCCTATTTCATTTCATTCCTACATTTTCTGGTTTTAGTTTCATGAACTACAATTTCTAGCGAGTCTTTTTTATTGTTTCACCCGAATGACTAGAAACTTCTCCCTCGACAGTCCCACATCCGTATAACGTTTATATTTCTGGGAAAGTTTCTGATTGAAGTCTAACAATTAAGGCCAACTGCAGATTTAGTCAAGGTTACGAGATGTAATTAGGGTAAGGACACGTGATTGTTGACGAGATTGTGGGTTAGCTCTAGCCCTGTTTACATCTCTTGACCTTTGACCCCAATCTGCAGCTGGCCTTAATTTTAAGACTGAACCGACATAAACCAGTGACTACTGTGAAAGGTTATCCGGAGTTAAATCGAAACAAATTCCATTTATAAATACCTGCAGTAATCTGGAATACTTCCGTTCATTTAACCACTAATGGTTGATAATAAGTATACTATATTTCGTATTTCCTTGATGCTGTACCGTTATCTTTCCCATTGACTAAACCCAGCTGTGTCTATACCGTCTTACAATCTCGTCCCATGGGGAAGGGGGCCTGTGTGTAGCGTTGGTCATTGATGTGTAGCCGATCATGGGGTAAAGGGCGTGTGTCTAACGGTGGTCATTGATGTTGGGCGGTTTTAACGCGATATATTTTAGTCTTAAAATACATGAATATCGAGGAAGTCGCCATTGAATTGCATTAATCCCTTCTTGTTTAAAGCCGTGCCACTATTTATTTTTTTTTATCATGAATTCATTCATTCATTTAAATAATCTTCATCCCAACTTTATCCATTCACATGATGCATGTATAAACATGATGCATGTATAAGTTTTCGCAAACCATTCAAATCATCTATATATACATTTATTCTAACCATTTGAGTCAATTTTTTCGAATCAGGTATTCATTCGTTCGTTAATTCGCGTATTCATTCATTCATTCATTCATTCATTCATTCCTTCATGTAGACAAATATGGTATATGAATATGTGTATACCTGTATATGTCGACAGGTAAGGTATATTAATATGAATACCTGTACATATAATACGAACCGTTTCGACTAACATCTGTTTATACATCACATTAAATTTATCTGAACCACACACAACGTATGTTCTTTAATAATCAAAACACCCCGCTATAACACGACAAAAACTAATCAATTTTATGTCTTCCTCTAATTTGTTTATTTTCCTACATCATTTTGCTTACATCTATGTAATTTGTTGATTAACCGCGTGCTGCATTTACAGGTAAACAACGACTGATACTATGTTACTTCAACTATGACGTATCGGCGGAATTAAAATAACAGAGTCAGCAAGAAATTACAGTATATTCCATGCACTATATCGTGTAAAGTTAAATTATATTCCATTATATCGTGTATTATTTAAATTATATTCCATCGTGTAATATTTAAATTATATTCCACTATATCGTGTAATAGTTAAATTATATCCCACTATATCGTATAGTAGTTAATTTATATTCCACTATATCGTATAATAATTATTAAATTATATTCCCGGGGAAATACCTCGGTCAACACCGGAAACAAACACAAAGCCTGAAGAATTGCGAGTCGGCGTCTCACTCACTGAGTCGCAATTCTATGGAATACGATACCGTTTTTTACAGAGCAACGTTTCGACTAGGCCTCTCTGGTATTTATCAAGTAATGATACAATAAAAAAATATATTATGGGAATACAATACTAGGTTACTAAGGACGCACCAGGGACATGCCACTACATTTTAAGACAAGTAACTTTCATCAGACCCTTCATAACTCCACTGGCATCTCTGCATCGCATTGAGAAAATAAAAAATTGTTATGTACATGTTTATACATAAAATATGATGGGGATGGACCAATTTCTAAAACCTATGCTTAAGTAAAGATACATTATGTAAGGATTAAAGAACGAACTAACCATTCTTGCTATAATAGCCTAAAAATAAATAATGTAAAATGAAAATATTGAACATTTCATTCAATAACTAAGATATGTTGTAATCAAGGCACTGATATTTTTTTGATCAGAGACCTTGAAGGAAGTAAACAGGAGATCAAATGAGTAGGCCTTACGCCGGTATCTCTGCATCGTAATACGATTTTTACAAACATGTTTATATGGTATCTCTGCATCGTAATACGATTTTTACAAACATGTTTATATGGACCATGTTTAAAACCAAAGCGAACTAGCCATTTTTAACTTGAATTAGTTTCGCGGTCCAAATGTAGAGGAATTTATGGTCTTTTAACATAACATTAAGCAGTTTCATTCTCCAAAATATAATCCATGTTGGCCTTTTAAGATAATAAGATCGTTCAGATTAACCATATATTTTTAAACCAAAGCGATCTGGTCGTATTTATCTTCTATTGTTCCTATCTGATGAGTTCAACCGACACATCTCCATATTTATGTCGGATAAATTGTTTTAATGACATATACTAATCGAACTGGAAATAGACCGGAAGTAATTCTATGGAATACAATTACTGTTTAATAGTCAACGACGTTTTCATTGGGATTCTTTACTAATAGTTCTGTACCCGTGCAACTCACAATACCAACAAGAGGAACGATGGGGGTGGGGTCGGTGTTAGTTATAAAATGGAGCTATGTGGGCGATGTAGATAGAAAGGTAAAAATAAGGGCGTGTTGGTTCAGGGTTTTTAAACAATAAGGATTCGATTATGCAGTGGACACATTAGCCGAATCATTCGGCCAAATGGTTCGGCCGAATCAATCGGCGCCGAATTTTATTCGGCCGAATGGGTGGACACACCAGCCGAATGCTTCGCCCGATTCACCAGTCGATTACGTCACCTTTCGCGTCACATGATCAAAACATGGCGGCGTCAATGTCTTCAAACAATCACGTGACATCTAGATATGAGTGACGATTGGCTAATGAATTCTACATTCGGCCGAATGCTTCGGCGAAGCGGACACACCAGGCGAATATCACTCGGCCGATTAAATATTCGGCCGAATATATCAAACCTGTTTGATTCGGGCGAATCATTCGGCCGAATAGAAATTCGGCCGAATAACTGTGGACACACTAGGCGAATTTTGCCGCCGATTGATTCGGCCGAACGATTCGGCCGAATCATTCGGCTAGTGTGTCCACCACTTTAGAGACATGTACAACATTGAGCCGAGTGACCATTCTAACACCTATCTGGCTGAACATACAATTACAGAGAAGCAGTTTGTAAACATGAAACTGTAACAGAGCATGTGAAGTTCTGTTGCGTTGCTAAATATGTAGGGGGATGGACGTATGGCTTGCTCGTGCGCGCTGTATCATAAAGTATGTCATTGAGTCAACTGACGTGGATTCGATTCCGCGGTTCTACGTGACACGGAGAAGGCTCGCCTGTCCAACTTTGTGGGTTTTCCTCGGGTTCTCCGGTTTCCTCTCACTACTAAAGACCCCTACGTACAAGCGAATTATTGAAATAAAATTGAACCATATGTTAGTCCGGAAATGACCTAGTTTGTGTCAAGTAGACGTTGAACCCCATCTTTCTTTCTCTCTCCAATATAAGAACCGCCCCGTAATCAACCCCCGATGCCATCTGTAGCCTGCGATATATAGCGGCTTAGAATACATTTCTTGAAAAATAATTAAAATAGATAATCGAGACTTTGCTGATGATGGAGGCTAGCCTTAACCTTTAAAGCTAATATTTCGTTTCAATTTGACAGAAATTGTCAACATATTCTATTTACGTTGTCTATTTTTTAACCATTATAGCGAAAACAGTCATCTTTTTTTATCCAACCTCACGTATTGCCTCTTAAATGTCCATGTTCTATTGAATTTTAAGAGCTAGACATTTTAATTTTGAAAATTCTCGGTGATTATTAGTATTTTGATCTGTACAGAACTTAATAGCATACAATCTGTTTTCAGTGTGAATAGCACCGAGACGCAGTAATCACTTAGATTTATTTGATAAGGCCATCTACAAGTTTGGTCAAATGTCAGAAAGTGTAAACACTAAACTTGACTAGCACTAATCCAAACCCTAAGCCTGGCCTAGACTCAATGCTTACTCCAACCTTAACCTACAATCTCCTCAACAATCATATGTCCCAACCTTATTTACATCTCAACGACCTTGACGGAAATTCATCTGGCCTTAACAAAAAGATTTACGCAGCAGTAATATATACAAGACTGCTGACACTCTATAAGTTCATTATATCATTATTATTATTATTATACATGTCCCCAACACCCCACATACCAGAAACAAAAGTATAAAATTTGACATTTGATTCGCTTCTAATAAAATCAGAAATAATTCACGTGAGAATGTATACAAGAGGGGTATAAATATTTGACGACGGTTTCGTCTCGGTTATTCTGTATAACATTTAAAGATAATTTTTGACGAGAAGAATGATGACCTTTTTATTAAGGGAATTTGTATATACTTATGTGAATTGATATTGTTATCATCGTCCATCACATCAAGAGTTTGGCCCAGTAACAGCATTAATAAGATTTGCTACACGATGTATTTTTGGCCAGGAACATTTTTAAGATAAAGTCAGAGTTTAGAGGATATTTATGTAATATCAGAGGTTAACGAATATTTTGATGGAGTTTTGTGAACTGAAGGTAAGTTTCGCGTTTTAATAACACCTCCCTCTTTTCTACATGGGTTAAATATAGTCTTGACAATCCATTCTATTCACAGTTTGCTTGTACATGTGGTTGGTGTGATCCTAAGTTGTATGCGTTTGTTTTCAGGGATGAATGATGGGTGTCTGGTTTTACTATTCAAATTAAGATGAAAGGGTAGTTTTTCGTTCCATGTTTGCCGTTAAATGTCTACGTGTGCTACCAACATATGGGGGCAATAAACAAAACAAAATGAAAGTATAGTTTTAATTAGTTTCGAAACAGCACCGTTCCATCTTAAATATAAATATCACCAGTATCGTACTGTAACATAAATACCATCAGTAGCCTATTATATTGTACAGTATTTAATGTACATGTACTACTGTTCTGCTGTGACTGTGAAAATGAAGACGGGCATACGTCAGTGTGCTATGAGGGAAATTTTGTCCGGACTGCAGCGCGATGGCCTAGGCTACTCTTATATCGAATTCCAACTGTCAAGGGAATTTTTACGTCCACACTAATGTGTGCGCGGGACCTCGTTTTTTGGTCCCATGCCGGACAATCTATCCTACATCACTGACAAGAGGGAATCACACTGAAGAATCCAGATGAACTTTCACTGTCACGGCAGACATCGAACACGGGACCTCCGGGTTAGCGAACCAGCGTCTTACTCACTAAGTTACCGCGGTTCGCAGGACGTTAAACTTCACTTCAATATTAATATATGTTTATCAGTTAGGTAACAAATAATCATATAACTTTATTACTTTAATTAATATCGAATTACCATTAACAGAAAACGCCAGATATGATGACTTGTGAAGTTTTTGAACACGTGTTTAAATTGATGAGACAACCTGGATAACTATATATGTCAGTCAGTATTCATATATTCTGTTTATTGACGAGATCTAAGTAAACTGGTGGTGATAATAAACTATTAATATATATATACATATATTCATATATTCTATTTGATAAATAAACGAATTGACATGGTGAAATAATAGCCTATATTCATAATAAGGTTGATGATAGTCAGGTGCGTGGTGGTCACTGAGTTGAAATAAAGAGCAAGATGCATTTGACATTCAAAATCTCTAATATGTATATTGTTAGGGTGTGCGATGTGGGTGGGGGAGGCGGGTCCTCCGACACAACATCCCGTTGAGGCTAAACAATTTATATCGATGTGCGGGGTGGATGGAGGGGGTTCCCTGGGTTATTTTGGGCTTTGGGGAACAGGCTAGAGATCGAGTTCTGCCGTGCTTGATCCGCGGACAACCTTATATCAAAATCAAACACAATGGCCTGTGTGTTATCCACCTTAAAACAAATTATAACCTATATTGGTTCCCCCCCACCCACTGCTGAACATCCCTACGCTCAGGCGAATTATTGAAATAAAATTGTACAGTAGAACTTGTATTAAGCAAGCACCCAAGGGAAATTTAAAAATGCTTGCTTAATGGAGGTGCTCTTTGACTAGAGGTATCCAATATTGCCCCAACCCCTACCACAAAAAAATAAAGATACAGATTGCATATATTTTTTTATTCATGTAGTATAACAGTAACAATACATGTACTTTTTATCTAGTTGTGAATTCAAAGTAGTCGCGTATACATGTTTGTTTAGTAATACTGGATCTCTGGCCCCCAATATTTCTTTTACTTTCATCATAGCGTCTAAAAGCGTTTCAAAATGCCATGAATTTGAGTATTTCCCATCCCAACTATTTTAGCAATTACGTGACCACTTAATAAAATCTCGGTACTTTTTGTGCTGACATAAATTAATTACGATAAATTTGACTGTCGCTGAATCTTGCGCCGAACGAAAATACTTTACTAAAATCTCGAACATACATGTAACTTCTGTAAACTTGTCATTTTGTACCAACCTTCGATACTATTGTCTACCATTGTGATGCATTCGATGTTTATCCATTTTTGTGAAGCAAATCGATGAATTAATTTTATATTATCAAAAAAGCACATGAACAAAAATCCATTGCTGATTTGATCACCGATATACAGGGGGTGTAACTCTGTATGTAATATTATAGGGGGCGCTAAAACGTCTGTTTAACAACAAAGTTGCAATGGAAAAGAGATACTAGATGATCGTAACAAAGCTCGGTACTTTCATTTTATTCAATCAGTATCAAATAATGTGTCGTTACGCGTGAAAACAATGATCAGGTTAGTCGTTTAATAAAACAAAAGATTAATTAACAGATAATCCCGGGTTGATTGTTATTTTTACATTTCTTTTTACCTGATCAGTGGGGGTCCAGTTAATTAACTACTACTCACGGGATTAGCGGGAGTGTTGCAAAGAAAGAACGACAAGATGAATGGTCGTTGAATGGGCGATGTTTTGTTAGAGGAGTGACCGTTGAAACAATAGAATTTTTACGGAGGGATTAATCGTGGTGCCCGTTGCACGCGTTGAACAGGTGCGTGTTTAGTAGGGGTTAAATTACTTAAAAATCGCTCGGGGGGATTTTTTGGTGCTCGTTAAAGCAAGTGTTCGCTGATTAGGAGTGCACGCCAGAGCAAGTTCTACTGTACCTTATGTTGGTCCCAAATTGGCCGTGTTTTTGTTAAGTTGGCGTAAAAACCAAACTCCGTCTTATAGATCTTGAATGTTTCAAGTGTAATTTATTTCTCGAGCGTCAGTTTTAAATCAGCCAATATTGTATGCACAGTACGGAAGCGTAATAGGGCCACATATTATTTTTTTTTATTATATTTTCAATTTTTCAAGTTAGTAACTTGAATTTTCAAGATATTAACTTGAATTTTCAAGTTACTAACTTGAATTTTCAAGTTACTAACTTGAATTTTCAAGATACTAACTTGAATTTTCAAGTTACTAACTTGAATTTTCAAGTTACTAACTTGAATTTTCAAGATACTAACTTGAATTTTCAAGTTACTAACTTGAATTTTCAAGATACTAACTTGAATTTTCAAGTTACTAACTTGAATTTTCAAGTTACTAACTTGAATTTTCAAGATACTAACTTGAATTTTCAAGATACTAACTTGAATTTTCAAGATACTAACTTGAATTTTCAAGTTACTAACTTGAATTTTCAAGTTACTAACTTGAATTTTCAAGATACTAACTTGAATTTTCAAGTTACTAACTTGAATTTTCAAGTTACTAACTTGAATTTTCAAGTTACTAACTTGAATTTTCAAGATACTAACTTGAATTTTCAAGTTACTAACTTGAATTTTCAAGTTAGTAACTTGAATTTTCAAGTTAGTAACTTGAATTTTCAAGTTAACTAACTTGAATTTTCAAGTTAACTAACTTGAATTTTCAAGTTACTGTTATGTTATTAAAAAGGCGTTTTGATCTAATGATATAGTATGTCATGCAATGCTTTAGTCAATGGACGGCACGGTTATAGACCTCAATGACAAGGTCCGGGAGTAGCCTATTCGATCACGCAGGTTTCCCCCTGCAGCGAAATTACTATCCGCGAATTATGGTGTCGACGTACCATAAAACACCATTTATTCATTCATTCATTCATTTTAACAGTATTGAGCCCTATAGAAAACCTTTTTGAAGTACAAAAAAAAAATTAAATGACAAAACAAACGTCCCAGTTCCCAGTTCTAAAAATAGTCTTTAGTGACATAATACACGACATTCTCCCCCCCCCCACCCCGCCACATGGATATCTGCCCCCGGATAACCCCCCTCCTTTTTAGGACTTTTACTCCCAGGACATTTCCTGCTGAAGACATCTTAACTCCTAGGACATCTCCCCCCGGACTTTTACTCACCAGACATCTGCCCCTGGGACATTTACCCCCACCCCCTAGGACATCTACCCCCAGAGTTTTACCCCCTCCACCCGACATTTTTCCTCTGGAACATCTGCGCCCTAGGACATGACTTTTACTCACCAGACATATGCCCGTGGGACATTTACCCCCACCCCCTAGGACATCTACCCCCAGAGTTTTACCCCCCCCCCCCGACATTTTTCCTCTGGAACATCTGCGCCCTAGGACATGTCTGCCCCCTCCCCGCCACCCACCCTTTAGAGAGAGAGAGAGAAATGGGGTTTAACGTCCACTGGACACACATTAGGTCATTTCGGGACTAACATATGGTTTTAATTTTATTTCGATAATTCGCATGCGCGTAGGGCTCTTTAGTAGTGGAAGGAAACCGGAGGAAACCCACGAGGTTGAGAAGGCGCCCCTATCTCCATGCCACATACGCTCACACCAGGGATCGAAACCACAGCCGCAAGCCAGAGGTGACCGGCCAGCTAGAGGTCGAAGCGCGGCACTCTAGACCACTAGGCCATCCCAACCCCCATCCTTTAGAACTCTGGACGTGTAAAATAATGCACTGTAAAATAATTATACTTATTTTACATTGTTTCTTTGAGTACCTCGTAACACCCTTTAGAACCCTGGACGTTACGAGGTACTCCAAGAAACAATGTAAAATAAATATAATTTTTTTACAGTGCATTATTTTACAGGTCAATAGTACAGAGTTAGATAGTAGAATGCGTCCATCGCCCTATTCCTAGCGTGTCGTAGTAGCCGACTCTTGGGGAGAGGTTCGGGTGGCCGATAAGCTACGCCTTGGTCTGCCATCAATAATGTCGAGGGTTCGAGTCCCATTCTCTGCTGTCTTAGTGACAAGGTGCAGGAGCAGCCTATCCGATCACTTAGGGGTACTCCCAGAACATCGGCGATAACACGTAGATTACAATTATTTAGGGATCGAAACCACAGCCGCGAGCCAGAGCTGACCGGCCATCTAGAGGTCGAAGCGCGGCACTCTAGACTACTAGGCCATCCCAACCCCCACCTTTAGAACCCTGGACGTGTAAAATAATGCACTGTAAAAAAAATATACTTATTTTGCATTGTTTCTTGGAGTACCTCGTAACACCCTTTAGAACCCTGGACGTTACGAGGTACTCCAAGAAACAATGTAAAATAAATGTAAATATTTTACAGTGCATTATTTTACAGGTCAATAGTACAGAGTTAGAAAGTAGAACGCGATCATCGCCCTATTCCTAGCGTGTCGTAGACGCCGACTCTTGCGGAGTGGGTCGGGTGGCCAACAAGCTACGCCTTGGTCTGCCATCAATGGTGTCGAGGGTTCGAGTCCCATTCTCTGCTATCTTAGTGACTGATTTTCAAGTTACTGTTATATTATAAAATAAGCGTTTTGCTTTAGGCAATGGGCGGCACGGTTATAGACCGAGACACAACGACATCTACCCTGGGACTTTCACCCCCTGGATATTCCCCCTCCTTAGAACATCGTGTAACGCCCCCCCCCCCCCCGAAGTATTAATGAAGTTATAACCGACTGTGATGTATATTTGGTCCAGGCTTTTATCCGTTATATATCCGTTACATTTCTGGTAGCCTATATGTGTGTCAAGGTTGCTGTGTGGGCGTATTATCTTTCTTGTATGCCATTTTACTACCCGGAATTTTCAGGTTATTGACTTACAGGTTTTAAAATTTAGAAGAAAATTAATTAATGACCCTATTACGCTTCCGTAGAATTAACTGAGGCGGAAAGCGCATTGCGTTTATACTCAGCTCTGATAAATAAAAAACATGTCTTCTCTTCATAAACTGGCAGTATTGACCTAAATAAATGAAAGTTGTTTATAGCACGTCGACACCGTAAATCTTGTCAATCTACGTGTTATCGCCGATAATCTGCTTATGTTCTGGGAGTAACCCTAAGTGATCGGATAGACTACTCCGGCACCTTGTCACTAAGATAGCAGATAATGGGACTCGAACCCTCGACATCATTGGTGGCAGACCAAGGCGAAGCTTATCGGCCACCCGACCTTCTCCCCAAGAGTCGGCTTCTACGACATGCTAGGAATAGGGCGATGGACGCATTCTACTTTCTAACTCTGTACTACTGACCTGTAAAATAATGCACTGTTAAAAAATTTATATTTATTTTACATTGTTTCTTGGAGTAGCTCGTAACGTCCAGGATTTTAAAGGATGTTACGAGGTACTCCAAGAAACAATGTAAAATAAGTATCATTTTTTTACAGTGCATTATTTTACACGTGCTGGGTTCTAAAGGGTGGGGTGGGGGTGGGATGTCCTAGTGGTCTAGAATGCCGCGCTTCGACCTCTAGCTGGCCGGTCACCTCTGGCTTGCGGCTGTGGTTTCGATCATGTCAATCTACGTGTTATCGCCGATAATCTGCTTATGTTCTGGGAGTACCCCTGAGTGATCGGATAGGCTGCTCTTGCACCTTGTCACAAAGATAGCAGAGAATGGGACTCGAACCCTCGACATCATTGATGGCAAACCAAGGCGTAGCTTATCGGCCACCCGAACCTCTCCCCAAGAGTCGGCTTCTATGGACGCATTCTACTATCTAACTCTGTACTATTGACCTGTAAAATAATGCACTGTAAAAAATTTATATTTATTTTACATTGTGTCATGGAGTACCTCGTAAGGTCCAGGATTCTAAAGGGTGTTACGAGGCAATCCCAGAAACAATGTAAAATAAGTATAATTTTTTACAGTGCATTATTTTACACGTCCTGGGTTCTAAAGGGTGGTCTAGAGTGCAGCGCTTCGACCTCTAGCTGGCCGGTCACCTCTGGCTTGCGGCTCCGGTTTTGTTCCCTGGTGTGAGCGTATGTGGCATGGAGGGAGATAGGGGCGCTTTCTCAACCTCGTGGGTTTCCTCTGGGCACTCCGGTTTCCTCCCACTGCTAAAGACCCCTACGCGCAAGCGAATTATCGAAATAAAATTAAAACCATATGTTAGTCCCGAAATGACCTCGTGTGTGTCCAGTGGACGTTAAACCCCATTTCTCTCTCTCTCTCTCTAAAGGGTGGGTGGCGGGGAGGGGGCAGACTTGTCCTAGGGCGCAGATGTTCCAGAGGAAAATTGTCGGGGGGAGGGGGTAAAACTCTGGGGGTAGATGGCCTGGGGGGGGGGGGGTAAATGTCCCAGGGGCAGATGTCTGGTGAGTAAAAGTTCGGGGGGCGATGTCCTAGGAGTTAAGATGTCTTCAGCAGGAAATGTCCTGGGAGTAAAAGTCCTAAAAAGGAGGGGGGCAGATATCCATGTGGCGGGGGTGAGGGGGAATGTCGTGTATTATGTCACTAAAGACTATTTTTAGAACTGGGACGTTTGATTTGTCATTTAATTTTTTTTTTTGTACTTCAAAAAGGTTTTCCATAGGGCTCAATACTGTTAAAATGAATGAATGAATGAATGAATAAATGGTGTTTTATGGTACGTCGACACCATAATGCGCGGGGAGTAATTTCGCTGCAGGGGGGAAACCTGCGTGATCGAAAAGGCTACTCCCGGACCTTGTCATTGAGGTCTATAACCGTGCCGTCCATTGACTAAAGCATTGCATGACATACTATATCATTAGATCAAAACGCCTTTTTATAATATAACAGTAACTTGAAAATTCAAGTTAGTTAACTTGAAAATTCAAGTTAGTATCTTGAAAATTCAAGTTAGTATCTTGAAAATTCAAGTTAGTATCTTGAAAATTCAAGTTAGTAACTTGAAAATTCAAGTTAGTAACTTGAAAATTCAAGTTAGTATCTTGAAAATTCAAGTTAGTATCTTGAAAATTCAAGTTAGTAACTTGAAAATTCAAGTTAGTAACTTGAAAATTCAAGTTAGTAACTTGAAAATTCAAGTTAGTATCTTGAAAATTCAAGTTAGTATCTTGAAAATTCAAGTTAGTAACTTGAAAATTCAAGTTAGTAACTTGAAAATTCAAGTTAGTAACTTGAAAATTCAAGTTAGTAACTTGAAAATTCAAGTTAGTAACTTGAAAATTCAAGTTAGTATCTTGAAAATTCAAGTTACTAACTTGAAAATTCAAGTTACTAACTTGAAAATTCAAGTTACTAACTTGAAAAATTGAAAATAGAATAAAAAAAAAAATATGTGGCCCTATTACGCTTCCGTATGCACAGAGTAACATTCCATTCCGCGTAAAACCAAGAACGGCGGGTTTGCTATCAATGAATAGCAAATCACTGCTTAAAAAAGAACCCAATCAAATAACGAAGCAAACGAATAAGTTTTCTTTAAAAATGCATATCTGGTTTAAAAGTCTGAAGACTAGGCTAATGAAGACGGGCATACGCTATACAGTGATGGAGATATCGAATTTCATCCGCCAAGGGAGCTTTTACGTGCACGCCAAAGTCCACACGGGTCTCAGTTTTTCGTTCCACCGAACGACTAAACAGCTGTCCTTGTCATCCCCTCCATCCTGCATCACCGACAGGGGAAATCACGCCGGACAATCCGGATGAACTTATTTCGGCCAATGCAGGTATCGAACGCTCGACTTCCAGGCTAGCGAGCCAGCGTCTTACCCACTTAGCCACCGTGGCCCCGGTAATCTAAAGAGTTTTAAAGCTGTACGATTTCACCAATGAAATATCTGTGTTTCAGGAAATTAGTGTTTGTATATTTGTGTGTTCGAAAGCTAATTTATCTATAGTTCTTTTTCGCTGGGAATTGTAGACTAACACTGTACTATCTAGATTTATATATGATATACTTGATTATGGTATATCAGATTTAACAAGAACCGTTTCTGTTTTCTCTAGTCCCGAAATGACCTAGTTTGTATCGAGTGGACGTTAAACTCCATTTCTCTCTCTCTCTCTCTCTCTTCTGTTTTCTCTTAGGATGTGTCGCGGGGGGGGGGGGGAAACCATAAGGTCTATCAATGCGTCAAGTGGCGTGGCGTCGATTCTCTGCTTTCAAGTAACACGGAATACGGTCGCCTGTCCAACCTCGTGGGTTTTCTCCGGGTCTTCCGGTTCCCCCCCACGGTTAAAGACCCCTACGTTCCAAAGCAAATGACTGAAATAAAATTAAACCATATATTAATCCCAAAATGACCTAGTTTGCGCCAAGTAGACGTTGAAAAAATTGCTGAACAAACAATTCCGAGAGAGAGAGAGAGAGAGAAAGAGAGAGAGAGAGAGGGAGAGAGAGGGGATGGGCGGATAATCGACGTTAGGTTTATCTTGTATGTTATTTTAGAAGACAGTGTTTCAAATCAGTCAGTGAGTGAATGTAAAATCTACATCAGAATACTAAACCAAGTCACGAACCGGAAGTAGACACGGATCTCTGTGATCAAATTTGATTCATGGTGGCCATGTTATTTGTAGTTCGTGTAAAACGATTGTTTCTGGACAAAAATCACCAAAGTTATTTTTAGTCTTTCTCTCACTCCCCCCCCCCCTCTCTCTTTGCATGGCGATTTTTCTTTTGACTTATTGGTGTACATTCGACAAAAAGGGTTTGAAAATACATTTTCTGTCAGGTTTTGGTTAATATTCATGATTTTAAGTCGGAAATATACAAGAGTTGAGAGGTTGGTTTGGTTGAAATGTAGGGGCGAAAATCGCATGTTTACTTTTCTCTACTTCCAGCTTGTGTATCTCAAGTCTTTCACGGGAAGGACTGTTACAAGCGGATTATTGAAATACAAATGACGTTATATTATTTCTACACTGACACCCCATCCCTCTCCCCCCTCTCTCTCTCTCTCTCTCTCTCTCTCTCTCTCTCTCTCTCTGACACACACTGCATTAAACCCCATTCCATGTCAATTCCAATGGGTTTTTTTTATCACGGCAATGATTTATTTTATAATTCACTCAATGATTAGTATGGATTAAATAAACCAACTATGTTAATTTATCAACGCACCAATGAACAATTCGTCATTCACAATTACATTTCCGCAGTCTTGTCGATAGGTGGAATGTCCGCTGATGAAGATAATACATTAGAAGCTATGATATACACAATGTGATATGCTATACCAGATAACGCCAATCGCGATCGTTGATGATATGACTTGAGGCTTGCTTCAATCAGCTCTATATCACTAAACATTCAGGAATTTACGCCGTCGAGAGTGGATATTCTCACAATATATTGTATGACAAACCGATTTGGATTAAGAGTTGAATAAGAAAGGAGGGAATAAGAAACTAATCCGAATTGGATGTGCCTCATTTAAACGCAACTCAATATACCTAGCGGGTGATTATGATTGACAGTGAGACGAATGATATTCTAGCAACCGGTACACTTCGTCAATAGTCGCAATGGTTATTCCATTGGTCTGGTGAGTGGGTAGAACCGTACATTAGTATCCAGTACTCTCATGTCTCCAGTACGACTATCTTAAACCTGTTCTTTATTCTCGGAACGAATTGATTTTTAAATATCGTGTTTGATATTGGATTCGATGCGGCAGGTGTTTTTTTTAAAAGCCAATATATGACGTATAATACACTTTGTCTGTGGTGTATATAGACGGACGTATATTAACATTCAAACTGTCAATATTCTATCAGTCACAAGTCCACGCGCCATACCGGGAGGTAAGCAGGTGTTTATTTTTATAACTTTTAAAATTTTGTAAATGATTTCTATATTATGTTTTAAATGGGTTTTCTACCGATACAAGCTAGAGGGGTGACGTCCGCTGTCACGTAGAGAGCGAGATGGGGTTTACCGTCCACTCGACACAAACCAGATCAATTCAGGACTAATACAAGGTCAAATTTTATTTCAATAATTCGCTGGCGCGTAGAGGTCTTTAGCAGTGGGAGGAAATCGGAGGGCCCAAGGGGTTGGTCAGAGGACCCGACTACTTGTCACTTACAACCGGGGATTCGAAACTGTACCAGCTGACTAAATGACAGACCTTATGACACGGCGCGCACGTGCTAACCATTCGGCTATCCAATCCCCCTGCAGCTGACTTCTAAATCGATGCTATCATTGATGGGTGTCATGCACGAGAAAAGCTATGCTGAAATGATAGTCTTGTAATGGGTTTGTACTCCTGTCTTTAGACCAAATGATATTTTACATGGTAAAAATGTAAAAATGTTGGGTATCATGCACGAAACTGACTATGCGTAACCTCGGTTCGAGGTTTATCTTCGACCTAGTGACACCGGTTTCAGAAATCTAAATGCAATCAATGAATGGCGGATGTCACACATGAGGCTAGGTATGATTATACATAAAACATGGTAACTCTCCATCTGTAAAATAATACCTGTGGTAGATTTACATATAAACATCTAGAGTACATGAGAACTGGCAATAGTCGGAGTCGTAGTGATAACTGTAGTCGTAGTAGTAGCTGTAGTCGTAGTAGTACCTGTAGTCGTAGTAGTTTCTGTTGTCGTAGTAGTAGCTGTAGTCGTAGTAGTATCTGTAGTCGTAGTAGTAGCTGTCGTCGTCGTAGTAGCTGTAGTCGTAGCATAAAATGAGTTATTGTCTGCGTCAACTCGTGGTAAGAGTCTACACGGCTCATGGGATAGGTTAAGGCGCTGACTCCCTAAACCAAGATTCGATATTGTGAGTGCCCTCCCCATCACATATCTGGTTGTAAACAGTGTCTAGCTGTTCGGATAGTATGAAAACAAGGTATAGTGTACCCCTTGACATAATTCCCTTCATAGCACCATGTATGGCCGTCTTCATTTAAATTCTGGTTGTTATAGAAACAAAAAACGTTAAAATCTAATTCATTTCCGCTTGAGCTGATATGGTGTTTGATTGGAATGGACTTCCTCTTCCTCAATAACCACATGTCACGTGACATACCAGTCATGTGACCTGCTAGTCATTTCTTAATGGCTATGAAAACGACACAAAAACAATATAAACTTTAACGTATGATTAGCTTACTTCTCGCGGCCATCACACACTTATTTACTTCTCTGTTTTCAAATTATGTGCTCATCACGTTTTCAATAGCTTGAGGGGGATGACATACAGTTCCAAATTTTATGATTTTTTTCCCTGTCGACATATTACGTCAATAATTACAAAAACAAGAATAGAAGCAAGTCTTTGTTATATTGTAAATGTACGATTATTTACCTCAAATCATCTCAGGAGAGACAGATGAGAAGAGAGGGATGGAGAGAGAGGGTGAGTGTGGTGGTAGCAAGAGAGAGTGAGCAGAGTGGCAGAGATTGGAAAGGGAGAGAGAGAGAGAGGGAGAGAGAGCAGAATATTAATTACTATATAAGAATGAATGAGATTATGTTGTGATCCAGTCCAATAAAACGACAAACCAGATTAAATGAATACTATTGGTCAATATTTGAGCACTTTTTCTCCACAGACCTGTCCGTATCTAACCAATAAATTCGTTTTATTCCTTTATGTCAGTCTGGCTGCCCAACTTGCTGTTGTATGACCATTAATTCAATTTGCATAAGTTGCGGTTGACCCTAGCGTGGTAGCTGTTGGCAAGTTGAAGGAGAAATGTCATCCCCTCTTTGTATTGGATTAAACGTTGTCCATTTCACTGCACTGTATGTATTTCGATGTTCTCCCGTGTCAATGGTACAAGTCCGAGATACTAGCAAAATACAACGTCTAATCGTTCAGATGGGACTAAAAATCACAACCCCGCGTACACATAGGGGTGTACGTAATAGATCCCTTGGCAGACAGAATTAGTTAGCATACTTAAAATGAAAGAAGAAAAAAACAGTAAAAGACTCAATAATTTTTATAAATTGAGTTCCAGGGTTGCCTGTCCAAACCCGTGGGTTGTGTCTGGGTTCTCCGGTTTCGTCTCACTGCTAAATAAGACCCCTTCGTGCAGCGAAATTTTTAATATTGAACTGAACCATTTTAGTCCCTAAATAAACAAATTAGTCTCTCTCTCCCACTCCCTCTCCCTCTCTCTCTCTCTATCTCCCCCTCTCTCTCTCTCTGAAAATACTCAATCAAGAAGGCTTATAAATACATATTATTATTGAAAGAGTGGTAAGAGAGTTTTGCCCGTCAGCAGTTTGATTAGTATTGATAAAGACGTTACTGTGATGTTTAAACCTTCTGTTGATGTCATCCAACAACAAGTGAACCATTACTGTGTGATTATTGCTAACAGCGTATAACAGATTATAGGACTAGATAATACTGGCTTGTAAAACATCTATAAAACATCTCTATATAATTTACAATGTTTACAAAGAAGTAAATGTTTTATATTGTCGACGAAATGACTGAAATCACACTCGGGGCTGACTGAAATAAGGCCATCTTGTTATTTAATATATGTTCTTGTGGGACAAGGACTCAATCCCACCCCTCTCTCTTATTGAAATAAAATTAAAAATTAAACCATATGTTAGTCCCGAAATGACCTAGTTTGTGTTGAGTGGACGTTAAACCCCATTTCTTTCTCTCTCCGTCCCCTCTCTCCCTCTCTCTCTCTCCACACTCCATCAAGCCTCATACCGGCGTCTCTGTAATCCCTGGATACCACAATGGGTATTAAAAATAAGGAAGCCGACTACATTAACGTTATTAAACCACTGGATAAACAAGAATAAACTAAGAACAACAGCTGATCCAAGTTTAAGTCTCGATCAGCACGCAAACCATTGACTTTATTGCATTAATCAGTTCATCAATGAGCCAACTTTAAGCTTTATGGAAAGGAATCGTCCGATTCTCCCCATCCCAGGCGTCATATATCCATGACATCATCATTCACTCTTTTTGAATTGTTTTGTTTGTGGTCTCTGAGTCGATGTCTTGTCCAAATATTTGTTTTTGTGTAAAATTGTGTGTGGAGCAGTCCCCCTGCACTTACTAATAGACTTGATTCAGCGGGTGTGTTGTGTTATACGTGCTTAAATTCACTGAACATTATTTTCTTCACAACACTAAAATATTTCAGACGGATGATTTAACATTAAACACCAATCTCGTATTAAGGATGCTTTATGCAAGAGAGGATTCTGCCTTTTCTAGATCCTTCATTTTGGCCACAAATGTTCTATAAATCATTAATTTTACATTTATTCATACGCCAAAACCCGTAATCAACTTTCCAGATCATCGTCAGTTAATGATTTAATTAAAACAGGACAATCGAGACTTAGTTTATTATAGTAATAACGGTAGCAGTGACATCAAAGACTACATTATTTTCAAGCAGTCATTACTCCGATAAGAATGAAGTAATTTGATTGAAAATTTCACCGTATTCCCCTTTCATTGTCTAATTTTAAACTATTATATCGAAATCTTACAAAATGCATCTTTAATTTATTTTAAATGAAATGAAATGAAATGGGGTTTAACGTCCTACTCTTCTGCTCCTAACCTGGGCTAATGGAAGAAGGGGCATACGCCGTACAGTGTGCTTTGAGGGACATTTTGCCCGGGTAGCGGCACTTTGGTCTACTCTTATATCGAATTCCAACTGCCAAGGGATCTTTTACGTGCACGCTAATTAATTTGTTTTAAAGTCTACACGAACTACTCTATTATGCTTCAAATCTTGTGTGAAATGTTTCGGTTTTTATTAGAAATTTATCGGCAGCCGATAAAAAAGCGTCATTAACTTGGTGGTATTTCATCTCTCTCAGTCGAGCGACAAATTACTGCGGATCAGTTGCTTAGCTTCAATGTAGGCCAACAAAATTTATTATGTAAAAAAACCAACACGCAATAATGTTCTACTTACTTAATTTGGGTCAATGTTAAATACCGAATAGAACTCACTTAGCATGAGAGAGCGAGAGAGATTGAGCGAGAGAGAGAGAGAGAAGAGAGAGAGAGAGAGAGAGAGAGAGGGAGAGAGAGACGTTTGATGTCCACTGGACACAAATTAGGTTATTTTGTGATTGACTTATGGTCAGCCGACCCCGCACCTTCTCGTCTAATAGCAGGGGAATCCAACCCACACCAGTTGACTCAATGACAGACCTAATGATCTAATGCGTACGCTTTAAACGATTCTGTAACCTAAACCCACCTGTGCGTATAGCCATATCGACAAAAGCAATATTATGGACAGCCGACCCTACGCCTTCTCACCTACCACCAAAGGGAATCAATCCTTCACTCGACCACCTATACCCACCTGGGTCCTGATTCACGAAATTTTAACTAAGATAAAATCCAAATTTTAGTAATTTGATTGCATATGGATAATATAGGTTTGATTTTAGCCAATCAAAATTGAAGTATGTACTAAGTTTTTATCACCAGATATAAAACGCGATGTGCATGTAAAAAAAAAACGCTTGACAATTTAAAAGCGAAGTAATAGTACGCGGTTATGTCGTTGCATTGGCCGAGAAAGTTCATCCAGATTTTCCGGCGTGGTTCCCCCCTTGTCAGTGATGCAGAATAGAGGGCCTGACAAGGACAGTTGTATAGTCGTTTGGCGGGGACGAAAAATCGAGACCCCGTGTACACATTGGCGTGCACGTAAAAGATCCCTTGGCATTTGGAATTTGATATAAGAGTAGGTCGTAGTGTCGCTGTCCGGTCAAAAACTCCCTTATGGCACATCTTATGGCGTATGCCCGTCTTCATTACCCCAGTTCGGAGCAAAACTGTAGGACGCTTAACTCCATTTCATTTCATTTCATTTCATTTAAAACACTGATAATTTTACATGACTAAATCCAGACTAAAATGAACTCAATGTGATATAAATATGTATATCAAACGATATCGCATGTATTTTAATTTAAATTATTTATACATATTACAGAAAGTTGATCTTTTTAATAAAGAAGATTATTGTTTACGCGTGTGAATGAATCGGAGTTTAACGTCCTATATTGTTCTACACAGACTGGCTTAATGAAGAAGGGCAAAATTGCCCTGATAGCGCACTGCGTGGTGTATGACAGTCTTCATTTTCCCTGTCGGGGCAGAACAGTAAAAGGGTAATCCCCTTTTCATTGACCCATTAATCGTATTACCTATAGTTTTACCTGTAGTAGACATACCTGTCATCAGACATATTATTATATTGCCCAGGTATATATTACCTAGGTATATCATGTTTTATATATTACCTACAGGTATCCATGTTTTATTAATGTAGAAAGTCTTGATTAGTAGAAATTCAGTATAAATATATTAGGGAGCGCTCGGAGTGAGAGGGAGGGAGAGAGTGAGAGAGAGAGTTTTTATAACGTTCACTCGACACAACCTAGGTGATTTCGGGACTAAAATACGGTTCAATTGTATTTCAATGTTCGTAGGGATGGGAAACGGGACAAGAGTCCATAAGACTGGATATTGAATTTTATTGCTAGCATTACAAATCGACAAGAAATAATTGTGATATTTTACGGTGAATAATCAATTAAAATGATGTCTTGTGTACATGAGGTGTTGTGTATGTTTACTACAAGAAGATGGTTTGATTCTCACGACCATTATAACGTCTCCTGTTCTTCTCTCATCATCTCATTCTATCTCATACTCGCTTAAATGAACATAGAATCTGACCTGATCATATATTGATTACTGCTTTAAAGTGAGTATCTCTCTCTCTCTCTCTCTCTCTCTCTCTCTCTCTCTCTCTCTCTCTCTGTTGTTGTTTATCTCGGAAGCTGTTGTACGTTTCGATCTATTACTTTTTCCACGTCGGCTCACTATGAAGATTATCAACGTACATCAAACGTTTTCTTGCGCCTATAGCTCAGATAGTCAACCCGTGCAACCTTGACCTTACTCGAGCTGACAGCCCTTAATCGACAGGTTGCCAGTTAGTAGCACCCTCCCCATTTTCGTCTCACGTCCTGGCGCGCTCCAGGGGTATTTTACAACAAATCCAATATTTTTCTAGTAGTGTTGGATTTTTCTGCTTTCAATATATACCAAACTTAACATACTTTTATCGGCAATAACCACCCGATAAATACTTTTGTGAGAAAGTAGCTTTAAAACACATATTCGATTAGGGTTTTATTAATTTAATAAAACTGTCACGATCGATCATTGTGTAATTCATAATAAAATGATGTCAGATATTCTAGTGTAATACGTAATACACAAATACAGATTAGTGAAACATTGTGTTAGTACAAGCTTTACTACTTGCTCAATCTAGAACAATATATTCTCTATTGCTCATTCTCGCACGCTACACATTACTCGCTCAATTCGACTTCTTCATTCTCGAATACAACATACCACATGCTCATTCTAAAACACCACATACAACTTGCCCACTTTAGAACACCGCACTATATGTACGTGGTAGCGGTATTTAACAGTGAAATGACAATAAATGTCCATTGCGTGTTTATTGACGATATGGCCAAACAAACGAATTGGTATTCAAACCAGTTCAACGCTTTATTTTGACCTGAAACAGGGTTTGATTTTCATGATATTGAAAGGTTTTTACACATTTGTGTCCAAAATCTGCCCGTTGAGCGGAATTCCAGACTTAAAGAAACATTGAAGGGGATTTAGAGAAATGTTTCGATAAAGAGCCGACCGTTATTGCTATAATAGTTTAACTATATATAAAGAAGTTACGAATCGCTGCTTTTATCGGAGTTCAACCAGTCGATGCAATTAAATTTGTATTAATCGTATATAACTGTATCGTCAGGCCTTTTATCGGCTCCGTGCGGGACGCCAAACATTTTCCGAAAGGTTGGCTATATTAACGTTTAACGCAGATATGATGGCATTGTCGAATCCACTCAATAGCTAGGCCAAATTCTGATTTATGTTTGAAACCTGCGCCATGCAAATTAGTGATTTATGTCTTGAAATTCGCTCCATACAAACAGACCTGTGATTAGATGAAAGACTCTCTTTATTATATTGATTAGCATGTTTGATGTTGAACCGTGGATTAATTCATCTTGATTGACAGCCAGATTAGTTATTACTTTAGACAGCTAACAATATTCGCCATCTTGGTGAAAACACGTGTACAAGACCGAGTGGGGTTTCTCCTATTCGTATTTTGAGTAATCATTAACAGTCATTGCATGGGATTAATTGACTGTACATGTAGTTACTGGTGTCCATGGCCTCCTCCGAGGTTAGTGAATGTACCTAGTAGACCCGACTGGTGACCACCAAGAACGAAAGATGCGGTTTAACGTTTAATCGTCACAAACTAGACCTTTTCGGGAATAACATATATATACGATTCAATTTTATTTCAATAATTCTTTTGTTCTTAGGGGTCTTTTAGCAGTGGAATGAAACAGGAGGACCCGGAGAAACTCACGAGGTTGGATAGATGACCCTACTCCCTGTCACGTAAAACCGGGAATCGAAACCACGCCAGACCTTATAATACAACGCTTACACGCTAACCATTCGTCCATCCAACTGACCGCAGGGGAGAGAGACAAACACGGAGAGGGGAGGAGCGCGAAGAGAGAAAGGTCGAAGCGCGGCACTCTAGACCACTAGGCCACCCCTCCCCCCCCCCATAAAACGACGAACCAGATTAAATGAATACCATTGGTCAATATTTGACACATTTTGTCTTGGACCAATAATCGGTTTAATGTCCACTTGACACAATGTAACACATTGTGGGGAAACTCCCAGGGAACTTTCTCGATCAACACAGGAGCCAATTAGTGAGCCAGCGTCTTCTACGCTGAGCCGTCGCGGTTCCCTGAATTTCAAATAACTTACAAGTATACAATAGCCCGTTGTTTGATAAAGTGAATTTTTAATTAATACGAAGGCAAATATCGCGTTATTGTTTTCATGGTTATAAATACCGAGTTAATGTTAATATAGCATGGTAATGTATAGAGAGTTATTGTTTATATAGTATGGATATTGATGATACAGTGTAGTTATAAATATAGTACTTAGTAGGATTATACACCCACAACAAGTATTATTTTGTTGATAAAAGTAATGATTATGTATTATATTTTATATTATATATTATGTAGTGCTTATTACGTATTGTATATTATGTGTTATATAGTATGTATTACATAGGGGGGGGGGGGGCGAATAGTTAGCGTGCGCGCGGTGTATCATACGGCCTGTCATTGAGTCAACTGGCGTGGTTTCGAATCCCCGGTTGTACGTGGCAAGGAGTAGGGTCGGCTGCCCATCCTCGTGGATTTTCTTCGGGTACTCCGGTTCCCTCCCACTCCTAAAGACCCTTACGCGCAAGCGAATTATTAAAATAAATTTAAACCATATGTTAGTTCAGAAATGACCCGATATGTGTCGAGTGGACGTTTAACCCCATTTCTCCCCCCCCCCCTCTCTCTCTCTTTATGTCTTATGTATAATATATCATATATTATGTATTGTGTGTATGTGTTATGTAGTATATATTATGTATTACGTAGTATATATTATGTAGTACGTAGGATATATTATGTATTATGTATTACGTAGTATGTAATATGCATTATGTGTTACGTAGTATATATTATAAATAAAACAAAACGAAGTCCGAACAATCCTAACCTTAGACAAAATTTGAAGTCCTAAATAACGTTATAGGCAAAATAGTGTAATCCAGCAAATGGACTTTTCATCGTGTACAAAATACACGACAAACAGTGGTAACAGATGTCCGGGAGAGTAAGCTTACCCTGTCTGGCACCACACACGCCATAGCTGCATCCAAACTATTATGTATTATATATTATGTTTTATGTACGATGTATTAAATAAAATAAAACCAAGTACGAACAATCCAAACCATTAGTCAAAATTCGAAGTCCAATAAAAACGTTCGAGGCAAAATAGTGTAATTAGCAGATGGACTGGTCACCGTGTACAAAATACACGACAAACAGTGGTAACAGGTGTCCGGAAGAGTAAGCTTACCCTGCCTGGCGCCACACCCGCCATCGCTGCATCCAAACTATTAGACGAAATCTCAATGAAATAGCATGATTGGCCAATGGACTATCGGTATACAAAATGCACGTGATGAACAGTGTTAACGATGTAATAGACAGACATAATTAGGAAGATAATATTTTACGAGTCAATAAAATATATCTTGAATAATAGCCGAGAGAGACATGTTATATTTACCAATCAAGTCAATATGACGTCCATAAAACTTTTTAAAGGTTTTAATGAGTTTAGTGCGCAAGTATCCCTTTAGTTGAAGCCTAGATGACAAATGCTTCGATCTATTTAAAAAATCAGAATAAAAGGAACAAGCTCTCGTGTAACGTATTAGCTGAGACACAAACACTCCATAAGCCGGTGATATTGGAATGTTACTACTAATAAATGGAAAGTTAACGATCGGAAAGTCAAAGTCATCACGTTTATCGTACAATTTAACACTAAGTTTATGGCAATTGTCAAAATCGAGACGCAGATCCAAGTAGGAAGCGTGATTGTCACTGTCAGTAGTGTTTTTAATTTCGAGCTCATCAGAATATATGAATTCTATGTAATCACTAAATTTTGGATTGTTCAGTGATAGAACATCATCGATATATCGATAAGTGAAATTAAAATGTCTGACTAATCGTTTATTAGTTTTTACGAGTGCCTGTATGTACGATGTATTATGTGGTATGTATTACGTATTATGTACAACGTATTATGTTGTACGCAGTATGTATTATGACTATTTGAGAAACAAAGTGCATTCAAGTTATTTGGCCTGGTTCTTGCTTTGACTAGGTATCGAATCCTTTAATTACAAACAAAGGGGTCCTTAACCTTGATGTTTGTTCACGTAAAATGTTATACATGTTATACATTAAAATGGTAGGTAAGAAACAAGACACAATTTATTACAGTAAAACAGACAAGTATGTAAATAAAAAAGAAATACAACATTAAATAAACGACATAAACTAATAATAAACAGTTGTGATGTTGAATCAGCTCTCTAGAAGTATCTCAAACAATCCCTCAAAACCAATGTTGAACAAGCTCTCCAGAAGAATCTCAAACAATCCCTCAAACCCAATGTTGAACAAACTCTCTAGACGGTTGTCCAATAAAAACTAGCAACAAAATAAATCAATTCTCGACAATTAGGAAATAAGTTTCCTTGTAAAAACTCGGGTGCTGAGTCATCTCGAGTACGTGAAGCATAACATACACAGCAGAGAATAATGAGTTCGAGTCCCGCGTACAATAAATTTAATCAGGACAAACCACTTTAATTTTCATAAAATTAATAAAAAAAAATAATACATTGCTCAAATGAACAACATTATTGTTTTAAATTTCAGAATTTATAACACAAAGCCTTTGAGAAGAGGATTTAAGTATTTTCTATTTTTAAATTATTTTTTCGAAACTGTAACGCGATGCCATGTCAGAATTGGTAGACTGACAACCCACTGGTTAATGATTATTTTTTCTATTTACCAAGACTATACGTCATCAATGAGTAAATCATAGTTAGTTATTTCACATATGTAATAATATATGACGTATGTAATAATATATGACGTTTATAATAATGTTGTTATATATATATTTACTAAGGTTAATGTTTTACACTATAAAAACAAAGCTGATCATTAAAACATGGGAGTCGCGGTGGCTAAATGAGTAGGATGCTGGTTCAATAACTGGACCACGGTCGTTCAGTAAGTAGGACGCTGGCTCAATAACTGGGTCGCAGTCATTCAGTAAGTAGGACACTGACTCAATAACCGGGTCGCAGTCATTCAGTAAGTAGGACGCTGGCTCAATAACTGGGCCACGGTCCTTGCAGTAATTAGACCGTTGTTCGCTAGGTCCGTGTTCCATCCCGGTGTTAGCCGAGAAACATCATCGTGATTTCTGGGTGACTCCCCCACCCCTTGTTGACGCAGTGGCGCAGGATGGAGCGCCCGACAACGGCTAACGAATAGCGGTTTGCCGACTCATTCTCTGCGTCCAAGTAAAAGAACAATTTGCCAGTTGAAATTCGAAATAAGAGCAGATCGTAGTGCCGCTTCCGAGGAACAATTCCCTCATAGCATACTGTAAAGCGTATGCCCGTCCCCATTATCCCAGTCGGAGCAGAACAATGGGACATTTATCCACCAGCCTGACCCCTGATGCATTTACTTGATTTGATGATACATGTATTGTTTATTTCTCTCTGATCTTAATCGTATAATTTTACATCTGCTATTCGTCAGGTGCGAGTGAAATAAGTTTATTTGACGACCGCTTTCACCGAGTTGATTCTGTTATTCGTCAGGTGCGAGTGAAATAAGTTTATTAAACGACCGCTTCCATCGAGTTGATATCGCATATGATCTATAGTACACCACATTTTATGACTTGAAAGAAAAATAAAGTGAGTTATAAACCTATTAAATATTACTAAACATCCCTTTCATCTCGCTGTGATGTGTTTCAACATGTCAATAGCGTGAATGTTTTTATGGTTAAATTAACTTTAATAAATATTAATGTGTCTAAAACAGATAAAGAAATTGAAATGAAATAGGGTTTAACGTCCTGTTCCTATACTGGGCTAATGAAGATGGGCATACGCCCTCCAATGTGCCATGAAGAAAATGTTGTCCGAGCAGTGGCAATCGTTTACGTATATACACATCAATATACATACACACGCGATATCGGTTTTTCGTCACATCCGAACGACTAGACCCCTTGTCAGATCCCTGTCCTGTATCACAGACATGGGCAAATCACTTGAAACATAAAAAAAATTGAATGTGCCTGTCTTCGCTAGCCTAGGATAGGAGCCGGACGTTAAACCCTAGCAAACTGCGTGGCATATGCCCATTTTCATTATCACAGCCAGAGTAGAACCAAAAAGTAACGGACTTTATCGTGTTTAAAGGAGCTAAACCTCTAACTTAATATTTTCCACAATATTTGAAATTGGAAACACGAATTACATTTAGCTTTCAATATTAGTCAATTTTAATCAATATTGATGTTGTTATCTTGCCGTAAACAAATGGAATCCTACTATCCATTATTTAAGACTCAGTGAATATTTTATAATCAGTACACGCGTCGTGTATTCTGGTTTCGGGTGCCATTTGTAATGGACGAAGAAAATCATGTCCTCCAAGACAATGCGGCAGCATTATTAGTAAAGACTGATTCTCAAACGACAAAATAATGATACTTATAAACGTGAAGAGTGGACTAAGCAGACAAAAACGACTGTCGTTCAATTTTGACTGATTCGGATGTTTTAGTTGATTACATATCACAGTAATTTTGTTTCTGAATATAAATCACTTTCATGCTTTAACATTTTAACCCACTATCGTCGATTATCAGGTTCTAAATAAATAGAGCCATGCTCCCTTTAATATAAGGTAATATCTAGTTACTACACGAAAACAAAAATATAACTTGAAATAAGACTGTTAAATCCCGCTGTTATGTTGCTGGCATAATGAAGAACCGGATAAGACTACTGTAACGGTTTTTTACAGTATGCTTTTATGTAATTAGAAGAGCATTCATAACGCATTATGTCATAAGTCGAATTTTATCTGAACTACTTTTTTTTTACCGAAATACAACCCCAGAGGGCTAGTGTACTTACACGCCAAGAAAATGTGTTTAACGCCCTACTTTAATTCATCAATCGACCGGGATAATAATAATAATATAATATATAATAATAATATCCAATTATGCAACAACAAATGTTGTTCTTTGGTTACTGTTTGTACAAAGTAAAATAGCACATAAACAACACTAGTTTCAGCTAAAACTATAGCACTTAAAAACTGAAAATAAAAACTAGGAAAACACTTTAGTGAAAATGTAGGTCTTCAAGTTCCGCTTAAAGATGTCAATTGATTTACTATTTTTTAGAGCAATGGGAAAGTTATTGCAATTCCAAAGTTCAGCTGCGGCACAAGAGAGAGAGAGCGTTTACCGTACGTGATAACGAAATGGTTCGATCTCGGCGTATCGTTTCTTCCGAATTGTAATACGATTTTGTCTTTTCTTGCCCCCCTCCTCCAAACACCCCCAACTCACACCATACGGGGACATGTGGACCAATACCCATCCAGACAAATATTTCATTAAAATATTGCTAAAATGCCTGCATATGAGAAATTTACAGTAGAAAACGAACTCTTGTAACTTGTGCATATCGGTAGGAATTATTTTTAGTCTGTCGACATCAATCTAGTACGTTCGTCTGTCTTTATTACCGTCTTAAGTCAGGATACAATAAACAGCTGCATAGTCTTTCGGATGAGACAAAAACGACGTCCCGTGTTCACATTGGCATGTACGTAGAGGAAATTGCAGTTGAAATTCCATAAAAGAGTAGGACGTAGTTCCGCTGTTCGGGCAAACGTTCGCTCATAGCACACTGACGTATGCCCGTCTTCATTTGACTAATCTGGCAAGAACAGTAGGTCGTTAAATCCCATTTCATTTAACATTAATCAGGCATTGGGCGGAACGGTTAATTCAGCGGTCAGGCAAGTGTCCGGGCTATCCCTTGTTCTCACATTCATCTACAAGAACGATGCCGAGAACGTAACGGTTACTGTTTTTCGCAGTACAAACGGATCTAACATAACTTTGTCGTACTGAGAATCGTACGAACATGGACCGCTGACGCAAGCCGTTCTCGGTACCGTTCACGGTCCGACGCGGTTACATTTTCTCAGTGTAAACCCTATCCGGTCTCAGAACGGTTCTTAGTACGAGTTCCCGCCCATGTGTTAAAGTTCCGAGAGAGGGAGATAGATAGAGAGAGAGAGAGAGAGAGAGAGAGAGAGAGAGAGACGTTTAACGTCAAGTCAACACAAACTAGGTCATTTCGGGACTAGCATATGGTTCAAATTTATTTCAATATTTCGCTATTACGGTGATTAATTAGCACTGTAAACGTTGTAATTATTTACTTTTGTTGCTGATTGGAACGTGTACAATACGAAAACTGCGGCCAAGTGTAAACACAGCTTAAGTTTTTGTTCAGCACGAATAGATGATTTATATTTCACTAACAACTGTTTTCAGAAAAAAAGTGACTCAAATATTAACATTGTTTTTTAAATAGGTAAAACTGTTTGCCAACTTTACAACAAACTAATTTCACCTTCCAGCTATTATACGCCTCATTGCATTTAAAAACTAACACATTCTACTGATATTGCCATGGGTATTGGAACGAGTATATAATCTGATTATTTTCTATATAATACGGTGTTTATTACGTTAAAACTTTGTATTTTATAGATTGTTGTGAAAGTGGTTCTACAAGTACTATACTTCACCTATTGTTCAGGTAAGGTTTCATATATTTATACATATTTTACCATATAATGCTCCGCCATCTTGGAAGACGTTAAACCTGAAATGAAATCAAACGAAATTGAGTTTAACGTCTTACATTTCTGCTCCTAACCTGGCCTAATGAAGAGGGGTATACGCCATACAGTGTACTATGAGGGAAATTTTGCCCGGGCAGCGGCACTACGGCCTACTCTTATATCGAATTCCAACTGCCAATGTGTACACGGGACCTCGGTTTTTCGTCCCATCCGAACAACTAGGCAGCTGTCTATGTCATGCCTTCCGTCCTGCATCACCGACAAGGTGAAACCACGCCGGAAAACCTGGATGAACTTTCTCGGCCAATGCAGGGATCGAACATCTGACCTCCAGGCTAGCGAGCCAGCGTCTTACCCTCTTATCCACGTGTTCCCACGACGTAAACCCCCAGTTAGAGACAGATTAATTAAAACCAAACCTGATAATTTGTGTCGTGATAGCGTCGCGCGAGATTTTGTATACAAATGAAATGAGGTTTAACGTCCTATTTTTCTCCTCCAGCGAGACTAACGAAAACTGGCATACGCCGGTATGAGGGACCTACACTTTATTTTAATCAAACTGTCGCGTATTTTTTTTATGTATTCCAATGTGTCGACGCAGCCTTGGTTTTTCGTCCCATCCGAACGGCTAATGTGAGTCCGCACCTTATTCATGGGGGAACGTGATGTCGCCAGGCGCTTTCTCAGCGCGTCAGACGATCAATAATCATTTTATTTAAATAAAACAGATTGAAATTATTTCATTAGATAGTAAACTGGCGTAAGGTGGTCGAGTGGAATCAAAGGCTGCAACGTGCTTGTTAGTTGGTGTTTAATGAGTACTAACACAATATCGCAATACATAATATCGCAATATGTGAGGTCGCACAATACGCAATATCGGAATACATAATCTGGCAATAAGTGAGGTCGGTATGCACAATCTTGCAATAAGTAATGTCGTAATACACAATATTGAAATAAGTAATGTCGCAATGCACGATATTGAAATACGTAATGTCGGAATACGGGATGTTGTAGTACGTGATGTCGCAACACATGATATTCAAAATATATGTAACCCCTTGTCTTAATGTTTTTATATATAATTAATCACATCTCAGTTTGTAAACTGGCCGGACGACTTTGCTGCTGTTAACATATAGTTCGTTACCTGGCAACCTTTGTCTGGTGTTTGCTGGATATTCGTAGAAACACACGAGTTTGACTAGTTTCTGTTTATATTATGAAACGTGGCAATAAAGTTAAACGTGGTTTATTAAGGAAACAGCTTGTGTTGTATGATAAAATATACAATTATCATAATCTGTATTGTTCTACTATATTTATATTAATATATACAACCGGCGGTAGGTTTGTCTTTGATGTCCATAGCGGTTATATCTCATTAAAATTTGTCATGACATCATCATAGGTTGATATATTCGGCTCATATCAACCGCCGATGACGAAGATGATCGCAATAATGCAACCAGAACACAGAAATAAATTTTACTACATGTTCTTCCATGCAAGTCCTTACGTCCTACACCAGATCCAGTTCTGGACTTTCTGATCCATTCCTCGACGCCTACCGGGGGGGTTGGGTTGGCCTAGTGATCTAGAGTGCCGAGCTTCGACCTCCAGCTGCCCGGTCACCTCTGGCTTGCGACTGTTTCGATCAGTGATGTGAGCGTATGTGGCATGGAGATAGGGCGCCTTCTCAACCTCGTGGGTTTCCTCCGGGCACCCCGATTTCCTCCCACTGCTAAAAACCCCTACGCGCAAGCGATTTATTGAGTGAACTTAAGCCCCATTTCTCTCTCTCTCTCGACGCCTACCAGTTTCGGAAATGTTTTTACATTATGTTGAAATATTAAATATTGTAAATATGGCCGCTTGTTATTATGTAATATAAGACGATGTTAATTGCACAGGATGTTATTATAACGGATGCAAGGAAATAAGGATTATATACGCCGCCATCTTAGCTGGGCTAATCTACAGCTCAGCAATCACTCGATCGCTCACATGGACTCATGTGTTTTAAATAGGCACCATAATTATATTATAGGATATATCGAACGCCTCGCACCCCGCCATTATTGGACATATTGAGGTTACCAGGTCATCCATAGAGTCTCCCCCATCATTATTGGACATTACCAGGTCATCTAGACAGTCTTCCACAATAATTATAGAATATGAGGTTACCGGAGAGAATCTCCCACCATTATTGGATATCGAGGTTACCAGATCATCTAGAGCGCCCCCAACCTATCAGTGAAATTTTAAAAAAAGTAGACCATAGTTCTTTTTCGCGTTCTGCATAAATATTTTGTGTTGTTTTCGTGCCTCATGGAGTTGTGTAACATCTTATATTCGACATATTCAGATAGAGCTTAACGTCCTACTATGTTGTACAAGCACGTTTAATGAAGACGGTTGTATGCCTTACAGTATGATATGAGGGAACATTTACCCGGCTAACGGCACTACGACCTACTCTTATTTCGCATTCTAACCGTCAATGGCTGTTTTACGTGACTACCAATGTATACACGTGATCTGGGTTTGTTGCCCCTTCCGAAAGACTAGGCTATACATTGTTCCTTGACAGATCCTTCGTCCTGCACTACTGACAAAGGAAAACCAAGCAGTGAACTTTCTCGGTCAACACTGGGAGCAAACCGGAGACCAACACTCACGAGCTAACGCCGTGTGTACAGATCAACCGCGGCTTCCCAATTGAACGGCTTATCTTAGATTGCCATTTGATGGTAATATCATTGTTCGATGCAATAGCAACCAACCCATTACGTTCCTTCTCGATAGGATTCTGGTGCTTTAACACGTATCTCTTAATTATTCTACTAATTATAGGGATGTAAAGCGCGTGCAATCAGCGCGTGCCTTCATGTGTAAAATAAGGTATAAATATTCAGACTGGAAGATAAAGTCATCATGTTTTGTCGCTTTCATCCACTTTCTACACCCTCACAAATACCATTGCCCTAATTCCATTCTTCCATCTGAGTTTATTGCCGTCTGATGTCGCTAAAACATCGGGAACAAATTTTAACTATCTTACAAATGGACACAAGACACCAATAATTCCCACGAATCCAGTGCAAAACCCATTCATAGTCTTTAGCTACCTTACTCCGTTTTCATGGCGATATTTGTTGATTTTTTGGTGTAGAACAGAAGAAAAGAGTTTGGATATAATTTTCGGTCAGGTTTGGATGAATATTCATGAATTTGAGCTGTAAGAATAAGAGATTGAACAGTTTGGTTACGTCGAATTGTAATTGTCCTAATTCCTTCTTTCCATCTGGCGGTTGTGTGGATGAATGGTTACGAGTGTAAGTTGCATCCTGAGGTTTGTCAATGAGTCACGTGGCGTGGTTTCGACAAGGAGCACGTGACAAGGAGTACGTTCGCCTGTCCAACCTACTGGGTTTTCTCCCAGTCTTCCGGTTTATTTTGAAATAAAATTGTGCAATGCGTTGGTCCCGAAACGATCTAGTTTGTGTCGAGTGGACCTTAACCCACCTCTCTCTCTCTCTCTCTCTCTCTCTCTCTCGCTCTCTCTCTCTCTCTCTCCTCCCATCTGAGTTTATCACTGTCTACTGCTGTTAAAAGATTGGTAACTAATTTTAGCATCCTTTCAAATAGCATTGCCCCAATTTCATCCGTCGATCTAGATTTATCACCGTCTACTGATCTTAAAAGATTGACTTTATCACTTGTGTAAAATACTCATTGCCACACGCGTCTGGATAATCGTACATCAAGAATCTCGATCAATTAAAGACCGTGGTTGTTAGGAATGTTTTTAAAAAATGACACGATTGATTTGATTTGTGACGAATACCATCTGTCCAGCTAATGGTCTGTATAGCCTGCTTGACACAAAAACCATTGTTTTTATTGTTTACGTCTAATTGGGCGCTGGAAGCTTGACCGGTTCAATTTAGGTCAAGTGAGGGAATGGATTAATCTGATCTTTTATATTGGTTAGTGTTTGGATAAACTCTAAACATTTCAATTTTTGCTTTGAAAGATTGGGCATCATAATTTGGCTTCCTAAAGATGCATTATATAAGATTTGGATTACAAGCTGGCTGTTCCCGATACCTGAAATATCTCCACACTGAATATATCTCAATACCAGATATATTCAAACACCAGATATATCTCAAACACTGGATATATCTCAATACCGGATATACCTCAATACCGGAAATATCTACACACCGGATATATCCCAATACTGGATATATCTCAATACTGGATGTATCTCAATATCGAATATATCTCAATACCGGAAATATCTACACAACGGATATATCTCTATACAGAATATATCTCAACAATGGATATATTTCAATACCAGATATATCCCAACACCGGATATATCTCAATACCAGATCCCAACAGCGGATATATCTCCAATACAGGATATATCCCAACACCAGATATATCTCAATACCAGATATATCTCCACATCGGTTATATCCCAACATCAGACATATCTGAACTAAAATAGAGAAATTATTCAATACATAAAATTAAATACAATTGACCAGTTTATTTTTGACCCACATTAATAATTGATTAAATTATTGAAGTGGAATAACCATTTTAATGTTGGAATTCAATGACATACAAATAGTATTAAAATGTCGGCATTTTTTGTTAAATTCCAATAATAGTTAAATTCCAATATTAATGATCGGCATATTTCTGTCATGTTGACTTGAACTAGTGGTCGAAAGGTTCAGTTATTTTACATCTAATGTTGCGAGTGATGTATGGTTAACTTCTCCTACTCGTGTGTCAGTTTCTCATCGTTAGGCTTCAACAACTACCACATATTATGCAATAATTATTAAAAATCACACGAACAAAACACGAAACGGGAAATTATAGTTGTCAGATGTTTCTTTTATTTAATAAATGCATCATTTCACAAAAATTTGTTCTGGAATTTGTAAAATAATTTGCAAACTAATGTCTGACTGACAATCGATGGCTTCACTTTTTGATATTTTAAGAAATGACTGTATGGAGGTGTAACGTTTCGTCGATACTTTAATTGGGCCATTTTGGGATTACGACGGTTTCATTCCAGTTCCAACTGCCACGTGAAATACGCTACGTATACTGTAAATATGTAAACGGATGATTCACTGTTTTGCGTATCATCCCAACTAGGTCACGGACACCACCCGTGAGAGGGACGAGGGAAGGAAATTAAATGAAATGAAGTTTTAACGTCCATCTGTTATGCTTCGACTGGGGTAATAATGACAGATAAACTTCTTGCAGGAACGGTTTTAACGTGTGCGCTTTATGTTCGTCCATTGAGTAACGTGGGGTGGTTTCGTTCCTGCAGTTATACTTTTGCCTGCCTAACCTCGTGTGCCCCCCCCCCCCTCCGAATTCAATGTGCAAGCGAATTATTGAAATAAAAGCATACCATATGTTAGTCCCGAAATGACATAGTCTGTATTGAGTGAGCGTGAAACATCCCCCCCTCTCTCTCTTTCTCTCTCTCTCTCTCTCTCTCTCTCTGTCTCTCTCTCTCGTGTTTATCTACAAAAATCTGAACGTTTTCCTAAAACAAGGGAAACAACTTTATCAATAGGGCTAATCAGAGAAATTATTGGATATAGGACACCGCACATCTCCATGACGTATACAAAAAACTCCATACAAAATAAATTACAGTACAATGTTTGTAACATCCATACTGTGAAATGAAATGAAATGGGGTTTAACGTCCTACTGTTCTGGAGATTGGCATACACCATAAATTATGCTGTGAGAGACATTTTACCGGGACAGTGATTCTATGTACTACTCTTATTTCGAATTTCAATTCCCAGGGAATCTTTTATGTGGACGCTTAATGAAGGTCGTGAACTGTAAACTAAACAGTGTAGATTTATCTTGATCCGAATCGAACCCATTATTTACCCAGCTCTATAATTCACATTACCAGCGGTTTTTCTTTGTTTTCAATTTACATTAAACAAGTTTTTGTCCTACCCTAGTTTCGTATGCCGACCAGCTTTGTGCTAGATTAGCGTATTTATCAGATTATGGAGCATGTTTATCACGGGTGTTTTTTTTATCATTGTATCAATCCGGTGAATTTGTAATGGCGTCTCTGTTGAAGTAATATTAAAGTAGCGAGCTAGTGGAAGAGAATAATGTAGAAACTATTGATGGTATTACTGTGGAGGATTACAAGTCGATCCTATACGTGACTCTTTATTTTGATTCCTGTTTCAGATTATCGATCTGAATATCATGAATGAATGAATTTGTTTTTATTGGGGATGGCGATAGACATATATGTAGTTCCCGCCATTTATATCATTTTATTGCACACCTACTACTGACACAGATAAACGTCTGCCTCCACAAAGAATAAAAAAAAATGAAACGGTGTTCTGCTTCTAGAAGGCTAACGAAGACGAGCCTATATTGTGCTATAGGGGATTTTTTTCCCATACAGCCACGCTGTATGTAGCCTACTTTTATTTTGAATTCAATTTTTCGTCCCATCCGAACTACTACACGTTGTGCCCTGTCAGTCCCCTATTCCTACACCACTTACACACCTTTCACCACAAACACAGCACCAACGTCCTACTAACATGGTCTACAGCTTGGTTGAAATGTTTGACGTCACTGATACCACAGTCTGTAACACGGAAGACATTCATCAAGGTGCCAGGACAGTTGATGCAGACAAGTAGGACGTTAAACCCAATTTTATTTCAGTCCATTTCCTATCTTTCAATAATATATTATTGATAAAATAAACTTGTGTTGTGCGACAGATCGCTATTAGAACAATAATATAATCTGGTTTAACTATATCGCCATTAATTTAGCCTTGGTAGCCATGCTCATACTTATTATTGTAATCGTTATAGGTAATATCTTGATATAGTCATTTAATTGTGTTCAAAATTATTTCTTGATTTTATCCACATTGTCCCTGTTAAAGGTGAATCAGTCGTTTCTGTTTTTCTTCAAAATTGTTACTTTTATTGAGTTGTACACCGAAAAAAAAGTAGACTGTACACGTCTGTTCTTAAAAATGGTATAAACTTGCACATTTGGACTTGGTGGCGTGGTTTTGATCGCACAAAGAATAGCATCGCATGCCTAACCCAGTGAGTGTTCTATCGGCTAACCCGCTGAGTTGTTCCTCCCATTGCTAACGACCCCTACGCATAACCGAATTATCCAGAAAAAATTACGCTAACTCTCTCTCTGTGTCTGTCTCGGCTATTATAATATGTATAATAACCGTTCTCTCTGGCAGCGGAAGTCTACAAAATGACATGATGTTTAAAGATGGCATCTTAACATGTTATCTAACAATATATATAACCATCTTACACGAACTATAAATAAACATGACCGCCATTAATCAACATTGTTCACACAGATCCGCTTCTACTTCCGGTTCGTGCAATATATTGTCTTGGTTTAGTATTCGGATGTAGATCTTAAAGTCACTCGCTGACTAGAAAGCTGACCCTGATTACACTGGAGAATCTTTTGTCTAATAGATACAATGCAAACCTGACCCTGGGCACACGGGAAAACTTTCTATGAAGATTAGGTTTTCAAATATATATATTGCTAGTGACTACACTGGGTTAGGATTATATAATATAAAGCCAACCACCGTGAATAGAAACCAGAAATAGGACGATAACACGACATTAACAAATTTAGAATTTAGTATCTTATATACAGCCAAAGTTCTTTTACGTGCACAAAAACCTCGGTTCACTTCATATTTTAGTTTTTTTGTGGTAATGGCAGATAAAACTCTGATCGATGAATTAGGAAAACGTGTCAAGGCAAATATCGTAAATTAACAAATTAATAAAAAGTCTTAGTTCGTTTTTTATCCGGAAAAGTCCTGGGGGAATTATCCATTATTATTCCTAGATCTATCCTACTCAAGATAAAAAACCACAATACCACGTATTATACTCGACAACATGCATTATTATAGAAAAAAAAGTTTCGCTTGAATTAATTTCTGACAATTTCAGGACATAACAAATAGATGGTATTAACCTCACATTTTACTCAATTAACTCACGTGGTCACGTCTGTCATTCATTCAGTATACTTCGGTTCCAAAGGTCCCATATCACGTCAACTCTCCTATCAGCTTTATAATATTCACCTCAAAAAAATAATAAATTGGTTTGATATTACAGAAATCTTCAATTTAAAAAAATATCGATTTAAAATTGATGTATGTCAGTTTGTGACACGTACTAAATCCACCACGATTCTTTTATATGACAAGTAATAAGCCGAGGGTCGGAAACAATTTATATTTTAAATTATGGTCGGAATTAATGTTGTTATATATCAGGCGCGGATCCAGAGGGGGGGTCCAAGGGGTCCGGACCCCCCCCCCCCCCCGCTCAGGCTTGAAAATTTGAAACTTAAATCTGTGCGATTTTATTGGCGATTTTTAGACCTGTAATTTTGGAATTTACCTTCCGGAAATTCGTCAGAATGCACCAAATTGAATCTAATTTATCAAATTTTTCTGAGGGAGGGCCGCCAAACTCCCCGTTAATTGGTTGAGCGCAATTAGTTAAGAAATTATCAAACCTAGACCCACCCCCTGCAAAAAATGCTGGATCCGCACCTGTATATTCGTCCGTATATTTGTGCTATTTCACCGAGTGTCGATTATTTGGAATATCTGTTTCCTAAAGATGCATTATGTAAAACTTTGATAAAGAGCTGACCATTCTTGTTATGTAAGCTGGCCGTTCTTACTCAACAATAGATAATTCAAAATTAAGATAGTGAAAATTTCATTTAAATTACTTATTGTTTATTATCGTAGCAACGTCACTTGTAAATTTATTTACATCTGCGTCATTCTATGTTATAGACGTTCCATGTGAAAACATATCTATATAATAATTTATATACGATTTGAAACCAGAATTAAACTCTGGAATAGGCAGATGTATATTATTTTGTTAATAATTTAAAATGAGATTGAATGATAAGGTAGAGTTAAACATACATTATGCAAGAGCAAAATCTGCCTATTGTAGGTCTTTCTTTAGACCTGAAATGTTATAAAAACTATTGATTAGACATTAATTAACGTATCCAGACCATAATCAACTCTCGATGTCAAGGCTATACTGCGATATTTGTTGGATTGTTAGTCCGATTAACACTCAAAACGATTAAATGGATAATCGAGACTATTAGTTTTGTCTTCAGCGGAACTTTCATCAGTTCATAGGGGATCAATTTGACTGAAATTTTCAGCAAATTGCCTTTACATTATGTAGTTTTGAACAACTATTATAGCGAGAAACGTCAACTCGTTATCTAATCTCCCATAATGTATCTGTAATGGGTAAATGAATGGAGGTCGGGTGGAGTGGTCGCCCCTCGTTTTATTGTTGGTTTAGTTGTCACGTGTTTCCAGGAGCAATGTTTTAAACTGGCATGCAAGTAGCCCCGATAACAACCTAGAAGACAAAGAAGAGGAGGTGGGCTGCGGATTGCGTTTCTTTCTCGCATTCTCTACCTACGCTAGAAATAGCTTATTACCCATGTTCGGCTCTTCTGGCAATTTTCTTAGAATATATTATTTGTCTGCTATAACACCCACGATGCTAGCGGACGTTGACGTCATTAACAAGCGAGGTGTCTAACATCTGCATGTAAGATCGTAATGTCTGTCATTGGGTCAAGTGTTGTGGTTTCGATCGCATTTGTGTATTAAAGGAGTATATATATAGTTGTCGGTCCAATCCCATGTGATTTCTCCTGTTTCACCCATTGTAACAAAACCTGCACGCGAGCGCACCATCGAAGAAAAGAATGCTTTATGATATCTTAGGACCGGTAATGACGTTGTTTCTATTGAGCGGACCTCCTGAATAAAGATCTTAAAAAATCAAGACAATTTATACTATTCATAAAATCAAACTTCAACAATTCTAACGGAAGTTTACGTAAGCCACAATAAATGTTCGATATTTAAAGAGGGCAGTGTATAGTCATTCGGGTGGAACAAAAAAAACGGGGTGCCGTGTACACATTGGCATTCGCTTAAAAGGGCCCCTGGCCGTTGCACCTCGAGATAAGAGTAGGTCACACGACCCCCCCCCCCCCTCCTCTAACACACAGTGTGATGTGTGCCCGTCTTCGTTAGTCCAGTCGTTGCAGAACATTTCATTTCCTCTCCGCTTTACATTTCGAATCAGAATTGATTTAACATTGAGAGAATCAGTAGACTCAATCCTGATCCGACTGTCATTTTATCAAACATGTCGAAAATAGTTCTCTTTTTTTACATAGTATTAATTTCATCACCGCAATTGACATCATTTATCCCAATACGTCATTTTTGAAAACAAAAATCAAACAATTTTGTTGTTTTCTATGCAGGGATCGAACACGCGACCTCCTTGTTTGCGAGCTAGTATCTTACTCACTTAGCCACCCTGGCTCCCCAAATGTAAAATACCCTAACAATATAAATAAAAATATTTATCCAAACAAGACTATTATCAGATATGATATCGATCGTTTGATGGGACCTTGTTTTGTCAAAATTATATGCGCTTAGAACACTCAACCAACCCCATGAAACGACAGGTAAAAATAGTGAGAAGAGCATGCCACCACCCTTATAACTTAATAAATAATAATCCATAAGAAAGTCTTTAAAGTAATATATATACGCCGAATACCATGACCATATTTAACTTTCACAGTAGAATGTTAATTATTAAAAACATTTTATATAAACTTCAACATCCCTTGTGTATCAGGGTACCAAGTTATAAAAGAAATGAAATGAAATGGGGTTTAACGTCCTACTGTTCTGCTTCGAACTGGGCTGATGAAGACGGACATACACCTTGTAGTGTGCTATGACGGAAATTTTGCTCGGCACTGTGGCCTACTCTTATATCGAATTCCAACCATTCATGGATCTTTTACGTACATGCCAATATGTACACATGATCTCATTTTGTTCATACCATCCGAACTACTGTCAGCCCCTCCCCCGTCCCTGCATCACTGAAAAGGGGAAACCACGCCGCAAATCTGGATGAACTTTCTCGGCCAATGCATCGATCGAACACCCGACCTCCAGGCTAGCGAGCCGGCGTCTTACCTACTTAGCCACTGTGACCCCGACCGGGGTATGAGATGTATATACACCAGCGTCCTACTTACTTAACCACCGTGTCCTCCACCAAGGTATGAGATCTATACACCAGCGTTTTATCTACTTAGCCACCGTGACTAAGATGTATAAACGCCAGGTGATGCTAGGTAATCTGACCAAGGAGGTTTCTATTAAATATCAGTTGATATAAACCAGGTAGACGTATTATATAAATATAATATGATAGGTGAGGCTGATTACAGGTAACATGACCACCTGGTGTATCAAACAGCTGTCACAACAAAGGTGGATTCGAACTCGATTATCTTGATTCCTTGTTATATGTCATGTTGTTCTGACCAAACATACGTTTAACCTTTAATTAAAGGTCACAAGGTCATTCCATCGTGTACTTTGATGTGGTGATAAGAACCTAATGAATAAATCAGTGCTGATTTAAGAATCTGATACGATGAATCCTGGGTTCTAATTAAGTTGGCTTTAAAGTAAAGTCCAGGTGGAATATCAAATACAAATAGGTTTAACGTATTACATGTATGTATCTGGGAGAGAGAGAATTATGGAGTTAATTATAAAATAAATCATTGACGTTACAAAAACTTGTTAGACGTCCATTTACCATGCAGTGTGTGCATGAGAGAGGCGGAGGAATGAAGGGAGAGAGACAGACAGAGACAGAGAGATAGCTAGAGAGAGACATGAGATTCAACGTCCACTCGAAACCAACTAGGTTTTTTCGGGACTAACATATGGTTGAATTTGATTTTAAAAATTTGCTTGCACAAGCGGGGAATCAAAACCACGCCAGCTGACCCAATGACGACGGATATAGGCCATGAAGTGTCTAATCTTATATAATATATTTGGTCCATTATTTTTGTACCATAGCAAACAGTTAAGACGCCTTTTTTTGAAACAGTTTAACTAGCGTAATCGGAGTCAGACTTATGTTGCATCTACTAGATGGAAGTTTCCCCAGTGTGCTCAAGTTCAGATTTCATATTGTATCCACTAGGATTAAGAAAGTTTCCGTTATAATCAGGGTCAGACTTCTAGTCCACGAGTCGCTTCAAGATCTACATCAGAATACTAAACCAAGACATTATATTGCACGAAGCGGATCTGTGTGAACAATGTTGATTAATGGCGGTCATGTTTATTTATAGTTCGTGTAAGATGGTTATATATATTGTTAGATAACATGTTAAGGCGCCATCTTTAAACATCATGTCATCTTGTAGACTTCCGCTTCCTGTTGACATATATGTGATTATCGTCGATTTAAGACCTAAATGTCGGCCAACTGACTTCGTGGCTGTTCCCAAGCGGAGCTAGCAGTAGCCAGCAGCATAAGTTTAATATACTACACTAGGATGCTCCTCGGAAAATAACCGAAGTATCGTGTTTGAGAATGGTGGGGGCGTTGAAGATATTATAAAACAATACGATGTTTGTGGTACTATAGATAAACACGGCACTTGTTAGTATCGCTAATATTAGTTATAGTAAATTAACCACTAATTAACCGTTTAATTGACCCTATAATCAATTAAACACACATGATAAGATAGGATCAATATAAGTTTTATTTCACCAACATATAGGCTATAAAATATTAATGTAATGTCATCTAGAATATATAACAACAATAAAATATCGATTCAGTTCATCAAATATATTAATTTTTATTGTTTTCCCTTTAATTGTGTTGTGAACCATTTGGGCCTTCCCATTATACAACTTGACTGGTCCGACATTTATTGGCTAGACAGTAAAGAACGCCAATTTATTATTAAAAGGTATCACCGAAAACTAAAGAACGGTTCTCATAATGGAGGCATGAAATCATGAGGTCCGTCATTGAGTCGTGTGGCTTGGTTTAGATTCACCGCTTGTACGTGACGAGAAGTAGGGCAGCGCTCGTCGGTCAGTTTTCTACGGGTTCTCTTTAAGACCCCTACACGCAAGCGAATTACTGAATTAAAAATAAGTAAACTATAAGTTAGTCTCGAAATGACCTTGTGTCGAATGGACGTCACCCCCTCTTCCTCCCTCATAATGTTGCTAATCGCATTAATAAATGCCATATAATCGTCGTAGTGTGTGAAATATTCTAGATTATTAAATGAAAGATAAAAGGCATGGACAAATTTAATTAAGACAAAACTTAATACACTTTTTATCTATAGCCTAACAGTATTTGAAGAAATATCATGGACCAACAACAAATGTTGTGAATACAGACTGTCTCTGAAGAGATGCCATGTTTAATATTACAACTGTTTAATATTTCCTTTCATATTTTGGTTTATAATCGTACTTTTCATATTTTTATACCCTTTTGCCGAAATTTTTAAGTTGAATCGCTTGAACGTCTTGGGTTTGTTATCAACTTAAAATCCTCGGAAATCTTGATGGATTTAACGAAAGAGTACCTTCAACCTTTTGGTTAAGTGTGTTCATCAGTCATGGTCGGCCATGTTTAAATCTCTATGATAGAATATGATGTAACAGCTAGACGCTAGAAACTAGGTTTCATTTTATTGTTGAATTTGAAATATCTCTAAACTAAACTTTGAGCTTTCATCAATTCAAAAGATTAATTACCGCTGTCGATTTTAGACTATACACTTAAAAGATATAGAAGTCAACAACAGAGCTTGCGTGGTTTTGTTTAAAGGGGAAGACCAACGATTTTCAACAAGGTTTCCATAAATCTTAAATATATATTTAGAAATAATATATAATAACGAGAAATTAATTTTACTTAAAACCGAAAATGACATAATTGGTTCAACACGCTCACTAGGCTCTATAGTAAGCATACAGTTTTGGCATAAGTTTACTGCTGTATAGTGTTCACGCCTCGTCTTTGGGCCAAAAATCTTATCGGATGGGCTGTTTGTTAGTTTCTCACGCAGTTGCCCGATACGCATGACAGGTGCATGTCACTTGGACTATTGTGTGAATTAAAATAACTTTCATTAATCTTTGCGATTAAAACTTCATCCAAACTAGAAAATAGTTAAATAAACGCGAATACAGTATTCTGTGCCTCGGTGAGTTTAACGTTAGTACATCACCCAGAAAGTTCATGGGGATTCCTCAATTTGATCTAAGGGATGTGAGGTTAACGTTAGTTTACTACCCAGGAAATTCACGGCGATTACCTGCCTAAATTTACTATTGTCGATGGTTTTTGCCATTACAGAGTTTTCCACAGAGCACACGGCATGGCGTATACGGTCATATCTAAATAATAAGGCCAACTGTGGATTTCATCAAGGCCGCGATTTGTAAATGTGGTTCGGACATGTGATTGTTGAGGCGATTGAGGGTTAGTGTTAGGGTTAACGCTTGCCCTGTTTACCTCTCGTGACCTTTGACCAAATCTGCAGTTGACCTTAATATTTAGACCTATCCGGTCTTCTTTAAGCTTGTAGCTGAAACACGGGACGTTAAACTCCCCTTCATTTCAGTATGTCTGGAATGTTATTTTTTTTCTGAAGACTTTGGGGCAAGTCTAAATTATTCTTATCACGAATTATTGATCTAAATGATTTGGGTAGGTTTTTTTTAGCGTCTTACGTGCAATAAGGTGGAATACACGTGCGTGGGTGTATGTGTGGTGTTGTGGGGTTGGTTGTACTTTTCTTTAGTTGCCAATTTCGAAAGATGAAGTAATTATAAGGCGTGTTATAATGTTGCAGTCACTAAAACGACTTAATGCAAAATAAGCATTCCAATCACGAATTGTTTGTCTATTAGAGTGTTGTTTTCTAGTGTTTACGTGCACAGCTTAGGGTAAAATAAAACGTGGGCGTGACATTAATTTTCGACTTGTTAGACAAATTATATTAAACTAAAAGCACGAATAAACACAGCAACGAAAACTATGACAGAAAAAAAACAAACTCTTTTTAATGGCTCCTTTGTTTTACTGGAAGATACGAGAAACATTATTAGAGGCTTTCGTCTTATTTAAATTGATGTCATTGTAGTATTATTTCCTCTAGGTTTTTTGTGATCCGTAGAAGTTATAAAAGTATGTTTTGCTTGAAACAGGAGTATAACATGAATAATGTCCTCTTGTTTCTGTGTAATAAAGTAATTAGTCCCGTAAAACGACAGACCTCGGGAATAAAAACTATGTCGGTATCTACTTGTGTTTGTGATCTTGTAGAGGAGAATCGATAGAGTTAATTTATAGGTCTTATCGTAACAACAAATTGTTCCTTCAGCCTGAAACTTCTTGTAAGTCTTATCTCTAATTACTCTTGGGCAAGATAGAAATCAAACGACTGAATATGTAACTCGGTCGTAGCACTGTTCTTACTCATGTAACGCTTACAAAAACAATGGAATTAGCGGAATAAAATGAAATGGGGTTTCGAGTTCTATTTTCCTACACCGACTCGGCTAATGAAGCCGCCCAGTGTGCTATGAGGGAAGTTTGCCCGAACAGCGGGGTTACAGCCTACTGTTATTTCGAATTCCAATACATCGTTCGACTAGACATTATGCTTCCTAGACCCACAACTCTGCACCTCTGACAAGATAAACCGCGCCCAAATATCCGTAGAAAATGGTTCTGCGAAGACCGAGAGTGAACCCGAAACCTGATTAGCGAACCAATGTCTTACTCACAGTGCGACAAAACATTTGACGTCAATGATACATGTTAAGTAGAAAGGGGTGGGGTGACATGAGTGTTATCGTTTCATCGACATAATTTGTATTCTCACAATTTTGTATACATACAGACTAATTAAAACTTTTTAATTCCACTAGATGGAAGCAGAGCAGAATAAACACTTCTCAAATCTCAAAGTAATCTTACTGTTTTCGATTAAACTCGATGATTTAGGAACTAAAATGACGGTCAACTATAGCTCAGTGTCTGTATCAAGCGAAGCTAACTGTTGAAAGACAGCCAAGGTTTAGTAGGCACAATTTGTTACAGTCATTTGGAGATTGACAACAAGTATGTTTTATTTTAAAGGTTAGGTATACAATAAGATCGAACGTTTTCACTTGTTCGTCTTCGAACTACAACTGCGATGCGTTCAGTTTACATGGGTGTACCGCAGTTGTTCTTCTACCCCGAAAACCTAGGCACAGGGTGGGGGAAGAGAGGGAGAGAGAGAGAGAGAGAGAGAGAGATAGAGAGAGGGAGTGGTGAGTAGAGAAGAGAGGCGGAGATATAAAGGTAGAAAGATATCCTCGGCGTGCTCGTAATAAAAACTCTGACATTAGACGGAAAACCAGCTGTCGATAGTGGTGCCGAGCAGCAATCGGTCGCTAACCCCATTTCATTCCCTGCATTGTTGTAACACACACAAGAACATAATAAAAAATCATGATGTAGCTGATACAGTCGATTGAATTATCGTCGAAACTTTGCTTTGAACCAATTTATTCCTGCAACATGTTTATGGTTCTCACGGCGCCAGAGTTGTTGTTGTCTTCCGGTGATCGTTCGGAGTTATTATCCGTTATCATCAGGTCCATATATCGAGTTGTATGTCGTGTGTACCTTGCACTTATACCACGATCAGATAAGAGACGAGACGACAAGAGATATTTTCCTTTTTAATAAAAACAAGACCAGTACCCATTTAAAGAGTTATTAGTGAAGAGGAGATACGAGGACAGAAAATCGATATAATTAACGTGTAGTATGATTAGTTGAATTACTGTGTAAATGTTACTATCACATATATTGTCCATAGAGATACTACTAATAGCCAGGCGCATATTATTCTCATAGTTATTATATCATCGCAAGCTTCTAAATTATCTCCCTTTATATAAGATTGCTAATCAGAGTCGTATAAATGATGCGTTCTCCCACAGCTGTGTGTATTACTATAATATCCCCCGTGAACGTTCAATACTGTCATTATTACAAAATATATAGCTACTAATAACTACATCAACTCCTAATAAGCCTGGGAATATATACATCCGGTCTGTGGAGACTGATGGTCGTCAACTATTAATCTGTCACTAACACTAAGATAGGTATGTATACTTATAAATCTTCTTTACGATATTTAAATACCGATTTTTTAGTGTTTATAATAATGTGGCGATGTGTTTCGTGTGCGAGACAAGGTATGCAGGACCAAAGAGTGCATAGCTAAAACTAAACCTAGTCAGTAGTTCTTTCATATATTGCCTCACTTACCCGAGAATAGAAATGAAATGAAACGAAATGAAATCGGGTTTGATGAAGATGGGTATACGTCATACAGTGTGCTACCAGAGAAATTTTGTCCAGACAGCGGTGCTACGGAGTACTGTTACATCCAATTACAACTGTCAAGCGATCTTTTACGTGCATGCCAATGTGTATACGGGACCCGGGATTTTGTCCCATCCGAAAGGCTAGACAGTTGTGGGTATCAGGACCTCCTATCCTACACCATTGACAAGGGCGTCCGGGATCAGTCATGGTTTTAGAAAAAAAAGTTCCTCGAGTTTTCCCCACGTGTTCTGCCATTGGCAGTGGTGCAGTACAATCTGTTTCACAGAGAATTACTTACGAATTATCTCTGTAACAGATGACTGTCCACAACACTTGCGTTGACTGCACATGGCGTCAGTCATTGGCTCAACGGCTCGTGCAATGTTTACATAACATCTAACTGCTTCGGGCAAAATGATGCATTTTACTCATTTTAATACCCATTTACACTAAATAGGAAATATTTTTTAACCACAAATACTTCAAACGTCTTTATTTATTTTTCTTTTACCTCAAAAAAATGTTTGAGAATTAAATTTGTCGGAGTAAAAAAGTTAATATGCCGAACTCATTAAGTCTCGTCGATGTCATGCTTATCGATGATTGTAGCGGCCAAGCGAATATTCACTGCGGGATCAGTTTGGGTGAAGTACGTCAGGAAAAACAAGGAATACCATCTAGGCGGTGCATTAGACGAACAACAGACATACACGTAAAAGAATCCTTTGCTGTTGGGGAAGGGGCAGAGGAAAGGGTGGGGGGGGGGCGGATCGCGGAATGGTTAATCGTGCGCGTTGCATCATTGGGTCTTTCAGTGGAGTGGTTTCGATTACCCGCTTACGTGACAAGGAGTAGGTTTTCTTCGAGTCCTCCGCGCAGAAGAATTATTGAAATTAGATGGAACCAAATGCTAGTCCTGAAATAGCCTTGTTATCTTGGTTGATGTAGATTGTTTTATTTTGGTATTAATGTAAATGTTTAATGTTGTCGTGTGCGGGGCAGAGTATGCATGTTCGTCTCAAGCATCTAATATAACCCGAAATTATATGTTGTAGCTTTATGAACCCCTCGGATAAGAAATTACATCAGTCGTCATACACTGTTGTATACACGACAACCGCCACATTGCGCAAATGTTTTTTTCATAAAATTAACAGGTAAAACACAAAAACAAAGGAAAGTTAAATCTCTTCATGTATTAAAGCCTGTGTCCAAGATCTGATTTAGTGAGAAATACACCTCATGATTCTGATTGTGATATCTGTAATTTTACCTGTTTTAGTCGTACCGCACTGTGTGTATAAATCAGATTATATACATTTCCTCCCGGAAAACAGTGTCTGAATTCTACAAGATTTTGAGACAAGATAAATGGTTTATTCGTTGCCCGTATAGAGATGCAACTGGGTCGAAGTAAAAGAAGTAAGATTTGGGTAGTAATAGTCGTAGTAGTAGTAGTAGTAGTAGTAGTTGATGGGTGTTTTGTTGAGTCGATCTGATATTTGTAGAAACATGATCCCATCCGTTTTATCGGAGTCGACATATTGCCTATTGTTTCTCGACCTAGTTCTACTACAGAACTTGCTTAATCGCGATGGCTAATTTTATTTGATTATTATTTCAATACATGAGATTATTTGCTCAGTGACAATCGATCAAACCATATTGATAAAATATACAATGTCTCAACGGATCCAATATTGATCCTAATTTGTTTTTCTTGTCAGCTCATTGACTTATTTACTCGTGTATCTTGAAAGGTGGTCCACTGTTTCTATCCGAAGTCTTGATGGCCGAATGTTCTGTCATTGAGTCCACTGTTCCATTTCAATCAAAGTGGTTTGCCGTTGAATCCACTGTTTGTGGTTTCCACCTGAGGCTTTATTGTACAATTTACCAAAAATGAAATACTATAGAGAGAGAGAGAGAGAGAGAAATGGGGTTTAACATCCACTCGACAAAAACTAGGTCATTTTGGGACTAACATATGGTTTCAATTTTATTTCAATAATTCGCTTGCGCGTAGGGATCTTTAGCAGTGGGAGGAAACCGGAGTGCCTGGAGGAAACCCACGAGGCGCCCCTATCTCCATGCCGCATACGCTCACACCAGGGATCGAAACCACGGCCGCACGTCAGAGGTGACCGGCCAGCTAGAGGTCGAAGCGCGGCACTCTAGACCACAAGGCCATCCTGCCCCCCCCCCCCCCAATACCATAGAGACAAACTAGTTTAATAGTATCCCCCAATCTTGATAAGCCCAGTCGCGTCGGAAAGAGGGGCCGGGATGTTAAAACTCAATTCTTTTATAGAGCAATACCTGAACATCCCATGGGTATCTTAACCAAATTACTGGCACTGTCACTGTACAATACGGTGTCATTTGTTCGAATTAACATTCTCCGGGGATAAGAACAAATTGGGGTGTAACATCCACTCGACACACAACAGGTTATTTCCGGACTAACACACGAATAAATCTTATTTTAGTAATTCGCTTGCGCGTAGGAGTCTTTAGCAGTGGGGGAAACCGGAGGATCTGGGGAAAATCCACGAGCAAGAGCAGATGTGTTTTAGCATGTTTGGAGAGAGAGAGGGTGTGTGTATGACACAAACTAGGTCATTGCGGGACTAAAACACGCTTCAAATGTACTGTAATAATTCGCTTGCGTCTAAAGATGTTTAGCAGTTGGAGAAAGCCCACGAGGTTTGACAGGTTTATATTCATCTTCAAAGAGAATACATATCCTATACACCGATTTAAGGTGAACAAGTTGATTAAACAAAAAAATGTTAAATGCAGTTAAGAAAGTGCGTTTTAGAACAAATTGATCAATTTGTTACGCAATTTCATGTTAATATTGCCTGAATGTGTTTTGTTTTTTTTCTATATGGATCGGGTATAAATAGACAAGAATGTCTCAATAACGACCGTTTATTTTATGATCATATTTCTAGGAAGAATGATACGTGCCTTGGGGGTAAATATGGCATGAAAACCTTATTGAATATCGTCGATAAGATGATCAGCTTGTTTCACTCACGTTTTTATTAACCCGCAGAAAAATCTATATTACGGTTTCAAGCACAAATTGACCACCAACTTTCTTATATTTTTATTTTAAGTTTTTTTCAAAGTCGTCCTTAATATGGTTTTAGTTTATGATTTGACCGAACCGTGAATGAGTTTTATATTTCTTTAAAAATGTGTCGGTGTTTTTCCACTTGTTATTTTCTTCTCTTGTAAGCCTCCCTGTTTCCAAGGAAACACAAAACCTTTAAAGTAAATATTCGTTGCTAACAGTTAGTGTGTCCATTTCTTTTTGATTTATACCATACTTTTTTAGCCAAATTTTATGACATTTTGATTTTTTGCTTAATCGTTACTAAAACAAACCCACTTTCCTTTAAAATGGGGTTAATAAATGCAAACTTTATGGATGAAAATGTGTGTTATCTTGTATCGCAATTCAATAGCTGATATTACCGTTACAATATGTCCAAACCTTAGAATCATTTAGAGCAAAGGTAATATTCGTCTGTCGACTGTTTGATGATATTTCATAGAAACTTCACTTTCAGGCTGATATTTCCTTTCACGGATCTGAAAGTGAATGTCAGGCTGCATAACAGAAACCTAACAGTACGCGTATATTAGTGGACTATGACAGTTAAAAACAAAATATAGAAGACAGAAAATAGCCTCGTATATTTGCAAATAAGAGAATGCTTTCAGCGACTTGACAACTAACAGGAAACAATGAGATGTATTCAAGACAGGCTGATAACTAAGAGCTGTATTCACGACTCAGGTTCATAGTTGTCCATCTTCAACTTTTCCCGGTTTAAAGTGAAACGTTAATAATGCGAGAAATATGATATACTGGCGACAAATTATTATATCGAGGGCTGATATTGACATTTTGATTATACACCGAACCATTTTTAGTCGTTGGATCGTTCACTTGTTTGCTGATGAAGCCTACTAAACGTTAAATGTCTGTTATCATGAGGAACATAGAAACGTTTGTATGATTTCATACTGGACACTTATGGTGCTTTCTCCGAAGTCCTCAAAATGTGAAATGAAATCCAAGTTGTCATTGATTATATATATGTATACGTGTATACTCAACTGACATATTATATAGATACATCTATATATGTATTTATTGTATTGGGTTATTCGTCTCATTGTACTGCCATCTCTCAGATAATAGCAAGGGCGATTGCCTACATCTTATAGACAGAAGATTTCTTGGTGTAATTGTAAGTATTTGATTACTTCTGTTAAATATAAATAACTAGTTATAGAAGCAGGTGTTTGTTATTTACATGTTGCAGGTACTTGTCTTATATTGCACGGTTTATGCACACCAGTAATCCTATATATAATCTGGTATTTAAAAAGGCATTATGAAAGAGATAAATCTGCCTATTGCAGGTCTTTCGTCGTTATGAACCAAATGTTATATCAACTATTTATTAGACATTAATTACTTACCAATATTTGCGAGTTTTAATTTAACGTAAAATGGATACACGAAACCTTGTTTATTATCGTAACAAGGGTAGCAATGACAATCGAGGCTACAGTGTTGTTGTTATGGCAATAACTTGACTCAGAATGAAGTTATTTGAAACTCTTAGCGTATTTTTTTATTATTATTTATTTTTTGAACTATTATGATATCGAGAACTGACAGCTCGTTATCTAAATCTTTTACAATGCCCCTTTCAGCTGCTGATCTAATTTCGCATAAGTCAGACAATTTCAAACTTTTTCATGACTTCTTAGCGACTTAATTCGCGTTACTCAAATCAACACAAAATTAACACATTTATTGGAGGAAATCTCTGGATAATGGGATTAAAAGGTTTCACAGGAAAAGATTTTATCGAAGATTTGATCATATCCACTTTAAATCTTGCGCAAAAGATGTCACATGTTGCAAATGTTTCAATTTATCCTACCTTTGTAAACACTGGAGGAAATTGAACCCTGTTTAGACGATATTCCTCTTATTCAAGTTTCACAATATTGTAGTTTACAAGAGATTAAACACTCCTCGAATAACGGTTTCCAATATTTACATCGCGTTCACGTGTATAAAAATAAATGTGTCAGTTTAATTAAATTTGTTTGTAAACTGGTGATCTGGGTGCACGGGGCATTTTAGATCCTTCAATATTAGTTGGAATATTTGATTGAATGAGAGAGAGAGAGAGAGAGAGAGAGAGAGAGAGAGAGATTAAAATTTATTCCACTCCTTCAAATGTTTGTTATAAAGAGAAATGGTATTTACCTTCGGGACTAACACATGGTTCAATTTCATTTCAATAATTCGCTTGTACATAGGGGTTGGACAGGCGACCCTAATCCTTGTCTCGAACAACCGGGGAATGAAAACCACGTCAGTTGAATCAATGACAGACATACCTTATGATACAGCGCGTACGTGCTAACCATACCATTTGACCACACAACTCCCTCGTTTAAGCAAATAAAAAAAAATAAACTAAAAAATCGGGGTTATTTTCAGTTTGAATATATATATTATTAGTTATCATCCAACCCATCGATATTTCTGATGAAGACGATAAAAAGAAATTTAAAACTATAAAATACGAAACGAAATAGATATAATGTTGTATACAGATATAGTAATTACCGTTTAGTTGAAAATTGATCTTGTTCCGTTTGTAAATTATGTAAATTTAATGGTATAGAGCTTGTTCCATCACATCCCGGAACACACCTATTTCCATACTTTGTTTTGACACCAAATTTCGTACTAACTGTTAAATTTATTTTTTACCCTACAGTGTTATGGCATTCCTTCAAATGTCCGACCTTTTAATATTTTGAGTGGATTTATCGCCTTGATGTAATTGAAATGTGTTATGAATACATTTTTATGACATTCCAAAAATTCAACCGTAATGTTTAAAGTGTATTTTATCGCTTGAGGTAATATAGATAGTTAGTAAGTATATCTCTAACCGACTTGATATACAAAATGGAGATTCTCGCTCATCAAAGCTTATTTTGACTACTTTTAAACGTTTTTTCAGAACTACCTGTAATAAAAATTAGCTTTTAATGAATCTAACCGTGAGTATATCTCTTAAATATAAAACATCAAATATCTGATATTAATACATTAAACATGTCTTCTTTTAAAGACGGGGTAATCGCTTTCTAAACATCTGCTTTTAAATAAAAAAAGATGTCAAGAAATTTTATATTTAAAGGAACTTAATCTATATTCTCTGGTAAGTAGAAATTGACGCAAATGGGTGGTGACGTATTAGAGATAAGCACACATGGATCACTGCGCATATAATAATGTAATATGAATGAATATAAACTGACTCATATCCAATCGTTTCTGTTTTTACTTTGATTTCTAGTCAGTCTACTTGTATTCTAATCATTACAAATGGTGCTCAAAAGCATTCTGGCACGCTATTAGTGTGTCGATTTAAAATCTTCATTTTGTGTAACATATTGCATATTAGAAGTCCATCTATTCACGGTATAACAACATCAATGCTGGTTTAATTTTTCTTCTGCTTTGATTGGCATTTAGTAATTGAACATATTAACACAAGGTACAATTGTATGGATAAACAAATACTGAGTTTGATACTAATCGACGTTTCGACGAGGATACTCTCATCTTTACCAAAATTGTACCGCGTGCTGATTTAAATTGATTAATAATTCGTGTTTGTAGTGTCCAGGCCCCAAGTTCACAAAGCATTCTCAGACTTTAGTTGAGAATTCACTCAACTTTCAATCACTGTTTATAAAAAATATCTTTGATCTAGAAACACAAAACGTTGCTCATAGTTTCTTAGCACGGCATTTGGTGCATTAAAACGACAAAAGTTTTATAGAGGGTTATATTTTAGTAACAATAAGGCGACCAATTTTGAGTAAATTCTTGACTTCAGTCTAGGAATGCTTTGTGAACTTGGGGCCTGGAGTGCTAGTGATATTGAGTTAGAGATTTGCCTTCTTTTAGAGAGAGAGGGGGCGGGGAGAGAATGGGGTTTAACGTCCACACAAGCTTAGTAATACGGTTCAATTTTATTTCAATAATTCGCTTGAAGAAACCGGGGAACCAAGAGAAAACCCACGAGTTTGGACAGGCTTCCCCACTTCTTGTCACGTACAACTGGAGAATCGAAACTACGCCAGATGATCAACAACAAACTTTCGGCAATCGGCAGTCTACCTCCTTTAGAAAATTTAAAAAAATATTTCCGTAGAACAGGCTTTTGTTGAAAATTTGTATTTAATGAACAACATGTTCAATGGCGCCATTTAAATATTGAAAAATAATTTGTTAAAGATTTGCTGTTAAAGTCGAAAACAAATAGGTGTCATGTGTGTTTAAAGATTCGCATTTCAATGAAATGGAATAAAATGAAATGAAATGGGGTTTAACGTCCTACTGTTCTGCTCCTCAACTTGGCTAATGAAGACGGGCATACAGTGTGCTATGGGGAACATTTCGCCCGGACAGCGCCACTACGGCCTACTCTTACATCGAATTCCAACTGTCAAGGGATCTTTTACGTGCATGCCAATGTTTACACGGGACCTCGGGTTTTCGTCCCATCCGAACGACTAGACAACCGTCCTTGTCAGGTAGCGTCTAAAGCGTAAAATTAAAAGTTTGATATTTCAGATAAAAGTAACTGTGCATTTATTAAAGAAATTTCAATCGGTTCTCAAAGATTTATATTTAAAGAAAAAAAAATATTTGACATAAAAAATCATCTGTGTAACGTTTAGGTGAGCAGCAGGAGCAGCAGGAGCAGAAGATTTCCAGTTAAAGAAGATCAGAAATTAAACCCACACCCATTGAATAACTCGTAGTTTTTGTCACCGATTTAACTCTTTAATGTCATTCGCGACGTTTGATTAACGCCAACATGCAATATAATCGTTGTTCATTTTCAATCAAAACGCCATTTGTACAGGATGGATTATTGATAATCAGTGTTGAATGTTCCGATTGAATCGAGGACTTTTCAGTTTAAACAATAATAGACAATCAGAGTGATGGAAGAACGATTAATACGAAGGTTATTTTAAACAAAGACGCGGCACAATAAAACTAGTAAATTGAATCTAATATATAAGAATAGAAAATGGCGATGGAGAGTGTAAGCCATACCTTAAACGATCTGTCAAAAACACGACAAGTCGTATAAGGTCAGTCACGATCTGATATCGTGAATAGCGGTCATGGATGTGTGCCATTAGTCGAAGGGGTATCTTCCAACCTGATTAAAATACAGATCTATATTCTGTTTCGTTTTTTTTTATACTTTCGATGGCCTTACACTGCATGAAGATCTGACAAGTTCACGCCAGGGGTCAAACTAGCGGCTTTTGACCATATGACTTCAGACACTAATGAATCAATCAGCGTTGACGTTTGGTCGGGTTTACCCACAGTTTTGCGCAGAGAATGTCAAGGAGTCGTCGCAAAAGACCGTTTCATTGGCTAATTCCTCACATAAATAAGAACGCCTGTTCTATAACAAGTCTTCCGAATACTAGTGTAGTAGGAACTATAAAAAACGAAACGAAATATTAACTGTGTTTTAATCAGATGGAGACATCTACTTATATTCCCATGTCCCTCAAATGTAATAATTATACAAAACTCTTGAAAATAATTTTATTTTAATCCAAAAGATAAGCGTAGAGTAGGAGAGTTGGTTATCCTGTTCTACTTAATGGTATGGCAAGAGTAACTGAATCATACACCACCTAAATAACACACAGCTCTCATGATAACGTCTAGCTGTTTAAACTTTGTTTTGTTTTATCAATAATGTTAATGTTTCATTTACTGTATCGCTGTTTATTTGTTATTCTTCCGTTTGGGGTTCGTTTGGCTTGTTCTACTCTTCAATTTCGGTTTGTTACCCTTCTGTTTGGGTTTTGTTACTCTTCCGGTTTGTTTTTTACGACTCTTCCGATTGGGATTTTGTTACTCTTCAGTTGGGGTTTTGTTACTCTACCGTTTGAATTTTGTTACTCTTTCTTTTGGATTTTGTTACTCTTCCGTTTTGTTTTTATGACCCTTCCGATTGAGTTTCGTTACTCTGCCGATTGGGTTTTGTTACTCTTCAGTTGCGGTTTTGTTACTCTACCGTTTGGATTTTGTTACTCTTTCGTTTGATTTGTTACTCTTCAGTTTTGTTTCTCTTCCGTTTTGTTTTGTTTCTCTTCCGTTTTGTTTTGTTACTCTTCCGTTTGGATTTTGTTACTCTTCCGTTTTGTTTTTTACGACTCTTCCGATTGGGATTTTGCTACTCTCCAGTTGGGGTTTTGTAACTCTGCCGTTTGGATTTTGTTACCCCTTCCGTTTGCATTTTGTTACTCTTCCGATTGGTTGTTGTTACACTTCCGTTTTGTTTTTTTACGACTCTTCAGTTGCGGTTTTGTTACTCTGCCGTTTGAATTTTGTTACTCTTTCGTTTGGATTTTGTTACTCTTCCGTTTTGTTTTTATGAACATTCCGATTGACTTTCGTTACTCTGCCGACTGGGTTTTGTTACTTTTCCGTTGCGGTTTTATAACTCTTCCGGGTGGGTTTTGTTACTCTATCGATTTGTTTTTTTACTCTTCCGTGTGGGTTTTGTTACTCTTCCGTTTGGGTTTTGTTACTTTACAGTTTGGATTTTGTTGCTCTTCCGTTTGGGTTTTGTTACTCTTCCGCTTTGTTTTGTTACTATTTCGTTTGGTTTTTGTTACACTTCCGTTCTGTTTTTATGATTTTTCCGATTTGGTTTTATTACTCTTCCGTTTGGGTTTTATTACTTGTCTGTGTGGGCTTTGTTACACTTCCTTTTGGGCTTTGTTACTCGACCGTGCTGGTTTTCGTTACCCCCCCCCCCCCCGTCTTGCTGTCGACTTATCATTTAATGATTTAATGTTTGTTTTCAAGAAATTAAAGCTAGTAAATATCTAAATATGATTTCAACATGACGTAAATGTAACAAGTAACAAAAAAAAATATGTAATTGTGTGTGGTACGCTTCGTATGTAATATCCAGCGGACACCTGCGTTGCTGATTGCCCATTTGAGTGGCATTTTAAAGCTAGGGATATAACCATTATTCTATTCTTAAGAGAAATGCGAACGGAAACAACTTTCGATCTATGTTTGAATTATAATCTATCAGATAGACAGCTGCAGTTATAAATTAATTCTTTTAAAAAAATATTTAATATGTCTACAGATTACAACACATAAGATCAGACTTTAATCTGCTGAAAGAACACCTGAGTCACTGGTGATGTATGGACGGTTAAAGGGAGTTGAACATATGGGTCATTGCCAGTTAAAGGGATTGGACAGATCAAATATGAAACCTGTGTTACAAATTACGAGCGCATCGTATGGACAAGGGACATAAAATGTTTTCATCACAGCCATCTTTGAATTATCATGACAGAGTCCCTCAACCAAAGTACGCCAATTGGCGTGCACGTTAAAGATCCCTTAAAGATACAAGCACGCTATATCGCATATGTCCGTCTCCATTAGCCCAGTCGGAACAGAACAGTGGGACTTTAAACCTCATTTCATTTCATTTTCAAAGTATTGTAAATTTTGACTTGTGTCATGTACCAATTAATTACAAAAATCCTGTTTAATTAAATTACCACTTACACAAAATATGTCTCGCCATTTTAATTACGATTGTCCACGCAAACATATACTATTCAAAAAAAGTAGGGGATATTTGATTTTTAAGTGTTATTAAAGTCACCTAATGAAACTGACGAAGAAACAAATGACAAAATGAAATGAAGTTCACATTCATCGATTTATTCCACATGATCGTTAGACTAAGTAAGGCACAGACTGACCATTATAAGGGTAAAATGATACCCGGGGTCAAACAGCAAAGTTACCACAGCATCACAACAAAGTCAGTAACGGGTAAATCCTCCTCTGTTTGCCAAACAAGCATTGATCCGACGTGGCATACTCCTGATGAGTCGTCTAAGGTCATTTTGGTCCAGATTGTCCCATTCCTGTTGCAACGCAGCAGCAAGTTCTTGGACATTGGCAGGACGTTGTTGACGTTGACGTAACCTCTGTCCAAGCATGTCCCAGACATGCTCGATGGGGGAGAGGTCGGGACTCAGTGCTGGCCAAGGTAATGTGGTGATGTTCTGTTGTTGGAGGTAACCTGTAACGATCCTGGCCCTGTGACATCTTGCGTTGTCATCCTGGAAGATGAAACGGCGGCCATGACGTCGTGCGAACGGCACAACATGGACTGCCAAGATGTTGTGCCGGTAGTACTGGCCTGTAACACGCCCTGCAACAACATGTAAAGCCGTTCTTCCAGCAACAGTGATGCCTCCCCACACCATAACAGAACCACCCCCAAATCGATCATGTCTGATGACGTTAACGTCTTGGAAGCGCTCGTTTCGACGACGCCACACCCTCCTACGTCTGTCCAAAAAATCAACAGTGAACCTTGACTCATCTGAAAACATCACATTGCTCCAGCGTCGATTATCCCAGTGTTGACGATCCCTACACCAACGACGTCTTGCCTGAATGTGATGATCTCTCAAACAAGGGATCACGCGAGGACGTCGGGCGCGAAGGTGACCCCTATGCAGTCGATTCCGAATCGTCTGGCCACTCACTCTCACACCAGTGTCTGTTTGAAGACGAGCGCTGATCTGATTTGCTGTGATGACACGATTTCTCAAGGCCAAGGTACGGATAAATCGATCCTGGGCTTGAGTTGTCGCCCTTGGTCGACCTGAGCGTGGTCTGTCCTGTACAGATTGTGTATCACGGTATCTGGACCATAGCCTGCTTATGACAGACTGAGAAACATTCATCGTCCGCGCCACAACCGCCTGTGTTGTGCCGATCTGTAGCATGCCAAGGGCACGTAACCTTTCATTTTGGGTAAGCCGACGCATATCAAAATTTGTTTTCTGGTCACTAAAACAATTAAACTGATGTTTCCACCCTGGAATTCAATGCCACAATGACTGTAACATTCAAAGTCAGAGTCGTGCAAATCTTGGGTTGGACCTCCATGATGATCCCAAGCATCACCTGCATTCCATGCGGTAGCTATTGGTGCGTTTGGGCGTCACATGTAACTGGAAATGTTTCTTCTGTTAGGTTCTATAGTGACTTTTTTCGTAGCCATTTGCATATTTTAGTATCATGCCCCCAAAATCAAATATCCCCTACTTTTTTTGAATAGTATACAATGTATTTTAATTATGACGAACGTAACACAATAAATGTCACCATACGATGTTGAATAAGATATAAAATGAAATAAAATGAATTGAGTTTAAGGTTTGGTTTTGCTGTAGAAATTGGAGAAAATTGTTTCAGACAGAGGTCCTATGTCGCCTTGTCTTTACTACACTAGGATCTGAAAGAGTGGTGTCTGATTCACTACATACCGGGACAGCGCAGTGGACACTTACGAATAGCCCTCGGATCCATTAAGTTTTTTTGGATTGTTTGTTTAAATGTGGTTTCTGAGTATGGTGCCCTGTCCGTGCATTTGTTTTTATGTAAATTATGTGTGTGTTAGATGATAAACTACTAAGAAAAAGACAGATTGATACGATGGATGAGTTCGTTTTCACATAGCGGCAAAACGTACCTCTTAAATTATATTGATGATACAATAGCCAGGAAAACGGTAGTCATGTCTATTGAATAATAATACTGATGGTCCATTACAACATCAACCGGCAACAGAGTTGTTCCCATTGAATGTCTTTATAAACTGTTTACGTAATTAACGGTATACAGGTGTGTAATATCTCTTTTATATATATATATATATATAAAACACTATCTTATGTCCAACTGGTAAATATATATTTATATAATACAATCTTAGGCCAACTAAGTAAAATATGTGTGTTTTCAGTTACGGAGACCTAATTGCCATGTACATAGAAGAACCCCTCAGTCCCTCTCTCTCTCCCCTCTCTCTCTCCCTCTCTCTCTCTCTCTTCTTGCAATTGATTTAACGAAGAAAATGATAATCAGGCGCTTGTTTATTACTGTAACAACGAAAAAGGGTTGCCAGGTACGCATACATGCTGGTAAATATTTGTTGATCCCTAATTGTTAACCCCTTTTATTGTACATGAGAAAAAAAAAACAGTTTAGGGTCGGCGATATGGGCTCAAAAGATTGGAACGACCAGGTAACCATTAACACGAGGTCTTATAGTTGAATTATCGAAAGTTTGTAGATACGTGACATGTAATGGTCGTTGTAACAGAAACCAGACTGATACAGACCGACAAGTTGTTTGATTTGTAACGTGAATTACCTGTCGTCTGTTGTCTGTTGGTGTCTGTAATGTGTGAAATATTGTAAACATTGATTTATACAATAGGTCGTGTTAGTGGTTAATGGATAAACTACTTAGTAACAAAGTCTAAACCAAATAGATTTATCGTCCAGTCGACATTAACCAGGTCAATCTCTGACTTATATACGGTTATGTCAGTAATTCGCCGGAAATGAAGTGGGATTTAACGTCCTACTGTTCTGCTTTGACTGGGCCAAATGAAGACGAGAATATGCCATGTTTTGTGCTATGGGGTGGGGGGAGGGTGTCACGTTGCTAAGTGGGTAAGACGCCGGTCGCAAGCCTGGAGGTCGCGTGTTCGATCCCTGCATTAGCCTGTCAATGACGGCTGTCTAGTCGTTCGGATGAGACGAAAACTGAGATCCCGTTTACACATTGACATGCACGTAAAGGATCCCTTGGCAGTTGGAATTCGATATAAGAGTAGGCCGTAGCGCCGGTGCCCGGGCGAAATTTCCCTCATGGCATATATAAGGCTTCATTATCCCAGTTTAGGAGCGGAACAGTAGGACGTTAAACCCCATTTCATTTCATTAAACTTTTTGGTGTAGAAAGGTTAGTCGGTAGTAAATCACCTTCCATCTGAAATCAAGACGGTATTATATAGTCGTTAAAACTGGACATGAAGCGATCAGAATACATAAAGGATTAATGACTGAGCCAGCTGAACTAATCCTACTATTAGGCTGTAGTGGAATCAACCGGGAAACTTGAACCAGTAGGATCAATGACCGCTTGTTGTTATATTTATATAAATAACGTCTATAGTAGCTGATTATACTCAGGGGAATCTCAAACAATAAATAACAGCTGAGAGGATGTGTTTCTACCATCCATTATAAATCCAGCCTCGGAAAGATCATATCCTTGATGACATGCTCGCCATCTTCCCTACGCTCTCCTCTGCGATAACCTATTATTAGTACCAGAAGCAACTCTTTTTGAAGAAATTGACCGTGGACGATACCTTGCAAAAGGCGCCGTGCCTTAACCCAAAGGAAACGGAATCGATCTCGCGTCTCCTACCTATGCTAGACTATAGCTTATTATTTGATTCCTCTGGCTACTTTCGCGCGATATCACCCAAGGAGGTAGCACACGTTAAGCTTTATTGAACGAACGAACGAAGAATGTCTCATGTATAAAGATCAGAAAGTTTCGATTTCCTATAATATTGTTCATAAAGTCTGCCTCCAATTTCGTCAGGAAAAACCCAATTTAAATTCAAAAGTACAGAGTTCTTATATGCAGGTGACAATTCTATGGAATCCAATTACTGCGCGACGTTTCGACCAGACTTCTCTAGTCATTATCAAGCAATATTAAGAAGTAATTGTATTGTCTTCTCAAAAGTCCCAAGTTCCAAATGTTTCAAGTTTTGAAATTGTAATTAAACATTACGCCAACTAATTGAGTGTTTTAATTATTGATCTAGATGGTTTGATGTAATAGGTTTCTGTCGTCTTCCTTGTTAATAATTCATTAGATAACAGCTCAATCTGATTATCGCAGACCTTTCTTACCGTTCAAATGCTACATAAATTATTATTTAGACATTTATTCACTGGACAAGCCTATAATCAACGCAGGGGGGTGGGGGTGTCGAATGGTTAGCGTGCGCGCGCTGTATCATTCGGCCTGCCATTGAGTCAACTGGCGTGTTTTCGAATCCCCGGTTGTACGTGGCAAGGAGAAGGGTCGCCTGTCCAACCGCGTGGGTTTTCTCCGGATACTCCGGTTTCCCCCTCTCTCTCCCTCTCTCCCTCTCTCTCTCTCTCTCTCTAATCAACGCCCTACTCCATCGGGTAGCGCAGATGTTAACGGATTGAAATACGATCGTTATTTTATCATTTAATGTAAAAATGGAAAAGCGAGGCTGAGTCTCGATTAACAAGTAATGGTGCAACGATAATAAACACTACCAACAACGTCCACAGATTAAAGTAATTTGAATGAAACTGTCAATATATTAATTTTGTATGATCTATTTTGGAACTGTTATAATAAGAACACCCAGCTCTTTTCTAAATCTTACATAATGCATAAGTTTGTGTTTAGTATACGTTAAAAACACACCAGTGTCTAGTTATAATGTCCGGTCTAAACATTACTATGTATATAAAATAATACCCCTCCCCACTCTCCCTCTCTCTCCCTCTCTCTCTCCCCCTCTCCCTCTCTCTTCAGTCTGCGCTATACACAGGGGAACAATGACCGGAATATCCATTTACTAACAATACAATGTGGCTTTTTTCAGGCCTCTTCTTAATTCTGAATTATACCAAAATAACCATTTAAACCTTTGTTCATGCAAATGCTACGTGACTCCATGTCATTGATTATATTATGTGTAAATATTTGCCCTAGTCTGAATTGGTTTTTCCCGAATGAGAGACATATTGTTATACGATACCTGCAAATGAAATTCCGTTTTTATTTCATTGTCGTGCTCATTATTCGCCACGTTTTCTGCAATCTCTGGGTAATTTGAACTGAATAAAATGCATTCTAAAACAATTTCTATAATGTCACCCAGATATTATTTCTAGGATTAATCCCACCATGTTCATTCCATTAAAATGACAAAAATGTAATCTACGTTTATGGTTATTACTATAACTAATTGCTGCAAAATGTCTACTTAATTTTGAATTATAATTATTGCAGCTTTTATTATATTTCATTTGCAGATATTGATTGTATTTTTGAGTGTCTGTGTTATTTTTATTAAGTCAACAAGGTAGATATTGGTCTGTAGATTATAATCGGAATAATCAAATAATAGGTGATTAACACGCACATCCTTATCAACTTGTTGATTTAAGGTAATTGTCAGAAATATACGCTAATAGTTCTTTCCTTCTTATGGATATTAGGGCCCATATTGTCTGATGAACAGCACGGAACATTCTCCTAATAGACAATACAGGACGGAAGACGTCATATACCAGATAGACAAGACAAACAACACAATGACCCTCTCTCTCCTTCCTCTCTCTCTCTCTCTCTCCTCCCTCTCTCTCTCTCTCTCTCCCTCCCTCTCTCTCTCTCCAGCCCTACATTTCAGAAACCGAACGGGATTGCAGTGTGTCATGAGGTAAACTCTTTTTTCGAATTGCAACTGCCAAGGTTCTCTTTACGTGTATGTAAATGTGTATCTGGGATGTTACCCCCCACCCCCGTCCTACACAACTGCCAAAGGAAACAACGCCACAAAATATCGGTGAACGTTCTCGGCTAACTCGGAAGGAACATGGAAAATCTCAGTGAACAATCTCGGCTTATACTGAACATGCAACCGCCACTCACTGAGCCACATCGGCTTCTATGTCGGTACAAGATTTAAACACTACCCCTACGTCACCGAGGCACATGTACCCACCATAACGCAATAAATATGTTTTAAATGGCATGAACAATGTTGATTGCTGGCTTTCAGTTGTGGAAATAATTCGTCTGGAAATAAGTCGATCTTCTGCAGATCGTACCGCCATTGACATCGATATATATCAAATTCTAAATTACTTAAATACTCGCCACCTATCTGTTTCTCTATAGCATAGATTGAAGTTAAAACCCGCCCGTATATCTCCATTCATTCTCGCTATTTTTAGACGGATTAAGGCTAATTTTAGAGAATTGAAATGAAACTGTTTCTGGTTTGGGATGGATGCGATCAAATTGAGAGACTGTGTTGATTGTTTATTGGTTTGTAATGTTGAAACAAGCCTCTATTGACGACGATTTGTGGTGATGGTTTCCCAACATATTCAACTAAACCCATTTATTTTATTCTCAAGTTATTTTAGGATACAAGAGGCGGTGAATTATGATCATGAAAATAGCAGTTAGTCTATTAGAAACGAAACGCATGAGAACGATATTTAAGTCCCAGTGACCTGGGGATATAATATCCAAGACCATGGACAATTAAAGGGTGCAATATAGAGCTTAATACTATCGAGGACTATGAATGTAGAACTTAAAATTTTGGACTATAGATATAGAAATTAAGACTACATGTTGAGTTTATGTATAGAGTGTCAGATTATATTGAGTTTAAGACTATACACAGACAACATAGTCCGATAATTTTTTCTTTCGTGGGGTATACTTGACAAAAATAACCCTGAAATCTGGAAGTAGTAAATTTGTTTTATATAAAAAATGAAATCGAGTGCCATCCTATACCATTTGCATGTATGTGATGTAAGTAAGAGATATGGGACAATGAGAAAGAAGTCCCATACAATTACACTCTTATATATAATATTTGTATATTTTAATTACAGATTGTGTAGATAAAGTGTACGCAGTGACTTCAATCCTGTATGATAGATTAAATCAGAGAGATTCCTACTAGACATGGTGAGTTTAATCAGGTTATTATTTGTTTACAACATTGTCGTGATAACCGGGTCTTATGTCTCAACTTGCTGTATTAAATTCAAATAAAATCAAATGGGGTTTAACTTCCTACTGTTCTCCCTCGACTGGGCTAATGAAGACGGGCATACTCCATGCAGTGTGCCACGAGGGAAATTTTGCCCGGATAGCGTGTCTCATCTTGCTGTATTAAATTTTAATGGACAGAAATGGGGTTTAACGTCCTACTGTTCTGTTCCAACTGGGCTGTGTGCCATGGGGGAAATCTTGCCCGGATAGCGGCAAATTAATATAATTTCTTAAATAAGTTATCAATTAGTATATAAAAATATAATTAGTTAATTAATTAATACGGTAACATGAATGAACAACGAATCATTTATTAAACTCTAACACCTTTTGATGTACATCTAAATCTATTAAGGGAAATCTGTGAACTTTATGAAACTGATATTATCACCTCTAACACCTTTTGATGTAAATCAACGACTGATGTATGAAGGGAAATCTGCGAACGTTATAAAACTGACACTATGGTAATTTCCACACACTTAATTAGTTAATTAAACTCTAACACTGTTCATTAAAACACAGATCCTATTTCGTTTCATGTTTACTTGTCTTTACTACACCAGGATCTGGAAGAATTGTTATCATTGACGTCTTTGTTCGTTTCTTGGGTTTAATACCCACTTCCAATGGAGCTAGTATCGTAGATAAGTCATTGACGTGTTTTAGATTTTAAACTAAGGTTTTCTCGGCCTAGAGTGAAGCGCGCGCGAGAGAGAAATGGGGTTTAACGTCCACTCGACACAACCAGGTCATTTCGGGACTAACATATGGTTTCAATTTTATTTCAATAATTCGCTTGCGCGTTGGGATCTTTAGCAGTGGGAGGAAACCGGAGTGCCCGGAGGAAACCCACGAGGTTGAGAAGGCGCCCCTATCTCCATGCCATATACGCTCACACCAACGATCGAAACCACAGCCGCAAGCTAGAGGTGACCGGCCAGCTAGAGGTCGAAGCGCGCCACTCTAGACCACTAGGCCATCCCAACCCCCCTAGAGTGAAACAATGTGACCGTAAGTTTCAGCATATTCCCTTTACATTATGTAGTTTCTAACTATAATAGTGAGAACTGTTATCATCCATAATGTATCTTTAATTCCATTGTGAAAGTGAAGTGAACTGTGGTTAAAACGCCCTTCGTTTCTACACCGACTCGGATAATAAAGACAGACATTGTTACGGCTGAAATGTTTCCTGGTCAGGGAATCACGGTGGCTAAGTGGGCAAGGCGCTGGCTTGCTATCCTGGAGGTCGGGTGTTCGATTCTTGCATTGGCCGAGAAAGTTCATCTCGATTTTCCTGCCTGGTTTCCCCCTTGTCAGTGATGCAGAAGGAGGGCCTGACAAGGACAGCTGCCTAGTCGTTCGGATGGGACGAAAAACCGAGGTCCCGTGTACATATTGGCGTGCACGTAAAAGATCCCTTGGCAGTTGGAATTCGATATAAGAGTTGGCCGTAGCGCCGCTGCCCGGGAAAAAATTTCTCTCATAGCACACTGTATTAAACCCCATTTCATTTCATTTCGTTTCCCGGACAGGGTTCGTTTACGTATTTGCCAATGTATTACAAATAACCTTACCTTTTCGTCCCGTCTGAACCACTTCACAGCTATTCGTGTCACACGGGTAAACTTTCTCGGCCAACACGGGGGGTGGGGGTTGTTGGGGTGAACCCGAGTTCCCCGGGCTATTAAGCTAGTGTTTTGATCACTTGTCCATCGTGGCCCTGAACACTATCGTAATCTTACCGTTAATTAGTAGCGAAATTGAATAGCATGCAGCTTCCACTCTGCTATATTTGGTCTAAAATAAATATTTAATTAACGTTCATTAGTTTATTAAATAAAGATTATGTAATTCTCAGAGGATCCTAATAATTAATTATAACAAGCATCCCCAATCGTCAACATCCCGCGTCCTTGGATAAAAATTGTTTACTGCAATCGAAGTCATATCTGTTCCCATGGAAACACAAAATATATTAAATACAAGAAATTGGTGATTAGCACAAGACAGAATTACTATAATAGGTTGATGTTAAAATAAAGTTTGATAAAAATATCTCTGGAAACCAAACCAAGAACCGAAGTCAAATTTGTTTCCTTGGAAACACAAATATTTTAAATACGAGAAACGTCTTCTTATGTAAGTACGAAGTTAGATAAAGATATATTGAATGAGTTATAAAACATAACCGGATCCAGTTGATGACCAGTAATGCATGAGAATGTAAGTCAAGCTTATTTTGTAATGGTGCCAAACATTGAGTAAATCCGACAAATACTAGGTGTGTGTGGGGGGGAGTGAACGCGTGCATATTACATGGTAAGGTCTGTCACTGAATCAACTGACGTATTTTCCATTTCCCGCTTGTACGTGTCATGGGGTAGTGTCGCCTATCAAACCTAGTCGGTTCTCCGCGGGTCCTCCGATTTCCTCACATAATATTTTGTTAGCCCCGAAATGACTTAGTTTCTATTGAGCAAACGAATGTTGACCCAGAAAATTTGTGCAAATTTATAAGTTTTGGAAGACAAAGAGTCTGGCAAGGCCTAGTACTTTTGATTCCCTGTCATTACAGGACATAGATTTAACAATCGAATGACTGATGAACATAACAGTGCAGCATCGTCTAGTTTTATCAGAATTTACATAATATGAGATATAATCCTGTTTATTTATGGTAATCGAATTATTATTTATTAGATAAAATCATCGTACATAAATGTCATACTGGTGCTGGTGGGTAGATCAACTATTTTTATCAATACATAATGGGGACAGTTCAACAAGTAAAACAATTTGAAACCTAATAAATGTTTCAGTGTCGTTACTCTTACAGTTTATCTCGTACAATCCTAGACTGTGAAACTTGTTTCAAATTTGAAGAACCAAGCTTATAAGAATTAGGCTTTCCACTTATTGTAACTGCTTGCCACTTATTATAAATGCTTTCTCATTGCGAGGGAGGGGTTGGCCGAATGATTATCACGTGTTCGCTGTATCATAAGGTCTGTCTTGAGTCAACTGGAGTATTTTCAATTCCCCGGGGTACGAGTAGGGTCACCAGTCCAACCGGAGGTCAGGTGTTCGATCCCTGCATTGGCCGAGAAAGTTCATCTCGATTTTCCGGCGTTATTTCCCCTTGTCATTGATGCAGAAGGAGGGCCTGACAAGGACAGCTGTTTAGTCGTTCGGATGGGACGAAAAACCGAGGTCCCGTGTACACATTGGAGTGTACGTAAAAGATCCCTTGGCAGTTGGAATTCGATATAAGAGTAGGCCGTAGCGCCGCTGCCCGGGCAAAATTACCCTCGTAGCACACTGTATGGCGTATGCCCGTCTTCCATTAGCCCAGGTTAGGTGCATAAGAGTAGGACGTTAAACCCCATTTCATTTCATTTCATTTCGTGGGATTTCTGTGCCCCCCCCCCTCCCCGGTGTCCAGCGTATGATTGAAATAACATTGATCCATGTGTTAGTCCAGAAATGACCTGGTTTGTGTCGAGTGCGCGTTAAACCCGATGATACTAAATATATACGTCCGATGACCTTTACCTTTAAAACAGACAGAGCTACGACTAGACATGATTCCTTGTCAGGACCCCTCCAACATCACTGGTGTACTGTCTCAGTCGACAACCTGATCCAACACAGCACAATCTAGCTTGTGACCTACCGTGGCTCCCAGATTCAATATCACCTGATGTTTTATTTGTCACGGCTTAATTCTCACCATATACTTCTACCGACTTTAAAAAAAATTCTCAGCCATGTCAACATATTCCAGCAATCGAAGAAAAAAAAAATAATAATGTTTTATTTGTCACGGCTTAATTCTTACCATATCTTTCTATCGACTTTTAAAAAAAAAATGTCTCAGTCATGTCAACATATTCCAGCTCCAGCATTTGCAATCGAAGAAAAAAAAAAACTAATATTAAATCAAACATATTATTCAATTGATATTATTCTGGACAGTCTGTTTGTGGTGAAGCAGAATACTGAATCCTGACAGTCTGTGTGCAGTGAAGCAAATTAGTGATGACTCCTTTCTTATCCCTTCTGGGGTTCATTTCATTTTATTAAAAGAGAGAAAAAACTGTCTTTAGGGAAAAGATGTATACCAAATTGTTCTATTCACGAGCTGACAGTTTTAATGACAAGTTAGACGGTGGAGATGGACAGACAAGTAATAATTGAAATATTTATCGGTCGAATTGGTCTCAAATAGAAATATCATCCATAATGCTTATTGATTGAGTGTGAACTGTAACACGACTTACGGTCTCTACTCGCTTGTCAAGTCCGGCCTTATCTCAAATAACAGAAACGGTATATCACCATGAAATCCTAATGGTTACTCAGGCTAGAATTAGATTATACAATAGCAATGGCTTTACTCGAAAAGCCATTTACAGTATCAATGTAGCATTGGGAGAGAGGGGGGGAGGGGTGCGAGACACCGAGAGGAAGAGAGAGAGAGTAAGACCCAGAGAGACGTGGAACGAGAGATGATGAGAGAGGGCTAGACACAGAGGACGTGAGAGAGAGAGAGAAAAATGTGAAGAGAGAAAGAGAGACATAATATTTATGGTCCCATATCTCAATAGTTGCCATTTCTTCTGGCGGTTTGCCTTGTCTATCAGGTTATGAAGCCTTCCTTCCTGTGTTATCTGTTAAGATTCAGTCCCACTCTATTCATCCGACAAACATTATACACTATGAGACTGCGATAACAATATCCATAAGGTGGAAAGCAGTGTTATATTTGCATTAGCTAAAATAACTTCCCAGGTTTCAGAACATGAATAGACCATGCACTATCCTATAAACGTACCATGACAAAGTCATGTAATCATTTCCAACTACCGAGGGATCTTTAACCTACTGGTATTCCCGGTTTCACGGTATTAAGTCCCACTAAACGATGACAACGATATTACTAAATGCACAGGGGGCTTCCGGGTTTCGTCCCGTCCGAACGATTATTCGTTATCCAGTGCCAGGTCAACCTGACAACACTATGAGACCAACAGGTTACCGTTCCCGTTTTTACTCACTGAGTCATCGCGGCTCCCGTTAATTGGATCGATCATGGTCATTCCTCCTGGACACTATGATATTCAATTCATGGTTGACATTTTATTTTTAATTATTTGAAAATGGCCCACCCGCGGTTATAATATTATAGAAGTATTTGACGAGACATGTAGAAGTAAATTTATTATAGTTTCTAGGTGTAAAACGACCCAGTAACATCTGTTCAGTTCAACCAATATTCCAATATACATACACACGATAGACCTATTGTATAAATTTATGTTTTCAATTTGATGAAATAAAGACTATATCGATTTTATGTTAAAAAGTACAACAGGCTTTTTATTATTGTTAGTATTTTAGTTTAGTTATAACTTCGATGGTGTTTTTAAGTATATAATAATAATTTTATTTTCATCCGCATTCAAAAAAGAAGTTTCGGGAATAAACGATTATTTTATAAAAAGATATTTTACATAATAATAAAGATTGTTTTTTCAATTCTGGAAGATATTCCATCATGTGGCTCCAGATCACCAGGCCCCAAAGTTCACAAAGCATTTTCAGTCTTAAGTTTATGAGAAATATATTTGATCCAGAAACATAAAACTTTGTGCATAGTTTCTTATCGTTTTATTTGATACATTAAAACAATAAAAGTTTTACAAAAGATTATATATTAGTTAAAATAAGGCGAATTGTTTTGAGTCAATTCTTAACCGAAGTATATGAGAATGTTTTGTGAACTCGGGGCCAGATTGATGGATGTTTGATTGTACAGTGTCACCTAGAAAGGCCTTATTAACAGGCAAACAAACAAACACAGCCTACAGTATACAAGCAATAAATAATGAATATGAAAGATAATGCTACAATATCGGAGCCACGGTAGCTCAGAGAGTAAGACGCTAGCCTGGAAGTCGCGTGTTCGATCCCTGCATTGACCAAGAAAGTTCATCGAGATTTTCCGACATGGTTTCTCCTTGTCAGTGGTGCAGGACGAAGGGTTAGACAAGGACAACTCTCTAGTCGTTCGGTGGGTCGAAAAACCCAAGATCTCATGCATACATTGGCGTGCACGTAAACGAAGCATCGTCAGTTGAAATTTGATATAAGAGTGGACTGCCCCGTTATAGCCCATTGCATGGTATAATATGCTCGTTTCCATTTACCCATTCACCGACGAAAATAGGACGTTCAATACCCATTTCATTTCATTTCAATTATTTGTCTTGAAATAAACAGAAACTGGGCGTCATTTATGGCAACGGTACATAGCTAATAGAACTGGATATACCAAGAGCACTGTTCCTTGGAATACAATTACTGTCCAAAATATGACAGTTAAACTCAGCGAGAAGGTAATTATACAATCTTGCATTTATATTGCGGCGCAGATCGAGATACTGATGTGGAGGAACCGAAAAACATTGTCATCAAATTTAGGCTACTTTAACAAATAATTAGAGAACCTGTACGGGCGTTGTTATCAAAGTTTTATCGCATTCACAAAAATAGCTGAACCAAGATGGCTTACTGAGTAAGGCACTCTCTTCCGAACCAGCGAACCAGGAGGTCCCCGATGGTCGGGAAAGTGACAGCAGAAGACAGCACGTACCGACGCCTGGTGGTTTTGTCGTCTCACATTGTGATTCCTGTAGTTGTGTTTTCGGCTTTGAATTCTAACACGGGATCATTCAGCTACGCGTGAAACTATCCATGTGCCAACTGGTACCACACGTGTAAACTCTCCATGTACCAAATGGCACCACACGTGTAAACTATGCATGTATGAAATAAAAACACGACTTGGTGATTATAGTCTCAGGGTTACACGAGGTCAGATAACATGGAGTTTAATTGTTACAGAGAGTTGAGACGAACATGTGTTATTTGAAATACAACTCGTATTTGCCAAGTCAATTTCTCAAATTATAGTTCAGGGAATAACCGTCTCGTATTGCTTCTAGTTATTATGGTCTATTTCTCGGGAACAGATTTAATAGAACTGATACAGAAACAATATTAACCTGTTATATCTACATCCAAATTATAGCTAACTTATTACTGTATTGACAGCATGTGACAATCTGGCAGTAACAAAATGGCGATAAATAGATTGTAAACTACACGTGGTTTATGTCTCTAGCGGGACGTTTCAAGATAATTGTTTGTATTGTAGACAGACACGGTATTCCCATATGACTGTCCATCACATCGTTTCACTCATCAAATTATATATAGATATATATAGGCATGATATATACGTGTTGTTTCTGTCTTCCGTAAGTGGCAAGGAGTAGGGTCGCCTGTCCAACTTCGTGGGTTTTCTCCGGGTACTCCGGTTTCCTCCCACTGCTAAAGACCCCTACGCGTAAGCGAATTATTGAAAATTAAAAACCATATGTTAGTCCCAAAATGACGTAATTTGTGTCGTGTGTGCGTTAAACCCTCTCTCTCTCTCTCTCTCTCTCTCTCTCTCCTCTCTCTCTCTCTGTCTCTGTCTACTGTAATTAAACACAAGGCAGTGAGGGGCGTGGTGGATTCACCCGGAGTGACGTAATAATAATAGTAATAGTAATAATAGAGATATATAGACTAGGTCATTTAGGGACTAGCATAATATGGTAAATATATTGATTGAGAGGGAGAGAGAGAGAGAGAGAGAGAGAGAGAGAGAGAGAGAGAGAGAGAGAGAGAGAGAGAAGAGATGGGGGGGTGTCACAGAGAGGGGGGGGGCGATAGAGAAAGAGGGGGTGGGTGGGTGCATAGCCTACATACTGTTTTCCAAACAATAGGTGATATTCTGCATTAAAACTGCCAGCCATTTTGCTCTGCTCCTAAAGCAAAGTTCACCGGGAGAGAGTGATATAACGCATCGTTAATACGAAATAACGGTGTTCAATAAGTTATAAGTGTTCAGGTTTCTAATTTAGCCTGGTATGCAAAGTCGCCGGCTTCATTCCTTCGGGATTCTCCGAACTGAAATACAGATTTGGCTGAAAGAGAATTTATTCTATAAATTTACAACAGCAGACCCACAGAGAATAACATTAATACGAATAAAATGAAATGAAAGGAAATAGGGTTTAACGTCCTACTGTTCTGCTCCGACTGGGCTAATGAAGACGGGCATACGTCATACAGTGTGCTATTGAGAGAGAGAAATGGGGTTTAACGTCCACTCGACACAAACTAGGTCATTTCGGGGTTTAATTGTATTTAAATAATTGCGCGTAGGGATATTTAAGCAGCGGGAGGAAAGCGGAAGACCCGGAGAAAACCCACGAGTTTGAGCATTAAGGTTAACGAAGCAACTTCTTACTCACTGGGTCACCGTGACCCCCATATTAATACAAAAAAAGCTATACGCCATATATAGACCTGCTCCCGTCAGTTTCGAAGTGCTTCCCCTCTCTCTCTCTCTCTTCTCCCTCTCTTCCTATCAAACTCTCTCTCTCCAGATAGATTCAACATAGATTCCTTGCCCCCCCCCTTTTTCGCCCTCTCTCTCTCTCTCTCTCTCTCTCTCTCTCTCTCTCTCTCTCTCTCTCTCTCTCCCTCTCTCCAGATATGGCGTAAACTATTAAAGAATAACCTATGTTAATTAGTGAAACATGAATAAAGTCAACTATTAAACTACCCAAGCGATTCCTGGTTTTAACCCCCAGTTCTCACCAGAATCGATATCATTCACTCCCTACAGGAAATTACCCAGGAAAAATTAACTTGTTGTAAGTTATAAGTTTATTGGTTCCAAGTCAAGGAAATCTGAAGGAATTACAAACTGTTAAACATTATTCTCGATTCTTTTTTTCTGCTTACAAACCAAATTGTGTCGTATTTCAATGTTACAAGTCGTTACAAGGGGAAGCAGGAACACGTTAACAGGAAACACAACGAGTTTTATAGTATCAAGCTATAAAATAAATATCGGTAATAGGAATTATATAATCTAAATACAAAAAAAATCTGGATTCCAGAATAAAAAACACATTTGGGCTGTTAAATCTAACGCAATAGTCTGGCACGCAGGGTCTATAGCAGCACGAGTAAACCGAGGGACCTCGAGTCAACGAGATTGGATAGGCGATCCTACAAGCTTGGTATAAAAGCCACGCCACCTAACCCCGTGTCCTCCGTCTGGCCCCACTCATACCACGCTGCGACATAGGAGGAAATGAATACAAGCATACGTCATATGTGCTATGGAGGTAATTTTTCCCGGGCAGCGGCACAATGACCTACTCTTATATCGAATTCCAACTGCCACGGGATCTTTACATGCACGTCAAAGTAATCATGCACTGGACCTCGTTTTTCCGTCCCATTTGAACAACTAGACAGTTGTCCTTGTCAGGCCCTCCGTCCTGCACCATTAAACAAAGGAAACCACGTCGGAAAATCAGGTCAGTGAACCCCCATGGACCTTCTCGACCAATGCAGGGGTCTTACTAACAGATCACCAGGTTAGTGAACCAACATATTGTCTGATCCACTACGGCCCCAGATCCATAATGAATATGTCTACGGTTACAGCTACATGAAAGAAAACGACCTTAGGAATATTGTTTTCAGTTAGCGCGACTAAATCACCTATTTCTGGTGGATTTATTTCCAGGAAGAATATGAGTGAATATTTCCATATCTTGTCTGTATCGTAATGTGATGATGTATTGTGAATATTACGGGAATATTACGATTAATACGTTTATTGTCCACGGGGTTAGCGAATGTCTGCTGCTGTGTTTTTGTGAATTTTAAATGATCGCTGATTATTTAGATCAAGCTATATTCAGTATAACTTACAGAAACCATCTTTTATAGAACAATAAGACAGTTATCTGTGGATTTGTTCCAGTTCGTATACTTTCTCTCTCTCGTCCTGTTATAAGTGAGCACCATTTTGTACCAGGCCTGAATGTTCTGCCTAGAAATGTAATATTTGCTCTCTGCGTCGTGACCTACATTTGAGCAATAACATCGTCGTAAATCTCTCTCTCTCTCTCTCTCCGCCCTCTCTCTCTCTCCCCGCCCTCTCTATCTTGGGGGGGGGGGGTATGGCCGAATGATTAGCACGTACATCATTGAGTCAACTGGTGTGGTTTCGATTCGACTGTTCTACGTGGCAATGAATAGGGTCGCCTGCCCAACCTAGTGGGGTTTCTACCAGAACTAAAGACTCCTGTCCGCAAGCGAATGGTTGAAATAAAATTGAACCATGTGTCCCGAAATTACCTCGTTTGAGTCGAGTGGACGATAAGTGCTTGTGTTAGTCCCGAAACGACTTAGTTTGTGTCGAGTGGGCGTTACCCCCCTCCCCGCTCAATGCGCTTGATTGTGTGTCTAGTGATCGTTCTCCTGTACTGACTATTGTAACAGCACGAGTCACCTCTTGTTATCACGCCAGTTAAAGAAAACGTAACAGGTTTACAGTAAAACGTTAATGAACTATTTATAATGTTGAACTATTTCTTAACAAAACATGTTAAACTCTTCACATGTTGAATGGAACCCCCTGGATATATTCAATTACAGCCACGTTTCACTTCTGCAGCATCTAGGCTGGGTCTATCTCTTTTATAGTATCTGAGTTTAGTTTATTTGTTATGTAAGTCCCGACATAACCTAGTTGTCGAGTGGGCGTTACCCGCCCCCACCCCCTGGTTCTTTTCAATGGTGTGTTATACACTGGACCTCGATTTTTCACCCAACTTCTCTTGCGTCTTTTCTTGTACTTACTATTATACAGATGCCATATTTAGAACGGTTAAAACCTTTACTGGGGGGTCCATTCACCCTATATGCTATTGGTTGTTTATTTCTTGTAATGTCAGTAAGTTTGTATAGTGACTTTGTCAGTAGGCTTGTTTTATCAGCAGATTTGTCCTGTCAGTAGGTTTGTTTTATCTAGGTTTGTTCTGTCAGCAGGTGTGTCCTGTCAGCAGGTCTGTTCTGTCAGTAGTCAGTAGGTTTGTCCTGTCAGCAAGTTTGTCCTGTCGGTTTTATTTGTTTGTGGTTTGGTTATATAGTACTTACTATTATTTAAGCTGTATGATCAATATGGTGTATGTTCTCTACAGATTGTGGGTTATACGGTCTACTGATTACACTAGTTATAGGCGTCTTGGGTGTAATTTTAACGCGGTCTGGAAAAAGAACTGAGTGAAACAGCTGATATAATATCAATATTACAGATTATATAGGTAAAACATTATATAGGTGTAACTATATAGGTATACAGGCACATCATAACATACGTGTAACTATGATATGTGTAACGTTATACGCCTATAACATTATCTTTGATGAGTTCACCAGTTGAGCGAAAAGGTACTTTAAAATGTTATTAAACCAGTGTTGAAATCAGTTTGTGTCGGCATACCGTTTATCTTTTTATCATTTACCGTGACACAAAGTAGTGCAGCTGTACAATTGTTCCAATATTTGTGAATTAAGAACAGACAGAGAGTTTATGATTTGAGATAATCGGAATGAACAAGCACAAGTGGTTAATGTTTTTAACTGGGCGTATTTTTTGAAGTACTTGTATTTTATCTACTTTAATGTTATTATGCTATATGTAATCTTATTCAGAAGGTGTTGAAATAAACTGGTTAGATAACTGCCAGGTAGGAAGTATAAAAACGGCAGGGAGAGATACTTACGGTGTATTAAAACGATTATATCGTTTAGGTCTCTTGACTTCATCTGTAAACTCAGCCAGTGAAATTGTTGTTTTAAAACTGTTTGATTCTCTTAGTCTCGTATTGTCGTTGGTTCTGTTCACCAGCTGTGTTATTCTGACGTAAGGTTCCAATGGTGTATTACAGCCGACAGGAACGGAAGGATGTTAACTGTTTTAAAAATAATTTTACACCAGAGGAACTGAAATGACCTGTTGTCCAACTCGCTAGTTGTGTTATTTGAATAGTTCTATTACTATTAGATTTGTTTAACTCGTGTTGTGGGAAATGGTTTGTAACAGTTATGGTTTATAGTATTTACTGTGTAGTTGTTGATTGTTCCTAGGCAGAATATCTAGAACATTTTATTATATCGATGAACAATAAAATAAGGGTAAGTAAAATAACTACTTTATATATTTTAAAACAATCAGAAGACCATTAACCAGTGTCTTTATTCCAAGCTGGTGCATTACTGTATATATTATACAACAAACCACACACAGGTATATCGACAGACTTGAAGCCTTAAGAAGGTCATTAACCAGTTTCTTCATTTCAAGATGGTGCAGAAAGGAGGTATTTGCAAGGATGAGTGTCTTGTCATTGGGTTGGAATGAAAAACTCTCCCATCACGCCAAATTAAGTTGAGTCGCGCTGTTATACCACCGTCAAACCGGGTTTGCGTCCTTAATGCGCTGCTACGGCGACGGAAAATGGTCTCAGAGCGCGTCAAGCGTTGAAAAATTGGGGTGGAAATGTCAGATATCGTCCTTTGGTTTCCATGGTCGCCAATGATCGCCGAGTCACGGCGTTTGTTTTAAGCATGTTCTTGGATCGCAAATGTCAAATCTTGGAGATTGTTAGTGGTGACGTTAATCCCTTAAGTAAACATCACACCAAAATACGATCAAACTATTTTAAGTCGAGTTGTAAAGCTGACAAAAGGGCCGCCTGGGATTGAGAAGGTCGCCGTCAGGTCTTGGTGAATCGGGAGAAGGTCTTGTTGCAAATTCATCAGCGCGACCGCTTTCTGACGAATGACACGCTCGATCGCAGATCTAACAAGATCGTGTTAAGATCTACTCGACCTGATCACGCCCCAACACGACACACACGTTTCTGTTTAGATACTGTACAGATCCCTCCAGATACATAACAACATCTACAGAATGATGTAAAATAATCAGAAATAGGCTTGTAGTCTCATATCGATGATCTCTACTACATTAATATCTGACCAGTTATAGGGCGCGGTGGCGTCAGGGGTCATATGAGCGGCTTTTTACCTAGGACGTTAATCAGCGTTGATGTTCCGTGCATCACACGCCAAGAACTCGCTGCAATGGGCCGTTTCATTGGTTAATCCCTCATATCAACCAGAAAGCAGATTATATAACAATTCTTCCAGATCCTATGGTAGTAAAGACAAATAAAACGAAATTTTGAACTATAAAAAGTGAAACGAATTAGGATCTGTGTTTTAATCAAATTGGGCCATAACTTACATTGACTACACGTTATAACCCTAAGTTTCAATATTTTAGAATATTGAGTCATCGTTAAAGTAAAAAAATGAAAAATTACATCAATTCCGTTTTACGATTCTTGAACTTCAGTATAAATCACCTCTTCTCTCACAAGCCGCATTCTATTCTGATCTGTTAAATATAAATATTATACGAAAACAAATCCCCACGGGTACTCAGGTTGACAATAAGTGTTTTATCTTGATCTAATTCAAGTCGATAAAACCAGTCTATGGTTGATATTTGAATATGGTGTTGGGGATGCATTATGAATGATATAGATAAAGAACTGACTATTTCTTTTATAATAATAGTTCAAAGATAGATAATTGAAAATGAATTTCCCTAATTTCTCGGTTTTTTGTTCTATCCGAAAGTCTAGACATTGGTTTGTCAGACGCCCTGTCCTGCGACCAATGAGATATGGAAACCACACTTAAATATGCCAAGGTACTTTCTCGAATAGTTCCCTTGAATTTTACGTCCCCTTTAATCAACAAAGAAGGTGAATATGTTTATTTTATCTGTACTGTATCGCTTATCTTTACACTCTACAAGAACAGTTTACCCGTATAAAGTCTACCGGTACAGGTTACATATATAGCCTACCTGTACAAGTATAGTTTATCCTTATAGCTTGTCTGTATAGTTTACATATATAGTCTACAAGTTGGCTACCTTTGTAGTTCACAGATAGGATCGACCTGTTTAGTTTACCTATATACATGTAGTCTACTTACATGCTGTATAGTCTACCTGTAGCCTACATGTAGAGTTTACCTGTACAGTCTGTCTACCTGTATGGTTTACCTGTACAGTCTACATGTATGGTTTACCTACTAAAATACAGATGTGGCGTCACCCGTTGATGCTGGCGTACCGTTATTTCAAATAATCGTACGGGCAACTTGGCAATCGTACAATATTCATACCAGTGAAATATTGGACTAGTGTGACGTATTTCACTGTAAAAGCTCGTGCAGAGTGTCAGTATTTTAAGATGTTTAATGCTCTTGAGCTTACGACAATGCGTAATATATTGTAAAAACATTCGTTGTTACAATATGTTACTTAATGTCTCGCTCTCGACCATTAAACAATACATAATAGTTCCGGTATAATTTACCTGTGCAGTCTATCTTTATCGTCTATCAGTATAATTTACCTGTATAATTTACCCTAGAGTCTACCTGTACAGTCTACATGTTTCCCCTTATAGTCTACCTGTATATTATAACTGAATTTTACCAATCAATAAGCTTTAGTTAAGGTTATACTATATGTAACCAACAAAGTTATATTATATACTTTATCCAATAGTCATAAAGGCATAAACGGACCTATATATGAACACGTGTTAAAATGACATACATAGGCCTATAAATCGTGTAATGTTACGCCTATACAAGAACTCGTGTTAAAATGACATACATAGGCCTAGAACTCGTGTAATAATGACATATGTAGGCCTATATATTAACTCCTACAATAATATATTTTATTATATAGAAAATTTATTTGTTTATAAAAACTAATATATTGTTTTTATGGAAACCTGATAATTTATCATACATTATATATTATCGAACGTGTTATATGATAGCTAAATCGGGGGGTTGGGTGGCCGAATAGCCGAATGGTTAGCGTACATGCGCTGTATCATACGGCCTGCCATTGAGTCAACTGGCGTGGTGTCTCTTCCCCGGTTGAACGTGGCAAGGAGTAGGATCGCCTGTCCAACCTCGTCGCTTTTCTCCGGGTACTCCGGTTTCCTCTCACTGCTAACGATCCATAACGCTTTACGTCATAACGCGTGAATTTTTGTATGCTCAATTAACCACTGCCAGAACAAGTAATTGTGTAACAAACGAGGCTACCCAAAATAGCAATGTGGAATATTTTCATCATGATTTGTTACATTCAACCGTCAGTTTTCGCTGTCAGTACAGCAATGGCAGAAAGAGTTTTCTCTGACCATTGCCTCAGGACTATTCAGCTAATTGAACATAAAAAGGCCGTATTAGTGCAGAAACACATAGATATCGCTGCTGATAACATTATGCATACCACCCAGAATTAATAGATTCAAATAATGGCTTTTCTCCAACGCGAGTATCGCATAATTAATGTATTCAAAAGGAAGTTATGTTTTCTTTAACGCGAGTAATGCAGAATGTTGTTATAATATCTAGTATTGTCAATAATAAGTTAATGAGGTATAATAGCCTTTCTTTATGCACCCACCCCTCCCCCCACCACGGGGCTAATGAAGATGGTTCACACCATTCTATATGATTTTATTTTGACGATTGCGTTAATGAGATCTAGAAATAAAAAGGGGCGGGTAATTATACCAGACTGTTTGATTACATATTACTAATTAGTGTTTGAATATATTTCTACAGGGGAGTATTATACGTTAATTATAAACTACCTTCTTCTTCTCTCTTAAAGCCTCAGCATCCCTCTAAGTGGTAGCCCCAACATGCCACTAGATGAAATCCCTGACTCCCCACTAGATGAAAGCCCCGACTTCCAACCAGGTGAAAGCCCCAACGTGCCACAAGGTGAAAGTCCCTACATGCCACTAGGTGAACTCCTTAACATGCCACTATTTGAAATCCCCAACATACCACTAGGTGAAAGTCCCAACATGCCACTAGGCGCCCCCCCCCACCCCTAACGTGCCTCTAGATGAAATCCCCAACTTGCCACTAGGTGAGATCACTAACACCCCAGTAGGTGAAATCCATAACCACTAGGTGAATATTCCCAACATCCCACTAGTTGCCGCCTCCCCCCGAACGCCGTCAACATGTCGATTTTCTTTGAAATAAATTCGCTAGAATCTAATTGTGCCATCAATACTTTACATTTTACCTTCTCCATGTGCTGCAGCGGCATGTCGGTTGCCACTTAACCACGTCTTCCGGTCTGGTTCGACCAAGAATTTGAATTAAGGAACAAATTGTGATCCAAAGCTTTTTTTCAAAGGTATCAATTCTAACGGAAGAAGGCATTGATTTTTATTGTTTAGAAATCGCCAGGGGTCAAGGACAAAAAAAAATAAAAATAAGTTTGTTGTTTTCCTTGAACACACCGGTATCTTCTGCATGAAGGTTAATATTTAAATAAAGGGGTGCTTTATTGACATAATACCACGGGGCTCTACATTAAAATACGTCATATCTTTGACTTTTAAACGCCTTCAGCGATATCGTGTGTTGTACCTTGAATCTCAACATGCACATAACATCAAAACACCTTCACAGCAAATTTCATCTTTTTTTCGTTTTAAAAACCGTGCAACTACAATCAGTATATAATTATTTTCAGCAGATTTTACATTTAAAATAATGAAATTAAAATTAGTAGCGTTTAGTTTCAAAGCGAACTTCATCAGTTTTCAATCCTCGAGATAATTACATATTCAACATGATAAATTTAATAAGATAAATTAATATCATACTTGGTTTATTCATCAGCGATAATTATTAGCAAATGATAGTCGATTGAAATGAAATGAAATAGGGTTTAACGTCCTACTCTTCTGCACCTAACCTGGGCTAATGGAAGACAGACGTACGTCAGACAGTGTGCAATGAGGGACATTTTGCTCGGGCAGTGGCGCTACGGCCTACTCTTATATCAAATTCCAACAGCCAAAGGATCTTTTACGTGCACGCCAATGTGTACACGGGACATCCGAACGACTAGACAACTGTCCTTGTCAGGCCCTCCGTTCTGCATCACTGACAAGCGGAAACTGCGTCGGAAAATGGAGATAAACTTCCTCGGCCAATGCAAGGATCGAACACCCACTTAGCCACGTGATCCCCCGTGGTCTATTAAAATCAGTTTACCGACTTCAGATTCGTCGTACAGTTAGACACAGTAATCAAACTACGGAATTCATTAAACGTAGATTGTTAAAGGTTCAGATAAAGAACTACCCATTATTGCTATAATAGTTCGAAAATAAATAATGCAAAATGAATATCTTGAAAATTTCATTCAAATTACTCTATTGCGGGCGAAGATATTAGTCTTTGATCAATTTTAACAACTGTACTGGGGCCTATTTCACGAAATTTTAACTAAGATAAGATCCCAATTTTAGTAATTTGATTGGATAATATTAGATTGATTTTAGTGCTTAGCCAATCAAAATTGAAGTATCTACTAAAATTGGATTTTATTTTAAGTTAAAATTTCGTGAAACAGGGCCCAGGTTGTTAAAATTATTTGTACATCTTGGCGAGCTCGTAAATGAACCATCGAAAGTTGGACTTCTATATAAGAGTAGTTCATAAAGCCACTGTCCAGTCTAAATTCTCCCTACAGTTCACTGCCCAGCGGTATGGCGGATTTAACTAGGCTTGATGGTGCAGATTAGGAGAGTAGGATGTTAAACCCAAATTGTTTTATTTCCAGCTTCTGCAAATCACCACAAGATAGCCAGATAATCACCCGATCAACTTCTCCAAAACCAGACTTTCTTCAATGTTTATCAAATACTCTTCCAAATCCACCGATATTATTTTGGATATAAAATATATTAAGAAAGTTTGACAAGAATATTCTCCCAGAAAGACAGTTATTATAGAAATAATTAGATCTACTAGAAATAATATCACATAAAGCTTTAAAAATATCCTCATAAAATCCCGAATATAAAAAACAATCTTTCCTGTATTAGTTAGTCTATAAATGTACAGGTCATTTGATGAATGATTTAAAATATTATCTGATATAATCTTTAAATGACATTTAGCGATTGAACATAATATAACACACAGTTCTATGGATAACATTCACGGCGTGTGTGTATAATAATATAGTGATTGTTATCCATAGAACTGTGTGTTGTGTTATAAAATATTATCCCCGCACACATAATCTCCATAATACCAGTCCACCCAAAAACAAATATTTTCTATAATTCTTTTCTACCTTCGTTAATTAGAGGTGGAACAAATTAAGTGCAGACATAAAGCAAATTCAATATCTCTAAATATTTCTAGTTCGAAACATATGGCTCAAGATTCAACACCACCTAAAACTTTTACGTTTAGGTTCCGCCATAGTGCTGACGCATGGTCCAGAGAGGTCTTGCCAAATGAAACAATGTGAGGATTAAGTACGGAGTCTTACGTGAATAAAATCATTCATTGTAAACTGCGTCTCTCTTGTAGCAATCTAAATGGACATAATATTATAATTTTACTTGTACATTGAATATTTATATATAAAATTAAAATACATGTATCTATATCTGACAGAGGGGGGGGGGGGGATATAGGCTATGCTTGTTCCCCAATCCCTATTCACATACAATATTGTTTATAACAGAAATATATCCTCCGCGAATCTCGGCGATAAAACCCCACTCAGACCCAGGGTTTATTTTATGAATCCTTCCGTCCATTTAATCTTCACCAGGTTCTAAACATATGATTCCTTCTATCCATTGATTCCGCTAATCTTTACTGTAGCAGCAGATTTTATTGCTGCTTGTTGAAAGTGGATATCCAGATCTCGAGCTCTCTATGGTATAATTTGTAAAGTTATTAGACAGTTTGTAGTTCACGGTTAAACGGCTATAATATTTTTATAGTTTTACAGCTTGCATTTGTAAAGTTCTGTTTGTTTGTAGGTACAAATGTACTCAATTTGAGAGAGTGAAATGGGGTTTAACGTCCACAGGACACAAACCAGGAAATTTCGGGACTAACATATGGTTTAATTTTATTTCAATAATTCGCTTGTGATTAGGTGTCTTGAGCAGTGGGGGGAATCGGAGGACCCGGAGAAAACCCACGAGATTGGACAAGCGACCGTACTCCTTGTCACGTACAACCGGGGATTCGAAACCACGCCAGTTGACTCAATGACAGGCTTTATGACAAAGCACGCACGTGCTAACCATCTAACCATTCGGCCATCCAACCCCACTACGGTGAATGAAACAGAGAAGGATTTATATATAGAGAGAGAGGGAGGAGAGGGATAACACCCCACACAAACTAGGTCAATTTGTAACAAACATATCATATGGTAGTATTTTATTTCAACAATTCGTTAGCGCGTGAGGTTCTTTAACATTAGAGAACCCGGAAAAAAACCCAGGTCTCTCCCTTACTTCCGTCTCTCGCTCTCTGGTTCGCTCTCGCAATAACGCGCTTTTTCTCCTTTGTGATACAGCGAGCGGGAAAATTGCGTTCAGCCATTTGCAATTATCTGTAGTTCAATCATCCGACATATTTTTCTTCGTCGTCACCTTCGCTAATTAAATACAAAAAGGCGAGAACCGTTACATTGGTGGACTGGTTGACAGAAGCTATTTATTAAATGTCACACAATACACAATAAAATATTAGTTCTGGATGTTAGAAACTACTAACAGTGCATCCAGAAAAAAAGTGGTAATATGGAAAATCAATTTGTTTACAATAAAAATACTCTTTAATAAAAATAAAAACGAAAGGATATTTTGAGCGGAATAAAAGCGGCGAGAATTAGGGATAAATGTGAAATAGCTGTAGTTCAAGAAATGGTTTCACGCTGTATCAATAAAATACAAGTGAAGTACTAGTCATAAAATTGTGAACTCGGTAAAATATAAATGGTTTTTTCTGGCTATCATGCTGGATATAGAAATCGTGTCAATATTTCTTTAGAAAACCGGTTTTATTGGATGAGATAGTGGTTGATTTTCTCGCCATGAGGTGTGTTTTGCTATCATATTTATCTTCCAGGTTTATCAATATCTAATTGTAAAGCTTGGCGTCCATCTTTATTCATTTTTATTTCGTCATAAAACAAAACATCTACTGCTGTGAAAACGTGTAAGTATCACGCAAGTGGGGTTGTCTTTGAAAATAACGAAGAATCATCCCGCGTGAGGATTGTTTTAACTATGTCTTGCTGAATGGAGTTCATCGTTTGCAAAAGTGAATACGGCGACGCAAAAACGCACCGTTATTTTTGAACAAAACGATGTAATGAAAATTATGAACTAATAAGCAGGAGAAAATGTGCCGTCAGACGCCATTGTGGATATTTGAACGCCTGTATGAGTTTTTGTTTGGACTTGGAGCATGACGATTGTAAATCATTTACAATCACATGATAGTCGTACAATCACGTCGATAGAAACCAAACCTTTATCTTGTGTTGTATTTATCCGAATTCGTACATTAGATTTGTTACTCACAAACCATTGTTCACGTAACACACATTTTGTATTTAACGTCTCTGGTGTGGATAGAACATACAGTGAACTATACGATTTTATTTTAATCACGTGACAATCACGTGGTTAGTGGTGGTTAATACAATTTTAATCACGTGACAATCACGTGGTTAGTGGTGGTTAATACAATTTAGAAAACCCAGCTGAATGTTTATCATAAAATTCTGCAAAGAAACAGAAGACTATTTGTTAATTGGTTGTGGCACTATTAATTGTTTTCTTACAAATAGAAACGGCGGTCTCGAAGATCTTCTTTCAACAACCCTTAGTCTAGTGATCGTCAAAGTTCACAAAGATCAATAAATCGATTAATCATTGAACCGTGAATTAATTATACATATAAAGCCATATTTATATGAAGGAAGCGTTGGTGAAGGTTGTCGTGGGCTGTAATAAGATTATATTCAATACAATGGAATTGTTTAGTTGGCGGCTATAGGAGAGATATCAGGGGATTACATCTTTAGCGCATTATCTACGGAATTATATCTCCACCACATTGAACGGTTCTAGCTCCAGGGTTAAGGTAAGGAGTTCATCCGGTTTGTGTTAGTCGAATGTTCGTCTCTGATTTTGTGTTTGAATGGCAGTTTTTAACAGTCTCGTCCACCAAGGCATTTATATATTTGAGCAAAGTTAATGCTTCCATTAAAATCTGCAATCCGACAGCAAAACATTCTGGACTATCAAATGTTACTACTGAAACAATTTTTGATAAAAAATATTCCGGGGACGTTGGCCTTGTCAAGAACAAAGTATAGTTGTTCGGATGGGACCAAAACGTGAGGTCCCGTGTGTCATGTAGAGTGTCACTCATAGTATAATGAGTTACTCATTACTCATATTATAATGAGTTATTCGGGTGGTATATTATTAGTCATAGTATAATGAGTTACTCGATTGCTAATCAATCTGTTATGCAGGTGACCTCAACCACCATTGTACACCTTACTCTTCTACCAGACACGCTTCGACCAACTTGTACACCATACTCTTCTATCAGATACGCTTCCACCAACCCGTACGATCAGTTATTAAATATTAAACGGACAAGAGTTATTAATAAGTTTACCAAGTATGGGAAAGCATAACACTGTGTACATACAAGCAAGCACGTAAATGATCCCTCGGTAGTTAGAATGCGATATAAGAGTAGGCTGTTGCCCCGCTTACCGGCCAAATTGTGCTCGGAGCAAAAGAGTAGGACGTTAAATCCTCATTCCCTTTCTTGTCGCTAGGTTGTGGGTGTAACGTAAATACAGAATTCAACGTCTGTACTTTTTGACGTGTAAGAAAAGCAACCTGTGGACGTATACTGCCGCCTATCCGTGCGTTCGCCCGTCCGTTCCAATTTTAAACTTTTTTTTTCAGTAAAATCGTACTTTTATATGTTGGACCAGAATGGAACTATTCACCACAAACAGATGAATGTCGCTTATAAGAAGAGGTGGGGGGTGTGGCAAAATTCTTTTACCCATTTTGAGAAGTGGTGTGTGATTGCGCATGTTCTTAATTACTGGATCGTGTTCAGAAATAGTGATACGATAGGAGACTATAAGTATCCAATAAAAACTACATGTTTCTTAAAATTGTTAGTAATCAGGCTGTCTGGATTTAGTAGGTGTTATGTCAGTAAGGTGATAAAACTGTAAATGATACAAACTACTACTGTCTAGGTTTGTGTATTCAATAGTGATAGGTGTTAGACATAGTCACACTTATACACCAGTAGTGACATCTTTTACAACTAATATCAAATAAGTAGGTGTTTTGTGACGTTTGAATGCTATACACCGATAGTGTGTATTCAATAGTGATGAGATATAATTAGTGACGCTTTTACATCAATAGTGACATCTTTTACAGCTAGTTACACACCTAGTAATACTACTGTATACTGTATAAATAGTCACGGTTTTACATCAGTAGTGACATCTTCTACAGTTAGTTACTCACCTGCTAATTAATGACAACAGTATAATTTCTAACCACTTTCTATACATACTTAACATTAGTTTAGAATAATGACCACCTGTATAGTTTAATGGCAAACTTTTTAATCAGCACATTGCCTGGGTTCGTAAGTCAGTGAACGGTATTCATTAACAATGGTGTTTATTCACCTTGTTCAACAATAATCACCAATAATCAATAATTATTATTAAATCTCGTTCATTGTCCATGTCTCATCATTGTCCATGTCTCATCAACGTCACAGATAATTCCACGGATAAAAACATAACTACAGAAATTTCGAAATACGTAAATCCAAAACGCAGAAAGTCGTGTATCGAAAACTTTATCGCGAAGACAACGCTGGTGTCGTAAAAATGTATTATGCAAGAGCTAAATTTACCAATATCAGGACTGGAGTTCACAAAGCATTCGCAGGCTTAAGTTAAGAATTAGCTCAACTTTCAATCACTGCTTATGAGGAATATCTTTGATCCAGTAACACAATAATCTACACATAGCTTCTTATTGATGTATTTGATACATTAAAACTACAAAAGTTTTATAAAAGGTTATATTTTAGTTAAAATAAGACGAACAAGTCTGAGAATGCTTAGTGAACTCGAGGCCAGGTCTTTGTTCCTGCTTTAAATATTATATCAATTATTATAGACATTTATTAACACGACCCGACCATAGACCATTCATTAGTACATCGGATTCCACACATTTTAAGTAGATAAGAACACCTAGACCATTTAAGAGTTTAACAAGAGAATAGATTCCATGTCTCGATTGTCAAGTAACGTTTCTACGACAAGAGGACGTATACATGACATTTTGTCAAAACTTCAAACGCCTATAACGTCGTGAATAAAGAAATTTGACTGAAATGTTGAATTCATTATCTGTCTTTGAATAATTACAGCTTTTTATCTAATTCGTACATAATACATATTACACAGGTTATGTAATACATGTTATCCATTTGCACGGAAACAGTTCCATTGCATGTGTGTTAGGTCGACTTTTCAGCAGGCAAAAACGCTCACATTAAAAACGATCTATGGAGTGTTATTTGTTTAAAAAAAGGCTTATTCGTTCAGACAGAAAACGTTGGCTTTCTTGTTATTTTAACTTTTATTTATGCATGGATGTCGATAACAGATTTAGAGACAATCCCTGGGGCAGAATAGATTTTCGTCTAGACCTTTTAAAAATTTGAAAATTAACCTTAATTCCTATGATATCGACATCAATTGCAGTGATATTATTTAACGATAGCTTTGTCATATTAAATACTTTAAGTTAAATGTCAACAAGGACAGAAACGATTTAATGGTTTATTTTAATGGCGGAATAAAGATTATATTTATTAAGGGGGATCACGTGAGTCAAGATATTATTGATGTAACGAGGTTTTGTATAATTGATATTTTGAGCAAGATTTGAAGATAAAACGAAGCTTAATCTAACGAAATTTATAGTTTTTGAGGTTCTAATCGTATAATGGGTCGACACACTAATCCTAGGGCGACGCATGTTTGAACCCTATGTTTTCCCAGAAAGTTCTGTTTATTTGTTTATACCGTTGGCCACACGTTGAACATCCCATGATGGGTAGAAATTGATGTAAGAATAGGTCGTCACAATCTAACTACTTTAATGAGAGAGAGAGGGAGGAAGGGAGGGGACGTCAACTCGTCACAAACTAGGTCATTTCGGGACTACCATATGGTTCAATTTTATTTCAATAATTCGCTTCGCACAGGCTTCTCTATCAGTGGGAGGAAACTGGAGGCCCCCGGAGAAAAACCCAAGAGGTTGGGCAGGCGCCCCTATCTCGATGCCACATTCGCTCACACCAGGGCTCGAAACCACAGCCGCAAGCCAGAGGTGACCGGCTAGCTAGAGGTCGAAGCGCGGCACTCTAGACCACTAGGCCATCCCAACCCTCTCAGTGGGAGGAAACTGGAGTCCCCGGAGAAAAACCCAAGAGGTTGGGCAGGCGATCCTACTCCTTGTCACGTACAACCACGCCCGTCGACTCAATAACAGACCTTACAATACAGTTTCCTTGTAAAATTGATTGTATACGTGACCCGAAAACAAGCTGAATTATATATTAGACAGAAACATGGTACAAACCGGAAGGAAACTGCAGGTGGGGGTTAGAAAGATCTGCAGGCAAAATAACAATTCCTCATGTGTTGATTTCCGGTTGTAGACATTAATAGGTGACACGTAGTCTAGCGATTAGGGTAACGAATGGTCACTATTGACTGTGGCGTAGAGCGATATTCATCCAGTAAATGATACATACCATTCAACACCATTTCCTCTGCAACAATCGACTAGCAATTATTTATCAAGGCGTAGATTGTATTCCACGACATTTATAAATCAAGTTACTTGTAGTTTGTAAAAAACACATCTCCTGCTTTGATGTTTCTCACGATTTATTGATATGGATGACATTAACGTCAGTGGGGAGATCTCGGGTTTCATGGGAGTCACGTGAAGCTGGTTACTGGCCAGTAGGTCACGGTGGTGTCCAAGTAGGTTGCTTGTTGTCAATGACGTGGAGGAACAGCACGGTAAAAAAGGTGTTTAGTTGTTCAGATGGTACAAAAATCGTTCATAAACCCAGTCATAATTTCCCTAATAGCACACTGCAAGATGTATACCCGTCTTCATAAGCCCAACTGGAGAAGAAAAGCAGGACGTTACCCCCCCCCCCCTCTCTCTCTCTCTGTCTCTTCCCCTCTCTCCCTATGTCCCCCTATCTATCCCTCTCGCCCCTCTCCCCCCCCCTCTCTCTCGTCCCCTTCTCTCTCTGTTTCCCTGTCTCTCCCTCTCGCCCCCTCTCTCTCTCACCCTCTCCCCTCTCTCTCGCCCCTCTCTCTCCCTCTCTAGTCCCCTCTCTCTCTCTCTGTTTCCCTCTCTCTCCCTCCCCCCCTCTCTCTCCCTCTCTTTATCCCCCTCTCTCCCTGTTTCCCTCTCTCTCTTCTCTCTCTCTGTTTCCCTCTCCCCCCCTCGCCCCTCTCGCCCCTCTCTCTCTCCCCTCCCTTGCTCCCTCTCTCTCTCTCTCTCTGCACTGTTGTAAAGGTAAGCTGATTTAACATAAAAGAAAAAGTTTTAGGTATACCGGTCTTCATTAGCCCAGATGGAGCAGGGAAGCAGGAAGTTAAATCATATTTCATTTAATAACATATTTATATCTAGCTGAAGAGTTGTTTAATCGACAAGCTGTTATATCTCTAGATCTTTGTTTTCCTTTGGTTCAATATAGTATATTTCATTATACAGTTAACATATAAATAGCATGGCTGATAGTAGGTTGGATCTAGTCCTATACAAAAATACAATTCACGATAAATAATTTAAATCGCCATCTGGATTTTGTAGAAGAAAATTGTGACCACTTTTACTGTGTGTAGATCATGTTTAGATTCGGCGTACATCATTTTTGTAAAGAAAACGTAAGGCCAGAATATTGAGGTTCATAAAGAACTAAATTTAATTTTATTACACAACGTGGGGTCAAACGATTTAATGCGATCCGTGTAAACGGGGTATTAATCCGTGGCATTGCAAAATCCAGACGATTTGATGCAATTCGCATGGCATACACACCCGTGACATAGCAAATTCAAGACGATTTTATACAGTCTATGTAAACGTGGTATACCCGCGTGGAATTACAAAATACAGACAATTTAAACGGAATACACGCACATGTCATCACAAAATTTATAGGAAACTATCACACAAAGCAATCGATTTGCGTCCTATTAATCAATCTATAATTACAACTGATACATCGATCCAGTCTATAATTATACCTGAAACATCGCATCATCAAACATAGGGTGTTTATTTCTTCACACCCTTTCAATTCTTATTGATTCGGAAAGCCCTGAACAATGTCACGATGATGTTGCATTTATCATATTTCGACAACAATTGTTTACTCAATATTTTCATAAATGTATGGAATTTGATTTTATACGATTAGCAAAGGAGCTGATCCCATTATTACAGTTTCTATCCGTCTTGTTCAGGTGATATTAATCTCCGATATCGTCACACATTTATCTACGCCTACCTATATAGTTGCGCCTGTCTAACTGTCCATTCGTCCGCATCCGTGTCCCAGTGGCTACAGCGAAATATAATCATATATTGCCTTTTAGTGAATTGGGCCTGGGCATTACATTTTAGTGAACTGTTTTTGAAATGTATACACTTGGCTTAATATTACTTATATTTTTATCTTTTAGGTGAAGTATTAACTTGGTGACTAAAATAACCGACTACAACAACCGCAGACATAAGAGATGTTTTAAGTTGGTGACCTAGTAACTCGAACAACTGACTACAACAACCACAGGCCCGAGAGATGTTTTAAGTTGGTGATTTAATAACTCGAACAACTGACAACAACAACCGCAGAACCTGGAGATGTTTTAAGTTGGCGACCTAGAAACTAGAAAAACTGACTACAGCAACCGCAGAAAGAAGAGATGTTTTAAGTTGGTGACGTGGTAACTAGAAACAAGAGATGTTTTAATTTGGTGGATTAGTGACTAGAGCAGCTGACTACAATCATGGATTACGGTACAGGCAACATCACTTTAACCACGATGGACACGTTATTAAACATATCAGCAACGGAAGTAACAAGTGACCAACAACAGGAGTGTAAATTGGGGTATATCCCCGGGGTTGCCAGCCAAGCAACCGTTGATCGTCTGAAACATTTTGCTATAGAGTACGCCGTTATTCATGGGTATATTAGTGCCATTGTTTGTACGTTTGGAATAATGGCAAACATTGCTAATATCATCGTCCTGACTCGTAAAAACATGATATCGTCGACTAATACTATTTTAATGTGGCTGGCAGTTGCTGATCTCTTTACTATGATGTCTTATTTACCCTTTGCGTTCTGTTTTTATATTTTCCGGGAACCTAACTTGGATAGGTTTTTAACTCGATCTTTCGCCCGCATCGCGTTTCTCCTGTTCCATGCTAGCTTCAGTATGGTGTGTCACACGGTGGCGATCTGGTTGACCATTGCCTTGGCTATATTCCGGTATATTTATATCTGTATGCCAACTAAAGGGGCCATGTATTGTTCGTTACGAAGAGCTAAACAGACTATCTTGGTGGTGTATGTACTGACGGTGATCCTATGCGTCCCTAATTATATCTCCAACCGATACTACACCCAGACGACCGTCGTCAATTCGTCGGGTTTGAACAATTCAACAAACCAGACAAACGTTCTGGTCACCGAGACTGTTTATTTACCCGGCTCGATGGAAGGGTCGGATATGGCCGTTGCTATTTTTACCCTTAATAGCTGGATCCAGGCGATACTGTTTAAATTAATTCCATGTGCTATGCTGACCACGCTGACTATTCTCCTAATCCACGCCATGCATAAAGCTTATCGTAAACGTATGAGGCTGAAGTCGCAGGGTCGTAAAGCGGAATCGGAAAAACATGGCGAACACAATCGTACAACTGGTATGCTGTTAGCTGTGGTGGTTCTTTTCACATTGACTGAACTTCCCCAAGGAATTTTAACTCTCATGAACATATTCAAACAACATCAGTGTTTTAGACAACATGTTTACGATTCTCTCGGGGACCTGGTCGATACAATGGCCCTACTGAATAATTCCATTAATTTCGTGCTGTATTGTTCGATGAGCAAACAATTTAGGGATACCTTTATGGGAATCTTCTGTACATGTTTTACTAAAAATCCTCAAGGGTTTCTAAAGATGACTCCAGTGACAGCGGCAACAGCAGCGAATGGTCATGGAGGTGGTCGCGAATCGAAGAGGTTGAATCCTGTCTAAATAGTGAACGGCGCCAACTGATTAAAATACAGATCGATATTTCTTTTCGATTTTTTTATAGGTTCGATGGCCTCCACTACATGAGGATATCTTGTTAGTTATTTTCTATCACGGAGGGGTGGATGGCTGAATGGTTAGCACATGCGCGCTGTATCATTAGGTCTGTCAATGAGTCAACTGGCGTGTTTTCGATTCCCCGGTTGTGTGTGACAAGAAATGTGGTCGCCTGTCCAACCTCGTGGGTTTTCTCCGGGTCTTCCGGTTTCCTCCCACTGCTAAGGACGTCAACGCGCAAATGAATTATTGAAATAAAATTGAACTGTGAATTGGTCCTAAAATAACATATTTGTGTTGATTGAACGTTAAACCCCTTTTTATCTAATCACAGAATATTTAACAACTCTTTCAGATCCTGGTATATTGTAGTAAATCAAAATTATGACCTATTAAAAGCGAAACGAAATATGATATGTATTTATATTAGATTGGAGAAAGATGTTTATTAGTGTATAAAAAGCCTTGTACTTAGAGAAGAAGATAGTGGGAAATATTTATTATATAAGTATTCATAGTTGGAAGATTTTTGTACAGTATTCAGTGATTTTATCAACAGTGTCTTATCTATAAAGTCGTTTTATGTGACGTCATATAATAACATCCTTAAACACTAGGGCGGGAGAGGTGTTGTGGGGAAGGGTGGGGTAATGCGTGTGCGTTGCACCAATAGGTCTGTCATTGGGCCAAGTGGCGTTGTTTCGATTCCCCGCTTGTACGTGACAAGGAGTAGGGCCACCTGTCAAACCTCAAGGGTTTTTCTCCTGGTCCCCCGGTTTCCCCCGCACGGCTAAAAACTCCTACTTACAGGCGAATTATTGAAATAAAATTGAAACTTATGTGGGTCTGGAAATCTCCTAATTCGTATCGAGTGGACGTTAAACTCAATCGCCCTCTTTTTATCAATTTCGCATTAGACCAATCATATCGATTAGACATTCAAAGTTATTTGATTGATTGAATCAGAAATCTGAAATGAAATGGAATGGGGTTTAACGTCTTACGAACTGGTGTCATGTACACACCCCTTGGTATAAGGTATTAGATATCAGAGTATCGATACATTATCTCTGATAGGAATATACATGTATGTCCAAAAATTGTTCAGAGCCACGATGACAAAGATCGTGCGCGAGACTCTGACTCACTAGCCGAGAAAGTTCATTGCGATTTTCCGACCGGGTTTCCCCATGTTAGTGAGGTAGAACAGTGGGTAGGGGGCTGATCAGGACAGCTGTCCTGTAGTTCAGATGAGACGAAAAACCGAGGTCCCCTGTGCACATTGACATGTTTCTAAAAGATCCCTTGGCAGTTACAATTCGATATAAGAGTGGGCTATAACTGCGTTGTCCGGGCACAATTCCCTTCACAACACACTGTTCTGTGTATGCCCTATTTATTAGCTAGTCAGAGCAGAACAATAAGAAGTTGAACTCAATTTTACTCCATTTTATTTCATCTGAAAACCAACAAATGCTTCTTTATTTAATTCTCTCTGGCAGTGTTTTGTATGAAAATAATACATCTAGATGAACAAAAGCAGTGTTTTGTATGAACATAATACGTCTAGATAAAAACGTGGGCAGTATTTATATAAAGTCAATACATCTATATCACAAAAATATTCTTATTGCAATACAAGAAAACATGTAAGTCGGTGAACACATCAGTATCAATGTAGTACGAGCTGCTCTAGAAGGCGCACCTGTACCCTGCCTAGGTAGGTCGACTCACTCGTTGATATCTAGATCATCTTTCACTAATCATACATACGCATCAAACCTCCTTGTGTATGACACTCCGATCGGGTTTTTTTTAACTTCATATATGGGGCGTGTGAATATACCAATTCTTGGCTAGTGAAAATACCAATTCTCGACTGGTAAAACTACCAATTCTCGGACACCATGTCATCGAAAGCATTCCATCTTTGTCCGACGGGTGATGGACGATCCTCCCTTCTAGTTCACAAATCAAAACATCGGGAAATGACGTAGACATATATTATGACGTAGACGTATATTATGACGTACCGTGTACCGTATGTAACGTGTTTATATTGACAACTATCAAGAGATTGTATAATTTCCCTGTGTATCAAACACGTGTTTATGTGTAAATAAAAATTGTCAAACAATTACAGTTATTCCTGTTAATGTCTGCCTTGCTGAGTTTACCGCTTGTTGTTACGTATCTGGGTTAAGGTGGGGATTGGTTAACGCATTGGATCACAGGGTTTGTCATTGCATAAAGTGGCCTGGTTTCGATTCCCCTGTAATTGACAAGGAGTCCAGCGTCGCAAGTTTTCTCTGGTATCCTTCCACTGCTAAAGATATCCATGCGCAAGTGAATGATTGAAATGAAAACAAATGAACTATATGTCCCGAAAGAACCTAAATGTGTCGAGTGCACGTTCAACCCCACCTCCCACCGACCTGCGTTACAAAACATTAGTGGGTTCGATGTCTCATTGCTTCTGAGTATGCAGCTGGCGATAAAAAGTTGCACTCTGCCTTTAAAATTATTTTCATTTCCGCCTTATAGACCTATAAAATTACCGGTAGCCAATGTAACTGTTTTAAAGCAGGTGTAATATTATCAGATAGAGATACAATTCGACCTGCTTTATTCTGGATTTTATGTAGCTGACTTACAAGAGATTTAGGAAGAGAATACAATAGTGAATTATAATAATCTAAGGATGACAGAAAAGGCATTTATTAACATTTGAGTGATATCAAGGTTAACTTAGGGTCTCATTTTGACACCATAGGTAGCGAACATCATTAAGGGATCTTTTGATCTCGCCGCCGTGTGTTCAATTTGGTGATCGGGAACATTATGTTGATATAAACGACACCGTCTTCGTCTGGTTGAACGTTTATACAAATAGTAATTGCACCATACAGTGTATAATTGTTGTTACTGTTCTCATTGCTCGGCGGATGGTTTGTGACCGAGATGAGCCGTTCAGGTTGATGAGGCTAGCTGGGAAGTATGGCGGTCATCTTGTTACCTGCTCCCAGCATTATTGTACACCATCTGCGCAACTTGACAAGTATTGTGTCCCTTTGTCAGTGGTATATGACGGACGACAAGGGCCAGTGTCGATTCATTGGGTTAATAATAGTTGTACCTGCTCTGATCGTTGGAGTACATCATTGATCAGGAAGAGCGAAAGAAAACGAAACAGCCGTTCATTTATATTTTAACATCTTATTGATTGCCAACCAGAATATCCTTAACTAAACATTCAAGATTCGATTACACTCAAAGGTCACAAAAAATATCCATACCAAACATTGATCTCTTTTTAACTATATGATATAAATGTCATTTCTTTTAATGCGATGTTTCCAAAATAACTATTATTTCAAATGTTTTACAATTTGATAAAACGAAAAGAGCCATATCTCCAATAACACCATTAATTCAAATTAGAACACTTCGATAAACAAATAACGCAATTATTGTTAATATTAATGTTTTTATTAAAACAATACTTCAGATGTTACCTAGCAAATGAGACATAAATAGTGTCGATGTGCTGGGGGTAGAGGTGTGGAAATCTGAAGATTCGTCGGAGCCAATATGACCCTGTGGCAGTGGTCAATTATTTTCAGAATTTGAAAAGGGGGTAGAAAATTAATGAAATCTGAATATGAAACATGGTCTCTACGCCCAGCCAAAGTATAAATCTAAGAATCTTATATTGAACAACTTATTTTTAAGTGATTAATTCACACCAAAATACCAAGCGGAGCAAGCATAATCAAAGTGACACTGAATAGTGCAGTTTTAATGGACGTTGGTGGTTTTATTAGACAATAAGTCATGTAAACAGAAAGAAATTGATTTTTAATATCTCCAGCCAATCTGATTATAATACTGTCCACTGCCTACACTACAAGAAGATCTGACAAGTTGTACTGAAAGATCATGTCAGGGGTCGCACGAGAGGTCGGACATTGATTAATCAATCAGCGTTCACGTTTCTAGTGGTTCACCCACAATTCCATGCATGGTACGCCAGGAAGTCTGTCTCATTAGATAATCCTTCATGTCAACCAACCAGATCCTAGTGTAATAACGACAAGTTAAACGAAATTTTGAACTATAAAAAACGAAACGAAATAGGATCTGTGTTTCAATCAGCTACGATTTAGTATTAATTCATAAATATATTTTTTTTTAAAATGATTTTGTTTAAACCTCACCATGTTATTTGATTCGTTTTAATTTTATTCATTCGTGATCTATACCATAAATCGTTTATTTAATTTAAAATAAATCTCTGTTATTTATCGCAGTAACGATAGAGACGCACAAGAGCAATGACATTTGTGTGCGTCGCAATTTTTACAGATGTGATCTGCTTGCTATCTTCTAGAATAACACATTGCGTTCTGGGTTCGTCTTAAGTTTGAGAATGAAAGAAAGGATGGAATATTGGACAGAGAGAGAGAGAGAAAGAGAGAGAGAGACCGAGATCTCCTTTTAAAACACACGAAGTTTAACCTGTCTATGATGAAATTAAACTTAAATTAAACAATCAGTATTTACAGGAATGGAATAAAGATCGCTCGAAAGTTATATCTCACTTTCGTCCAATACTTCATCCTTTCTTTAATGTGGTTGATAGTTGTTTTCTTAATTTAATGTTAAATTAATCAATGGTATAGGCTAAATTTATCGTGAATTAGGCTTTGGCAAAGCAGACATATTTTTCGAAAAAATGCAAAGGCCGTGAGTTGTATATTATATACATGATGATGTCATTTGGTTAAAATATCGATCACTCTTTATATCCCCCCCCCCTCCAAAAAAAAATAAAATAAAATAACAAAAAAAAAGCAAAACTCGAAAGGAACGAAAGCTCAGATCAACATCGTTACGGCTGTCTAGAATTAATTATACCAAAGATTCCAATTACCATTAACCCTGTCATCAATAATCGGTTTTAAAATATTGGAAATGAGTTGTTCACCTGTTTCTTTAGAAGTCTTTGAATCCAAGACCTCGCTTCATTAAAATAATATATACAATATTCACACCGTACGACTCGGAATGAGAATTAGATAGGTCATCATCAATTACGCAAGAATAATCGTGGCAAGTGGCAATGGGTCTTCCCAAGCCTGAATAACCTGTCGCCATTAACGGGTCTTTAATATTTCTGATTCTTAGTTATGCATATTAATTATACGCTTCGGTACTAGCAATATTCTTTACTAATAACCCTTTTTATCACTTTATATTGTAACTCACTTTTAAAATTGGAGTTTTTAAGTGCTGTATTCTAGACACGTTGTGGTTTGAAATATAGTATGTTTTGACTTCAAAAATTCCAATTCCTAAATATGCATGATAATTTTACACTTCGGTCCTTGATAATAACTCTTTTCATCGCTTTATAAAGTAACCCACAATTCAAATTGGAGTTTTGAAATGCTGTATTCTAGACACCTTGTGATTTGTAACATTGCATTTTTTGACTTTTTGCAAAAACATCTGAACAGGGCTTGGTTGGTTTATATACATCAAGAACAATATTGTTACTTTGACAAAGACTGGACGTGGCATCGTTTTAATAAATTAATATTAATATTGTTACTTTTATACTTCAACAATAAATGGACGTGCTTGTTTTTTTTTAAATTGTAATAATATTGCTACATGTACTTACACAAGGACTGGATGGGGTGGGGTTTAACAATTAACACCAATATATTAACAACCACTGGATTCTGTTGTTCTCTTTATAAATTCCTAACAACGGTGAATTTAAATAGACAGCTAAAGATGTGTGTCTTTATAGATGATAAAACAACATGTTGCTACTTCAATATTGATAACCATTTTATGATGAATTAATATGGCTACCTATAACTCCATTAAGGTAATTTTCTAGTCTAATAACGAGGATATTATTATATTTGTGTTAATGATCGTTAAACCCACTTGACTTATAAAATATAACACATACTTTACCCATAAACCATACTACTTATAAAGTATAAACCATACGTATACAATTATAAAATATAAAACATACTTTTAAAATATAAAACATACGTTTAAAATATAAACCATACTTATAAAATATAAAACAAAGTTATACAATTATAAAAAAATATAACATAGTTATACAATTATAAAATATAAAACATAGTTATACAATTATAAAATATAAAACATAGTTATACAATTATAAAATATAAAACATAATTACACAATTATAAAATATAAAACATAGTTATACAATTATAAAATATAAAACATAGTTATACAATTATAAAATATAAAACATAGTTATACAATTATAAAATATAAAACATAATTACTCAATTATAAAATATAAAACATAGTTATACAATTATAAAATATAAAACATAGTTATACAATTCTAAATATAAAACATACTTTTAAAATATAAAACAGACTATTAATATATAAAACTCACATTGTTTTATAAAATGTAAAACTTACTTTACCCACAAAATATAAAACATACTTGTAAAATATAAAACATACTTGTAAAATATAAAACATACTTTTTCCATAAAATATAAAACAAACTTATAAAATATAAAAAATACTTTTAAAATATAAAACAGACTTGTAATTTATCATTTACCGACGTTACTATACTTACAACTACCACTGCATTTGTTTTTAATTTACCAACGAATGTTTTATTTATCTGAAAAACCGTCCTTGACGATATCTATTTTGTTGATCACTCCTCGTATTATAACAAACCCAGAAATTATTTTACCAGATGACTAAAGAAAATGACTAGTAGCTTCCGGCAACCATGACCTTGTAAATAGAATGGAGTTCAGAAATCTATCAGCTCATCAATCCGTGGGGTTTTTTTCTTATTATTTTTTCGCCCACCTCATCTCGTCAGTGGAATCGATGAGTCGTTCAATGCCCTGTTATCGTTTACTCGTTGTTCAATCTGTCAATATTTGATAGCCAGAAAATAATATGAAAAATATCAAACTTGTGTTTTTCTAATCTACTGGGTGTCGGTCTCCAATATCAGTCATATTACACGAGTGATAATCTCATATAGACCTAAGACTTCTTCAAATTATTGGAGTTTCTTATCAAGTAGATATCCAATAAGTTCAACATTAAAACCAACCATAACACGATACATTCAAACACACTTTACATGTTGTTTCATGTGGTTTCGGGGGTTTGTTTTCATGTTGTTAAAAGCATTAGTACGTATTATGTTTAGATATAACTTAAAAGCTTTCTTTGTCTTGGGAAATAAATATTTACACAGTACAGACAAAATTATCAGGGTATTAGAATCGATCATAACCTTTCATTGTTTTTTTACATGGTGAATTTTCTCACCGATTTCAGTCGTTTAAAAATGATCGATTATTTAGAAATAGACACCTGGGGCCTGTTTCGCGAAATTTTAACTAAGATAAAAAAAAATCCAAATAATGATAATTTGATTGGATAATATTAGATTGATTTTAGTGTCAATCAAAATTAAAGTATCTACTAAAATTTTGATTTGATTTTTATTTTTTAATGATTTCGAGAAACAGGACCCTGGAGGATTAAACACTGAATTGATTCAACTAAAAAATAACAAGATGACGTGTCATGTTTGTCACGTGTTACACTCCAATTAGAAACAAAAACCACACACAAACATATAGTAAACAAGCCAATAACGACGTCACGATGAGGTAAAAACGTCAGAGGAAAAAATCACATGATTTCAAAATGGCGGCTTGCCGTAAATGTAAAAAATACCTATAAGGTCTTTTGTACATGGAACGCCTTAGAAACAGAAACTGTTTACTGATAAACAAAAAAACATAACACACAGCGATGTCACTATTTGTTTATGTTGTTTACCATTTTCAGAATCTTTTTCAAATGAATGAAATGTTGTTTATACCATTCAATAACCACGACTACATAATAAAATGATAAAACACATATCACATGATTTCAAATAATTTCAAAATGACCACACAGTGAAGTTAAGAACATTGTCTTGCTGATCGACTGCAATTATTGTTGGGCTGAACACTTTCTACCTACATACGGCGTTCACAATCACGTATTAAGTTCTCCGTGGAAATCGTGAGATGCACAAATTGGAAGTAACAATCAAATAAACATATAATTATCCGCCCAACATTTCAACGTAACCAACCTCATAACTCCCCTATCCTTCCGCCTCAAAATCATGAATATTCACCTAAACCTGGCAGAAAATGTAAATCAAATCCTATTCTACACCACAAATCGCCAGGGAAAAGGCAAAGGGGACTTCGTTATTTTCAATAGTAGCGTGGGGCCCGGTAGGAATAGACGGGTTGCGTGCGCGTTGTATCATTTCGTCTGTGATTAAGTCATCTGGCGTGGTTTCGATTTCTTGGTTGTACGTGACAATAAATGGGGTTGACTATCCAACCTTATGGGTTTTCTCCGGGTCCTGTGATTTACCTGCTAAAGACCCCTACACACAAGTGAATTATTGAAATGAAATTGAACCACATGTTAGTCCCGAAATGATCTAGTCTTTGTCGAGTAAACGTTAAAGACTATTTCTCTTGCTCCAGTAGGACTTTACTAGTGCCCTGTGTCCAAGTTCGATGGTAATAGCAATTTTGAATGTTTTTTCATACTGACTTTTTTCAATATATTGGTCAACACAGCTCGTCGTTCAATGTTTATTGCGGAGTTAAATTTGTAATGGCTGTTCACCGTTTGCAGCTGTCCCACATTGATATTAAATATCACCCGTTGTTGATTTCAATTAATGTTTGCCTGCCATAGAATGTTGTAATAATTTATTGAAAGACAGTCTAAATACAAAGTGAAGGTGATATGAAATGGGGTTTAACGTCCTACTGTTCTGCGCCGACTGGGCTAAAGAAGACAAACATGCGCCATATATTGTGCTATGGTAGAAATTCGCCCCGGTCTACTCTTATTCCGATATCCACTATCAATGGTTCTTTTACGTACACACGAGTGTGTACACGGGACCTCGATTTTTCCCCAAATGTGAACGACGATATGTTGTCCCTTTCCAGACTCTCCGTCCTGCGTCACTGACAAGTAGAAACCACATCGGAAAAATTCGATGAACGTGCACGACGAGCACCGGAATCGAATATGAGACGTCCACACTAGCGAGACAAAGTCCTACTCACTGAGCCACCGTGGCTCCCATGAAAGATTTCTCTTGCCATGTCTGTAATAACAAGCGTGTAAAATATGTTGTATTATCTGAGAAAAACTGAATTAAATCGATTATTCCCCTTTATACATAATAAAAATATAATAATACAGCAGCCATTAACAGAAGGATAAAAGTTTCTCTCTTATATAACATTTGAAACCACCAAAAAAAGAAGATCTGCAATAGGCTGACGTAGCTCTTACACAGTCGATTGTCATTTTGGGCGAGGGCTGTTGTGGGAAAGGGTGGGCAACATTTGACCAGATTCACGAATTGTTGTTTTATGCACCTGGCTTTCCGAATAGTGGCGAATCGAAATTAATCAAAATTTTTGATGATTCGGCAAAAAGCTATGAAACATCGTAGAGTATCACGAGAAGCTACGGAGCAGTTACGTATAGTTTGCGAAAGAGTTGCGATAATTCGTAGGTAGTCAGGTGAAAAAATTGCCTGTTGTCAAGGTAGCGGTAGAAAATGAAAGAATTATCCATATGAATTGGACCGATTCAGATACGAATGAGTTACGGACATGCCGAATTTCTTACTATTATAACGAATTCAGTTACGAATACACCTATGCTATCCACGAATGACACTGTCAAAACTACGAAAATGTTACGATATTTGACACTAGTCGTCAAAGATTCGAATAGAAGCTGATACGGACGATACGAAAGGGTTACGACGGGCTTACGATATATTTACAAATTCTGGCATCCGTAGACCGTCCAACGAACTACAAACTGCTTCAAATGTATATAAACCAAATATGAATCGCTCACGAACTTCATGTACCATCTACGAAAAGAATTAAGTTTGGAATCAGGACGATTCGTGGCATTCGCAGCCACAACAATTTTGGTTCAAAAATCACTTACGAAGTTCAAGAACCATCTACGATTTATCTGCGAATCGGGGAAAGTTCGTATTCTGGGCGATTATGGGCATTCGTAGCCCACATCAAAGCCGGACATTACGACTAGCGGACAGTTAACTATTTTAAAGCGAAAGCCCAATCGAAGCAGAACAGTAGGAAATGAAATAAAATGGGGTTAAACTTCCTACTGTTCTGCTTCGATTGGGCTAAACAAGACGGGAAAAACAGTTGAATGTTAAACTTCATTTCATTTCATGCATAGCCTCGGCGGTAGCAGACATTCAGCTGACGGCGAGAAATGTCAAGATATCTCGTAATAACCAGACGACCATAAGACTTTAAACCAAATTGCCACTCAGACATAAAATAAGTTAAAATTTCAATTATTAAAATTAGTTATTCACATGCAGCCAGATCGCCCATTTGAATATTACGGTGGGGTAACACACAACAAAAGATGTTCAGCAATGGCGGACAAGAACGTGACAGCCTTGTCTTGAGTTTGTCTATCAATCCATCATGGCGGTTATTTCTGGGGTCGATACCAGAAACAATTTGCTTGATTATAAAGCTAATGTAAGTGATAAAGTCACGTTTAGATGGCATGCTAAAACAAAGATGACAGATAAAGGACTAGACATCGCTATCTAGAATAAACCCTTCATCATCGATCAATTAAATAATTCGAATTAAGTCAGATATCAAGGCCGTGACATTTTATATTCAAAGTCTCTTTGTTGACGGGCCACAGAGCTCATCTTCATTAGAGATGGTTCATTGAGTCCTTTGGGCTAAGCGCAGACCAACTGACATTTGTTTGCGTCTATCAAAATAAATGTTTTATACATTTTTTTTTAAATTTCCCGAAATTTTTAATGCAAACAACTCACATTTTGTCAAAAGAAAACAATGTTAATATCGCATGATTGACACCATATTCCTGAAGCAATGGCCCGAGAAATCTCTCTCTGACCATTGCTGGATTGACTTCTGATTCTTGAACTTTTGCGGGAGTGCGTCTATTCTCCCCGTTCAATGAAAGCTATCACTTAAGTAGAGCAACATGACAGTCCTTCGTTTAATCTAAGTCTTCCCTAAAACTTTGGACAGTGATTTAAGGTATTAAAAAAGGTATAAGTATGTTCGTTTCCAAAGAGTATTGTTTACATTTCATTCGACTTGATAGCCTCGTTTGTCACACAATTAGTTTTACTGCAGTATTCTCCTATGCACGGGTTAATTAGGCATAATAAAAGCGTGAGCCATGACGTAACGTTATGTAAACATATTTGGTCCAATACTGGCACTCGTTTTAAATGTAAAGCGTTTGTATGGTAGGTAGTGATAGGTTGGTAGTCGGACTACTGACTAATCAAAATTTAACACAACAATATCCACTCAGAAGAGCAGTGTGTAGTGAGATTACCTATAATCAAACGAAACGCTGCGCGGAGTATGGATTGACACAAACATCACGTACGTCAGCTATTTTTGTACCACGTGATTGTTGACATACTTATTGGATGTCCGTATCAAACGTTTCGATCTTTGTTGAAATTCATTGCAAACGGGACAACACGAACATTAATTGTTAGCAGAGCAATGATTTTGAAACCAAACAAGTTTGATCTCGCGATCATTGCTCGGCCAAGAAATGTTCGTGCTGAAATCCAACGCAATTCAGTTGTCGGAAAACATTGTTCAGCCAACAAATGGTCGCCGGTCTGCGATTTGCTTAAGCTAAGACGTTGAGTGAGAAAATTCCTCCGGGATTTCCAAACGTGGTTTTCCCCTGAGACGAATATGTCACACATCTTGTGAAAACTATAAACAGTGATAACTGTGCCCAGAATGCTGAAATTTGCATGAAGTTTTCAACGTCTTCATTAAGCATTATCTATTTTTGAGTTATTGCAGCAAAAATGGTCAGCTGTTTATCTAAATCTTACATAATGTGTCTTTAACCAACTTTATAATCAGCCAAAATAAACTTGTCGATGTGATTTGGAGGATTTTTGTCTGTGATCGTACGTGGCAACGACTAGGTTCGCCTGTCCAGCCTCATGGGTTTTCCCCGGGTCCTCCGGTTTCCTCCCACTGCTAAAGACCCTTTCGCGCTCGCGAATTATTGAAATAAAATTATACTACATCTTAGTCCCGAAATGACCTAGTATGTATCGAGTCGACGTTAAACCCCATCTCGCTCTCTCTCTCTCTCTCTCTTTGTCTGTCTATGATGAACATCTATAAATATGAACACGTCACACACAGTTGAAAATTTACGTTGTATCAAATGTTTCAATCTCGAACGATCCACCATTAACCTCGAGCTGTGGGAACGAACGCTTCTACATGTTCCTACATCTATTTTAGAAAACGTTCAAGTGGATACAGAAAATATGAGAGGAATTTGTTTATAAACAATTATTTTAACAAGTGAAATGTTATCTAAATTATCAATTATTTATAGTAATGATGATTGAGGCTAAGCCGAAAATTCAATCGCTAAATTCTTGGTTCAGAGTGGATCTGTTTCATATATCGTTTGGAGCCTGTTCAATTCGGGTTGTGGAGGATTTCATGGTCAAATGGTTGGCACGTGCGTGCTGTATCATGAAGTCTGTGATTGAGTCAACTGGCGTGGTTTCGAATCCCCAGTTGTACGTTACAAGAAGCAGGGTTTTCTAAGAGTCCTCCGGTTTCCCCTACGCGCAAACGAATTATTGAAATAAAATTAAACAATATGTTAGTCCCGAAATGACCTAGTTTGTGTTAAGTTAGTGGTTGTGATCATTCCATATATTTTAAACCTACTTCCAATGTCGCACCATTCATGTTAATCAAAGTTCTAATTAGGGGTTATTCCGTGCAAGCCAGCATTATTTCATTCTTAAGTTGATGATAATGACTTCTGATATCATTCCGTACAATTTAGTCTTTCATGTTGATAAATATTTTAATTATCGAGGGAAGGGGAGGGGGGCAAGTGAAAATGTTCGTTATTTTGGTGATTATGCCATACTTTTAGCTAAAACTTCATTAATTTTATGTCTCATATTTTTGCTCCTAGCAGTATCAAAAATGTCCATGCAGTTTTGTGTAATGTATCTGGAAAATAAATCACGAGATAATGGAAAAATAGTTTAGAGTAAAATAGAAAAATTGCTTATTAGTGACCTCTGACCCCTTCTTAAGTGGCCTTTCCACCAAAAATACCATTTTTAAGTTACATTTCCTAATTCAGGGTATTTTCCTCTACCAAATGCCATTGAAGCCGAACATGCACCTTCCATGTTGAATAAACCTATTTTTGGGGGTACAAAAATGGGTGGCAATCTGTTTCACAGAGAATTACTTACGAATTAACTCTGTAACAGATAAGTGTCCACAGCACGTGCGTTGACTGCTCACCGCGCCAGTCATTGGCTCAACTGCTCGTGCAATGTTTACTTAACACCTAACTGCTTCGGGCAAAATGATGCATTTTACTCATTTTAATACCCATTTACACTAAATAGGAAATATTTTTTAACTTCAAATGTCTTTATTTATTTTTCTTTTACCTCAAAAAAATGTTTGAGAATTTAATTTGTCGGAGTAAAAAAGTTAATATGTCGTACTTATTAAGCCTCGTCGATGTCATGCTTATCAGTGATTGTAGCGGCCAAGCGAATATTCACTGCGGGGTCAGTTTGAATGGGTGGCTCCTCCTACCACACCCACCACTGGCGGAACTTTTGGGGTCTCCTAACCCAGCCATACACCACCAGCATCACAAACCTTCCGCACCTTACATGTTGAATAAAACCTACCTAGCTCCCGGACTATTAACTTAAAACCAATCTGCTCGCTATGGCTAAAATAAATATACCATTAACTGTAATATTATCTGATTCATGCTAAGTGAAATTTACAGTACCCCGTCGTACAAGGGTCAACCCATGTGAGATTATAGAAATTAAACAATCTGCGCCCTGGTGGTAGTCAGACGTAACAGGACAGCCATTAAATTAAAATAGAATGCCGGTATTAACATTATCATTCACGCTAATATGAGAAGTTAGACAGCAGACAATTCAGTCGAGCATCATTCTAATCGCCATTAATCAGGATCCAAGTCGCGCTCGTTCGTCTTTTGAAGGAAAGGGAATTTGTTTTTAAAGTCAAACCTTTCTGCACTGAACGTGGCCAACTATAACCCGATTCCAGGTGTCGGGGATATTTAAGGTGCTGCCAGTGCCAGGACCCCCCCCCCCCTCCTCCTCCGTCCTTCATCAATAAGAATAACGGAATGGTTGGCACGTGCGCGCTGTATCATAGATCCTGTCATTGAGTGAGTCAACTGGCGTGGTTTCGAATCCCCGGCTGTACGTGACAAGAAGTAGGGTCGCCTGTCCAACCTCTGGGTCCTGCGGTTTCCTCCCACTGCTAAATACCCCTACGCGCACGAATGATTGAAATAAAATTAAACCATATGTTAGTCCCGAAATGGCCAAGTGTGTGTCGAGTGGAAGCCAAACCACATTTCTCAAGGAAGGCATGGCATATAACCAAAGCGTTTTCTTAGGATGGACATTACGATGAATGCCCGACATACCTAAATTCCCTAGTACAATATTTGATGCAGGGTTGTGTCTAGGAGTTTGAGTATGTTTGTCGGTAGGTCTGGGATATTACTCGAGAATCCGTTATATAATCAAAACCTTTGCGATAATATAGGTGGCTACATTTATATGATAAGAGTGGCGTGGGGGTTAGGGTTAGGGGTTTGTTTGATCGGAGACATCTGGTCTCGCGATAACAACCTCTCCACCCCCACCCCTCAAGTCGGTGATATAAAAAAAGAAATACTATAATAATACTTTTATTATCAATCATATATATTTATATACAATTTACTTATAGTGACCTTCACCTTCTCTACACTAAGGTACCTTATTTACCCGTGGTATACTTTCAACCCGATCTCTGAACGCAGACCGAAACTACTACATCAAATTATTATCAAACGAACAATTAGTCTTGATCGCACAATCACCGTTCCAGTTGGACGCAGTGACCCTGTTCGGGCGATATTTTCCTCATAGCACACTGTATGACGTATGCTCGTTTTCATTAGCCCAGTTTGGGTTAGAACTGTATGACGTTAAACCCCATGTTTCCACGGGTAAGTAACGTAGTTGTGTAACTAGGGTAAGATCAATATATATGTTATATACAGACAAGATGAATTATATACAATATATTACAACATCTCCATATCAACCTAATTAAAATACACATTTATATTTCATTTCGTTTCTTTGGACCTTCAGTGGCCTACACTACATGAAGATCTGACCAGTTTTACCTGTAGTGGGAGTTCACGTCAGGGGTCAAACGAGCAATTTTTGAGACTATGACGTCGGGCATTCCATTAACCAGTCAGCGTTGATGTTTCTTGTGGGTTTCCCGCCATAGCAGATCGATTCATTCACCGATGCCTAACATCATCAAGAACGTGGGTTATATAACAACTTTTCCAGTTCTTAGTGTATAAAAGACAAGTAAAACGATTTTGAACAATAAAAAACGAAACGAAATAGGATTTGTGTTTTAATAAGATTGTACATCAACACACTAGCTAATAATGATTAATTAATCCAAATCCCTGAAACTGATACAGTTCAATCAATACATCACGAGTTTTAGGGGTGGGTGTCTTGTTTAACTATGTGAATGGCCACCCAGACATTCTAAAAAAAAATTGACAACAATATTTCCCCAATACATATATTACAGCAAACGTCCCAGCAAGATTCTAAAAGCTGCATTATATAAGATTTAGATTAAGAGTTTTCAAAGTATTTCAGAGTGTAACAATTTATTACGAATCGAGACCCAGTTGAGGTGGAATAGTTGGACAATAAACCCCATTTTATTTTATTTCAGTAGATGAAGCTCCTTCTGCAAACAAGTAAATTACAGGCTTTTAGTCATGAATTCTGCTGTTTGTTCAATGTTGAAACGTATTCTTATCATGTCAGACGAACCACTATAATGGCCATGCATTGTACATACAACATTCCATCCACTATAAACCAAATAAACTAAATACTGTCCAGGTAACTCTGTGTTACTGGGAAAGACAACTTGTTGGGTAGTGTATTTAATTTATTATAATTTCTAACAAACTGTGTAAACTGGCTTTTTGGGGGATCACATATCAACTATATTTCACAAATCGCACGGTTGCTACCAAGCAGATAGCGACATTAAAACTTAGTTCATAACTTTTCATCGGCCAAGATGTTTGGCTCTGATCTGAAGTCGTGCTTTGATTCTGGTCGGGAGTCGACAACATACCATATAGTCCACACCATATAGTTTAGATACATTCTGGTCGGGAGTCTACATCATAACATATAATCTAGACATATTCTAGTCGGGGATCGAAACCATACCATATAATCTTGACATTTTTTTGCTATTTAGACACATTATGACGGACGCGCCACCTTCAAGAATAACACAATCCCGTATGATCTAGGCGCATTCTGGTTAAGAGTCGACACCATACCATATTGTGGACACCACATCATACTGTTAAGACACATTGCTGCTCATTTTTGTCGGGAGTTGACACCATACCGTATTGTGAACACTATATCATACTACTAAGACACATTCCTGCTCATTCTGATCGGGAGTCGATGCCATACCATATTGTGGACACCATACCATGTAGCTAAGACACATTCTGCTCAACCTGGACGGGAGTCGATACCAAACCACATAGCTAAGACACATTATGCCCATTCTGGTCGGGAGTCGACACCATACCATATAGCTAAGACACACCATACCACATAGCTAAGACACATTCTGATAGACGAGAACCCTGAACAAGCAAACGTTCTAATCACCCTAGTCCGGGACACTTTCAGGCGGGGCACTATTGTCGCCAATATAAGCACATAATATGAGAGCGTTCCGGTTAACTAATTAAGTCATGAAATAGGGATAGTCATGGGAAATGTCTGTCCTCAGTCGTCGTCATTCTGTTGTTGATAACTTGAATGCATTTCACTTTGTTAACCGTTGACTATCGACGACTTCATGGGTTGTAAGAGTTGAGACGTGGGCTCCCGAATTGATTAATAATAGATATACATTAGAGACGTGGCAATCTACGATATAATATACAATTATGACTAGTTTTATACAATATACAGTAATATACATCAACAACACACTTATATATATACAATGAGATACACACGTTATAAATACATATTATTTATATTTACAGATTGTTAATTCAGCACTTTGTAGATCAGGAGTTATCACACCCTGGAGAGAATCCTGTAATATCTCCAATAATATATTCATGGCCCCCTTTATACGTGTTCACTTCATCGTTATATGATGTTTACGTCATTATTATTTAAGGACGTTAGACTATCGTTACGTCGTACCATACTGCGCTGACGTAGTAGACATGCGATGCTTACATCATTATTATTCAATGACCTCAGACTATCGATACGTCGTATTATACTGCGCTGACGCAGTAGACATGCGATGCCTACGTCATTATTATTCGATGATGTAGGGTTATCGTTACGTCGTATCGTATTTCACTGGCGTAGTAGAAATTTGATGTTTACGTCATTATCATTCGAGGAAACGTAGCTAATCGTAGTGTCGTACCATAATGCAGAGACACAGTGTCCTCGGTTGGATTGTTTAATGGACGACTGAAGAAAATTAATGGACAATATATTCACATCCATGATTTGAACCCATTATAGACTGGTATGGGGACAATAGGGTGGATTTGTAAATAATACACAACGTCGGCTGAACCAGCTCCTGAACGTTCAAGACAATATAATGGCTAACTCCACTCTAAAATGGACTCATATAAATTATTAACATTGATTGTGAAAGACAGATAATCTCTGGGCCCAACAAAACGATTTGTAGGCGGTACTGGATGTTTCATATCGTCTACAGAGAATAACAAATGTAGCGAAGTCTTCACGTCATCACATCGTTGAGAATAATGAACTGTTCTTCCTGGTAGAGATTCGACTTTCACACAGCATAGTTTTCTTATACCTAATTTAGCCATATTTTAATTCAAGCTGTATTCGCCGAGAGACAAAAGTAACGCCTCGAAATTAAATGACTTTACTTAGTAAAGTTATTAGATAAATAAATAAGTCACATTAAACCATTTATTAAAACACGGGACACCAATCTCCTTTTAGGGTCACCATAATTGTAAATATCTTGTATCAGTTTATTTAACAATGGGTATTATTGCTTTGTGTTTGTAGTTTACGAAACTATTTATGCGCGCCGGTTATAACATGATACAATTCATAAAGACGGTTTCCATTATACTGCAAGGCTATATGGTTTCCTTTAATACGTTCAGATAGAACAGTTAGTTTTATTGTGCTTATTGACCTCAACACTCGGCCTTCATTGACCGGTCATCTGCATTTTAAATGTCAGAATACATTAATTCGCCATGTTATATTACCAATTGGGTACTTCCGGTCCATCACAGACTCAACGTGTAACCAATATCACATGTAATAAAATAGGCGCGCGTTTGTTTTCGGTATGGAACACATGGATTTTCCACTAGCGCTATGAAAATTGTCTTGTTCATTATGAAAACGTTTACATGTGCGTGTTTTGTTTACACGTGCGTGTTACACGTTGATGCTTTTGTTTTATTGCCATTGGGAGAACTTTTCACCAGCTTCATTTTCAGGAATCCATGTTTGTTTTTCGCACAGCACGTACAGAACACGTCCATGAAAGTATCTCTAAATTGTTTGCTCATCGTACAATATAAAACAAAATTAATGGAGTTGTTTATGAGCGCCATTATGTCGACCAGATCACCCAGTGGATTATAAACATAATTTTGAAGACACGGTTCAAACAATGTCATCAGAGTCAGAATTCCCTGGGGAAGCTCCGTCAACATGAAGAGAACCACGACGGCCAACAGCATACCAGTTGTACGATTGTGTTCGCCATGTTTCTCCGATTCTGCTTTACGACCCTGCGACTTCAGCCTCATACGTTTACGATAAGCTTTATGCATGGCGTGGATTAGGAGAATAGTCAGCGTGGTCAGCATAGCACATGGAATTAACTTCACCAGAATAGACTGGATATAGCCATTTGACTTGGAGATGAATTGCGCTGCAGGGGTTCCGACCCTTATATCCGGATGATAATAGATATCGGACACCATCGTGGGACGAGTCACATTAATCAATCCATTGTAATCGTCGCCATTAGTTATAATCTGATCAGCAATCAAGTCTCCGGACGAGATTTTGTTGACAATATAATTAGGAATACAGATGATGATAGTCAATAGATAAACCAAGAATATGGTAATTCTAGCTCGTCGGATGTTACAATAAATAGCGCCTTTAGTTGGCATACAGATATAAATATACCGGAATATAGCCAAGGCAATGGTCAACCAGATCGCTACCGTGTGACACACGATTCCAAAACTAGCGTGAAACATTAAAAAGCAAATCCAGGCGAAGTCGCGCGTTCGAAACATTTGTAAGTCTTTTTCCCTAAATATGTAAAACCGCATGATGAAAGGTAAATAAGACAACATCGTAAAGAGATCAGCAACTGCCAGCCACATTAAAATAGTATTAGTCGACGATATCATGTTTTTACGAGTCAGGACGATGATGTTGGCAACGTTTGCCATTATTCCAAACGTACAAACAACCGCACTGATATACCCATGAATAACGGCGTATTCGGTGGAGAAATGGACCAATCGTTCGGCGGTAGCTTGACTCAACACTCCCGGAATATATCCCAGGTCGCAACTACTTCCTTCCGGTGGCGCTAGTGTCGTCGATAAGTTAAACATGGTGTCCATGGTTGTTGTAAGGCCGTCGTCTGTCGTGTTGGGGGAACTCAGTGTTGTTACGTCTGCCATGATGGTCTGTTTGTTTTCTTTAATCAGACTCACATTCAAATGATAAAAGGAAACCCACCAATTAAATCTGAAAAGAGAATAATATTTATTAATATTTCAAACCGGATGCACATTGATAGGTTTTAGTAACGAAAGGGAATGAAGTAGGGTTTAACGTCCTATCTCTTTGGACCAATTCAACCTGCATAATGAAGACAGGCATAAGTAAGGGCGACGCCCCCCTCCCACCGAAGTCCCATTGTTAAGGGTTCTCTAACGTGCACGCCATGCAACAAACCTATATATGGTTAAACCCGAGTCCCTCCTTCTGTGGATCATTACCCCTTCTTTACAACAATAAATAATTGTGCTATAAAAAATATATATATTCTGTATCATATTGACAGGGGTGGGAGTAATGTGGGGGCGGTGGTATTCCGAATGGCTGGCTTGTGCGCGCTACATCATAAGGTCTGTGAGTGACTCAACTGGCGTGGTTTCGATTCCCGGGTTGTACGTGACAAGGAGTAGGATCCGGTTTCATCCCACTGCTAAACCAAATTACTGAAATAAAATTGGACCATATGTTAGTCCAGAATTGACTTTATTGTGTCGAGTTGACCCCTCTCCATATCGACAGCACAGCACAAAGTTTGTTCGAGTAATATCGTACATTATAAAAAGATCGTCGAAATTCAGGGGGGGGGGGCTAGTGGTCTAGAGTGCCGAGCTTCGACCTCTAGCTGGCCGGTCACCTCTGGCTTGCGGGTGTGGTTTCGATCCATGGTGTGAGCGTATGTGGCATGGAGATAGGGGCGCCTAAAGACACCTACGCGCAAGCGAACTATTGAAATAAAATTGAAACCATATGTTAGTCCCAAAATGACCTAGTTTGTGTCGAGTGGACGTTAAACCCAATTTCTCTCTCTCTCTCTCTCTCTCTCTATCTCTCTCTCTCTCTCTCTCTCTCTCTCTGTCTCTCTCTCTTTCTCTCGATCGAAATTCGGATGGCTTCCAATAATGCCGGTTGAACTTTATCTAGGAAGTTGGGAAATTTGTATTGTTGTTTGTTAAACCCAGAACAAGTTTTGTTATCTGATGCCTTTTGTGTAAATCATAAAGAAGTCAAGTCACGTATTATACGATACGAGCAGACAGAAGCTGTTTCATTTTGTGCTTAATGCCAGAGAAACTGTGCGAATTGTATTTGCTTATAGTTCATCACCGAAGTTACTCGGGCAACGCAGCGGAACCACACTAAGAATGCATGTGTCGATTTATCTGCGATTATGAATGCATGTGGCGCCTGATGTGTTCTTTGCCACAATATAGGCGGCGATGTATATTCGACCGATAAAATTTATTTGATATAGGCGAGAGAGTTCGACCAAATGATTTGGCGTAAATATACCACAAATAAATAAGTTTGGATGAAACAAGACGTATAAAACATTTATACCATGTGTAAAGAAAGAGTATATTAATGAGATTGTGAATTAATCGTACAGCAAGATGTTTATAAACATGTATCACAATTAATGATACTGGTCAAGTAATGGGCGATTTATTAAGTGTTTATGTAAAGGTCAAGACGATCACGTCTCGGGTTATTAATGAAACCTATAGCCCCCCCCCCCTCCAGCCCCAGCTATAATATGAAATTAATATACGTTTAAGTGCAGTCAATCAACGAGTCAGCCGTATCATTTAATTATCAATATGAGGAAGCAGATTCTGGTAGTTGTCAGATAAAATTACATGACGTATATATTATACTAGATCGTAAATATAGTACATGAACTCAGTACGTACTGAACGCAACGGTTAACTTTTCTGTAGTGTAAACGGATCAAACGTAACCGTGTCGTTCTGAGAACTGTGCCAATCTTAGTGTAAACGCTATCCGGTCTCAGAACGGTTCTCAGTACGGTTATCCGTTCATGCGTACATATTAAGGTTGGCCCTTTCTCCGTAACTGAGATTAACGTTGTGTCGAAGAGTACCACATTTAGCATCTCATTCACGGTTTTGTAACAATTCAGATGGTGCAATTTCTTGAAATTCAACGAGGCTTGGAACAGCTCCGAATGCAGTACGTTTATTGCGGCCGAGTGTAAACACGGCCATTGCTTCAATACTGACTTAATTTTCTTAACTGGAGAATAAAGGATTGGGAAATCCGTGAATTGTTATATGTAAATAACTGATTTATGTAAATATCTCTTTTTACGGGTGAATATTTGCTTTTCTTTTCCGAAAGATTAAAAATGTTTATAACCGTAAATGAATTCCTGTTCTACTATTTTCCCATGGAGTCGACTTATCTTACAATGTTATAGAATTTTGCAAATTAACATTGCTAAAACAGTTTAAAGTAGATTTCAAACTTCAACAATTAATTTTCAGATCCAAATTCAGCGAGAAACGTTTTTTCACTTTATCAATAAAATTTGTGTGCACAACTCTCAGCAATAAATAATTTAACGTTTAATCATTTGGAAAATAAAACAAAAAACAGCTGCAGATAAAGTTTAAATATTTCGAAGAAGTTTCAGTTTCAAACTAAAAGACAATGAGTAATCCCGATTCTCTGCTAGTCAACGGAAAGTCGCTTTAAGTCTGGTAGTCATTTGGTTAAATTATCGAGGTGTCATCTCTTAATCAAGTTAGAAGAAAAACTTGCGATTCCGTCACTTCTACACAAGATGAAATACATCAAATTGGTGGTAAAAACATACGACAATAATGAAATATTCGTACTTTCTAGGAATCGGTCATTAACTCGTTTCCGCTACAAGATACCAACAACATCAATAACAATCGACCAGAATAAAAGATAAATTAGACAGTATTTTATGTCCTTGTCGTAAAAAAACGAAATACGTGGGTGTGAGACGCAATACTCGATTTGAGGCGGTTTCAACACAAATGTTTTCAGCCAGAAATCAAGTCGTAAAATACGTAGCCCGAGGAGAATCTTGAGGATGCTATCGCAGGTTGGTGTCCCCGTGAGACTCCCTACCAGATTTGAAGCGACGACTCCTCGTCCAAATCTATGAAGTTTCGACAACGGATGGACGACGCCAGAATTTTGATAATTTGGCGAGTCAATGGTCCATGATTGTAATAATACAACATTATCTAATTGATCAAAATAATAAAATATATTAGTGTTACTCTTGTTTTAGTGGATGGGGACCAGCCCCCCACCCCCGACCCAACCGCCTCCCAGAATCATCATACGATTAACTTGATAACAGTACAACCAACCCGAAATGTATCAAATAATGGTATCTAGAACCATTGCATATACTTGAAACATCTGAAACATTTGATCGGCAAACCAACTAAAACCATAAATCAAACTCTTATTGAATAAATGAGACACTTTGTGGACTATTAACTAAACACACGAATGGCAAACAAATACCTTGGTGAATTATTTCACATAAATAAAAATCTAACTTTAACTGGCGAACATCCGAAAAAAAAAAGCTATGATATTCAAACCATATTACAATAAACGCCACAATGAATGAAATATGAATTACATATAAAGATTCAATATATAAATATTACAGTACCCTAATCAAGGTAATATTTACATAAATCAATTAATCACAATTGAAATGACAAATTTGAGAATAACAAATTCTGTGCCCGTCACTTCCTGTACAATAAATGGTACATTTAAAGAAATAGTAATTAAATCTTAAAACTTGGAGTCAATATATTATAAAATACTACCCAAACTTAGAGACCATATATAAAATACTACTAAACTTAAAGTCAATCTATAAAATACTACCAAACCAAACCAAATATCGGTATATAATTAAGTATGGATTAAGCAACATCCTAAATTACATGACAAATTTGAGAAAAATAAATTATATATCACTCACGCTCTGTAAACAAACGACATGTTTAAAGAAATATCAATCAAAACCATTCATGTATACATAAGACTTAGTATGAATTAAGCAACACCCTAATTCAAATAACAAAAGGTTACGTACTTGTTTTTAAATTTTCAAAAAATTCAACAATAAGCATGGAAACTTATCCACAATATTAAATAAACCAAACAGATATTTGAATCAAAGAAAGAAAATATAACTCACATCTTGAGCACGTCTGGTAGAATGGTCGAATCACGTGGAATGGATTAAGAAGAAATAATATGTTGAGTTGTGACTGATAATAGATTGATCTGTTCGGCTGATAGTCAATAGTCGTCCGATATATCCCACATTATCATATAGACACACACAAACACACGCTGTCTTTACCTGCTGGCTGGACAATATAATACTAGGGGAGGTAACACCGCCAAGTAACCACTGACTCACTCCTAGGTTACAGACCACTATTGATTTTTACGATGTACTTTAGCCGTAGGTCTGTGATCGATTGACGTGTTATTATTACAATCCCACGCTTGTACGTGACAAGCAGTCGAATTGCCTGCCTAACCCCACGTGCTACATCCACATTCTCAGAGTTTCATACTTTTTATTTCAGAAAGTATATTGTTTATTTTTGTTTGGAACTAACAAGTTAGACTTTATGTTTGTTTTATTATTTGATTTTAGTTCCATTGTATGGAGCAAGAAATTGGCTATATTTCAACTTTAGCTGAATGAACAGGCACAAAAAAAACGATTAACGCTCAATTAAGAAATACATACAATCCAAACTGAAAGGGGGTGGGGGTGAAGAAATGAGATCCTGTTACATTGTTACGTCACACTTGTATTGACCAAGAGAATTCCTGTTTCGAGCAAGCTTCAACGAGAAAACAAGGGAAAACCACTGACGATTAGACATCATATAGTTCTAGCACCAGGAAACTTAATTAGATCAAGTTGTATTAATCAAACGAAATACACATCATGTGTGGTTCCAGGGTCAGAACCGTCAAGCGATTAATACAGTTCGACGTCTCACGTCTTAAACAGTTGGGCCCGATAAATATACTTAAGGATTCTTTCTAAACCGTGGATGTATTCTCCTGCAAGATAACATACGGCCCGGGCGGAACCCACGCGGACAGAATTGTTAGACGCCCACAGAAAAGCAATAACTGAAAACAGATAATGACATGTCCGACATTTTAAATCACCGCGGACCAACCTTACGTTAAACTTGGAGTTCCGGGAACGTAAGCAACCCTTTAATTAGGCGTCTATGTGACCCCAGCTGACGGCCTTGTTTTGTAAACAGAATTATTTTGTATCTATAGATGAGAATAGCTATACTTGTAATGAACTCTGGTTGGTTTGTAACACCTGCCATGGCGTCCGTTGTTTAAAGGTATTATTAAGTTAATACAGGATGCAGGTGAAAGTAACGGAGATTAAATTAGCTGGTTACTATCACAACATACAACTTTAATAACAATACTCAGACGCTTCCCCGTGGCTATAAAACTCTCTACGTCTACACACTGGAGCTTGTATGCGATATCACCTCGGTGGAAGCGGACGTTAAATAAAGCTATTTCACACACAGACACATCTATCACTCCCCGTGTCATAATTCTTTTATCTAAGGCGAGCTTAATTGAATTAAATTTTCTGACATTTCAACTGTTTCAGTTCTTTAAGCTGTTATTCATAACGATCATTTCGGTTAAAATTCTCTACTTTAACATCCCGGTGAAAATACTCGACGTTTTGTTCCTGTGATCGGCCAACCTCGGGAGTTATTTCCAGGTACTCTGGTTTCCTCCGACTGCTAAAGACCCTTATGCGCAAGCGAATTATTGAATTAAAATTGAACCATATGTTAATCCCGAAATGATCTGATTTGTTTTCGAGTGGACGTTAAACCAGCGATTTTCGGACCAGTTTCCCGTTCTCAGAGTGGAGGTCGGCAAGGAACAGCTTCTTGTTGTTGCGATGGGACGATAAACCAAAGTGTCGTGTACCCATTGACGTGCACGTTAAAGAATATTGCCAAATTGCCACCGCAGCACCCTGAATGACGTATACTCGTTTTCGTCAGGGGGCAAAGATATGTGACACTTTAAAAATCCATTTGTTAAATTGAAGGACAGAAATAACGTGAGAATATAAATAGAAATGAACCATATGTTAGTCCTAAAATGGCTTAGTTTGTGTCGAGTCGACGTTAAACTCCATTTCATCTCATCTCAAATTATATTAAAGAATGTAAATTACCTGATGATATATTACAACGTGTTGTTTTTGTGTTAGTAATAAACACACCTGTGGAATATGATCAAGTTGTTTATCATTGTCTGGTGTATATTAAACAATAACTGATATAAAACATGTAATATTGTAATAATATACTTCAATAGATACAAACTATGTAATATAGTTCAGTAGAATCGTGAAACTTTATTACTTTTTAATAATCTGTTATGTATCGATTCGTTCATAAAATATGGGGTTTATTACTTGCAATATATAAGCAGCGGTTTAACGTCCTTTTGTTCCACTTGAAGTCTTAAAGGTATAGACGAGGGAGGGGGGGGCATAGTTTGGTGGCCTAAAAATGGAGATAAAGAGAGAGAAAAATGGTGTTTAACGTCCACTCGACACAAACTAGGTCATTTCGTGACTAACGTATGGTTTTAATTTAATTCGCTTAGGGGTCTATAACAGTGGGGGGAAACCGGAGGAAACCCACGAGGTTGGACAGGCGACCCAACTCCTTGTCACGTACAACCAGGGATTGGAAACCGCGTCAGTTGACTCAATGACAGGCTTTATAATAGGCCACGAACGTGCTATAACCATTCGGTCATCCACCCACCAACCCCGGTGGCCTAAAAAGACAAATGCGAGCCGTGTTGGATAAAATTGGAAGGGTGAGGATATCAATCCATAGCATCCGTTTTGATTCACACGTGTTAAAAAAACAAGAAATATCTGACGCGACTATTTATTTTATAGAGGTAACCATGTTGACAGTATATAATAAATCTACTGGTGAACCGATTGTATACAAGTTGACAGTGTCAGTCAGGATTCAGTCAGGATGTTATTAATCTAATGTCGAACCTATTGTTTACATGTTATAATAAATACAATGAGTTATACAGTAGTCAGGTACAATACATCATTATAATTAATATTTACATAATTTATAGTTTTAACATGGTAACAGCTCACGGTGACATTATGTCGGGGATAATCACTGATCCCTCTCAGGGTATTCTCGTTAAAACGGACGTCCATAAAAAAATAAACGACCGGGAGTCCTCGTCAGATTGGAGACGAGACGGCACTCGACAAACCTCCACAGATTCCGGAACCTACATCTAGTCTCGACTGTATGACAGAAAGTAAGTCTTAGTGATATGTACCTACGCCCATACATTTGCGATGCGGCTACCGGTTTACTTTAACAGGAAAAGTTGACGCTATTACACAAATTGGGAACCTATTCGGCTAGCGACCTATTCGACCGATCGAGCTGCAACCTGTTCGTTGGAAACCTATTTAGAGTAAGGACAACAGTCTCTATTTATCAACCAATAAAATCCAACGTTATGTCTATCAAATGAAAGTAGAATATATTATTTTTTATCCATTCCTTCAGCTCAGAATAGAAGTGTAATTTCGTCATTATCTTACAGCTGGATCGGTCGAATAGGTCGCTAGCCAAATAGGTCGCCAACTTGTGTTTGGAATGGGCGCAGCCATGTTTCATCCGGGACCTTTAAAATAGTTCCAATATCCGAAATGTCCGAAATCTTACGAGGTTTGCCGAGTGGTGATGGGAGTCACGTCCATAGAAAACCGACGATTTCACTCGGTAGTCTTCGTCAGATATGAGATGGGGGTGATGAGCGTGTCAGACATACAAACCACTGACCTCACTAAATCGCCCTACTTTTCTGCACTCACTTGGTTAATCAATGTTAGTCCTTATAGCGACGTTTCTTCGCACCATCCCCAGAATACAATGGCTTCTTTATGCCTTTGTCAACATGTACACGGTGACTATAGGTTTTTCGTACTATTCGAACGACTATGTCATGTGCATTGTCAGGGTTAGAGTTAGGGCCTGTACCACATACAATCTCAAACAACACTAAATCACGATATTGACATCTTGGTTAGTAAGCCAGACCTGAATTCACTAAGACACCAATATGCGGAGAAGCCATCGATAGGTTTACCTAAACTTGGCCCTAATATACTGAAATTGTTTTCCTATATGGTGTTTAAAACAGACCCTGATTGGGGTTAGATTGTCACGTGACTCACAGAAGAATTAAATATATGATTGTCATTAGACTGGATTATAATAAAATCGCCATCTTTAAACACGTACATCACGGAACTAAAATATATTTCATTCGGGCTGAACTCAGCAGACTCCTTTTACAAGACTCTAGATAAGTATGTAAGAAGCTGATAAACCCACTCCGACACTCCAAGTTATTTCTGATGAGTAAATAATACACAAGAGATATTCGAACAACTTCGTTAGCATTTAAATAAATCTTTGAATGATATTTACAGTTGGTTTGCTGACTAGGTTGACTTTAGATTGTAAAGTCAGACGCAGCCTGAGGGTGTTCTGTCAAGCTATCACGTATATTTGTGGCCGACCATTACGAGCAGAATGGACATTAGGATGAACCCGTGTTATATTAACATCTACTGGAATGAGTTACTCGCGTCTTTACAGACAAATCCCCTGAACAATATTTTAATCCTTTAACATTAACAGGGTTCCAGAAAGCCTCCGTATTTCCGTAATGAGCTGTTAGCGTCTGGTTGGCGTTTGTTCAATTTAGTGTGCGCTATAGGACATACTGAATGATACCCATGACAGTACGACTGACAGGGCAGCTTGAATTAAACACACGGCAGTATGACCGACAGGGCCGCTTAAATGATACCCACGACAGTACTACTGACAGGGCAGCTTGAATTAGACACACGACAGTATGACAGACAGGGCAGCTAAAACGATACCCACGACAGGACGACTGACAGGGAAGCTAAAATGATACATTAAAATCGTGCTTTTGATGGTGGAGTAACCATGGGGTATCCTAACAGGTCAGTCGTAGCAATCGTATCAAAACGTATCCGAACGTATCTGCGCGTACCAGATCGTGGACTCAACATGGACAATCCTATCATTACACATCGCACGGCAGTGGCAACCTAACATCAGAATAAACTCACCCCAACACTTGTTTTTGTAGCCTACTTTTAGACTGCAGTGAAACGTCATCAAAGTTTATGACATTTAGATAGACAGCAAGTGCATTAAACGATTTCTGACATTTTTTGTCAAGATTTCTGCTCTAATGGCGATGAATGGGATTTAATTATTAAACAGTCCTCAACGCATCCTATACATGTCATTGATTCATTCTGCAACTTTCAATGAAATTATGATTTTTGTCTCTGGAAGCAGACAAAACTATTAATTTGTGCAAAATTAGAAACCCTAAAAAAAGATCTCCGTTCTCTCTAATGATGACTTTATTTATTTTTTTGACTTGATGATCTAGAACACGCATAGACTCAATAAAATTAAATCGAAAAACAATTTATTTTTGGATCGAAAAAAATGGACGCCATTGTTTCTAATATAAAACTACAGTGACGTCAATGACAACGAATATGACGCATTAAATTTGGGATGCTTGAAATGCCACATCAAAAGTAATATTATATCGCAGACAGGACAAATCATGTACTTAATTGTTGTATTTTATGAATAACATGATATAGCAAACCTTCAAATGTCGTATGTAAAGTCAGTACAAATGTCGTATTAAAGAAAGTAAAGTAAATACAGACGTCGTATGTAAAGTCAGTAGAAATGGATAATGCAGGCAGTACAAATGTCATATGTAAAAAGTCAGTACAAATATCGTATGTAAAGTCAGTACAAATGTCGTATGTAAAGTCAGTACAAACATCGTATGTAAAGTCAGTACAAATATCGTATGTAAAGTTAGTACAAATGTCGTATGTAAAGTCAGTACAAATTTCGTATGTTAAGTCAATACAAATATCGTATGTAAAGTCAGTACAAATATCGTATGTGAAGTCAGTACAAATATCATATGTAAAGTTAGTACAAATGCATATTGCTTAATAAAGATTGGTGTTTTACTTATTTAAAATAGATTTCCCGGGTTTCAAGTTTTTTTTATTTTGGATTTTCCTACAAAGCAGCTATTGACAACTGATACTGATATAATATGTATTTGCAAACTCCCGTCAACCAACAATTTTTCACGTCTCTTGACGCCTTTCGGGAAAATGATATATTATCAAAAAATTTGTCATCATTCAGCATCTTCTATTGCATGATCAGGTCAAAAGCAAGCTACACCTGTCAAATTATTTAAATCCGATTGAATTCAAGTCGGTAGATTAACTAATCTGCATTTTTGATTGTACAAATTTAACGTCCAATACTTTGACATTATGGACAAGTTGATCCAGTAAAGGTATTTACATATCAACGCGTAATATACAAAAAAAGGAAAATGGATAAAGAGAAATAAAAAGTTCTAGTATGTGAAAAGCTCAATTTCGACACGTTGTTTGCGAGAACATGTATATACAAACACGTGTCTCAAATTTATGGGAACTTTGATGATAAATAATACACAGTTTAAATACCATTAACCTATCTTAGACGTTTGTTTTACACATTTAGGATGGCAAACCCGACTGTTCTTTAAGGCTCAAATACAGATGTCACGTGACCCTTTGATGTTGGCCTACCATTATTTCAAATTATCGTACGGACAACTTGCCAATAGTACTTTATTCATACCAGTGAAATATTGTACTAGTGTGACGTAAGTCACTGTAAAAGCTCGTGCGGAGTGTCAGTATTTTAAGATGTTTAATAGTCTCGAGCTTACGACATTGCGTAATATATTGTAGAAACATTCGGGCCGTACGGCCCTCTTGTTGTTACAATATATTACTTAATGTCTCGCTCTCGACCATTAAACAATATACATATTGAATGTTTGAAGTATCCACACCTCACCTTCCGGGATCATCTCGAGAACACGCAGGTCAATATGGTTAATACTGACCAGCAGGGTAATTTGTTAATTAGTTTCGAGTGCCTATTAAACTCTTGAACCGGGAATAAAACTGGTATAAAATCACATATTATACTCATACAGATTAACATGGAACATATCTAGCGTGTTTAAGAAGAAAACCGATCTTTGTTGATTTATTTGAGAATTAATTTTTATTAAGGTAGTAATTTGACTGCTGTTCGGTCACGAAGTGTGCAAATTAAATTTTCGTTTTGGTAAATCGTGGGGGCGGTGATCGATACTTGTGCATGCAGTAACAAGTTTTTAGAGAACTAACATTCATATAATTAGCTCACCATATTTATTCAAAAGTTGAAATATAAGACAATTTAATTTAATTCAGCACACCTGAGATAAAAAGAAATATGACACGGGAGTGAGAGATAAAATTTACATACCGTTTATAATTTACATGCCATATTTTAATTACAAGATAAAATAATAAATTATAAATTGGCTAATAAAATCATTCCTAATTTACTTGTATTTCTGTGGGTGTTCTATAATTACAACACGGCATTACGTAATCGCACAACGCCGGGAGATGAGAGAGAGAGAGCGGGGGAAGAGGGAGAGCGAGAGAGGGAACGAGAGAGAGAGCGAGAGAGAGAGGGGGAGCGAGAGAGAGAGGGGGCGAGTGCGAGAGGGGGAGAAATAGTGAGAGAGAGCGAGTGAGAGAGGGAGAGATAGTGGGAGAGAGAGAGGGCGAGAGCGAGAGAGCGAAAGAGAGAGAGAGAGAGGGGGAGGGAGAGAGAGAGCGGGGAGGGAGAGAGAATGCGAGAGAGAGAGGGCGAGAGAGAGAGAGTGAGCGAGAGGGAGATGCAGAGAGAGAGACAGAGAGAGAGCGAGAGAGAGAGGGACATAGAGAGCGAGAGAAAGCGAGATAGAGAGAGTGAGCGAGAGAGATGCAGAGAGCGAGAGAGAGAGAGAGAGAGCGAAAGAGAAAGCGAGAGAAAGAGAGCGAGAGATAGTGAGAGAGAGATAGTGAGAGAGAGAGAACAAATCTTGTGATCAATCTGTTTCTATAATTCAATAGACTTTCTCCATGGAACTAAGAGTGGCGACCTTGGAACTATCCACCTCCACCCAAGTGGCGACCAGATTTTAAATATCCCTACACAATGAAATTAGGTCTGACGTACTACTTTTCTGTATCACCTGCAATGATAAAGACCGACACGCTAATGCAGTGTGCTATGGGATATAGGAATAACGTCATTACGATGATAAAGGCCGACATGTACTATACAGTGTGCTATGGGATAAATCTTTGCACGGACTGTGTCGTTTCTGTCCACTTTTCGACTTATTTCAATCTCCAGAGGTTCTTTTACGTGCACGCTGTCGTGTACACGGGAACTTCGGTTTCCCGTCCTATCCGAACAACTCAACACTTTTTCTTGTCATGAATCACTGGCAATGGAAAACAGATCCAAAAAATCTCGAAATATTTTGTCGGCTACCACCAAGATTCAACTCTGGACCTCCCGTAGATTGAGCCAGTGCCATGCCACTCACGAGCCACCGAGTCTTACCGTCATGTAAGACAAGCATATAGATATTGACGGGTTGATTATCTAATAAACTTGTAAGACAGATTAGATAAATGTTAGTTTAAGAAGTAGCACACAGCATGGTTTCAATCTTTTCAGGGTTGAAAGGAAAATTGGGTTGTTTTTTATAGTATGTAACTTAAGGCATCCGTTCTCTTACACCTGGCATTGATTACAAGTCAGCCCAAAATATTTCACTAATCATTGATGGAGAGAGAAAGGGAGAGAGACAGAGAGTGAAAGAGAGAGAGAGAGGGAGAGAGATATATAGAGAGGGGAGGGAGATAGAGAGAGCTGTAGAAAGAAACCTGGAGGACATGGAGAACACTCAGGAGGTTCGACAGGCGACCCTACCCCCTGGTCTCACACAAACCTGGAATCGAAAACACACCATTTGACTAAATGGCAGACTTTGTGATCGATGACCAGAAATGATATTTGTTTACTTGCGATAAAAGACCTGTCGTAAATGACCTATGACTTCTGTCTAAACGCTGAGGAAAAACAAACATTATTTCCTAACATGGACGATCATACGTATACAGTTGAATAATCTGACCAAATCTTAGTAATTTATATATAATATATAATTTTTATAAACTCCGGTTTGTTCCATAATTATATGAACATATTTGTTCGATCAGCCTCGGTATTATTCAGTCCACTCGTCTGTAGCTGGATACAGATAACAGTGAACACCGGTATCGGGTAACAGTGAACACCGGGTACGGGTAACAGTGAACACCGGGTACGGGTAACAGTGAACACCGGGTACGGGTAACAGTGAACACCGGGTACGAGTAACAGTGAACACCGGGTACGGGTAACAGTGAACACCGGGTACGAGTAACAGTGAACACCGGGTACGGGTAACAGTGAAACAGCAGGTTTGCAGGTATCGGCGCTAAAACTGCCAGAATTAGTATGTATGCAAAAAAGGTGAATTATAACGACCAATAATCTGGGGTGTAACTCTCACGAAGTTTGAAGTTATAAGTTATATATAAATATTTTAAATTGGGTAATATAAAAATAATGAATAACACATTCAAATATTTAATGTATTTTGGGTGGAATTTGGAAATGATTTATAGGCACGCCATTTAAACTAAGTTAATAGAAATTTTTGGGAAAAGTCTTATTTTTCTTGTTTATGTTTACACTTTAGTTTCGCCTCTTTTTTTTATTCGAGCCCCTTTTATCATTCTAATTCTTTTTTTTTATTTGAATTCCCTATTTTATTCAAATTCCCTTTTTTATTCGACTTCAATTTTTTTTATTCGACTTCCCTTTTTTTTATTCGAATTCCTTTTTTTTTATTGGAATTCCTTGTGTCTATTCGAACCCCTTTTATATTCCAATTTGTATTATGATCACTGGTTCACGATCCCTCCGTATTACACCGCGAACCAGATGAAACCACACCGGGAAATCCCAATGAACACCAGGGTCGAACACGATATCTCCAGATTAGCGAGCAAGCTTCTTACGCACCGAGCCACCGCTGATATTAGAGCTTAGCAAGAAGAGAAACATTAGATATAACACGATATCTGAGCGATCGGTGTCTGTGAATTTAATAAGCTGTAAATTCTCGCAACACATTACTCCGCCGACAATGAATTTAAACTCATAGAAATAAAAAATTGGAATTTAGAAATAATTTATTCAAAATGGTAATTCAATTTTACACGGTTAAAACTCGACTTATTTCACGTTTAATTTGTTCCAATGAATTTTATTTTGTAAAATAATCTATAATCATGTATTTAAATATTTGGTACAATTGAATAATCCTGTAATAGATGTTATCATTTATTTGAATATGTAATATTATCCACAAACTAGGTCATTCCGGGACTAACACATGGTTCAATTTTATTTCAAATACTCGCTTGCGCGTATGGGTCTTTAGCATTGAGAGGAAACCGGAGGGCTTGGGGAAAACCCACGAGGTTGGACAGGCGACCCTTGTTCCTTGTCACGTACACCCGGGAAATCGAAACCATGCCAGTTGCCTCAATGACAAACCTTATTACACAGCGCACACGTGCTAACCATTCGGCCATCCAACCCACCAAAAAGGAACAAACATTGGTTTAAATAAATTGATCCACTTCACTGCCACTGGGTTTTATTTTTAATCTATGTTGAATAAAATACAATATGTAATATGAGAATTGACTAGTCTGTTTACCGTAATCAATAACTTTTATTAGAAATATTTGCATTAATATTTCATCTGTGTTGGATTTCTGGCTGTATTAAAATCTGCAGATCGTCCGACTGGGTCGATGAAGGTGGGAATAAGACATGTTTAAGGTGACATTTTGCCCAGACAGTGGCTACGATCTACCCTTTCATTAAATTCCAACTGCTAGGGGTTCTTTTACGTGTACGGTCTTTCGTCTCACCCAAACGACATCTGTTGTCTCTTGCAAGACCCCATGTCCTGTTCCACTAAAACGCAGGGACCAGAAAAAAGCAGTGTTTTGGTATTCTGATTTTGTTTTCTACAGAATTAAATGTCATATAATATATCTGAGCACAGCGTTGATTAAACCGGGAATAAGAATTAGACGAAGTCCGAAAAATGCACATAGCAATCCGCGTCTATGAATATTGTCTGTGAGCCACCATGAGATATATTATTGATGACATCACCATATCAGTAGAGCCTAGAGTCATGGTGAAATTAATTTATTCATTCATCGAATATTCTCCAGTCCATTCATAATAACCCTCAAGCTAGAAAACTGACAACATTATATTCAAAGTAGAAAGATTGGATCCAAGGAGTGATACGGGTGGTAGACACTACTCAGGTCATTCCAGAACAATCTGGGAATTTTGTAAACATTATTGAAATCCAGGAACCTCTACACTTGTCAGTGATACAACCCAAATATATATGTTCATCCTCGGCAATTAGTTACAACATAAATCCGTTAGTCGCTTGCTTATTAACAGATGATCATTTGTCGTGCATACTAAACGTAGGCTGTGAGTCTACAGTTAACTCCGCCTGACTACAGACACTAAACTAGTTGGTCGACATTTTAAGTCCTTCGTATACTTCGATTATTTAGGGAAGTATTGATTCCGTTTCAATTAAATGGAATTTAAAAGGTTTTATTTGATCTCTGTGTTTTTGAAAGATGTAAAATGAAGCAAACCGTATTGCAAAACAATATGGCGGCCATTTAGGACAGAGGTCTAGTATCGAAGTATGAAGCAGATGGATCTCTGTGTTGAGAATAATCGCCGTGTTTCCCAGGAACTGACACATAATATCGTCTTGTCCTTCAGATGGAACAAAAAAAACGCGGCTCATTGTACAGGTTGGGGTACACGTAAAATAACCCTGGAATCCAACGAAGGGTAATCAGACAAAAAACCTCTCCTAGCCTAATACATGATGTTATATATATCTCCATTATCTCCGTAGGTTCACCTGTATCGTATATAAACTTGGAATTTCAGAGAAGAAGCTGTCTGAAAGGCGGGCAATATATTATCACGGTATGGTATAGAACTACATTACAGGAATCAGCAGGAACCAGGAATAAAAACAAATCATCATCCCCATCTAATAGACATGAGATCGCTTTAATCAAAACGATGCTTCATATCTTTACATCTCACAAACAGAGAGTGAGAGAGAGAGAGAGGGGGTTTAACGTCAACTCGACACATACTAGGTCATTTCAAGAATAACATATATGATTTAATTTCACTTCAATAATTCGCTTGCGCACAGGGGTCTTCAGTAGGGGGGGGAAACCGGAGGACCCGGAAAAAACCAACGAGGTTGTACAGCGATCCTACTCCTTGTCAGTGTCACGTACAAGCGGGGATTCGAAACCACGCCAGTTGACTCAATGACTGGCTTTATGATAAAGCACGCTAACCATTCGGCCATCCAACCCCCCTCTCACAAACAAGAAGTTGCGTTTCTAACATCCAAACATAGGTTCGTAGTCATAAGTCATTGATGATGAATGGCGTACACGTGGTAGGGTATGCTTGTTTTATTCTAGAACATCTTATACCACCCCATGTCTCTCTTTATTATGGCTAGCAGTACTGTCTTTCGTGTGAAGATACTGTGTCTATCATCGCAATACCTCTCACAATAAAACATTACAAAAACTTCTCAAGTTAAAATACGCTTACGATAATAGAATGATAAATTTTCTAATTTTGTTGATTTCCCAGGTGAATAAAAACACGGATAGCATATTCTAATAAATATTATATTACATTTTATCATTTGAAAGACATCTTTTAAATATGGGAGCCGTGGTGGTTCGGTGCGTTCGCTAACCTGACAGTGGTACGTAAAAGATCCCTTGATAGTTAGAATGTGATATCAGAGTAGAGCGTATCGATCGCCGCTGTACGTCGTATGTCCGTCCGTCTTTATTAGCCCAGTCGGGGCAGAAAAGTAATACTTTAAACCCATTTATTTATTTCCTAGTTAAATGCCAGCAAGTTAAATGAAATGGAGTTTAACGTCCTAATTTCTGGACATCGACTGGGCGAATCGACGTTAGTTTCGAACAATACCTATGTAATAAAATGTTCTCCTAATCGCATGTAACACAGGTAACAAATCTGTCGGTCAAACAATAAAAGAAATCAATTTAAATTTCCGAATTAAGATTTGTTGTTGGTATTTACATGTATTTTATAAAGAACAGTGATTGACACTGATATTTTCAGGAAGTTAACTCGTTGTAAATCAAACCGCGACCGACATCCGTCCTAACTGGTGATAAACCTTCATTTGTGTATGAAATATTAAAGTCGTTTTCATTTTCCGGAAAAACAACAAATTATCCAGGATAGATAATCCCCCGGCTTTGGTTTAATTGGATTTAAAATAGATCTATCAAAAATAGCGACGATTATACATGTAGCTGGTTCGTTTTCATCATGTCATTAGTTGACAGATTTTCAACATTTGTCAGAATACTGGTCAGAATAGAATTAATTTAAACTGGTTATTTCTACAGAGATTAGGAGCAACGTTGGCTAAATGCATCAGGTCCCGTGTTCGATTCCTTCGTTGGCCGAGAAACTGCATCGGGATTTGGCGTGGTCCCCTATTTGTCGGATGTGTAGGACGCAGGGCCTTGGCAAGAACAGGTGTCTAGCTGTTTTAATGGCACGACAACCGAGACTCAGTGTACACATTGGCGTACAGGTAAAAGACCCCTTGGCAGTTGGCCGGGCACAATTTCCCTCATAGGACACTGTATGGCGTATGTCCGTCTTCATTAACTCAGTCGGAGCAGCACATTAGGACGTTAAACCCCATTTCATTGCATTTCAGTTGGAGATTCAACGGAATAACTTTGGCGCAACGTAGCCCGATTGCAGCTGTCGTACCTTAAAAGCACATTTCAATTAATTTGAACAGATTAGCAATCGATCAAATGAAATAAGAGACAACCTTCAAATACACCACGTTCAGTTTGATCAACGAAACTGATCTGAAACTAAGGATAATATACTTTAACTTTAAAAAAAAACATTTATAAACTATTTCTTATATGATCAGATCAGATTCCACGGCGCTATCAAGTTGTTGATTATTTGGAAACGATATATGAGAGATTGACGCTCATAGTGTATTAAATATTACACGTCCATTATCCCTGACAAGCAACTTTACCACGTCATTTACAAGATCGGGAACAACAAAGACGATGGTAGTTATATTTAAAGATTGCAGATATTTAAAACTTGTTTTACACAATCGGTAACAATAAACACTGGCACAGTTAGGGATAAAGACAAGCGGCGAGACTAAGACCAACTTACGAGACGATGAAAGTTCTGTTTACAAATTGCCGATATTTAGAACTCCCAAGTTTAATGTAATGTTAATTTTTAGTACCTTAGTTGAAAAACATCAAATTATTAAAATTCTAAACATAAGTTACGTTAATGCAATTATAAAAACACGAGCTTCGCAATAGAAATTTTAAAAGATCGCCGATATTTGAATATCTGAGATAAAAATTTAATAAAGTAAGGAAAAAAACCCCAAACTATTAAATAAGTTTACCTTAATGGAAGTATTGAAGTCTTAAAAATATTATCTGGTTAAAAGTTTCAACACTTGTTTTATTTTTATATCGAACTGTCGCGTCAATAAATAAACTAGTTGATGTAGCAGTCAAACTATCAGCGGGTGATGACATGCAATATATATATCTTACAGTATTACAGTATTACAAGTTTTATATAAAATCGCTGTCAATAGTCTCTAGTTAATACTTTTTTAAAGATATCACTGTCAATAAAATCAAATTGTTCGTGTAATGTCATTAAGAATCGCTTACCTTATTGCTTAATACCTTAATAATATTCTCTAAGTTTCAACACTGTTTTTTTACATATCGTTGTCGATAATACAGAATATTGTACCTTAATGCAGATTTATAGAAAAGCTTACCTTAATGCAGGTTTTAATGTCCTAGTATAAGTATGAAAGTTTTAAACACTTGTTTTGCTGTGTGATCGATTTAAAAGTATAGCCAGCTGGTTATAACATGTCTAGTCGTGTATAATATACCGTGTGTTATACCCTCATCACTACACAGACTCAGCTAGTCATATACCATATTTCATACACGGCAACTGGTAGATATCAACACGCGCGCTCGCATTCATCTCTTTCCTCCTCCATCTCGTTCACTCCAACTTATTGGAAAAATCAAAACACATAATATTTTAATTGTTATGCAAATATTCTCCTGCCACTGCAGTCGTTAACACGACCTCCATCATAAAACAAATTTCTAGACCAGCTGGGTAAATATAATCAGGGCACCATTAAAACATTACACCATGTATGTGCGCTTCCCGACTATTGAACTTGACAAAACTTCTATCAATTCCGGATAGTTGGGTGGGTTTAGCGCTTTATCATTTACAAGGTTGTCCCTGGTTTATTGGTATTTTCCAAACTAGTTTACCGTAAAGTTTCGGTGGTGAAGGACGAAGGACCTGGCCCGGACAAACGTCGAGTCGAACGATCGCACAGTGGACCAGAAACTGACTAAGTAGTTCAAAATTCAAAAATCGAATTCACCAAATCAATGCCGAATTGTCCAAAGTTAGAAGCATGTAAACTTTCATGTCGATCGGACTTGAATTGACGGAGCCTTGGGTTAAATAGTGGTTACACCAGTTACGACACGGTAAAGACCCCCTGATGTCTGGCAATCGGTTTTAGAGTAGGTCGTAGTGCCGTTGTCCAAACACTATTTGACGTATAACCGGAAAATAAGACGTTAATCCCTATTTTATTTCATTCATTATACCCTCAATAACAACGGACGAATAACATGCCGTTATCTAACTCTTGTACTGACGAGTTAACATGACGTTATCTAACTCTTGTACTGACGAGTTAACGTAACGTTATCTAACTCTTATGCTGACAAGTTAACGTGACGGTATATAACTTTTGCACTGACGAGTTAATGTGAAATTATCTAACTCGTGTACTGACAATTTAATACGGCGGTATCTATAACTATCGAACGCTTGTACTGACGAGTTAACGTAACGTTATCTAACTGTTGTACTGACGAGTTAACGTGACGTTATCTAACTCTTGTACTGACGAGTTAAAGTAACGTTATCTATTAACTCTTATGCTGACAAGTTAACGTGACGTTATATAACTTTTGCACTGACGAGTTAACGTGACGTTATCTAGCTCTGGTACTGACGATTTACAAGACGTTATCTAACTATTGTACCGACGAGTTAATATGATATTACGGAATTCTTGTACTCATGAGTTAAGATGACACAATCTAACTATGGTGCTGACGAGTTAACGTGACGTTATCTGACTCTTGTACTGACAAGTTAATATGACGTTATCGAATTCTTGCACTGACGCGCAGTGTAAGTCTTGCTAATAACATGATGTCATTGATTTTTTTTTTTTACCATGACGATATGTAACTCTTGTACTGATGAGTTTCATTTTTGTTTTCGAACGAAGTACTGAAACAAACTTAGCGCAAGTAAAATAAACAAGCAATCTTTGCCTCCACCCAGAAACACTTTAAACAATAATTACTTTACCCAAGTTTAAAAACCAAAAGCACTTCAACTTAATAAACTTAGCCATATTAAAATGTTATTACATTGTAATAAAATCAGTAATAGTAGATCCATACAAATTGCATCATGCGTAAACAAGGTCGAGGTTTAAAAACTAGAAACATCCCATTTTGATTTATTAATTGAAACGTAATCCATTTCAAATTAAACTATACCTGAATGAAATCACATTGTTAGACAGCGTAAATTATTTTTTCAATTCAAAAAAAAAAAAACAAAAATGAAAAGTGATGGTTATTAAAAGTTGACAGTTTTGCAATAGTTTGATTAAATTAAATTCGAGCTGATAAATAATGTTTTTACAAACCTCGAAGTATTATATACAATGTACGAGCTCAAAGCGTCTGACAATAGCCACCATTAGATCCATGCGCCTTTCACACGGCATCGAACCACAGAATTGATACTGTTGAACACGCGCTGTAGTTTTTATCTCAGATAGAGTGAATAAGGGGGATAAATATCTCCTGTCAAACTGTTACCTATCAGTTAACTCACTTACACACTAACTCAAATATTTCTTTCGTACATTCTCGAGTGAGAATTTACGAATTTACTTTGGTCATTGTGAGATTACTACGCGATAATTTTGTTTTTATGGTTGCTATTTTTCTATAGAAATGAAAAAAATACCGTATCTTAATCCCAATATAACTGAAATAGTGTGATAATAAGACAAAAACAAAATCTATTTCCTTTTTCTAAAGCATTAACAACTTGTTTCTTAAATAAACAAAGGCCAATGAAATGAAATGGTGTTTAACATTCTACGTTTCCTCACCGACAGTCCTAGGGGAGACGGGCATCTGCACACGGCGAGCTATCCGCTTCGAGAACAGACCTCGGCCCTGACTGGGCGCCATATCCAAATATATAGTTCCACTCCGTTTCACACATGTTTTACACATAGAGAATATTAAACCTTTTTAGTTAATTTACTAATAAATGGAATAAATACTTCTCAATTTACTCAAGGCATACATAGGTTTCTCCACTAGAATCGTCGATTTAATACATAACAAAATTTTGGTCATTCGGTTTAGTGTCTGCTCTTTCAGGCCACGGTTTTGGTCACGTTCGAACAAGACGCGCTTCTTTGCTATAACCCCACCCCATCGGTAAGCTATCTAAGCCAACACTGACGAGAGCGAATCAAATTGGAAAGCTATCTAAGCCAACGCTAGGATAACAAAAAATGTCGGAAATATATATTTAATGATGACAAAGATTTTCCCATCACAATGAAGCATTTCCACCCACAGGAAACACTATACCGTCATAACGTTCTGGCTTATCGTCCGATCTAAATTACAGAATTATTCATACGGTAATTCGACCCAGTTTTATATATAACCAAATAAATGTTATCCAGTACTGAAGAAAGCAAATCCATGGTCAGTGAGTTTCAAGTTAGCGCACAACCGTGTCATTTATCTTGATGTAAATCGTCAACACTGGGCTAAATCCTTAATTTATCAACAAATCTTAATTACTATTTCAATCAATTGTTGATTTATTGACCACTTTATCTCCTCAGATGTTTTATTGTCCGACTTATCTCGTTAGATGAGCTAGTTTGTGTCGAGTGTACGTTAAAGCCCATCTCTCTCTCTCTCTCTCTCTCTCTCTCTCTCTCTCTCTCTCTCTCTACAGATGTATTATTGTCCGACTTATCTCGTTAGATGATTTGTCCGACTTATCTCGTAACATGATTTATTGTCCGAATTATCTCATCAGATGAATTATTAACCGAGTTATCTCATCAGATACATTATTGTCTGACTTATCTGTTCCGACACATTCAAAATGATCACCCTGTTCCTTACGACTGGTTCCGTGTACACACTGGCTTGTACGTAAACGATCCATTGACAATTAGAATTCGATATAAGAGTAGGCCGTAGCGCCGCTGTGCGGGCAAAATGTACCTCATTGCACCCTGTATGGGGTATGTCCGTCTTCATTATCCTAGTCGGGGCTTAATAGTAGGAAGTTAAACCCATTTCATTTCAATTTCGCCTCGTAGTGCTAGCACAACACGTGGTGTAATAGCTGCTCCCTCGTCTTCCTTCCGCGCATGAAGCGCACTTGCGTATTATACGTGTTACGTTATCTCAAATCCAGCAAGAAAAACTTTATGGAAAACAAAACTACCCTGGTAGAATAAATCGTTACAAGTTTAAAGAAAAACTTACTGAAGAATAACCTCAAATTTACCTGTATATAGTCAAAGCTATGATAACTCAACCCTCACCCTACCCAACCCGTACTTTCAGAACAGAGAGAGAGAAATGGGATTTAACGTCCACGCGACACAAACTAGGTCATTTCGGGACTAACATGTGGCTCAATTTTATTTCAATAATTCGCTTGCGCGTAGTGGTCTTTAGCAGTGGGAAGAAACCGGAGTACCCGGAAAAAACCCACGAGGCTGGACAGGCGACCCTACTCCTTGCCACGTACAATCGGGGATTCGAAACCATGCTTATTGACTCAATGGCAGGCCGTATGATACAGCGCGCTCACGCTAACCATTCGTCCATTCAACCCCCTTTACGCAAGAACAATGTGTTGTCGTTAATCTGAATTTAATTCTAATAATTCTGGAACAAGTTTGGTAATAGTTCGAATATAATGCCTATTGTAATAAACAATATGACAACAATTTAAATCCCTTTATCTCAAATCGCGAGGATTAACGTTTATTAAATGAAACAAAATTAAATGGGGTTTAACGTCCTACTGTTCTGATCCGAATGGACTAATGAGGACGGACATACGCCATACAGTGTGCTATAAAGGAAATTTTGCCAGGGCAGCGTCACTATGGTATATTCTTACTTCGAATTCCAACTGCTACGGGATCATTTTCGTGCATGCTAATGTGTACATGGGACGTCGAATTTTCGTTCCACCCGAACGACTAGACAGCTGCCATTGTCAGGCTTTCCGCCCTGCACCACTGACAAAAGGAAACCACGTTGGAAAAAATCCTAATGAACTTTCTCTGCCATTACAGTCATCGAACCCGCAACCTCCCTTCTAGCGAGCAAGTATCTTACCCACCAAGCCACCGTGGCTCCAACATTCAATAAACCTGTGCATGAATTCTTAGCAAGTTGAAAGCTTTTCTCGTATTAAAAGATTAGTTCGTAGAAAGTTATATCACACAGGTTAATTCAATAACTCACAGCAATACATGCTCAAATCAACAATCGAAGTTTTCCTTTGTCTGGTACCTCGAGATTTATTGAAATTGGAAATGATTGGTATGTTTTGGATCTTTTTGTTTGCGACACAATCTGAACATTTGACAAATATTTCAAAACATATTTCAAAATAAAGAATACCAATCAAGTGTGATTCACGGGCTTTTTGTTCGCATATTAAAGTTGAAACCTTTAGAGTCAATGTCTACGACGGGCATGTGGCATATATTTTATAAAAATGCAAATTAATGTAAAAAAGAGTTTGAAAAAAGAGATGATATTTTTGCAGTTTGTAATCGTCGATGAATAGAGAAGGGACATGATTTGCGAGTGTCGCTGGAGACGGGAAGACACAATCCAGATGGTTTATGATCAAATCAGCTTGAACTTCATGAAGAAAATATGTCGCCATTACAAGTCGAAGACATTAATACACAATGAAAACATGTTTCAATCTTTTTAAAATATTATACATTTCAAACTTTTTTATATCATCGAATTGCCTTTTTCATACTGACTTCGTAAATATGTCAAATGTTTGGTTTGGTCTCTAACAAAATATTTTTTGTGATAATATTAATTTGTTTATATATGAAAATATTTTCTGAGTGTTTTGCAATCTCAAACGCGGAAATGGGTGGTTAACGTTTGCCTTTTATGAACCATGGTCGCCATAGCTGCATTGGCATTGGTCATCATGGCTGTATTGTCCTGGCATAGGTCGTCATGTCTGCATCGTTATGACATCGAACTTGTGTCCCTTTATGCACATAAACGAGCCTCAACAGCTGAAATTAGATAAAAGATTACACCGTGGCGCCGCTGTATCGGCAAAACTGCCCCGATAGCACTGCTTTTGGAGCAGAACTGCAGGACGTTAAACGTTGAAGCCCATATCTATATAAATGCGTCCGAAGTCATCACTGTTCGTCATACCCCAAAAGTAGTATTATATTATTTTGTAATGTAATGCGGTTCTATCCCGCTTCACATCTGTCAAACACGCAAAGACTAAATAAAACTTTTTAATTCTATTAAATGGAAACAGTATAAATAGCTAACAGACAGACAACCGAAGTTTAGTATATAGAACAGTAGGACGCTAAAACCCTTTTCCTACACAATGTATAATAATATAGGTCTGTTGAGTTATAGAACAGTAGAATGTTAAAGCCTATTTCCTACACATTGTATAATAATATATAGGTCTTTTGAGTTATAAATGAGATAAGGTTGATATAACCGAGTTAACACAATACAGAATCTCTTATCACACTTTTTAAAACAAGTTTTACTACTGTTTAAATATTTTAACTCTCCTTCAAATTACTCATTAAAATATTTTAAGTGGGCGAATCTATGACGAATTTGTTCTCATTAAGTACGGATATTTAAATATATCAGCTGGTAATATTGATAACATACATGTATACACAATTGATTTGTTGTTTTTTTTGGTATGAAAATTTATATAATTTTTATAATCATGATTATACGAGACTTAAAGATGCATTTAGCCTTTCCTATAAAAACATTTCCTGGTGCCTTACTAACGTCTACTAACTAAAGATGCATTATATATATATATATAGTTTATTCAGTATTGAAGGTCACAGACCCACGTGTATCGCAGATGACTTTTCTCTGCCTAGACACTCCAAAGACAGTGAAACGAACAATTTTGGTTTAAAGTTATTGACATTATGTGCAACTCTCAATGTTCGCATAGTTAATGGAAGACTAGATTCTGATAGAAATGGCGAATTGACTTGCATAAAACACAATGGTGCCAGCGTTGTAGACTATTTAATTGTTTCCAGTTGCATTTTCCATTTAATTACAAATTTGTATGTTCAACAAAGAACTGAGTCAGATCATCTTCCCCTAGAGTTCAATATTGTTTGCAATATTCCTTTTGTTAGCACTGCACACAACACTGTCAACACCTATAATTATGAGAAGCTTATTTGGAATCCTGATAAAGTTCCTTTATATAAGAACAATGTAATTGAAAATATTGAAACATTTAGCAAAGAATTCCATGAACAACTACAGGTAAATAGTGAAACTGCGCTCTCACACCTATGTTGCTACATCAAGCATTGTGCTAAGCACATGATATCTAAACCTACCCCTGACCGGCCTTTTGTTAAGAAACAACCAGGATGGTTTGACTCAGAATGCGAATTCCTCAAATCTGCCAAATATCAAGCACTAAACAAATTTAGAACATCTGATATTGATGATGATCTGCAAGTATATACCAGGTGTAAGAATGATTTTAAGAATATTTGTAAAGTTAAGAAAGAAAATTATGATAAAGAGAGCATTATTAAATTACAGTCTAGCTTGAATGATCCAACCTTGTTCTGGAAATCTTTGAGAAGTTTTAGCCCCAAGTCCAGATATAGTTTAAATATAGATCATGGAACATGGTTTAATCATTTCAAGGAACTGTACTGTAAGTCGTTGTCAATTGAGGATGATCAAGTTCTAGAAAATGCTCAAAATGTTATTAGTAATTATCATGACAATTGTAACTGTTACGTAAACTGTCAATTCAGTGACCCAATTAATGATTTGGAGGTCAAGAAAGCTATAAATAAGATGAAATCGGGCAAATCCCCTGGCCCTGATGGAATTGGCATATCATTCTTTAAATCGTGTGCTGATTTGTTCATTCCTTTATTAACGGCTTTATATAATGCCATTTTTGATGACGGCCAATTCCCACGGGCGTGGGCGACTGCTCTGATCTCTCCACTACATAAGAAGGGTTCACACCTTGAATGCAAAAACTATCGAGGAATCTCGCTTCTTGACTGCGTTGGGAAGGTTTACACGTCAATTCTAAATGCAAGAATCGCATCATGGGCTGACCAACATGGTAAACTATGTGAGTCGCAAGCGGGGTATCGTCCTGGATATTCTACTATAGACCATGCATTCACCCTTAGTGGCCTTGTCCAAAAGTACTTGTCTAGGTCAAGAGGTCGATTTTACTGTTTGTATGTCGATTTCTCAGTCGCGTTTGACTCGATCAATCGAACCAAATTACTTTCCCTCCTGATAGAGAAGGGTGTCCATGGAAAAGTGTACACTGCCTTAAAGAGTTTATACTCTTCTACAGTATCTAGTATTAAATTAGGGACAAAGCAGACAGACAGTTTCGAAAGTTTCAATGGTGTAAGACAAGGGTGCATCCTCAGTCCCCTGTGTTTCTGCTTCTATATAAACCAACTTGTTGATGCTATGTCAAATGGTGAAAATATTACAGGCATATTTACCATACAGGAGGCCGAGGATATACTACTTCTCTTATACGCTGATGATCTGTCTATAGTAGCCGATTCTGTGGGTGGGCTACAGAGGAAAATCAATGTATTAGAAAAATTCTGTGATAACTTTGATTTAGAAGTAAATTTGTCTAAGACGAAAATCATCGTTTTCCGCAATGGGGGCCCACTCAGAAAGAACGAACAATGGTACTTTAAGAACACGCGTATTTCAACTGAATCCTACTACAATTATCTTGGTATTATATTCTCATCAAGATTGTGTTGGTCAAAATGTGTATATACTCTTTCTGTCAAAGCTGATAAAGCTCTTATCTGTATTAAGAGTCTCATTAGAAAAGCTGACTATCCCCCCATAAATATCTGCTTCAAAATATTTGACTCGATAATAAAACCTATACTTCTGTATGGCTCCCAACTTTGGGGCTTTGAGGTAAGAAAGGATATCGAAAGGGTGCAGTCAAACTTTTGTAAATTTTTACTTGGTGTACACAGAAGCTCGTCAACAGTAGCAGCTCTAGGTGAATGTGGCCGCCATAAATTATCCATTGATTACATGTCAAATTTTGCCAAGTACTGGTGTAAACTTGTCCTTATGTCTAAATGTAGACAACCTAGGCAGGTATATTTAATGCTAAGGCAATTAGATTCGGTTGGTCGTGTAAACTGGGCAACTAAAGTCAGGGTTCTATTTTACTCTATTGGTTTTGGTTTCGTTTGGAATTCAAATGATATCGGCAATACTTCTCACTTTATCAGAGAATTTAAGCTTAGACTGACTGATATTGATCTACAAGAATGGTCAGATGTATTATCAAATTCAAATAGTCTGCAATATTACAAAAACTTTAAAACGAATATTTGTCAAGAGCAATATTTATCCCTATATTTGGAGAAAAGTGTAAAACGAATTTTTACGCTTGTAAGATTAAATCAACTACCCACAAATGTAAATTTGTTCAAACAAAAACGGAGCTCATCCCCCATATGTCGTTTGTGTAACCTTCTAGATAAAGATGCATTATATCTCTTTTAACTTCAACTGTTACATAAATTAGTATTTAGACATTCCCATTCGTATGGCAAGCTCACAACTCCCTAGAGCACCGGATAATCGAGGTATTGAATGGATTGAAACAAACGCGCCAGTTAATATTTTATAGTTATATGAATAATATCGGAGTATTCTTGTTTGAACTTCAAATATTCGTCGTGCTAAGATAAGATATCTTTGTTGCAGGTGATAGTTCTTTAATATCTGTAAAAGTATAAAATGATGATAATTGTTATAAAGAAATACTAAATTAAACTTTTGACTGAGCTTTCAGGGAAACTACAATAGTACAAAAGCCGAAGCTCTACCAACTGAACTGGCCTTCACAAAAACATTTAGCCATAAACAAATAAGATATGATGAACATTTCCCATCATTGACTGCCACCAACAGATTATAAACACGGAAGTGTCAGCTATGACGTATTATGTAAATTATGACGAATTTGGTAAATTATGACGTGTTGGGTAAATTATGACGCGTTGGGTAAATTATGACGTATTGGATAAATTATGACAAGATCGATAAATTATGACGTGTTGGGTAAATTATGACGCGTTGGGTAAATTATGACACGTTGAGTAAATTATGACACGTTGAGTAAATTGATTAGTTGTGCCTCTCACCAACCAGTTTGGATTGGCATTGTAGCAGAAGACTGAAGAGCAAATTCAAAGTTATGCTAATAGGCTTGCAAGTGTTTAGCTCGGAACCGTTGTATATGTGGGGATGTCCGTAATATACAGGTTCTATAGCATGTGGTATTGGTATTACAGGTTAATCCCTCCCCATTATGGTTATACTTATCATTATTACGTATTTATATAGCAACATTTATACATAGTGTACCAGCATACTAATAAATATACACATAACCACATGACCACGTGCTGTGTATCGTCCATTGTTATTGTTCTATAGCAAGCGATGTATCGTCATTATCATCGTATTAAATAGTAATACAGGAGGACCACACTACACACAACACAAAACAAACAAGACAAACATGCGGACACACCATATCGATATTGCAAGAAATAATCAAATATCAAGTCAAGTGAAGAGATCGCGTGGGGAGTGGGAGGGGGGTCGTAAGCATCCACTGAGCTATACAGTGAAGGATCTGTAATGGTACAGGCTTCACTCCAATTTAAACGAAATATTTGCAAGAAAGATGGTGATCGTCTCTTGAATGGGGAGCATCCGTCATTTGACGCCATAAAGGTGATAATCCGGATAGAATCTCGGAAAAATGCTAAAATAAAAAATAATGAATAATAAAATGTAATGAGTAGAGCCCAACAACGATAACATTCTATAGAGGTTCGTAATAAAACATTAAATAAAAAGATTGTTACAACAGGTGGGATCTATAATGATAGACTTTATTCCAGAGTTTTAGAGATGTTACAGATAAGGCTAGTTTCAGTAATTGTTGAGTGCTTGTCTTGGTGTGTACGGTTGTACCGTTCCCCACCAACCGTCTGATGAAGACGGAGAGAGACAGAGAAAGAGAGGTAAATAGTGGGTTTAACATCCACTCGACACAAACTAGGTCATTTCGGGACTAACATATGGTTTGAGCGTAGGGGTCTTTCGAAGTGGGACAGGCATACGAACATGTAGTGAAGGCCTACTGTGAGGGAAAGCTTGCCAAGGCTGTGACGCTCCGCTTCGACATACTATTATAGTGAATCTAAACTAACCAGGGTACTATAGACCAACATGTAAACTATATGACGGCTGTGCAGTGCCAGTGCCAGGTACTAATGATCCTCCACAAGTTAGACAATCACCAGACATGAAGGATTACATTTAGAGATAGAAATCTGAGGAACAGGGTAAACCCCGCCATATCAAGTACAACCTTGAAATCGAAACCACGCCACTTGGCTCAAAGACATTCCTAACCTCATGACCTAAAGGGTAGACAACCCGGCCACTCGACCACCCTCCTCGTGATAACGATATATCAGTGGAGCGATGTTTTTATTTTAGTCGCCTGGTAATTGTATCAGGTGTTACCAGATGTTACCGACACCTCAACCCCTATCTCGATACGACTACTCACGTTGCAATACTTGACCTGTTAAGAATGTGGATAACGCCTTACTCTCCTTCCTCGTCGGTTACCTAGATCAGATAATAGAAGTGACCAGTATAGAACCAGTGGTAAGTAGATAGATAAGTATATAGGTAAAACAATGATATACAGACAACAGGTGCGTGTTATATATATGTATATACAGTCATTAGAGTAATATAGTTTCAGTTAACAGCTGTGTTAATCAGACAACTTCATTTAAAATCTGGCTCATTAACAAGAACTCTTCTAACTTTCTTCTTCTTAAATAATGGCTCATGTGGCCCCTATTTATTTTAACCTCTATTCAATTTATTAGTAATTAGTAATTATTTGAGAGGAATGAACCGGGATGGAGACAAACTAACTAATACCATTCCTCGACATTTATATAACCAGGAGGTTGACGAACCAGTATCCTTGCTTCGCCGGATGCAAATACCAAATGCAATGGGGTTAACGTCCTATTGTGCCACTCACTCCTTTATACGCCATACAGTGTGCTAGGAGGGAAATGTCACCAGGACAGCTGCACTACGGCAGTATACTCTTATATCGAATTCCCATTTACAAGGTTTCTTTTACGTTTACACCGGAAAATTGTGATCAACTTTTTGGGCCAACGCAGAGGACGAACATGGTCCTCCAGGTTACCGAGCCAACTTTCTACTCACTGAGACACCGTGGCTCCCAAAGCCCGGATGCCGTTCAATACAGTTTATATTTTAGAATTTGTTTTTTTGTCTGATATTAATTTAAACCATTATATAATTATTATTCTGAACAAGGTATTTATATTTTTGTAAATATTTTCTTAAGGGGATAATTTTATAAAATCTACGGTTTGTTATGAACAATATGAAACGGTATATGATAATCTATTAAAATGGTATGCATCAGTAAAACATTTCTAACATCATTTTACACACGCATCATAACATTAATGAACATATCAACAGACCTTGTTTTGAATAATAACTGTAGTAGGCCTAAATTATCGTAAGTTCGATTCGTAGTCTACTAAGAGTAGGCTTGGTTCCACGCGTGTTCATGAAACTTCTCGGAGGCAGCATCGCTTCAGCTCAACACTTATATATTTTCTTACCAACTGGGGTAGACCCCCCAAAGTGGTAATGTCTCTTTAATGTATATCGAATCGCCTAGTTTTCACATTCCACAAATAAAAGAGATTATTATCATGAATTATACCCACCATCTTTATTCAAATATCACGTGATATTCACCGTGTATCATATCTTCACCTTTTAGTCGATTATATTCAGCGCTTCCAACACGTGCATGTGCATCAAATGTTACTGTTCTGTAGCAACTGGGCTTAATGAAGACGGGCATACGCCATGCAGTGTGTTGTGAGGGGCTACAACCTATTCTTATTTGGAAATCCAACTACAGGATAAGGTTTCGTTTACTTGCTACAAGAGATCCGAGGTTCGATCGTTTTTTCGGCCGCGAGAATTCCTCAGATATTTCCTGGGTGGTTTCACCTTGCCTGTCAAGTAGTATTGATGGTCTGGCAAAGACAGAGTCTTGTCGCTCGGGGATGCCATGAACAACTATAGAGGTCTGGCAAGGGGCAGCTTCTGGATGGGACTAAAACCCTGGGTCCTGTGAGTGCCAATGGCAGCTAGTAATCGAAACAATTACGCTCCTACTATGGACGAGGAACTGACCATGTTCTTTGATGAAATTCAAATCGCCAAATCGGTGCAGAAGTGTGCAAACACGCATGCTCATATCCATGTCGATCGAACTTGAATTGACGGAGTCTTACGCTGTTTCGAAGAACGTCATCCCAAGAACATGAAGAGTAGAGGTTAGTGATCCACATTGTCCGTCACAACAACATGGCTGCGAGGAAAGATAGGACGTCAAACCCAGTTTCACTAAATAATTGCTGTCGGTTGTTAGTGCTCATGGTGATAAGAGTATAATGGAAAGGGAAGACTTGATAATCTAGACGTGATAAGAGTGTACTGGGATGGGAAGACTTGATGATCTGGACGTGATATAGTCATCACTTTATTACCATGATAAATACTATAATTATCAGTAATTATCTGGGTGATTATTTATATCAATATTAATAATCACTTTATCTACTAATATGGTCATATTATGTCTACTTGATGGACGACAATAAAACATACACACAATATAAACAAAACTAGGGCTTGATGGATTGAAAGGAGGGAGGGAGAGAGGGGGGGGGGAGAGAACGGGCGAAAGGTGAGAGAGGGAGAAGGGGAGAGTGGGAGAGAGGGAGAACAAGAGAGAGATAGAAGGGGGTGATAAGGGGGACGGGGGAGAGAGATAGAAGGAGAGAGGGAGGGGAGACACCGAGAAAAAGAGAGAGATAGAAGGAGAGAGGGAGGGCGATAAGTGAGACGGGGGAGGGAGAGGATAGAGACATGGCAGAGAGGGAGATTAAAAGATAGATAGATAGATAGATAGATAGATAGATAGAGACAGAGATAGAGAGAGAGAGAAAGTGGAGGCGAGAGAGGTGGGGTAGTGGGGAGAGAGAGAGTGGGTGTGGGGATAAACGTTTACTCCTCACCAAGAATGTCGTCTGTACAGGTTGTGCCCGACCAAGACTAGCCCCGGTCGGTTTGATTGATTGTATCTTCGTGACGCTGACTGTCAGACTGTCACTCAAGACTAATATTCTTGTCACGAACTGCTAGCTGTCTCTCAAGACTAATATTCGAGACTTTTACTGCTGACGGTCACTCAAGATATTGCCAAGACACTGCTGCTGTGTGTCACTTGAGATATAGTAACGTGCTACTGACTGTCACTCAAGATATAGTCTAGTAGATCCAGGCATGTGTTGCTAGCTGTCACTTACCACCGCCATCTTGTACGTCACATACACGTATCTTTAATATAATAATTTACTATTTCATGTATTACTATTCAGACGAGTACAGCCCCGACTAATGAGACTAATAGATCGATAGTAATATTACTGTAGACAAACAATTATATATGTAGTCGAGATGTCGATTCAACAGTTGGTTAATTAAAGATGAAAGCTATTTATATTTTATGATAACAATTCCAATTTATTTTATCAGCAATATAAACTAATTAGCCTGTATTAACGGAATAAATGGATTCTTATGAAAATAAAAAATATTCAATCGATCATTTATAATTTATTTTTACCGTTATGCCCAAACCATTGTCGTTTTAACTAAAAGATAGTTTTTAGGTCGTTTTGGTTAAATACTGTTTCGTCTTTAACCCTTTTAAGCATGTCGGCGCTGCATACTTATGATGTGCGTCTTTGGGATCCGATTGGATCTAAGGTCGTGGTATTGTTTATCGTTGCCCAGGGGAGAAAGATCTAAATTCTGATAAATCATTATAAAATCGGTTGCTTACCAGTAAAAGTGAGAAGAACCATATTTTGAAAGAAGTTCGTAAATCAAAGGTCATTATCTTCATTATGACGTATCTAAAAAAAGAAAAGTTTATTTAAATATGTTAATAATTAATAAATTAATATTAGATAGTTAAATAGTCAATTCAAGGTCGTTATCCCCATAATGACACATCTGTATAAAACGAAATGAATATTAATTTCATATATTCTTGGTATTCAGGGTGTGATTTCTCCGATATTAAACCAATAGATAGCCAGGTGATACCCGAATCGATGAAACAGGAGCATACTTCGCACATTAGATAAAGCTTTTTTTTGCTCAGCTTATTATGTTCCAATTTACAAAAGTTAAGGAAATTTTTATTCGATTTTTTTCAGATTTCTTTTTAATATGAAAAAATTTGTTTTTTATCTCTGAATTCAATAATGTCAAAGGTTCCATGACACAAACAAATGTAGAACCTCAATTAACCTATCGAGTTCCTTTGCTTGTTGTTAGTCGTATGAATTGAATGATTTCTCTGCTACTTGTTAAACCCATCCGTCCCGTATAATACTGTCAAGAGGAAACCACGCTGGGGGTTATTTAGGCAGAAACTGGCAGGATACTGCGCCATAGCTGACTTATACTAACCCAGTTTAGTTTAACGGTTTTGTTTTTAAGCAGCGATAAAACAGAAAGCCAGTAACATTCCGGACATCTGAAACATGCAATGTGTCATTCGCCCACAGTCGAAATAAAGCCTTGTTGCCTTTACAATCTAATTGTATTTTACGATCATATAGTGTAACATTTTGTAAGAAGTGGTTTTAAGGAACCAAACTAAGGTTGACCACGTACGTTACGATTTGTTGAGACAGGAACCGGTTCAATGCTCTTAGTAATATTCTAGGGGGAGCCACGGTGGAACAGTGAGTAAGTCGTGGATCCCCCTAGTCAATATTGCAAGACGGCGGGTCTGGCAAGTCGTTCGGGTGGGACAAAAAACCGAGGTCTCGTGTTCACATTTGGCTTTTGAGCTTCGAAATAACCATAGGCCATAGTGTCGTCCGTGCACAATTTCCCTCATATCACATTGCATGGCGTATGCCCGACGTCATTAACCCCGTCGTTGAAGAGCCGTAGGGCGTAGGGCGTTAAACCCTATGTTATTTCTTGTTCTTTGGGCAACATTTTTCAAACAAAACCCATCATTATTCAACAGTTCCAACACGATCAACACAATTCTAGCCTCGTTCTTTTGAAAATATTGTACATCGATATTTGATAGCACGTCACTATTCCAAGATGGCAACGATGACGTCATGAAACATATTCCTTGGATCATATTTACATTATATCATTTCATCTCACACAAAATAAAATCATTCGATAAATGTTTGTGCAAATTGGTTTTAATTCTGAAAAGGCTCTTCTGATCGAATGGAATTAATTGTGTCGAAGACTGAAATGTTGTAAAAACCCGTCTCGAATATTTCTGAGTCCCAGTTTGTAAATACCAGGGTTCGTGTTGAATAGAATAGGCGTGAATAATTAAAAGTCTGGATAAAAGACGCAATATGTTTGACACGATTAAAAAGTAAAATTGAACAAAAATAAACGAATGATCTTACTCGTCGATAATGGATTTTATATGTTCTTATCTTGTCGATCGCTAAAACGAAAATTCAAAGTCAACAAATGCGCATTTAGTTTTATTTATTTTGCAGTCGGGGTAGGGTAAAGAGAGGAAATGTTTTCTGTCACTTCTCGTCTTAATATAGTCGTGAATAAACACGATGAATATGGAATCCGCCATTGTGGGGGGTCGATAATTTGTCGTATCAGTGATATTGGTGGATGAGCGTGGTAGCTCTTTGTTGGTCTATGATCATTGATGGTCGATTCTATGGCAAGCTGCAATAATTATAAAATAAATACACACCAAGCTAAATCAACAATCGCCTGTTGATCGTTCTGGGGAATTATGTTTTTGAAGGCGACACAACAATTGGGGATTATTGATGGAAATACTCTCGTTAGTGCTTTCAGATATTCAAAGAATCATTATGCAAAATATTTATGTCCTCGATTAACTACGACGACCCGAGGCGCAGTGGGTAAGGCGCTGGTTCACTAGAGAGGGGGGGTCCCGAGATCGATTCCGGGGTTGAAGGAGAGTAAGTTCTCTGGATGTTTGCAAATGGTGGGTTTTCAATTCCACGTTTGTACGTGACAAGGAGTAGGGTCACCTGTCCAACCTCGGGTTTTTTACGTGACAAGGAGTAGAGTCGCCTGTCCAATATCGGGTTTTCTACTGGTCCTCCGGTTTCTTCCCGCTGCTATAGTCTGAAGACCGCATACGCGAATTATTGAAATAACATTGAACCATATGTTAGTCCCAAAATGGCCGGATTTGTGTCGAGTTGACGTTAAAACCCATTTCTCTCTCTCTCTCTCTCTCTCTCTCTCTCTCTCTCTCTCTCTCTTTTCTTTGGATTTTCAAGCGTGTTACATCTTGTTAGTAGTGTTATTTAGTGGTTGGGAAAGCCGATTATAATTTCCCTGACAGCACACCGTATGGCGAATGCCCGTCTTCGATATCCCAATCGAAAGATCAGAACAGTATTAAATGTGGTTTAACTTTACATTTCTATAGAAAATGTCTTTTCTTAATCTTCCGAAAATGTCAGCGACACATTTATTACCCATGCTTGGTAACACTGTCTCCCATGTTCAACGGAAACCTGTCAATGGATGTGTTCTATTAATATCATGTCGGAAAGAACCTGATGCTGATGCTGAACTAGCTGGTAATCCCGAGTTGCAGGAAGCTCTCAACAAATATCGGCATCATGTGTGACGAGGAAATATTATTCACTCGTGTATCCCACGGGTTATATTGGTGTATAGTGGATTTAAAGATGAGAGAGAGAGAGAGAGAGAGAGAGAGAGAGAGAGAGATGGGGTTTAACGTCAACTCGACACAAACTAATATATGCTTTAATTTTGTTTCAATAATTCGCTTCGCTTACGCGTAGGGGTCTTTAGCTTTGGAAGTAAACAGGAGGACTTAGAGACAACTCACGAGGTTGGACAGGCGACCCTACTCCTTGCGTTTAAAGATAACACATATGAAACGGCTCTTAACGTCATACGTTTGTGCACCAGCCGGGATACTGTAGACGGTCAGTGGTCCGAATATCATCGAATTCAAAGTGCATTGTACTTAGGGACAATATTGTAAAGTCATGAATCAAATAGCGGAAGTATAGAAAACAAAGCATGGAACATCCGGTCCAGATGGGAAGTAGAACTTTTAAATGGGCGTGTTACATTCTATAGCAAAAGGTCTTCAATATTAAATTTTCACAAATTACACATCCGCTGTTAGATATATATGTTCGCACATCTCTCGAATTCGATCTCCAAATTCAGTATAATTCTAACATAAAATTATTAAACCATTCAAATGTGAAAATACTCTCCACTTTACTTCATTCTGACATACATTAAATCATATAAGCTAGCTGTCTGTTTTCTATAGGCGTCTTCAGATTTGATTTTATTTTTGCCATTTTGAATATGTTACCTGGATGTATTGTTTATTTATTTATCTATGCCTTTATCTACCGCCAACATGGAAGTACTTGTACGTACTTGGATAAAGTACGAATATATTTATAACACACCCGGAAGCATTTATGATTAAAATATTTCTGCTATCCATCTTGCTCAAGACATACACATCATAATCCCTCTAGATTCAGATAAAACATGGCGCTTGATTTATTACAATATCATCATAATTTGAAGGACAAATATTGCAAATCAACAGAACAGTTCACTGGAGCAGGACGTAAAACCGTATTGTGTTGATTGGAGTAGGACGTAAAACCCTATCTAATTTTATTTGTGGGGTTGACCATTCGTGACGGATAGAAAGATGCGTCGGTGTTCGTCTAACAAATCGTATATTAGGTTAAAAATATGTTTGTCAGGTTGAGTATTGCATATTATTGTTAACGAGGGTCCTCCTGGAGACTAGTTAGCGTACATTCACTGGTACACTTGGAAGTTGTAATATCGTCAAGGGTAGAAAAACACACCGCTGCCTTGGTAAAATTCTCTGCACATTTCCTCTGCTAAGAAACGGAAGACGTTTAACACCGTTTGATTTCATTGTCATTAAACTATTACCGAAACTGATTTTTTAAATTTGCATTCCCCGCTTGGGCGTAACAGGAAGTGGGGTCGCCTGTCTAACCTCGTGGGTTTTCTCCGAGTCCCCTGGGTCCCCCCACCGCCCACTGATAAGGAGGCTTTGGAGAATTATTGAAAAAAAGTGAAACATATGATAGCCCGAAATGTACTTGTTTATATCCAGTGAAAGTCAAACTTTTCCCCCGCCTCTCTTTTTCTCTCTCGCTCTCTGTCACTCTCTCTCTCCCTCTCTGTCTATGTCTGTCTGTCTCTCCCCCCCCTATCTCTCTCTCTCCCTCTCTCTCACTGCTTCTTTAAGGGAAACGTCATTTTCCGAGGAAAACTAATAGAGCATTTCATTAGTGCCGACGAGTTAGACGTTAAAACCATTTTATTTCACTTGACTAAAATATTACCGAGACTGGTTCTTTAATGGAAGGGTGAAATTTGAGAAAGCCACAGTCCATTTTCTATGTTATGTTTTTATATTTAAGTCAGTTATCCTTGCGTTTTATTCACGCATAATTCACTTTTATTGCATTTATTGTCGATATATGACAGGCTTTTTATTTTTTAAAAAAGTGATAAATTCGATAATAGTCACACTCGGTTATCCTGGTATTAAATTACTGGTACACAGAACTTCGAAGGAAAGAAATAAAAATACCTAACGACTGGATTTATCTCCACATAGACATTATTGGCTTGAGTTTCGTTTTTTTATGTTTCAATTCAATTCAACGGCGATTTACATTTAGATGTAGGAATATAAATACGTTGTTCGGAATTACTTTTTTATCACGATAAAGAAAGTGTCACCATTTATTTTTGAAAAATAAAAAAAACTGAATCAATACCGAATCATGAATATACATGCCATATTACAATAGCTTATATTAATATATACCCCATTTTAAATATCTGTAATATATAGGAACCACAGGCTAATAAATAACTCATACAATAGTCAGTGCAGGGAGGGGGGGGGGGCTTCACCAGACATAATTTACACAAAAACAAATACATGGACAAGACATCATACTCAGAAATCAGAAGTAAAAGAACAATTCAAATAGAGTGAATAGATCCGGGGGCTAGCCGTACAGTCGCCGGACTGTAGTTACACAGACTTCACTGTTATTTGAAAACCACCAGGAATTCTAACTCAGAGAAACCATTGTGTAATGCCAGCATGAGTCATGATCTGCTATATGTTACAAAAAATATGAATGGTGTTTTCTAGATAGATATATTTATTATTATTTTATTTAAAAAAATATTAAATCTCACTTCATTTCTAAAGTTTAATCTCTTTTACAAAGTTCAAGTTGATTTATTTCATTACTATTACATAGTACGTTTACGGTATAAGAAAGACTCGTCTTTTTCGACTGTTTTAGTACGTTTACGGTATTGTAATCTGTACGTTTAAGTTAGTGCAATCTGTACGTTTAGGGTATTATAATCTGTACGTTCAATAAAATATAGATGATAGCTACTCGAAATGTTTGGGTTAATTCTAATGAATTCCGCTCAACACCCTCTTTTATAACCCCTTTATTGCACGTTAATTTCCTCCCAAATATGCCACTTGATGGATATTTTGACAAAGTCGTCCGTTTTGTCTTTTTATTAGTACGTGGAATTTGATTTTATAGTAAAACTGCACCAACAATTATCCAATACAATATGGTCTTAAGAACCAAAGTCTTACAGTTGGCCTTCGAAATCACGTTCGTCATTAGATCAGTTTGTACAGTTCATTAATAAAATTATTAAGTAGGACGCTACACCTCATTCCATTTCATTTCTTGTCGCAGATTATCAGATTAAGATATCATAATCCCGTCGATTAATATCGTAGGTGTTGTAATTCTAAAATCGATCCTTTACACATGAAACCAATTCTTCTTCGATCCATTAAAGTCACAGATCTTTATTTTTATATAAATGATAACAATTATTGCTTGTACCATATGTCGTTATTATTAGGCGTTTCTAGCCAACGATTGTATTACTCACGCGACCGGATTTTAACGTATTACACACCGACAAGAAACAAAATGATTGTCTTTTATCAATCAAAGTATTACAAAACAATCGACCAAGGAAGAAAGATTTGTCAAAGATATTTATGTTCAAAATTTCATAATCCAAAATTTAAATGAGAGAGAGAGAGAGAGAGAAATGGGGTTTAACGTCCACTCGACACAAACCAGGTCATTTCGGGACCAACATATGGTTTAATTCTATTTCAATAATTCGCTAGCGCGTACGGGTCTTTAGCAGTGAGGGGAAACCGGTGGATCCGGCTAAAACCAGCGAGGTTATGATACATAGCGCCCCCCACCCCCACACCCCAAAATCCAAATGATTTCATAAACTAAGTGGAAAGATTATGAATAAGATAGTATTTGAACTAGCTGAAAACAGCCATTCCTCTCTCTCTCCCCCACTCTCTCTCTCTCTCTCTCTAATTTAGCAAGCTGAAAACAGCCAATTCTCGTCGGCATAGTTCAACCTAAATAAGTTTTTTAAACCAGCGGAACACAGCCATGTACCAGTCCTGGCGAATAATTTCACTCATCAAACCAATTGTATTGATACAAGAAGATTCCTGGTTACGTAATATTTAATGATCATACATGATAAAGGAAATGGAACCGTCATATAAGATTTATCACCATGGTAACTCTGATATATTCTGATAATGAACAATTATTTATGATTCCATGTTGATATTGTTTACTGTGTATAGATGGAATAGTTCGATTGTCTAAGAATTAATGTTGTACAATCGACTGGAGTACAAACAGTAACCTGGTTATGTTCCTGGAATGTGAATCATGGTGTTGATAATCTCGCTGGTCGACTAGTCTACAGCAGTCATGACAAACTTCTATTTCCACGCCCGAATCCCGAAGAGAGAGAGGGGGCGGGGGCGTAATGTCCACTCGACACAAACTAGGTCATCGTGAGACTAACACATGGTTAAATTTTATTTCAATAATTCGCTTTGATGTAAGGGTTTTTTAGTAGTGTAAGGAAACCGGAACACTCGGAGATAACCCACGAGGTTGGACATGCGACCCTACTCCTTGTCAAGAAAGGAATCGAAACCAGACCATATGACTCAATGATAGATCTTTTGATCCAATGCGCATGCGTTAAGCATTCGGCCACCCACATCTACGATTACCGATGAACTCCATTCACCTCTATTTATTTTGATTAGTCCGATTTTCGATATCACGTTCGTTATTAAAGATACATTATTTGAGATAAGATAAACAGTTGACAGTTCTCACTATAATAGTTAAAAACTGTATAGTGTAAATGTAATTTGCTGAAAATGTCAGTCAAATTGATCCACTATAGGAAGAGAACGGAGTGCGTGAAATTTCTGAATAGCCTTGGTCATCATTACTAAAATCATTAATAAAAACAGAGTAGTCTCGATTATCCAATGTTGTGATTTAATTACAATGGCCGTTCAGCGGCATATTTGAATCTTATCCAGCTTACATCGAAGGCTAGCCTTGACATCGAAAGTTTATTATGTCTGGATAAGTTAATTAATGTCTAATTGATAATTTAGATAACATTTCAGGCCTAAAGAAAGACACGTAATAGGCAGATTTTGCTCTTGCATAATGCAAGTTTTCGGCACGTTGTAAATGAATTCATAAAGCAATTAACGTAATCCTCGTCCAGAATTAAACCATAGTAAAATGCTTACTGCCTACTTTCCTCCCCACTGATGACTACCGCGGACCATCTTTTTGTATTTTTTGTTTATTTGTTTTTGTATATGTGTGTGTATTCTAAATATCTTTCATATCTGCTTCATCATTAATACATTTTGTTCGGGAAGCGATATATATATATATATATATATATATATATATATATATAAGCATCTTCATGCCTGTTTTCGTATCCTATATACTGCAATTCAGCTATAACAATTGTAAACATTGCAAATAAACATTGTTTAAACTAATTCATAAAGTAATAATGAATGAATCAATACGTATTTTGATTGCTTCACTGATTCCTGTTTGTAGACAATTCAAACACATTCTGGTTAACAACATGGTACACTGACTTCAACCTACATTCTATTATTATGACACAGCTACTGAAATAATTGTATCAATATAAAAATTTAACGTGTCTATTTTACACGTAACTGATTATTCCCTGTAGAAGCGATTAAAGTGTCGGTAGGAACTATGGTTGTACAAATGACCTTGAAATAAAGGTGAATTAGTTCATATTATATGGTGTAACTATAGTAATAAATATATACTTTACTTACCATAAAATACTTTCAAATATGCTAATTAGTTTAACATAAATTTCTCTTAATGTACCTAATAACAGTCTAAATTCCTTTCAACCTGAGTCACGGTGACTCGGTGAATATTGGTCGGGTGGATTCCTCGAGATTTTTTCCCCCTGGTAATAGGGTGCCTGGTAAGACACGGGTATCTAGTCGTTCGGATGGGACTGAAACACCAAGAGTGCGTGTATACCATTGGCAGAACTCTAACGATCTCCTTCTCTAATATACTACAAGTGATATGAGATGGTCTATAAAGAGTACGTACATCCTTCTCTAATATACTACAAGAGATATGAGATGGTCTAGAAGGAGTGAGTATATCCTTCTCTAATATACTACAAGTGGTATGAGATGGTATATAAAGAGTACGTATATCCTCCTCTAATATACTACAAGTGGTATCATAAAATGGCCTAGTGCTTATAACTACATTGACAGAAGGTATGTTTTTATTTATTTAAGGAAATCAGGTTTGATTTTATATTTAAGGATACAAGGTAGTCTATGATATGATTTTAAACATCAGAGGAGAAGTGGGGGGGGGCAAAATTAACATCAAAAATCTAATAATTTATTTTGTGAAATGTTTAATCCCTGAGTGTTTCTCTGTCGCATGGATACACTCTCTCAAACAATTGAATAACCCGGGCGATATTCAATGGTCATTGAGTTCTATCTGTTTATGCATGGAAATAAAAGAGGGGAATAACCAGTGACCTCAAACTCTGACCTAATTGAAATTTTAAAATTGTATGCATATATATAACGGTTTTATTGTATTGATGAGTGATGCTTAGACTTATCTTAATATGCGTAATTACCTTTTACAGAGGCTTTGATGAACGAGTTTAACGTCCTACTGTTCGGAGGACACAGGGTTGGATGAACGGGTTTAACGCCGCCACGTTACATCATAATGCCAAGTGACGTGGTTCCGATTCCCCGCTTATACTTGACAAGCATCAGGGTCGTCTGTCCAACATTGTCGGTTTTCTCCAAGTCCTACGGTTTCTCCTACCGCTAGATATCCCTAGGGGCAATAACTTAGTCCCGAAATGACTTATTTTGTGTCGAGCGGATGTTAAACCTCATTCTGTCTATCTGGTTACAAAACACGTCAACAACCACCTTAAATATCTGCACCCAGAAACCTCAAACATTGAATCCTTAATCATCTTTACAGTACTAAGATATTTTATCTATATAACGTTTTATTTCCTCTAAATATGTCTGTTGATTGTCATAAATTCTGTTGGGGAGTGTCAGAAGTCGAATGAACGGGAGTTTTACGTTCTCCCTTTCCGTAGGCCTACCAACTGGATTGATATGAATACGCTGAACTGTAACCCAAAGTCGTACAGATGACGTAAACATGGTTCGTTAAATCGCGTCTAGGTAAGGCGTACGTGATTGTATTATCCGGTCTCTGAGGTGGTACTCGATTGAACGTTCTAGAATTAAATTAACTACCCCCCCCCCTCCCAATGACAATAGAGTGAAAAGGAGTATTTCGGGCTACAACGCATGCGACGACTGAATAAGAAAATACCTCAACCAACCATGCATCCGAAACATATTCGTTGTGTTTAATTACATCACGATTCTACCGACACCACCGCCGTAGTCGGGACAGACAGAACTGTAACAGGACTGAATTCTGCGGTACTTGATTGCAATTCTATCAATTCGGGACGTTCTGGACTGTGAATCGACCATTGTCTGTATGATCTGAAAGACATGCTGTGACAAGCCGGCCTTAAAAGATAGTTTTATATGTCCCTGGCTAACTATAAGTGCACACATATAAACATTACATATCAAACACCAGTTGAACGATTGCTTTGTTTATAATATTTAGTATCTACGATCTGATGAAATAAAAACAAGAATAATATATTCCTAGCAAACAATAAAATAGATATCCTTTCAAACCGAGTTATAAATTTCTCGTCACAGAGTAATAAAGCACAGGTTAATTAAATATTCACAAAGTGCAGATTTTATTAGCTTCTATTTACCGACACTCGATGGATTTATTAACACATGAAATATCTTGTCGCTAGTTTCATTTTGTATTTCATCACTTTAATGGAATTGAACCGCTAATTAGACAGCTCATACCGCAATATGTCTTTCACGGGGGGTATTACATTTCTACTATATGCATAAACGCTAACAGTAAGTACAGGGGGACTGCGCCATATTTACACAAAAACAAATATATACCGACAAGATAGGCTACAATACGCAGAAATGCGACTATAACGAAGACCGGATATGATTAATGTCTTTGTCGGCACCAGTTTGTAATGCCTTCCATATCAACAAATTTTATAATCCTACGATCAAGGGGACTACGGTGATTAAGTGATTAAGATTGTGACAGGGGTTCGACCCTGGGATTGTCCGAGGATGTACCTCGGGACTTCCGGCGTACAATGGCAGTAACAGCGTTTAACTGGAAGACAAAACCGATGTCCTTTGTTTACGTTGGCGTGCACGTAAAAGAAATTTTAACAGCTTGAATTTGATAAAGATTACGCAAACTTGTCCACATAGCACACTGTATGGTGAGTTGACGTTTTCATTGGATCGATTTGTTCAGAAAAGGAGGACGCTAAACCTCATTTTATTTCATTTAATTTCAACCCTCTGAACCGTGATGACCGACATCTTGATCACGTCACTGTATTCACGTCACTGATACACAGGAAATTACATAGCAACACGGGTCATAGCGCCATGACAGTTTAATTCAAAATTATCAACAAAAACAACGTTAGATTAAAACGTATAGAGTTATACATGGTTGACGGTTTGTAATTGAGATTATAATTATAAATTGAAGTTTAATCGATGGATGAAATTCGGATGAGATAACGCGTCAGTGACGGTGCGATAAATAAATTATAAAAAGATAATTGCTTTTTTATGGTTTTACTTAGAGATTGTTGAAGAACTGATATGACTAGGGTGTTATTTAATGAACGATAAAATCATAAACTCCCCGAGATAAAACTATGGTGATGAGTTTTACGTAAATCGTTTTTAATGGCGATCATGGTTCAATTACCTAGGCTATATAGTTACACCATCTGTGACCTTCTTAATGGTGGTATTAAGTGCAGAAAACTTTAAACTTCATTCGGGCACACGTCTTCAAATCAACATTAAACAAGGCAGGCGTTTTGTGTATACATTATGCAAGAGCTAAATCTGTCTATAGCAAGTCTTTCTTTAGGCCTGAAATGTTTTCTAAATTTTTAATTAACCATTAATTAACATATCCAGGCCCTAATCAACTCGCGATGACATCAGTGTTATTTTGATATAAGCTAAAAATGGAAGGGCGAGACTTAGCTTCGAATAACCAGTACTGTGGTTGAAATTAGTACACAAACCTTCAAAGACTATTATCTTGGCTCGAAATTTTCAAATTATTCATTTTAAATCTTCGAGCTATTATAGCAAGAATGGTCAGCTCTGTATCTAAATCTTACATAGTGTATCTTTAAACCTTGAAAATTTGTTATTTTCCGAAAAGACTCCGTATATGGCAGAGGTAAAACTTAATGACATAATCTGAATAAAATACGGATCTATATTTCATTTCGTGCTTTTATACTTTCCATGGTCTACACTACACGCGGATATGACCAGTTGTACTGGGAGGTAGTTTCAGGGGTCGTATGTGAGCGGTTTTCGACCCTATGACACCAAACGTGGATTAATCAATTTTGAACTTGAAAAATGAAACGAAAAAGAATCTGTGTTTTAATCAAATTGATGTATAACATTATCCTTTAAATCAACAGCAGGGGATGGGGTGGGGAGGGGAGAATCGAAACCTGACACTTTCCTCAACACCTGATGCCACACAATATTTTATTCGGTTATCAGAACTCAATACCACCGGTATAAACACCCAAGACGAGAAGGGGTTCTGGTATCTTTATTATGATAGTTTTCCCATTCAGGAAATCCACTTACCTGACTCTGTATACAATCGTTGACATGTCCATAATCTTGGTGTTTATTTATGACCACATTGTCACTTTGTAAAGTGCCCCTGAACATGTTATATGAAAGGGTGCGCTATAAATATGCTGTAATAAAAATAATAACAGCTCGACCTCGCCTTTACTTTTATGTCGTCCCTGTAATTAATTACCCATTAGTATATATTTCTAGAAATTGGGGGTTGGGTATTAATTAACGTATTTTAGTTCAATAGCACCTTTAAATAATCCAGAATTAGCCATAACGACGTTGTTAAGACGTCAATGTTAATAACGTCCGGTGTAACGTGGTGTATTAATGTAAACATAACGTTATTTGAACGTCGTATGGTTGGCTGGGTAATGTTGTCATTATACACAGTGGCTTGTGTCGAGTGATGGGCAGCCATCGCTATAAAACTAATAGCTACTACTGATGGGGAGAAGAAGATTGCCACATAAATTGATGATATAGACACCTGGGAATTCTACAAGACGATAGACCAATAGTGTCAAGTCCCTGTGGATTATAAACATACGCTTCTATTTATCGAGCTGAGATTACGTGTATCATTCTCGCGTGAATATCAACATGTACTGGAGTATAATTAACACTACTGGCAGGTGTCGTGCACGGGACACCACTCGTGTATGATTAACAATACTGACAGGTGTCGTGCACAAGACAAATCGCCTTATGATTAACACAACTGAAAGGTATCGTGCACTAAACAAATATCATTGTTAATTAATACTGGTAGGTACCGTGCACGAGGCAGATCTGTTTGAGATTAACAATACAGACAGCTGAAAGAAAGCTTCCCATTAAATATATCAACACTCTTCATTTCGTAAAGGGGTGGAAGGGGTGGGATGGCCTAGTGGTCTAGAGTGCCGCGCTTCGACCTCTAGCTGGCCGGTCACCTCTGGCTTGTGGCTGTGGTTTCGATCCCTGGTGTGAGCGTATGTGGCATGCAGATAAGGGCGCCTTCTCAACCTCGTGGGTTTCCTCCGGGCACTCTGGTTTCCTCCCTCTGCTTAAGACCCCTACGCGCAAGTGAATTATTGAAATAAAATTAAACCATGTGTTAGTCCCGAAATGACCTAGTTTGTGTCGAGTGAACGTTAAACCCCATTTATCTCTCTCTCTCTCTCTCTCTCTCTCTCTCTCTCTCATTTCGTAAAGTCTTTGTCTGTCATTCCAATGATGTGAGAAACCCTGAGCACACTACAATATTATGGCCCGTTATTAGTAGCCCGGATTCATATAGAACAAAGTAGCATGTTAAACCACATTTCATTTCAATAGCGTGAAAGTTGAATCCCTGAATATAATATTAGTCCGCAATTCCGTTTTGTTACTACAAACATATGATTAATTGAAAATGTATAGGACGTCGAATTTTGTCTAATGGTGTCGATTGTTCGTACTGGTTTCAATGTTGTTGTTTTTTAAAATTTATTGTTATATCAATACTCGACATCTTCTGCGTTTGATGGCCCAAACAAGCCAGCGCCACATATAATCTCTGTGGGGGTCTTTGTTGGATCTGTTTGTTATCTTATTGATTCCCAGCAGGGGATTATTTATCATTTCTCAAGTTACCCGAGTATATACTGTTCTATGTAGCGATTCAAGGTAGAACAGAAGACGAGAAATAGAACTTGATTAATTGTATGTCCTACTTAAACATGCATTACGCAAGAGCTAAATCTGCCTATTGCAGGTCTTTCTTTAGGCCTGAAATGTTTTCTAAAGTATTAATTAGACATTAATTAACTGATCCAGGCCTTAATCATCTCTGGATGGCATCAGATTTCTCCGATATTAAATAGATTAGAATGGTCCAGCGATACTTTGATTGATTTAATCAAATATGGTGGACAGAGACTTAGCTTTGATCAACCAGTACCGTGGTTAAAATTATTGCACACGTCTGTTTTACCTTCAAAGGCTAATATCTTCGCTTGTAATAGAGTAATTTAAATGAAATTTTCAAATTATTCATTTTACATTATCTACTTTCGAACTATTATAGCAAGAATGGCTAGTTCTTTATCTAAATCTTACATAATGTATCTCGTTAACGTAGGCTGTCTGTCTAAAGGTACCTCTGATTGACAATAGACACTAAGCTAGTTGGCCGACATTTTAAGTCTTAAATCGACGATTTTGGTCGAAAAGCCTTAAAGTATATTTCGAGAATTTTGAGAAGTATTTATCCTGCTTCTATTCAATTAAATTAAAATTTGTTAACTAACCTTTGTGTACATGGCAGGAGCAAAATGGAGAGAGCTGCATTAAACAAAAAACATTACACAAATTTTTGGATATGAGAGCCTTTTAGAGCAGGGATCTATTCTCGAAGTAGCGAAAATAGTTTTTCGTGTTCACCGCATTGCCCGAGGAAGCACATCGGAATTTTCCGACGTGGTTTCCTCTTGTCAGCGGTATTGGACTGAGGGTCTGACAAGGACATATGTCTTGTCGATCGAATGAGAGAAAAGACCGAGGTCCCGTGTATACATTGGCGTGCATGTGAAAGACCCCCCCTTGGCAGTAAGAATTCGATATAGGAGTGAAAAATTGTCCTCATGGCACAATGTATGGTGTATACCCATTTTTATTAGACGAGTTTAGGAGCAGAACAGTAGGACGTTAAACCCCATTTGATTCCACCTCTGTGTTTAGAATATCATTGGGTATATCTAATATTGACTAGTTAGTTAATCAATATATTGATAGATATATAAATTATTAAACTATTGATACCGTCTTGTTCACATCAAATATATCATTTAAAAAAATACTTTTAAACTGTTTATAACTGTAATTTATATTGTTTCATCTGTTGGTAACAGATATTAAATAAATAATTTGTCAATATTCATAAATTAATAATGTTTCGGTGGGTAATAAACACTAATGTAAACTTTGCTGGGGTGTTAAATAAACATGGTGAAATGAATTGTCGGTAATCAGATACTATCGGTACATAACAGACGTTAAAATATAAAATATAACAAGTCAATATTGTAAATGGATTAATAGATTTAATCTCTATCGTATCGATTAATACGAGAAGTGGACAGAAACATTGTTTATTCGGTGCGACACCTGGATTCATTCACTTGATTTGATAGAGAGAAAGAGACAGAGACACAGAGACACAGAGACAGAGACAGAGAAAGGGAGAGAGAGAGATACAGACATACAGACAGACAGACAGACAGAAATGGGATTTAACGTCCACTCGACACAAACTAGGTCATTTTGGGACTAATATATGGTTTCAATTTTATTTCAATAATTCGCTTGCGCGTAGGGGTCTTTAGCAGTGGGAGGAAACCGGAGTGCCCGGAGGAAACCCACGAGGTTGAGAAGGCGCCCCTATCTCCATGCCACATACGCTCACACCAGGGATCGAAACCACAGCCGCAAGCCAGAGGTGACCGGCCAGCTAGAGGTCGAAGCGCGGCACTCTAGACCACTAGGCCATCCCAATCCCCCACAGACAGACAGAGATTGGGTTTAACGTCTACTCGACTAATACACGGTTACACAATTAGTTGTTTGCTAGCATCATTTTTTAACAGAGGGAGGAAACCGGTGAAAATTATTTGTCACGTACAAGCCACTAGACTCAATTATACAAAGCGCACGCGTTAACCATTCTGCCTCACCACCCCCGTTTTTTGCGTGTAGTGCGATCCTCCTGCAATTGCTACTAAAAGTGTTACCCCTATGAAATGTAGCAATGTGTTTTAACACCATATGAAATGTAGCTATGTGTTTGACCACCTAATGAAATACTGTATGAAATATAGCAATATGTTTTACCACCTTATGAAATATGAAATGTAACAATATGTTTTTACACCATATGAAATGTAACAATGTGTTTTTACACCATATGAAATGTAGCAAGAAGTGTTACTACCATATGAAATGTGGGGTTTTACATAGGCTAAACCTGTTCCCCAATCCCATTCAAACAACCTGAATAAAATATTGTTTTAAAAACAAAAAATCTGTTTTAACACCATATGAAATGTTACAACAAGTTTTAACACCATATGAAATGTAGCAATGTGTTGTACCACCATATGAAATGTAACAATGTGTTTTACAATGTTGACATAAACGTGAAAGGGTTGGGTGTTAAACCAATATAATTTGTATATTTTGTTTGAGAAGTTTATCTGACAAAAGCTGCTAACAAGTCACGATTCATCAATGGCAGTCTAATTTCAACATCCGATATCCGGTGAATAACGAGTTTTAATTCACAGTCCATTCACTTTATTTATGGTATTTACACAAACTTTCTAATAAAAACTCCACAAATAGGAAAAATAATTTGATAACTTGTATATGGATCTAATCTCTATTTTTATGAATTTAATGTGTTTTTTGGGAAAAATTCTTAATTTACTTCACATCGTTTTACATATTTATTTTACGAAAATAAATTATATACGAACAGAATTTGTTTTTAATAATGTTTTTTTTATGGATTAAATCTGTTTTGAAAAGAACGGTTGTTTGTTTTTAATTGGCGTGACATGGTGTTGAAATTAGATATTAATAACGTTTTTGTAGATTTAATCTGTTTTTGGAAACAGGTTCTTTATTTTGGTTGACTTCGTATCTGAAATCAAAGCAAAACAAAGCTCACACAAATATTAAATTTATAGCCACATTTAAAAGAAACTCGGATTTGAAAGGTTAAAAATACATTATGCAAGAACTAAATCTGACTACTCCAAGTATTTCTTCGGGCCTGAAATGTTACATATATTTAGACGTTAAAAAACTTAGCAAATCCATTATCAACTCCATTATCGGGTGGCTCCTGATATTTAGTAAATTTGGATCCGATCTGCGGTTCAAAGAATATGCATGATTAACTGTAGAAATGGATAATAGAGATTTGGTTTATTATCGTGACAACGGTAACAACGACAATCCAGACTACGACGTTTTTGGCATTCGGTTTTCGCTGTACAGAGCGAAGTAATTTGACTGAAATTGTCAGCACATTTTTTTTACATTATTTATTTTTTTGTTAAACTATTAAAACGAGCCAACTCGTTATCTAAATCTTACATAATGTATGTTTAAACATATTAAAATAAGATTGTCCATTCCCCGTGTTGTTTCCATATCACCAATCTGTTTAAAACACAGATCTATTTCGTTTCGTTTTTATAGTTCAAAATGTCGATTTATTTCTCTTTATTACACTGAGATCTGGGAGAGTTTCTATCATTGACATGTTCTGGATGACGTGAGGGATTAGTCAATGAAGTTTGTGGCGTTTTGATACACGGAACTGTGGGTAAACCACTAGAAACGTCAACACAGATTAATCAACGTCTGACGTCATAGGGTCAAAAGCCGCTCGTTTGACCGCTAACGTGAATTCCCACTATAACTTGTTATATTATCTTCATTTAGAGTAGGCTATCGAAAGTATAGAAACATAGATCTGTATTTTAATCAGGTTGTGATACCACCTGGATGATTTTAAACTTGAAATGTACAGGTAATCATTTACCTTTTGAAATCTACAGGTAATGATTTGCAATGTACAGGTAATCGTCTTAACAATAACTTATTACTTTAACTAGATCAAAGAATCAAACTAATAATAAACATCGTTTGAAGTGTTAGTCGATCAGTTTGTATATATAAACTCCTACCTTTCATCATTCGGATTACATCGTTGAGAAAGTTTAATAAATTTTGTTGATAGGATCTTTAATGGAATTTACATTTTGTATATATATACAACCCATCGTTTAACAGATCTGTTCACCCACGACAGTAACATCTGATTTATTTTAATAGATTCTGATAGCCACCCACTATAAAATACATAGTCTACGAATTATCTGATTATGGTTTTTTTTATGAACGTAAACTATGCCATATTTTAATGTTTTTATACACTGTTTTATTTGAGAAACATGTTCGACCTTTTATCCGTATACATTAATCAACGTGAGGTTTTATATTTTATTGAATCTCGTTTGATAAGAATAAAAATAGACGAGTTTCAACACCCGAGCTTTTTACACCAATCAAAACGAGCATAAACCAAAGTCTACACGATGTCGTGTACTAATTTTAATATTTTGGATCCAATGAAAACGGGTACAAACCAAAAGCTTTATGACGTCGTGGACTGATATTACAATTTTGCATATTGGGATCCCAAAAACAACGAGTATAAACCAAAATCCTCTCGACCTGAGATCCCAAGTTTACAATATTGATTGAAATGCACCAATATTAAATTTCAATTCGTGTTTTAAATTTGTAATACTATGGATAGGGTTTGATTTGAGGTTTAACTACTTTTAATATTAAATAACCAGTTTGATATTGACTGGAAAATGCAAATGATAATAATAAAATATCATTGTTGTCGATAGACCTGCTGTTGTATCGTTGGCGTTGATTTCACATACAAGAAAACTCGCAAATAAAAATCACACAGAACAAAGGCCATTTCACCACAGACATTGGTAGCTGGAAGCACCAGAAACTGTGTGATGTTGAACCTTGCAACCTTACCTGCAGGCTAATATAGACGAGTAAATTAATAAAAATACATCTCCAAATATTTCTTTAGGGTAACACTAATCTCATTACCAACGTGTTTTTGTAGGAAGCAGTTTAATTGCGGCGTATTGTCCTGTCACTAAACGACTCATCGCACACGCAATAGCCTGATGTATTTGTACCGGTCCCCCTTCTGGCAAGGTTGGTGAACCTCACAACATATATTTAGCACATTGCGTCGATAAAAACTGACATTTTACCCTGAAGTTTATACGTATAAGGCATAATATCTTGTCGCAGGAATTTCACTTACAGGCTTCCTTGTCGACCATTATTCACTAGGCCTCGGGGCACGCCTGAGTTTGTCTGAGATATGACTCGAGGCTGGTGTGGACGTTATAGCGGCCAGCCAACGGTCATAAAGATTTTCGTTTCTTTTTTATTTTAAAAATATGTGAACCATTGTCAAGGTTGTACGGTCCTGATGCGCAGCTGATTATCGTGAAGCCATGTTCAGGCGGATTAATTGCGTGCTTTCAGTGAAACGTGACCTTTGCGCATGTTTCAATCTCAAGTTTGTGGTAGTCAATGAAGTTATAATGTATCATTTAAAATTATCCCCAGAACTAAATGTGGCAGCTAGGATAGATAATAAAATCTGGTTTCCCATGAGGTGACCACGGAATCGAATATATACGACATGGGATCCCCAGTTAGTGAGCCAGCGTTTAACCCCCTGAGCCACCGATGAACCAGTTGACAATATGAAATATGGGTAGCGCCTGTGTGCAAACGACCAGGGCCCAGTTTCGCGAAATCTTAACAATCCACATTTTAGTCGATACTTCAATTCTGATTGCCTAAGCACTAAAATTAATCTAATATTATCCAAACAACTAACATTCGGATTTTATCTTAGTTAAAATTTCGTGAAACAGGCCCCTGGAATTGTCGTACACAATTGAGGGTTATTTCTTATCATAACACCAAATATTCATAACTTTAATGAAAAAAAGACATTTGACTGAATTTAAAAACAAAACCTATTATTGCAAGAACGGTCTGCCCTGTCTCTAAATCGTTAAGTGAAGCTATAGAATTGACGAGGTGAAGGTCAACTGGTGTCTTTCTACTATTTGTTTAGTCTCGTGTAAAGTTAGTTATTAGTTAACTATCAGAATTCTACAAATGTTGATATTGTTCGACCAATAACTACTTAAAGAGATTTGCATGAGAGGTAATTGTCAAGCGGGGCAACTCTAGAGACAATAAAACCCGATCAATATTAACAATTAACTAAGCTAATCTAATCAACATTTAATGGAGTTATATATCACGTACAAATACGTTTGAATGGCGGGAAACAGAACGTGGTGGAAACGATACGGCGGTTGTAATTATTCTTTCTGAAATTTGATTTATTTCTGCAAGCAGAACAAATCGATCTGTAAATTTACCAATAAACAAAAGGATTAATCAATCAGATAGTGAATATGTTATAATATCGATCTGAACGGTGGCCATTGTTGCCAGTGAATCTACTTTCAGTTACTTTATATATAATTAACGCCCAATTTGAACCGTGTTTTTATTTCTATACAGGTCGTGATGGATCGAGTTTTAAATGTAACACGAGAATCACGACATAGTACAATTTAATTTATGATAAATAACAAACAGCTTGACCAACTGGTAATATCTTATTCAAATCTTGAATCGGAAATAAAAATAACAAAATTGTGTGCGATATCACGATGTTAGTTATGTGGGGTCGGTAGTTGTAGATTGTATAATCGTTGATAAATGAAATGTTACCTTGTTTATGCCACGTTCTTGGCTGAAAACTGTCAAAACAGAACTTTAAATGGTTTACAAAACTAACATTTAGAAGTTGTTTACGTTTGCGCTTACACACACCCAATCCTTAAAAAATATAATAACTTTCAGATGGTCTGCAACCACTTCTTATGTTAATGGAATGTTCACATAGCTATTCGGGGGTTGACCGAATGGTTAGCACATGTGCGCTGTGTCCTAAGGTCTGTGTTTGGGTCAACTGGTGTGGTTTCGTTTCCCCGGTTGTATGTTTCCTCCCACTTGTAGAAGACCCCTACCCACAAGTGAATTATTGAAATAAAATTGAACTATATGTTAGTCCCGAAATGACCTAGTTTGTGTCGACTGCACGTTAAACCCTAAACCCCTCTCTCTCTCTCTCTCTCTCTCTCTCTCTCTCTCTCTCTCTCTCTCTCTCTCTCTCTTCGCTCTCTCACATAGCTACTTTTATATTCTGTTAAATTGTATGGGTCGGTCGAGTGGTCTAACGTGGTCGCTGTAGATCATAAGGTCTGTCATCGAGTCAATGTAATAATCTAAATGACTAATTTAATAGCCAATTCTAGTATAGCTTCCTGTGTTGTTTCCTAAACATCTCTTTCGCGATGATTCTCACGATCTAAGATATAACAAAAAACAACACAATTGAAACCATGCTTACAGTTAAATTATTTAATAAGACAGTCACGCTTCGCGGAACATATTCAAAATAATTCCGGTGAAATCTTTAAAAACGAGATTTGAGATTGGTTTATATTAATTATTCAAAAAACAATACAATCGAACGTGAATGATGTGGGATGTTTTTATCTGATTCCTGTTCACGGGTGAAGAGAATATAGGATTGTGTTGGCGTATGAATATCATGAACACTAAATGAATGAAATGGGACTTTACATCACGTCAGCTCCAACCAAGCGACATTGTGTCGAATATACGTATACTAAACTTGCTCCGCTTCAGAACAGACACTAAGCTGGTTGACCGTCATTTAGGTCCTAAATCGACGATTTTAATTAAAAACACTGGGTATTTTTCGAGAATTTTGCGAATTATATATTCTACTTTCATTTAATGAAATTGAAAAAGTTTCATGATGTGTATAACAGATGTAAACCAGGATAGAGTCCCATTACAAAAGGGTATACTAATTGCTGGATATGGCGGTAAGTTAAGACAGAGATATATTCTCAAAGTATGAAATATATGGTTCTCTGAGTGTAGAATAGAACATACGGTGATGTTACATAAGGTATCAATCAGACCAATGATTATAATTTGGTATGGGTTAGGGTTAGGGTTGCTGGATGTGGTGGCCATTTAGGGCAGAGATATATCCTCAAAGTATGAAATAGATAATGAGTGCAGAATAGAACATACGGTGTTGTTAGAAGAGGCATCAGACCAATGATTGTAATTTGGTATGTTCCTATCTGTAAAGGTGTTTTATTGTTTTTTATTTACGCCAAACTTAGTGAAATGGAATGTAGTTTCAGGTCGTATCATATTACTAACTAGCTCCACATCAGATAAACTACAAGATAAGGATGAATTCTGTTCTTTTGTAAAAATACAAAACAAAACCTAACATTTTTTTCCTAAGACACAACAAAAACGGAGAAAGATAAAACAATAAGATCAGCAAGGTAAGCAATATTTCTAACTCGCATCAGTAGGCGCCCCGTCTTCATTATCCCACAGTCAGAGCAGAACGACGACGTTAAAAATAATTTCATTACTTAGTAATAATAGGTATTGAATAGTTGCTTCTTGTCTAACGTTTACGGGGCGTGGTGACCAATGATTTTGCATTAGAAACAATTGTGTGGCGTTTCTTTGAGTTTCCGAAGCGTGGTGACCGTTAAGTTGGCAATAGAAACAATATATATATCTCGTTTGAATAGAAGCCGCGGTGGCTCAACGAGTAAGACTTTTGCTCTCTAGTCTGGACGTCCCTGGTTCGTTTCCGGTGTTGGCCGAAACATTTCATCGCGATATCAAGACGCGGTTCCCTATTGTCAGTGTTACAGGACAGAGAGCCTGGTACGGGACAACGTATATCACGTGTACATATTGACAGTTGGAATTCGATATCAGTGTAGGTCGTAGCGCCGCTGTCCGGCAAAATATCTCTCATAGCACACTGTATGGTATTTGTGTGTGAGAGAGAGAGAGAAATGGGGTTTAACGTCCACTCGACACAAACTAGGTCATTTTGGGACTAACATATGGTTTCAATTGTATTTCAATAATTTGCTTGCGCGTAGCTATAGGGGTCTTTAGCAGTGGGAGGAAATCGGAGTGCCCGGAGGAAACCCACGAGGTTGAGAAGGTGCCCCTATATCCATGCCACATACGCTCACCCCAGGGATCGACCAGAGGTGACCGGCCAGCTAGAGGTCGAAGCGCGGCATTCTAGACCACTAGGCCATCCCCCCAGAACAGTAGGACGTTAAACCCTATTACTTTTTCATCAGCGCGATTCATTTAGAAGAAAAGGTCTTTGAACCCCAGTTCCGTTACTTATGACATGTGTCTTATCACCATGTTAGCCAGTTAGCACATTCACTTGAATCGAGTGGTAGTTATAGGGTGGTTTTATGGGTGTATGAATACATTATTCTAGCATTATATGTGACATTTATTACTGGGTCCATATGGTGTCATAAAATCATATCCATGTAACAGTTTATCTCATTCCTAGACATGAAGACGATCAAAGACCGAATGTTTCCCTTGATAGGAAATTAATACTAGTATATGGTCTTCACTTATCATTCGGTGGACGAGTTATCATTCGGTGGGCGAGTTATCTTCGTTTTATGACCAACAAATTAACACTAGAGCTAATTGTCAACCTCCTGATCTGCCTATCTTTACAGCACGCTCTATAAGCATTGTCATGAGACAGGTACAATAACATATTCGTTCGTTCGTTACTGGAGTTTAATGTCCACTTCCACCAGAGGTGATATCGTAGACTAATTGTTTTCTAGGAAACTAGCCTGTGCCAGCCACACAAAGGGGGGCTAGCTTGGCTGTTTGGGTAAGACATAGTGTCTTTGCTGGGTAGCAGTCATGGTTGGTTTCATCCGGGTGGGAGGTTCCGATGGGTAGAGGAGTAGGAAATGGGATGCGGACGCGGTCTGGTCCACTTTGCCATGTATGTTAGAGTACTTTGGGATATAGAGGTTGGTACGACTGTCGGGTAGGCTCGGACCGACCGTGGGTCAGTCGTGGGTAGGTGGGAGCAGCAATGTCCTCCGGGCTGGGCGTTGTCTAGCCGTTGGCCTTCATCCAGAAACCAAAAAACGCCCCCCCCCCAGGGTCTTTGACGTCCCTTCACTTAGGGTCGTCCGTCCGGCGGTGTCCCCCAGGGTGATCACTAATGGATCCCGCCCGTCGGGTCTTGGGGTAGGTCCTCAAGTCTTCACAGAGTAGAACACTCTTTTCGAGCCCCCAGGGTCACTTTATCATATCTAGAATACCAATCTCACACACGAAGTCGTAGATTAATTCATAGATTCATAGATTAATTCATTAGGGTAAAGCAAACTAGGAACACTGAGGGCCGTGTCAAGGGTACTCAGTTTATCCGCAAGAGGTTTTCTTTCGGCTGTGAAGCGGTCACCGTCTACTAGGATATGTGCGGGAGACACGTCCGTGCCACAACTACACCTTATAGGCTCAAATGTATGGTGTCTGAGTATTTCTTTCACCTTCAGCTTTGTTATCAACCGGCAGATTTTCCTGCTGGGATGATTTACAGATAACTTAGCGTTTAAGGACTCATCGGATCGGAATCTGTATGTGTCGAGTTCCGCAAGGGTGTTTTCCCATTCAGAGCTGATGCGGATCCCGACCATACTTTTAAATTCGTGCAAGCTATAGGGGAGTTCAACACTCGGTGCTTCCAATTGTGACCCTTTCAGGGCGAGCCTATCGGCCTCTTCGTTACCCTTTAGGTTGATATGCGAGGGGACCCACGACAGGACCACTTGGTTGCCTTTGGCCAACGACTCCTCGTATGCTAGGTAGATCTGGGTCAGCAGTTCGGGACGGGCGTCCGATCTCTGATTTCTGACAGATTCCAAGCTACTTAGCGAGTCGCTGAGGACAACGAAGTTAGATTTCCTTTGGCAGGATGTCCACATTACGGCTTCTTTGATCGCATACATTTCCGATGTGTACACGGAGCACATGTTTGGCAGTCTATTTGCTGCCTGTAGCCCCTCCCCCGGGATGTAAATCCCGAAGCCCGTCGTACCATTTTCGGGGTTGTGCGATCCGTCCGTGTAAATGTGGGTCCAGTTTGGCCAGCTATCCTCGATGTGAGCTAACGAGAGATACTTGGCCGCCAGTGGGTTGTTTCCCTTATCCACCCTTGGGAGACAATAACATAGTACAATATAAGAATATAATCATCTTCGCCAGACAGGTACAATAACGTAATACTATAATATAATAGTCGAGTGGCGTGGTTTCAATCCCCCGGATGTAAGTAACAAGAAGAAGGGTAGCTTGCCCGACTTCGTGGACTTTCTCTGGGTCCCACCTGCTGCTAATGATGCCTACTCGCAAGCGATTAATAGAAATAAGATTGAACCATATGTCAGTACCGAAATGCCATAGTTTGTGTCGATTGGACGAGAAACTCCACCCTCACTCTTTCCCCTGGTCAACCCCGCAAGCGAGATCCCTGACAGATACAAACCAGGTGTGAAAAATCCCCCAGTTTCAACTTACATCTAGAAGTGGTACAAAAGGCCTCGGGGCTATCAGAAAATATGATTGTAGCTTATTTGAAAACAGATGTCGACAGTTTGTGGTCAGTCTGTGAAACGATAATGGTGTAGAATTAAAGTTTATTGTATAAATGAAGTGAGCATCAAAGTGGGTTGGAGAAGTTATGTGCAGAGGTTGTGATAAATAACATGAATAAGATCTCAAATATCACAATCCATTAGCGAACCGAAACCCGATATCTCTACACAATCAATCTACTAGAGAGAAGAAAGTTTTCGCGAGATTCTACCATTTCAAGTTTGCTTTAATACTCATCGCGTTTAAGACGAGGGTCAATATCGTCATTTATCACAAGCCTCATTCTTCCACAAGCAATTCACACGTAGGCATAAAACTCTCGCCGCCAACGTGTCGATTTTAGAATTAACTTATGAAAGCCATAATGTTGTTGTGGGTTTTTTTAAACGTTAAAATATTTGATTAAATCAGCCCTTTGACAAAATAAAAAATTAGCACCAAGTTGCATCAATATTACGATTAAAGCCAACAAGAGTGGTGTGGATGAAACGTTGTCTAACATCTTGTGATGAAACACGTAGGTTGACGTATTGGAAGCCGGTTGTAGCCTTTGATGATCGATATCTAATCCCTGATAATTATTATCAAAATATCTTGAAGCTGCTGAAAGTCGAAACGTGATTGAAAATGAGCATCAATCAGGATGACGCCAAATGTCTTGAAGTGAATTTAGAAAGGGTGTGGACTTTTAAATTGATTGAGGATATGCACCAGAAAAGATGAAGTAAAAGGCATTGAAGTCAAAAGCTTTATAGTTTTAAAAGGTTATTGAGTTTTAAATAGGTTGCCAGGGAACGGAACATTAACCGTCTTCACGTTTTATTGATACGCCAAATATGTTTTATTATTGAACCTTCCTTACAATTAAAATGGGGGTATTCGAGCCGAAATCTTTTAATTCAAAACAAATAGTGACAAATCGAGTGAACATGGGGATTTGGGACTGTGACGCATGCATCCAAACTAACCAATGGCAGGTGAAACATACTTGTTGTGTTTAATTAGGTCACGATTCTACCCCAACCCTGTTATACAAGGTGACAAGGCTTCGCCTGATGCCTTTAGATCAAAGATACCCAGTTTCTTACCAGACACCGTTGACCAGGGGGAATCATACTGAAAAATCTTGAAGGATCTAATCCACCAACAATTAGTTCTAACCTGGTTACTAATGACTATTGCGCATGTACCAAAATTCACCGTGGCCCAATGGTATACACACAGTCTTGGTGTTTCAGTCCCATCCGAACGACTAGATACCCGTGTTTTCCCAGGCACCCTATCACCAGGGGGAATCATGCTGAAAAAATCTTGAGGAATCTACTCGACCAACAACGGGTTCGAACCCGCTTATTAATGGCCAATGCGCAAGTACTATATTCACCGAGTCACCGTGGCCCATACGTCGAAAGGAATTTAGACTGTTATTAAGTACATTAAGAGAATATGCATGTTAAACTAATTAGCATATTTTAAAGTATTTAATGGTAAGTAAAGTATACATTTATTACCATAGTTACATGAACTAATTCACCGTTATTTCACGGTCATCTGTTCTGGGGTCTGCAGGGAAAAATCAGTTGCGATCAAAATATTCACGGACCTCAAGGTTATCTGTATTCAAAGGGAAACGTAATACATCCGGAACAAAGAGGGGTCCCACTGGAACTCTCGGGCAATTATCTCGGTCCAATACCGGGATCGGCTCCCTGACCTCCAGATTAGTGAACCAGCATTACTCACTGTATTACCATGTCTCCCCATAACGTCTGTCAAATACTCATTTGTCCTGTTTTTAAATCCCGGATATTCGGTTTTGAAATTACAAAGTCTGTGTTGAAGAGTCTATTCGCGAAAAATTAAGTTTAAAAATGCAACCTTTTTATTGGTTAAAATCCTAGTATAAACTTTAGTTCTCAGCCAACGAAAATACGGCATTCTTAAAATATTTAAGTTTTTTGGTGGGAATAAAACCATTGTGGTCATGTGACATCTTTATACATGACGTCACTGTGTCCATGAACGTTGTCAAACAAACCATAAGTAGACACGACATGCAGTTTTTGACTGAGTTATTTTATATACACATTGTTATTGTTGCGTGTACGTGAATGTATGTATGGTCTCCAGGGACTACATTGTGTAATAATATATAAACATGAATCAATATACAGGGTAATAGGCTAGTAATATAATAATGTAATACAAGTCAAGCAATAAATACACACAATGCGGATATAATAGTATTAATAATAACAACATCAAATCATCCACATTGCCTACATCATCAATATTTCATCTGCTCTACATTGGTTGTATGAATTAGAAATCCTTGGACATATTAAATAATCTCAGTTGCAGTTGGAATTCATATAATAGGCTACACACAACACTGTTATTAAAACACAGATACTATTTCGTTTCATTTTTCATACTTCAAAATTTCGTTTTACTTGTTTTTACTACACTGGGATCTGGAGGAGTTGTTAAGTAATCCGTGTTCTGGTTGATGTGACGGATCAACCAATGAAACGGTCTGTTACGGCGATTTCATGGTGTACTGTGCACGGGACTGTGGGTATTCCGATAGAAACATCAACGCTGATTGGTTAATCAAATGACTGACGTAATACGTTCAAAAGCCTCTCGTGTGACCTCTGACACGAACTTCCACTTCATGTAGTGTAGGTCTCCGAAAGCATAAAAAAACGAAAGGAATATAAATCTGGGGCCTGTTGCATGAAATTTTTACTAAGATTAAATCCATAAAATGGATAATATCAGATTGATTTTAGTGCTCAGCCAATCAAAATTGAAGTATCTACTAAAATTTGGATTTTATCTTTAGTTAAGATTTCGAGAAGCAGGGTCCAGTATTTTAATCATATTATATAACAATTCAGAGAAGGACTGTGAAACGCAACAGTGAACGGTAATCTCTCTCTCTCGCTCTTGAAAGAGATATTATTACGGTATGTTAGAACATTTATTAGAAGTAGTTTAAGACGTCTGACCGCCACATCAATCAACACCTTTCAAGATTAATATTTACACCTATAAACCTAGTTATGGTTGTACTATTGACCGGCTGGAACGTATACTTATATTGTTTATAAACACAAGAAAGTATACAATATATAATTACCTACGTTATGTAAACATCCATAAGTTTTCTGATTACAATATTACCTTGATTTCATGTAGCTGTAATGGAGATCGTGTGAGAAGAACATCAATAAAACAAGTGGTAAAATTCTAACAGGTTGGTTAATGACGTATCCAGTCACCGATATCTTTAAAGATAAGTGTTAAACCAGTTACACGGATCTACTCATAAACCGACTGATAAACTGACCAAGTTCTTACACACCCATATCCCACTACAATAACACCTTATAAACTGGCTACATGAAAACTTATTTCGAGAGCGCGTTCACAAGGTTCAGCAACGTGAAACTATAGAAGTTGTAAAGTTTTAAACGACGTCAGACTTTTGATTAACCTAAACGAAATGATGTTACTAGTGGATTACCCACAGTTCCGTGCATCAAAAGACCACGAACTCGCTGTAAGATACCGTTTCATTGACTAATCCCTCACATCATTCAGAACACTTCAATGATAACAAGTCTTCCAGATCCTAGTGTAGTAAAGACGTGTAAAATTAAATTTTGAACTATAAGAAACGAAACGAAACAGAACCTGTGTTTTAATCATATAGAAATTCAATAGGATTCTCCCGTTTTACAAATGGGCGTAAAAAATCAAAATCAAATCACAAAACGCAACTCAACTGATACCAGATCTGAAAAACACCAGCTGTAAATGTCGCCAATGTTAACAAATAATATGCTATGATTGTCTGCGTATACGCGACCGTTTATACCAGCTGCGTTTTCCATGTAAAATTCCTGATGCCCGAGGAAGACTTCGTGCAATATTATGCTGTTAAACGTTCCAATAAATTGTGACGTCATATTGAGTGAGGCGCCGTATCTTGGACGACGTATCTACATTTTAACTGACATTGCACTCGTCTGTTTTAATCGGCCGTGTTATGGCGGAGTGGGTACTCGAACGCTCATACATTCTGATTGGGTGACATATGATTTAGACTAAATAATTTTGAACTCTGAGTTTTGTAGTAAATTTGTAATTTCAAGCAATCGTCCAGGTGCTAAGTAGACCCGAGGCAGACGACGTAAAATTTATATGATGTAGACAGTTGGACATTTCCTCGAATTAAAGTTGTTTTAACACCGACATAAAGCTAATCTGCATGTCCTGAAGACGAGTTACAACATCGCAACAGATAGCAGCTAAAAATAAATCACGAATTACTGGTCGGACACGGCGACTAGTGTTGTCTTTATGAGAAGATTTACAAAAGTTGGTACCCCACAGATCACCTGGGCGATCATTCATCCTTAATTAGATGTTAGAAGAGAGAGAGAGAGAGATTGGGTTAAACGTACACTCAACACAACCGCCTAGAAACTGGAGATTATCCGACCAAAGTCTCTACGACCAATCTATGAAGTTACACGGATATATTCAAATTTCACGTTAGGCGGGTTTTGGGCTAGGCTTTATATTAACCCTAGTGCGGGAGACAGACGAACGCCGACGTTGGCAGTATTCAATGAAAATGACAAGTCTATACAATATGGTTGGGCTGAATCCACATTACTCGGATTAAATGATGGTTAACGGTTATATTTACTCATTCACTTTTGATGTTCTCGTGATGAAGGATGGACCAGCCAATCCTCTGCGACGGGTCCGCTGATGCTCCCTTGGTGTTCCCACGATTGTGGAGAGGTCCACTGTTACTCACTTAGTGTTCCCGAGAAAATGAAGTGATCAGCTGATGCCATCATGATTTCACCAGATCACGGATTCATCCGCTGATATAAAGTATCTTGATGTTTCCCAGATTGTGGACAGGTCCTCTGATATCCTTTTGCTGGCGTTCCTCGGGTAGTGGCCTGATCCGCTGAGACCCATTCAACCCCCCCCCCCCCCCTCCAAACCCTGCACCGGTCAATTGATACCCTTTTGATGTTCCCAAGATCTCGAACTGATCCTCTGCGGAATGCGGCATGTGACGTACGTGTTTGTAGCTATAATTGCAATCTAACACAATGACTTGCAATGCTATTTGTTAGTTTACTCTGAGTATGACTAGCCTTTTCCCTGGTTCACTTTTTATAACTCAATGATAAACACGATTCAACTATACCTTCAAAGCGACCCTACTCGTCGTATCTACAACCTGTCGCCCATAGCTCTATCATAATTTACCCCCGAATCAATAAAATATTATTTCATAAAACTAAAAGTACAGCATATTCGATTTACAGCCACTCTAGTATTAATCTAATGTTTCTTAATACAATTTGTTCTTGTTATCGACGAGGATAATAAAAAAATGTAAACGTGTTGTCTGTCTTTTTATCAAATTCAAAATTGAATAAAAAGATATTAATCAAATTATTTTGAGCTTTCTATGAAATTTCAATGAAAATTCTAATATCAGTTTTATGAAATTTCATATCAAAAACGTAATATAATGTGGAATGGAATGTCGATTTAAACGGCATGAAAACGATATATTGTCTATTTCATATGAAATTGCGGAAATGATTATTCTAGATAACTCATATATTAATTCTATTGTGATGTTATTGAGATATGTAGTTCTAACCATGTAATAAACATTCGACAGTAAAAAAACAAATTGTAGAAATAATTGACAATCTCGATGGGAAGCACATCATGCATATGAAATCGACATAATTTATAGCAATATTTTGACAGCCTAGCTTGGCCTTTTTTCTTCCTCATCAGGATAGAAATAAAAATATCCAAATTTCATCAATGTTTTTCTCTGTGCAAAGATTTTCTAGAAAGATGCTTACAAATTCTAAGCCGGGTTGACAGCTACTTCTAGAATAAGCGAGAGAGAGAGAGAGAGAGAGAGAGAGGTCATTTCGGGACTAACATATGGTTTAATTTTATTTCAACAATTCGCTTACACGTAGGGGTCTTTAGCAGTGGGAAACTGGAGTACCCGGAGAAAAACCACGAGGTTGGACAGGCGACCCAACTCCTTGCCATGTACAACCGGGGATTTGAAACTGCGCCAGTTGACTTAATGGCATGCCGTATGATACAGCGCGCACACGCTAACCATTCAGCCACCCAACTCCCCTTCTAGATAAGCACAATCTGATTAAAACACAGATCCAATTTCGTTTCGTTTTTTATAGTTCAAAATTTCGTTTTTACTTGTCTTTACTACTTTTGGATCTGGAAGACTTGTTATTTAAGCCGTGTTCTGCCTGAAATGAGGGGTCAGCCAATCAAATGGTCTGTCGAATCGACCGTTTGACCTTTTCATGCGTGGAACTGTGGGTAGATATCACCAGCGGATAGAAATCAAAACAAAACAAAAGTAGATTTTAAAAAGCATGGCGGTCGCTAATTGGTTAATCGAATGACTGACGTTATCGGGTCAAATGTCCCGTGCTCGATACCTGACGTCATAGAACGTGAGCTCCCACTATAACTTGTTAGATCTACATGAGTGTAGGCCATCGAAAGTATAAAAAGCGAAACGAAATATAGATCTATATTTTAATTAGATTGAGATAAGCATTATTTCTCTGGTTTAGCCATTTTCAGTAGTGTATGAATGGAGAGGGGGGGGGGGGTAAAATAATGGCTAGACGTTTGTGTGGTACGGGATACTGTACATACATCGACATTCACGTAAAATAATTTAAAGTTGTTGGAATTCGAGGCGGAATAGATTAAAAACCTATTGTTTTGGTACAAATATGCCTCATAGCGCATTGCGGGATGCATATCTTCAAAAGTCCGGTAGGACGCTGTACATGTTTAGTGACAAACACGTTACTCAGTCACAACGAGTCACAACGTTTCGGCGTCTATTACGAGAAAACACAAAACTTCTTAATCGCTTTACATACGATCTGGACAAAATTAATTTCAAACTCTGATGTCAAAGTCAAGCTTCTTCTTTTTCAGGTATTTCAGAAAAATATTATAAATTTTATTTTTATTTTAAAGTATGACAGCTGGTGACACGTTATAATGCTATCAGAGGTTTTATACAACTGGGATTTGAACATTTTCTCATTAGATACGCTTGCATCCGATTTCAATTTGACTATACTGATTTCATTAAAACATTTCCCTGGCTGTTTAAGCCAATTAATCTTATGAAAAAAAACTTCAGGAAAATAACTTTTATCACCGCATCTAAAGTCTAGCTCAACCCGTCGTTCGTGCTACTATGGGCAGTTTAAAGCCTAGCTCAACCCGCCGTTCGTGCTACTACGGGCAGTTTAAAGCCTGGTTCAACCCGCAGTTCGTGCTACTAGTGTTAATCTAAAGCCTAGCTCACAAAAGCCGTACATGCTATTGTGGTCAGTCTATTGGTAAATTTGACAAACCCGTGGGTGAGATTTAGGAGCAACTTGCGTTTGTTCGGCACCGCAGATTACCGACTGGTCGTAGAGACTTTTGGCTCTGCATATACAAAATTTTCACCGGTGAACCATCCAACCATACGACCCGTGCATGCTAAAACACGTACGGTTGGTTGTGGGCCAGGTTTAATAATAAAAGCAGAAGAAATGTGATACAAGCAAAACTAATCCGACAAGATAAATATCATTGTAAGACCAATAAGAAATTGAAGTTAAATACTTAAATGATATTGATAACATTTGTGAGTTTCAGATAGATATTTCCACTCGTTGCTTGTATCAGCATTTCTCTACTATCCGAATGTCGGCCATTACGCGGGTGGCAGGGTTAACTCAATAACTGGGACAGGATTTCTAACATTAAGATTCATTAATACTGGATAATCCGAGCTTAATAAGACCTACTTCCGGTCACAATGTTACAAAATCTTCGATAGAAAACAGGTTTTATATATTTTACTCTCCGAACATTTGATGAAAATGGCTTCGATCAGTGGTTCCCAACCTTTTTTCGCCAACGGCACACTTTGGGACACATGAAAAAATAGCGACACACCTGGCTTAATATATAGGAAAAATATTTGAATTTTGCAAAATAAAAACATAGCAAGTCGTAGATGGCATACCATTGTAAACACAGACATGTGAGAGACACATCGACTGGCTCAAACTAAATAAAGAAAACACAACTATGAACTTACAAGTTGACACCAGTGAATACTCAATTAGGATCATTTGGTTTATCACATTTTCTTAGTGTGTCGTTCAAAATTTCGCGGCACACTTGGGAAGTGCTTGCGGTACACCTGTGCTTGCGGCATACTGGTTGAGAACCACTGGCTTATATAAAAACTGATATGGTCCGTGTTTGTGGATTGCATGTTTTTGTGATGACGATCTGTCTGTGTCTATATGTAAAGCCTTTACTTATTAAACTGAGTTTGTTTTCCACTCTTTCAATGGATCGACAAATACGTCCTCAAAAGTTCTACTTATTCTTTTTTCGGTCAACGGATAATTTATAAGACACGTTCATTAATTATTATAAATAATAAACTTTTAAGTGGCTTATAGATCTTCCTAGTGCTAACATTTATTATGTTTTCCACTCTTTCAATGGATCGACAAATACGTCCTAAAAAGTTCTACGTATTCTTTTTTCGGTCAACGGATAATTTATAAGACACGTTCATTAATTATTATAAATAATAAACTTTTAAGTGGCTTATAGATCTTCCTAGTGCTAACATTTATTATGTTTTCCACGCTTTCAATGAATCGACAAATACGTCCTCAAAAGTTCTACTTATTCTTTTTTCGGTCAACGGATAATTTATAAGACACGTTCATTAATTATTATAAATAATAAACTTTTAAGTGGCTTATAGATCTTCCTAGTGCTAACATTTATTATAAAAAAAAAACATGTAAAGCTCAGCAGATTCCAGTACCCTACGTCTAGCCTCGGCTTTGTGGCGAATTCCGCCATTGGAACTAATTTCAAGCTTCCGGATTACAAATGATGTCGCCGATGAAGACGCCTGTGAAACTGTTTTTCTTTCATGCTTGAAACAAATGACGACTTTTCGAACGACGCAATTTTGAGAACTTCTTTCTAAAACCGGCAAGTTTTCGTAATAAGTAAACCGGTAGCCGCGTCGCAATTGTATAGGTGTAGTTACATATCACTTATCATCATACAGCCGAGGCTAGATGTAGGCCGTAAGGTACAGCAGTCTGCCAAGGTTTGTCATTTCGGGACTTGCACATGGTTCAATTTCATTTCAATAGATTTTCATATACTAGTAATTATTGTTGTGCTTCTACAGAAATAAAGTTGATATAGTTATTGATATACAATTAATGCTACAGAGCATAAAAAACCGTCCAAGACATCCTTTTTGAAACGTTTATGAAAGTTTGCTCTCAGTAGTCCATATACGAACTGCTAGACCAGGCCCGAGTTCACAAAGCGTTCCCAGGCTTAAGTTAAAAATATATCCAACTTTCAATGACTGTTTATAAGAAATATCTATGACAAAGAAACACCAAAAATTGCACATTGTTTCTTATTGATGTATTTGGTACATTAAAACAACAAAAGTTTTATAAAGGGTTATATTTTAGTTACAAGGCGAACAATTTTGAGTAAATTCTTAACTGACGTCTGAGAATGCGCTGTGAACTCAGGCCCTGGCCATATAACACCTCTCTCTCTCTCTCTCTCTCTCTCTCCCTCTCCCTATCAGCAACTTATAAACAGGTCATATTGATGTTAATCCCTGTCTTAAAGACCAATCAAGTTTTTCTCAGCGTGATTGTGTGGGAGATACAGTAGACAGTCTAACAATAAGACGTCGAATCATAGAACGAATTCTACAGGATTAAAATACTATTTATACACAACAGCCAGTCGGCATTCAAAACAAGTCATCTTTTATCCATCAAAACATTTACTTGTTTGCAATCTATATATCGAGATATTGGTTTGTAATAAAAAATCTGTAATCTGTTGCTCCAGGGTGGGTATACATGTTTGTGACAGATTGTATAAGATATCATAATTGTAGTGTCCGACTTCATCATTATTGTAAGTCGGTCATTTCATTTGTTGAAGTTTTAGCAAACAATTAATGAAAATATGAGTGTGTCCAGATCTCCTGGATTAGTAGTCAACGTAGGTATTTTCAAAGGATTAAATATTTGTATAAAAATAACAGTCACACAACTAAAGCCCTATACCCATCGACTCAAATATAAAGTGCTATACCCATCGGATCAAATATAAAGCCCTATACCCACAGGATCAAATATAAAACCCTATGCCACCGGATCAAATATAAAGCCCTATACCCACCGGATCAAATATAAATCCCTACACCCACCGGATTAAATATAAAGCCACCGGGTCAAATATAAAGCCCTATTCACACAGTTACAACAAATATAGTTGGTGTGAAAAACATAGTTGATCTATTCTCACTGGTATAAGAAATAAAGCCCTATTCCCATTGGCACCAAATATAAAAGCCTATTCCGACAGTTACCAGAAATAAAGTCGGTATCAATCAATATTTACATTCTCACGGGTATCAAAAATAAAGCCCTATTCCCATGGGAATCAAAAATAAAGCCCTATTCCCATCGGTATTACCAGTAAAGTCCCAGTCCCACCAGATGCGTTTACGTCTACCCTTCCTCGAAAACCACGTGTCAAACATTCTTTACGAGTTCTCCAACGTGTACATAAAACCTCAGTTTTTCGTCCCATCCGAAGGATTAGACACTGGTTTTCTGCCAGATCGTCCGTCCTGAACTATAGACAAGAATAAAACCAGAATTTAAGGTGTACCACTGACCGGATTATTATAATATTTCTCACCTGTTTTTTTTATCAGTGCTGGATAAACATTAGAGAAATAACTCCACATTCTGCTGACCGTTAACATACCACACGTGGGTTATAATCTATATATCACATATATTAATGATAATACCATCTATATATACAAATATATTATTATTAACCCAACTATATACCATTACCTACTGACACTATAACCTGCTCTACTTAGAATGGGGTTAACGTCTCCTTCACACAACACTTCAATTACCTGGTTATTTTGAGACTAACATATGGTTATATTGAGACTAACATATTGTTATATTGAGACTAATATGTGGTTATTTTGAGAATAACATATGGTTATTTTGAGACTAACATATGGTTATATTGAGACTAACATGTGGTTATTCTGAGACTAACATGTGGTTATATTGAGACTAACATGTGGTTATATTGAGACTAACACATGGTTATATTGTGACTAACATGGTTATTTTGAGAGTGACATATGGTCATTTTGAGATGTTTATTCTGAGACTAACATATGGTTATATTGAGACTTACACATGGTTATTTTTAGACTAACATGTGGTTATATTGAGAAAATACATATATGGATCACATTGTTAATAAAATACAATAATTGAAATAGTGTGTCGAAAGACTTAGTTTGGTGCATTTGTTCTTATTATATGTCATTGTCAACTTATCAATACGTAATCCCCCGAGGGATTTAAAATAAATACCCTAATAAAAAACACATAAAGTAGAAAACTCGAACGAAAAAATATGTTTCGTGTGTATACCGTTAACATGTGACTAAATACAGTTGATGCTTTATTTTATAGCGGTTGAAATCCCAGGCGATGATTTAATTACAACTATTACTCTACGACTCTCTTCCATCGTTCAAACTACTCGACATCCTCTACTAACTACATTCATCTCCAATCGCCCATTTCTACTCAATTAGATTACTAACATACCAAATGTAATTTTCAACAATCAAATTAATGTCAACAGAACTTTGTTCTCATTTCATCCTACAGTCCCGCTGGTGATTGGAAACAAACCGGGTCCCATTACAAACTTTACTCTGGTGTTGAACGCATCATGCCACTTCATCTGAACTTGAAAGGGAGACGGACAGATAGATGGGGTTTGACGTTCGTTCGACATAAACTTTGCCATTTCGGGACTAACATATTATGATACGATTTTATTTCAATAATTTGCCTGTATGCTTGGGTCTTTAGAAATGGCCGGAAACTGAAGATGCCGAGAAAAACAATTAGGGAATACAGGTGAACCCTTCCTTGTTACGCACAAGCTTGAGATCGAAACAAGACCATTCGATCACTAAAGCAGCGGCAGAGTTTCTCTATAGCTATAGTCGGGGTATGATAGCCGAGCAGTCAGGGTACCCACGATTAGAATATTCAGGTACGAGTCTCATCTTGGACCAAAAAAACTCCCGGTATTAAGCAAGTCCCGTCATCACTTCAAAAAGTTACCGATTTAAAGAGTAACATTTTCTTGAGATGGGTTGCGTAATGAAAATTGAATAATGACAAGAAATACAAGATTTTTTTTACAGTTTCTTTACATGATAATAGTTTTAACAACAAGGGAACGTCCTTCAAAGTGTTAATGCGCTTAAAAGAGCAAAACAAAGTGGAGGATTCGTTTGCATCATCCAGATTGAACCTGTCAAAAAAACACGAACTTTTGCAATTTATTAATCTTTAGAAAAAAATGTATAAGCCTTTAAAAAGTTCACCTACTTGTTGAGTAGTGACTTTATATTTTCAATCACACAGTCCAAATAGTCTCTGATCGAATTCTGCTTTCTGAAGTATCTAAGAGTTGATGACACACGCTTAAAATGTACAATTCGCGCTTTCAAGACTTCGGTCGAATTTGGTGTTGAGAAGCGGATAGGGTACGCAATGATAGGTTATTTGTTTATACGTGTTCCCCTTTGCGATTAGATATATCTAAGGCTTTGGACACAAGTTAATGATTAAGAGAAATCATAGCACTTCATCAAGATCATGGATAATAAATACTTCACTCAGAGCTACAAATATCAACAATCTCAAGTCAACATTTTTCAGGTTTCATGTAAAATATTGGTTAGAGAAACATGAAGTGGGTTTCTATTGTTCAAGCGATATCGATACTTGTTGATTCTATCCTGAATAAATATGGTTTCTTTAACTTGACGAGTTGCGTGCATCACCTTATGAAAGGGTACCATAATACCCGGAGCTGTAAGACTATTGTCGACATCCAGACAGACGTTTCATAACAGGTTTATCAAACTGTCGCTTGAACAAAACCCAGATTAGGCCAGATTCTGCTTCACTGAGAATTAATTACATTTGAATTTGGACAGTTTTCAACTTGAACAATCGGAGGCATTCTGTGATGAACTTCCGTGATCCCCAGTAAAGACTAAATCTCCCGCCTTTCATACAAACGCTTGGATTAATTTATCTCCGTTTTCACATTATTCTGATTGATCATAAAATAATCCGGTAAACAAACAGCAGGTCGTGTGAAATATTTCTCAACTCGAACCTAAATTAATAAATTCCATATACTCTCTATATATGTATTAAAACGGTTAATAAGAACGCTTCTCATCAAACTGTTCGATATTTCAGTCTACGTGATTCATGGTAGCTCTAGTTTCTCAGTGAGTGGTGGGCTAGCATTACAGTCAATAGGGCCCGATTAACCCTTGTCAGAAAGGGAAAAGGGTCGTTCGGATGAGACTAAAAAACAGGTCCCATGAACATGTTGGTGTACACGTAAAAGATCCCCTGTACATGTAATCCGTGTAATAATTTTTGTAATGGATGTAATAATATATATATTGTGGGTGATCAATGTGAAAATATAAAGTAAATTTGCATCGTCCATATGCGATGTTACTAATGCTATAAAAGCACACTGACAAGCATCAGAATAAAGATTATTAGAGCATATTCTTGAAATATCTCTTATTGATTATAAAAATGAAAGATATCCCGTAGACAGTTACGATTGGAGGTCAATCTTACTTTGACATATCGTCACTGCAGGTGCAGGAAATTAAAATGTCTATGAAAAAAAAAATTCTGTCCACTGTCTCTCTCCCATCGATGAAGCGTCGCAGATAAAAGGGTAAAGTTTCTTTTAGAAATAAAAAAATATAGAAACCCTGGATCAGTGCTGAATCCGTGAAGGTTATAACTATCATCCTGACCTTTTGGTCTTAATGGAAACATGAACAGTTTCATTAAAGTCAATTATGCTGATTCGTCTTTTCAAATCAATGTGTCTGATATCTGGGCAAATATCACCTTCAACTGTATGTCCGTGGATAACCGGCATCATAATGAAATAACTGGCATAAATAATAAACGAGTAGTGTCGTAGACAATATAATAACTCACTAAATAACCAGAACAATGATCTCTTTGATATCGACATTCAGTATTCAAAAATATTCTTTTAATACAAATCTCATCAGAACTAGTCTAATGCATAACAAATTCTTTATAAAAGTCGTTTAAAACCCATTAATATGCATGTCTAGTATTATTATTCATCTCGGGGAAAGATGTCAAGAAAAACACTTTAAACAAAACCAATAATTTTCCTTATAAAAGGTGTTTATATTCTGAATCTGTCCTTGTAAAATGTGTTTATATTCTTGAATCTGGGCTTAGCTACACGTGAAACAGTAATTGGGTGTTTAAAAGTATCCGCTTCCATGTCAGAAGCCTTATTAGAGAGAAATGGGATTTGACGTCCAGTGGACACAACTTAGGTCATTTCGGGACTATCATATAGTTTAATTTTATTTCGCGTAGGGGTCTTTAGGAGTGAGGGGAAACCGGGCGACCCAGAGAAAACCCACGGGGTTGGACAGGCGACCCTACTCCTTGTCACGTACAAGTGGGAAATCGACACGACGGTACTTGACTCAATGACAGACCTTATGATTCGAACAGCGGCGCTACCGTCTACTCTTATATCTAATTCCCCGTTTTCATTAGCCCAGTTTAGGAGCAGAAGAGTAGGACGTTAAACCCCATTTCATTTATATCAATTTGCAACTGTCAAGGGACCTTTAGGGTCGGTTGTCCCATCCGAAAGACTAGACTGTTCCTCCATCCTGCACCACTGACAAGGGGAAGCCACGCCGGTAAATTCCGATGAACCTTTTCGGCCAATGCAGGGACCGAACCTGCGAACTCACGACTAACGAGCTAAGGTTAATAGAAATTTGGGGTTAATAAAGCACGTGCCCCGAGGAGCATACTTGATAGAAGATTTGTGGTGACCTAGTTTAACATCTATCGAGGATCGGTAACCTGAACCGGTGAGATTTCTATGTTAGAAATATCGAGGTGGCATAATTCAGGAAACCCGTTCTTTTTGAATGGAAATAGATATTCTAGTTTCTCGGTGTCCATTATTTTTGAATGAAGATATATAATATAGTTTTAAATGGTTGCTGATTATCAGCGATTGGTTCATTACGATACCAGATAACTCTACTATAACGCACGTGACATCAATTCTAGAAATCAGGATGGATAAATGACATTCGGGGACAATCAATTTACTCGTCTGATAAACTTAATCACGTCATATCCGTTATCATACACTTCTAGAAATCATCATGGCGGCCATTTAATCCTATTAGATAACCATTGATTGTTGACGGAAGTCGTCTCACTGAACGGTGGTGATCCATGGCCACAGTCTGGACGAGTCTAATTATGTTTACTATTTCCAGTCGTGTTTAATCGTCATTCGTGATATATATCATATGGATATAGTGAGGGTTTATAGAGAGTCATGTTGACAAGCTCTATTTTCAGATATAGACATGAAATAAAATGATTTATTTTACCGTCTACGAGTTGATATGAAATCTATAGTTGTGTAGAACCGTTTTATATCAGCCCAATCGTCGTAATATCTTAAAACACAAATCATGACTCTGGCCTCTACATGACAGAAAGAGAGAGGGAGAGAGAGAAATGGGGTTTAACGTCCACTCGACTCAAAATAGGTCATTTATGTACTAACACGATGATTCAAATTTATTTCAAGAATTCGCTTGCGTTGCGAGTACGGGTCTGTGGCTATTGGAGGAAACCTCGAGAAAACTCTGCCAGTAGTAATTGGAAATCGGTGAAAATCAATAGGGGTCTTCTTCTCATGACCTTAAACACTGTGTATAAAGTTGACCCGATATTAAACATATATTATGCAAGAGCTAAATCTGCTTATTGCAGATGGGTCTGAAATGTTTTATAAACTGTTAATTAGACATTTACTAACATTAAAAGGCCTTAATCAAGCCTCAATGTCATCTTATGTGTCGGAGGTTCACTGAATTTAAAGCCGATTTGCTGCTAAATGCTCGTTGATGATTTAATCCAAAAGTGGTTAATCGAGGCTATGTATTTGATGGTATCGACTTTAGTAATGATGAACGAGGTTAGGACTAAAATTCAAAGGCTGGTATATCGGTTCAGAGTGGAGCAATTTGACTGACATTTTCAGCATATTCCTTTTACATTATCTGCGTTTTAAGTATTAATCTTTCTTAAAATACAGATGTGACGTCACCCTTTGATTAAATGATCGTACGGGCAACTTGCCTATCGTACATTATTTATACCAGTGAAATATTGTACTAGTGTGGCGTATTTCACTGTAAAAGCACGTGCGGAGTGTCTGTATTTTAAGTTGTTTAATGGTCTCGAACTTACATAATGTATCTTTAACTTTAGGTGCAGAAGAGTAGGGCGTTAAACTCCATTTCATTTCATTTCGCCTCGAGAGTGATCAAGGGCCATAATTATTGTTGATATGATTAGGCTTCTTCGTTATATGTTAGTCCCGAAATGACCTAGTTTGTGTCGAGTGGACGTTAAACCCCATTTCTCTCTCCCACACTCTTCGTTTATGACCTTTATAAAAGTCAATCGGATATTAACTTTAGCTTGTTATGGACGACGGACGGGGGCGACGACAGCTTACATAGAGTGATACATCGGTAGCAATGCAATAATGATTTAACGTCTGATTTTAGATACAGTCATTCGTCCTTAATACAGAAAGCCATGGAAGCTTATAGAAACGTTGAAGGATGACTTGAAGTGGGATTATATTACTACTAATATAGTAGTCGATGTAATCATGGGACAACCGTTCGTTAAACACAGAAAACATCGGTGGTCGCTTTGTGAAAGATGCTCTTAAAATTTAAATACCTAGGCCTCTTTAATAGTCAACAATAAAACCATTCCTTCCCATTGGGTACAGTTTGCGGGGTTGGTCAGATTTCTATTGATAAAGTCAGACATAACCGATACAGACGGACGACGGAAGTGCCCACCACCGGCCACATCCCAAAACATTCACAATTCTCCATTTCAAAATGTGATGAACAATTGTAAGTTCGAATACTGTTTACTACTTTCCCCGGCTGTCTTTTAGGTACTGGATCCTCTCTTCAGAGAACCACTATCAAAACGGATGACTAACCACACCAAAGACTAGAACCACGTGAGCCAAGAAAGAACAAAGACTGGGTTTGCCTATGAGAAAGTTGGGGAATATTCACGCCGCGCACAGTTTAGCATTCATCTCGACGTCAAGGCGAATCTGATGTTTTATCACCTATTTGCAAATTTGGGTTTTTGTATTGTTCCTGTAGAAATCATACCGAGATTTGTTTCTTTCGATCACTGGTAGGAAATTATATCAGTTTGGAAATAAGAACTTAAAAAGTTTATTTGAATGTCATACAATTATTGTGCATACGATGTTGGAGCAGATCAGTAGTAATCACGAGCGTACAGTCTGGTACAGGAACAAACCGGACGTTATCGCGGCCATCTTGTAACTGACCATGCCAAGTTCAATGTCGATCGTACTCAAAGTGATGAAGCTTTAGTCTTTTTATAAAAATTCCTGGCTCAAAGTGCAAGATATCTGGTTGACTTAATCTGCTGTTTTGAATTTCTATATGAGTACATCTGCTGTTGTGTTAAAATGCACGCTGTTTTGTGCACGGAATGTTTTGTGTTGGCTGCACCGCTTAGATCTCTATATGGGTATATGCGTTGGTTTGTTAAAATGCACGTTGTTTTGTGTTGGCTGCACTGCTTAGATTGTATAACCAATAACTTACCTGTTATACTCTTCTGTCTCTCCATCAAAAATTATATTCTGATTTTATTCGTCCTGTTTCACAATAATTTCTTTAATCTGCAATTATACAAGAAATGCCATTTTGAGTTTTGATATTTTTAATAAAAAGACCAATGGAGGAGGTGAATATATAGAGTTGATGACTTACACCCACAGAATAATGCCAAATTCTCCAGAAGACCAATATTGCAAAAATCAAATCAATCACGTAATGCATATAAACTGATGGGAGAGAGACAAAAACTTAAGGGTTGTAAACATTCATTTGTAAGACACGTGGACATGTACGCTAGCGATGGGTGTTGTTGTCATGCATCTTTTGTAATTTATCTTGAGTAAATATATGTTACAAATATCATGTTTCTTTGAGCAGTTTGCGGAGTAAGCAGATTATTGCTGTACATTCGGTTAACAATACTCAATATTTTTTTTTATCCACCCCCCTCCCCACGAGAAAAAAAAATAAAACGCTTCAAAAGGCTATAATAAAAATAACAGAAAACAATTGTTTTATAACCAAAATTACATCTTTCATCCCTTTGCATTATATATTCGTATGACAGAACAGACTGGGTTATAATTATTCGTTGAATAAAACGACACCTTTGTACTTCCAGGCGCGTGTTTAAGAACATCGACCCTCTAAGAATCTCCAATCCTGATGTAATTGTCAGCTACACATATGAATAACTTTTTCCCTTCTTTCAGACAGTGTCCATTCCGATCGACATTCAAATTATCAGTGAAGAAGCAAACTGTTTCCACTCTGTGTTGTCAAGTATATACATAGCGTGTGAACTGAACTTTATCCATGCGCTATAACGAATGTGTGGAGTGTGGAACAACGCCATATAAAACCTGGCATTTTGCGTGTCATTGTAAAATAAAAGCCTAATTGTGCGTAATGAGCCTTATCCATGCGTGACGGAATAACTAATATGTAATTGTGTGAATTAAGACCTATCGATGCATTACGGAATACATAACATTATTATATGTTTTTATTGTTCATTAGCTGACATAATTGTACTCGTAAGTTGACAAAAACACATAGGTTATGTACTAAGAGTAGTTAAAGTGTTATACTGATATTGTACGAGCGCGTTGAACGCAATGGCTATATCTATTTAAAATACATTTTTTAAATTTTATCCTTTTGATGTTCGCGTACCATTATTTCAAATAATGTAAAGACAACTTCTCAAACGTACATTATCTATACTAGATGAAATATTGGAATCGCGTGACGTATTTCACGGGCGGGATAGTGTCTGTATTTTAATTTTTTAATGGTCTCGAGCCAAAGACATTGCGTAATATATTGAAACAACACTCGGCTTACGCCTCAAGCAGTATGAATATATTACTTAATGTCTTGCTCAGAATCATTAAACCATACATAGTATGCGATGTTTTGTACGCAAAATAAGAATCTAAAGATAATCCTACGGATAAGACAGAAAATAGACATGTTGGAACTGGATTTTCCGGTAAGTCTCCTTGGGGCCACTTGTCTGCGACATCACCTTAGGGGGGAAGAGCCGGGTCGTACAGCTTGAATACACTGAATTGGACGTGGTGAAAATATGAAAGAGTATGCAATAAACTATACCAGCTCCTGAATTTCCCCATAGCAACGAAATGTCTAAATGGAAAGAAGTTTCAGGTATAAAACCACTTTAAAACGGAGTCGAATCATGTTGAAACGTGAATATATAGGAATATTATATAAATAACAAGCGAGCAGTTACTGGCCATTAGTTATAGGAAATCATCGAACGAGCTGGAAAAGGATAATTATAATCTGAACACATTCTGTCTTTGTTAAATATTTTTAAAATGTCATGAATTGAAATAATATCTGTGGATGTATTTTTTTTGGTTTTGAAGACATTTATTCCATCCATCATCCGTGCAGGTTGTTTAATATTGACTGTGCGTGTTTAAGACCATTTCGCTATCTGTTGTTAGACGTTGCCGCTATAGAATCGAGTGCAAATTAACGACTGATTCCTCTCCTATGTTCAGCTGCTGTGTCAACAACTGAACAAATACTTCATGTTTTAATAAGTTCATAACCTCCCAGCACCATGTGTACACTCACAACAAAACACGCCAGTGAATGGAGAATCTCTTTGACAATAATCTGTATCTCCAGGAAGCGGGTTGTCGGTTCCTAACCGTCACCTGCGTTCTCTGTTGTTCTATGGCAAACATTGCAAGAGAGATTTCTATGGGCTTGAGTCAAACAAAAACTAAGCTGTATGGTTCTTTTATCATGAAGGAGTTAGTTGTTCAAGTCACCGTCTGTAATGGCATCATGAATATTGAACGCGTGTCTCGATTTCTTTGATCATTTGTAAAACATAGGAAATACCACACAGATAATTTGCTGATGTCTAGGACCAAATCTCAAGAATACAAGATGGCGTCCCGGATAGCCACAGTTGTTGTTGATCGCAAAACACTAGCATAGACAACATTCACGATTATATAACAGACACAGGTGGAAATGAAATGAAATGAAATGGGGTTTAACGTCCTACTGTTCTGCTCTTACTGGGCTAATGAAGAAGGACAATCGTCATGCAATGTGATATGGAGACAATTTTGCCGTCAACGGGGCTGCAGCCTGCTCTTATTACGAATTCCAACTCCCAAAGGTTCTTTTACGTGCACACCAATGTGTACTATACTTTTTCAATTGCCAGGCCCTACACCACTAACAAGGAGGAACCACGCGGGAAGATCCCGATGAACTTTCGCGGTCAACACCGCGAACGAACACCTGATCCCCGGTTTAGCGATATACCATCTTACTCACTAAGTCACGACAGTCCCTCGTCCAAATGAAATATTAATTGTAGTGTCTGAATGGTGGATTTATAACGTCTGGTCATCTTCAGATGGATTTCAAACTAATCCTGTCTGATGTTAAAACGTCTGATACCCCTTCTGTATAAGATGTGAAATTGAAAGCCTGGAAATCATTTTTTGACCCCGATCTGTATTTGAGTGATTCTTTTATTCATTACTTATTACAATATCGTAAAACTTGAATCTCTGATAGAGATATCAGTACAACAATGGTTGAATTCCGTTTAGTATCTTCAATCAGCCTTCTCACAGACAATATAAACTACAACCATTGCTCAAATCTTTTGATTGAATCCCAGTCGACAGATTATTTGCCCTTGTTATTTTCATTTTCTACTCTCTATAAAACAATCAATTAATGAAATAGAACCATGGGTCCCGAAATGACCTAGTTTGTGTCGAGTGAACATTGACCCTCCACCCCCCCCCCCACCCCTCTCTCTCTCTCTATCTGACCCATTCCTTAAATTGTTAGACCCGACTAGTATCGGTAAGCACATATTTAACCTCTGTAGTCCTAGCTGTATAGACTGTATACCACATCAAGATCCCAGTACACAAAGATTGCATACCGCATCAACAAGACCTCATACAGCATAACATAAAGACTCTATACTATATCAAGATTTCACGCCCCATTACATAAAGACTCTATACCACATCAAGACCTCATGCCCATAACGACCATATAAAAACCTGATACCTCATAACGGCAACATAAAGACCTCATAGCCCATAACGGCCTCCTGCCCAATAAAGACCATATACAGGCTGCACACCACATATAGACCATATGCCCCAGCAATATGAAATGAAAGGAAATGGAGTTTAACGTCCTCTTATACTGCTCCTGACATGGGCTATCGAGCAAGGGACTTCCCGACTTAGCCACGTGACCCCCCCACCCTCTCCCAGCAATAAGGCCCACATTACATTTAATAATAGAGGTAACGGAACACAAACTATCCATGTAAGAAACGCGCCGGGTTGTCGCCAAATCGTAATTAGCGAGAAAACCAAATATGTGTATTAGAACAGTTGAACTAACATGGTAACAACATCAATGCAGGTTTCAAGTGAGAAGTCTTCAGTCTGACATTCTTCTCAACAACCTTTTAGCGAGCTAACGAGCAGATCTTCAACTCCCCTCATTTACTGACAGTATTTCTAACAAGCAAAAGGCGATAAAAGCGACTAATGGATTTTTTGCTTCAAAACAATCTGTAGTTACAAGAAAAGACTGGAAATGAATCGGCTTAAAACAACATAGACGCTTCATTACTTCAATTGTTAGACGTACTTTAAACTACTTTGCTGGTTTTTTTTGGAATCATCGAATGGATTTTATTCTGGTTCTGGGAGGAAATTAAAGACATCTACAACCTTGACATATGCACGTGTGTGTCGGCATGTATATTAAAGGGACATTCCCAGTTTTCACATCAAATGAAAATATATTGAAATTGGGTTTATCGTCCTACTTTGCTGCATGTTTTTCAGCTCATTCTTCTTCGAACGCCAGCGTTTACACGGGACTTCGGTTTTCATACAATCCGAACAATCCCTCCGCCTACACTACTGACGAGGAGGATGACATTTTACGGCTCGTGCACAGTTAGACGTCGCCTCCTTCATTCAGAATCTGTTACCGTAATCATACATTTTAAGATGTAGATTAAAAGCTGATCGTTCTGGCTATAATAGTTTCATTCAAATTATTTTATTGTGAGCGATGTTATAGTTTCTATTCTCATTTTTACCGTTGTTACGATCTTAAACAAAGTCTCGATGATCCATTTTTAAATGAAATTATTAAATTGTTATCGTATTTCAATCCAATGATAATCGCGACCACCCGATGGTCTGGAGGAGAGTTGATTATAATCTTATCATGGTAATAAATGTCTAAAGAATAGTTTATAGAACATTACAAGCCAGATAAAAGGACCTTCAATAATCTTCGCGCTTGTATAATGCAACTTAAAGGTGAATACCCGGTAACCAATAACAAAACAGAAAATCATGTTACAAAATATAATTGTAAATCACAAGATGAGGGATTCAGCAATGAAAACAGAATTAATTTAAATTGTGTTATTCTTACCACGAAAAACATGGAATCGGTTTGGTGTTGTGTTTAGATTATTGTAAATGGATATATACAACTGCACGTGCTTGTACACGTCAGTGAGACATGTTAATTATTAGACCAACAGGTATCTTCTTCTGATAATCGAGTAAGTCTGCAATTTGAAACGCGCACTACTTATCGTCGGTCGTTAAAGTGGTAGGCCTCCCTACATGTAAGGATATCTGGTGAGCTTTTGTTAGTCGAGAATTGACCTCAGATGAGATGATAACTCTTGTCGTTCGAGGGTTCACAGGGTTTTACAAAGGGTCATAATTACTCTAGACATAATTAACGGAAATTGTTAAAATTAAATATTATTCTTCTTCTCACTAATGCAAACAAAAAATACAAATTCCAAATGTAGTCTGCACGGACTTCACAAGAAATTATGGACAACGTACCGACGGGCGCGGAAGATGCCAATATAAGAATACAGTTTCACGTGGGTGTATATAGATAAATGAGTGTGTCAAGGATTATTATATATTTGTCTCAAGATTATCTATTTATTTCATTATTTATGATTTAATGCCAACGTGTAAAATCATTTAATCTTTCCAGTACAGATGTTACGTCTTGTTCTTTCTATGCTTTTCTGTTGGTTGGTGTTCTGTGTAAATGTCATTTAATATTTTCGTTGTTCATTGTTTCATTCGACTGTCTATTTTTTATCTTTTGTTCTTGTATTGTTTTTCCATTTATAATATTTCTATTCGATAGTTTGTTCGATATGTTTTAGACCCCCTCCCTCGATCATCCATTTTTAATAAACAATAATAAAACGACATCAATATCACAATTTGTTATTTATAAGAACTGAGTATTAAGATCAATAAATAAATCACGTGATACCCAACCCATCGATATTAGATTTCAGGAGTAAAAGTGATTCAAAGAGAAAACTGCCACTGACACTTTGACCTTGATTACAGAGTTTTACCGGAAGCCAAATAAAGTAACACGAAGACATAAATCGGATACAAAGTTCTTCAAGGCATTTTGTTAATTAACTGATTGGTTTCGTATTAATTGATGAATAAATGACAGTCAGCGCCATCTACATAAACAGATGAGGGTCGAGTAAGAACGCTTGGTGGTCTTGTCGTGTGGGCTGGCATCTTTAATTGAACGAAACAAGCCCATTGTTCGTCTATCGACAAGCTTGCCGAGTAATCCAGAAAACGCCTTTAATGACAACGAACAAGAATCGATCTAATCGACTGGCCATCGTCCCCTGTTACAAAGAAGTATTGGTGAAAAATATTTCTAAGTCGATAATTAACCGCCACCAACTCCATTCAATGGTTGACTTGATCAAATAGTCAATTTTTCTTCGCCACTTCAGACTGAATTTGCCTTTTTCTAAAGGGCTACTTGACGGTCATGGCAAGGGTAAGTGGTGAAGTTGGCTAGCCACAGAATGACTTAAGTTACGAGTATCTGAGAGTAGCGGAAACGAATATTGAAACCCGTCCAAATGGCCAGCAGTCAGTACTTAGTAATATATACCCATACGAGACAAATGATTTTAAAAGAAAGTAGGGTAATATATTCCAGGAAAATACATATCTCAAAATCTGATTAATATTATAATCAAAAAACAGACAGAAGCATACCGGTAAATAGTTTATCTCTAAAAATATAAAATAAATTAATCTTATGTTTGCTTTATTTTTTGTGTTGTAATATATGGACAAGTAGAGGGAGAGAGGGAGAGAGTGAGTATGTGAGAGAGACAGTGGGAGAGAGAAAGAGAGAGAATAGTGGTTAACGTCCCCTCGTCACAAACCAGTTCATTTCGGCACTAACATATGGTTCAATTTTAGTTTAATAATTCGCTTGGGCATAGGGGTTGTTGTTGTTGTTGTTTAATACAAAAGGCATGATATTATGGAAAGATTGATTTAAGATAGGTAAAAACATTAAATTATAAAAACTTCTTGTATATCTAAAAGTCACTTTAAAACACATTTTTAAAATAATAAAAACTTCTTGTTTATTACAAATCACCACTGTGGGGCTAGGCATGTATATATATTACACCTAAACAATATCAATACCGGTAGACATCGATATCAACAAACATTCTCAACTATTTAATCATTTAATAGTTACAGATCGATCACTGCTAATCACCCGAGAACATATCAATACCGTCTAGTATTTAATTAAGTGCTTATGATATAACAATATGGCCTCTTGATTGATCTTTTAACATGAACTAGTCATGTAAACATCACGTGATCTATTATCGTATTTAAACTAATCGGGGCGCTTGTCTTACATCACGTGATCTATAACCGTCTTTAACCCAATCAGGGCCCTCGTCTGTTGTATTTGATTTACTAATTTTTTAAACTTGATTAAACCGTTAAACAGTTATTAAAACTCTAGACACCTATAAAACATTTTTTGTCTGCGATATCACCTCGGTGGAAGCGGACGTTAAATAAAGCTATTTCACACACATGAAACATTTATTCGATATTAACCCAAACTCAAGTCCTTCTTCTTCTTCCCTAAAAGACTCGGGTTCCAGTTGGAACGTAATTGAATCTGGATGAGATGCGCAGGTGCGATCGATAAAACGTGTTCGGTGCGGATAAAAGTAATCAGTGCAGTTAAAAGTAGTCGGTGCGGATAAAAGCTGGTTGTCGTTTAAAACTTGACGTCACCTAGCCCGCGCTTGAACTTGGTCAAGGTGTCTGCTGCGGTTAGGTGGTGTGGCAGTTCCATAGGTTCACTGTCCTGGGGAAGAAGGAAGTCTGGTGTTGTGTCGAGAGGCATCTAGGCTGATGTAGTTTGCTGCTGCCTCTTGTACGACTATCGCCTTCCGAGATGTATTTTAGGCTGATGTCCGTGAGGTGGGTCCGGATCCGGTACATCATGATCACTGATGCCTTTCGTCTGCGTGTTTCGAGGGATTCCCACCCTAGGTCTGTAAGAAGGCGTGTGACGACTCCTGGGGTCCAGTCTCGGTACTCGTAATTGACAAATCTGGCCGCGCTTCGTTGTACCTTCTCTAGGGTGTTGATGTCCTTTTGAAGGTTAGGAGCCCATGCTGTTGAGGAGTACTCGAGTACTGGGCGTACGAGGGTGGTGTACATTGCCTCCTTTACATGTGGGGTGCATTGCTGGAAGTTCCTCTTTATAAAGCCAAGGGTTCTGTTGGCTTTGGCCGCGGTTGACTCAACGTGTCTTGTCCATTTAAGGTCTTCTGCGATGGTTACTCCAAGGTACTTGCTCGCTGCTTCGACATCTAGGGTGTGGTGGTGTAGTGAATATGGGAAGATGATCTTCTTTCTCCTCGTAGTTGGTGCTATGCGTATAACCAGGCACTTGGTGGCGTTGAATTTCATCTGCCAGGTTGTTTCCCAGTCCTCGAGTTTAGTGAGGTCTGTTTGTAGGGCCTGGGCATCCGATTGGGATTTGATGACGCGGTATAGGATACAATCATCCGCGAATAGCCTGGCATCGGATGAGCTGACATTTTCCGGCAGGTCGTTGATGAAGATCAAGAACAGAAGGGGGCCAAGGACTGTCCCTTGGGGGACGCCAGATAGCACATCTGCTTGATCGGAAGTTGTGCCTCCGACAACAACTCTCTGTTGGCGGTTCGTCAGGAATGACTTGATCCATTGTTTGGTTGTACCGCAGATGCCATAGTGGTCGATCTTTTGAAGTAGTCGCTGATGCGGTACCTTATCAAAAGCCTTGGCAAAGTCGAGAAGGATGACGTCTACCTGGTTGCCTTTGGCCATCTTGCTGGCTATCTCCTGGATGGTGACGAGGAGCTGTGTCTCGCAAGACCTTTTCTTCCGGAAACCATGTTGACTGTCGTGAAGGATGCGGTGTTGGTCAAGATGGTCCATAATGGAGCTGTGCACTATGTGCTCTAAGATCTTACATATGATGGAGGTTAGGGAGACAGGCCTATAGTTAGCTGGCTGGTGTTTCTCACCTTTCTTAAATATAGGCACAACTCTTGCACCCCTCCAGTCTCTCGGGGTTTGGCCTGAGTCCAGGGAGAGTTGGAATAGCCGAGTGAGGATTGGAGCGAGTTCTGTGGCTGCTGCTTTGAGGATGCGTGGTGGGATGTCATCCGGTCCTGGCGCTTTATGTTCTTTAAGACCTTGTAACAGCCTGAGGACACCTTTCTTATTGATTGATATCTTCTTCATGGCCTGGGTGTTAGAGGGACGTAATAGTGGGGTGTTGGTCGTGTCTTCTTGGGTGAAGACAGATGTGAATTGGTTGTTAAGAATCTCTGCCTTCGCCTTGTCATCGCTCTTTAGGAAGCCATCCTTGTTCTTTAAGGGGGCTACGCCTAGTTTCTTGCCTTGTGCTCTTGATGTGTTGCCAGAATTTCTTGGGGTTGTCCTTATAATCTTCGCTGATAACCTCTTCCATGTAGGTTCTGGTCTTACTCCGGACTTCTCTCTGGACATCCTTCTGGAGACGTTTATAGCGCTCAGTATTTCTCTCGTTGGGTAATTGCCTGGCTCTACGGTGTGCCTTCTGTTTGCGTTTAATTAAGCGTCTCAGGCTAGTGTCCATCCAGGGATGGCTCGTCCTTGCCTGTGTCAGTTGTTGAGGTACGTGATCCTCGATTGCTTTGTGGATTGTCTGCTTCAATGAGTTCCAGAGGGCGTCTACGTCACCGAATACCTCTGCGTTGAACTTTGCGATGCAGGACTTTATACTTTCAATGTTCGCCTTTTTCCAAAGTTTGATTAGTCGGCGCTTGGGTTTCGGTGGTGTACTGGTTATGGTTGTGTCGTACAGTACTATATCATGGTCTGAGTTCCCGATGGCTGGGAGGGGTTTACATCGCTGTTTGTAGTTAGTTAGGTGCTTTTCAAACGGAATCTGATTAAAACACAAACCGTATTTGGGATGGCCTAGTGGTCTAGAGTGCCGCACTTCGACCTCTAGCTAGCCGGTCAACTCTGGCTTGCGGCTGTGGTTTCGAGCCCTGGTGTGAGCGTATGTGGCATGGAGATATGGGCGCCTTCTCAACCTCGTGGGTTTCCTCCGGCACTCCGGTTTCCTCCCACTGCTAAAGACCCCTACGCGCAAGCGAAATATTGAAATAAAATTAAAAACCATGTTTGTCCCGAAATGACCTAGTTGTGTCGAGTGGACGTTAAACCCTATTTCTCTCTCTCTCTCTCTCTCTCTCTCTCTCTCTCTCTATTTCGTTTTTATAATTCAAAGATAGATCTATATTATAGTTATATTGTTTCAAACGCTGATACGCTGGGTTTTTATACAAAGGTTTGTTTATTGTTAAAAGCGTCTCCAGATGATTATCAATTTACATGTAATCCTGGTTTACATTAGATGGTGGAGCCACGGTGTGTCAGTGAATAAGACGTTAGCTAGCTAACCTGGAGAGGGAGCTACGGTGGCTTAATGGGCAAGATGCAGGCTCACTAGCCTGTAGGTCGGGTTTTCGATCTCTGCATTTGCCGAGAAAATTGTCAGTGGTACAGGCCGGAGAGCCCGCGCAAAACAGCTGTCTAGTTGTTCGGATGGGACGAAAAATCGAGGTCCCGTGTAAAAGATCTCTTTAATATAAAAGAAGGCCATAATACCGCTGTCCGGGCAAAATATCCCTCAAAACACATTGAATAGCGTTAGCCCGTCTTCTTTACCCTAGTATAAGAGCCGAACAATAAGACGTTAAACTCCAATTCGTTTCATTTTGCTTACTGTAGCCAATTGTATGGCGTATGTTCGTCTTCATTTAGGACGCTAAACCCTATTTGACTTGATTCCATGTCTAACCTGGCGACGATATGTCGTTGAATCTCTCTGAGAGTTTAATCCACTAGATGTTGCTGTCTAGGTTCATGACTCTCTAGAGTAAGACGGATTATACAATTTATTATTTTAAATAAGTTATCCGACATTTGTAATCCGATTTACTCGTTACATAATTTATAGGGCGACAGATTTTATTGAGAGATAAACCTGGTTGAAAGATTGCTTTTACTGTTAAAATACACATGTTGATTCTAACATCATAAACACAGAGAGGGAGAGAGAGGGAGAGAGAAGAGAGGGGTAGGGTGGGGTTTAACTTCCACTTGGTACAAACCAGGTCTTTTCGGGACTAACACATGATTCCATTACCTTTCAATTCTTCAATAGTTCACTTGAGCGTCTGGGTCTTTGGTAGTGGAAAGAGCCTGGGACTCAGAGAAAACCCACGAGGTTGGGCAGGCGACAGTACGTACGTCTTGTCACGTGTAAGCGGGGAACTGAAATCACGCCACTTGACTCAATGACAGACCTCATGATGCAACACGCACACGTTAACCATTCTGCCCGGGTCGGAAATACAATGACCTTTAACGTCCCATATTGTTGACAACGGATGTGCCCCTTCAGTGTGCTATGAGGGACATTTTACCTGGGCAGCGGCGTATGTAATTACCCATCCTTCATCGAATTGGCACTTGGACCACAGATTAACATCCTATCCGAACGACTATACGTCTCCGGGATTGTCCGATCCCGGTCAAATAAAGTGTGACTAGTTCCTCGGAAGAGAGACTAAAAGTAGGAAGAGTCGCTGACAGTTTGCAATCAAAGAATGGTAGACGGTAACGCAGCTGTCGGGATAAAATGTTACTCGTCGAATTACCAACTTAGCCATAAAAATATAACTTGCCATATGATGGTCTCAAAATGAACGAAACACTGATTTCAGATAATTTCTTTTAAACCCACGACCTTCTACTTTACAGTAGTCGTTCGGATAGAACAAAAAACCTTGATAGTTGGAATTCGAATTAAGAGTAGCCCTGTTGTCGGGACAAAAATTACACACATAACACACAACTTTGCGTGTGCTAAGTCGTGCAGTTAAATTCCATTTTATTTCCAATTTGTACGAGATATCGCTCGCCTACTTGTACCCATTGAGAGGTTATTTTGCTTCCAGTCGTCTTTTCTCGGCTAAAATATCGTTTTACAGTTCTTACCGATCAACACAAGTAATATTCGCTAACCGACATGTATATCATCATAACCATATTTTCATATTTTGTTCGCTAATCCCCCAGTACTTGTAATATAGTATATATATATTGTATATTACATAAGAAAATATATTTCTTAATCAAAAACATAGTATCCTTCTCCATTTATAACACATGTACGATATTGAATGAGCGAGCACTTGCTTTATTTGGTAAGAGATTGGAATAAAATGGGGTTTAACGTCCTACTGTTCTGCACCAATCGGGGTAATGAAGATGGACAGACGCCATACAGTGTGCTATGGAGACAATTTTGCAGGGATAGTGGCACTACGGCCTACTGTTCATCGAATATCAAATATCAAGGGTCTTTGAGCTGCACGACAACGTGTAAACGGGGCCAGGATTTTTCAACCACCTCAACAACCATGCGCCACTGACAAGGGAAACGTTCGTGACCAACCCCCTGGCTTGTAATCTACGCCTTTATTCTCTCTCACTTTAACGTTGTATTCTGTTGTTTGGCTCGTAAGAACTGTTCTTTATTGGAATAATCTATTGTTTCGCTCGCGAGAAGATATCTCTAACGGCATGGTGCTTTACGTTCGTGAGAACCGATCTTTAACATAACATTGTTTCATGCTCGTCAGAACCGATCTATAACGGAACATTGTTTAATGCTCGTGAAAACCGATCTTTAAAAGAATAATGACCCAACATGAAAGAACCGTTATAACCTTAATAATCAGTGATATATTTACATAAGTCTAATGAATAATCCACACGATTAGTCCATAGATTAGTTATACATATATTTATATCAAACCCATACTATCATAATTATCTTCTTTCAGCCAAAATACATACATTTGGCATTGAATCGGCTATCATATAGGCCACCTGATATTCGGTTTCCAGCACATATCACTCCGTAACCGCGTATAGGGACAGAAGATTAATATTGGCTATCTCTGTTCCCTAATCTCCATTCAGATACAAATCTCAATACAAATATTGCTTATATAAACAGCAATCTGTTTAATTATTTCCGTACAAACCCGTCAAGCCTTCCTCCATCGGTACTTAACACGAATGCCCAAGAGAGTATGAGAGAGAGAGAGGGGGAGAGAGAGAGAGAGAAATGGGGATTAACGTCCACTCGACACAAACTAGGTCATTTCGGGACTAACATATGGTTTAATTTTATTTCAATAATTCGCTTGCGCGTAGGGTTCTTTAGCAGTGGGAGGAAACCGGAGTGTCCGGAGGAAACCCACGAGGTTGAGAAGGCGCCCCTATCTCCATGCAACATACGCTCACACCAGCCAGTTAGAGGTCGAAGCGCGGCACTCTCGACCACTAGACCATCCCAAATCCCTGAGAGGGAGAGAGATTACCACGTTGAAGGCGACCCTTCTCCTTGACACGGTCAAGCGCGGAATCGAAACTCCACTAATTGTCTCAATAACAGACGGCATAATCTAAAGCCTACCCGTCAAACCATTCGGCCACCCAATCCTGAGGTAGGCCTCGAGCTGGTAGTGAAAACCTTGATGAGCGGAGTAACACAGTCCCACTGTACGACATGGTCCTGATATAATCCACTCACCTACACAGTTTTATCTGCAGTTCTATATGTCGCTCAAAATTCACGGGGAATTTGATATAAATTTGTAGAAAATAGACCAGGATTGGTGCGGTACCGGGTTTTGTTGCTAATTGGTACGAGTATTGCAGCAACAATTCATAAACACAGATTCACCTACCCGGTTTGATTTTTAAATTAGGTATAAAACAGCTGTGCGTTATCAGGAAGCGTGTCTAATTTTCTTTCAATTTTAAATAAGTTTGCTAGAGGGGTAATTGGGTGTGAAGGACAAAAAACGAGGCGAACATGACACGATGTTAAATTATGGTTCTGCCTGAAGTGAAACTAACAGGATATAAAACAACTCTCTCTCAAATTAAACAATCAGTGTCCGGTGATCTCTTTAACCCAACTTTAACACAGAGCAATCTCTATTAAATCAAATGTGCAGTGGAGCTCATCTGATGCAATATTCGATTACTGGATTTAATAAGAGAGAGTGAGAGAGAGAGAGAGGGTGGGGGGTGTGCATCCAGACACCGAGAGCGACACGGAGAGGAGACAGTCGGTGGGAAACAGCGGAAAAGACAGAGAGACACACTCATACGGCGAGATAGAGAGTAGTTAATCGCCTATTTGACGCTCCTCATAAGGTGGGACGCTTTTCAAAAATAAAATAAGGCTCCGCCAGTTCGGGCACATTCGGCATGGCGCTTGGCACGTTTGTTATCCATTGGACAATTGTGTTCCCTTTAGTTATGACGGAGAAACATTATTAACCCTGGAGCACACATACATACTGTGGCTCTTGCATACTTTAATACACTAGGTAATGTTCCATAATATATAGCCACGCCTGCCGGGGAGGAGTTCATTACCCCCGTCCCTACCCGCCCTGCCCTTACGATATTAATGTTCTTTCGCTTCTCCTCCCAGTTAGAACAGAACAGTAGTAGGACATTAAACCACATGTTCGTCATGTGAAATCAGTGCCAATCACTATGAAGTGCTATTGTCAATCTAATATTATGGATTTTTTTATATTTAAGTATCGGTATTCCCCCCATCTCTCCCCCACCCCCACACCACACACGCGCGTGACTCTTTTGCTGAATGTGTGAATTAATCAATACCAAATGTTAAAGGTTGGTGCACGAGGTCGAGTCTTATGAATTAGTACTAGTTATCTCCCATTTATTGCTTCTCTTTTCCAAACACCGATTAAACTTTTAACCCAATGTTAAATGGAGCTTTGGGTAAAATGCTGGTTCGGTCCCGGCGCTGGCTGAGAAAGTTCATTGGTACTTTCTCGGGCCTGCCAAGGACATCTGTCAGGTCCTTCGGATGGGACGAAAAACCGAGATCCCGTATTCACATTGGCGCACACGTAAAAGATCCCATAGCAGTTGGAATTCGATAATAAAGTAGGTCGCTGCGACGCTGTCCGGGCAAAATTTTCCTCATAGCACAATGTCTGGCGTATGACCGTCTTCATTAGCCCAGACGGAGCAGAGCAGTAGGATGTTAATCCCCATTTCATATCATTTGTCAAATGACGGTAAACCCCATCTCTCTCGGACAATAAATCCTATCTCTCTATCTACCCCCTCTCCTCTCTCTTTCTCTCTCTCTATCCATTTCCCCCTCCCTCCTCTCTTTCTTGTAATAATAGACGAAGACATTTCGTAAACCAGTTTAACGCATTTGGGTGTAAAAATCAATCTTTCAATTTCGTTCCAAGGGATGCACAAAAAAGACAAAGATGAATTCTTTTCTTGCATTTACACTCATGATTAAAATCTAAAAAAAAAACCAGAAGAAAAACTAGTCCAAAGATTTATACATAGTATTGCCTGCTAACTCGGGAAAATGTTTTTCGATCGCCTTGTTTACAAGAAAATTGACACGCTGAAATCCAAATGGCGCTAATAAGAAATAATTCCGCTCGGGATGTTTTTTTCACAAGCTACAATTACCAGCAAGTAACGATTTGTAGATGGAACGAGTGCCACCTTGCGGATATAATCCCCTCGAACATCCTTCATTAATTCATCAATTGTGATAGCCAAGATCTAATTATAATCCTCGTTTTACCAGTAACCAATATGTCTGCTGGCGTCCACCAACAATTGATGATATCGAAAACCTGCAATAGGATCTTTTCACCGGAAGCACTACAAAACTAAAGCGTCGTATTTACACTGGCGTATTTTTATCCTCCATTAAACGATACGCCGGAAGTTGTACGTGTGTTTCCTGTGCAGGAATTGGAACGCTGTTGTTAAGTAAAATTGTCGAATAGTCCTGAAAAAGAACGGAAACATTGCATCCGGTCATTAAGACACCGATATTCTTATTATAGGAAATAAACTGATATCATATGAAATAAATACAATCAGAAAACCAGCTATTTTCGCCATGGTCGATTTGTAATTGTTATATTTGCTATGTCTTATCCTAAGTTTAGCAGTTGGCATGGCTTGACCGTAATTGCGGTAAGAAGTTGTCTGAACTTTTCAACTTTAAAAAATGATACGGGGTCGAACGTTCTACTGTTGCGACTAAGCTAATGAAAACGAGCGTACGGCATACATGAATGTGTTATCCCATACAATCTGTTATGAGAGGGATTTTGACCGGATAGTGACGTTTTCGGTCACTACTCTTCCCCTCAGCCTGTATTTCGGTGTTTAGTCCCAACTACGGTCTGCGAAGCCTTGTCCTCTGACCCGCCATTAATTGTATCTCCTAAATGAAATATAATATAGAAATTTCTTATTATTGGACCTTAACACTAAACAAGTGTTACTCTCTGTAGGAACAACAATCTTGTAGGTCTATTTATAGCTTGCAGCATAACGCAATTACGTAGTTGCCTAATTGACGTCACTTGATTTGGGCCTACTTTCATTTTACGTTATTGTTTGAGTTGTTGACATGCTTTGATTTGATTTTTCTCGGAAAATAACATTGGAGTCGAATAAAATGCGCAGAAAGGGTGCCTTGTCCCGTATTACTTTATTCAAAAAATGGTATTTCATGATCCTTGTTTGGCCAATGCTTTGTTTGAAAACTTTGTGATTGGCCTTTCATCTAAAACGTTTGTCCACCGCTGATCTGGACTGTTTTTCAACATGTCTCCCATCCTGCACCATTGTCACGGGGAAACTATACTGACATACCCGGAGGTATTCCCGATTAGTGAACCTGAGCCTAGTCTCTGAGCAGAGAGAGGGAGAAATGGGACGTAATGTCCTCTCGAAACAAACTAGATCATTTGGGAACTAACATGGGGTTGCGCGTAGGGGTCTTTAGCAGCGGCGGGGGGGGGGGGGGGGGGGGGGGGGTAGTGACATACTATGATACAAAGCGCACGCGCTAACCAATATCAAATTAGAGAGAATTAACATGATATCAAATGATGTTAAAATGGCAATGTACCAAATAAACCCTGTTTATTTTAAGGGCAGGGGCTATAAAATTGCTTCGGATTCAGAGAACCAAGTAGCTTGACATTTTGAATGTATATTGATGCGGATCCGCTTGTGTTTATGCTTGCATTCTCAAGGCAAACGACGTCGCGTGGCTCTTAGAGCGTTTATTGTTTAGGTGGGACGAAAAAACGAGGTTGTGTATACACATTGGAGTGCACTGAAATATGCCCTTGACAGCTGGAATTCGATATAAGAGTAGGCTGTAGCACTACAAAATGTCCGTCATAGCACACTGTAAGGCGTATGTTCGTCTTTATTAGCCCAGTCGTAATATACCATTTCATTTCATTTAATTTGTTGTTGAGCTTAACGGTTGTTTACAGTTCTTATCACCACGTCTTTGAAACGAACATTTTGTATGCTGCGTACTTTTGTGTACGCCCTGGTTTGGCTCTCTCAGAATTTCTCTCTCTCTCTCACTCCCCCTCTCTCTCTCTCTCTCAATATAATATTTTGTTCTATGAACGTGCATTATTAAATTGTATCTATTGACAGTTGAGTAAGAAAGGTAGGACGACAGCATGACAGCCTGCTACTGATGCCTGTCTTCTCAGGAGAGAATTTTAAAACAGCTCGTGTTGCCTTGGTAATTAATTGAGGTTATTATCCAGATTTACAACATGAGTAGAAAAAGATGTAGAGGGGATTAATTCGTCCGGAATGAAAGAAGCGTTAAGTCGGCATCAACCTAGATGCCATGCCTGTTGGATTATTATACACTGAACAATACCAACGACAGATCGTTGAGAGAGAGAGGTTGAAAGAGAGGGGGAGAGGAGGGGATCTGATTTTAATTGTCTAAGAGAATTAAACCAGGGCGCACACAAAAGTACATGGCAAACAAATTTTTTGTTTCATTGTATGGCGATAAAAACAGTAAACTTGGTTAACGTCCACTCGACATAAACTAGGTCACTTCGGTACTAACAGATAATCCAATTTTATTTCAGATTTAGACGTAGGGGTCGTTAGCAGTGGGGGGGGGGGGCACGAGGTAGGACAGGCGAACCTACTACTTGTCACGCACAGAGGGTTAGGTTAGGGAATCGAAACCAAGCCAGTTGCCTCAACGACAGATCTTATGATACAACGCGTAAAGACCGGGGTGGCGTTCTTACTGCGCTGCTGCGACCGCAAGACTAGCAGAAATTGCACAAGGTTGCTGACAAACGTGAATACAACGCGAGAAAATGTCCCAAAAATTACAAACTTGGAAGAAGTCTCCTTCGTCGCATGTTCCTGAAGCAACGACCACCAGTTTTACAACATCTAGCTTGATAAGATGTACGTAGTTAAGGCAAGATCAAGCCTTCTATTCAAGATGCCTTCGTTGTCGCCTTGACGCGCTCTAAGACCATTTTGCGTCGCGATAGCAACAATGTTAGGACGCCACCCCAGTCTGACGGGGCTATTACGTCATTTACATACACGTTAATGCTGAACTTACGCCCTGTTCTCTTCTCCGATAATTCAGCGTACACGTGGACCATAGCTCAGTTAAAAGGACACTTTTCATTGGCTAACCACTCCACATGAACCAGAAAACGGTTATTTAAAAACTCTTACCGACCCTAGTTTCATTAAACGAGAAAAACGAACTTTGAACCCGCAAACAACAAAAATTGGAACAAAACAGAATCAGGAGTTTTTATCAGAATGTTTCAAATAATACCGTTAAAGTATCTCGCAGAAGACCCCCAAACTAAAACGATCGTATTCCCGAGAGTTTGTTAGCATATAAATTACCATCATTTAGCCTAAAATATTGTTTCCTCCTGTTCATTATAAACAAAGTCATATTAATCCATCCAACTTGTCTGATATGGACGGCAATTTCTGTCATAAAATACCATATCCTCGTTAATATCAAAAAATGATCATCCTTGTGGAACGGAGGAAAATCGATAAATAAAACAATTTTAGAGATCATATGGATATTACTGACAGATGCTTATTTTAAAGGGAGTATGTTACTTACAAATTAAATGAAATGTTATGTTTGAGGAATGGGCGTAATTAAAGTGACGTGAAATGGAGTTTAACGTCCTCAGATCACACTGGCTTATATTTCAAGATAGTACGACGTTTCAACAATCATCTCTTAGGAGTTTTTGTTTTAACACAGAGGATAGTTTTGTTTCAATTTGGTTACCACTTCGTCAATGGTATGGGACGGGGAGGGGAAGGTGCTGGTTTCACCTTCGTTAGTGGTATAGGAAGGGGAGGGTGGGGGCTTCGTCAGCGGTATAGGACGGAGGGCCAGGTTTCACCTTCGTGGTATAGTACGGAGGGCCAGGTTTCACCTTCATCAGTGGTAGAGGAAGGTGGTGGGGCGAGGGCATCGGCCGTGGTAGAGGACGGAGAGCCTGGTTCCCCCTTCGTAGGTGGTTTAAGACGGAGAGCCTGGTTTACACATCGTCGGTGGTTTAAGACGGAGATCCTGGTTTCCACTTCGTTGGTGGTTTAAGACGGAGAGCCTGGTTTACACATCGTCGGTGGTTTAAAGAGGAGGGCCTGTCAATGAATGGTGTCCTGTTATCGACGGTTAGAACGTAAAGAGACCTTTACAGTTGACATCCGGCTGTCCGGACAAAAGTTCACTTATAGCATATCGCATGGGATAACCGTGTCCGTCGTCATTATACGGTAGTTGCAGAAACATAGATACACGAAGATCAACGTGTACTTATATAGCCAAATGAAACAAATGGTGTGGATTTTTCTTTACGCTAATCTCTAGCACCTTGACATCGTCGGTTACCCAGTGTACTCATTCCGTTCTACTCCACTATGCCCTGGGTTAATCTATACGGTTTCCACGATTTCAAATTATCTGCCCTGGTGGATTGTGATATTTTTATCGTCCAATCCCATAAAGCGTAACTTGGGAAGGTAATAGGCGAAGGGAAATAACCCTCATCGTGTTCCAACAAAGAATACCACAAGCATGGCTACCTCAGTCCGTTCTTGCAAATATGTCATAGGGAAAAATACCTACCGCGTAGTAGAAAAATCAGTGTCATTTAAGAATTTCATGACAGAACTCTCCCTGCCATCTTTTAGTGTGCATGTCAATTCTTTCTTATATCGATCAAACAAGCCGCCATATTTTTGTAAACAATGTAGTTCTATGACGTAAAAAATGACGCTAAAGAGTCTTCGTAAGACTGGTTTGTAAATAGTTTTTTGATTGGCTCGTACACTCTAACTACAATCAGATAGTTTGAAATCGTGACAAACCTATGGATTAACCCAGGGTATAGTGGAGTAGAACGGAATGAGTACACTGGGTAACCAAGGATGGCACCTTGACTGCTGAAAATATATCAGAATACAAGTGTATGAATCACTTTCGGGATAAACTGAAAATATGATGTCATTTCCGGGAAAGATTACGCACGTGTAAACTATTTGTCTATTTGGGGCGGTTTATGTCAATTAAAATACAACAAAATAAAGATACATCTTAGAGAGATTTAAGACGTCCATTGTTTTTATCAAAAAAAAACAACCGCCCAGACAAATCGTAACTGATCAAATAAAAATGGTTTTATATAAAACTAAAAGTGATTTCTGCTCATATTAAAACTATATGACGATTAAACATGAATAATATTGGGATATGAGGTAATATGGTGGGGCATAATAAGTCCATTATAAAACAACCTGATGCAGCTTCAAAGAAAATTATTTTATCGATATAGATTCAAAATTCTTTATTACTTGTTAACTGTTTGATGCACTCTGGATGTTTTGTGATAAGACCGAAGAATATAATATAGAAATACCAATTAATAAAATAATTTTTACATAAAATAATTTTTACATCGGTTTCGGTGAAAATATGTTTATAATGGTTTTCATTGTATAATCTCTTGTGAAAGTTTTGTGACTAAAAACAGGAATTGTGTATGATCAAGTTGGAATATATATAATTGGCAACTCGAATTAAAACGACATGAAAATATGATCCCAAAATCATTAATAGCCTCCTCTAGAGGATTGACAGTGAAATAACATCATCGACAATATTTACTTTAATCCCGAGACCAATATAGTAATATCCGGTACATATAGCCTCCAATCCAATACTCTCTGGTTACATGAGTGTTTATATGATTACTGCTATGAAATATGGACCTTGATGCAATAAACTTACAGATAAGCAGATTACGTGAAATTGTTCATAAATATTATAAAACATCGCAAATTTCAATCTCGCTGAAATCGACATAATCCGTTTATCCTGATGGCTTGCACTCAACTCCTGTAACATCTAAACCCTACCAGTGCATTTCCCATAATTAAGTTAGGAAATAGGAACTCATTACGTTGTAACGTGGTCGGTTATATAGGAACATATTACGTTGTAACGTGGTCTCATATAGGAAAATATTACTTTGTAACGCGGTCTCTTATATAGGAAAATATTGCGTTGTAACGCGCCTCTTATATAGGAACATGTTACGTTGTAACGTGGTCTCTTATATACGAACTTATTACATTGATCGGTTATATAGCAACATAACATTACGTTGTAACGTGGTCGCTTATATAGGAACATATTACTTTGTAATATGCTCTCTTATATAGGAAAATATTACATTGTAACGCGGCCTCTTATATAGGAACATATTACGTTGTAACGTGGCCCCTTATATACGAACTCATTACATTGGTCGGTTATATAGCAACATAACATTACGTTGTAACGTGGTCGCTCATATATAGGAACATATTACATTGTAACGTGGTCTCTTATATAAGAAAATATTACGTTGTACCGCGGCCTCTTATATAGCAACATATTACGTTGTAACGTGGTCGCTTGTATAAGAACATATTACGTTTTAACGAGTTATCTTATATAGCAACATATTACTTTGTAATACGGTCTCTTATATAAGAACATATTACTTTGTAACGTGGTCTCTTATATAAGAACATATTATGTTGTGACGTTGTCGCTTACATAAAAACATATAACGCGGTCGCATATAGAACATATTACGTGAATAACATGGTCTCTTATATAGGAAAATATTACGATGTAACGTGGTCGCTTACATAAAAACATATAACTGTATGTCATTTCAATGTATTTCATTTGTAGGGGGACCCATGAAATATCCAAAGACGTTCGACAGGTGACCCTATAAGCGGGGAATCGAAACTCTCCCATTTGACTCAATAACAGGCCTTGTGACACAAAATTGACATAATTGAACCATATGTTAGTCCCGAAATGACCTAGTTTGTGTTGAGTGGCCGTTAAACCCACGCCTCTCTCTCTCTCTCTCTCTCTCTGTAGATATTTTGAGCTAACCATCTCCCACGTATGTCAACCACCCACATGACACATACAGCAGCACACTCTTATTTGATATATTACGCGAGACGGCGAAGTTCTAGACTAGTTGTCGACCACCATGTAAACATTATCATTGCCTTAATGATTCCATCCCGATTCCGACTGGAAATCACATCTGATTATCGCCAAAATCTGATGTGCAATCAACGTCCGGCACTGAATGAACGTGAAACCAGCTGGAACCGACTGGTGACACAGATTCTAGTCCCCTGGTTGTTAACCCCGGGGTCACATGACGTCATTAACCAGTGTAGTTCAAATAATAACCATGAATATTTATGCGACATTTTCGCAATTTATTGATAGATTCCCATTTTGTTAGAAATCTGACGGCAATATCTGTAAATACTATCAGGACAGATTAAAGATGGTACGACGACGGTGCAGATTGCTGGCGGCAGTAATCGTAAATAAATCCGGGGCACATGAATATAGTTAAAGAAGATAGGATAAGTACAGGGCCGATTTAAAACGCGACGGGTACAGGCATATTGAAGACGCGATGAGTGCAGGGCAAATAGACGACGTGATGAGTGTAGGGCGCATTGACGACGCGATGAGTGCAGGGTACACTAAAGACGCTACGAGTGCAGGACACATTGAAGACGCGACAAGTGCAGGTAACCTTGAAGACGCGACGAGTGCAGGTAACATTGAAGACGTGACGAGTGCAGGTAACATTGAAGACGCGACGTGTGTAGGTAACATTGAAGACGCGACGTGTGTAGGGTCGGTCCCTGACCAACTAGCATTCTGCAAAATGAATAATTACATAAATCTGGATTAATGGACAATTATATTCAATCTTTATGAACAGCGTTTTACAAAAGAAAGCTCTGATTATAAACTATAGAACCAACTCACAAATTAATATTTTCTTACCGGTTTGGAGGGCCATGGAGGTCGCATCTTCGATCCCTGCAATGACCGAGAAAGATCATTGATACGTTCCGACATGGTTTCTCCTTGTCAGTGGTGCAGAACGGAGGGCAGCTTTCTCGTCGTTAGTATGGGACGGAAAACCGAGGTCCCGTATACACATGGGCGTGCACGGAAAGGTTCCATTGGCAGTTGTAATTCGATATAAGTTGTAATTTGATATTTCCCGCTAATGTCATATTCCTGAAGCAATGGCCAGAGAAATCCCTCTCTGGCCATTGCTGGATTAGCGTCTGTTTCTTGAACTTATGCGGGAGTGTGTCTATTCTTTCCGTTCAATGAGAGCTATCACTTAAGTAAAGCAACATGACAGTCCTTCGTTTAATCTGGGTCTTCCCTAAAACTTTGGACAGTGATTTAAGGTATTAAGAACGGTGAAAGTATGTTCGTTTCCAAACAGTATTGTTTACATTTCATTCGACTTGATAGCCTCGTTTGTCAAGCAATTAGTTTTACTGTAGTATTCTGCTATGCACGGGTTAATTAACGTAACGTTATGTAAACATATTTGGTCCAATATTGGCACTCGTTTTAAATGTAAAGCTTTTGTAGGGCAGCTAGTGATTGGTTGGTAGACGGACTACTGACCAATCAAAATTCAAAACAACAATATCCACTCATAATAGCAGTGTGTAGTAGGATTACCTCTAATCAAACGCAGCACTGCGCGGAGGATGCGCTAATGTTAGCCTATGAGGGTTGCACAACCCCGTATAATAAACCAACAGACACGACAGTTATAAACAACAAGTTAATTTCAAATTAAATGAATGGGTCTAGCGACTAGCCCTAATCTTCAATCCAGCACGTAACCTTTTAATTGAATATTGGACTTACCTTAGCCTTCATCAGCTGAGCTAAACTAAACCCACATTAATCCTTTTTATTGAACTGTGTGCACTGAGACAGGTGGTGAGAGCCAACAATACGGAATAGAATCAGTCATTCCTCTTTATTGTTGTCCCAGACACTATTATACACATTAAGTCTTTAAAAATTTCATTCCTGACAGGGAGTTCATTTACTCAATGAGAAATTGATGAAGTCGTGGTCCAAATTAAACTTTTCCTTCAGATCAAATTCACCAGCAGCTTTTAACGTAAATCGCGGCTTATAGATTCCTCCTAAAGAGCATTTTTCATAATAATCATGTCGAGGACGAACGACGGACTAATACTTTCCTAATTTGCTAAATGGGAAGATAGATCCTCAATAGCATTTTTTATGATTGTAGAGTGAAAGAGTTCAGGAGTTGTATGTCTGTCGTGTCGGGTTGATGTAGCTCGAGGAATTAAGGATTATTCCCGTATAAGGCCATTACTTCATTATGGTGAATGGGAACAGATTATGCAAGGATTCAATGGACCGAAAGATAAAGAGCTGAACCAATTAATAAAAAATATAACTCTTTTTTTTATTGTAATTAAAGGGACACTTCACTATAGCGTAAAATGTTTTCTACTGCCGCCAACAAATGAACTCCCTTTGTCAGTTTTTAACAAAAATGTGTTGGTATTTAGTGAAATTGAATTAGAATAGTGTGTTATCGGGTGGGAGGGAGAGAAATAGGATTTCACGTCCAGTCGACACAAACTGTGTCATTACGAGACTAACATGTTTGTAATTTTATTTCAATAATTCGCTTCGTAGGGCTCTTTAGCAGTGGGGGAAAACCGGGGGCCCGAAGTAAACCAGGGAGGTTGTACAAGCGATCCTACTCCTTGTAACATACAACCGTGGAATCGAAACCACGTCGGTTTACTCAATGACAGACCTTATGATACAGGGCATAGGTTAAATGATTGTTTAATACATTGTTCGATGAGGGGACTGTAAATTTAAACCAGGGGAGAAACAGTACGATATAATAACATATGACACGACGTGACACAGCTATAATAACTATAATAACACGTGACACAGCTATAACTCTGAATATAAAACATGACGTGACGTGACACAGCTACAATCCTGAATATATAAAACAAGACAGGGTAAATCTCATCGTGCTGGGTACATAACGTCTTCAATTGAATCAAACCACAGATCATCAACTATTTATCAATACTCAATAAAAAACGAATGAGTCCGATTGCCAAATAGCCTCCATTCAAATGGATCTCGAGCACCACTTTACATGACGTCATCTATTTGTGTACAAGTAGGTCGGCAAGCTGAGAGCACTAGTATTCCGTCAACATGCCCCGGATTGAATTTATATTTGTTACTCGATCTTTGGAGTGAAAATCATTTGGAGTCGAGATTTAATCAGAACAAACCGATAATTATATGGCAGTGTGAAGTTAGCTCGATTTTCGTTTTTCGTTTTTCAATATTGGTGAATATCGAAAAACGAGCTACTCGTTTTTCGATATTGGCGAATAACGAAAAACAACTAGCTCGTTATTCGATATTGGCGAATGTTGAAAAACGAGCTACTTGTTTTTCGACATTCAAATTTGAATCTCAAAAAAGTAGATTTGATGGATGTGTAGCTAAAGAAAGTCTCCAAAACACATCTGATTAAATCGGTGATCTAAAATGAAATAGATATCAAAAATGTGGATGCCTGAGCAGTAGATACACATAAAAAATGCCCTTTCTCCTTGTTTTTTGATATTGGCGAATCTCGAAAAACGAGCTACTCGTTTTTCGATATTCAAGCTTGAATCTCAAAAAAGCAGACTTGATGGATGTATTACTATAGAATATCCCCAAAACACTTTATTATTAAATACGTTTTCTAAAACAAACTAAAGATGTCGTTAATAAGGGTGCCTGAGCAGTGGATTCACATAAAAACTGTTCTTTCTCGCTGTATTTTGATATTGGCGAATCTCGAAAAACGAGCTACTCGTTTTTCGATATTCAAATTTGAATATCAAAAAAGCAGATTTGATAGATTTGATGAATGTATATATAGCTACAGAATTTCTCCAAAACACATTTTTTTAAATCAGTGATCTAAAACGTACTAAAATACCATAACTGGGGATGCCCGAGCAGTGGATTCACGAAAAACTGATCTTTCTCCATATTTTTTAATATTCGCCAAAATCAAAAAAACAAGGAGAAAGAGCAGTTTTTATGTGAATTCACTGCTCCGGCATCCTCAATTACGTACTAAAATACCATAACTGGGGATGCCCGAGCAGTGGATTCACGAAAAACTGATCTTTCTCCATATTTTTTAATATTCGCCAAAATCAAAAAAACAAGGAGAAAGAGCAGTTTTTATGTGAATTCACTGCTCCGGCATCCTCAATTTAGTATGTTATAGTTTACTAATTTAATCAAATGTGTCATGGAGACATTCTGTAGATAAACATCCATCAAATCTTCTTTTTTGATATTCAAGTTTGAATATCGAATAACGAGTAGCTCGTTTTTCGAGATTCGCCAATATAAAAAAAACAAGGTGAAAGAGTAGTTTTTATGTGAATCCACTGCTCGGGCATCCCCAATTATGATGTATTTAGTTCGCTTTAGATCACTCATTTAATAAAATGTGTCAATTTAGACATTCTGTAGATAAACATCCATCAAATCTGCTTTTTTGATATTCAAGTTTGAATATCGAAAAACAAGTGGCTCGTTTTTCGAGATTCGCCAATATCAAAAAACAAGGAGAAAGAGCAGTTTTTATATGAATCCGCTGCTCAGGCATCCTGAATTATGATATCTTTAGTTCGTTTTAGATCATTGATTTAATAAAATGTGTTTTGGAGAAATTCTGTAGATATACATCCTTCAAATCTTCTTTTTTAATATTCAAGTTTGAATATCGAATAACGAGTAGCTCGTTTTTCGAGATTCACCAATATCAAAAAACAAGGAGAAAGAGCAGTTTTTATGTGAATCCACTGCTCGGGCATCCCCAATTATGATGTATTTAGTTCGTTTTAGATCACTCATTTAATAAGATGTGTCAATTTAGACATTCTGTATATAAACATCCATCAAATCTGCTTTTTTGATATTCAAGTATGAATATCGAAAAACGTGTGGCTCGTTTTTCGAGATTCGCCAATATCAAAAAAACAACGAGAAAAAAAGTTTTTATGTGAATCCACTGCTCAGAAATCCTCAATTATGATATTTGTAGTTCGTTTTAGATCATTGATTTAATAAAATGTGTTTTGGAGAAATTCTGTAGATATACATCCTTCAAATCTGCTTTTTTAATATTCAAGTTTGAATATCGAATAACGAGTAGCTCGTTTTTCGAGATTCGCCAATATCAAATAACAAGGAGAAAGAGCAGTTTTTATGTGAATCCACTGCTCGGGCATCCCCAATTATGATGTATTTAGTTCGTTTTAGATCACTTATTTAATAAAATGTGTCAATTTAGACATTCTGTATATAAACATCCATCAAATCTGCTTTTTTGATATTCAAGTTTGAATATCGAAAAACGAGTGGCTCGTTTTTCGAGATTCGCCAATATCAAAAAACAAGGAGAAAGAGCAGTTTTTATGTGAATCCACTGCTCGGTTATTCCCAATTATGATGTATTTAGTACGTTTTAGATCACTCATTTAATAAAATGTATCAGTTTAGACATTCTGTATATAAACATCCATCAAATCTGCTTTTTTGATATTCGCCAATATCAAAAAACAAGGTGAAAGAGCAGTTTTTATGTAAATCCACTGCTCGGGCATCCCCAATTATGATGTATTTAGTTCGTTTTAGATCACTCATTTAATAAAATGTGTCAATTTAGACATTCTGTAGATAAACATCTATCAAATCTGCTTTTTTTATATTCAAGTTTGAATATCGCCAATATCAAAAAACAAGGAGAAAGAGCAGTTTTTATATCAATCCACTGCTCAGGCATCCTGAATTATGATATCTTTAGTTCGTTTTAGATCATTGATTTAATAAAATGTGTTTTGGAGAAATTCTGTAGATATACATCCTTCAAATCTTCTTTTATAATATTCAAGTTTGAATATCGAATAACGAGTAGCTCGTTTTTCGAGATTCGCCAATATCAAATAACAAGGAGAAAGAGCAGTTTTTATGTGAATCCACTGCTCGGGCATCCCCAATTATGATGTATTTAGTTCGTTTTAGATCATTTATTTAATAAAATGTGTCAATTTAGACATTCTATATATAAACATCCATCAAATCTGATTTTTTGATATTCAAGTTTGAATATCGAAAAACGAGTGGCTCGTTTTTCGAGATTCGCCAATATCAAAAAACAAGGAGAAAGAGCAGTTTTTATGTGAATCCACTGCTCGGTTATTCCCAATTATGATGTATTTAGTTCGTTTTAGATCACTCATTTAATAAAATGTATCAATTTAGACTTTCTGTTTATAAACATCCATCAAATCTGCTTTTTTGATATTCAAGTTTGAATATCGAAAAACGAGTGGCTCGTTTTTCGAGATTCGCCAATATCAAAAAACAAGGAGAAAGAGCAGTTTTTATGTGAATCCACTGCTCGGGCATCCCCAATTATGATGTATTTAGTTCGTTTTAGATCACTCATTTAATAAAATGTGTCAATTTAGACATTCTGTAGATAAACATCCATCAAATCTGCTTTTCTGATATTCAAGTTTGAATATCGAAAAACAAGTGGCTTGTTTTTCGAGATTCGCCAATATCAAAAAACAATGAGAAAGAGCAGTTTTTATATGAATCCACTGCTCAGGCATCCTCAATTATGATATCTTTAGTTCGTTTTAGATCATTGATTTAATAAAATGTGTTTTGGAGAAATTCTGTAGATATACATCCCTCAAATCTTCTTTTTTAATATTCAAGTTTGAATATCGAATAACGAGTAGCTCGTTTTTCGAGATTCACCAATATCAAAAAACAAGGAGAAAGAGCAGTTTTTATGTGAATCCACTGCACGGGCATCCCCAATTATGATGTATTTAGTTCGTTTGAGATCACTCATTTAATAAAATGTGTCAATTTAGACATTCTGTATATAAACATCCATCAAATCTGCTTTTTTGTTATTCAAGTTTGAATATCGAATAACGAGTAGCTCGTTTTTCGAGATTCGCCAATATCAAAAAACAAGGAGAAAGCGCAGTTTTTACGTGAATCCACTGCTCGGTTATTCCCAATTATGATGTATTTAGTTCGTTTTAGATCACTCATTTAATAAAATGTATCAATTTAGACATTCTGTATATAAACATCCATCAAATCTGCTTTTTTGATATTCAAGTTTGAATATCGAATAACGAGTAGCTCGTTTTTCGAGATTCGCCAATATCAAAAATCAAGGTGAAAGAGCAGTTTTTATGTGAATCCACTGCTCGGGCATCCCCAATTATGATGTATTTAGTTCGTTTTAGATCACTCATTTAATAAAATGTGTCAATTTAGACATTCTGTAGATAAACATCCATCAAATCTGCTTTTTTGATATTCAAGTTTGAATATCGAAAAACAAGTGGCTCGTTTTTCGAGATTCGCCAATATCAAAAAACAAGGAGAAAGAGCAGTTTTTATATGAATCCACTGCTCAGGCATCCTGAATTATGATATCTTTAGTTCGTTTTAGATCATTGATTTAATAAAATGTGTTTTGGAGAAATTCTGTAGATATACATCCTTCAAATCTTCTTTTTTAATATTCAAGTTTGAATATCGAATAACGAGTAGCTCGTTTTTCGAGATTCACCAATATCAAAAAACAAGGAGAAAGAGCAGTTTTTATGTGAATCCACTGCTCGGGCATCCCCAATTATGATGTATTTAGTTCGTTTGAGATCACTCATTTAATAAAATGTGTCAATTTAGACATTCTGTATATAGACATCCATCAAATCTGCTTTTTTGTTATTCAAGTTTGAATATTGAATAACGAGTAGCCCGTTTTTCGAGATTCGCCAATATCAAAAAACAAGGTGAAAGAGCAGTTTTTATGTGAATCCACTGCTCAGGCATCCTCAATTATGATATTTGTAGTTCGTTTTAGATCATTGATTTAATAAAATGTGTTTTGGAGAAATTCTGTAGATATACATCCTTCAAATCTGCTTTTTTAATATTCAAGTTTGAATATCGAATAACGAGTAGCTCGTTTTTCGAGATTCGCCAATATCAAATAACAAGGAGAAAGAGCAGTTTTTATGTAAATCCACTGCTCGGGCATCCCCAATTATGATGTATTTAGTTCGTTTTAAATCACTTATTTAATAAAATGTGTCAATTTAGACATTCTGTATATAAACATCCATCAAATCTGCTTTTTTAATATTCAAGTTTGAATATCGAAAAACGAGTGGCTCGTTTTTCGAGATTCGCCAATATCAAAAAACAAGGTGAAAGAGCAGTTTTTATGTGAATCCACTGCTCGGGCATCCCCAATTATGATGTATTTAGTTCGTTTTAGATCACTCATTTAATAAAATGTGTCAATTTAGACATGATATTCAAGTTTGAATATCGAAAAACGAGTGGCTCGTTTTTCGAGATTCGCCAATATCAAAAAACAAGGAGAAAGAGCAGTTTTTATGTGAATCCACTGCTCGGTTATTCCCAATTATGATGTATTTAGTTCGTTTTAGATCACGCATTTAATAAAATGTGTCAATTTAGACATTCTGTATATAAACATCCATCAAATCTGCTTTTTTGATATTCAAGTTTGAATATCGAATAACGAGTAGCTCGGTTATTCCCAATTATGATGTATTTAGTTCGTTTTGGATCACTCATTTAATAAAATGTATCAATTTAGACTTTCTGTTTATAAACATCCATCAAATCTGCTTTTTTGATATTCAAGTTTGAATATCGAAAAACGAGTGGCTCGTTTTTCGAGATTCGCCAATAGCAAAAAACAAGGAGAAAGAGCAGTTTTAATGTGAATCCACTGCTCGGGCATCCCCAATTATGATGTATTTAGTTCGTTTTAGATCACTCATTTAATAAAATGTGTCAATTTAGACATTCTGTAGATAAACATCCATCAAATCTGCTTTTTTGATATTCAAGTTTGAATATCGAAAAACAAGTGGCTCGTTTTTCGAGATTCGCCAATATCAAAAAACAAGGAGAAAGAGCAGTTTTTATATGAATCCACTGCTCAGGCATCCTGAATTATGATGTCTTTAGTTCGTTTTAGAAAACGTATTTAATAAAATGTGTTTTGGAGACATTCTACAGATATACCTCCATCAAATCTACTTTTTTAAGATTCAAGTTTGAATGTCGAAAAACAAGTAGCTCGTTTTTCAACATTCGCCAATATCGAATAACGAGCTAGTTGTTTTTCGTTATTCGCCAATATCGAAAAACGAGTAGCTCGTTTTTCGATATTCACCAATATTGAAAAACGAAAAACGATTTAATAAAATGTGTTTTGGAGAAATTCTGTGCATATACATCCTTCAAATCTTCTTTTTTAATATTCAAGTTTGAATATCGAATAACGAGTAGCTCGTTTTCGAGATTCGCCAGTATCAAAAAACAAGGAGAAAGAGCAGTTTTTATGTGAATCCACTGCTCGGGCATCCCCAATTATGATGTATTTAGTTCGTTTTAGATCACTCATTTAATCAAATGTGTCATAGAGACATTCTGTAGATAAACATCCATCAAATCTGCTTTTTTGATATTCAAGTTTGAATATCGAAAAACAAGTGGCTCGTTTTTCGAGATTCGCCAATATCAAAAAACAAGGAGAAAGAGCAGTTTTTATATGAATCCACTGCTCAGGCATCCTGAATTATGATATCTTTAGTTCGTTTTAGATCATTGATTTAATAAAATGTGTTTTGGAGAAATTCTGTAGATATACATCCTTCAAATCTTCTTTTTTAATATTCAAGTTTGAATATCGAATAACGAGTGGCTCGTTTTTCGAGATTCGCCAATATCAAAAAACAACGAGAAAGAAAAGTTTTTATGTGAATCCACTGCTCAGGCATCCTCAATTATGATATTTTTAGTTCCTTTTAGATCATTGATTTAATAAAATGTGTTTTGGAGAAATTCTGTAGATATACATCCTTCAAATCTGCTTTTTTAATATTTAAGTTTGAATATCGAATAACGAGTAGCTCGTTTTTCGAGATTCGCCAATATCAAAAAACAAAGAGAAAGAAAAGTTTTTATGTGAATCCACTGTTCAGGCATCCTCAATTATGATATCTTAGTTCGTTTTAGATCATTGATTTAATAAAATGTGTTTTGGAGAAATTCTGTAGATATACATCCTTCAAATCTGCCTTTTTGCTCGTTTTTCGAGATTCGCCAATATCCAAAAAACAACGAGAAAAAAAGTTTTTATGTGAATCCACTGCTCAGGCATCCTCAATTATGATATTTGTAGTTCGTTTTAGATCATTGATTTAATAAAATGTGTTTTGGAGAAATTCTGTAGATATACATCCTTCAAATCTGCTTTTTTAATATTCAAGTTTGAATATCGAATAACGAGTAGCTCGTTTTTCGAGATTCGCCAATATCAAATAACAAGGAGAAAGAGCAGTTTTTATGTGAATCCACTGCTCGGGCATCCCCAATTATGATGTATTTAGTTCGTTTTAGATCACTTATTTAATAAAATGTGTCAATTTAGACATTCTGTAGATAAACATCCATCAAATCTGCTTTTTTGATATTCAAGTTTGAATATCGAAAAACGAGTGGCTCGTTTTTCGACATTCGCCAATATCAAAAAACAAGGAGAAAGAGCAGTTTTTATGTGAATCCACTGCTCGGTTATTCCCAATTATGATGTATCTAGTTCGTTTTAGATCACTCATTTAATAAAATGTATCAACTTAGACATTTTGTATATAAACATCCATCAAATCTGCTTTTTTGATATTCAAGTTTGAATATCGAATAACGAGTAGCTCGTTTTTCGAGATTCGCCAATATCAAAAAACAAGGTGAAAGAGCAGTTTTTATGTGAATCCACTACTCGGGCATCCCAAATTATGATGTATTTAGTTCGTTTTAGATCACTCATTTAATAAAATGTGTCAATTTAGACATTCTGTAGATAAACATCCATCAAATCTGCTTTTTTGATATTCAAGTTTGAATATCGAAAAACAAGTGGCTCGTTTTTCGAGATTCGCCAATATCAAAAAACAAGGAGAAAGAGCAGTTTTTATATGAATCCACTGCTCAGGCATCCTGAATTATGATATCTTTAGTTCGTTTTAGATCATTGATTTAATAAAATGTGTTTTGGAGAAATTCTGTAGATATACATCCTTCAAATCTTCTTTTATAATATTCAAGTTTGAATATCGAATAACGAGTAGCTCGTTTTTCGAGATTCGCCAATATCAAATAACAAGGAGAAAGAGCAGTTTTTATGTGAATCCACTGCTCGGGCATCCCCAATTATGATGTATTTAGTTCGTTTTAGATCACTTATTTAATAAAATGTGTTAATTTAGACATTCTGTATATAAACATCCATCAAATCTGCTTTTTTGATATTCAAGTTTGAATATCGAAAAACGAGTAGCTCGTTTTTCGAGATTCGCCAATATCAAAAAACAAGGAGAAAGAGCAGTTTTTATGTGAATCCACTGCTCGGTTATTCCCAATTATGATGTATTTAGTTCGTTTTAGATCACTCATTTAATAAAATGTATCAATTTAGACATTCTGTATATAAACATCCATCAAATCTGCTTTTTTGATATTCAAGTTTGAATATCGAATAACGAGTAGCTCGTTTTTCGAGATTCGCCAATATCAAAAAGCAAGGTGAAAGAGCAGTTTTTATGTGAATCCACTGCTCGGGCATCCCCAATTATGATGTATTTAGTTCGTTTTAGATCACTCATTTAATAAAATGTGTCAATTTAGACATTATGTAGATAAACATCCATCAAATCTGCTTTTTTGATATTCAAGTTTGAATATCGAATAACGAGTAGCTTGTTTTTCGAGATTCACCAATATCAAAAAACAAGGAGAAAGAGCAGTTTTTATGTGAATCCACTGCTCAGGCAGGCGTCCTCAATTATGATATTTTTAGTTCCTTTTAGAAAACGTATTTAATAAAATGTGTTTTGGAGACATTCTGAAGATATACATCCATCAAATCTGCTTTTTTTGTTATTCAAGTTTGAATATCGAAAAACGAGTGGCCCCTTTTTCGAGATTCGCCAATATCAAAAAACAAGGAGAAAGAGCAGTTTTTATATGACTCCACCGCTCAGGCATCCTGAATTATGATATCTTTAGTTCATTTTAGATCACTCATTTAATCAAATGTGTCATAGAGACATTCTGTAGATAAACATCCATCAAATCTGCTTTTTTGATATTCAAGTTTGAATATCGAAAAACGAGTAGATTCGCCAATATCAAAAAACAACGAGAAAGAAAAGTTTTTATGTGAATCCACTGCTCAGGCATCCTCAATTATGATATTTTTAATTCGTTTTAGATCATTGATTTAATAAAATGTGTTTTGGAGAAATTCTGTAGATATACATCCTTCAAATCTGCTTTTTTAATATTTAAGTTTGAATATCGAATAACGAGTAGCTCGTTTTTCGAGATTCGCCAATATCAAAAAACAAAGAGAAAGAAAAGTTTTTATGTGAATCCACTGTTCAGGCATCCTCAATTATGATATTTTAGTTCGTTTTAGATCATTGATTTAATAAAATGTGTTTTGGAGAAATTCTGTAGATATACATCCTTCAAATCTGCCTTTTTGATATTCAAGTTTGAATATCGAAAAACGAGTGCTCGTTTTTCGAGATTCGCCAATATCCAAAAAACAACGAGAAAAAAAGTTTTTATGTGAATCCACTGCTCAGGCATCCTCAATTATGATATTTGTAGTTCGTTTTAGATCATTGATTTAATAAAATGTGTTTTGGAGAAATTCTGTAGATATACATCCTTCAAATCTGCTTTTTTAATATTCAAGTTTGAATATCGAATAACGAGTAGCTCGTTTTTCGAGATTCGCCAATATCAAATAACAAGGAGAAAGAGCAGTTTTTATGTGAATCCACTGCTCGGGCATCCCCAATTATGATGTATTTAGTTCGTTTTAGATCACTTATTTAATAAAATGTGTCAATTTAGACATTCTGTAGATAAACATCCATCAAATCTGCTTTTTTGATATTCAAGTTTGAATATCGAAAAACGAGTGGCTCGTTTTTCGACATTCGCCAATATCAAAAAACAAGGAGAAAGAGCAGTTTTTATGTGAATCCACTGCTCGGTTATTCCCAATTATGATGTATCTAGTTCGTTTTAGATCACTCATTTAATAAAATGTATCAACTTAGACATTCTGTATATAAACATCCATCAAATCTGCTTTTTTGATATTCAAGTTTGAATATCGAATAACGAGTAGCTCGTTTTTCGAGATTCGCCAATATCAAAAAACAAGGTGAAAGAGCAGTTTTTATGTGAATCCACTACTCGGGCATCCCAAATTATGATGTATTTAGTTCGTTTTAGATCACTCATTTAATAAAATGTGTCAATTTAGACATTCTGTAGATAAACATCCATCAAATCTGCTTTTTTGATATTCAAGTTTGAATATCGAAAAACAAGTGGCTCGTTTTTCGAGATTCGCCAATATCAAAAAACAAGGAGAAAGAGCAGTTTTTATATGAATCCACTGCTCAGGCATCCTGAATTATGATATCTTTAGTTCGTTTTAGATCATTGATTTAATAAAATGTGTTTTGGAGAAATTCTGTAGATATACATCCTTCAAATCTTCTTTTATAATATTCAAGTTTGAATATCGAATAACGAGTAGCTCGTTTTTCGAGATTCGCCAATATCAAATAACAAGGAGAAAGAGCAGTTTTTATGTAAATCCACTGCTCGGGCATCCCCAATTATGATGTATTTAGTTCGTTTTAGATCACTTATTTAATAAAATGTGTTAATTTAGACATTCTGTATATAAACATCCATCAAATCTGCTTTTTTGATATTCAAGTTTGAATATCGAAAAACGAGTGGCTCGTTTTTCGAGATTCGCCAATATCAAAAACACAAGGAGAAAGAGCAGTTTTTATGTGAATCCACTGCTCGGTTATTCCCAATTATGATGTATTTAGTTCGTTTTAGATCACTCATTTAATAAAATGTATCCATTTAGACATTCTGTATATAAACATCCATCAAATCTGCTTTTTTGATATTCAAGTTTGAATATCGAATAACGAGTAGCTCGTTTTTCGAGATTCGCCAATATCAAAAAACAAGGTGAAAGAGCAGTTTTTATGTGAATCCACTGCTCAGGCATCCCCAATTATGATGTATTTAGTTCGTTTTAGATCACTCATTTAATAAAATGTGTCAATTTAGACATTCTGTAGATAAACATCCATCAAATCTGCTTTTTTGATATTCAAGTTTGAATATCGAATAACGAGTAGCTCGTTTTTCGAGATTCACCAATATCAAAAAACAAGGAGAAAGAGCAGTTTTTATGTGAATCCACTGCTCGGGCATCCCCAATTATGATGTATTTAGTTCGTTTGAGATCACTCATTCGCCAATATCAAAAAACAAGGAGAAAGAGCAGTTTTTATGTGAATGCACTGCTCAGGCATCCTCAATTATGATGCCTTTAGTACGTTTTAGATCACTAATTTAATCAAATGTGTCATGGAGACATTCTGTAGATAAACACCCATCAAATCTGTTTATTTTGATATTCAAGTTCGAATATCGAAAAACGAGTGGCTCGTTTTTCGAGATTCGCCAATATAAAAAAACAACGAGAAAGAAAAGTTTTTATGTGAATCCACTGCTCAGGCATCCTCAATTATGATATCTTTAGTTCGTTTTAGATCATTGATTTAATAAAATTTGTTTTGGAGACATTCTGTAGATATACATCCTTCAAATCTGCTTTTTTTAATATTCAAGTTTGAATATCGAAAAACGAGAAGCTCGTTTTTCGAGATTCGCCAATATCAAAAAACAAGGAAAAAGAGCAGTTTTTATATGAATCCACTGCTCAGGCATCCTGAATTATGATATCTTTAGTTCTTTTTAGAAAACGTATTTAATAAAATGTGTTTTGGAGACATTCTACAGATATACCTCCATCAAATCTACTTTTTTGAGATTCAAGTTTGAATGTCGAAAAACAAGTAGCTCGTTTTTCAACATTCGCCAATATCGAATAACGAGCTAGTTGTTTTTCGTCATTCGCCAATATCGAAAAACGAGTAGCTCGTTTTTCGATATTCACCAATATTGAAAAACGAAAAACGAAAATCGAGCTAACTTCACACTGCCTAATTATATACCGTAATTGTTATATTTCTTTTATAGGAGATGACTATCCGTTCTAGGACATCTCATATCATTTTTAGTATATTAGAGAAAGATATACATACTCTTTCTAGACCACCTTATACCACTTGTAGTATATTAGACAAGGGTATACTTACTCTTTATAGACCATCTCATACCACTTGTAGTATATTAGAGAAGGATATACTTACTCTTTATAGACCATCTCATACCACTTGTAGTATATTAGAGAAGGATATACTTACTCTTTATAGACCATCTCATACCACTTGTAGTATATTAGAGAAGGATATATATATATACTCTTTCTAGACCATCTCATACCACTTGTAGTATATTAGAGAAGGACATACATACTCTTTCCAGGCCATATCATGCAACTTCTCATTAAGCTAGTCTGTTCAGAGACTGGAATGATCGTTCTGGTGTGACGAAAAACCGAGGTCCTTTGTACACATTGATGTGCACGTAAAATATCCCATGTTAGTTAAAATCGGATATATAATAGTGAGTCAGGCCCAATTTTAGTAAACGTACGCGTCACGTGCGTGTGTTCGGCGCCGGCCCCTTTCGATATACAAAATTGTTTTTGCGCCCAACATGATTTGGGTGTTCATGTAAAATCGGTAGTCTGTTTGGGATTGCCCGACTGTAAAAGGCTGCGTGGATACCCCGCCCAACTCACCCCCGTACCTGACTACACCCTTCGCCAGATGACTAATCCGGATCCCCGACCCCACTCAGCCCTTTCCCCTAAAAGACAACACCAGCACCCCCTCCCTCTATAGTTTTACGCCAGATCGACTAATCCCGTCTCTAATAGTTCTACAACTCAACTCGCAATTAACCATTTGCCGAGACAGACGGTCAGGAAATTACACATAAATTCATAACTCAACCACAATATGACGGCAAATGAATTCCCTATTTAATGAAATGACTGCTGTTAGCTTAACGACGTCAACCCACAGAATTACTAAAGCAGTAATTATGATTTGACGTGTCTACATATTCATTCATTTATAAAATCGTCTGTCTAAATATTCTCCAACATAATCACATTAGATAACTCAACTCCACAATTTGATTCTAGCACGATTTATTGTTATTTTTACCACCATTCAACTTAATGGTGAATTTAATCATAGCGGAAGTAGAATGTAACCTTATCTATTTCAATTCATTCATGTCGACAAGGCCTTCTGTTCTATAAAATGTCGTATTTATAACAAATTATAGCCATTTAGCTTTTGTTATAGATTTTTCAGCGAATTTAAAACTGAAGAATGGTAGCCGTGGATATTGTATTTTCTGAGAAAACCAATTATTACTATTCAGGCCCGTTGTTATAATTATCAATGAATTTATAATAGTTTGGATCATGTCAAAGTTTTTACTTATTCCTTAATAAAAGTAGTGTGTCTATCTGTTGTCGTTTGGTTGATGGCTGGCTTTTAATAAAAATAAAACCCACAGCGAATTTCATTCATGTCTCGTAATGCTTGCTTCCGGTACCATGATCTCTAACCAAATCTATTGTTGGTCTAATAATACTGCCCGCCATTTCATTCATTTGGTAAATAAACAGTTCCAGGAATAAAATCTAACATAATAGAACTTAGGTAATGGGATGAAGGTATGGGGAAATTGGTGCCAATTATCTAGTATCAACTGTATGACTATTTTCTATGATAATTGAAGATAATCAGCCAAGTTCTCGGCTCATCTGCGGGATACAAATTGACGTAAACCCAACCACGTGGTTACATACAATGTATGGTTGTACTTTTGGCTAAAGTAGCAACATTGATATTTATTTTATAAAACCGACCCTGGCCAGGCTTTATAAAGTAATAATATTGTTATTAATTCATCAAAAAAAAAACATCCACCCTTTGCATGGAGTTTAAAACATATTATATTATGACAATTACAAACTTGTTAAAACTAACAGGTTTTTTTTTCAAATACAACGTTTGAAATGTAGTGGCTACACATACGCCTCGCAGTGTTTCGTTTGATTAGAGCTGATCCCACTTAACACTGCTGTAATGAGGGCAAATTTCTATTCCAAATTCTGACAGATCAATAGTCCGATTAAAAACAATAGCTAACTGCGTAACAATATCATTGCGCATTAAACAGAGCTCCAAATTGGACCAAATACGTGTATATGACCAAATATGTTCATGACTCACGATTTTATTATTTTATTAACCAGTGCATAGTAGAATGTTGCAGTAAAACTAATTGCGTGACAAACGGGGCTATCTAAACGGATACAACGTAAACAATGTTTAAAGATTATGTAAACAATGTTGTTTGGAGTCGAATAATACTTTCACCTTTTTTACACCTTAAATCACTATCCAAAGTTCTAGGGAAGAAAGGATGTCATGTTGCTGTACTTGGGATAGATTTGATTGCACGGGAAGAATAGACACACTTCCTCAAAAGCTCAAGTATCAGAAGCCAATCCAGCAATGGTCAGAGAGGAATTTCTCGAGCCATTGCTTCAGAAATACGCAACAATAGCGTATGTTTGCAGTACGTGACGTTATATAGTCAGACAAATGAAATGAGGTTTAACGTCGTACAGTTCTCCTCCGACTGGGCTAATGAAAACTGGTAAAAAAAAAAATACCCCATACAGTAAGCTATGAGAGAAATTGTGCACTACGGCCTACTCATTTTTTAGAATTTCAACTGCCAAGGGATCTTTTACGTCAACATCACTGTGTACAGGAGACCCCATTTTTCATTGCATTCGAACGACTCTACTTTGTCCCCTGCCAGGTCTTCTGTTCAGCACCAATTAGGAGAAGGAACCACGCCGGGGAAATCCCGACGAACTTTTTCAGCCACGTGACTTCCAGATTCGCGAGTCAACGTTCTCTATACTCGCTACCGTGGCGCCTGTGAAGTTATAGAGTGATCACCAACAGGAATTATTCAAGAAGCTTAGAATCTTACAATCTCTAAATAAAAAGCATGCATATTTAAGAATTGGTATGACTAAAGACTGATTTTGAAAACGATGACAAATTATTGTGGTTGCAGTTAGGACACAAACAACTTAGTAAAATGTACATAAATTCATTTATATTATTGTATCTCTAAGATGTTTAAATCGTTGGCATCTGTTCAAGCAATTTCAACCATGATCTGTGGAAAAATGTTTTCTTAACATATCGTTCGGTCAATACTCGGCCAATGTAGATTAATCAATCGGCCTGTCAATCATACGAACATAATTAAACCATGACACTTGCAGGAATCGTGTCATGACATCCTTGATATTCCACGAATCACTCATCAGCCTGGCAGAAGTAGGTGAAACTATTTAACGGATATGATGGCGTTGCTGTCAGGGTTTCTCCATTGGTTATAAGTAATTACCGCGTTCCTAGCTCCATGTTCCATATATCATATCCTACCCTGTCTTTGATTAGGTTAAAGTTTTAGTCAACAAAGCCTTCTTTATTTGACATGCTTTGTCTCACAGCCCTTTTAAGTTTGACTCCAATCTATGACGTCAGCACATAAACTGATGACGTATTTGATGGCGTTGATGAAACACTTGGAAATGTGATATTTTGCGACAAAATGCATATCTTGCACCGTTACTTTAAAAAATGTTGAATAACTTATAAGGGACTAAATCTTTATTCTTTAGCACCTAGAAGTGGACACGAGTGGGTTGCACTCAATTGTTCCCGTTTTTTCTCTCATGTTTTCGGCGAAATAGGTGAAGTGTCCAAATTGAATGTCATTCTTTGGCATCTGGTTATTACAGTCTACGCCAGAGGTATTCTCCTGTGGGATATGCCGAAAACTGTGGATAAAATAAGTTAGAGACTTGCCTCCTTTAAGATTGTAGATGATAATACAAAGCTTAGTGCTCAATAACGCAGACAATCAAAATGTTGTCATCACGGAAAGAACAGGATTTATTCTTAAAATAGAACGTAAGTTATTATCAAAGCTTGATTACCGTCGCTCGTTTTTATGTTTTGAAAAGTCACGAAACATATTTTATCATTTGTCAAAAGAAGTTATTTAAAATATCAGCTACCGAAAGCTACAACCATTGTGTGTTTCATTAGGATTATTCCTTGTCCATGCACAGAATCAACACAGACCTACAATACCTTGAGATTATAATAAACCTGCCTAACAGCTATGTGCTTTCAACAAATCATTAACCCAGTGAATACAGAAAGGTAACACGTTGATCCTGATTTCATTTAGTCAAGGAGCCACGATGGCTAAATGAGTAAGACGCTGGCTAGCTAGCATAGAGACTGCGGGTTCGCTCTCGGTGTTGCCCGAGAAGGTTCATCGGGATTTTCCTCCAAGGATTCCCCTAGTCAGTGGTGGACGTTGGGGGGGGGGGGCTGACATGGATAGCTGTCTAGTCGTTCGGATGGGACGAAATACCGAGGGACGTAACATACATTGGTAGTTGGAATTCGATACAAAAGCCATAGTGCCGCTGCCCGGGCGAAATTTCCCCTCATAGCACAATGTCGGAGAAGTACAGAAGGACGTTAAACTCTTCATTTCATTTTCTAAAGCTTGAATTAGGTGATGTTTTTTTTAATCAAATACTGCATTAACATCCAATTCTCATTCGACATATTACAGATTCTTGCAAATCGTCTTGTATTCATAGAAAACAGGGCGTCTTGGAGTTTTTATGACATATTTGTATAATGGATGGATATTACAAATAGGAATTATGTGTGTATTATAATATCGCACGGTTTAGATGCAATGATTGTATTTATATGAATTAGTACAACACAAACTTTGCCAGGTGCGTGATTTCCTGAAATGGCGGTGTTATAATAGGTTTATAAGACCCTGTCAAACCGGGGTGGCGTCCTTACTGCGCCGTAGGTTTAACAGAAAAGGCATAAGGTCTGGCGGGGGTATAAAGAATAATAATACCTTACCTTATACAAGACACCGACATGGAATTCAGAAGCTGTGACTACTACTCATCAGGCGTACTATGATAAACGGTTCCTACTGAAATAAAATCACAGCTTTGTTAAATAAGTATGAAATTTTGAAATCGTACGACAAAGTTCTGTAACATGAGTCAAGGCAAATTATTGAAATGACCTAATTTGTGTCGACTGGACGTCAAACCCCATTGCTTTTTTTGAAAACAGCCATAATGTTACCAAAGAGCAGCTTCTGTTGTCTTTTATTGTGTCATTTCCGGAATGGCAAAGATCCGTACGTATTTAAACTGTATTTAATAATAGTAATGTCCTAAAATCCAATAGAAGCTGCTCTTTGGTAACATTATGGCTGTTTTAAAAAAAAAGCACTAGCTAAAAGAAGTGTATGCGATCAACTGTCATAAGAAAACGTTTCTAAAAAGATGGGTTTTAAGATTCCTTTTAAAACTGTTACTTGACGCAGTACTTGAGTTCTAGGGGGGGGGGGCTAGTGGTCTAGAGTGCCGCTTCGACCTCTAGCTGGCCGGTCACCTCTGGCTTGCGGCTGTGGTTTCGAGCCCTGGTGTGGCATGGAGATAGGGGCGCCTTCTCAACCTCGTGGGTTTCCTCCGGGCACTCCGGTTTCCTCCCACTGCTAAAGACCCCTACGCGCAAGCGAATTATTGAAATAAATTAAACCATATGTTAGTCCCGAAATGACCTAGTTGTGTCGAGTGGACGTTAAACCCCATTTCTCTCTCTCTCGCACTTGGGTTCTATAGGAAAATCATTAGAATTCCACAGTTCTGCTGCTGCAAAAGTAAAGGAGCGTCTACCGAAATAAGGGTATTTGGAAAATAAGATGAAATGAACTGGGGTTTAACGTCCTACTGTTCTGAACCGATTGTATTTATCGTCCGTTTAACCAATTCTCTATCCAATTCGTCAACAATTTAAATTTGATTTAAACCCTACCGGGGAAATAATTTATACTCCATCGAAATTAATAAAACTGCACGGCTGTATTTAGAGACAGTTTATCAGGGCAGTATTTAATTTAACCTGACACTGTCAATATTGTAAGAGTTAAACTATCTAATATCTTTCTCGAATTTCCTCCATTAATTACAACAGCGATGAATTCCTCCAGAAGGGAGTAGTTCGTGCAACCGGTGAATTCTGGAGCATTTTATTTTCAATTTTGTAAGAATTAAATATATATTTTTATCTAATATACCGTTTGAGCAATGAGAGTGGATTGTCCGTGCAGACTGTGTATTGACATTGATTGACAGTATTTAATATCTCGCGATTCGGGTACATGCACATGCACATATTTAATGTAATCCTGGTTACTAGGAAATAATGATGTAAATTTAAATGAAATATTGTGTTGCTTGACGCCGCGCGGTAACCAGTGTAACAGATAATCATACCTCAATCATTTTAAATCACATCAAACGAGACCGTTATTAGATTAAAGACTAATATTACTTCCCTTGAGAACGTGGCTATGTTAATTTAAACGAATGTTTCAATTTGGAGTCACGTTGTTCATTTCCTCTGAAATTAAATGTGACCCCGAGAGCGAGCGAGAGAAAGAGAGAGAGAGGGGAGAGAGAGAGAGAGAGAGAGAGAGAGAGAGAGAGAGAATGAAATGAAATGGGGTTTAACGTCCTACTATTCTGCGCCGAACTACTTAGCTAATGAAGACCGGCATAAGCCATACAGTGTACTGTACTACGAAGGAAAATTTGCCCGAATAGCGGCACACTGGGGCCTACTCTTATATCGAATTCCAACTGCCAAGGGATCTTTTACGTGCATGACAATGTGTACACAGGACCTCAGGTTTTCGTCCCATCACAACGACTAGACAGCTGTCCTTGTCAGACCCTTTATCCTGCATCACTGACAAGGGAAAATCACGTCGGAAAATCTGGATGAACTTTCTCGGCTAATAAGTACACAACGTTCAGTTCCGTTGCCCTTCTATTGTATCAACTCCATCTATCATCAGATGACGCCATTTTCCTGCAGTAAGTGTAGCACTGGTTTAACAAATTGAGCATGATCGTAGCCATTGCTTCAGGAACATATATAACCCGGGTTCCTTGGCCTTGATGATCAGCGCGGATACCATATATCATGGCGTTCTGACCCATAGACCAGTTCTCTTGACAGTGGACTACTATACATCCATTGAAAACCGGTTAATAAACCATTGCTTCAGGAAAATAAGGTGCACTGACCTTAAATATAAGCATTTGTCGTCAAATGTCACGGCTACAAATTCTAAAGAAGACAAGTATTATCAATAGCAGGTTTCTTTGGTGGATTTTAAGGATCTCAGCTACTTTAATTGAAAGTTTATTATCTGGGAGATTGAAGGGGTAGCCCCTTTCAAACTATAACCGCTCATCCACATTGAATGGGTTGAAAGACGAGAGTGTTTTTTAAGTAATTGAAAAATTGCATCTAGACTTTGATTGGATTTTCATTTGATTTGCGAAATGTCTTTTCAAGAGTTGTCGATGTCTGATGAGACAGGAGAAATAGGTTTGCCTTCAATCAGGTTGAAGTGATGTCCCCAACAAACAGGTTTTTCTCTGGCAGTATTGTGAAGAGTTATTGAAAATCGACCTGCGGTTTCTATCAAATTATATTTTACTTCATGCCTTCATTAGATCATCGACCTAACCTTGTCTTGTTGTCGTAACTCTCAGCCGTGCGAAAACATCGACATTTACTCTCAACCGGGTTTATACATCACAACTATCCCAAGGCCATGCTAAACCATCGTCACAAATTCTAAGCTGTGATAAATCATCACCACTAACCCTCCAGTTGTGTTAAACCATCGCCGCTAGCCCTCCAGTTGTGTTAAACCATCGCCACTAGTCCTCCAGTTGTGTTAAAGCATCACCACTAGGCCTCGGTGTGTTAAACCATCGCCGTTAATCCTCACGTTGTGTTAAATCATCCGCACTAGCCCTCCAGTTGTGTTAAATCATCACCACTAGTCCTCCAGTTGTGTAAACCATCACCACTAGCCCTCGGTTGTGTTAAAGCATCGCCACTAGCCTTCCAGTTGTTTTAAAGCCTCGCCACTAGTCCTCAAGTTGAGTTAAACCATCGCCGCTAGCCCCAACTTGTGTTAAACCATTGCCGCTAGCCCTCCAGTTGTGTCAATTATCACCTCAGACCCTCGGTTGTGTTAAAACATCACCACTAACCAAGCCATATTATCGCAATCGACTGTCAGCTGTGCTAAACATTGTCGTACCCTAGGCCGTGTTACATCAGCATGGCAAATTCACAGTTGTGCTAAAACATTGTCGTATATCCTAGGCCGTGTTAAATCAGTATCGCAAACTCTCTGGTGTTCTATGTTGTCGATTAGCCTACACTAGTTTATTTTTACCCAATGCTCGTTAAGTTGTCATCACTAAAGTTTGTAAAATTAAACTGAAAGATCGAAGCAAGATCAATAGAATTGGTTCCATGTTTCATAGTTTTCTTAAGCTGGGAAACCGAGGTGACTCAATGTGTAAGACAAGTGTCCCCCTCCCCCCCCCCCGAGGTTCCGCAATGGATCCTTGTGTTGGTTTAGAACGTTCATCGGGATTCTCCGGCGTAGCAGTGGACAAAGGGCCTGAATTCGAAATTAAGGTTGGCCGTAGCGCTACTACCTGAACACAATTTCCCCAATAGCATATTGCAAGATGTAAGCTCGTCTTCATTAGCCCAGTCGGAGCAGAACAGTAGGAAGTTAAATTTCATTTCATTTTCTCGAACAGAAGATGCCGTATGGAGTCAATACATAAATAGTAATGCCATATGGAGTAAGTACATACCACAATACAAACGTCGTTACATCCCACTTTCTCCCATGATACTAGCGTCGTTACATCCCAATTTCTCCCATGATAATAAAATATTGTTTTCTCTGACTAATTAACAATATTTAATTAATAATACCTGACCCGTCTCTATTCATTTATTATATCACACTTGGTCACAATACACAGCGTCAATTTTTTATATCGACCAAAAACACTCTCAACAGCTGGATTTTATTAGAATAATAATATGTTATAACATGTTTTATATACACTGGTCAATAACAACCCATGTCAGACGATTTCCATTGACATTGACTTTAAGTGAAACAGAATTAAATTTAAACTTCTGTGCATACCTTACAGATGTCAGAAAAGTTAAGCATGGGCCTAGCTGTGCTATAAGACACATTAGTTAAGATTGTCATATAGAGTTTACCATTCTTGATACAACAGTTCAAAAAAGATGATAAGAAAAGATAATATATTGAACTTTTCAGTCAAATTACTTTAGTATAACGAAATAATCAGTATTGAAATTTGGACTAGCAATAGGCATCAACTGTCTCCGCATCGTCTCCGAGAATTGCTGATTTTTTGATTGACAGACGATAACTCCGCACACATATTCTCGATTATCAAGTACGGTAACCACGATTGTCAGTCCGTTCAGCGGTAGTTTCCGGTATTGACGTCACCGACTAACGGTAAACATTAGCGTGGTCAGCCATTTATTGATTTAATTATTATATTGACGTATCCAAGAATCCGAGGGTCTACTGGGTTGCTTTTGGGTTTGTTTTGTAAATAAAGGTCTTATTAATAATTTTTATAACATTTGAAGCCTGTAGAAAGACTTAACTAATGTTTAGCTCTTAACTTATCTATCTTTAATACTTGTATTCCCCTCACAGACATCACTGATTCTGGTAATTAAGATATTACAGCGATTGGACTGATATAAACGGTTTTACTATAGATTCCATATCAAATTGTAGACAGTAAAATAAATCCCTTTAATTACACCCTCGTTAGCCATGTAGTCCTGGGTTATAGTCGGGCTCATAGACGTAATCATCATGGCTCCATTATCATTAAAATAATCCTCAAATTCTTTCAGTCCGGTCAACAAAGTACAATTATAGATTTCAGGGGATTTTATATGTTGAGTTGTACTATAAGTGAATCTGTGTATTGCTAGGTTCCCAATGTCGTACAATACGTTGCGATATGTTGGCCCCACGATCTGGTACGTTCGGGATACGTTTCGATTCAACCAACACGATGGCTACAACTGACCTTAATATATGAAATGAAATGAAATGGGGTTTAACGTTCTATTGTAAGTTGTACTTCGACCGGACCTTTTGGGGAATCGTTGATCCACGTTGTTCGGATTTGGAAAATCTATCCTTGAATATAGAAAGAATATACGAGCCAATATATTGAACAGAACAGATCGGTAACCAGGTCACTTTGTCTCAAAAATTCTAATAGTATTTAAATGATTCTACGCTAACAACACAAACAAACACGGTACTTTCTTGGTGTGCATGTGATTTAATGACGTATAGGTGATTGATGACGTTTAGGTGATTTGATGACGTAGAGGTGATTTAATTACGTTCGTATGTGATTTGATGACGTATATGTTATTTAATGACGTATTTCTGATTTCATGTCGTATACAGGTGATTTTGACTATGAAATAAACACACCACCAGATGGATTCATTGTATTTCACCTTGGGTAGGATTTAAAAATATGTAGGCGATAATTATACTGTATTCTGAATTGAAATAATGTGACATATAGTCGTCTATATATTGTATCATACGTGTCATGTCTGTCGGACATGACGAGATCAGACTACAAAAAAGTCTTTTGAATTCTTCAAAAAAACAACAATATCCTAGAACAATGGCTTCAGAAGCAGATACATGAAATATAGAACACAATCTTTCAAATGTCTGTGAATAATCGGTTAATGATGACTTATTGTCACAATACAGATAGCAAATATGTATTTTTCATGTTTTGAGTCGTGATGGACCATAGATTATGTCATAATAGATTGACTGGTTATATAAGATGATGTGAGATATTATTCTATAAGATATAAAGGTTACTAGGGTTATATTATACAATATCTTCCACACCCCCTCAACCTATTACCATATCCACATCACTTTTTGTCACTTATTATTGACATATCACGAGACACAGAATATAAAACATCCGCCATCTTGTAGGGCAATGAAATTCAATATATTCTTGTCCTTGTGGATTTATTATTACATAAATCATTTATCGACCTCACAGACCTTTGTTGTAGGAACTGCAGTGATTCGATGAGTAAGACGTTCACTTGCTTACCTGGGGACGGTCCTGTGTTCGATATTGATTTATTGCAGAACCGCAGTGATTCGGTGAGTAAGTCGCTCACTTGCTAACCTGAGGCCACGGTGTCGATATTGATTTAATGTAGGAACCGCAGTGATTCAGTGAGTAGGACGTATACTCGTTAACCTAGACGGTCGGTGTTCGATATCCGTGTTGACTGAAAACGTCTATCGGGATTTTAAGGCTTGTCCCATCTATGGCAGTGGGGTTGGATGGCCGAATGGTTAGCACGTGCGCGTGGTATCATAAAGCCTGTGATTGAGTCAACTGACGTGGTTTCGTATCCCCGGTTGTACGTGACAAGGAGTAGGGTCGCCTGTCAAACCTCGTGGGTTCTCTCCGGGTCCCAAAGTTTCCTCCCACTGCTAAAGACTCCTACGCGCAAGTGAATTATTGAAATTAAATTAAACCATATGTTAGTTCCGAAATCCCCTAACACCCCTCTCTCTCTCTCTCTCTCTCTCTCTCTCTCTCTCTCTCCCTGAATTAATGATAGTTGATTTTAAGGCGTGTCCCGCCTCTGACAATTGGAAATCGGATTGACGAAAAAGTACAATAAATGGTAATTATAAGCTTCCGTAATTATGTAATACCCGAGTTGAGTAATGACTCCTGAGGGGTATTTTTCCGCCGTATCTTTTTAATTAGTTCATTCAATATTCATAAAGATATATTATTTTTTCTGTGATATAAATTATTGATAAGTTCTAGAAGATGGCGGTGATAATAAAATTAATCTCACTAAAACCTATTATATATTACAAATAGGTTATAGGTTACATAAGATATCATGTTTAAATTATATGTTAGTCCCGTAGTGACCTAGTTTGTGCCGAGAGGTCGCTCTCTCTCTCTCTCTTCATCTCTCTCTCCCATCTCTATCTCTCTCTTTCCCCGTCTCTCTCCCTCCCTCTCTCTCTCTCCCTCCCATCTCCATCTCTCTCACTGGTTCGAGTGTGATAGTTTCGATTGTCCGTATTCATCCCACTGCCAAAGGCCCATACGCACAAGCAAATTATTGAAATAAAAAATGGAACCATGCTAATCCCGAAATGGCCTAGTTTGTGTCGATTGGGCGTTTAACACTATATTTCTTTCTCTGCCCCAAACAAGCATCGAACACTGCTCTAACTACAACTAATCATCCCACACCCGACCCTGCGTCCAGTCAACCAGTGGAACTCGTCTAATGTCTGATCATGACATTTTATTCATTTCACCATAAAGAGGCATTGTTGGGGATTAGATAAAAAGCTGACATGTCTCGCTACAGTAGTTACAAACAAGGTAACTTAAAGAGAAAATGCTGAAATTTTCAATCAAATTGCTCTACTTTAAACTGAGATATAGCGATCGAAATTGAAGCCAAGTCGCGATCATCATTACTAAGGTCGGTACGATAAAAACAAAGTCTCGATTATCGTTAAATCATCTATCACAAATTGTATTCCTATCCGCTAAATATCACAGGCTAGCGATGGCATCTAGAGTTGATTATGGTCTGGATCAGTTCATGAATGTCTAATGAATAATTTAGATAACATTTCAGGTCTAAAGAAAGATCTGCGATAGGTAGATTTAACTCTTGTATGATGTATGTTCAATAGTTTAAAACGCAACATGGTGGTTTAATCCCTACTCGGCGTGCTGCATTTATTCTCTCCTGCTATTTCATTTCAACTACAAGCAAGTAAAAACAGCGTTGCGTTACAACAGAAGACAAAACAGTGACAAAGAAAGAAAAATCCGTTTAATGATAAATACTCATTGATTATATACTAAAAACTTGAACTTCAAAACAAAACACTCTATTACGATTTCTATAACTGACATGCCATTCTTTTAAACCGATTTCATTGGGAAGCTAGACTGAAGTATTTATTACCCCCGAGAACATCAATTCATAGATATTAAAACAATTGCGATCAAATTCATGAAGGCTGTTTTTTTTGGTATATTTCATACGGGGACAAGTGACGTGATACGCGTCGATTCTATATACACAATGAGACTAGACAAGTGTCAGATATATTTGAATTGTGTACAAATATTTGTAATTTCAGTGTATTAATGATGAGTAATATTTATCTCGTGGGATCTAGACCATAATATAACATGTATACATTCCTCCTCTGCCCTCAACCGATTACAAACTTTTTTTTATATATTGATAGAATTATACAATTAGTGTATCCATAACAGTTATAAATGTTAACTCTCTTGCTTTTAACAGATAACAAAATATTTGATAGAATTATATATTTTTATCTGTAGCCATTACAGATACAAATATTAAGTCATTGTAAACAGATCGAGTCTAATTCCTTCTTTTCCAAAATGTCTGTACGTGCAAAAGAGTCGCATTACACACACAGAAAATTGCACTTGAGCATATCAAACCAGGTGGATGGATACGAAAACCACTTGTACTGCACCGCACTGTTTCTAGACGATGATAGACAGAGAGAGGGAGAGAGAGAGAGAGAGAGAGAGAGAGAGAGAGAGAGAGAGAGAGAGAGAGAGAAATGGGGTTTAACGTCCACTCGACACAAACTAGGTAATTTTGGGACTAACATGTGGTTTCAATTTTTATTTCAATAATTCGCTTGTGCGTAGGGGTCTTTAGCAGTGGGAGGAAACCGGAGTGCCCGGAGGAAACCCACGAGGTTGAGAAGGCGCCCCAATCTCTATGCCACATACGCTCACACCAGGGATCGAAACCACCGCCGCAAGCCAGGGGTGACCGGCCAGCTAGAGGTCGAAGCGCGGCAATCTAGACCACTAGGCCATCCCAATCCCCCTCTAGACGATGATACAGACTTCACTGTTTCTAGACCATGATACAGACCTCGCTGTTTCTAGACGATAATACAGACCTCGCTGTTTGTTTACTGGACACGTGATGGATCAGCGTGTTAGTCGCTAGCGCACTAGCCTGGAGGTCACGGGTTCGATCACGCTGTTAAATCTCAAACACGGTTTATCTATAGGTAAAGACGAGTCATCCCATCAAACAAATCATTATATTTGCACTGACCCAATCAAAAGTTTTATTCTTGAAACTTTTATCCAGATAGCAAATATTTAAATTAACATTAAAGTTTTTGGTTGTAGAGGGGTTGGATGGCCAAAGGTTTGCTCGTGCGTCCCTGAGTCAACTGGCGTGGTTTCTATCCCCAGGTTGTACCTGACAAGGCGTGGGGTCGCCCGTCCAACCTCGTGGGTTTTCGCCGGGTCCTTCGGTTTCCTTGCACTGTTAATGACCTTACACACACGCGAATTATTGAAATAAAGTTGAACCATATGTTAGTCCCGAAATGACGTGGTTTGCGTCGAGTGGACGTTAAAAGCCATTTCTCTTTCTCCTGACAAACTTCGTCTGATCAGAAATTAGTCATTACACACTGAATGACACCGATCCAGTAATATTTTACAATCAAAAGTGATTGACGTTTAATATTCGTCAAAAGACTTTGATATGAAAATAAATTCCAGGAGTCTAATCAAGCCTAATACAGAGCCGTGTTTTCTCGAGTGTTATTAAAGGACGACGCCATCACGATGTATAATATACTACAATAGTTGTTACTAACAGACGACCATATGAATATTATCATGTTCCCATCATCATACACGGTGCTTAGGAGATTTACAATTCGTTATTCGACCAGTCTTCTGGCTACACTTCTCCTGTATCTATTAACCTATCAGGGTGATTACATCAAACATTATAACCAACAGAATATTCTGCTAACTCCGGGGATATATATTCTACTAAGAAGGCAATGTGCTTCTGTTAAACAGGGGTGGGGTGGGGATATATTCAGTTAAATGTGATAGTTATTGTAGCGGTTCGATCCGGGTGTTTCTCCCGTCAGTCATGTAGAAGGGGCGGAACGGTGTCTAGTCGTCCGGCTGGGACAAAAACCGATAATTACTTATCTAGACCGCATAGCCATTTTAAAACAATATTATTTATGTTTCATGTAGTATCAGTTTATCAATTAGCCCAAAGGTCGTTGTGCTGTTTTCTGGTGGTTGTATGCCATAGCAGTAATAACGAAATAGAATGAACAGGACAGAGTTTTATGGCACGTCAGCTGCACCCACCAAACAACGACATAGAAACATAATATATGGTTGTGGATTAAAATAATTAAACAGGTTAAAGTCCCACAGTTAAAGTCCTCTACACGCAACTGAATTACTGAAATAAAGTTGAACCATGTTTTACTTCCGAAAACCCCACCTCCCCCTGTCTCACCCCTCTTCCTCCCTCTCTCTCTCTCTCGTCTGCGAGCGTGCGTGTGGATAACTACAGAGATAAATCAGAAACTGTTATGTAACAGAACTTTATCATTGTAGAATATCAAATTAGTATCTATATGTACTATTATTTAATTTATCTGTACTCCTATCAGTTAGAATATGTTTTACATAAAACACAATATTATATCAATTAAGAGAAAGGAAAATAAAAAGAAGGAGAAAAAAAAATGGAAAAAAAATAAAAAAAAAATAATTAAACAACACGTGTTATATACAGGGAGTTGAGATGTCTAACGTGTGATAATTATAGAACATAATGTCTGTCAAGGAAAAGGTTCAGATGTTTAACAACGCGGGTTTTGTCCTGGACTTGCGGTTTCCTCCCATTGCTAAAGAGCCCCTAACCATGCCTTAGTCCTCTCTTTATCTGTCTCTCTCTCTCTCTCCCCTCTCTTTCTTTCCCTCTCTTTCTCTCCCCTCTTTCTCTCCCTCTCTTTCTCTCTCTTTGAAAGATTGATGAGATTTAAGTTGGAGGTGTATTCTTGGACGATATGTAGGGTAGATGATACTGGATTTCTGTTAAAATGAATTGGATCAAACTAAAGCATAAATTTCTTACTTGGGTGAAATGACTTTGATCAAATTTCTTTCTGTGTGGAGACCATAATAATAATTTGAACAATTTTCCACAGTTGCAAGTCAATGTATTAAATGTGTATTCAACAGCTCTTTGCAAACAAAGTTTTCGTCGTTGGATCTTTCACACGCGGACAAAGTATTCGTCGTTGGATCTCCACACGCGAACCACAATTTTGTCGCTTGATCTCCACATAGGAACAAAGGATATTTTGTTGGACCCTTACACGAGAACAAATATTTGTCGCTGGGTCACCACACGAGAACAAAGTTTTGTCGCTGGATCACCACGCAAGAACAAAGTTTTTGTCGTTGGATCTTCACATGAGAACAAATTTTATTCAGGATTCAATTACAAAGCAAATATGTCCCAAGTATAGATTCACAATCAACATTAAAAGTCACCCAACTGACCAAAGTACAAAGTAAACAACGTCCACTAGTATCACAATTATCCAGAAACAAAAAATGTCATACTATCCACGATATAACATTTTCATGGTATAAAATCCCAGCGTTATTTAACCATGATGTTTTATCCGTGTATAAAACCAACAACAAGCAATATATAATCAATCTGTACTGTGTAAATAAAACACAAAGCTACTCAGATCAATTTATTTTTTAACGCCTATTGTTGTCAAATCTATATAAACTAGAAATATCAACACTTAGTCATATGTTTATAATCAATCATTCGTTCTGGTCCATCTAATTATAAAAGTCGTGGTGAGAGTCTAGCAAGGACAAGTGTATAGTCGTTCGGATGGGATGATAAATCGAGGTCCCGTGCACGTAAAATATCCCTTGATAATTGGAACCGTAGTGTTACTGTCCGGGTAAAAATTCCCACATAGTACATTGTATAAGCCTAACCAGATCAGAATAGCTAAACCACCATTTCATTTCAATTTCTGCCTCTGTAAGCAAAGGTCCTTTTGTTCAAATAGCGGCATTAGTTTTTTTATAGTGCACGCCAAGAATTTTCCGATGGGATGATCAAGATTTCGTCTAATCGGTTGCTTTTAATGTCTCACTCTCATGCGTGACATCACTCAAAAAGGAAAACCAAGCTAAAAATTCACGAAGAACCTTCTCGACCAAAACTAGGATCGGATCGGATCCATGATCGAATCCGTAACCGTGCGTCCAGCTCGACAGTTTTGTTAATATTAGCTGTAAAGGCAGTTACAGTTACAGGAAATTTGTTTTATTTCCTGGGAGTTTATGAGTCAATCTGAGCTTCATAATGTTATTGATCGCGGTCATTAAAAGTATCATAATCGAAGTATGATGTAAGTCGAGTAAAGGTAACTATTATCCCACAGAGAACATGTCGGAATCGCTAGGGCATACGTCATTCAGTCATATATATCAACAGGTTTACGGCTGACAGAGATATCTGCATGCTTGTTTAAAACCGACAAAGATATCCATATATTTATAACGTCTCCTGCACGGGATAAGCATGAGTTCTACGTCCCTATCCAACCCACAACTATTACTCTCGACCCCTCACTGTTATCCACACATCGATATGGTTAATTACTAGAATTAAATAGAAACATTGAACTTAATATTTTTATAGTATGTTAATCGCCAAATGACCTATCTTGTGTTGAGTTGGAGGTTAAATATCATATGTATCTTGTCCAAATTCCTACTCTTTCTTTTTACCATCTTTTTTATTCGTTGTCCTTGTTTTACACTTCTTACTCTTGTTATTCATTGTCCGTGTCCATCTATCCCCGGCTGTACGTGACAAGGAGTAGGGTCGCCTTTCCAACCTCGAGGGTTTTCTCACGGTCCTCCGGTTTTCCCCCACAGCTAAAGACACCTACGCGCAAGCAAATTATTGAAATAAAATGAAAACCATATGTTAGTCCCGAAATGACCTCGTTTGTGTCGAGTGGACGTTAACACCCTCTCCCCCTCTCTCTCTCTCTCTCTCTCTCCCTCTCTCTCTCTCTCTCTCTCTCTCTCCCTCTCTCCCCCTCCCTTGTCCCTCTTGTTATTCAGTGTCCTTGTTTTACGCACTGTTTGTTTGATTCTGATAATTGTCCTTGTATTTTAATCCTAATCCATGTGTTTTAATCCAAATCCTAGTCTATATCCGTGTGTTTTTCTTGTCGTGTGTGTGTTTTAGCCCTCATCCACGTGCTTTACTCAATTCCCACGCGTTTTTCCTCATATTCCCTGTCTAACTTTACTGCAAGGGTTGTTTTATATGAGTATTTTGTCATCATTCCCTTAATATTTAAATATATGTTGTCCGCAACGATAAGGAAAAACCGTTCTTACTGTCATTATCTAATGCATAACAAAAGAGGAATTATAGCGTATTTATTTTTATAATGCAATAAGACTTTGTAAGCTCACCCCAGGGGAGTTGCTTAACTGGTCTTGCCTTCTACATATAAGCGAAAACATATTCTGAATAACTAAGACCCATAAAAAAGCATGTCTTATTTTAGTTTTTGAATAAAAGGAAGGCTAAAGTAACTTGTTTCCTAGTAGGAATTGCTCAATTCTGAAAGTGGAAGACGTCGTAAACATTTTGTTATGTAATCGTAATTTAGTATGGAAGCCTGTTCCGGCCATATGATATTCTCGACTCAAGGCAATGGAGAGAGATATAGAGAATCTTACACCGAAAACACGATATTATTTCTCTAAACATCTCACCCTCAAAATCTCATTCAGTTCGTCCTTCAACATCTTATCCCTTCGTGCCTCGTTGTCTCCTCCCTTCGTCTCTAAACCTCTCGTTCCCCGTCCCCAAATTCTTGTTCCTCCATTCCTCAACATCCCCCCCTGTCATTCAACGTCTCGTTCCCTCGTCCCTCAAGTTCCCCCCTATCCTACATCTCGTCCCCTCGTTTGTCAACTTCTCGTGGCTTCGCTCCCTCGTCCCTCAACTTCTCGCCCCAACTCCAGTCTCTTAATATCTCGTTCCTCCGTCACTCAAATTCTTGTGCCCTCATCCCTCAACTTCTCGTTCTCACGTCCCCCAAGATCTTGTATCCACATCCCTCAATTTCTCGCCCCCGGGAAGTATTGTAGTATGGTATATTGTCTGTACCAGACTTCCATATATTGTATTTAATCTATTTGCAACTGTATAAATCTGTATGATACGGCAAGTATTCGTGTATTGTATGACAGATAATACTGATTGATATCTTGTCAACAGTTATTCCAGTAGAGTCACACATCTTAACTTTTATAATGCATTGTGTGCCCAGAGTGGTAGGTGAGAGGTGTCCGGGCCCTCGTCTGCTCGTTCAGACGCCTACATTCATAGAGTTAAAATCACGATGTAAGTGAGCGTTGTTCGGTACTTTAGACTTGCAGAGAGACAGAGGCAGAGATGGGGTTTAACGTCCACTTCGACACAAACTAAGTCATTTTGGGACTAATTCCTTTGCGTGTAGGGGTCTTTAGCAGTGGGGGGAAACCAGAGGGCCAGGGAGAAACCGGGGAGGTTGGACAGGCGACCTACTCCTTGTCAATGGCAGATCGTTGATACAGCGCGCACGTGCTAACCATTCGCCCCCCCTACCCCCACCTCAATAGCTATGATCAAGGGAATAAATCATGATGTAATCAAAGATACATTAGACGATATTCACAGGAATAACACGTCATGTATATATTTACTTGTCTAACCTGTGATTGACGTTTTATACCAAGAGGTTTTAAAAGGCTTGATTCTCACATATCAAATATCGAGTTCGTCTGGGAACAGGAATAAATTGCATATGTTGTTCCCAATAGAAAATGAAAATTATACTTATTCATCCCGCTAATAAATATTATTAGACGGCTATTATTGAAACTATTACACGACGCATTTAATACACGAAACTTCTCTGATCGACATGACAATTGATGTGAAATAAAGAATATGAAGTTCAATGGCTTACTTTACTGCACTGGTTTATTGTTGTTTAGCTTAGCTCTTATTGTTGTTTAGGATTGATGACGTAATGTTTTATATTTGTTTAGGATTAATGACGTTATGTTTTATTGTTGTTTAGGATTGATGACGTTATGGTTTATTGTTGTTTAGGATTGATGACGTTATGCTTTATTGTTATTTAGGATTGATGACGTTATGCTTTATTGTTGTTTAGGATTAATTCCGTTATGTTTTATCGTTGTTTAGGATTGATGACGTTATGTTTTATTGTTGTTTAGGATTGATGACGTTATGTTTTATTGTTGTTTAGGATTAATTCGGTTATGTTTTATTGTTGTTTAGGATTGATGACGTTATGTTTTATTGTTGTTTATGATTTATTCCGTTATGTTTTATTGTTGTTTAGGATTGGTGACGTTATGTTTTATTGTTGTTTAGGAATGATGACGACTTTATATGTTATTATTGTTGCTTGGGATTGATTGCCATATATCTTATCATTGTTTAGGATTGGCGATGATATATTTTATTGTTGTTAACGGTTGATGGCTTTATATTCTATTGTTCCGCAGTTTTGACTGTTAGAGAGAAATAAGAATAAACCAAAGCACAGATGTCCGGGCAGACTCCCCCTCTAGCACACTTTATGACGTATTAGCCCAGTTGATCAGGAGAATAAGACGTTAAACCCCATTTTATTTCGTTAGCCACATTCCTCTCGAATTCTGACATAGTTTTATTAACAATAGAAGTTGATTGAATGTGTTGACTAAACGAACCTCATCATGGTTGAATGGTAAACGATTTGTCCGTTAAACACTTATATAAATATTTCTTCAGGTTATTGGGTCACGCGACAATCACGCGCTTATACAGATCAATAGAACAAATATCCCCCATACTTGAACTCAACAACTTAATCTTAAATCTGTATTCAAATCATACAGCAAACATGTTCTAGAATAATATTTTATATCCTTCTACCGGTTAACCTTTCGGCCGTCCACCCTAACCCCTGTTCAACAATAACAGTAAAGAGTTTGGACATAGGCTAAAATAACATGTAATATCCTTTCACAAATAGTAAATAGTTTGGACATGGGCTAGACTAACATTTAATGTCCTTTCACAAGCAGTAAAGGATGGAGACATGCACTTATATCTAACATTGACGTGCAAGTTAAAGATCCATTGGAATTGGATAAAAGAGTAAACCGTGGCGCCGCTGTCCCTCATTGCACATTGTAGAGCGTATACCCGCCTTCATTAGCCCCGTGGAGCAGAACAGTAGGACGTTATGCGTGGTTTAAGGGTCGAGAGCTAGACATTAAGTAATATATTAAAACAATAGGAGTGACTTAAATTACAGGATGACGTCACATCTGTATTTTACATATATATATATAAACCCCATTTCATTTTTATAGAGAAGGGTTTAGCGTCCAGTCGACACAAACTACGTCATTTCGGGACTAACATATGGTTTAATTGTATTCAAATATTTCGCGTGTAGGGGTCTTTAGCAGTGGGGCGGAGGGAAAACCGGAAAAAAACCCACGAAGTTGGACAGGCGACCCTACCCCTCGTCACGTACAACAGGGAATTCGAAATCACGCCACTTGACCCAATGACAGATCTTATAATTGCACGAGCACACTTTAGACCACTAGACCTGTCTAATTATATTGAACTGTGGTTTAAATCATTTAGATTATGATCAGAGAGATTTTAACTTCCTGGTCCACTAACTGATCTAGTGGGGGCACTTTAAATCTATTGATAGCCACGTCATTCAATATTTCTGCCATCTGACATGCAGCAATCACCAAACACATATAACGATCAGTGTTAACTTTAATCATCTTCACTAAATGGCCAACTCCAACGCAATCTACCGCCATTTCTCTCATCTTCCTCCATTTAATCAGAATAAATCACCTTGATCAGCTACACAATAACATCTTCAATCAGTTCTTCAACAACTCGAGGTCTCCAAAAGTCCAATATTTGCCTGGCATAGTTCAGTATGCTACAATTGTTAAAGATTCATTAAAACTATTTACACGAAGATCTCAATCACAGATCAATAATTCACTACTTCTTAATTTCGTGCAACTGAACCACAGATAATTTAATTCATTGGAACCAGGAAATATTTAAATTTACTTGGTAACCCTTTTCTTGTAGGGACAGTCGGAGGGGGGGGAATGGTTTAAACCATGGGCTAGTCCAGAAGTGTCTTAGGCGTGACCAGTCGACGTTACACCCTCACCTCCCCCCCCCCCCGTCTCTGTCTCCCTCCCCTTCCCCCTTTTTCTCTCGCTCTTTTGGGTTTGAAACTTAGCATCCTTGTCCTTTTGATAATTGCAGAGATCGACGGACTTCGATTCTTGATATATCGCTACAATTTCACGATCGTCGCGATGGCGTTATGCACGGTTCCAGGTACATTTACAGTACGCTTGTACATATTTTTATATTTTCTAATTTAACTTTTTTCAACGCTACTTGATTTCAATTCACATTTGAAGAGTTAACAAATGAACATTTTCTCATTTATATTTGCATTTAGAGAATCGAGCGGAAAGATTGGGGAAATCAGATCGTGAACAGTTAACACAGCAACCTGATAATTAATGACTTTCTGACTTCCAGTACAAGATAGATGGAATCATCTCAGTTTTAAATCTGTTTGAGTACGCACCAAGTTGTCACGTGAATGTTAATACTAACTGGGTGAATTATGTATGCTATCAATGTTTTTAGTTAACAGAAAAAAAATTCTAGTTCAATTAATTATATCTTTTAAGACACGTCCTGTCGTCAACATCAAATTAACCGGATTTTAAAGAAAAAACAACACCAAGGATTCAATAAACGCCGTTAATCTTTAGATCATTGTTTTCACGTCAACTCAAATTTAGACGAACTTCCATGACTCAGCATGGGTTAATGGCGACCAAAAGTGGGTTCTTGTACTACACTTCCGGGGCTTAAAAGTACAGAAATAGAAGGGGGTTTAGCGGCTGAACATAACAATATTGGGGTAATTTTGAGACTAACATATGGTTATTTTTTTACAATGGTCACGTGGTCAATCACAGCGAGCTTTGTCGAATTCTATATTTTATGCGTTCTTCTATGCGCACACTGCTGGACCATGTGTTTAGAACCAACCAAACGCCTAGGCTCTCAGTCCGTGAGTGATATCTGAACTGGGTCTGGGGACATTACTTTCAAGGGGCGAAAGCCAATGATACATCCGGAGCCGGGGGTTGGGTGACCGAATGGTTAGCACGTGCATGCTGTATCATAAAGCCTGTCAATCAGTCAACTGAGGTGGTTTCAAATCCCTGGTTGTACGTGACAAGGAGTAGTATCGCCTGTCCAACATCGTGAGGTTTCTCCGCGTCCTCCGGTTTCATCCCACATCTAAAGACCGCTACGCGCAAGCGAATAATTGAAATAAAATGAACCATATGTTAGTCCCGAAATGGCCTTGTTTGTGTCGAGCGAACGTTAAACCTCATCTCTCTCTCTCTCTATCTCTCTCTCTCTCTCGCTCTCTCTCTCTCTCTCTCTCTCTCTCTCTCTCTCCCTCTCTCTCATCCGGAGCCATTATTGTCCATCAAGAAGCTTCAACTTAAAAAGGGTATTTATGTATACCCCGTGAATCAAATCCAAGCATTAACTGGTTACCAAACGGATCAAGGGTTGTTATTTTGTTGTGTGGGTATTCCCGTACGACTTGACTTGAAAAAAGGTCCATTATCCTCAACAGCGCAATACTCGAATTAAAGTTACATTACAATATTTTTATCATTTGTTCTCTCATGTGTTTTATATTTACCCGATTATGTGACCTGGCCCCAAGTTCACAAAGCATTCTCAGATTTAAGTTAAGAACTTACTCAACTTTCAATTGCTGTTAATGAGAAACACAAAACCTTTTATTTGGACGTATTTGATACATTAAAGAGAGAGAGAGGGAGGGAGAGAGAGAGAGAGAGAGAGAGAGAGATGTGGTTTAACGTCCACTCGACACAAACTAGGTCATTTCGGGACTATTGATACATCAAAACAACAACTTTTAGTCAAAACAAGGTGAACAATTTTTGAGTAAATTCTTAGCTTATGTCTAAGAATGCTTTGTGAACTTAGGACCAGTTTGCCGTCTTCCTTGTATGTATGGCGATCAGATGCATAATATATACAATATACCGCCAAATCTGATTAGTCAATACGATCACGTGATACATATATACTATATACCACGAAATCTGATTAGTCAATACGATCACGTGATATGAATTTAGTATAAGATAGTATATTTGGTGGAAGTGGACGTTAAACTCCCAGTAACTCACTCACTCATGAGATAACATACGACTTACCTGATACGGTGTTTAATATCCTCTCGTGTTTTGATATATATCACTGTAACACCTGTACAACATCTGTATCACGACACCTGTAATATTACAAACAAAGGTGAGACGGCACTAACAACCTGGCAGAATATATCTCGGGATTCTGGCATCAATCGTAAAAACGCCCATGTTTAGTCACGTTACTGGATTACGGAGGGGTGGGGCACGGTGGATAAGTGGTTAAGACGCTGAATCGCTAGCGGGGGGGGGCGAGTTCGATCCCTGCATTAGCCGAGGAAGTTTATCCAGATTTTACGGTGTGGTCCCACGTTTCAGTGATGCAGGACGGAACGCCTGAAAAATACAGCTGTTTAGTCGTTCGGATGGGACAGAAAACCGAGGGACAGTGTACACATTGGCGTGCATATTAAAAATCCGTTGACAATTGGAATTCGACAAGAGTATAAGTTAAGAACTTACTCAACTTTCAATTGCTGTTAATGAGAAACACAAAACCTTTTATTTGGACGTATTTGATACATTAAAGAGAGAGAGAGGGAGGGAGAGAGAGAGAGAGAGAGAGAGAGAGAGAGATGTGGTTTAACGTCCACTCGACACAAACTAGGTCATTTCGGGACTATTGATACATCAAAACAACAACTTTTAGTCAAAACAAGGTGAACAATTTTTGAGTAAATTCTTAGCTTATGTCTAAGAATGCTTTGTGAACTTAGGACCAGTTTGCCGTCTTCCTTGTATGTATGGCGATCAGATGCATAATATATACAATATACCGCCAAATCTGATTAGTCAATACGATCACGTGATACATATATACTATATACCACGAAATCTGATTAGTCAATACGATCACGTGATATGAATTTAGTATAAGATAGTATATTTGGTGGAAGTGGACGTTAAACTCCCAGTAACTCACTCACTCATGAGATAACATACGACTTACCTGATACGGTGTTTAATATCCTCTCGTGTTTTGATATATATCACTGTAACACCTGTACAACATCTGTATCACGACACCTGTAATATTACAAACAAAGGTGAGACGGCACTAACAACCTGGCAGAATATATCTCGGGATTCTGGCATCAATCGTAAAAACGCCCATGTTTAGTCACGTTACTGGATTACGGAGGGGTGGGGCACGGTGGATAAGTGGTTAAGACGCTGAATCGCTAGCGGGGGGGGGCGAGTTCGATCCCTGCATTAGCCGAGGAAGTTTATCCAGATTTTACGGTGTGGTCCCACGTTTCAGTGATGCAGGACGGAACGCCTGAAAAATACAGCTGTTTAGTCGTTCGGATGGGACAGAAAACCGAGGGACAGTGTACACATTGGCGTGCATATTAAAAATCCGTTGACAATTGGAATTCGACAAGAGTATAAGTCCATAGTGCCGCTGTCAGGGCGAAATTTCCCTCATAGAACACTGTATGGCGTATCCCCGTCTTCAGTGAGCTGGACAGTAGGACGTTAAACCCAATTTCATTTTACAAGTTAATTGGTATATAGTAAACAGGTTTCTTTTTGTAAGCTGCTAGTATTGTTACATGTTGGATGACGTAATGATCTAATTATAGGTTTTAATGAAGCCTTTTCATCCAGGTATGAATTATAGATAACTAATCACGTGATGTACAGGTAAACAGGTATTGTATTGTTATTATAGATAGTTGGATTTTAATAAAGATTATTTACAAATAAAAATGCATAGCGAGATCATTTTGATTACGTTTATTTACAGGACATGCAAGGTAACAAAATCAACAGGCCGGGTCTCACTTCGTCCGGGCAGCTGAATAATACAAGATTGAAATAAATACAGTTGATGGGAACGTGATATCTAAGACGGGAGGAAACAAAATGAAGTCACAGATTGGTGTAGTCATGGGTCCATTTGGTCGTTTTATTCCAGATTCAACAAATTTTGTAGGTTATTGTTTGTCTTTTGGCTTGTTTGTTTTTTTGTGAAGGAATTGGGAGATGAGGGGTGGGGGCACTGGTGCTGACGTTGATTCAAGTGTCATGGTTTAGATATCAGGCGTGATTGTGACTTGGCGAAGCGTATTCTGGCTAACCCAACTCGGTTTTGCCGTATACTAAAGACATCTGAACTCAAATGAACTTCTGTAAAAATGATGTACTATGAAAAGCCTAGTTTGTGGTATGAGACTTTAACTGTCTGCTATCTAATGTGCCATTTATTGACGTAACTTGCCCGTTCCAGCCAGTGAAACGTGACCATGTTCCGTGCGCCAATTATGTCTCTAAAGTGTCGCGTATTGACGTGGCTAGCCTATTCCAGACAGAGAAATAACATGCGAGAGCAGCGGAGGTTTCCTTTTAAGTATTCATTTTTAAATCGACAAACGAAACATTTTTTTGACAAGACCTGGAAAGCGAATCCCCTCCCACTGTGCAAAGTTTACCAAAAGCCCCAACGGTGGTGTAAAAACGTTGGAACGGAGAGATATTAAAAGGAAACGAAGCATAAATAATATACATGGGGTCTGGGTGCGACACCAGAGCTCATCTAACCACGTGACTCATTAATGGTAATTAGTCAATTAATGGAAGGAAAAGACAATCAAAATGCAAATGATTATAGTCACTGTTAAATAATCTAATCCAATCATAGTCAACGCGACATCTACTCCGGAAATTACTTGTCATCAGCCGTCGGAGATAATATCACAGTTGATTGGATAAGACACCCACTAATGTAATCTACGAGTTGATTGGTTTAGCTGTATATTAGCCGGCCATGATCTTCCACTGTTACAACTGTTACAAAAGATAGCAAACAAAGGCTACAATGTCAGCGAGCTTGTCCGTGAGATTACACTCGGTGGAAGTCAACTGAAAACAGACAGCAAAAACATGTCTGCGATATCAAACTCACTGGAAGCGGAAGTAAAGTCCCAAGAGTGAGAAATTGGGTTTAACGTCCACTCGACACATGGTTCAATTTTACTTAAATAATTCGCTAGGTCATATGGGTCTTAAGAAGTTTGAGGATACCGCAGGACTTGGGGAAAACCTATAGTGTTGGACAGGCGACCCTGCTCCTTATCCTGTACAACAGGGGAATCAAAACCACGCAGTTGACGCAATGACAGACCTTATGATACAGCGCGCATGTGCTAACCATTCGACCATCCCCGTAAAGCCTGAAGAAGACAGACAGAAAGATATACAAGTCTGCGATGTCATTACATGAAATTTGCTGGACTTTATAACATGTCATAAAGTTTTGATTTTATTTATTAAAGCTGGACACGTTATATTGCATGATAGGGATGACTTGAAACAAATCTTGACCAAAGATTGTGTAGACGTTTATAACTATTGGACTGGTAATAAATGTATATCTGCCGGATAATACTATAGTACAGTTATAACTGGTAACCAGATTATACAAATTAACTACTAAACTTATTGTGTGGTTATTGCCGCTGGAAGAGGGAGCGAGACGGAGAGATGGAAAGAGAGAAAAGAACAATGGGGTTTAACGCCTATTCAACACAAACTAGTTTATTTCGGAACTAACATATGGTTTCATTGCTTTTCAATAATTCCCTTGCGATTAGGAGTTTTCAGCTGTGAGCGGAAACCGCTTGGAGAACACCCCCGATGTCAGACCATATACACTGATGAGTACACTTTAAAGCAGTATTACCAGATGTTCATAAAACTAACCATGACTGAAGATCACAATAACTATATAACAGACTTGTAATCTAACGCGTGCCGCTCGGACAATTTCACGGTTGACTCGCTTTAAGTTTTGCTAGGTACCGTATATTTCACGTTTGGCGTGGTATATGGTTTTGCTCGGTACCTTTTATTCCGCGGTTGACACGCACTGTAGATTTGCACCATACCGCATATTTTAGTTACAAAAGCGTGGCTTTAGCTTTGATACTTTTGTAAGTAAACTAGTAGACAATCGACAAGGTCCGACTGGGCATGGGATCGTTGGACATTGTCGGTGGGTCTAGAGAAGTTTCGGGCCCATGGATACCGATTAGAAATAAAAAAAAACCCAGTCACATCTTTTGTTGCAATTAAATAAAAGTCATCTACGCGTTAACTGACCTCAATCGAAAGAGAATTGGACGACCTGTGAATCTAAATAACCGTTTTCATTAGGCCAGATCGGTGCAGAACAGCGGGACGTTAAATACCATTTCATTTCGAATCGAGCTAGTTTCGTTTTGACATCAGGTCTCATATATTTCGTCGCGATGAGGAGATGGCTCAGAGTCGGTGTGTGTGTGTGGGGGGGGGGGGGGGTGTCAGGGCTACCCAGTGCGTTTCGGGATATACATAGTGCTCTAATAATATAACTTAACAATGATTAACAGCCCCGGATCCATTCATTTGATCTGATATGTACTTTTGTTGTTTATGGTGTCCTGTCCATGACTTTATCTTGTGTAATTGTTTGTTGGTGGTCCTCCCACCCCCTACAATTAGGTATACCTTTACAAGAGAATATTTAAAACAGATTGTAAATGCACCACCACATTATACAAATCAACTACTTATTGAATGGTTATTGCTGCTCGGAGAGAGAGAGAGAGAGAGAGAGAGAGAGATGGGAGCATAGGCGTACGAGGCGGGGGGGGTGCACTGCCCCCCCCCCCAAAATATTTTCATGAAAAAAATGGAAATTTGAAAAGAGGAGTTTTTGAAAATGGGGTTGGGTAGGGGTATGGCCTTGTCGGGGAAGGCTATGGTCTTGTCGGGAATGAATGCTCGGTTTGTCGGGAAGCGTCGCGCCGTCTGTCGGGTTTTGAATATTTTTAATAATATGGAAGCGGAAAGAAAGCAGTCCAGTCAATGATGAACACGTACGCCATCTGAATAGAACTAGCACGTACACATGGCCTTTCTCAGTTCTTGAGTACTGTGTTCCTGTATACTGGCATCCAATTTTATGCACCGGACGAGCCCTGTGATAGAAGTGAGCAGCTGAAAATTTTCTTTAATAATAATTGATAAGTTTGTAATAATATTGTACCTTGTAGTCACATATAATATACATGTACGATGGCTCAATAGGCCGTAAATAATTCGATATTGAGCCCTTTTCTTTGGAAATAAATATTCATAGGTGAATGTAAAGTGCCACTGGCAAGAGTTATACAAAGATAATGTGCTCAACAACGCTTATTTTACTTATAAATCTCTCCAGGAAAAAGTTCCAAAACCACTATGATGTAGATGTTAAATATCATTAAATAAGCTTTTTATTACATTATGTAATATTTGAATCCAATTTTACTAAATTGTTATTAAATTTGATTAGTTTCTCTTAATCAATTTCAAGTTCAATTGATGACTTTTTACCAGTTTTTATGCTGCAACTGACATAATTTACTACCCACTCCAAATTACTAGAAAGTATGCGAAATGCCTGGAAATCGCGTCTGCGGCCGTCTGTTTTTCAAAATTTTCTGGTGGAGGTCCCCCCGAGCCCCGTCGGACGTTTAGCGCCTCCGGCGCTCGCGGGCGGACGGCTTTGTCGGCCGCCGCTCCGCGGACTCTACAGAAATATATTTGTCGGGAAAATATGCTGGCGCCCCCCAAACAAGTTCGGCCTCGTACGCCTATGAGAGAGAAAGAGAGAGAAACTAGTTTTACTTCAATAATTTGCTTGCACTTAAGGGTCTTTAGTTGTTGACGGAAACCGCAGAACTCGGAGAACACCCTCGATGGCAGACCTGTATACGCTGACGAGTACAATTTAAAGCAGTATTCGCAGATGCTAAACAAAATAATAAATAAATCATGGCTGTTGTGTGACTGGTTAATGTTAAAATAGAAAGCCAGATATAGACACGTTAATGGTGGTCTGTCACACAAGCTCTGTCCACGAGTACCCATTCTATACACAGAGATCCAGCTACTCCATTCTTCGAGAATAGACCTCTGTCCTCAATGGCCGCCATATCTAAAAATTAGTGTACTCTTTTGCAATGTTTTTCTAACCCGTTTCATATCTGTTATACATGCAAAGATTAGGTAAACTTTTCCAATTGTATTAAATGGAAGTAGAAAAAATACTTAACAAAATTCTTGAATTATACGTAGTGTTTTGGGCTAAAATCGTCGATATCGAACATAAAATGTCGGCCAACTAGCTTAGTGGCTGTTCTGAAGCGGAGCTACCTGTTGAGAGACAACCTACGTTTACTATAACGGGTACCAAGTCAGCCAACTACAATTGAAATAAAACTACCTGTAAATCTCAAAATACATTGTACTATCCAGATTTTCAAACATCACCAATAACGTTAAAATTCATCATAGGTTCCACACTCTCTATCTGTCTCTCCCCCCCCTCTCTCTCTCTCTCTCTCTCTCTCTCTCTCTCTCCCCACCCCCTTAGTATTTACAGCTTATCAATAAATGAGGACCATTATCTATGGACAGACCACCCTCTCTCTTGCTAGTATGTATTGTATAGATCGATAAATGGGGATCGCTATTTATGGACAGAGCCCCCTTCCCCCTCCCTGGCTAGTATATATATATGTTGTATATATCGATGAATGAGGACCATTATTTATAGACAGACCACCCCTCTCTATGTGGCTAGTATATATAAATTGTATATAGCGATGAATGGGAACCATTATGTGTGGACAGACTATAAAGATCTGACCGGAATATCTTTATATCCATTAATCAATTCCACAGCAAATCGGCCTTGATATAAAATCTGTCGACGCTTCAATAAGTTGATGAGAGGATAACAGTTAGCCTACAGCTATCTATTTCTATCTATTAAATACGTCTAATAAATTCTCTAGATTTATTCATATTGTAACCTTAAGAAGGACCGAGTTCAACTTCTAACATAATAGGCTTCGTTGTCCGCTATAAACACACATTCACGCATATTATTGTCGAGTTCAAGTAGGAGACGCTTTCATTGTTTATGCATATTCCCTGCAAATGTTAGAGTTTTGTTTAAAATCTGTCCAGTAGGAGTCGTTGTCATTTATAAACACACATGAACGAATATTAGAATGGAGAGAGAGAGGAGAGAGAGAGAGAGAGACAGAGAGAGAGAGAGCGGTGGGGTTTAATGTCCACTCGACACAAACCAAGTCATTTCAGAACTAACATTTGGTTCAATTGTATTTCAATAATCCGCTTGCGCGTGTGAGGAAATCGGAGTACCCGGAGTAAGCCCACGAGGTTGGACAGGCGACCCAACACCTTGTCACGTACAACCGGGGATTTGAAACCACGCCAGTTGACTCTATGACAGACCGTATGATACAGCACGCACGTGCTAACCAATTCGGCCATCCAACTTCTCTATTAGAATTAAGTTTAGAGGAAGTTTTCCATATATTTTTTGATGACTGTTTTCGTACCCGAAATTACTTAGGTTTCGAAGAATATACTCGGTGTATTATAACCCCAAGACTTGTCCAGTTCCAGTCGTATTATCATAGGTTTCACAGTCCATCATAAACAAATATCGACATTTACTATTGGAGGAACTTAGTGAAAATAATGTATTTCCATATTTTCTGTATTGTTTTGAAGATTATTTTGGTATCCGAAATCCGTTAGGTTTCGATTAATCATGACATGAATACATATTGAATATTTCAACCCAAATACTTTACTTCATTTTCCATATTCTCAATATTTGTCAAAGATTATTTTCGTATCTGAAATGCATTAGGTTTTTACTGGCCCTTATATTAATATCGACGCAATAATTTGTAATGAGGGGTTGGATGTCCGTATGGTTAGCATGAGTCAACTGGCACTGTAAGTGACACAGACTACCGTCGCCTGTCCAACCTCGTGGGTTTCTCCGGGTCCTCCGGTTTTCTCCCACTGCTAAAGACTCAAGAAGCAAACGAACTATGGAAATAATATTGAACCATATGTTAGTCCCAAATTAACCTATTTTGTGTCGAGTGGAAGTTAAACCTCTCTCAGTCTCTCTCTCCCTCTCTATCTCTGTCTCTCCCTCTCGATCTCTCTCTCTCTCCCCCTCTCTCTCTTCCTCTCTCTCCAACCTTTGTGTTTAAAAGATGCTACGATGTCGTTTTATGTATGTAGACCACGGTTAACTCTTTGTCCGGCTCCCAAAGTTTTTCCAACATTTTGTTGGCTTGGAAGATTTCCCGATTCAGTATGAGGCTGGCCACCAAAATGTAGTACGAGGCTGGTCAATGACATTTTGAGATACACGAAGATGAAATAAGCATACTGAAAACATGTTCTCGTGAATTACCGTAACCAATCTCCGAACTGTCGAACCTGTCCGCTTTTAAATCATGAATATTTACCAAATCATGGCAGAAAATTTCCATTCAAACTTTCATCTTCCATTCTAGACCAACAAATCCACACAATTTGCGTTGCAAAGGTGGTGAAATGCAAAGGCTGAATAATTGCTATAGATCGACTAACTACAAATAGAGGATTGTCAAAGAATAATAACGGGAAGTCTCGAACAAAATGGTCTCATCAAATACATAGCATTTGGACTGTTTTCAAAGTTGCAACTTCTAACCAATTATGATCGGCGAAATACGCAAACAGTTCAAATCTAAGGAAATCGTCTAAAAGATTTTTATTATTATTTTATCTTTTGTGAATCAGCTATCACTAATTACTCACGCATTTTAATGAAGGACATGTTTTACTTTGTTCATTACAAATGGCACCCGAAACGATAGAGTACGCGACTCGTGTACTGATTTTAAAGTGTTCATTGTGTCTTAATTATAAATATTGGATATTGAGATCCAACATTTTCAAGGTAGCATTATAGCAAAATCAATATTGATGTTTAAATGGACCAATACTGAATTCTGATTTTGTTGTTAATTTCGAGTAATATGAAACTATCGAATAAGAGCTATAGATAGATCCAATAATTCGTGTCCCTTTAACTTTTCTCCAGATGCTCGTGGTGTTCAACGCTTTCAACCATGGATGGAGCAAGCATGTACGAGGTTTAAAGGGAAACTTGGGACATATAAACTAGGAGTAGCATACAAGTAAACATGCAACTTTCCATAATACATTTCAACTTTACAAACCTCTTTGATGTCTTATCTTTCCGCCTCAAAAGAATGACTATTTACCAAAAGCTGACAGAAAATGTATATTCAAACCCATTTTCCGCCCCAACCAATATGTCGACGAAACTCGCGATGCAAAAGGTGGAAAGTAAAAAAGAGATAAACACTTTGGCACACGATTCATAACCAGTGTAGGGTTAATAATGAGCTGTGTCCTATATGGGGGGTCAACCTTCAATGATCAGCAAAATGCTTCTTTATTTGCTTGTCGTGTATTCTGGCAACATGCCACTGAAAGCGTAGGAAATAATGGCGAGCACTGTCCAAAATTCCATGAGTGACTGAACTTAATTCATACGTATTGTCAGTTTTAGTTCATCGCGCCTAAAAAAAGGCTTAATGTTTCTTGTGAAAGGTTGACGAAGCAAACAGTTTAAGAGCTAAGCTGACATTTGAAAAGATGTTAGCACTGTTTTATTTAACAGTCGTGTATGTTAGGACAGACAGGGATTCTTTTTTACCCGATCCATGTTGTGTGGTTAGTGAGAATAGCATGTCTGGTACAATCGTGAAAATCAATCGGTCAGATAGGTCATGTCGTACCAGGTATAGAGTAAAGGGGTGGTCATGTCGACCAGGTATAGAGTAGAGGTGTGGCCAAGTCGTACCAGGTATAGGGTAGAGGGGTGGGCAGGTGGTACCAGGTATAGGGTAGAGGGTCGAGGGGTGGGCAGATGGTACCAGGTATAGGGCAGAGGGGTGGTCAGGTCGTACCAGTATTTGGATGAAAGACAGGTCAGGTCGTACTAGGTATTGGGAAGAGAGACGGGTTAGGTAGTACTAGGTATAGGGAAGTGAGACAGGTCAGGTCGTACTCGGTACTGCAATTCAACAAATTGCCTCCTTTTTATCACCTTTTCCGTCGTTCAATGTTTGTATATGGAGCCTAAGACGGTTTGGCAATCTTTCAGGGACACTTAGTAACAATTCTTATTTGAGTAACTCACCAATAGGAATATATTTTACTGCAGAAAAATAGGAATGAGTTATCCATTGAGAAACCAGATTTATGTATGAATCAACTGCAATTCTGGTTGATTCTCAGATCCTCCAGTTGATACACTAGTGGATAAAATGTATCAAATAAGGGAACGTCAGGGTTGTGCTCGGGGTCGTATGTAGGATTTTAAAAGTAGTGGTGCAGCAGAGTGGTGGGGCGCCATAGCCTCCACGTAAGTTTGGATCATGGCAAACAAACCCATTGGCGTGTGGACCGACTGTTCAGTGCCTTAAGAGCATCGCTGTGTGATCATAAGAAGTGTATTATTTTATAATTGAAAGATTGTCAAATTATTTTTTGTGGATGGGGTGGGGGGCGCTATTTCTCGAGGCGTCTTAATTTTCTGGGAGTGCAATGTACCCCCTGATCCCCCGCCACGTACGGCCCTGATGTTGCTGATCAAGCTAAAAATCATCAATAATAAATTGTCTGGCATGATCATTAATGGGCGAGACAATAAATTTCAGAAAGGGTCAATTTCGGTTTACTTCCAAAATGGTAAAACACAACCTCGGTTGATCTGACATAGACGATGTGATGCAGGGGATGAGAGGAGGTTAGTAGCCAATAATTAACCTATCGTTTACCAGATCGATGAATTCCAGCTGGGTCCAACATTTATAGACAGACCATAATATTCGGGTATACTATAGATTCGATCATTGACTGATGCGTTTCAGACAACAAAAAAATAACACCCATACTGAACTACAAACTTCTCATTCAATAAAAACTGCCCCAGTCAGAATATTGAAGAAGGCAATAATATATCAAAAAGTGCCACGAGGGACATTTTGCCCTGACAGCGGCATTGCGGCTTACTCTTATTTCGAATTATTTTAAGTGCTCACCATTGTGTACACGAGAGATCGGTTTCTCGTCCTATCCGCGCAACTAAATACCCCCCCCCCCGCCACGCACCACTGAAAAGGGAAAACTACACCGGAAAACCCCGTGGCACGTTCCCGACCAACTCCAGATACGAACCCGGGACCACACGGTCTTAATCAATGCGCCACAGTTCGACGTACAGGTCCTGGCCAGGCTATGATAGTAACGGCTTGTATCGACTATCGTGCACATGACAGAATATACATAATCTTGCCGGTATCGTGCCACAGGCAGTGTTTAATTATTATATTAGCCTCCAGTGGCTTAGTTTTGGCCTATCCAATATGATTTCTATTTTCTCTTTTTCTTTTACTTTCTCTTAATGTTTGAGTTTTAATCTTTATTGAAATATTCCAATTCTAGTAGCTTTCAACCTACATAACGAATAAAGTCATTTAAGCTTTTCAACACTACAAAACAACTGTGAAGTAAGACTGTGTGATGACAATAACGTATGGTAAACAATTAATTACTCTCTCTCTCTCTCTCTCTCTCTCTCTCTCATTTTGTAATTTGAAGAACCGGGGTGATGTATATCATGCTAGTAGTGAAATCAAGGAAATTCATTAAAAAAAACATTTTTAATGTCCTTTAAGTTGCAATGTCATATTTTTATGTTATATTTTTAAAATATATTAAAATAAAGCCTTAAAATAGATGGTATCTACAAACAGTCCTACCTTGTTAAAGAATAATCATATTAATCCTATAATTTACTATTGCCAGTTGAGAAATTGGCAAAAAATATTATTTTCAACTTCAAATTCAAACGTTTGAAGATAGTCATTCCATGGGAGTGAATGAAAAAACAAGGGAGGTAATTGTGTTATTATTTCCTGTGTCACTGATTTTTATGCCTGTGAAATAATGCCCATGATCGTATAATAGTGAGTTGACAACCTATTGAGCAAAAGACATAGAAATAATTATGTTTTGACTTTCTTAGAAAATATGAAATTCCCGCTTTAAAGTGGGAATTTCACATTTTCTAAGAAAGTCAAAACATATTTATTTCTATGTCTTTTGCTCAATAGGTTGTCAACTCACTATTATACGATCATAGGCATCGGAAATAATAACACAAATATCTCCCCTGTTTTTCCATTCCCACCATGCAATAGCTATCTTCAAACGTTTGAATTTGAAGTTAAAAATGATATTTTTGCCAATTTCTCAACTGACAATAGTGAATTATAGGATTAATAGGATCATTCTTTAACAAGGTAGGACTGTTTATAGATACCATCTATTTTAAGGCTTTATTTTAATATATACTATTCAAAAAAAGTAGGGGATATTTGATTTTTAAGTGTTATTAAAGTCACCTAATGAAACTGACGAAGAAACAAATGACAAAATGAAATGAAGTTCACATTCATCGATTTATTCCAAATGATCGTTAGACTAAGTAAGGCACAGACTGACCATTATAAGGGTAAAATGATACCCAGGGTCAAACAGCAAAGTTACCACAGCATCACAACAAAGTCAGTAACGGGTAAATCCTCCTCTGTTTGCCAAACAAGCATTGATCCGACGTGGCATACTCCTAATGAAACGTCTAAGGTCATTTTGGTCCAGATTGTCCCATTCCTGTTGCAACGCAGCAGCAAGTTCTTGGACATTGGCAGGACGTTGTTGACGTTGACGTAACCTCTGTCCAAGCATGTCCCAGACATGTTCGATGGGGGAGAGGTCGGGACTCAGTGCTGGCCAAGGTAATGTGGTGATGTTCTGTTGTTGGAGGTAACCTGTAACGATCCTGGCCCTGTGACATCTTGCGTTGTCATCCTGGAAGATGAAACGGCGGCCATGACGTCGTGCGAACGGCACAACATGGACTGCCAAGATGTTGTCCCGGTAGTACTGGCCTGTAACACGCCCTGCAACAACATGTAAAGCCGTTCTTCCAGCAACAGTGATGCCTCCCCACACCATAACAGAACCACCCCCAAATCGATCATGTCTGATGACGTTAACGTCTTGGAAGCTCTCGTTTCGACGACGCCACACCCTCCTACGTCTGTCCAAAAAATCAACAGTGAACCTTGAATCATCTGAAAACATCACATTGCTCAAGCGTCGATTATCCCAGTGTTGACGATCCCTACACCAACGACGTCTTGCCTGAATGTGGTGATCTCTCAAACAAGGGATCACGCGAGGACGTCGGGCGCGAAGGTGACCCCTATGCAGTCGATTCCGAATCGTCTGGCCACTCACTCTCACACCAGTGTCTGTTTGAAGACGAGCGCTGATCTGATTTGCTGTGATGACACGATTTCTCAAGCCCAAGGTACGGATAAATCGATCCTGGGCTTGAGTTGTCGACCTGAGCGTGGTCTGTCCTGTACAGATTGTGTATCACGGTATCTGGACTATAGCCTGCTTATGACAGACTGAGAAACATTCATCGTCCGCGCCACAACCGCCTGTGTTGTGCCGATGTGTAGCATGCCAAGGGCGCGTAACCTTTCATTTTGGGTAAGCCGACGCATATCAAAATTTGTTTTCTGGTCACTAAAACAATTAAACTGATGTTTCCACCCTGGAATTCAATGCCACAATGACTGTAACATTCAAAGTCAGAGTCGTGCAAATCTTGGGTTGGACCCCCATGATGATCCCAAGCATCACCTGCATTCCATGCGGTAGCTATTGGTGCGTTTGGGCGTCACATGTAACTGGAAATGTTTCTTCTGTTAGGTTCTATAGTGACATTTTTCGTAGTCATTTGTATATGTTAGTAGTATGCCCCCCAAATCAAATATCCCCTACTTTTTTTGAATAGTATATTTTAAAAATATAACTTAAAAATATGAAATTGCAGCTTTAAAATATATCTGTTTTTAATGGAAATGATTAAACGTGTCGTCCATACAGCACTGTCATGTTCAGGGTAATATTATGTCCGTGCAATGTGAGATCAGCGGAGGGGAGCGCATAACGCCGAGCTCTCGCATGCATTTCATCGGCGTCCACCCGTTAAGGGTTCTTTTCCATGCACAACTAGAAACAGTTTTTTGTCAGCTCTGGAAGCGCTGCATCTATTTGGCGAATCCCAACCGTGAGAACCGGATTTGTTGGAATCCCACGAGCTCTTCACGAGAGGACATTGCACTATCGCTGGACCACAAGCAATAACTTACTGATAAAATTTCATTATAACATTTACAAAATATTTGCTGACATGGCGAGTGTTATCAAATGTTACGGGGAGAATAAGTAAATACTACTAAAAAAACAGCAATACAAATAAAATACATTTTAAAAACAACATATATCCTGGTAATAAGCCGATGGTGATTGTTTTATATCCTGATTTCAACTTTTTTACTATAAACATCTCGAACTATAAATACTGCTGTACAAATATCTTCTAAATAAATAGTCTTTAAAGTCAGTAAATATTATATTGAACCTAAATTAATGATTTATAATTAATTTGTTATTTTATTTTATCAATAAAACTACTTGTAATTGTAACTATCAAGGAATATTTGGGAGAAATGTACCTAAACAATTACGCTTATCTTGCACACGTATATAGGGATTGGGAGGGACCCAGAATGGTGGGTTAGATTTACCTTACCTTATACATGGAGGGGACGGTGGGTTAGAGTTGTCTGATGTTTTGCGCTTTAGATCATCAAGTCTGTCATTGACCCAAGCTTGTACATTAAAGGAAGAGAATGGGGGGGGGGTAACATCTACTCGACACAAACTATGTCGTTTCGGGACTAACACATGGTTCAATTTTATTTCAATATTTCGTTGGGGTCTTTTGCAGTGGTAGGAAACGGAAGGACCCGGAGAAAACCAACGAGGTTGATCAGGCGACACTTTTCCTTGTCACAAGGCGTAAGATCATAAAGGCGGAGTTTGAAATAAAATTGTACCTTATGATAATCACGTTTACCAAACCCTATGTCTGTCTGTTTGTCTGTATCTCTCTGTCTCTCTCTCTCTCTCTCTGTCTCTCTCTGTCTCTCTCTCTCTCTCTCTCCGTGTGCGCGCGAATGCTTCCAGGCACCCTTAACAGTGTAAGGAGTTTTTGTTTGAGAACAGATAACAGAGGAATGATAAATAAATAATAAAAATAAAAAATAGTAGTTTTACTAAAAAATAGTTTCTTACCTAAATTATAGTCGAGATTTTATAAACAGTAGTCCACGACACATTCATTTGTCCCCCGAAAATCTCAGAATTATATCTCACGTCCCCGCAAAATTATTAATCACAAAAATTATATACTAATATTTTACTAAATATTAGAGTTTGTACAACGGCGATCCTCGTAGTATGAATTCTGTCCACTGATAAAGTATTAGCTATTATAGTTCTTGTAATAAAAGTTTAACAGTAGTTCTAGTTTTAGCAGTAAAAGTCCATCGGATGATCTGCAGTTATTACTGTTATAAATGTTGAAGAGTGGTTGCGAGAAGCAGTCAGTAATTAAAGATTACACGGAACTATGGTTGTTGTAGTAGTTGTTGCCATTCTATGGTTGGAACCAATCACTGATTCAATGGACGATTCACCCGTTACTTCACTCAACATTCATCCATCCATCGACCTGTTCTCTTGGTACTACTCCGCAGGTTCTAATAATCCTACATGTTACGCTATCATTCCTGATACATCGTGTATATTCTTTTATTTCTATCTTATATCCAATATCCGTGTTTTTATATAAATCACAGGAAATAAAATGTACTCTTCTGGACCGGCATACGTCATACAGTATGCTATTAGGGAATTTTGTCTGGGCAGCAGCGCTAAGGTCTGCTCTTATTTCTAATTCCAATGTGTAAACAGGTTCTCGGGTTTTGTTTTTACTCTATATATAACACATTATTGTTTCTGTATAAACCCAATGGACACAAAACGATGAAAGCACGTTAAAGATCTCCGACAGTTGGCTATCGAAATACGATTAGACTATAGTACTGCTGCCAAGGCTAAACGTTCTTCATTCCACACAGCGTGGCGCGTGTCCGTGGTTGTTAACCCTGGTGGCGCCACACTGCGGGACGTTAAACTCTATTTGATTGCATGTTCTCGTTCTGTTCAGATTGGCTTAGAAATGTTTCTGTTATTTCAGTTAAATTAATTGTAGTTATCCTCAGGGAATATACAATACGTCTTTTATTGACAGATAAATTTTGTCTGTGTAACGTAACATAGTTTAAATATATAGCCTGTATATCGTCTCACCGGTGAAATTTTCATTATTACAAATTTATGATCAAGTTACTTATCAAGGGGAGGGGGAGGGAGAAATGGAGTTTAACGTCCACTTCACATTGGAAAGTGTTCCAATGAATTCTGAAAGTGATTTTTTTGTCCGCAAACTTCTAAATTCTGAACCTAATCTATGTTCCAATGTCATTTCAATAATTCGCTTCCGCGTAGGGATCTTTAAAGGTGAGGTGAAAACGGAGGACCCGGAGAAAACCCACGAGGTTGGAGGGACAGTCCATCTGCTCGTCACATAACTGCGGGGATTTGAAACAAAGTCACGTGACTCAATGACAGACCTTATGGTATAACGCGCACGCGTTAACTCGCGTTAAACCATACAGATGTGAGATGGTTTAACGCGCGGGCGTTCGATCATACGCCATCTGATTGGACGGGATTAAATAGACCTATAGGTTTTAAAGACGTCCATCCATCCATATTATTGTTAATATACAGTTTCTAGTCACCAGAGTACAGTCAGCTTTTTCATCAAAATGACAGGTATTTTATCATGTGAGATTATAAACTAGCAAATGAATCATGGCGAGTAGAAAGCTTATTCGTTATATTCTCATACAGTCATTCATCAAACGTCTTAAACAAAACACCGCGATATACTTCCACAATATCAATTCATCTCTTGTCTTCTACTTCCTATTCCTCTTGGAACTTTTTGGAATTATTCAAATGGGGAGTGGAATGGGGTGTTAGGCGCGCCATTGAAACAAATTTAATTTATTCTGGATAAAATCGTATTATTTACAATATCTCTGATCTGTGATATCTAGAAGGAATATTTTCCCAGCTGCCTATATTAACCATACATCATACAAGAGTTAAATCTGCCTATTGCAGGCCTTTTTTGAGGCCTGAAATGTTATCTAAATTATCAATTAGACATTAATTAAATCAATTTGATTGAAATGTTCAACAACTTCCCTAGTTTGTAACTATTATAGTGAGAAGTGCCAGCTCTTTGTTTTATCTCCCATAGTGTAACGTTAAACTTATGAAACGTTACAACTTAGTAGCCAATCAGGCGGTCCTGTGTTGCGTCGTGGTGGTCGCCGAGAGTGATCCTGTGATTTTCCGGCGTATTTCCTCTTGTCCATTGTGCCTTTACCGGAACAGCGTTGAGTTGTGCGGATGGCAAGTTTGAATACGAAACATTAATAAGGTCGTAGCGCCACTGTCAGGACAAAGTCCCCTAATAGCACAGTGCATGGTGCACGTCCATCTTCATTAACCCTGTTTGAGCAGAAAAGTAGGACGTTAAACCCCATGACGTCATTTCATTACCGGCCCAAGTAATTTTGTGTCGCTCGTACAAAAGAAAGTTGAAACGCCTATATCTCGAAAATCCAAAACCAGAACACCTGCATTTTAAAACGCCTATATCTCGTACATTAGAAAGTAGAAACGCATATACCCCGGAAATCCAAAATCAGAAAAGCCTCGGAAATCTATAATCTGAAACGTCTATATCTCCTACTTGAAACTCCCGTATCTCGTAAATCAGAAATTGAAAAGCCTGTATCTTGTAAATGTTGTAACGCCTTTATCTTGTACTTGTAACGCCTTTATCTTGTACTTGTAACGCCTAAATCCGTCTATATCTTGTACTAAACCCTGTACTTGAAACGCCTTCATTTATTATCTTGTACTTGAAACGCCTAAATTTTGTACTTGAAACGCCTAAATCTCGTAACGCCTATATCTCGTACACTCTTGCATACATTTCTAACTTGGTCACAAGCACTACTCATCTTGTTGTTCATCCAGCGGTCGACGCTCGGACAATTGCGCATCGATTTACGGAGACGATAACGACATGTTCGGCGCGTAATTCACATAGTACGCGCATAGTTTTTATGGATATTTAATTTGTTAACCTGAACATGTCTACCGTTATCTGTAACAGAAATAAAAATGGCCGAATTGTACTAAACAGTATTCCTCTGTTAAAGGTAAAAAAAAATATTACAATTACCGTTTTCTCCACAGCGAACATACATCTGCCCTTTACAGTCGCGGTTTTTAAAATAAAAACATAAAAAAAAACAATTTGTACTCAATCACAAAATATTCAGCTTTTTTTAAACAGTATTTTCTTGTTTATATAAAATATAATCCCCCGTGCGGTTTTACTCCCTTGCTTCCTGCTTTAAATCCATTAATGAAACAAGAAAAAAACACCTTGCATTGAAACCACTTCAGTTTTAGTCTGATCAACAACACTTCCAGGAAGATTTTTCCGCCAATTTTCTAGAACATTATATTCTAAATGCGATACAGTTTGATTGACATGACGGATAATTGCGCTGCAATGGTGGGAATCAAATATGGAAAGCGGAGAATTAAGTGTGAGAAAGCCTGCCGTGATTCCGTGTAAATTATTTATATTTGTATTATAAAGATGGTAAATGACTGGAGATTGAATATAAAGGGACTGAGTGTGAAGATTAGGTCTGATCGTGTATTAACATCATTCAACATATTTATTGGTCTGGCGATCTGAATAACTAATTGTCCTGGCGATATGAATAACTTAGTGTTAATTAACCTACCTTGTTACCCCGGTCGTGTTACAATTGTATATTCTACAATACTGAATCGAGTAACAATACAACTATTTCCTTTCGTTTTTTTAAGTTCAAAATTTCGTTTTACTTGTCCTAACTACACTAGGATCTGGAAGAGTTGTTACTTTCTGGGTGATGTGAGGGATTGGCCAATGAAACGGTCTGTTATGGGGATCGTGTTGTATATTCTACAATATTGTGTCGGGTAAGAACACAACTATTTCCTTTCGTTTTTATTGTTCGAAATTTCGTTTTACTTGTCTTTACTACGCTAGGATGTGGAAGAGTTGTTATCATTGACGGGTTCTGGATAATGTGAGGGATTAGCCAATGAAACGGTCTTTTACGGCGAGTACATGGCCTTTTAATGCACGGAACTGTGGATAAAGCAGTAGAAACGTCAACGCTGATTGATTAATCAAAGTATGACGTCATACGGCCAAAAGTCGTTCGTTTGACCCTGACGTGAACTCCCACTCGAGGTGGTGTAGGCCATTGAAAGTATAGAAACGAAATGAAGTATAGAATCTGTATTTTTATCAGATTGTATTAAATCAGGTGTCCAAAAATCTACAACCAGACCCACACTCCATATTGATATACTTCTCCTACTACTGTGTGGAGTCAACATTTGTGGGATATATGTGGCAAGGCACAACGTATGGTTGTTCGGTGGGACGAACAGTCTAGGTCCCGTGTATACATTGGCATGTACGTAAAAGAACCCTTGGCAATTACAATTCGAAATAAGAGTAGGCTGTAGCGCAGTTGCCCGCGCAAAATTTGGTTCCATGGGATACTGTATAGAGTATGCACGTCTTCATTCGACCAGTTCTATATCGAGTATCTACGTATCACGGAGTAGGTTTGTTCGTCTAATCGTTCCGGTTTTCTCCGGGTTTTCAATTTCTCGTCACTTCCCGGTTCCGAATTTTCCGTCACTTCTGGGTTTTCGAATTTACGTCACTTAAGAGTTCTCAAGTCACGTCAAGTCCCGGTTCTCGGTCACCCGTCACTTCTTAAGACGCATGCGTGCATGTCAGTTAGTGAAATCAAAATGTCGTAACGGATGGTCTTTTATGTCTATCCACAAAGAAAATATGATTACAAATTGTAAATATTATATTCTATTTTATTGTATTTTATTTGCTCGGTTTGTTTGTCACCAGTTGTCTGTTTGTTTTTCAATTAACTGTCATCGTTTATCCAAAGGTCGAGATTTCACCCAACACGCAACTCACGCCCACTCGACACAAACTAGGTCATTTCGAGACTAACATATGGTTCAATTTTATTTCAATAATTCGCTTGCGTAATGTCTTTGGCAGTGGGGGGGACTCGGAGAAAACCCACGAGGTTGGACAGGCAGCATGTCAGATAGAAATTTGATACAACTAACATGTCAGGTAGATGAATACATACAAACTAACATGACTTGATCATCCCGTCATTCGATCTAATCTCCTCCCAAATCAATTGATCGATACATATCATTATTCCCTAATTTAATATTCTCTATTTTATTTTCTGTGCATGTTTTCCTTCATTCCATGTACATGAATGAATTATTAAAACAATTGACAAGTTAAACGGTATTTCCTCGTCAAGAATTCCCTCAGATGATTTCCAAGTCAAAGTGATTGTATTTAAACTGAAACTAGAACTAGTAACGTGATTAAGATCTCGTTGTTTTTTTTAACTACACGAGAAATAGAATCTGTGTCTACTGAGAATAGAATCTGTCATTGAATGGTCGTGTGTATCTAGATGTCTTTTGTTTATATTGCGTTTAGTTGAGAGTGACGTATTATATTACTTTTAGCAGAACGTTGTGAGTGACGTATATATTGGTTGTAGTTGTGTGTGAGGTATTATATTGCTTTTAGCTGAACATTGTGAGTGACGTATTATATTGGTTTTAGCTGAACGTTATATGTGGCGTATTATATTGCTTTTAGCTGAACGTTATGAGTGACGTATTATAGAAATGGAGAGAGAGAGAGAGAGAGAGAGAGAGAGAAATAGGGTTTAACTTCCACTCAAAACAACTAGGTCATTTGGGGACTAAAATATGGTTCAATTTTATTCGTTTGTGCGTAGCAGTGAGAGGAAACCGGAGGATCCGGAGAAAACCCACGACGTTGGAGAGGCGACCTTACTCCTTGCCACGTACAAGCGGGGAATCGAAACCACAGAGAAAACACACGAAGTTGGACAGGCGACCATACTCATTGCCACGTACAAGCGAGTAATCGGAACCACGCCAGTTGACTGAATAATAGACCTGATGCAACGCGGAAGGTTTAACGATTCGACCACCCTACCCAACAGAAAGGTGGTAATTTGTTATGTAGTTTATTAACCGTACATTGTATGATCAGTGACAGCCATGATGGAACAACCAACATTTATTACCAGATAAATCCAGGCATGTGTCAATCGACTGGCTACAATTCCTTCTATTATACCACCAGTCATAATTAACGTTCTAGTCACAATCCTTCTCCTAAATCAATCACGTGATTGTCTCGCTGGCTCCATCTACTTCTAAAATTGGTCTGTACGATTAATGGCGTGACTCGTGTCATGCATAGTTAAATGTTAAAGCAACTTGTGGGTTTATTTAGATATATCTACCAATATTTATCAAACTAGTAACCCAGTTTACGTGGATTAAGCTGATTTTCCCTGATTATATAATAATAATTGATCTTCTCTAATTCAACTACAAACTACAGGCGGCTGAGACTACCACTCTCTTTCTGGTGGCAAAACAAATAGAAATGAAATGAAATGGGGTTTAACGTCCTACTGTTTTGCTCCAAACTAGGCTAATGAGGACGGGCATACGCCATACAGTGTGCTATAACCTACTCTTATATCGAATTCCAACTGCCAAGGGATCTTTTACGTGCACGCCATGTGTTCACGGGACCTCGGTTTTTCGTCCCATCCGAACGACTAGACAGCTGTCCTTGTCAGGCCCGCAAAATAAATAATTTTACAATGTGAACCCTTTGGACAGTTTTCTCGCTTAGGTTACTAATTCTGGTTAAGGGTTCACTGAAATTCAAAACAATTCTTGACAGTGAGATTTTTCGGGTTCCGAGATATTTAACTCTAAAATAATGGCAATTTTCTTAATAAAAACAGTTCGCCCCGCTTGGCTCGATTGGTCAATTATACTTTTTAGCATGAAATACTGGCTTTAAATTTGCTCGACACAAGAAATATATTTTTGTATGACGGAATGTTCAATATAAAATCAGACCTCAGAATAATATTTATATTATATATTATAAAAACATGCAGTATAATTTGTTTTTTCTTCTAGAACTAATTAAATGGCCATCATATTGCGCGAACATAATATCATATATGGAAATAAGAATGTCACAAACTGTTTTAATGTAAGAAATTGAAATTGTTTCTCAAAAATATCACTAGAAAGACTTCAATTTACCCCCCCCTCTCCTCAACACATACAACCATCCTCCCTCTCTGTTTACAAGTCAACTAGCGTCAACTAGCGTGGTTTCGAATCCCTGGTTGTACGTGACAAGGAGTAGAGTCGCATGTCCAACCTCGAGGGTTTTCTCCGGATACTCCTGTTTCCACCCACTGCTAAAGACCCCTACGCACAAGCGAATTATTGAATTAAAATTAAACCATATGTTAGTCCGGAAATGACCTAGTTTTTGTCGACTGGACGTTAAACCCAATTTCTCTCTCCCTGTTTACAAATGCTGTGTCCGTCTTTAGATTGTCTAACTAACTGATTGGTTGACACTGATATGTCAAATTAGAATGATGATCAGTGCAAGAGTTGATGGTTGTGATAGGAATCAGATGGACACAGACCACCAATTAATTACCCTGATTTAGTTAGCAACTAATCTAGTTTCTTCCGTGTTAAAGTCATACTCTTGTTTTACCATTTTCTATGACGAATTTCATTCAGGTTTTGGTATAGAATTGAATTGCAGTTTTCTCCCCGATTTTGGTGAATATACATGATTTTAAGGCGGAAGGGTAATAATATTACATCTGTACTCTTGTGTTGTGGATGTGTTCATGATAAACCCCTTGAATGAACAAAATTTACATGCTACTCTCAGTTTCTGCATCTCCAGTTTTCCATGATGACTATCATTGAAATATGTCGTGTGGAAAGTTGCACGTTTTTTTACTAAGCTACTTTCAGTTTGTGTATCTCAGGATTTCCATGATGAACCTCAAACTATACTTTTGAATGGTGAACTTCATACAAGCTTTTGAGCAAGACCCTGACACGGATTGCTAAATTTTTGGTAAAAGATGAAAGAGAATGCTTGGTCGGTAGACAATTTGCGAGATATAATTCAAATGGTTGATTCGTTAACAAGTATTGCGTGCTGGTAGCCAGGGACAACCAACGAGATTAACAAAGAAGCATCTTGTTTCCTGAAGATCTATGATGGAACTCATGGTTTACATACATAACAGATCTTATGAACTATATAGAACTCGAGCCTACATCTGTTGTGGTATATTTGATAACGGGCAATGATTTACTTCCGGTTTATCGGAAAGTGTTCAAATGAATTTTTAAAGTGGATTTTTTATTTTGTCCCAAAATTCTAAATTCTGAACATGAGCAAGAGAGGGGTCTGACAAGGACGGCTGTCTAGTGGTTTGAATGGTAAGAAATCCGAGGTCCCTAATAAATATTGGCTTGTACGTAAAAGCTCCCTTGGTAGTTGGAGTTCGATATAAGGGTAGGTCATAGTGCAGCTGTACGGACAAAATTTACCTCATAGCATTTTGTGTGGCGCCAGGTTTGGAGCAGAACAGTAGGACGTTAAACCTCATTTCATCTCTCATCTAATCCTTTATATGTATTCAATAAAGACGAGTGTTGGAGATAGAGATGGCCTGGTTGTTTAAAGTTCTGGACATAAGATCAGGTTATTGTTGGTATTTATCAACCCGGGACACAGATGTCTAGTATTTATCAAACTAGTTTCTCTCCATCTGAAAATCAACAAGTTATCAAAGTTGAAAATCAATAAGTGTAAGACCGGTTTCCATGTGGGCGTGTTCACCGACAAAAATGTCTCTTGAATATCATGGAACAGTCTCCATGTAGCCGGCGGAAAGTTTATAACAATAATCCTATAATTAATCTGAATGTTTACAAATATATAAATATACAAAACATCTGATTAAAACACAGATCTTATTTCGTTTCGTTTTTTATAGCTCAAAATTTCGATGAGTTGTAATATAAACCGCGTACTGGCTGGTGCGAGGGATTAGCCAATGGAACAGCGAGATGTACAAGGAATTGTGGGTAAACTACAATCAACACCGATTGATGAATTCTTTAAATGGTTAAGAACAGAACATGGTAAATATGGATATATATATATATATATATATATATATATATATATATATATATATAGAGAGAGAGAGAGAGAGAGAGAGAGAGAGAGAGAGAGAAAAATGGGGCTTAACGTCCACTCGACACAAACCAGGTCATTTCGGGACTAACATATGGTTTAGCGGTGGGAGAAAACCGAAGGACACGTAGAAAACTCACGAGGTTGGACAGGCCACCCTACTCCATGTCACGTACAACCGGAGATTCGAAACAACGCCATTGACAAAATGACAGGCCTTATGATACAGCGCGCACGTGCTAAGCATTGAGCCTCCCCCCACCCGTGGACATTTTAGGGGATCCTGGGGCTAGTGTGTCAACAAATCATTCGCTGAATCACCGCGGCACCATGCAACAACACAAAATCAACATATCAAATCTAATTAAATCTACAGGGTTTTTTTTATAAACTTGACTCCATCTCCTGAACACGCAATCAACATATTTCCAGACAACCGAGGAGTAATTTACCCGGATTTAAATAAAATGAATTTAATGGTTGCGTGTATCTAGTAGTAAACTTTATATAAACACATCGGAACAGAACTAAATATATAATACCATCCAAATCTATGTCTCACTTTCATTCACTTCAGCATGAGTGTGTCTCGTGTGACAAAAACCACAGCAGTTTGTTTGGTATCATCTGTTAAAATGGAATCTATTTAAAAACAGCAGAATGGAGTCGATATTAGTTCGCTTCTTTCCATCATTGTCAAGCAATCTACCAGAGAACCTTTAAACTGTCTGAATGTTTACTTCCTGTTGTATTTCCTGTAAGTTATTTCCCTTTATTTCATGATGGACGAATGTAGTACTAGTTATTAAAAGACAATTTTTCCTTTATTTTTTCCTCCCCTGTTCCTGCATCTTTGGAGAAAAGGGATCAAAGTTGCAATTTCATAGCCTTTTTGACAAATACTGATGATGTTACAGCGGAGGGATAGGGGGTGTAATGTGTCTTTCTGCAGAGCAATCAGTGTGTCGGAAGTGAGATTTTCACCCCAGTCAACATGATATCCCCGTAGCAAAAATTCTTAAGGGTCAACCCCCTCTAAAATTGTGAATATGAATATTGGCAAATGTGGTCCCCATTGAGCCTACAAATATTGAAACAACGGGAAGTTGTGCAAAAAGCTACAGCCAGTGATGTTACAGTCGTTTTACATTGAAGTCACATTGTTCTACTTTCATTTTTGTTTTAGTGGTAACGAGTACTATAGTCTATTAAGTACTGTGTTATATATTTTGTATATTGGATAAAATATTGTACATGTATATTTTATATTATGTATATTGTATAGTATGTGTATTATGTATATTGTATTGTATGTATATTGTATATTATGTATATTGAATATTGTATTGTATATATGTCAACCTACTGTGTAATGTTTTGTAAATTGGGTACTATATGATATTATATAGGCTATTATTGGGTATTATATAATAATATTGGATACTGTATGGTATATCATTGGGTCTACTGGATACTGTTTTGCATTGGGTCTTCTGGGGTATTATATTGTATGATATGTTAACACTAGGTCTATTAAGAACTGTATTTTATATAATTATTAGTTTATATATTTAGATGTATTTGGGGGGTTGCACTTTATATTATTATTAGTTTATTTTTAATCGAAATGATATATCAGATATACAGGTGCCAAGCTGACCCGGGTACCAAGTCAAACCGTTACTAGAAGAAAATGTTTTCTGATGAGAGTGATTTCTACCCGACGTTATAAACTTATACTAAAACCAACATAAAATGGCGATTGTCTACACGACAAAATGTCAACAACATTTTACAATGGATTAAAAAATACTAACACAGTTTAGATATAGAACTATTGTTGGTTATAGTTGGTTTTATGGGGAACCACTGCAGTTACTGATTGTATCTGTCTGTGTGTGTGAGAGAGAGAGAGGGAGAGAGAGAGAGAGAGAGGGAGGTGGACGAACCAAGAGGAGACAGAATAGAGAAGATATATGTTTCTGGTTGTGTCTCTGTGTGTGTGTGTGTGCGAGAGAGAGAAAGAGAGAACGGGGGAGAGATGGATGAACCAAAAGGAGACAAAATAGAGAATATATCTGTTTCTGGTTGTTAATGAACGCGTGAAAACAGATATCATACATCACAGTAAACCCCAGGAGATATCTCCCTGGTTACACGAGCAACATGGAACTGTCGAAAACAGATTTATAATTACACATGCTATCTCTGTCCAAAAACTGTCATCAAAAATCAGGATTTGGAAGAAAGATGGACGGCAAATCTCCTTCATCAGAGCCAGATATCTAATTAGAGGAATCCTTGAAGCATGACCTTTGACCCGATACCATGGTACACGCTGTCATTCAGTTATTAAATTAATCTAAAGTTACTATAAAGATGGGATTCAACGTGTTTACATGTGTTGACCCCTGGTTAAATAGGTCAGGGTATATTAGTAATATTACCATATTAGATGACCAATGTCCATAGAATAACCCTATTACTATGACTAATGGAATTCTGATGTATTTTGTCAACAGCAGAAATTGGATGTTTACTATAATACATTGTATATTTGTGATTCACAGATGAATTTATGTCTAGTTTGACCTTCATGTTACCATGGTGATTATAATATGGATGACTGGCATGTGACTTGTTGTAGTCAAGGAAATCTGTCATCAAATCGTATCATGTAAATATATAAATAGATATATCTATTATGTACTTACTTAAATCGTGGTTTTAATATGACTGGCATCAGGCCACAGAACACCCATGATCCACCCCTCCCCCATTGACAAATTTTCGTTCGGCAGAACGCTTTCTCCCACAGATGGATAAAAAAAATCTTGAGATACACAAGCTGGAAGTAGAGACACATAAATCTTGTGTCGTTCCGCCTCAAAATCATGAATATTTACCCTTTTCTTCAATTTCAAAAAAGATCGGCATGCAAAAGCAGGAAAAGAGGAAGGGGAGAAGGACTTGTTCCGTGGGTATTTGGTGAGCTGTGACTATCAGATGACAAACTCTTCAGACAAGTCTTCTTCTAGCAGGGGCTTCATGTCCGCTTACATCCATGGCCTTAAAGACAAAGTTACCACAACCAATTTCAAGGGGTGTTGGGATAGCCTAGTGGTCTAGAATGTCGCGCGTCGACCTCAAGCTTGCCGGTTTCCTCCCACTGCTAAAGCCCCCCAAGTGCAAGCGATTTATTGAAATAAAATTAAACCATATGTTAGTCCCGAAATGACCTAGTTTGTGTCGAATGAACCTTAAACCCCATTTCTCTCTGTCTCTTTCTTTGTTGGGTATTTTTTCTTCGTCTATTATATTTTTATTTTAATTTCCCTTTCTTTTTTTTTCTGTATTGAAAGTGAAAAACGAGATGATGTAACAAGAATATGCTGAAACTATCAGTCAAACTGCTTCACTCTAAGCAGAGAAATCCTAACTTTAAGGATTGCCAGTTATTTATGCCACGGTAATAAACAAAGTCTAGAATATCCACCAACGTTCACAGCAGATCGGATTCAAATCCAATGACAATCGGAGAGATGCGATGACATCGAGAATTGATTTTGTTCTTTTAACGATAATTAAAGTCTAATACAACAATCATCAATCTGAAACATTTGTAAATAGTAAAATGTACAACTACTATAATAAATTTATGTCTACAAACTTTGATGAACAGTTTATGAGATTAACTCCGGGATCAAAACCAGAAAGATGAAAGGCGAGAATGACCGAATCTCTCTCTCTCTCTCTCTCTCTCTCTCTCTCTCTCTCTCTCTCTCTCTCTCTCTCTCTCTCAACCTATCCTTGAATAACCCTATTGATCTGATTCAATGATATAATTGAATATCACAACAAAGATCCAATTAACTGAACTCTGTGTATTTTACTCTCAGTAGAATCAGTACGTTTAGTTCTCTCTCGTCATTTCAATAAAACACAAAAGGCTTTTAATTGTTGTTTATTAGCGTTTATTTACCGTTTGAATAAAATTACTTTGATTATAAAAACATCTGAGGAAGAAAAACAACATTATAATAGTTTAGTGAATGTTTGTTTTGACGTATCCTTGCCAATTATTTCAATAATTCACTAAAAGTAAAAAGAAACCTGTATCTGACAATAAATCATGTTTATTCACTTAATTTACTCTTCTGATTTTTATACGTCAATTGTTTTAATAATTCATTGAAATACATAAAATGAAAGAAAACACGAACTAGGAGTAAATGATATTCATTTGTGTTTGATATCGATACGTGTCCTGTTACCTGCTATACAGGTATATTATATACCTGATGTCATGTTACCTGTACTGCTATACAGGTATATTATATACCTGATGTATATTATAACCTACCTGTATATATATGGACAGGTAGATTGAGCCAGGTAGACTGAGCCAGGTAGATGTACAGGTGATAGTCAGGTGGTAGCCAGGTACAATAGGAAATTTATAAACATCTCCTATAATAGGTCTTACAATTATTGTTTAAGAATTAATTGACTTATGACCTTGTTTATTTCGAGTGGACGTTAACCATCTTTCTCATGCATATGCTTTAGATCATAAAGTATGCCATTGAGTATATCAATGCTTATACTCCCCTGATAACATAGGTTTACATCCCATCCAAACGGCTAGACACACTTACTTTTAACTCCGTAGGAACCACCCCTGTCAACCGAAGCCCGAGGTTCAACATTCCCGAAGATACTTCTTGGTCCACGATTCAAATACCTTGACCACAGCCGAACACAACAAAACTAAAACCTCTGTGGATCAGTAAATACGACATTTTGCTGGTGTGACTCGCCTGTCCAACCTCGTGGGTTTTCTCCGGGCACTCCGGTTTCCTCCCATTGCCAAAGACGGAAGCGAATTATTGAAATAAAATTTAACCATATGTTAATCCTGAAATGACCTAGTTTGTGTCGAGTGGGCGTGAAACCCCATTTCTCTGAATGATTTGTGTGTTGGGTGAAATCTCGACCTTTGTAAACGATGAAAGTTAATGCGCACATGTGGGAGTAACGGGGTTAAAACCCTCGAGGATGAGACGGCGCCCCTATCACCAAGCCATATACGCTCACGCCAGGGATCGAAACACAACCTTAAGCCAGTGGTTGCCGACCAGCTAGAGCTCGAAGGGCACAAGAAAGACACTCCCCACCCCACCCCCGTCCACGACTCGACTGTTATACTTACATGGATCAGCATTTAAACTTGTCTTTGACGACTAGGAAAGCCTTAATAGATGAGTATGTAAACTCGATGACGATGATAAAACAGTTGAAGGACATCTACCTTTAATTTAAGGAATACTTTCAAGACATCAAAACCCCAAGTGATGTCATACCTAGTATTTAAGGAGAGCAATTATATTTGAAAAGCCGGAAATTAATCTAAAATATTCTCTCGTCACGTGTTGTTCTTACGTCTTGACTCGGCCAAAAATAGAATTCTTAAATCCAAACAAAATAGGTGAATTCTTATTTTATCTTTGAATCTAAAGTTGGTATTGTTGACCTTCTCGCTGACACAATCATTTCTGATATGAGTTTATCTGTACTGGTTCTATCAGTCACGTGTACAAAGCCAAGTTGTGACATCGGGCGAGGGGGTGCGGATCTAATCTAACGTCCACTCGATTCAAACTAGTTCAATTTTCTGTTTCAATAATTCTTTAGCAGGGGGGGGGGGACTGGACGACCTGGAGAAAACCCACTTTTAAAGTAAGACAGACAACCCTCCGTCTTGTCACGTACAAGCGGAGAATCGAAACCACGCCCCTTGACTCAATGACAGGCCAATATCTGCTTGTGTGCGTAGACTTCAGAAAAAACAACTGTCATTCAATTATTTCCTCGCCACAGGGGGTATATCTTTCATCTCCTCACCACATGGGTTTTATTTTCTTTTTAAGAAAAACTACGAAGATCGTAGAAAATAGTATAAGTTGATCTAAGATAGAGCAATATTATTTGTAAAACCGGAAATCAACTTTAAATCTATTTCCGTCCTATATATATCTTTTTTTAGCAATTTGATAAATGTGGATATCTTATTAAAGAGTGGAAAATGGCCTAAACAAATATGTGTAGTTTTATTTATTAGGTGAAGGTCTTTCTGTATCATTGTTCTTGAAAAGATTTTGATTCTGTTCTGTAAAACAATCAACAATGTTGACTTTATAAACAAATATCAACCACTGTGTTATTTAACAATAAAATAACAAAGGTGAATTGTTTTCATGTTGATGTTGTGTTTGAATCAAGTTTTATGTTTTTATATAGCAAGTAAAAATCAAATCAAAAATACAGATTTTATTGTACTAGGGGTCTTTATCAGTGGGAGGAAACCGGGAGATCAAGAGAGACGCCGTGGTTGGACAGGTGACCTTACGTCTTGTCACGTAGAGAGACGCCGTGGTTGGACAGGTGACCTTACGTCTTGTCACGTACAACTGAGGAATTAAAACCACGTCACTTGACTCAATGACAGGTCTTATACTTTCGACCAAATCGCCCCCGACATTTTATTGGATCACGAACTGGTTGCTAACCGCCATACTTATCTTGTCGTCTTCGTCTTCGGATGACGTTTTGCGAACAAGCCTAAGGCTCAGTCAATTCAAGTCCGATCGACAATGGCGTGGTTTTTCTTTGAACACTTTTACATTTTGTTAATTTCGTCCAACCAAATGGTCAGTTCTTAGTCCATGTTTAATTAAGCCTACCTCTTTATTGTTTCTGTCTTTTGGAAAAGGGTATGTAATTGGTTGACTTGAGTTTCCTATCTAATTAAATGGACAAAATGTGTTTTTAATGTCGATATAAAATGACCGTAACGTTTGATTAAAAGGTATAACGTCATTGTATTGAAGAGTTTAGGACGGAGGGAAGTAACGTTAGATTAAAGGGTACATGAGAAGAAAGTGAGATTGTAGAGGAAGAATAAGACGGAGGTTGAACTAGTCTTATTAAAGCCTAGATTCTCTTGATACATACAACACGAAACATCTACAAACTACAAAACAAACGCCTCACTCTTACTGACTGACTGACATTGTCAAACGACTTAGATAGAGTGGTAATTAAAGAATGTTATGATTTGTGCAGTCCATGATTATTGAAGATGTCTGCGATTCCAGCGATTCGTTCATTCCAGTGTGTCTGGGTGTTGGGATGGGGATGGACGGTGTTTCTCTTGTCGTTTTGTTTTTGTTATCCAGTCGGAAGGTGATAGTCACAGGCCACTCCCCCCCCCCCCGTATGATTGACATGTACTGCATACAGATCAGAATTAACCTACCCCCTCCACCCTACTCCCCCACCATACCTTATCAACGGTAAACATAGCCAAGACAGTAAAAATAGAATCACTAGTCAATAAAGTAATTGGTTTCACATCTACTTTGATCTATAGAATAGGGCTAGACCGTAGAGTCACTGTTCGGGCAAAATATTTCTCATCGCGTATGTCGTATGCCCATCTTCATTAGCCCAGTGGGTGCAGAATAGTAGGACGTTAAACCCCATTTCATTTGCTTAATATTCAGCTTGTCCAAGTTCTCGCCGTGTATTTGGGCATCCTAAATAACACTGTGATAATTATTGTGAATGAACAAAATAATGGATAGGAAATATTTTTAAAACTCCGAGCATCATTTATCGCTTAGTTCCAACTAGGCGTACATCCGGTCACCAAATGGCGCTCAAAGTGTTGAATTGGCTATATATTTAAAGTGATAAAATCGCTTTTATTTTCACGAAGTCAAGCACGTGTTCGGGTTGCGCTCAAAGAGTTGAATTGGCTATTTCAGAGTTTTACTTTCATGAAGCCAAGCACGTGTTCTGGTTACTTCGTTTAGATCCGGTCAGTTATAATAACCACTGGTATATTCAATCATTTTATATTAATCTCGATCACAGCCATTACTAAAAAACATTGGATCCTGAAATACATTCTCAACTCTTGACAACCTGTCAATTAATCGTCCATTTCAGATAAATGTGGTTTAATTTGAACGTATTTAACCACGTGTCCACGGGCTGTCAATCACTGGCAAACTTCACGAGTTGTTCTGACGTAAAGACCTCGTCAGACTAAAGCTTGGTGTGGATCAGGGACCGGTTGCTCAAAACTAAGTTATTTAAACGACCCCTTAAACTCTAACGGAACGGTATCTTGCTAACTTGTCGTTTGTTAACGGTCTGTTAAATTTCTGAAGCTGGAAAGTCAATTTCATCATCCGTTAGCTAATGGACTGATTAAAGTTAATCTAAGAGAAGGCTGTTTGTTGGTTGGCTGAATTTTAATAGTTAAATTCAAGGTATATGCGATGTGAGATCTGGGATTGAGCGAGTAAGTCCAGCACGGCCTGGGGCGCTGTGGTCACTCGTAGCGAAGAGATCGAGTTGATGCCTTTTCAATAAGACCTGCCCAGCACGACCTGGGGAGCTGTGGTCACTTGTAGGGAAGAGACAACAAGACCTGCTCCTGATTCACCTAAGTCCTCCTAATAGCGACCATCGTAATCCAAGAAAACATTCTCCAGCTTTACAACTCGACTTAAAATATTTGAGTTGCGTTAGGTCGTGCTTTGGTGTGATGAGGGCTTTAGCAACAACACGACTGGAATGGTGTTTAACCATTTTATGCACAAACTGTCAGGGGATCTTTTACGTGCACGCTAACAGCTACATGGTTAGACTTCGACTTTGTTTTCCATAAGAATGAACAAAACGTGTTCCAGTTAAAAAAAAGTTAAATTCAAACAGGAAAATCTTGAGGAAGTTCTCGGTCAATCTCACGTCTCTCTCACCCCCTATCACCCCTCTCTCTCTCTCACGGTGTGACAAGGAGTAGGTTCGATTGAAATGATATTATTGAAAGAAAATTGAATCACATCTTAGTCCCAAAATGACATAGGTTGTGTTAAGTGAGCGCTAATCTCCAAATCAGTTTACAATTCGATGCTGTTCCTGGCCAGACTACATGCTTTATCCACTGGCAAGATTAAACCATGCTTGTATATCTCAAGGAACTTTCTCTTGGTGGATGAGCCCCCTTTAAATAAAAGAAAATGTCTGATATAAAAACATTAGAAACAACCCGTCAGTCATCAATGAAGTTTAATGAAGTGGCCAGTTGTATCTAAATAGCTAATATACCGCCAGAGATTGTAGTCCATTGATTATCAAATGTTTCTAATACCCCAACAAGATGGACGTTTGTTCAAACTTGTTTAACCGTGAAATAACCAGACTTTGATGGCTAATAGAATCAATGTTAAATTCTATCAGAATAATTAGTTGTAAAGATTCCATGTTTTTACTATCAGATTAATATATTGGAATTTCTTTCTTTTATTGTCGTTTTTACGTTATTAGACCGAAATCATAAAAGACCGATCAACTTCTAATTGGACTTGATAAGATTACAGAAAATAATTTCATTCAGAAAAAAACAGTTGAATCATCATAGATATTTCTCTTAATGAAGTGGATTCTAAAAGGACTATTTTTATAACTTTTCTTTATTCACCAAATAATGCAACATGAACTCCAGTAAAATAACAGGCGAAGCAATGGTTAAAAGATTTACAAAGAAATGACTGAGAAATCAGAACGTGTCTATTCACGCTGTTTAATGAGACGTAATTAAATAGTAGTAATTTCAATTATAATATCTTTATTTGTATATAATTGTATATTTGCAACATGGCATGATGTTTAACAGAGTTTATTTGATGTTTATAATTAAATCTATTATACGTGGTGGGTTAATTTTAAATCTGTTTTAAGAGATAAACTTTAATCGTGCAATTCTGAATATAACAACATCAGATTAGATGGCAATATCACATGAGAATGATGTTTTCGTGATGGCATGAAGAGACCACAGATCTCTCAAACACAAAAACATCACGATTTCATAGTGCAGACATTGTCCCTTGGGGTAGGAAATGTGATCGCTAGGGTCAATATCAGTGCATCTCCTAAAGTTCTGTTGAGGACACGCGGATATGGAGAGGTTGAGATATCCGTTAATTCAGGACGACGCCTGAAGGTTAGACTGTCATCAAATCTGGAAACTGGTCAATGAACGTAGCTCCACTAGACACCAACAAGGTCTATTACCAACTATGTTCTAGTTAATACATCCACAAAAGATGGACAAGGTGCATTACCGACTTCCCTGCTACACTAGGTTGTAGGACTACCTTACGGGGGACCACGACTCACTCAATTACTCAATTACTAGCATTGACTTTTATGTTAGGCCTAGTTTTTACGTCCACTTCTACCAAGGGTAGCACCTTGTTCACAATCCACCAGGAAGGCCTGGCAAGGGACAGTGAATGGATGGAACGAAAAACTGAGGTACCGTGTACGCCTTATAATACACGTTAAATTACCAAGGTCGCGGTAGAATTAACCCCGTGGCACGCTGTATGGGACGGAACAGTTGGACGTTTAACTCTCTGGCTCTCCAGATATTTGTTGGTTAAAGTTCTAATTAACGTCACCGCTATACCATCCATATACTAGACATGATATGAAACTATATAACAACAAGCTTGAGTGTTTTCTGGACTCCACTGAAATAAAAGTGTAATGATGACCTTGTGTTGATGACCATTACCACCATAGACAATGGTTACAACATGTTTCTGGACTCCACAGAGATGTAACCACACGTGTAATAATAATCGTTACACAGTCCATCATCATAACAAGTTGTTACCACAAAAGTCCATTGTGAAAACAAGTTTTAAAATGAGCTGGGAAGATGAAGTTGAAGGGGGTGTGATGTCGATCTGTGGTAGGATTTCTTGTTTTATATTCACCCTTGGGGAAGCCACCGGTAAATTGATAACATTGTTCTTGTCGAGTGGAAGGAGAGGTTTTATGTTCTAGTACTGTAAACGAATAAGGGGGGGAGGGGGTATGATGAATAGAGTTCGAGGGGTCTGTGGTGTTCTGTGCCTTAAGAGATGCATCGATTACTGATCAGACCGAGACAACGGTGCCTAAGTGGACAAGACGCTGGCATCGCTGGCCTGGAGGTCGAGAGTTCGATCTCTGCATGGACCGAGAAAGTTCATCCAGATTTTACAGTGTGGTGTTTCCCCATGGTGGTGGCGCTGGATGGAGGGTCTGACAAGGACAGCGGTCTAGTCTTCTGTTGGGACGAAAAACTGCGGTCGCGTGTATACATTGGCATGCAATTAAAAGATTCCTTGGCAGCTGGTATTCGATGTAACTGTATGCCATGGTGCCGCTGCCCGGACGAAATTACCTTCACAGCACACTGTATGGCGCACGCCCTTCTTCATTAATTAGCCCAGTCGAGCCTAACAGTCGGACGTAAGTGGATATTTTACGTGCACACCAATGTGTACACGAGACCTCGGGTTTTCCGAACGACTAGACAGCTATCCTTGTTAGCCCCCCCCCCCACATCCACCACTACTGACAAGGGAGTTCACCGTGCTGGAAAATCCCGATGAACGTTCTCGGCCAACCCTGGGAGTGAACCCGCAACCTCGAGTTTTCGTCCCATCCGAACGACTATACGCTGTCCCTTGCTAGGCTCCTACACAATACGTACACATGAACATCTAGATTTACTCTATCCCACAAGTCAGACCATATTCATTTCCCCTTTCCAAGGCAATATGTAAAAACCCTTCTTGACACTATCCCAACCCTCCGTAGATTAGACGTCACCAGATAAACATTTTATCGTGATGGATGACACTCGACAACAACTGAACCAGTAACAGAGAAAGAATGTAAACATTACTAGAATCTGTCCTGTATTATATAGTATATTCAACTGGTTATAAATTATATCATAGTATGGAGAATCACGATCTTATATTCATTAACTATCCTCACTACTTAATAACTAACTTTAAAGGGACATGTCACCAATACATTAACTATCCTGAATACTTAATAACTAACCTTAAAGAGACATGTCACCGACATATAACTATCCTCACTAATAACTAACTTCCAAGAGACATGTCACCGATATATAATTATCCTGAATACTTTCCAAACTGCTTATTAACTAACTTTAAAGTGACATATCACCGACATATTACTGATTGTTAAACGGAGATATCTCTCAAATCAACACAATATTCTGTCATTTTGAGACTAACATATGGTTCTTCATATTCCAACTGCCAGCGGTTATGTTACGTGCATGCAACGACAAGCGCTCTAAGGTTGGACAGCGCATGTGTGTTGTATATCATAATGTTTGTCATTGGTTTCGATTTCCCCGTTCTACGTGTCAAGGAGTAGGGTCGCCTGTCCAAACATCGTGCGCCTTCTCCGAGTCCTCCGGTTTTTATTGAAATAAAACTTGAACCGTTATAGACCTTTATAAAACTGTTGTTGTTTTAATGTATCAAATATATCAATTAGAAACTATGTGTTTCTGGATCAAAGATATTTGTCATAAACAGTGATTGAAAATTGAGTAAATTCTTAACTCTGGGAAGTATTTGTGAACTGAGGGAAAAGATCAGTGGTACCATGAGGCTTTTACCCCATACAATTAATTATACTGCTGGACTACAACACAGAACACTGGTTTTATTGAATGATGTTGTTTTGTCGAGGATGATGGATGGTTGAGATCTGTCAACTGTATACTGACAGGTCCACTTAGACCCCCATTCTACATTCTTTAAAAGGTTTATAAAGATTCCGTCCCAGATAAAGAACGGATATCTCATGCTCTTTCAATATTCATCAATCGACCTGGAACAAATGTCTCATTAACCCCACGTGCATTCGGCGCGTGTTGATGGGTTATTAGTTCATCTAAATATTGGACACGGAGCAATAGACCGATTAACGTAGATCAACCCACTTAGTGGTGGGTTTTCAAGCGTTGTATTTTAGTAAACCCACCATATTAGATGTAGGAGAATAACTCGTGGATCCCATAGTAAACCCACCATATTAGGGGAATATCTTGTAGTAAACCCACCATATCTGATGTAGGGGAATAACTCGTGGATCCCGTAGTAAACCCTGCATGAACATCGCCATATCCTCTATACGATATAACCCTTGTGGACGCGGACGTAAAATAAAGCTATATCACATACATGGGAGTTCTCGTGCACTACACCAATTTTGTATACCAACGTCTCAATTTCAAATTGTCTTTGCTGTGCCTTGAACTCACCGGTCCTTCATCTCCGCCAACTTTTATGTTTATGTGTTGTTTTTGCGTGTTTGGGTTTTCTTGGGTTTTTGCCTGTCTGCATTTTCTAACCACCAACAAGTTTTATGTTTGTAATGTGTTGTTTTTGCCTGTCTGAGCTTTGTTGGTTTTTTCTCCAGCACTTTCTAACCACCAACAAGTTTTTCTTATATTGATCATTATCTTGAAAGTTTCTTGTGAAGTGGAGAAGATTGTGTTTTTATTAAAAGTGGGATAATAATTATTATAAAAAAGGTCTGAAGATAATTTGCTTTAATTTCAGATTTTCTTCTCGACTCGCAGCTGATCCCATTTACAAAATCTTTACATAATATTGATTAAACCGCTGTCAATAAAATCTTAACCACAATTTCTCTTTTAAAAAAAACACATCTTATATCTGAACAAGCTTTCAACATATGTTTTATAACTTCTAGTATCGAGTTCAATATTGATATTTACGTCCAAATTATGACAGGTTTTAATCAGCTCAAATGATGAAATCTCGTCTGCTATCTCCTGTATAAGAGAGCCTAATGTATGGAGTAATTGGTTATCGTATCTAGGTGGTGTTCAGATTACATCTACAGTTCAAACATTATGGTAGATTATTACATTTTAAAGACGACAGTCGAGATTTAAAGGGCCGATGGTAATTTGAAGTAAAAGATTGTTTGATTATTAAAGATATATTATGTAGGATTTAGATAAAGTTTAAAAATAGATAATGCTAAATGAATATTAAAACTTTCATTCCATTTGATTATTCTGGGTGAAGGCTGTTCAAAGATGTAGCGTTGATCGTGTATTATCATTGCAACGGTGCTAGACAACCGATAAGTCTTGATTATCAATTTCATCGTTAATTATTTTAATCTTGTGGGTGTTCAAATCCGTGTTAATCTATATAATTGATTGTTTAAAGAGACACGAGAGAGAGTTGGCCGATTCTCCGAATTCCTCACACTTCTGAAGACCCCTACGCGCAAGCGAATTAATGAATTAAAATTGAACTATGTTTGTCCTGAAATTACGTTAAACCCAATTTCTCTCTCTCTTATAATACAATGCGTGTGTACTAACCATTCGGCCCTCCCTCCCTCTCTCTCTCTCTCTCTCTCTGGTAAAAGTGACTGAAAGGAAGACTTGTCTAGTTATTCGGGTTGGAAGTGAACGACATGACGGATCGGGTATAAAAGTATAGAAATGAGCCGTATACACCACTTTAACGATAAACTACCTGCATGGTCTATTGATTTATTGATATCTGATCAAGTAATCGATATAATATGATTTACCTGATTACCTCACCTTTATCTGACAGGTAAAATCTATGATTACAGGTAAGCACCATTAGAATACCATTATAGAATACAAATTACCAGGTAATGTCAATTACAAGTGCTAACTCATCACATCTTACAGATGATTGGCAGGTAAAAACAATCAAAACAACCTTCATTTCACATTTCTGTGTTTTAAAGTACCAAATTAATGATAATGTGTTTTCTAATCTTTTGTCTCTGTTCAATAAATGTTTTATTAAGTATTGCCTGAGAAGGTTACACAATCCAGTTAGGCCATAAATTCTATTCGCTAATAGATTGTGTAGAGCATACATGTGTGTGGTTTTTCGTACTATCCGACCGACTAGATGCCACCGTTTGATAGACAACTGACAAGGGGAAGCCCAAAGCTGGATTATCACATATATTGACAGACCTCATGATCACTTATATTTTAAGACCTGTCGTGCATTGAGTCAAGTACCGACTATCGTCGATTCACCTGTCCATTATCGTGGGTTCTTCAATTTTGTTCCACTTCTAACGATAAAGAACCGTGGCGAATTATTGAAATAAAGATGAACAATATGTTAATCCCAAAATGGAAGGTCACCTGTAGATTTCGTCAAGATGTAAACTGGGTTAGGACACGTGATTCTTGCCAAGGATTGCGGGTTAGAGTCTGGGTAAGTGTTAGGCTAGGTCTTGGGTTAGGGCTAGCGCTAACCATGTTAACATCTCGTGACCTTGAAGAAATCTGCAGGTGACCTTAATATTTAGATCTAACCGTTGGAACCGGTTAGTAAATATAAATTTATAATACATGGTATTATTTCACTGATAAAAATCGATTGCGTGTTAAAATTGCCACCTGTATAGGGTTTTACAGTTGATTTTCACCCATTAAGGATTCACTGTAGAACTATTTACAGTGTTTTGGTGGCGGATTCGTCAAGGAAAACCGGATATTAAGTCGAGGGCGTGCCAACTGAGAATTATTATTATTTGTTTATCAAGATCGTAACCGAATACCCAAATAAATATCGATTTAAAGCGATAATTTCATATTTTCAAAGAAAGTCAAAACATAATTATTTCTATGTCTTTTGCTCAATAGGTTGTCAACTCACTACTATACGATCATAGGCATTATTCCCCACTCTTATAACTCATTAACACAGGAAATGATAACACAATTGCCTCCCCTGTATTTCTATTGTTCCCATGCAATAGCTATCTTTAAACGTTTGAATTTGAAGTTGAAGATGACATTTTTGCCAATTTCTAAACTGGCAATAGTGAACTATAGGATTAATAGGATTTTTCTTTAACAGGGTAGAATTGTTTATACATACCATCTATTTTAAGGCCTTATTTTAATACATTTTGAAAATATAACTTTAAAATATGAAATTGCAGCTTTAAAGTTGATGATATATTATGAGGCCTTACTAAGAAATCACGGTAGATTATATAATTGGTCAGACATGGGATAATCTAGTATAATTACATTAAAAATTGGTTTCGTTTGTTGAATTTTGTTTTGTTGCATGGGGTTCTTTAAGCGAGGTGTGTGGTTTAGAGATATGCAGCAAGAGTTTGGTCGAAAACTAGTTTCATGGCAGACCTCATCAGAGGCGGTTTAGAGTTAGACATTTAGAAGTTATATTGTTAACAACTGCCTTAGCCGGCCACATGGATTTTTTAAAATAAGATTAGGCTACCCATGAATTAAACTATTATCGCAGTCACATTCACGCTAAACTATAATCTAGTTCATCAATGTAGTAGAAAATGAAATACGGGATAGTTAGACAACTTTAAAATATGAGGCAAAAGCTGAGAAAAAAGTTCTGAAGATATGATTTTACATATGATTTTAGACCTTCTTGGAAATGGAACTTTTGAAATAGACTAGGCTAAGGTACGGTAGGCCTAATATATATTTAAAGGCATTTATTGAAAGCAATGTATAAAAACACTTGATCTGCTCGAGTACAAATATTATGTGGAAAAAACAATAGACCTATCTAGACCAAACGCTACTTTAATAAAGTGCGATATGATCAGCGTATTATACTATACTCAGAGAAGGTTTTCGTCGTTCATTGCGAGTTATCTCCCTATTTCTCACGTGCGTAAATTAGAGCTCACGTTTTAATGACGTAAACGTCATGATTTAGGCCTAGTGTTTACACAAGCCATTCAACTGTCAAACTGACGCGGGGTTTCTGGACTTTGTTTTGGCAGACACCAACATGGCACATCGCACTGGTCTCCGCCCCGTGTTCCGATTTGGTTTTTCTAACGCCGTCAAAACTGACAGATTTCCAGAAAAGCTGTACGACGTGGTTGAGGATAACTATGTTATTCGATGGAGTGCAGACGGGACCAGCATTTTCGTTGACGAAAACGGTTTCGCCGAAATAATTATGGAATGCTATCCTGGGTTCTTGCAAATACCCGATTTCCCAAACTTCAGGCGACTTTTTCGAGAATACAGTTTCGACTGGGAAAATAGAGACTCCATATTTGAATTTTCACATCCTTGTTTTATACGAGGCAAACCAGAACTTTTGGAGCAAATCCTCACGAGGAGAAAGTCTTATTACAAAAAGACCCCTGCGACTGATAAAAGACGGGAATTGCCTGACTACTTCGACGTAGAATTTAATTCCGAAACACCAGGACGAATGACAAGGCGGGGATTTATTCCGCTTAAATCAACAGAGAAGCAGAAAAATGTCCCAGAGAAAATAATCTTTGATGAAAAGAAGGCTTATAAAATTCACGAACGGCCATCGCTAACCAAACATCCTGAGAAAGAAGAAATAGAAAATGAAAACAGTCAAGACCAATGTGAAGATGAGAAATTTCAAAAGGGATCTTTTGAAGAAAATCGAAAGGCTATTGAAAACATCATCAATGTGTTTGCAATCAATGAACTCAGCCCGGAAGAATTCCTCGAATATTTGCAAAGAAGAAGATCCACTTTAGAGAGTAATTCAGTGCCAATGGAAGTGGACAATTCAGCAACCACCCAGTTAACCATGTCTTTGATCAAACCAAAAGATGAAATCCAAACAACTATTCCACCCACTTCTGATTATCAATTAGACAATGTGACCTTCACTCAAATAAGATCAGAATTGATTACGTCACCGACCGAGGAGTTTATAACGCCTAATAAGAACTATCACACGATGAGAAACTTTAACGAACCGTGGAATTATAACTATCAGGACCAACTACAAAATGCCAGGGAAACAATAGGAGACGGCTTGAATGTCAGGACATCGTTACAATACCCTTGTTGCGAGTGTCGATGTCATTATTATTGATTAAGGGGAGATAACTCCATTTTCTGATTTGATTAAGCGGATAATATTATGGATTTTAGGAAGGGTTAAGGTTAATATAAAATTTCTTAATGAAATATGAGCCTCCGTCAATATTAATAATAGATTTCAAAATGTGTTTAATTATAAACGATGGAATTACTTCGTTTATTTATATCGTTTTATGGAAATCCAATCTTTAGGGGGTTCTTTTCTGTATTTCTTGTTTTCTTCCCATATATTTTGCCTATATATTATATTGCCCGTTCTTCCCTTGTAATTAGCCTGCTATCGTTCCCTAGGCTAGTATTTTTTCCGTATATCGCCTGTTCTTGCCTGCATAGTGCATATTCTTCCCTTGTATTTTGACTGTTTATGCCCCCTTTTTCTCTTCATTTTTCACTTGTCATATTTTCCCTTGTATATGCTCCATTCATCCCTAGTTGCATCCCCATTCCTCCCTTCTCTTGTATATCCCCAATTCATCCCTTCTATATGCCCGTATTCCTCCCTTGCATGCTCTATTCCTTTCTTGTGTATCCTCAATTCTTCAATCTATTGCAGGACGTTAACCCTCATTTCATTTCTCTCGATTCTACCTATGTATATTTTGCATGTATTCTGTCAATTATTCCCTTGTATTTTAATAGCATGTGATTTGTAATAAATTGAAAGGGTAACTTAAATTGTGTTTTTGTGTTTGTTTGGAGGGTAATTTGCACCAGGGTCTATTAATGAAACACATTAGGAGGGTTTGACCTCCAAAATTCATTATCAGATTATCATGTCTTTTAAGTGTAACATTTAAAAAGTGCTGATCCAGAATGTGTAGTTTTCAAAAAGGGTCTGGAAATCCAAACTAACCTGGTGGAACTGAAGGGCTCCATCTCTTCTGTTGTGGATGGAGCATTTCATGCGGTTTAAGACATTTGCAAACCAAACCCTTAAAACATTTGCAAACCGACCAGAATGAAGCTTGGTGGAACCATTCTTTAAAACATTTCCAACACGCTGATATGCCCCCCCCCCCCAAGGCTAGGAAATGACAAGTTTGCCCAGTCAGCTTTCACCTGCTATTTTTCCGTCTTTGGTTGTTACTTGACACAAACTAGGGTCATTACGGGACCAACATTTGCTTCAATTTTATTTCAATAATTTACTAATTTACTTTCGTGTTGGGGTCTTCAGCAGTGGGAGGTAACCGGAGGACCCAGAAGAAACCTACGAGGTTAGACAGGTGACCCTACTCCTTGTCACTTACAAGCAGGGAATTGAAAACATGGCACGTGTTATCGAATGTGCACGTGTTAACCCGTTTTGCCACCTTTGTGCAAAATAGATTAGGTAAGTAATGAGGTTTAACATCCTACTTTTCTGCAAGGGGGGGGGGGGGGCAAGGGGTGTAGGAGATATGCTAGGGTTTAACCTTTGTGCAAAATAGATTAGGTAAGTAATGAGGTTTAACATCCTACTTTTCTGCAAGGGGGGGGGGGGCAAGGGGTGTAGGAGATATGCTAGGGTTTAACCTTCTATCTATTCCTTTAGGGGAGTGGGGGAAGGGCTTAATAAAATGGGCTTTATCTTCCTAGACAGAAATTTAAGCAGAGGGTACCTATACAAGCCTTACTGTTGTAATCATTATGGCAATATAAGCAGTCACTGGACATCAGAGGGTATCTGTATAGTTATCAAGTCTTCTGTTTTAACTCGGATGGAAATATAAACACAATGACTGGACATCAGAGGATATTTTAGTCCACAAGGAGAGCGAGTGAGAAATGGGTTTTATGGCCCACTCGACACAAACTAGGTCATTTCGGGACTAACATATGGTTTCAATTTTTATTTCAATAATTCGCGTGCGCCTAGGGGTCTTTAGCAGTGGGAGGAAACCGGAGTACCTGGAGAAAACCCACGAGGTTGGACAGGCGACCCTACTCCTTGCCACGTACAACCGGGGATTTGAAACCATGCCAGTTAACTTAATGACAGGCCGTATGATACAACGCGCACACGCTAACCATTTGACCATAAGGAAATTATAAAATATTTGTTTGAATGACGGTTTATTGTTTTAACTAATTATATCTAGAAATTAAAATCATCATGAAAGCCATTCAATATACAAGATGAAGATTAAAAGATAATTCATTTATTTAATCGTCAATTATAACTTATAATAATACCCACATCGATAAATACATAGTACCAATATTTACCATATCTATATCAAATATATCTACATTGATACCAATATTCCTGTTGCTATAGATACCAACAAACATTGATACCAATATTACTGTTGCTATAGATACCAACAAACACTCATATCTTGTGTATAAATCCACAATGAAAGTCAGAGGTTTTGCGAACCATTCGAACCAATCGATGACGAAACATGGAAGTCTCGTGTATGAATTGTTAGTGCGACTAAATGCCATGACAAATTGAGTTCAAAGAGTGGAAAGGACACTGCCGCTGCCTAGGCAAAATGTATTGTGAACCAGTTGACGACAAACACTGAAATCTTGTGCATAAACTGGCAGTTTACCTAAAAAGATGCCATGACAGTTCGAGTTCAAAGAAGATGGGGGAAAAACAAATTGCTGCTGCCTGGGCAATATTTCTCACTTCACATTGCACATGTTATCATAGAAATTTGTTTACTGTATGTTAGTCGCGAATTGATATAATAAACATGTCATAATTCCAGTATAGCCAACATGCCCACATAATCAACTTCGTGAGAATATGGCATTCTACAACCTAGTCTAGGAGTCGGTATATCTTTTTCTTTCTTAACACCCATCTCAAAGATGCATCATGTAAGAGTTGAATCTGTCTATGGCAGGCCTTTCTGTTATAAATCTATAATCAACTCTCTAGATCAGTGGATGGTCAAGATTTTAACACCATTGAGATATAAAAAAATTGCAACATGGTCTCGGTGGTAATGTACCATTGCTACGATAATAAACAATCGATGCTACATTTTGAAACACTCATAACTTTAGCCAGAAATTTTTAAAAGATTACAGCTCTTAATCTAAATCTTACATAAAGCATCTTTAATACAGTATTCCTCAGTTTTATAACTTACCATGTGATTACAACTAATATTTATATTTGAAAGTATCAAACTGTTAAGATTTGCCTGTATGGTATTCTGAACCCAACAAAAAATATCACATTGTTGTGTAGCGCAATACAATTTTGGTAGATACAGCAATCCATTCGACGTACAATTGAAGTGATTCTAAGTGTTTTTCCAGGTATTGGTAAGAATGAAAACAAGGTAACAATATACCTCAGCACTTGAACATAAAAAAACAAACTTTAAGGAACATAATATATATGGTACTATTCTGTATGGTTTAACGATCGAGAGTCAGACATGTAATATATTGATACTGTGCGAGGGCATTACACCGAGTATTTTATCAATATATTACACAATTCCTCGCTCAACCCATAATCCGCTTTTCCAATCGAATGAAATCTTTACAATATTTCATCTTGTGGACGTACATTTCATAAAATTTGTAAAATTTTTAATTTGATCCAATAATGTACAATTGGCATATTGCATGTACCATACAATATTTCTTATGATGGTACCATTCAATAATAATATCTTGTATCATTCAATCTAATTCATTAAAATAATGTTTTTGGTTGAAACAATAGTTAAATATTTTAATGCATCAACATTTCATCGTACAAAAGGCTGGATCATAACTGATGATACCATGTAGACTGGCAAACCAGATTGGCAATTTAGACATCCTGAGTTACACATGGCCAGGTTAGGTAAAACAAACCCCTTATTGTTACTGTTGGTTCAATGCAGGTTGGTAATTTACACATCCCGAATTACACGTGACAAGGGTAAATAACACAAACCCTCATCCTCAATTACTGTTAAATCAATCTTTTTTTTAATGAAATATCCCCCCTCTCCCATCTCCCCCCAGACTCCTTTTTAATCAGATTGACCTCCCCTCCCACCCCCCCGCCTGAATTTCAGGTCACATATGACAGGATTATAAGTTGAAAGATAACTACGGTGTTACAGCTTTAAATCAAGAATTAATATACTCCTGGTCCTGGTATCCTATTTTAACTTTAAACATTTATTTTGTTGAATTCTTTTTTTTATCTTTTATCATAAGTTCAAATTTTGTTTTTGAAGTAGGACACAAATTGCATCCAATTTTTCATTGAAAAACTGTGGCAGTCCCAATGAATGTTCTGTACACAAAGCTAGAAAATACAGTTAGTTAATCAATATTCACAAAAACACACAAAATAAAAATAAAAGGCTGATATTTCACATGAACATCTAATAATTAAAACAAATATAACAGGTTTCATGTTGAATTACAGAATTAAAATTAAGTTTAAACGGGGACTGGATTTACTGATATGTAATAACCATAGGTAAATATATATACTCACAGGTACATGAAACCATAGGTAATTATATTCTCTCACAGGTGAATGTAACCATATGACTATAGATATACTAACCACAGGTGTAAATATACTCACAGGTAAATATAGAATCACAGGTGAATGTAACCACATGACTATATGCACACATAGATATAATAAACCACAGGTAAATATATACCCCACAGGTAAATACATACTCACAGGTAAAAATATTCCCCCACAGGTAAAAATATACACCCCAGGTAAATACATACTCACAGGCAAATACACCCCAGGTAAATACATACTCACAGGTAAATATATATACCCACAGGTAAATACATACCCACAGGTAAAAATATTCCCCCACAGGTAATATACATACCCCCACAGGTAAATACATACCTATAGATAGATTTGCCACACCGGTAAGTAATATATATATGTATACCTGCAGATCAATATACTTTGTGTACAATAATATTTATACAGATCAGGTAAATATATTACTTTATGTACGGGTATATCGCTATAATCTCTATCTCATAATCTCCATTCCATAACTACCAGTAGTCTTTACCATACTAGTCCTTTACTGTTTAACATGAGTTACCTCACTACAGGAAACACATCTATTTTACATCGAGTTTTGGAGCTAATTTTCACAAACATCCGGATATTATTACATTTACCTAGACAGTCACAATCTTAAATAATTCATCAGCTATTCAATGTCACTCGGATAGTTAAAGACGCAGGGCCGTATGTAGGATTTTAAAAGTGGGGGAGTAGCAGAGTGGTGGGGTGCCAATATAATGCCCCAGTTACTGAGTGCGGGGACTGTCGCAATGAAAGTCGCTAGCAAGTAAACCCGTAGGGGCACCATTTCTCGTGGGGACTTATTTTGCTGGGGGTGCAATGTACCCCCCTCCAACCCCGCTAAATACGGTCCAGTAAAGACGCACAAGAGAGTAGTGGTTACGAGAGGTTTGTGAGGTTCACAGACTAAAGGACCAAAGGACATTAAAGTCACTGAAATTTTTCTACATGATCCAAACCCAATTTCGTTTTCTCAGTTTAAATTTTCGCTTTTTTATTTTTATTTTTTAGGTTGATCTACACTAAACAATGATAGTTTTAGCGATTCAAAAAGAATTTGATTGAAATAGTTGAAGTTACTTCCTTAAAGTTCATCAGGGAAATTTGAATCTTTTAGAAAGAAGTTCTGAGAATTGCGTCGTTTGAAGAGTGTGTAGAATTTTCAGTGCAAAGTTGTCCTTGTTTAAAGAAAATCGGACAAACTAGAAATAAAGACATAAAGCACCAACACGAATAATGACCCTGTGTGTATTATTATGATATAAAAGTCATGCCTGACAATGTCTGATGAAATGTATCTTAAGAAGGAGAGGGAGGGTTGTACAAGCGAACCTACTCCTTGGACCCTACTCCTTGTCACGTACAACAGTGACAAACCCTATGATGCAACATGATTTAGCAAACCATATTTGATCAAGTCTGTTACAGGCGCTTGAAGGTTGAGTTAAAACAGATTAGATATTTGTTATATTGAGATGTAATTGGTAGTTCGTATAAAACCGGGATAACAAGTATAACAGTAAAATTATCTCGTCAACATATAAAAGTTAAAATTTTTAACCACAACTCCAGGATAATCATGTCATTTTTAACCACCACTCCAGGATAAACATGTCATTTTTAACCACCGCTCCAGGAAAAACATGTCATTTTTAACCACCGCTCCAGGAAAAACATAAACATGTCATTTTTAACCACCACTCCAGGATAAACATGTCATTTTTAACCACCACTCCAGGATAAACATGCCATTTTTAACCACCACTCCAGGAAAAACATGTCATTTTTAACCACCGCTCCAGGATAAACATGTCATTTTTAACCACCGCTCCAGGAAAAACATAAACATGTCATTTTTAACCACCGCTACAGGATAAACATGCCATTTTTAACCACCGCTCCAGGATAAACATGTCGCGTCAAGACTAACATGTGGTATTTTTTAATTCATCAGCAGTGTCAGAAATCTGGAGAACCTGGGAGAAAACTATTAAGATGTAATTTGTTATAAAATGGTAGATATACAGAAATAAAATGAAGCCGAATTCTTCACAATTGTGCGTTTCGGATGTTAACAACAAAAATCGCCCCAAAAATAATCAAATTTGACAATTAACCTTGTTTAAAAAATATTTTAAATAATCCAAGATTTTAAAATATTCATAATAATTATGATAATATAGTATAATATGACTACATCTTTGTTAGAAATACTGGCTTCTCAATTAGTGATTATCTTCATAAATAAGAGTTATCTCCCTTCAACCAACCATCAAGGATTGAAAGAATCTACCCCCCTTGGATAAAATCTTTCCATTTTTAAAAAGTAAATTGAGGAATTCATTCATTATACTAACAAAATAGAGAACATCTGTCTTGTCACGTTCTACAGAAAACAAATTAAATTTTTGAACTTATCCACTCATTATTTCAAATTCATCAATTTGTAAACATCACAAAATATTTTGTATTTTAATTAAAGTCTCTAATCATTATTTGTGAGATTTGAAGCGATACAGTGAATTAAACATTTGTCATCGATTGCTGATGATACACACAACTTTTCGATAAACTGTTAATAGCTCGGATTAAACCAGGAAAAATTACATTTTGTCCGAAAATACAAAGACTTTTAATTCAAATTCCTGTTATTCATGAATGAATAATTTAGCCAAGTCGAAAGATGTACGGTATTTAAAACAGTTTTCCGATAAAAAAAAAAACAAACTACAAGAATTAAAGACATGACAAACAAATCCATTAATAACTATAAAGTATTTGACCCAATTTCTGTTCCAACCAGAACATGACAAAAAAGAGTAAAATTCAATCAAATTTAACAAAAAGCCTACGAAAAAAAAAAAGTACATAGTTAAATAATACTTTAAAAATAATCTACGACGTTACTTTAACGATAAAACTAAAATTGAATATTAATTATATATTACATAATTATTTTTTTTATGTCACATACACAACTTGAAACGTGATACACCACAGCATATATTCATACATGCATAAATGATCGAGGACTGTGGAGCAATGTCTGGCTACCTGTTTCTGTGTTAACAATTTAATCCCATATAAAAATAATCATATTGCAGTTGTTTCCGCAATTTTAGCGTTGAAAAAAAAAGATTTGGTAGCCGATTTCCACAGTCCCTTTAGATGTATCGCTATTTTGACTTGCCGAGGGAAGAAGAAACGAATCATAATAATATTTATCAATCGATCAACACACGATAAAACCTTGAAATAAGGGGAGATCACTCGGAGTGTAATTTCACAATGCGTTGTGCTTCTCTATAACCGGTTAACAAAGCTCCATGAGTAGTAGAATAAAAGCTTGGATGCGTCGCTTCTCCACCAAAAAGCACTTGCGGCTGAAATGAGAAAATAAAAGGATCTTTTTATAAATAAATAGAATCTTTATAAAGACAGACATATAAAAAGGACCCTAGACAGTTAAAATTTTAGGGTTAGGGGTTGGGATGTTAAACCCCATTTCATCTCAGGACACCAGAATCAAGGAGACTCAATGAACAGACAATCCTGGGTTTGATGATAGAAGAGTTTGTGGGAACTGACATTGAGATTACATATAGGTGCTGATTGGTACTAATCATAGCTAAGGTTACGGTCCAAGTTTGGAGTAAAACCCAATATATTTAAGACTGATTTTAAAGTCAAGTAATGTGTTTTCGTTTCCGGGATTGTACAAGACGAGGGAGGAGTAGGGAAGCCTTGAGACGAGGGAGGAGTAGGGAAGCCTGTATAGAACAATAGTCTATCATTGAGGATGATAAAGCAATAATAAGACTCGATACTGATTAGAACCATTAATCATCTCTAGGTTAATAGAGGAAAACATTGATTATCATCAATTATTGATTGAAAGACAGTACATTGTATATATACATGTATATAGGGCTATAGAAAGGTTACTGGAATACAGAATATACGTGTAGGACTTTACCTAAAGGTTATTGGAGCGAATAGTATTCTACTTTCATTCCTGAGGCACAATATACATCCATCAGATATTTCACCCATAAAACTTATTTCTAGTTGTGACATAATGATTTCAAATTGTGTCAGCTTTTATCAAACAGTAATTCTGATTTGATCAATTTTAACATTTCTTCAAAAAACACACTTTTATGGAGTAATTATTTACTATATTTGTGTATATGTATTAGTAATTGTTATTCTATAAAAGTGTGTCTATTGATTATATTCCAATTACTAAATGCCATTCAAAGAATTCAATATTTCTTGTTTTTCTTTTTATCTAATGACTCCTCATTTGTGGGTGTTTTTTTTTTAAAAATTAGGCAGTTGTTTCTTTTTTATGGATGTTGATTCCATATTAATTGTTTTGTTTTATGTATCCAGAATGTGTATCCATGCATCAATAGTTCTGTATAGCATGGCTCGAAATCTCCCGTAATCTGGAAAAACCTCGTAACACTGTCGAATGTAGATTTGAGAAAACAAAGGAAAACTGTTTCGTTTCAGAATTAAGCTACTGAACATAAAACCAATTTTATTTTGTCTTTTTAGATGAAGATAATTAGAAGCCTTTTCAGTGAAAAAACTATTATTATATACATGTGTACTAATTCCAAATACGGGTCTAACTCAATTTTCACCAAAATTTGACTTGCTAGGTTTTTCCAGATTACGGGAGAAATGCTCGCCTGTCTACGTCTGACATTTACATGTAGCAAGTAAAACTACCTGTGACGGTAGGACTAAATTTTTTTTTTATGTCGGGTAAATTGACTTCATCACAATTCACAATACTCACGTCCACGTACATTTAATTATTCTTAATTCAAGAATAATGCAAGGAAACACCGCGAAAAGCTGCCATTTGTGACAGGTAGCTCTTTTTAAACATTTCGAGACCGGCTGTATTGTCAGCAGTATAAGGGAACTGGTTAAAGTACATTCAGTCCACACAATTGTAAAAGGGGTACTGAACAAACTTTACACGACATAAGGGTACATGTAGGCCTACAATACCACTTGTGTGTAATGTATGCAGGTTTATTAGAATGTATAATGTTGACCTACTTGTACCAGCTGTTATAATAACACCCACACTGATTACTAATCATTGTATAACATCACATCTACCATATACTATACACATGTATCCATACTAAACATTGTATAACATAGTCATCCTATCTCATCAAACAATCACTACATTATATAATGTCCTACTCTTATATCGAATTCCAACATGAGGGAAATTTCTCTCGACAGCGCATCTCTTACATCGAATTCCAACATCCAGGGGGTGTTTATTGAGCACGCCAATGCTGCATACACCTGGTCTCCATTTATTTTCCCTTGCCAAAGTAGTGATCGAACACGGAACTATCAGACTAGCGAGCCAGCGTCTTACTTACTTAGCCACCGCGGCTTCCAACGTTCACAAAATTATTCAGTAAATTTCTTTATGTACCGGTAAGTGTACCCTGTTTACAGAATTTGAAATATCCTGAACCGAATAAATCGCAGTAAAGTAGGGAATTGAGAGAGAGAGAAATGGGGTTTAACGTCCACTCGACACAAACTAGGTCATTTCGAGACTAACATATGGTTTAATTTTATTTTAATAATTCGCTTGTGTGTAGGGGTCTTTAGCAGTGGGAGGAAACTCGAGTGCCCGGAGGAAACCCACAAGGTTGAGAAGGCGCCAGTATCTCCATGCCACATACGCTCACACCAGGGTCGAAACCACAGCCGCAAGCCAGAGGTGACCGGCCAGCTAGAGTTCAAAGCACGGCACTCTAAACCACTAGGCCATCCCAACCCCCGTAGGGAATTGAACTGAACTGTGGGATGTATACAACGGTATACCATCGCTGTCCTAGCACAAGATAAATTTTGCCTAGGCGAAGGATTCGGGATGCAATTCCTGTTGTAAACTGGAGTTTATATTATATATATACTTGTTTAATACAAGACCAATATGCTGTATTATAATATGCTGATCAATATGGTAGAGAAGAGGTTATTACAACTATAGTCAATATATACACCATCATAATAATATAAGTAATATCACAGATCAACTTACAATATTCTATTACAGATTAAACTAACAATATTTTTCATCATTTTTCATTAGATAGAGAGAAATGGTGTTTAACTGAGAACCTCGGTATACATTGATGTGCATGTAAAAGATCCCTTGACAGTTGAAATTCGATAAAAGAGTAGGTCATAGATAGTGCCGTCTGGGCAAAATGTCCCTTATAGAACACTGTATGACGTATGCCCGTCTTCATTAGCCCAGTGGAAGCAGAACAGTGGGACGTTAAACCTCATTTCATTTAAAGTGACAATAAAAATAACGTTTTTTTACATTTAGTGACAGAGTGAAACAATGGGTTTTATTTGAGAATATGGCAATTTCGTGAATGTGTAAAAAATAATATACAATTGATAGACAGTATTCAACTATTACTAGTCAGGTTGAAGGCTGATCATTAATTATTGTCTGTACTTTTTGCTATTCTTAAGACTCCGCCCAGCCCTTCTCTCACTTACCAAACATCTCAAACATAATGATCATTCACCACTGTTCACTGTTTTTATCACAGTCCGAGTGACATTTAGAAAATAGGACAATGGTTTTTATATTTTTCAGTAATGTCTTAAAGAGTACAAAGAAAAATGCACATCTGAAGGAGTTTAAACGCCTCGATTTAAGTTGAAATACTGGATTTAATTGGGTTGATTTGATGTTATTTCCGTCAGGGACGCGGCAAGCTATATGATTTAAGTATTGTTTGGATAGATTAAATCAATGAAATGGGTTTTAACGTCCCACTGTCTGGGCCCTGATTCTCGAAATCTTAACTAAAGACAAAATCCAAATTTTAGTAGATACCTCAATTTTGATTGGCTAAGCCTTAAAATCAAACCTATATTATCCAATCAAATTACTAAAATTTGGATTTTATCTTAGTTAAAATTTTGTGAATCAGAGCCCTACAGCTACAGTAACATGGCTAATGAGAAACAACCAATGCCAGTATCTGATATATCTTAAACGACAGTTTTATCTTTACTTGAAAAATTTCAACAAAGACATATCACTTTAAAAAATCTACCCTAGTTGTCTGACCCAAATCAAAAAGATCTACAAGTCAATCAATTTGTGGGGTAAAATCAATAAAAATAGTTGTTGATCTGTGTTATATATACTACCTGTTACTAGGTCACTTCGGGACTAACATGGTCCAATTTATATCAATGGAGGTCTGTAGCAATCTTTTATAGGCATTTAGTAACTGAAAACGTCGCCTAAATCAATCAGTAATTGTGTTATAGCTATAGTATGTGTTATAGTTTATATGTCTTTAGCAGTGGGAGGGAACTATGGGCCCCACGGAAAACCCAAGAGGGTGGACAAGCGCCTATATATATACTCCTATTTAAGCTGGAAATCAAAATCATGCCACCTTAAAATTGTCTACGATATAACCCCTAGTGGAATGGAAGTTAAAACTCCCTAATTGAAGGAAATCGTGCCACATGATTTGATGACAGACCCTATGGTCTAACATCACCCAGCGTGTTTCAACATCGTAAAACCCAGACTCGACAACAATATCAACAGTGAAAGATGCCTTATGTGAGGCATAAATCTGCTTGTCTTATACAAATATAATAATTCATATGATTAGCATATAATTCACTCTGTACACCATCAGATACGTAAATTTTTTAGGGATTTGAACGCTAGCGAGAATTAAAAGTTTAACAATAAACTGGATAATCAAGACTATCTATGCTACATCTCCAAACACTTCGCTCTGACTGAAGTCATTTGAATGTAATTTCACGTTTATTTTTCATCATCTATTTCTGAACTATTTTTAAAGCCAGCAGGATAGTCAGCTCTTTATCTAATTCTTACAGAATATATTTAATTTGTGGTGTAAAATCAATAAGAATATTTGTTAGTGTAGAGTATATAGGTCAGTCTAACAGTACTATTATATATACACAGTATAAAACGAGACAACAATACCAACAGTTAAACAGTACAGACTTGTATTGAGGCTAACCTATATTCACCTTCAAGTTTCCAGACACAAGTTTACACTGCAGTTTAACCACAGGTTATTTAACTAGAAGTATGTCACCAGACCTGCTATCACCTATATCTATGAGGCAGAGAGAGAGAGAAATGGGGTTTAACATCCACTCGACATAGACTAGGTCATTTGAGACTTACACATGGTTTCATTTTATTTCAATAATTAGCTTGCGCGTAGGGGTCTTTAAGCATTGGGAGGAAATAGGAGTACCCGGAGGTTGGACCGGCGATTTACAAGGGAGTGATGTACAAATTGCAGTGTTTTATGAGGGATATCAAACTAAAATAAAAGTACGTCAGTCTGTTACCCAATCTGATCACAATACCGATCTATATTTCGATGGCCTACACTACATGAAGATCTGACTACTGGTTGTTGTTTTGAGAGGTCGAGTCAGAGGTCATACAAGCGGCTTTTGACCCTGTGATATCAGACATTTAATTAATCAATCAGCATTGATGTTTCTAGTGGATTACCCACATTTTGTGCACCTCATTCCAAAAGGCTTGCCGAAACAGGCCGTTTCACTGGCTAATCCTTTACATCATCCATAAACTCTAGCTTATAATGTTGCCCTATAACGCGACAAAACAACAGGGACTTGAAATCAGCGCCTTGTTTACAACCAAGTGGAAGTGATCATTCATTTACTCTTAAGAAATTTAGCCTAAACGAGCATTTGTACTTCCCTTTCTCTTTCGTTCTACCTGCATAAATGAAACTTAGTTTTGTGCACATGTCTATTAGTATAACAAGATATTACATACAAATCATTTTTATAAATCATCAAGTCATGTAAAAAAAATTAAAGGAAGGTCATAGAGTAGACAAGTTTTTTCAGACAGTATACATGTAGTATACTATGTTGTAATGCATGGTAGAACGACTATGTTAAATCAAGTTTAGTATAAGTATTTATTACCAGGACATGTAACTTTATACATACCGTATTACATGTACTTATATAAAAACATATTGTTCCTATTAGCACAGTCTAAAAAAGCAACGTACTGTACCTTATTTACTTGGAGTATAGAAATTATTTCAACACGTAAAACATAATAAGGAACACAATTACTATTTCATTCCTGTTCCCATATTACAATACGTGTGTCAATTGCTAAATGTTGCTCAAAGAAGATATAAAAATTTTATTCACTGTTACAAAGTGTTTACATTACGAGCAATGTTTTCTATATTTATCATTCTGTTTATGAAATATTGTTGCCATTACAAAGCAAAAAAAGAAAATAATAAAGATCACATGCCATGACTGTTTCTAAAGAGATGGGTTTTGTTTACAGTATCTCTAACATTACAGTGTTTATTTACGTATCTGGACAACTTGGCATAACTAAAGTCTGTCACCCAGTCAAATAACGTGGTTTTGATTACCCGGTTGTATCATAAGGTCTGTCACTGAGTCAAGCGGTGTGGTTTCGTTTCCCCGATTGTATGTGACAAGGAGTAGGGTCACCTGTCCAACTTCATGGATTTTTTCCAGGTCTTTTTGTTTCCTTACACTGCTACAGACCCCTACATGCAAGTGAATTATTGAAATAAAATTGAACCATATGTTAATCCCGAAATGACCTAGTTTGTGTTGAGGAAACAATAAACCCAATTTCTTCTTTTCACAATCTGTGTACTCATTGTAACAACTAGACAACTTGTTGAAACATTGTGGATGAAATGAAAAGGGGTTTAACATCCCACTGTTCTGCTCCAACTGGGCATACGTCATACTTATTATATACACAGACATTTTGCCAGAGCAGCAGTGCTACAGTGTGCATGTCGGAAATTTTGACAAGCTAAGGAGCTATGACAGAAATTTTGGCCAGACAGAGATGCTACAAAGGAAATTTTGCCTAGACAGTGGCGCTAATAACATATTGAACTGCAACTATTTCGTTTACATGCACAGTTTTGTGTCCACAGGATTTAGGTTAGATTATATTTTTTGTCAGGCAACTGTCCTGTACCACTGATGACGGAGGAACCATGCCAGAAAATCCTGATGAACTATCTATCTTGTCCAAGAACAGGATTGAAGAAAGGAACCTGAGGTTAGCGAGTTCATATCATACTCAGTGAGCCACAGTGGCTGCCAGTTGAAATGTTTCTGTAGTAAAGTTGCTAGTGATAAAGGTTATGTTATTTCAATGATATAATAATCAGGTATTGACAACAGTCACACTATATGATATACAAGGCCTTGAAATAATGATTATATAATATAGTGTTATTGGATATGAACAACAGTCACCATATGACACCCACGGCCTTGAAATAATAATTCTATAGGTGTACATGACAATAATTGACATTTTCAATTTGTTATGCATTTGAAAAATCATTAAAGTGGTTGCCAGGCAACGAAACATACGCCCACAGTAACTAAATCGTCCTAGTGGTCAACAAGTGTTGTCGCATATTTTTTCCTTTGTCGGTAATGAGAATACTTACAACACATGAAAATTTGATTATGAGTACTAACTCATGAAGTAATTATCAGAAAACATTATTAGAATTTGTTTTGATTTCTTGTCTCATGACCTTATAATACAATTTACATTAACTGTAGCCTCTATGCACAAGATTTTTCAAGTGATCGAGGGCCTTAACTCTGGCAGTGTTTATCGGAAATCTTTGAAAATGAATAGGTTTATGACCTTTTAAAACACTGGTTATAAGTAATTATTGGAAATCATTGAAAATAGAGAGAGGGAAAGAAATGGGGTTTACATGTAACGTCCACCCGACATAAAATAGGTCATTTCGGGACAAACATATGGTTTAATTTTATTTCAATAATTCGCTTGCGCGTAGGGGTCTTTAGCAGTAGGAGGAAACCGGAGTGCCCGGAGAAAACCCACGAGGTTGGACAGGCGACTCTACTCCTTGTCACGTACAACCAGGGATTCGAAACCACAGCAGTTGACTCAATGACAGGCTTTATGATACAGCACGCACGTGCTAACCATTCGGCCATCCAACCCCCGTCATTGAAAATAAATAGGATTCTGCGTCTCATGACCTTAAACATAGTGTATAAATTTAAAGTCAAGACTAAACTGATTAATAAATACCAGACTGACTAATTAATATCAAATCAATTAATTAATACAAGATTGACTAATTAACACAAGATTGACTGGTCATATTTCAAAGGTTTGTTGTATGGTACAAACTATTTACATCAGATTCAGAATAGATTATTATTTTATAGGATAAAATAACATCATTACAACAGTATGTAAACCATTTGTTATTTTAACATGTAATTAAGTTACTATTCTAATATTAGGCGTTTTTATCGACCACTGATTAGTCAAAGTGATCTGCATTTAATCACATTTTCATCTTTAACGTCCATCTAATTGAAATTGGTTACCCTAATCAACGAATTTATCGACATCGATTTCCGAAGCGATTACATCAAATCGCCAAATCAGTTCAGGGTGCGATTTGACGATTTGATCGGGTGGTCACGTGTTTTTTCAACTGTGTACAGCCACAATAATTGTCTACAGCTAATCGGAGCATTTAAGGAACTCGCCAAAGTACTTTGAAATCGACTAAATTGTCACATGACATCTCTACTAAATTCAAATCAATTTGGCAAGTCGATAAAAAACCCTACATACATGTACCATAATCAGATTTTACAACAGCTGGAATTCAGTATTAAACTGGTAAGAGCTAATTCTACCTGTTGCAGGTCTTTCTTTAGGTCTTTTTTTATATAAATCATTAATTAGATATTGAATTACCAAGGCCATAATCCAATATAAAAAGAAATTTTAAACCACAAAACCGAAATAGGATCTGTGTTTTAATCAGATTGATTTTCATATTGAAAAAGAGAGAGAAATATGTAAATTAAATAATACATCATTCAAGAAATAATAACTGCATATTTTTCTGTATTGATGTTTTCGTACTTATCAATATTTCTACAGATGTTCGATGTTACTGAGTGAGTTACAATAATAAACACACACACTGTAAAACAAATGGTTAATCTTTGTGCACATCCGCATAAATAGTATACAAATGATTCCGCCACCCAACCATGTCCCAACTCTATCCATACCAATAGCATAGAAACCAGGACAAACATAAATAGATAGTTGTTATATAACCCACGTTCTGGTTGATATAGCAATAAGGCAATGAAACGGTCTGTTACAGCAAATTTTTGACGTGCAATGTACAGAACTGTGGGTATCCTACTAGAAACAACGACGCTGATTGGTTAATCAAATACATGTATCTGCCGTTAAATATAGCACTGGTGGTTTTAATATACGGTACCCACATAACATTGACTAACACTGTCAACAGCGGTGCACTATTTAATGAAAATATAAATAATTTTATACAGTATTGTACATCCCTGTTTTTATATTGTGACTCAATTTCATCCCTTGTGGTTTTAATAAAAATTATTGATTACTTACAAATTTGTTTTAGCTTGTGATACAAGCGTGATTATTTTTAATAATGCCAGACCTCAGGATGTAAAGTGTATCTTTGTACTTACCTTATCACATCCGCTAGCTGTGAGCGGTTCTTGTAGGGTATAAATATCTTTTTGACGAGCACCAATTGCCAGAAAACTGTATGAGCCTCTTGTATACGGGTTATTACCCCACCGGGTCCTGCAATATACAAACAATACACATGTGTTAATATACAAACAATACACATGTATTAATATACAAACAAAACATAATATAATATACCGGTACAAACAATACACAGTGTAATATACAAACAAGAGAGAGAGAGAGAAAAAGAGAAATTGGGTTTAAACTCCACTCACCACAAACTAGGTAACTTTGGGACTTACACATGGGTGCACATAGTAGGGCTGTACGATATTACAAAAAGGGACGATATTGATATTGGCATTTTTTTCAACGATATAGTTAAATATCGCGATATTAAATAATAATCTGAAATATGCATTAAAGCTGATTACAGGGTGAGTAAGAATTGTTTTAAACTTTGTTTTTTTTTAAATATAGATTTCTTAAAATGTGCAAAATATCCCTTTTGGATAAATGTTTCACCACCAAACACGACTTGGCTGGGGTATTCCTGGCCGAACTGTGACATTTATTTATAGATCGTTTTATTCTTGCTTTCAGAAATTAAGTTTCGTAGAGTTTTCTAAAAAAATATTCGTTTTTCAAAAATATGACAACCTATTTATAGCCTGGTACTTAGCCGCCGTAGTTTGAAATTTCAGGCATTTAGTAGGCCTAAGCTTTACATGTAGTAACAACTGACAAGTTATTGTCGACTAAAAACAAAGTAAAAGTAACGCATACAGTACAGGCATCGCGCAGGTTTGAGCAAACACGATATTACCGTGTTTTCTATCGTGGAATTCCATGATTTACCGAGTGAATACCGAGGAAATATCGAGTGACACGATAGCACTGCCTCGGTGTTGAAAATACCGTGCGACTCGGTGTTATAATTGTGCGACTCGGTGTTATAATTAAAACATGCATCTCGTCACTTATTTTAGGTAAAATACATGTAGCACTTTATAGATCAGTTACTATGTTGGAATTTTTCCATTAATCACGAATATTTGATGGCTAGTTCGAAATCATAACTGAATTAAACACATTGACATCCAAGTACTATCCATTCTTCTTCTAAACAGAATATGCCTATAGATACCAATACGTTATTACTTCATTAATATGTACGATATTTTGAAGTCTTGCGTCAATCGACTATTACAAATTCATTCATATTACGGAAAAAAATTATAAAATGCGCACAAATCAATTATTATGGTCTTACCGGGGTGTAATTTTATCCTTCTAAATAGTAATTTACATACTGATAAATTAGCCACACGGTGCATACAGTATTGGTATATCACACCTCAACTAATTCTGGTTTAAATCACAAATGAATTAAAAGATATCGTGAACCGATACGAAACACGCCTCGCCAGAATTCACCGTCAGCAAGGTTATGGAACTTTGCTGAATACATGTACATGTACGTGGACACGTATCACTCCGATAAAGGCGATAATATCATGCTGACCTTTTCATTTTGGCTCCATTGGGTCTGGTGAATGCAAACTGTCAATCAAGGTTCCATAATGTAAATTGGCACGTGACATCAAAAGAAATCAACTGACAGAAAAAAGACGCCCATTTTACAACAAATTGTTAGCCTGCTGTAGTCTCCTTGTTATTACGACTTGTATTGTAAATTGTCAGAAATAAAAATTACCAAAAATGGTTTGACATCTTTTTTTAAAAAAAAAAAACCCATCACTATTGTTAATTTGATTCTGATAGGCAAATGGTTGGCATTCAAGAAGGGTCACAATGGTTTGTTATTTGCATGTCAATCAATTTGGGCGTGTTAAAATTAAACGTAAGGTAAATTTTCAAAAGAGATATCTTGTAAAATAACCCGTGTTTATTACTCAAATATTTTCTCAATTAGCAGAATGTCAAAATAAAGAAAATGACTACGAAGTTATTCGTCGAAGTTTCACGGGTTTTTTGTATTTGGCTCGACACCCCAGCACAGTCCCTACGTGTAATACCATATTACGAGAAATTGCGATTACTGTTTTACGGTAAAAATCGTGTGTTTAGGAATGTGGACGTGTGATTGTTCAATTATTTAAATCGGTACATGCTCGAAGGTTGACTCGTGCAGATCGTGTAATGGGCAAAATAATGTTTAGTCATCCTATTTGCAATTGACATATTCCGTCAATAAAATCACACCGGTGCTCATTAATAATTTATCAGGTGATCATTATTTTATTACAGTGTGCACAAACGTCATTCCTTAAATAGACCCAGGCACCTTTAACAGCTTAAGCAGCACGCTTTTTTCTGCTGGGCAATCTCCTCTCTTCTCTTTGATGTTGCATTCTTGACTAATTGACACGTCGATAACTCTAATACTACCATTATTAATCTCACTATCAAAGAAGCTTCAATTCATAAGAAATTGTCGTGAGGTCGTGTTGAGGGTTAAAACAATCAAAATGATATGTGGGTGTCTGTGATAAGTATTGGAAACTAAAACGGTTTTATTAATAAGGATTTGTATTGTCTATTGCATGAATACGGTCAGTTGTTTGATTACAGCCATAATGATAAGTTCACCAATGTTTTTGTAATAAAGTAAACTCCTTAAATTGTGCCGCGGCCCCTTTTAGATAAACCGAGTTCGTTTTTTATAAGATAGCGATTATTTTACGTATTACGTACTTTTAATATTTTATTTATACATTAATAACAATATGATTTCACGTTTAACGCGAGCGATTGATCTTGCTCGGCTCGCGTAAACGTCAAAAAATTCTCAAATTGCGACTAATTTACGCTAAAAATTATATGTGTAAAATACTCTTTTGACCAAATTGTTTTCTATTGTCAAATTGTCCTGTAAATTATACATATACTTTATTTACGGACATTGATCTGAATTGATATTTTCATGAGACAAAACGGAACATCGAATTGTTACGGTTAATTTATCTGGCTTATTACTTATAAATGGGTAAATACAACTCAACTCTCATCGCGTGTTTTTATTACAATTCCATAACAATTAATTACGTGTTTATTTAATAATAAAAGTACATGTTTTCTTAATAATAAGCAAGTGTTTAACAGTTTATTTAACAACAAGTACAACTCAGTTAATTAGCTGCTATGTCGGGCCACCCGAATATCCCTTTTACAAGACAAATTAGATTGATGTGTTTCGGCATCATAAATAATTGAAAACTAACCGTTAATCGACTTTCCGTGCATAAAATGAACGAAACAATATCCAAAATGCACGCTTTCTGACTTTGGGTTGTTTGGATAACACATCTAAGAAGTGGCTACGTGCAATTTTATCCTTTGATCTTTTATATCACGGGAGATTTCTGTTATTCAACTTGCATGAAAATGACGACATTACAAGTTGACAGTTCAGCAATGAGGATCGTTTACGCTTGGTAGAGGATTGGGAATTTGATAAGAATCGAAGCATTTTGAACGTTATGACTGTCCAATACTGTCCATTGATTTGAGATTTAGGTGGAATAGACTCTTCGGTCGAAACACAATTATTCTTTTCTGAAATAAAACGAGTGCCTTGGATTTTTGTGTGGATTCGATAGTGGTTACTTTTCTTTCAATCGGAGACTTGTGTTGCGTTCATCTCATTTTCACGGTAAGTACGGGCTTTCAAATCCCGTTGCAGGTTCTATTTATACATGTATCCTGTACTAGATACATGAGTGCGTGGAAATTTAACGGCAAATATATCGTGTAAAATACAATGTATGTGAACATGCATCTTCACACTATATAACCTAAGCAATTGTGTCCGTATTATTAACGAAAATATTTAACATTCATAACATCGTGGAAGTATATCGTTTTGACATCAATTGTTTATGACATCGTTAATTTTATATATCAAATTACACCGAGGCCTATCGTGTCACGCGACTATCGTGGCACACGATAGCGACCGCTACACCGAGTTATTTATCGTGGCAATATCGTGCCGTTATCGTGGAAATTTTTAACAAAAAACGACACCATAATCGTGTCCCGTCAAAGCAACTCGATATCCGTACTGTACAGTCATACACGATGCAATGAAAAACGGCTGCGGAAGTGTTTTCAACATTTAACAATTCTCAAAACATTAGTTTTATTATAGTTTATTGCCGTCGGCTAATTTCCACTGCTGTATAGTGTATTTATTATCTATTTTTATGGTAATTTTTTTCGATATTTGAAGTTTTTGGCGATATTCAATAGATCACTATATCGACGATTATTGGCTACATGATATCGTAGTTGGGTCTGAAAATACCATATCGCGATAAATGACTGTATCGAGAATATCGTACAGCCGTAGCACATTGGGGTCAATAACAATGAGGTTCTGGGTCATCGATTCGAGAAAGTTTTAAATGTATAGATAAAACAGAAATTATCATGGAAACACAGTGTGCTATGAGGGAAATTTTGCCTGGGCAGCGGCGCTACGGCCTACTCTTATATCAAATTCGAACTGCCATGGGATCTTTCACGTGCACCCGAATGTGTACACGGGACCTTGGTTTTCCATCCCATCCGAACGACTAGGCAGCTGTCCTTGTCAGGCCCTCCATCTGCTTCACTGACAAGGTGAACCCACGCCAGAAAATCGAGATAAACTTTCTGTGCCAATGCAGGGGTCGAACCCCGATCTCCAGGCTAGCGAGCCAGCGCCTTACCCACTTAGCCAGCCATGATTTCCCTGTGTAATAAATAAAAGTGAAATATCTAACCTGATTACACGTTTTGGAAGAGGAATGTCGTTTCTGTTGAGGAATTTACGTAATAGATCTCGACAATCTTCAGCTATTTGATCTTCTGTCAATGATTCCATGTACAATGCTTCTTTACCAGACAACCAACCTGAAAATCCATATTAGGTTATTACGGGACTAACAAATGCTTCAAATTGATTTCAATAATTTAGTTACAAGTAGTGGTACATGTACATCTATTTAGCAACGGAAGAAACGGGAAAACACAGAGGAAATCATTCTACATGTATTTGAGCCAAGGACAGACCTTATGATCACATCATTCAACCACCTAGAATTTGGCAACCAGTCAAAATTGTACATCTGATATTTCAAGCCAGATAATGATGACACTGAATTCAATCTATTTATAGAATATTGAGAGATGTTAAATGATAAATGTAATCAATAATCATAAGTAGATTTACTCTACTCTGAGCCGAGAAATACTCATTTAAAAAAAACCTGTACATAGCTTTGATTGTCATTGGTCCCAACTATTCATTATGTGTTTAAACAGTAGATGGATTCAAATCTAATGAAAATTGGAAACATCATGTTAATAAATGTCTAATTAAAAGTTTATGTAATTTGAGGCCTAAAGAAAAACGTGAAATAGGCAGATTTACCTCTTGTACACATGTAATGCCTATTTAAATCGGGGGTTGGGATGGCCTAGTGGTCTAGCTGGCCGGTCACCTCTGGCTTGCGGCTGTGGTTTCGAGCCCTGGTGTGAGCGTATGTGGCATGGAGATAGGGGCGCCTTCTCAACCTCGTGGGTTTCCTCCGGGCACTCCGGTTTCCTCCCACGGCTAAAGACCCCTACGCGCAAGCGAATTATTGAAATAAAGTTGAAACCATATGTTAGTCCCGAAATGACCTGGTTGTGTTGAGTGGACGTTAAACCCCATTTCTCTCTCTCTCTCTATTTAAATCATTGTTTCAAGTATAAACGATGGATTATAACAATTAACAATAAATTCTTATCTGGTGGGATTTTAACAAAACACTGTTGTTAGGAATCAGACTGAGTCAGTGAGAACTTATATAATATCTGGAGATCTTGTTTACAACTAACTGCATGTATACTTAGAAACAAAGTAAACACACCAAGTGTTGTTATGGTATTGTGTAAGTGGAACTCCAACAATATCAGACAAGAACATGTGAGAAGGATATATTCATGATCTTGTAATTATACACTAAAAATAAATTCTCTCAAAGACTAATTCAGTAATTGTACTATACATATATCATATGTAATTGAAGATGAAATTAGTATCATAGCAACTGGAAGTAACGAAAGTTGAGAAGAATCCCACATTATAGACCTACAACATAGTTGATGTAGAAACATGGACCTAACAACAGAGATGGGGAAATTGGCCTACATGTACAACAGTAACAAGTACAATGGGCCTACTCTTGTAACAACCTACTGGAGAATAATGGGTTTAACATTCATCCACACAAACTACCGTAGGTCAATTCATGGCTAACATATACACAGAAAATGGAGAGAGAATTAGGTGTTAACGAAAATGGAGAGAAAAATAGGTGTTAACGTCCACCAACAAAAACGAGGACCCATAGAAAACCCACGAGGGTGGACAGGCGACCATACTCCACGTACAACTGGGGAATCGATACAATGCCAGTTGAGTCAATGACAGACCTTATGATACAATGCGCTAACCATTGGGCCATCCGAACAGATGTGGCGAATTGGGTATACTACGGTAACAAGAGATGTGAACTTACCGACTAGAATGTTTTCATGTACAACTTCGAACGAGTATATTTTCCTCATCCACGTATATCTCAAATCCTTCTCCTTCACATTATCCCTATCCCATAATAGTTCAATCCTGAATACATCAGACTCAACGACCGTCTGGTCGAACTCTAATATCACTTTATCCACGATACCGAAGCCGAGAGATTGGATAGCTTGTTGTTTGTCTTTAGGTAATGGGGGGTAAAACATGCGGTCACATGCAGCCTTTAACACGCCAATCGACACAGTACATATGACGTGATTTGCATAGAATTTTTCACCATTTTCGCACTCCACACAGACTTCTTCACTTTTGTTATTTTCCGAAGGGGACCAATTAATTGTTTTAACAGGTTTGTTAAGCAAGATATTTTCTTCCGGAATATTTTTTTTAAGGATTTCTAGAATGGCTTCGAAACCAGGCGGAATAGTATAATGGACGCCGGGTAACTCTTCGTAACATCCGAACTCCTCTAACGACACGTCCGACATGTTATCACATCCCGTAATACAACACTCCAACAGTATTCTCTGATCGAAGACCATCTGACGGAAACGACGATCACCGTTTGAGTACTTATCCAATTTTTCTTGAAATTCTCGTTCGAGATGAGCACCGACACTATCTCCTTCCTCCGGCGTAGGCATGCTAGAATGAAAATAATCTTCGCACTCTGCTATCAACATTCCATACGAGAAATCCACCTCCTTCACCATCTTATCACTGACGATATCTCCTGATTCTGTGGCATGTAGATCTCGTCTACGTAGATTTCTGTTAGCGTGACGCAGCTCTAACAGATGATTCTGATCGGCTATTTGGTATATTGGATTTCTCTCAATGCCATGGATCCAATTGGCTCCCATTTCAGCTTTATGTCCATCTTCATCTATAAAATAAAATAAAATTTAAAATAAAGCTGTCCAACCAAAAAATATGTGCAGGTGAAATTTACCAATTATTATCAAGTACAGCCCATGGGTCATGCCCGTCTCATGCCTGTGGATCACCTCCAAATTATCGGCAATAGATTATCTGGTCACTCAACGAAAAAGTGACTCGCAATCTTAAAACTGTTACGTGTCAGGTTAAGCAGTTTTGACGTTCACGTCCAAATGTTCATGTCCAAACAACTCAGTATTTTGAGCTGAAATTTAGTGACAAGGAAAATACTATATTTTTCTACATTTTGGCACTCAAGTTTCATAGGTAAATAGACTTTTACTTCTGAGACTGTTAAAATCGGGATGGTCCCTTTAAGAAGTCAAAATGGCAAAAAATGTGGTCAAGGTCAAAATAGGTGTAAATTATACTCAAATGTCAATAAAGATTTCATCAATCATTTTGACCTTTTTATGGTCAGTGTGATAAAAATTTATGGTTTTTTTTTAACAAAATGTCTGGGTCATTATTTGGTTTCAGTCTCTTTTGTCTAAACATAAATAAATTTTGCTGATCCCTTTTGATGACCTTGTTTTAATCTGAGTCAATTCATCCTCGGAGTTCATGAATGTACAGACTACTGCCAATATTTTGATTTTGTTTGCTAAATTAAATGTCAAATAATCATTTTAATTATATTTTACTTTCAGCATGGTAGCAGTGTTACACTTGGTGAAGTTGAAATAGAAAAGCCACCCGCCTGTTCGATCGAAGCAAACTGATCCCGCAGTTCTACAATCACTGATAAGCATGACATCGACGAGGCTTAATGAGTTCGGCATATCATGGACCTTATAATGTGTTATAAGGTCCATGGGCATATTAACTTTTTTACTCCGACAAATTAAATTCTCAAACATTTTTTTGAGGTAAAAGAAAAATAAATAAAGACGTTTGAAGTATTTGTAGTTAAAATGTGCCAAAAATATTGGTTAAAAGTTAAATATAAATTTTAATTTATCTAATAATAAACAATTTAAATTTAAAACATTGTGTATTTTTTCTTTATTTCAAGATTCAAGAAAACTTTAGTCAATTTCACATTAATGTCGTGTGTATCGTGATGCACCCGTATCGTTGGGCTACGACATCATGCTGTATCATATCGTGGCACAGCGTATCGTTTCGGCCCTAGTACAGTATGTATTATAATAAGTAATAATTTGTGCCAGACAAAGTCTATGAAAATAAAAATATGGAAATAAATTTAGGGACTGCATAGAGTGTAGTGTCGTGTAAATTATTTCAGCATGTGTGATGTGTAATTATTTTAGCATAGAAAATATTGTCATACATACATGTACATGTACCAGGGAATGTGTAATACCAGTACATGTGTATAATACAAGTACAAGTAGAACATGTGTAAATTTATAATTGTCTTATACAGGTACATGTAGAACATGTAGTGTCGAACATTATAATTGTGTAATACTGGTCCATAATGTGTAACAGTTATAAGTATAGGGACTGTTAGGAACATGTATAATATGTAGTACATGTGATATGAATAATGTGGTAGTAGTAGAAAGGCAGACAGCCAATGTTTGTAAATCTAGCTATTACATTCCAATGTAAAAATGCTTATTAGACAGAATGTTCAGTGGGTGTATCTCAATGTTACACTACAAGTTGGTATATGATTATAGGCTTATACCCACTCAACACCTCTCTATATTACCAGTAGGCCTAAACCTCTCTATATTAATACAAGTAGGCCTACATATTCAATATTAGCCTGTATCTACATACGTACATGTATATAGGCCTACATGTATATATTGTAATGAAGAATAACTCCTCATCAAAGTCTAGACTATGAGTTTGTACAACAAACTTTCTAGCCTACTGGTACAAAACCAAAATAACTTGTATCTACCGTTCTGCCTGAAATAGACTCTTTTCTCAAAATAAATTGGAATTCTGTAAAGATGATTGATTGTGCAAGAGCTACATATATGTAAATCTGTCTATTGCAGATCAAATGTTATATAAATTATTATTTAGACGTTTATTCACATGACAAGCCTATAATCAACTCTCTAGATCTTCACTAATGAAAGGGATTGAAACACAATCACTATTTAATATAATCTTTTGAATTTACCAATAGATAATCAGACTTTGTTCATTATCCAAACCGTGGCAGCAATAAAAAATGTGACTAGGTTATTCTTGAAACAGTAATAACTTCAAACCTGAGACATCCAGATTAGAGAGTCACTGGGACAACCACGTGCAGATACAGTATAGCCAATATACCCACCCAACTGGTATGTACAAGAAATTGTTTAGTCTGAAGAAGGGGGAATGAAAGTCACCCTCACCCCCTCATAAAAGGGTTTTTATTACTACTATCTACTGCCAAAAATGTTTATGGATACAAATATGTCAGTCCCAAAATGATTTATTAATCCATATATTAGTCCTAAAATGATTTATTAAACCATATGTTAGTCCCAAAATGACCTAGTTTTGTGTTAAGTGGATGTCAAACCCCATGACTTTCTGTAGCTTTATTTTAAACCAGTTGGCAAGCATAATAATTCTTGTTTTGGATTTTAAATCTAGAACCACTGCTTTATTTATATCTCAAGCTATTATTCATTTAATACCAGTACCTTGAGAATTATTTATATCTCAAGTATTATTTATTTATACAGGTACCTTGAGAATTATTTATTGGCCTATAACAGTAAGTCCAGTTTATGTTGACCTAAAAAAGATGGAGAGATATTTAGGTCTGTTTGTAATCAGTTCATGTTGACCTACTAATACACATTACTGATCATATTGAGTCAGTTCAAGACTAATGTTACTCCTTCTGGTGGATTCTTCAAGTTCTGGCAACAGAGGGCTATTAATATCCCTCATTTAGAGAGAAAGAGAGAGAGAGAGATATAGAGGGAGGGAGACACGAATGGGGTTTACTCCACTGGACTAACATATGGTTTAATTTTATTTCGATAATTTGTTTGTGCCTAGGGGTCTTCAGCAGTGGGAGGAAACCGGAGGACTCAGAGAAAACCCACGAGGTTGGACAGGCGACCCTACTCCTTGTCACGTACAACCACACCAGTTAACTCAATTACAGGCTTCATGATAGAGCGCACAATGCTAACCATTCTGCCATCCAACCACCCAGAGAGAGAGAGAAAGAGACAGCGCCTTCCGCCTTTTATTATTCTACCCCTTGTCACACAACCTTGACTCAATGACAGACTTTATGATCTAAAGCGCAAGCATCAGATAACTCTAACCCACCCTCCTGGGCCGCCTCCCCATCCCTTTAAACATGTGTAAGGTAAGCGAGTAATTAAGTACATTTTTCTCAAAATACTACAGTTGTTGGTAGTAACGATTAAGTGGTTTTATTGATAAAATTAAATAACAAATGAATTTTAAATTTTAATTTAGTTTCGATATAGTATTTACTGACTTTATAGAGAGTGCGGGGGAGAGACTTGACAGGACTAACATATAATTTTATTTCTAATTCATTTGCGCCTAGCGATCTTTACATGTAGATGGAAGACCTGGAGAAAACCCACAAGGTTGAACAGGTGGCCCTCACTACACTACGCAATGTCTTGCACGAGACCATTAAACGACTTAAATAACAGACACTTGTATATCCAGCAGGTACATTTCAATGAAATACCTCACACGCGTCAAATATTACAACTGGTGTGAATAATGTACGCTTGGCACATTGCCCGTACGATTATTTGAAATAATGGTATGTACACCAACATCAAAGGATGACAGAGAGAGAGTGAAATGGGGTTTAACATCCACTCGACACTCAAATGACCTCATTTTTTGATGCTGGCGTACCATTATTTCCAAAAATGTACGGGCAACTTGTCAATCGTACATGATCTATCTATACTAGATGAAATATTGAACTCGTGTGGCGTATTTCACTGAAAAGTACGTGTGGGATAGTGTCTGTATTTTAAGTTGTTTAATGGTCTCGAGCTATAGACATTGCGTAATATATCGAAACAACACTCGGCTAACGTCTCATGCAATATCAATATATTACTTAATGCCTGGCTCTCGACCGTTAAACTAAAATAATGGCGCACAATGTACATATTATTATGTTACTTAGTGATTTTAACAGTAAAATCAAATAGTATTTCATGTGACATCTGTTAATTCAATATATGTATACACTTAAATGATAGTTATATCAAAATCTCAAATGTAGTTTAATTTTTTCAATACATATCAATAATGTAGGATTTCAAAAATAACCCAACTGGAATGTGGAATCTTTATTTATTGATAATCAAAACAAACAATGACCTACTTAACCATACATTATGCAAGAGCTAAATCTACCTATTGCAGATCAATCTTTAGACCTGAAACATTACATAAATTATTTATAATTAGACATGAATCACATTCATGCATTAACTTATCCCTCAACCATAATCAATTCTTGATGTCATCTTATTTGCCCTATTTTCACTGGATTTGAATCCGATCTGCTGCTCAATTCTAATTGATGATTAAACCAAAATTGGATAAGTGAGACTTTGGTTTTTATCGTACCCACTTCAAAAGCTAAGATCTCATTTCAGAGAGGAGCAGAAATTCTCAATATATATTCTATTTTAATACGTTTTCTATTTTTAACTATTATAGCGAGAAATGTGTACTGTTTATCTAATCTCCCACGCTATTTTTCCTAACAATCAGGGGCCATAATCCATAAAGTTCGGGTCTACTATTCACAAATATAGAATATAGTTAAGTTTCATGAGAATCTGTTAAATATTATACCTTTAGAGGGCTCACAACTTTGATATTAGATACTTTTATAATACCGGTACCCATACTGTACTGGTAAAAGGAGCAGCCATGTTGCGGGGACAGTTTTGGTCTATTTTTCATGAAATTCGAACTCAACCATTATTATGGTGTATGGGTATAATATACATTGTAATATTTGAATGTTTTTAAAAATTAAATACAAATTGTGACACCTAAAGTGACCACAGGCCAAAACTGTTATTTTTCGTCAAATCAGGGGCCATAATCCAGAAATTTTACAGTCCAATATGTGCGAATATCGAAAGGAATAAGGCCTTTGGGTAATAAACACACATACATTTTAAGTTTTGAACATCAAAAACAGATAATAATTCTGACCTCTACGGCTCTAGAGTAGAAGTGGTTATTAAAAGATTCCACCAAATGATAAAACATTAGTTGCTCTTACAGTTCTTTCATAATCATGAGATGAATTTAGTTTAAAAATAATCTACTCGAACACAAAAGAAAATATTTACACGAAATGCATGGTCCCCAGATAATCCATAAGCCGCACTTTGTTGACATGTATTCCTTGACAGGCTTACAATAGAAGGCAGTACCAATCGATAAATTAATGCATACAAAGAATTGTCTTTTCGGAAAATATTAGAAAGCCGGATAATTACTAAATATAATACACAAATTATCAAATTTAATAGTCACAGATTAAGCAAACCAGAAGACAAAACTAGCTAGCAGTGGGCAGTGTTAATCTTTATTAACTGTCTGAAACGTGGCCGATCAAAAGACAACAAGCAGTTATATTATTGCAATAAACTAACCATATTCCTGAAGCAATGGTCTGAGAAATTCCTCCCTGCCCATTGCTGGATTGGCTTCTGATTTCTGATACTTGAGCTTTTCAGGGAGTGTGTGTATTCTCCCCATTCAATCAAATCTATGCCATGTACAGGAACATGACAGCCCTTCGTTATTATGGGGTCTTCCCTAAAACTTTGGACAGTGACTTAAGGTATTAAAAACGGTGAAAGTATTGTTCGTCTTCATACAGTATTGTTTACAATGTTGATAGCCTTGTTTGTCACATAATTAGTTTTCCTACAATATTCTGCTATGCACTGGTTAATTGGGCATAATAAAATCATGAGTGATACTTTGTTTCAAATTTAACGATTTTGTTACGTAGTTAGCCATTGGTTGTTAATGGGACTGTTGACCAATAACAATTTAGAACAAGAATTTTCTCTATTTACAGCAGTGAGTAGTGGGATTAGCTTTAATCAAATGGAACACTGCGAGAAGTACATGTATGTAAACTAACTAACTAACATATGTAATATATGTACATGTATTATTGTTAATAAACAGTCCTCAACCTCATTAATATTAGAGAATCTCCTACGAGATGTTTTTGATATCAAAAAATATCAACAAGTGTTGGTATTTTATGATATAAAAAAAGACGAGTTTGAGATCCTTTCTTACATGCACAAAAATACATTGCGACCGGTATTACAAAGTCCTATATATTGACCCAGTATTTCCGCAAGAGGTCAATTAAATAAAAACAGGGGTTTTTTTAACAAAAAAAAAGAAGTTACTTTTTCTTTAAAATAAGTGGTTTCTTTAAAATAATAAAAAAAGTAGTTCCTTTTTGATTGACCAAGGAGATATTGCAGGACATGAATATTATGTTATTTATCACACAAGCGATATCTACTGTTATTGGGTGAAAAATACTAATACACACACATTTACATTTACAACAGTTTTGGATTTATTCATCGTGTCTGAGTTAACTTCACCAGTCTGATTCCGAAAAGTCGTCAAGTAGTCAAACTGACTTACATTCAATCGTTTCTGTTTTTATTGTAATTTCTAACCAGTTATGTTCAGCGAAATAAGCATAATAAGTCTCAACGAATGGCAATCTCTGTCTACACCGATGGTATCATTGCCCGTTCTCTTCAGGTAAGAATACGGGGTCACCGTTTTACATGTCGTGTGTCTTGTACTGGAATAAGTCTAGTCTCGTTCGAGTCCCTTGTTACAAATGGCGCTGAAATTATGGTACACAATTCGTGTACCATTGGTAAAATGTTTGTCTTAAATACAGTTGGAAATCTGAAGCCTATCTTTTCCCTGGTAAAATCACATCAATGTTGAATTAAATTGACAAATAATTCGTGTTTTCAATGTCGAATACTTTGGATGATATTGAGTTAGAGACTTAGCTACTGGTTTAGGTATTTCTAGGGGCTGCTAGGGTTTGTTAGGATGTACTTTTTGACAACTTGTGTTAGGCCTATTGGTGTTTTGTGTTTGATTACTTTATTTTTGACGTATTTGGTGTTTTGATAACGTTCTTTGTGAGGTATAAATGGTGTTTTGTAAATGGAATAACTCATCTATTATAAGCTATAGCCTACCTCTGTTTTATTAAGTAATATTTATAATATAGGAGTAGGAGGAGGAGGAGAAATATATTATATAGGATAGGCCTAAAAATCCGTAGAAGATATCGCCTCACCCTTACAGCAAAGCAACAACGACTATCACATCAGTAGGAAAACGATAACTACAGTGAAACCGGAGAGCAGTTCGTTCGTTCGTTCATGGGGTTTAACGTCAAACGGAACAAGGATAAAGTCCGGGCCAGGGGTATTCCCTGTTTGATCCTCATAGCAACCAATCCCCCTAAAAATAGACAATCATCGTCTGAACGCCCGTCCTCTAATCTGACCTTCACCCTCAATGATTTGACAGCGCAATATTTGCTGTCAAAATAAGCCATTACGTCCGTTCTGAAACACTTTAGTTTCAACAAATATCGAATTGATGACGTATCTTTGAACACAAGTGGTCCAACACCCCTCCATTATCAGCAAATAGCTAAAATTCCTAACAAAAGAACCCAAACATACGGATCACGCATGACGTAGATGTTCACTGACTGAAATGACTCGCGCAGTTTTCATTCATAAAGAATTTCATAACATTCCCTTTTCAACTTACCAACATCAACGCTCCAAATTCTTCCCCCCGTTCGATTTGAGGCCTCGAGAATTTTAAAATCCGTCAGGCCCTTTCTAGCTAAATACTCCCCGGCAGCTATCCCTGCTATTCCAGCACCGATTATAATAACTTTCGGCTTATTTGTCCATGAAACACTCTCGTCAACTGTGCCGTTCAAATCTTCCATCTTGATCGACTCAGCTGTTCGGAGCGACGAATGTAAAAAAATAATCACAGATTTTCGGTAAAGAACTACACAAAAACTACAAAACTAAATACGTCAAAGTGTACATTGATACTCCCCACTTATAAGTTCCATGAATTGAGAATTAATAGATTTGTTTTGTGATAAATAGAGCCAACACATTATTGCTCTTACTCCTCGCAAAGTCTATGTGGTCACTGACAGAGCCTCACTTGCATCAAGACACACTCGTGGTATGACGTCACTAGACTGACTCGGCGCCCAATCTTCGGCCTAGTTTCAAACAACCTCGATATTTCCTGAAATTTTCTCCTACAAATAAATCAGTTTGTGAAATATCCTGGTCGGTGCGGAAGAAGGGATTTCGATATTAACATCTGGAGAAAAGAATCTGTCGTGTTTGATCACAAAAGAAGCCGCGAGGGTAAAGTTCATAGGTTCATCGGTCAAAAGTTCGCAAGTCGCGTTTAACAGGACTCATAGTTATTTTGCATAATATAAAGAAGGGACTTGATAAACCTGACTGAAAAGTTCGTCTGCTTTTCCAGCCAGTCAGTGTTTGTAAAAGACGTGACGTTTATACGAACACAAATGAAAACAATGGGTTTGTTTTGGTAATGCCAACGCGAATATATGCAGCCAGCCAATAGTTGAACGAAGAAAAAAACGGCAAGTGAACAGTAAACCCACAAAATAAAATCCATATTTATAGCCGACAGAGCAACAGGCAAGTATTTTCTATCTGCTTGGATTTAGATGTACTCTACTGCCGTAGGCTACTGGTGAAAATAGATTTTCCAGAAAAGTGAGTGATTCACAAAATTTATGCCTTCCCAATATGACGCACTATGCTGATAAGGAATGCTAAAATGAGTAAGGAATAAGGAAGGACTTTATCATGATAATTAATTATGATTCATATAGGCTATACATGTATGTACTGGCAATACTGCATAACACCAAATACGTCACAAATAAAGTTATCAAGCACAAAACACCCAAGGCCTCACAAAAGTACAAGTTGTCAAAAAGTACATGCTAACAAATCCTAGCGGCCCCTAGAAATAGGACCTAAACCGGCAGCTAATTAGTCTCTAGCTCAATATCATTCAAAGTATTCGAAATTGAAAACTCAAATTATTTGTATATTTGGTTTTTGTTTGTGTAAAATTGTGTTTGGTTCAGTCCCCCTTCACTTACTAATCTGTAGATAATACCGGTATTAGTATTATCTATGATAGCATTAATTGAAGTTGCCTGGGCAAAGTCCCCCCTTCCTTTAAATGATAGGTAATGTAAGTACATATATATAGGCTATAAGCACTATTGTAACTGGCTGAGAGAGAGTGTAGCCTACCGTGTGTTTTACCCAAATTCATCGACCTATAATAATAATAAGCCCCGTTGCATTCGGGGGGTTGGGATGGCCTAGTGGTCTGGAGTGCCGCGCTTCGACCTCTAGCTGGCCGGTCACCTCTGGCTTGCGGCTGTGGTTTCGAGCCCTGGTGTGAGCGTATGTAGCATGGAGATAGAAGCGCCTTCTCAACCTTGTGGGTTTCCCCCGGGCACTCCGGTTTCCTCCCACTGCTAAAGACCCCTACGCGCAAGCGGATTATTGAAATAAAATTAAACCATATGTTAGTCCCGAAATGACCTAGTTGTGTCGAGTGGACGTTAAACCCCATTTCTCTCTCTCTCCCGTTGCATTCCTCGAGAATTTACTTTAAATAGCTGCGAAATTTGTAGATGAAAGGCCAAATACCTGTTTGATTAATAAAACTTATTTGTTTTTAAAATTACACCCTATTGATTATTGTAGATGATTCATCTTATGAAAATAATTAATATTATGTATTTATTCCGGACCCCCCCCCCCCTAAAGAACAACTATTTAAATAAGTAGGCCTAGACTTTCTGTGGGATTTTAAGCAGAAACCCCGTTAAACATAGCTCCTCAATTAGCATCAATTAACCCACATGTACAGTGTAGACCTCTGAAAACGATACGAGCTTTTCCAATTTGTTCAATTCGACCGAACACAGCCTGTACTTTAGTCTTTACCGAGGGTCGTGTTAAAAGCATGTCTAGGAAATGAACAAGCAAGTAGCCATTAATCTGTCTGGGCCTGTCTCGTGTAAACGTCTTGTGTCAATTATCACTGATTGTTGCACTGTTTCTCAGACGTCACCACACCGAATAGGTCCAAGTTTGTGTCTGAGACGCTGTATCATATGGCCTGCCATTGAGTCAACAGCGTGGTTTCGAATCCCCGGTTGTAGGCAAGGAGTAAGGTCGTCTTTCCAGCCTCGTGGGTTTTCTCCGGGTACTCCGGTTCCCCCTACTGCTAAAGACCCCTACGCACAAGCGAATTATTGAGATAAAATTAAAACCATATGTTAGTCCCGAAATGACCTAGTTTGTGTCGAGTGGACGTTAAATCCCATTAGAATAAGTTATAGCTCTTTTAAGTAAAAATATTTAATTCCGCGAAAACGTAATAAAAATTTAATTGTAATATTTTGTGTGACATCACCGTCAAAACGACATGCGATTTTGCGGTTTCCTTTAAATTTACGCAAAAAGTAATTAGTTCTTTATGATTATTCAAAACCAAATGAAAAACGGGTTTAATTTTAATATTTTGTAATGGAGTGACGCCACCATGAGAACGACGCTCAATTCCGCGCTTTTCTTTAAATGCTACACCCCCCTGAAAACAACACTTCGGCACTACTCTGAGTTTAGATTGATCTATGCTAGACAAGACAATGTAACAAATTTTAATCCCTTCAAGTGCCTGTGACGTTTTGCGGAAACGTGCCAATTCTGTCTCACTGAAGTTCTGACAAGGACAGTTGTCTAGACGTTTGGATGGGACGTAAAACTGAGGTCTCGTGTACACATTGGCGATCACGTAAAAGATGCTGCTACTGTCGTGGAAAAAATCCCCTCATAGCAAACTGTATATGCACGTCATCATAAGCCTAGGGGGTCACGGTGGCTAAGTGGATAAGGCGCTGGTTCACTAGCCTGGAGGTCGGGTGTTCGATCTCTGCATTGGCCGAGAAAGTTCATCTCGAATTTCCGGCGTGATTTCCCCTTGTCAGTGATGCAGAAGGAGGGACTGACAAGGACAGCTGCCTAGTCGTTCGGATGGGACGAAAAACCGAGGTCCCGTGTACAAATTGGAGTGCACGTAAAAGATCCCTTGGCAGTTGGAATTCGATATAAGAGTAGGCCGTAGCGCCGCTGCCCGGGCAAAATTTCCCTCATAGCACACTATATGGCGTATGCCCGTCTTCCATTAGCCCAGGTTAGGTGCAAAAGAGTAGGATGTTAAACCCCATTTCATTTCATTTCATTTCATTTATCATAAGCCCAGATCAGAAGAGTAGGACGTTAAATCCCATTTCATTGTGAAGTTCTTTACCGGGAACTTGAATTAGCGGATGAATCATGAACATTCCCAATGAAATTTCCGTTTCAAATTGTTGAATATCATTCATTACAACATCCTCAATAATTTACATTCAAGGAAACTGATTGGTGATGGTTTAAGCTTATAACTAAACCACCTCTATCTTATCCCTTCATCGACCAGCATTCCTTTTGTCTTCTACTTAGTTTATACGCTGATAATACTTGTCATCCTTATTTAAAGAATTTCTTATCTGTTAGGTCTGTACCAAAATAGATCATATACCTTGATTCTTTTGGTATATATATATATAAAAATAGGCCAATATATAGATAGAGAAATGAGGTTTAACGTCCACTTGACACAGACTATGTCATTTCGGAACCAACAGATGGTTCAATCTTATTTCAATAATTCGTTTGCGTGTTGGGGTCTTTATAAGTGGGAGGAAACCGGAGGACCAGGGGAAAACCCACGAGGTTGGACAGGCTTGTCAAGTCAAACCGGGGTTTCTTGAACGAAACCACGCAAGTTGACTCAATGACAGACCTTATACAACGCACAAACGCCAAACACTCGGCCAGTGACGGCCATCCAACTACCCCTTCTTAAGAGAGAGAGTGAAAGAGATATTCTTTTGGGCGTTAGGCATATTAAGTACTTGCAGATAACTTTCCTCGGGAGAAAGACTCGGCGGGGGGGGGGGAATCTCCCATTCTTCACAAACGAGTTATTTTGGGACTAATACATGGTACAATCTATTTCAATACTTCGCTTGCGCGCAGGGGTATTCGGCAAAGGGACGAAACCAACCGGAGGACCGTAAGAAAACCCATGAGGCTGGACATGCAACTCTACGCCTTGTCACATATAACTGGGAATGGAAACCACACAACTTGACTCAATGACCGATCTACTAACCTTATAATCTAAAACCCACGCACGCGCTAGACCAATCGACTCCCCCGCCCATCCCTCTTAAAAACAAACAAACTTAAATCAACCAAATATTTATGATGGTGAATGAATATCCATTCAATACATGTTTATGATATATCGTCTTACTTTGCGTATATATAGTTACAACTTTGCGGATATACAAATTTACACACGCGCACGCTGTATATCGTTCAAAGCATAATTACCAAATGTGTAGTGCAGGATACTCGTTTATTACATGACTTCCCTTGTACAACCCAGCACATGTTTTACTCATAATTACACCATTTACACGTGTTTATAAATATTAACATTTACCGGCTAGAATATAAAAGTAGAGCTAAAAAACGTAAAGTGTGTTATTATAATTCAGTAAACATATTTTTCTATAGCCAGACAGAAAAGAAATGGGGATGAATAACCTCGTCTCTACACCAACGCGGATGATTAAATCAGTAAAGTCTAGCTCACAACCCGTCGTACGTGTTTTAACACAAGCGGGTCTTTACTCATGTAGGCTATGGGGTTTTGTAGCTCGCAGGCCAGTGGCAAGAAACCGAGTGTGTACGACCAAACGTTTCTAAACGGCCATGAGTCGACGATCTTCTACGGTGCCGAACACACGCAAGTGACGCGTAATTCTCGCGCAAGAGTTTACTAACCCCCCCCCCCCCGTAGACTGCCCGTAGTAGCAAATCTGCTCAACGCTCATTGGTGATTAATTCAAAAAATGAATAATCGAGGCTATGTTTTTATAGTGTCGTCTAGGTAGGCCTAAAGTTCAATCACTTAATTCTCGGTTCAGAGTGGAAGAATTTGGCTAAAATTGTCAGCAAATTCCCTTTACATTATCTATTTTTTAACTAATATAGTGAGAACTGACAGCTCTTTATCTAATCTCCCACAATGTATCTTTAATAAAAGCAACTAGCTGTGTACGGTAAATTGAATGGGTTTTGACAGAAGTTTTAACATCCACTTTGATATAATAACAACTTCCTGTCACTTAATGTTGTTCAACATGTCCTCACATGAAAACAAGTCAACTCATTGATGACTATATATATGTAGAGAGAGAGAGAGAGAGAGAGAGAGATGGGGTTTAACGACGACTCGACACAAACTAGGTCATTTCGGGACTAACATATGGTTTACTTTTATTTCAATAATTCGCCTGCGCGTAGAAAACCGGAGAAAACCCACAAGGTTGGACAGGCGACCCTACTCCTTGCCATGTTCAACCGGGTATTCGAAAAAGTAAGTAGTTAATGACATAGAATATGGACATATTGATTGGGCAGTTATTTCTAATAAAATCATGACAAGTGTGGTATATGAAAGTAGAAACGAAATGAAATGGGGTTTAACGTCCTGTTTGCTTAGGGCTAGGCTAATGAAGACAGGCATAGGCATACGCCATGAGGTAAAGTTTGCCCGGACAGCGGCACTATGTCGAATTCCAATTGCCAAGGGATTCTTTTACGTGCACGCCAATGTGTTCACGGGACCTCGCGGTTTTTCGTCTCACCCGAACGACTAGACAACTGTCCTTGTCAGGCCCTCCGCCATGCATCACTGACATGGAGGAATCATGCCGGAAAATCGTGATGAACTTTCTCGGCCAATGGGTGGATTGAATTGCTAGTAATTCTGAGAGACTTAAATTCACGGGAAAAGTTGTGGGCTGAGGATAATCCAAGAATTGACTTTTATTTCAATATTTATAGTTAATGGACAAATACACACCCCATCCCTTTTTAGTCAAGTCATGTGACAAACGAAACTGCTTAAAATAGATTATTAGGTGCCCGAGGATAGTTTCTTGAGAATTGGAAGGGATTTAAAGTAAACCGCTTGATAGATCATTTATTTTGAATAGGGTTTTAATAAAAATAATATCAACTGATACACTTTGTACAAGGGTATACGCCTTAGACTTAATCGTAACGACAATCTTTTTTGTTGTTTTCTGCTAGTCAATATAGTTTTATTAGTCATGAGTCACGAGAGATTGACTGTTGATACAATTATCTTGAAACAAGATATTTAGCTATTTCAATTTGTTTCTTACATGTCATATTTTATTATAAGCTTTATAACCATTTTTTGATTGTTATCGTATGGCATTTTTACTTATTTTATCATCCATTTAATTTAATTTTATTTTTCTATGTGTAATATCCACAAAATGTTAACTGCGCCATTGAGCAGTATTTTATATTGGTAATAGGCGCTTTATAAATAAATTATTATCAATTATTATCATTATCAAACAAGTTCATTATGTAACCCGACATATAATAGTTTTAATTATATGATAGAGTCTTTAACTTAATCGTAAATGCAATCTTATACTCCACGTACAGGCGAAATGGGTACGGTTCGACCCCGTGTTGGTCGAGAAAGCGCCTTAGCGTGTCTTTGGTTAAGGTCTGGGGTTTGACAAAACGTTCAGATGTGATTGTGGCGATAAACAATGGTTCTGACAGACATTTGATTAACCAATCATACCCACAGTTCCGTGCACCGTACTCCAAGAACTCGCCGTTTCATAGGCTAATCCCTCATATCAACCAGAACGCGGGTTATATAACAACTCTTCCAGATCTTAGTGTAGTAAAGACAAGTAAAACGAAATTTCAAACTACATGTATAAAAAACGAAGCGAAATATAATGTGTTAGATTTAACGAGATTGTGGTTCTGTGTAATTTTTGAATAATGTGAAGAGTTATAAGAATGAGTAGTACATGGATGACCATGATATTGAATGTTTATAACTCCGTGGCAGGGGCTTGTTGTTTTTTTAATAAATTATTAACAATGCCAGGCGCGGATTCGGGGGGGGGGGGGGGTCGCCGTTGCAACGTATTACCCTTTGCTCCAATGTATGCCCCCCCCCCCCTTCGACAAAATCCTGGATCCGGGCCTGAATGCTGGTATCTTAAAAATACATTATGGGAGAGTAGATAAAGAGCTGGCAGTTCTCACTACAATAGTTAAAAACTAGATAATGTAATGGGAATTTGCTGAAAAATTCTGTCAAAGTGATCCACTATGAATCGAGATTTTGGCGATTGAATATTGGGGCTAGCCTCGATCATCATTATTTAAGTTGCATAATGTACGTTTAAAGACTGAGTGGGCAATAATAAGCCATGTTCTGACTTTATAAAGATCCACACTGACCTACTGGTCATATTTGTACTTCCAGCTATACAAAGTCCCTACTAAGCTTAGTCGGAACAGGGGCCTGTTTCATCAAATTGTAACTGAGATCAAATTCAAATTTTAGTAATTTGATTGGATAATATTAGATTGATTTTAGTGCTTAGCCAATCAAAATTGAGGTATCTTCTAAAATTTGGATTTTATCTTTAGTTAAGATTTCGAGAAATAGGGCCCTGAACAGTACTCAGTAGTCCCGTAAACTCCATTTCATTTCATTCATTTCCTTACTAACCTATTTTGTAAAGTCTTGATTGATTTTAAGATTTCCTGTTTGTGTAATGGGACTTCCTTCAGCTTCATGTTGCATATGTGATCTGACCTTTCAAACTGGTGATGATGACGAAGTTGTATTTTTTTATTTTATTAACAACCGTCTGAAATTCTTCAGTTCGTTTTACTGAAACAAAAACAAGGTTCATTGACGTTTATGTAGAACTTTTATCCTGGTCTTGTGAAGTAATGTGGTACACTTTCTCAGAAATAAAAGTTCTTGGATTCCAACCTCATGGGTTTTCTGCGGGTCCCCCGGACTCCTCCTACTGCTAAAGACCTGTACGCGCAAGCGAATTATTGAAATAGAATTAAACCATGGAATTAGTTTGTGTCGAGTGGACGTGAACCCATTTCTCTCTCTCTCTCTCTCTCTCCAAAATTATGATCACGTCGTTCACGCCATGGCATTGAGCAATGAATTATACGTAACCACCTTCAGCAGACTTCAAGACGGTGGCTCACTATAAGCCTGGGGGTCGCGTGTTCGATCCCTTCATTGGCCGAGAAAGTCCACCATGATTTTATAACTAAAGGATTCAGTGTCGTGTTTTGAAACCCAACATAAGTATCTCACCCTTGCACGTGCGCGTAGTATCATAACAATCTGATTAAAACACAGATCCTATTTCGTTTCGTTTTTAAAGTTCAAAATTTCGTTTTACTTGTCTCCACAACAGTTGGATCTGAAAGATTTGTTATTTAACTCGTGTTCTGCTTGAAATGAGGGGTCAGCCAATCAAATTGTCTGTCGAATCGGGGGTTTGACCTTTTTTGTGCGGAATTGTGGGTAGGCATTATCAGCGATAGAAATCAAAACAAAGCAACAACGATTCTGATTGGTTAATGGAGTGACTGAGGTAATAGGGTCAAATGTCGCGTGCTTGACATCTGAACTGGCTGAACGTGACCTCCCGCTATAACTTGTTAGATCTACATGTAGTGTAGGGCATCGAAACTATAAAAACGGAAACGAAATATAGATCTGAATTTTAATTAGATTGAGTATCATAAGGTCTGTCATTTGGCGTGGTTTCGATACCCTGTTTATACATGACAAAGTGTGAGGTCGCCTGTCCAACCTCGTACGTCCCCTCCCCCCCCCCCCCCACTGCCAAAGACCCCTACGATCAAATAAAATTGAACTAAAATTGAACCATATTTTAGTCTCGAAGTGACCCTCTCTCTCTCTCTCTCTCTCTCTCTCTCGCTCTCTCACATATGTATACATGTTTTCTGTCAGTTACCTATGTAACCAAACTATATACAATTAAAATGATTAGAGAAACCTAGTAGAAACTTGTCTCAGTAATTATATTCCATAGAATTGTTACAGCTGTGTTACAATGTAAATATACATAAATTGTAGTATTGTATCCATCTCTATACAGTGACGAGCAAAAAATACTTTAAAATTTAAACATGGTATTGAACCAATGTTTAAAGGGATCGTCCAGATTTTAACAGTCTCAGAAATAAAAGTCCGTGTACGTATGAAATTTTTAGCGCCAAAATATAGAGGGTGGTTTATTTTGTTCCAAAATTTCAGCTCAAAATATTGAGTAGTTTTGACGTAAACATCAAAACGCGTATCCGCGGACACATAACTCTCTTGTCTTGAGATTTCGGTTCAATTTTTTCGTTGAGTGACCTGATAATCTATTGTCATTCCCTTAAGAGTTCTATACAGTGCATGGCCCACGCACTGCACTTGATAACGAAAGGTAAATTTCACCTACACGTTATTTTAAAAATAAAAGTCTGGCTTTTATACAGATACCTATAATACAGCTTGGGACACCATTCAACATTTCCAGATGAAGACTACCGGGTTTGAAAACGTAACACGTATATTGGGTTAGTTGCTCGGCCCAAAGGTAGAGGAATATAAGGGCTTTTAACACAAAATTAAGCAATTTTATTCTCCGAAATATAATGGAGATTGGCCGTTTAATCAGTTTGTCTCGGCACACCTTTTATCTTGATAGTAAAACAAGGTAGTGCAGATTTACGATTGTGCTAATATTTTTGGATATAGGCTTATAAATATTAAAGTAGATAAAGTTCAAACACTTCTATGTTTACGATACACATAAATAAATAAATAAAAATTCTTTCCAGTTGAAAAAAAAAATCAAGCACTTGACTTGTATCTAAATAGAAACGTATGCGATATACATCTTATTCTTTTTATATATCTGATATTAATGCATTTTACCCGAGGTGATTATGTGACAGAAATGATCCATATGGTTATTTTGGTTTTACTGTTGTTATAAATTTATTCTCGGTTAAAACCTTTTCTTGAACTGTTAAACAAATAAAAATGTCGTCATATATAAAGTTTAATTACACTACCTTCACTTGAAATGCACGCGTTCACATTATACACTATTACAGAACAAAAGAAATAGACTCGTAGCTCACAAATAACAATACTTCATTGTGTTGGCCACAAACCGTTTCAGTGAATGTTGCTGTCTGTGCAAAATTATCATCTGTCGCATTGATTGTGCACGAACACGGCACGATCATACAGTGTGCTATGAGGGACATTTTGCCCGGACAGCAGTGCTACGGTCTACTCTTATTTCGAATTCCAACTATCAAGTTTTCATTTACACAGGAACTAGTTTCTTGTTCTTTCATGCCGCCCGAGCGACTAGTCCTTGTCGTTGAAAGACTCTGTCATGCATCATTGACGGGTGGGTGGGATGGGGGCAAAATGGCGAGCAACAACACAAATAACATTGTGTTGGTCTTAAAGTTTTTAAGTTCACGTCGCTGCCCGAGCGAAATTCTTCTGACTTTCAACACGTAATGATGGAAAATAAAACACGTCTCTCAAAATGAACGAATGTATTGTGTGTTCGATTCTGTTACGTTGCTTTCCCCATGTAATCCTCCGACTCGGTGGTCGAAACGTTTGATCCTATATATATTATTTGATACTATGTCCGTTGATATATCTAAAACTTTTGTTTGTAAAGTGGTGAAGGGGCCCGGAATTGAAACGTGGACACCATTAGCCCAATCGGAGCAGAACAGTAGAACATTAATCCCAATTCCATTTCACTAGATATTATAATATTTTTTAGAATGTACTGGCATATATCAATATTACAATGTGTACGGGCGTTATATAACAGTTAATACAGGCGTATACAACAGTATCAGAACGTTGGTCACGAGCTATATAGTACTGTAGACCGCACAGTGCGTGTATTCGATCGTATCGTGAACAATATGTCGATTATAAAGTACCCGGTGTAAAACGTCACCTGATCGATGTATCCGATGGTAACCTATTTCAACGAGAAACTATAAATATGCAGCTACTTTGTCTGGGGTTTTGTTGTCATCAGTGTAAAAGATTGTAATATATTGAATTAGACAGTTTCCATGTTTTATGGCTTTAATATAGTGTTACTGGGTCGCTATCGCCGTTATATAATGTACATGTATATATTATTTCCATCAAGCTTGTATACAACAAATATGTTAGGTTCTGAAGACGTTGGATTTTTTTATTCTTCCCAAATTTATTGACGGATTAAAACAAGTAACCGGTATGTCTGTCCTGCTTCATTTGGACAGATGATGGGGGTGGGGTATGACCGAATGGTTAGCGCGTGTGTGTTGTATCATAATGTCTGTCATTGAGTCAACTGGCGTGGTTTTCGTTTTCCTGGTTGTACGTGACAAGGAGTAGGGTCGCCTGTCCAGCCTCGTGGGTTTTCTCCGGGTCCCCCGGTTTCCTCCCACTGCTAAAGACCCTTACGCACATGCGAATTATTGAACTGTGTGTTAATCCCGAAATGACCTAGTTTGTGTCGAGTGGACGTTAACCCCCCTCTCTCTCTCTCTCTCTCTCTCTCTCTCTCTCTCTCTCTCTCTCTCTCTCTCTCTCTCTCTTTTAGTTGTGTTCTTTTACACAGCAGCGTGTACACGAATCGTCTGTTTTTTGCCCCATTCAAATTACTACACACAATCGGAAGTACTTTCATCAATTTCTATCAGTTTCAAATAACCAACTTTATTTTCTTTCTTGGTCTATTTCGTTCAAGCCAGATCATTCTTTTTACCTAGATGTGCTTTTGCAACTTCCAATTTCGTTTTTGTCTTAAACTGTCGACTCTTGAACGCAAAATCACCCTAACATAATAATGACCCGACCAGTGTTGAGTGGACGTTAAACCCGATTTATTCTTTACTCACAACTTCCAGGACGAAATTTGAACTAAGATAAAATCCAAATTTTAGTAATTTGATTGGACAATATTAGATCGATTTTAGTGCTTAGCCAATCAAAATTAAAGTATCTAATAAAATTTGAATTTTATCTTTAGTTATGATTTCGAGAAACAGGGTCCAGATCTAAATATCAACCCCACCTGTAGATTTCATCAGGGACACGTGAAAGTTCACGAGATTATTGGTAAGGGCTAGGGTTAGCACTATAGCCCTGTTTTTATCTCGTGTCATTGGCGAAATCTGCAAATAGATGGCCTTAATATTTAGCTCTAGCCGTATGGAAGAGCATGAAGTACACGCGATTCCATTTGAACTCTGTTGGATTCTGAAGAATGCCAGCATATTTGCACATGCTATGAGAAATACTGCATCAAGACTCTGGAAGTGGAGTAACTGTAGACTTCGCCTGAGGCAGTATGCCAAACATTGTTTTAAATGAAAACACTTGCCAGTGGTTCACTAAATATATATATAAAGGAGTAAAGGCTAAATATGTCTTCAGATATTGAAAGTGTCAAAACAATAAACATGAAATGAAATAAAATGGGGTTTAACATCCTACTGTTCTGCTCCGACTGGGCTCATGGAGATGGGCTTTCTCCATACAATGTGATATGAGGGAAATTGTGCCCGGTCAGCGACGCTACGGCCTACTCTTATACCGAATTCCAACTACCAAGGGATATTTTACGTGTACGCCAATGTGTACACGGGAACACGGGTTTCGGTACCATCCGAACGAATAGACAGAAAGCCACCTCAGGTCCTCCACCCTGCATCACTGACAAGAGGAAACCACGCCGGAAAAGCTGGGTGAACTTTCTCGGCCAATGCAGGGATCGAACACTCGACCTCCAGACTAGCGAGCCAGCACCCACTGAGCAATATACAGGCCTGACTGTCATTATCAGTATCTTATACTGGTTTTATGCACATAGTTTTTAATATTTCTGTGTATAATATTGTCGATCCCCAGAAAATATTTCATTTGGACCAAGTTCAGTCATGTGTAATGTGTTTCAATATTATGATCCTGGTTTTCTAATTGTTTTATCAAATATTTTACTAGACAGAAATTTATGATTTACTGAAATGAAATAAGGTTTAATGTCCCCAGCCCGACTCTACGTATACGCAGACAAGTAAATATTATACAATGTTCATTTCTTTGCTTGACCATAATGCGTTATTTAATGCTGTTATGTAATTCAACATTTCCAATCTAGCGGTTTCACAGAGGTTATGTGGGAACCTTTCTTCTAAAGCTATGTAAGATGGCTGACCTTTATAAAGGTCACATGCATTCCATGTGTGACGTCATATCACATTAAGCGTCGACCATTAGCATCGATAGCACATCCATTGCGTACATTATGACGTAGTAAGGTAAACTGGTCGAGGCATAATGGTGCATTTTATTCATTTTACGCCGTTCCTTACTATTTAATGTGCCCAATCATATAAAAAAAAATTATAGAAAATATTTTTTATCGAGTTATACTTCAAAAACCTTTATTTATTCATTTCTCGAATATTTCAAATAAATGTTTTAGAATTTAATTTGCGAAAGGAGAAACTCGCACCGATGTCATCCCTTTCAGGGGGGTTGGATGGCCGAATGGTTAGCCCGTGCGTGCTGTGTCAAAAAGCCTGTCATTGAGTCAACTGGCGTGGTTTCGAATCCCTGGTTGTACGTGACAAGAAGTAGGGTCGCCTGTCCAACCTCGTGGGTTTTCTCCGGGTCATCCCACTGCTAAACTCCCTACGCACAAGCGAATTATTGAAATAAAATTGAACCATATGTGAGTCCCGAAATGACATAGTTTGTAACCCCATTTCTCTCTCGCTATAAGCACTACTGTCTGTGTGTTGGTGTATCGCAGAACACTAAAAAATAATGATTACTCTGTACCGAATCACCGTCAGATAAACAGAAACAACCATGTTTAGTGCAGATTGGGTATCTATCTATTAAACTCGCGCATTCTGCACACAGTAAACTGTTTACCTTGAGAATAGATCTCTACCTTTAATGCCCACCATATTCAATAATAATATATTTTATACACGTTTTCCATTTTACCCCTTTTCTATAGTATATATTCCGTTTTCCTGGCTCAAATATCGGAGAATGGGGAACATTTAACACATTGTAATTTTTTTATTGTTGTGTAATTGTGTAATTAATTAAAAATAAACAACCATCACAACATTGTGGAAAATTTGTTTTAGTTAAAGGGACAGTCCCGATTTGAACATAGTCTCAAAAAATAAAAGTCTGAGTACATATGAAATTTAAACGCCAAAATATCGGGGAATGGTGCATTGACTCTGCCTCAATATTTCAGCTCAAAAAATTGAGTCGTTTGGACGTGAACGTCAAAACTGCTTATCCGGACTCGTAACCCTTTTAACATTCCGGGCCAATTTTTTCGTTGGTGACCTGATAAGCGATTCCCGTTCCTTGAGATGTCTATTCATAGGCGTAGGAGCCGGGGGGGCAGGGGGGGCATTTGCCCCCCCAAAAATTTATTTTCGGGCAATGAAAAATTCGACGACCTTTTTTTTCTATTAATGTTTAGAGAAAAAATATAACTAACTTATTTCTATGAGATCCACACTGCCCGAAAAGTATTTTCTCGTCTTTTTCTTGTCCACTGCATGCCCGAAAATATGCCCGAAGCTCTCTTATGATAGGTATGCCCGAAAAAGCGGTATTGCCCGAAAAACGGGCATCGGGCCGGAAAATTTATTTTCGGGCAATGAAAAATTCGACGAACTTTTTTTTCTATTAATGTTTAGAGAAAAAATATAACTAACTTATTTCTATGAGATCCACACTGCCCGAAAAGTATTTTCTCGTCTTTTTCTTGTCCACTGCATGCCCGAAAATATGCCCGAAGCTCTCTTATGATAGGTATGCCCGAAAAAACGGTATTGCCCGAAAAACGGGCATCGGGCCGGAAAACGGCAGAGGAAACGAGCCAAATGGAAAACTGCTAGGAAACAGCCAATTGCCAGGGTGGATTCACCCGTTTTCGGACGTCATTTTTGCTGGACGTCATGGCCGTGCCTCTCACTTTTTCTAAAAAGACTATTGGACTACTTGAGAAATTGTACGAAATTGTGAATATTCTGCCGTATGGACGTGCCTCTCATATTTCTAAAATGTTTTACTTTTGTTCCCGAGTCCTGATTTGTACGATCAATTTGGTGAGACGATGATCTCTGAATATCAAAATATTGTTTAATTTTTTAGAATTATATTGATTTATATTATATTATATTGATTATATATAATCAATATAATATACTATATATTGATCATATTGATTTCGATATATATACTACTATTCAAAAAAAGTAGGGGATATTTGATTTTTGAGTGTTATTAAAGTCACCTAATGAAACTGACGAAGAAACAAATGACAAAATGAAATGAAGTTCACATTCATCGATTTATTCCAAATGATCGTTAGACTAAGTAAGGCACAGACTGACCATTATAAGGGTAAAATGATACCCGGGGTCAAACAGCAAAGTTACCACAGCATCACAACAAAGTCAGTAACGGGTAAATCCTCCCCTGTTTGCCAAACAAGCATTGATCCGACGTGGCATACTCCTAATGAGACGTCTAAGGTCATTTTGGTCCAGATTGCCCCATTCCTGTTGCAACGCAGCAGCAAGTTCTTGGACATTGGCAGGACGTTGTTGACGTTGACGTAACCTCTGTCCAAGCATGTCCCAGACATGCTCGATGGGGGAGAGGTCGGGACTCAGTGCTTGCCAAGGTAATGTGGTGATGTTCTGTTGTTGGAGGTAACCTGTAACGATCCTGGCCCTGTGACATCTTGCGTTGTCATCCTGGAAGATGAAACGGCGGCCATGACGTCGTGCGAACGGCACAACATGGACTGCCAAGATGTTGTCCCGGTAGTACTGGCCTGTTGTCCCGGTAGTACTGGCCTGTAACACGCCCTGCAACAACATGTAAAGCCGTTCTTCCAGCAACAGTGATGCCTCCCCACACCATAACAGAACCACCCCCAAATCGATCATGTCTGATGACGTTAACGTCTTGGAAGCGCTCGTTTTTTCTCAAGGCCAAGGTACGGATACATCGATCCTGGGCTTGAGTTGTCGCCCTTGGTCGACCTGAGCGTGGTCTGTCCTGTACAGATTGTGTATCACGGTATCTGGACCATAGCCTGCTTATGACAGACTGAGAAACATTCATCGTCCGCGCCACAACCGCCTGTGTTGTGCCGATCTGTAGCATGCCAAGGGCACGTAACCTTTCATTTTGGGTAAGCCGACGCATATCAAAATTTGTTTTCTGGTCACTAAAACAATTAAACTGATGTTTCCACCCTGGAATTCAATGCCACAATGACTGTAACATTCAAAGTCAGAGTCGTGCAAATCTTGGGTTGGACCCCCATGATGATCCCAAGCATCACCTGCATTCCATGTGGTCGCTATTGGTGCGTTTGGGCGTCACATGTAACTGGAAATGTTTCTTCTGTTAGGTTCTATAGTGACTTTTTTCGTAGTCATTTGCATATTTTAGTATTATGTCCCCAACATCAAATATTCCCTACTTTTTTTGAATAGTATATATTAATTATATTATATTGATTTCGGGCAATTTTCTCTTATGCCCCCCTGAATTACTTTGAGCTCCTACGCCTATGTGTCTATTTAGTGAATGGCCCATGTGCTGTACTTGATAATGAAACGTAAATTTCACATACACATTATTTTTATTTAAAAGAAAACCTGGTTTTACGTAGACACCGCATAACACAGTTTCGGACACCGGTCTCAATTTTCAGAAGAAGACTGGCGTGTTTAAGTTGTTTGAAAACATATCACAAATACTGAGTTAGTTGCTCGGCCCTTTGGTAGGGGATATTAAGGTATTTTAACACAAAATTACGCAGTTACATTCCTCAAAACATTATCGGGATTAACCCTTTAATGGTTGATTCATTCTGAAATTTTCGGTGACCCCCCCCCCCACCCCCATTGGCTTATGCACACAACGATTTTTGTCAATGGAAGCAGAAGAAATACTTCTCCAAACTTAGCGATTTCGACTAAAATCGTCGATTTATAGAGAGGGTGAACAGGTTTTAAGGTCCACTCGACACAGACTAGATAATTTCGAGACTAACATGCTTCAATTGTATTTCTTTAACAGTAGGAGGAAACCAGAGGACCCGGAGAAATCCACGAGGTTGGACAGGCAACCCTACTCATCTACAACCGCGGAAGAGTAACCACGTCTGTTGACTCCGACCATCCAACTTCCCCCCCCCCACCCCACGTCGATCTAAAACTTAAAATGTCCATCAATTAGTTTCGCGACTGTTTTCAGAAGAAGCTTAACAGACTGTTACTTTTGTATGGTACATGACATGCTATTCTTAGACATGCAGCAACAATGTAAGCCACACAGCACATCGTGTTAACTAGTGCATTGTAAGAATCCTTACTCAAGTAAAGCATCTATTATATATTACATGTATATATAATAGATACACATGTATATATAATAGACACACATGTATATATATATATAACAGATAAACATGTATACATGTATATATATATATAGGTTTTTGACTCTTACTCAAGGTTATTGAGGTCAATACTCTTAGTATATGTACTGAAATATACACATTCAAGAAAGACGTGATATACATCGGTCGGAAAACGCATCCGTATTAGTAATTACGGGGTAAATAAGTTTGCCCGTATTAGTATTTACGGGGTAAATAAGTTTGAAATTAATAACATCATTTTAAGAGAGGCAATTTTACAAATCAACCAATTTTAAATGGGTCGCAACGCATATAGTAATGTAATCTGATCCCATATAAACTGATTTACATTCAATTGTTTCCGTTTTGACTCAATTTCAAATCTGTTATATCCAGCTAAGTACGGCATGAGTCTCAACAGAATCGCAATTTCTAGCGTCTGGTTACTCCAGTTTATTGCGCATGCTCCCCAGATAAGTTATGACGTCACTGTGTGACTGAGTTGTTGAATATGTCTAGCCTCGCTCTTTCTGGTCACTTGTTACAAATGACATTAAAACGCACTATGGTACACGATTCGTGTGCCAAAGGTAAAATGTTGAGTTGGTCTTAAATATTGGATATCAGAAGCCTACCTTTCCTGACAAGAACAGAGCGGCAAAGAATTCGCGTTTTCAACGTATAAAGCCCGGCTCAGATCGACCTTGCGACGCGACTCAACTGTCGGCGACTATCGTAGATTGCACTCAGATCGAATTCAGCAATGATCGCCGACCAGTTGCTATCGGTCGTACGATTGAACGCGAGCGCGCTCACATCGACACCGATACACCTACTTGTGGCGTCCTCACGAATAGATCACACAGAATGCAGGTACGCGCACACAAATTTTCCCCATAAAAATACAAAATATGCCTAATTATTCCATAATCTCTCTATCTAATTAGCGAAATTATAGTGAGAAAGCAATTTAAATTACCTCGAGGGATTCAAATTTTTGTTTATGATTCTATTTGATATGATTTATATTCATAATTTTTAGATTTATCAACAAAGGCTTTACATCAACATGATACAAAAACGTCGTAGACAGGCAGCTACAGCAGTCGCGTTAGCCGTTTCTCTAGGCTTAGAAAGGCATGGTCTCTCTTCCCACATAACAATCAGGCTTTCTTCTTCGGTCGTCCATGAAGTCGCCATGTTGATTATTCTTTCGCCGCCCTGATTGGCTAAAATTTATAGCGCAGTCGGCAACCGATCGTAGAAACGCACACATCGACGATGATGAGTCGGCGACTGGTTCCGTCGCGTCGTAGAAGTAGAACATGTTCAACTCCTGCGACTCAGTCGCCGATCGTGAAAAACTGTCGCACGACGGTCGTAGCTAGACTCAGATCGACTAGAATCGGCGACGGAAATTGTGCGACGATCGGCGGCAGTCGCCGGAAAACCAGTCGGCGACCAGTTGAGTCGCGTCGTAAGGTCGATCTGAGCCCCCCTTAAGACTTTGGATGATATTGAGTTAAAAATTTAGTTATTTTAACGTAACGCATCGTTATCATATAGATCGACTGATACAAAGTTTCTCCTATAATACCGGGTGATAAGGGGTAGGGTCGCCCGTCCACCCACCGCTAAAGACCCCTGCGCGCAAGCGAATTATTGAAATAAAATTAAACCATATATTAGTCACGAAATGACCTAGTTTGTGTCGAGTGGACGTTACCCCCCCCCTCTCTCTCTCTCATATTCCCCCCCCCCAACCCTATTATATCGAGAACTGTCATCTCTTTGTCTAATCTTACCTAATGTCGTTTTAACAAGACGGTAACTTACACCCAAGCTGACTTAACCCCCGAGACTTAAAGGGTAACTGACCTATGTAGACCTGCAGATTATGTTGTGTGGATAATGATCATGATAATTATATATGATGTGTAGGCCTCTGGTCGATCACCTCATGGTATGTTATAATACACAGGATAGATCGGACATAAAATCAATGGCATGTTTTACACTCTCTACAAGATTATAGACGTGCCCATTGATCGCACTTTCATAATTAACCCAATTTAATTTATACTTTAAAATGAAATGGGGTTTAACGTCCTACTCTTCTGCACCTGACCTGGGCTAATGGAAGACGGGCATACGCCATACAGTGTGCTATGAGGGAAATTTTGAACGTTGAACACCATTTCTCTCGCTCTCTCTCACTCTCCCATTGTGCACTTCATGACCTCGCATGCCCGTCTTCTTTACCCTTGGTGCTGGGTAGGCCTATATATAATAAGTAGAACGTACAAGCCTGTCATCTTTGTGCCTGCAGGAATACGCCACAAGGGTATCCGTACGGCGCCAGATAAAGTGATTCACAGATTGTATCAAGTATGTATCAATCGATCTCTATGGTAATCAACATGTACTATTTACCCCTGGACATGTATATATATGTATAAATAACTATAAATCTGTATATATTATAATAATACGTATAGATATAGATATCTCGAGATTGCCTGCAGGTGCTTTCAGTTGATATAAATAATATACAAATATCTCTCTAATCATATCAATCAGTTGATTACTAAATATAGATGTATTCTGTCTGCATAACAAACACCTTATAAAACAACTCAAATTTTCAAATCAAATGAAATAAAATAGAGTTTAGCGTCCTACTGTTCTGCTCATAGGCGTACGGGGGAATTTTTGACCGGGGGGGGGGGCGTTGGTGGTTGGTGCCCAAAAAATGAATGAAAGATAACTAAATTTTATTTACTTGAAATATATGCAACTAAAAACAGCTGTGTATGTAACTGTAACTCGTGGCTTACTGTACTCCAAACAATAGGGGGTTCGAGTCTTAAGATTTTTATTTAATTGCCTAACTATAGACACTCTGAATTTAAATTCGCTGTTAAATTGGACACATTCAAGAACACAATATTTTTTTACAAAGTACAATTGTGTGCCCAAATTTTCCCAGCATTTGGTGCCCAAAATGGGGAGTGGGGGGGGGATCCCCAGCTCGTACGCCTATGGTTCTGCTCCGTCTGGGCTAATGGGCACGGTTAAATCAAATGAATTGGGGTGTAACGTTATATAGGTTGCTGATTTTATATAGGAAATTAAATGTTCTGCTCCGACTGGACTAATGGAGTTGGACATACGTGATACAGTGTGCTACTATTATATCGAGGGATTATTTAAATGAATACGCGTTCGCTTGCACGTAAAAGAACCCTTACTATATAGTTGAATTCGATATAAGGGTAATCCTTGGTGCTGCTGTCCGGGCAAAATTCCCTCATGGCACACTGTATAGCGTGTGCCCGTCCTCATGAACCCAGTCGGAGCAGAACAGTAGGATGTTAAACTCTATTTCATTTACTTTGCATAAAATATTTATAAACTCTACAAAAAAAACTAATGTGGGAAAGTCATTTACTTTGCATAAAATATTTATAAAGTCTACAAAGAAAACTAAATTTGTGAGAAAGACACAGACACGCATGTAATTCATAAAACTAATGTCTTCGATTGAATGAAATTAAGGAAGATGCATTCAGGTCATTGATTGTGAGGCAGCATAAAGGCGTATACAAACATTAAAACAAAACGGTTTGTATTTAGCAAACAGACTTGGATATTAAACCAATATATCCGAGTATAAGCCACAATTACTGGGTGACTGAGTACTCTAACGCGTCTGTTTTACACCATAAGGTCTGTCATTCGGTGACCTGGCGTGGTTTCGTCTCAAGCTTTTACGTGACAAGGAATGGGATCGTCTGTCTAACATCGTGGGTTTGCTACATTCCTTCCAATTCCTCTCAGTGCTAAATTGGGGGGTTGGATGGCCGAATGATTAGTGCGTGCGTGGTGTATCATAAAGTCTGTCATTGAGTCAACTGGCGTGGTTTCGATTCCCCGGTTGTACGTGACAAGGAGTAAGGTTGCTTGCCCAATTTGGTGGGTTTTCTTCGTGTCCCCCGGTTTCCTCTCACTGCTAAAGACACTTCGCGCAATCGAATAATTAATGAAATAAAATTGAACCATATGTTAGTCTCAAAAGTTTGTGTCAAGTGGTTGTTAAACCACATCCCTCTCTCTCTCTCTCTCTCTCTCTCTCTCTCTCTCTCTCTCTCTCTAAGCAAATGCTTTAAACCGAAATGACCTAGTTGAGTATACGTTAAACCCCATTCCTCTCTCTATTACTCAATTCGTTGTCGTCTTAATTTTCTGAATGTTCGCTGTTGTTTAGCGGAACACCAGGAATAGATCGAAATGAAGTAGACATCTGGTTGTTATCAGATGGTGAGAATAGTATGTAAATAACCGTTTATTTATCGTGTATATTACGGTATTTTTATCTGTTATATATACCCCCTCAAGTGGTAGTTACAAATATAGATTTTATAGGTTTATAGATAACTGAATTAATGTATCGGTATATATACCACACATATAACACGTACTAATTACACCACTAGATATATATAGCTAATATCATTCATAGTTTATGTCGGGGCCGTATGCAGGATTTTAAAAGTGGTGGTTCAGCGGAGTGGCGAGGCGCCATAGCCACCACGAAGGGCCTAAGTGATATAAGAAAGGGCAAACGAACCCATTGGCGTGTGGGTAATTTCTCGAGGCGCCTTATTTTTCTGAGGGTGCAATGTACCCCCTACACCTCTCCTAGGTACAGCCCTGGTTTATGTTCACCCATATCGCCATAAAGATTATTCTTGCTATAACTTTCAGCATGTCTACTACACCAGATATAGACAGATTAAACGCTAACGGCAATTCACTTCATCATTGTTGATTGACTTAACTCGGGTTTTACGTCGTCCGACATATCTGCACTTACCATAAATATGCTAAAGATGAAATAAAATCGTCCACTTTTCTGCACTTACCAGGGTAACGAGAACGAACCGAATTGGCGTTTAATATCCTTCTGTTCTGCCCCTACTAGAAATGAAATAAAATGGCGCTTACTGTTTTTCTCCGACTGGAAATGAAATGAAAGGGGCTTCTGTTCAAACTTTGAAATGGAATGAAATCAAATGAGATTTAACGTCCTACTGTTCTGCCCTATACTCTTCTTATATCAAATTTCAACTGTCTAGGGATCTTTTACGTGTACGCCAATGTGTACTATTGTACACGAAAGAGAGGTGAGAGAGAGAGAGAGAGAGAGAGAGAGAGAGAGAGAGAGGATTGGAGATTATAGGATCCAGGGAACATCCACAATTAAGGATATACACCGGATCCTACTGGAGGTTGCACCAATAATTCCGACAAACACTCCTACGAAAATCATGCAAGGGCGTTTGTTACGCTACAAAACCCCTATAAAACCAAATATCTTTCATTTAACGCTGACTGAATTTATATTTCTTGTTTCTTTTCTGTTGAAACAGTTGTTTTATTTTCAGCAGCCTTGGTTTTTAATTTCCTTTGGATTTAGTTTGTGTTTTATACTCGGCAGACTTGGTTTAAAGGAGCTAAATCGCTAACCTTTGGGACCTAGAAATTGACACAAGTGGGTGGGAACACATATAATACTGTAATACGAATGTATACTGATTTACATTCAATGGTTTCCGTTTTTACTCTAATTTCAAATCAGTTATGTTCGGCGAAATAAGCCAGCAGTCTCAATCGAATGCAAATTTCTAGCGTCTGGTTATTCCGTTTGATGTGGTGCAAAGTTTCTAGCCTCGTTCCTCGAGTCTCTTGCTAGAACTGTGGATGAAACGCATTATGGTACACGATTCGTGTACCAATGGTAAAATGTTTATTTTGTCTTAAATATTGGATATTAGAAGCCCATCTTTTTCCGGTAAGATCACAACATCAATGTTGATTTAAATCGACAAATAATTCGTGTTTTCAATGTTGAAGATTTTGGATGATATTGAGAATTAATTCCCTTTAGATTGAACTCGACAGACTTGGTTCTTTTTTCTTTAAATATCCTTGCGATTCAACTGTGTTTTAAACTGGGCATACTTGGACAGACTTGGTTTATATTTATTTATGTATTTCTCGAGAAGGTCATTACACTGTCGAATTACAAGACCAATGAATACAATTGGTTCAGATCGATACCAACTAACCTATTTCAGGTATTTTTCTAATCAAGGAATCATTGATTGGCTACGGGGGACTGAGAATCGATATTATCCCAAATGAATGAATTTTTACTCCACGTCTATCAACTGGGTATTTGGACAGTTGAAAGCATTATTGCCTAGGCCTGTTCAATTGAATATGCATTATGCAAGAGCTAAATCTGCCTATTGCAAGTCTTTCTTTAGGCCTGAAATGATATCCAAATTATTAATTAGACATTAATCAACCTATTCAGGCCATAATCAACTCTCAATGGCATCGTTAGCTTGTGATATATTTACCTGATTTGAATGCATTTTGTCATGGATGATTTAACATCAAAATGGATAATCGAGATTTTTTTTTATTGTAGCGACTTGAGTAATGATGATCGGGGCTAGGCCTAAAATTGAATAGCTCATACCTCTGTTCAGAGGGTTGAGCAATTTGACTGAACTGTTCAGTATATTGTCTTTACGTTATCTAGTCGTAAAAATGTTAACTATTATTATAGTGAGAACTGCCAACTATCTATCTGATCTCCCATATTGCCCCTTTAATTAATATGTCTATTATGTAACCCTTCATCTATGTATCTGTCTATTATATAACCCTGGGAAAGGCCTCATTCATCCATCCATCTGCCTATTAAATAACCATTCATCCACCCATGCATCTCTCTATTATATAGCCCTTCATTCATCCATTCATATATCTATTATGTAACCCTTCATCCACCCATCTGTCTATTATATGACCTTGGTTACAACTTCATTCATCCACCCATCTGTCTATTATATGACCTTGGTTACAACTTCATTCATCCACTCATCTGTCTATTATATAACCTTGGTTACAACTTCATTTATCCACCCATCTGTCTATTATATGACCTGTGAACGACTTCATTCATCCATAAAGTATCAAATGGCGAATGAATTTATGAATGAACGGATGTATAAACAAACCAGTCAATGACCAGGTAAAGACAGAACGATACGTAAGCTAAAATTAATACATGAATGAAATTCTCGTGGGAAAGTGAAATTTAATGATTTGCCTTCGGTGAGTAAATTACTAAATCAATAGAACCACTGATGAATGAATCAAACAGTGGCTGAATAAAAAGCAATGAAATGGTGTTTAACGTTCCACAGTTCTCCACCAACAGGCCCCAAGTTCACAAAGCATTCTCAGACTTAAGTTGAAAATTAAATTTGCTCAACTTTCAATCACTGTTTATAAGAAATATCTTTGATCCAGTTGCACAAAAGTTTGCACATAGTTTCTTATTGATGTATTTCATACATTAAAACAACAAAATTATTATGAAGGGCTGTGATTTAATTAAAATAAGGCGAACAAGTTTGAGCAAATTCTCAACTTAAGTCTGATAATGCTTTGTTAACTCGGGGCCGTTCCCACTATCACGATTCGCGTTACGATGATTAAAATCGTGGTTTTATTCGTGGTGATCTTATCGGGTCTTATCATATATATAGAGGTCAGTCGTAGCAATCGTGTTGATCATATCCAAACGTATCCGAACGTATCTGCAGGTACCATATTGTGGATTCATAGCACGACATTGGCAACCCAGCATTTATGAAGACGGGCATAAACCATACATTGTCCTGCACGTGGATGCCTGTACGCGCATGATACCCCGGTTTACGTCATGTCCTGTTCCTTGTCAGACCCTCCTTCCAGTTTGGCCTGAATATTAAGGCCAACGGCATATTACGTCAAAGGTCACGAGATGTAAACAGGGCTTGCGCTAAACCTAACCCTAACCTACAATCACGTGACCTAACACTATTAACATCTCGCGACCTTGTTGAAATCTACAGTGGGTCTTAAAAACCGAGGAACTGTTTTTGCGAACACCGGGAATGGCGAACACCGAGGAACTGCCCTCGAACAACACCGGGAATGACGGACACCGAGGAACTGTCTTTGAACCACACTGGGAATGGCGACCACCGAGGAACTGTCTTGGAACAACATCGGGAATAGCGACCACCAAGGAAATGTCTTGGAACAACACCGAGAATGGCGAACACCGAGGAACTGTCTTGGAACAACACCGAGACTGGCGAACACCGAGGAACTGTCTTGGAACAACACCGGAAATGACGAACACCGAGGAACTGTCTTGGAACAACACCGGGAATGACTGAATTAATGGATGAATTTATTAATGACATTACTAATAATATAGATTATGAATTAGGAGAAACCTTGGAATAGATTGTATTATTGATAATAACAATGTCATTAATGCATGAAGTAATATGAATTTGTCCGTTAACCAGTTGATAGTTATATATATATATATGGACGTAAATCAGTTAATGAATGACATGTCTAACTGAAAGAGTGGAATATTAATTAACTCAGAGACTAAATAGAATCATAAATATCAGGTTGTATGGGAAGATCACGTGTACCCCGTGAAGGAATGCCTGATTTCATTAATCAAATACTATAAAGGGCCCAATTGATGTCATGGAATACGTGATTTAATAAATGCAATATAGGAAAACTATAAATTAATGCGATCTGTAGGACGTCGATATAAATGCGTATTGAAAGTAAGGTAGTAGTTAAGTAAAAGGATAGGGTCCAGGGAGGGTAAAAAGACGGAGTCCAACATGTGTTCACATGTTCACATCGACACCCCCCCCCCCTTACCTTACGCAAATGTAAGATGAAAGTACTGATTTTATCGCTTCCCCACCCATTTCTTTCAATGCAACCACTTATTATAACTGATAGTAGTGAATTAATTGATAAGGGACTCAAGGGAAGGGTGCGAGATCAAATATATATCCACTCCTTTATTTAAGTACCTAATCTTTCATAGATACAACGGAAGTGAGATCGGCTCTTAACCCTGGGATCAGTATTGGAATCAAACATGCGGTCCGCGGGCTATGGGAGCTACGGTGACTCTGTGGGTAAGACGCTGGCTCGATAGTCTGGAGGTGGTTTCATTCTCCTTGTCAGTGCTGCAGATTAGAGGGCCCGACAAGGACAGCTGTCTAGTAGTTCGGATGGGACCAAAAACCGAGGTCTCATGTATACATTGGCGTGCAATTGGACTTCGATAGAAGAGCAGGCCATAGTGACGTTGCTCGGGCAAAATTTCTCTCGTAGCACTCTGTATGGCGTATGCCCGTCTTCATTAGCCCAGTCGGAGCAGAAAAGTAGGCTACCGTTATTTGGAACCAGTCTTAAAAAAATACCTGTATCAAGGACGTTGGGCTTCGTTTTTAGAAGTCAGTAAAGCTCAAGGACATTTGTCTTTATCTTAATATTTCTGTATATCTCCGGCTCACTTAATGTAAAATTTTAATTCTTGTGGCAACTGAGCCGAAATGGGTTTGACTCCCCTTAGCGTGCCGGATATGGCCCACGCGAATAGTTATGTGCGGCATGTAATAACTCAGAGAAAGTAGTACTAGTACTAGTCAGATTTATGCGACCACATCCGCTAATAGTCTTTCATCGATGCAAGTGCCGTGGTTTGGACCCCCGCCTCACTTCTCTCGGGTTTTCTAATGCTTAGACTCTTGAAACACGACTTAATGACATTTTGATAAAGGCGCAAAACGTCTCGTACAACTAATGACATATGTAATAAATGCCCAACCGAATTTTCCTGTCACATTTCACTGGGATGGGATCAGGAAACTTAATTAATCTTTTTAACCCTTTTCGCGTATGTTTTGCACACCATAGGTTGAGCAAATGTTTTCGAAAAGAAACCACAAAAATGTGTTGAAAGTTGTTTAAATGTGTTAGATTGTTGTGGGAAACTACTCGTTCAGTTCCTTGTGTAAAGAATGTGCATCCTTTTAATAGTTGAAGTCGAACAAATGACATCCTCTTGAGATTACGAATAAACAAGGGATGGGTTACGTACCAATTTATTTCTACTAAACTTTCTTTCTCCGATAATAACCTGATTTGAATAAATGATGTAAAATAAAACGGGGGGCTTTTCATCCCATAGGATGCTGATCAAATAAAAACAGGTATACGCCACATCATACTGTTCGAATAAAAACATATATACGCCATGTAGGCTACTAAAAGGACAGTTTTGCCCGGACAGCTACTCTTATTTCAATTTCAATCTTCAAGCGTTCTTTTACGTGCACATCAACGTATCACGTGACCTCAGTGTTTGTCCAATCCCAACTACTAGACGTCGTCCCTTACAATGTCCTCCGCCCTGTACCACTGACAAAGGAGAAAACAAGCTGAAAAATCGTGGGAAACTCCCTCGTCGGCCAGCACAGGGATCGAACTCCAGATCTCTTGGTTTGTGAGTCCATTGAGTAAGACGCCGGCTGGTTTAACTGGAGATCCCATATTTTAGAAAGATTCATGTATTGACCGAGAACGACCATCGTGTGATTCTCGCCTTGTCAGTGATACGGGACTGGGGACTTGACCAGTAACATCGTCTAATCGTTCGGATTTGAATGTTATGGATACAGGTAAAAGAATCCTTGACGATTGGAATTCGATATAAGAGTAGGCCATAATGCTGCTCTCCGGTCACAATTTCATAGAAAATGCATGGCATCTGCTGGGCCTTGTAAGCCCGGTCGGAGTAGGCCTAGAACAGTAGGACGTTAAACCCCATTTCGTCTTGATAGTGAATATAAACTATTGACCCAACGACAGGAAGTTATAGAGACAATAATATGTTTCAAGATTATACTCAGATAAATAAACATGTTACACGTTTTGGTTTTTTGGATTGGTTTCAAGAAGAAATCTGCCAAGACGGATCTAGATTATAGTAATTTGTAGCCATAATCTTCTAAGAATAGTTTAGGTGGTACATTTAGGGTGTAGGGTCGCCTGACTAACCTAGTGGGTTTCTCTATGAGTCACATGAAAATGATCTAGGTTGTTTCGAAACGACGTTTTGTCATGCTAGTCAGGAGTTTGGGGAGATAGATAGAGAAAGAGAGAGAGAGATAGAGTCGAAACCACGCCACTTGACTCAATGACAGTCCATCATTACGATCCACTTCATTGCAATTGCAATTCGGGGGGTTAGGATGGCCTAGTGATCTAGAGTACCACGCTTCGACCTCTAGCTGGCCAGTCACCTCTGGCTTGCGGCTGTGGTTTCGATCCCTGGTGTGAGTGTATGTGGCATGGAGATAGGGGCGCCTTCTCAACCTCGTGGGTTTCCTCCGGGCACTCCGGTTTCCTCCCACTGCTAAAGACCCCTACGCGCAAGCGAATTATTGAAATAAAATTAAACCATATGTTAGTCCCGAAATGACCTAGTTTGTGTCGAGTGGACGTTAAACCCCACCTCTCTCTCTCTCTCTCTCTCTCTCTCTCCCTCTCTCTCTCTCTCTCTCTCTCCCCCCCATTGCAATTCTCCCAACAAAATATTCGTGGATTATAACTAGTAGTTATACAGTTTAACTGATTATTACCCTTTCAACTACCTACTGTATTATTTCACAATCGGCATGACGACACGATTTCTCAAGGCCGTCTTTTATAATAACCGATAATATCACACTTTCTAGTGGGCGATAATAACTGGCACTGTATTGATATTGATTACAATCTATGTCCTTGAGGACTTGAACATATTCATCAAAATCACGTTACAAATTATATATATATATATACTGTATATACTGGCAAACCCTAAAACTTTATTAGAAAGGCCAATTTTGTAAGTATGAAATAATGTCGAAAACTCGTGTAGCAAACTAGTGTTTACCGTGAACACGAGATGATTCGAACTAACTCATCACAATTCACCAATATCTAAATATCTATAAGTTATAAACAGAACAGGCGAACCATGGCGTTGCTATATTTTTTTTAATTCACTAAACAAGAAATAGGGGTTTATTGGACCCATAAGAAGAGGTTGGAAAATACACGATCTGACGGTGTGTCATCGACGCATGCGTAGGGGTTGTGATAATATATATCCCACAACCGATCAACGAATGGGGTGGGGGCTACAGCTCTAAAGAAATAAACGCAAGAGTCATCTTTGAACTATTTAATACCGGAAACTATGGGAGATTAGATAAAGAGCTGGTAGTTCCTACTATAAAAGTTAAAAACTAGATATTGTAAAGGGGATTTGCTGAAAATTTCAGTCAAACTGATCTTCTCGGAACCGAGATTCTAGCGATATCATTTTCGGTCTAGCCTCGATCATCATAAATAAATTCGGTAAGAAATAGTCTCGATTATCCATTTCATCAGCGCCTCCTTTCTTTCTCTTTTCTTTTTGTCTGTTTTCTTTCTCTTCTTTCTTTTTTTTCTTTATAGGCTTAGGCCCACTGGACCCAGTCCGGCACTGCATTTCATGATTAAATCATGCATGAAAGTTGAGCAGCAAACCGGATCTAAATCCAGTAAATATCGCGGGCTTGCGTTGCCATCGAGAGTTGATTATGGTCTGGTTAAGTTAATTAGTGTATACTTAATAATTTAGATAATATTTCAGGCCTATAGAAAGACCTGCAATTGGCAGAATTAGCTCTTGCATACTCTTTACTGAAATACAGTAATACAGTATTTTTATAGTCCGCTCTCACACAACATGGGTTCAGGGACACTTTACAAAGTGACAACATAATCATAAAAACAAAATTATGGACATTACATACATTAATTGTATACAGAGTCAGTTAAATACTTGTTTAAAGCGAGAATTTCATATTTTCAAAGAAAGCCAAAACATGATTAATTCTATGTGTTTTGCTCAATATGTTGTCACCTCACTATTATACGATCATAGGCATTATTCCCCACACTTATTGGCACAAGAAATAATAGCAAAATTACCTCCCTTGTTTTTCTATTTCCTCCATGGTATAGCTATCTGTAAACGTTTGAATTTGAAGTTGAAAATGAATTATTTGCTAATTTCTCAACTGCAATAGTGAATTTTTGGAATCATAGGATTATTCTTTAACAAGGTAGGATTGTTTATACATACCATCTATTTTAAGGCTTTCTTTTAATACATTTTAAAAATATAACATAAAAATATGACATTGCAGCTTTAAATAAATGTGTTTTAAGTTGGGGTTTTTTTTTTGTAAAAGAATACAGAGTTGAATAACATGTTAAACTAATTGATTACATAGAAACCTGTATAAATACAATAACGGCCATTATAACATTAAAACAAACTATTAACATGTCGTCTGTCTGCCTTCTGTCATCAGAGAATATGGATGACTTCCGGTCTAATTGGTAATAAACAAACGGACTAACATGTTAGTATCTTTTTCATATGAAAAGTGGGGAAGCCACAGTGGCTAAGTGAGTAATACACTGGTTCGTTAGCTTGGGGTCTCCGGTTCTATCCCGGTGTTGGCCGAGAAAGTTCATCGGGATTTTCCGGCGTGGTTTCTCCTTGTCTGTGTAGCAGGATGGACGACCTGATAGTAAGGACAGCTGTCTAGTCACGAAAAACTAAGGCTCTGTGTAGGCTACACCTCGGCGTGCACGTAAAAAGATCTCTTGGCAGTTGGAATTCGATATAAGAGTAGACTGTAGCGCCGTTCTCTCATGGCACCCTGTATGTCGTTTTCATTAGCCCAGTTTAGGGGCAGAACAGCAGGACTTTAATAAACCCCATTCCATTTTATCTCTGTACAGACTGAATGGAAAATATGAGTGATTAGCCAATGAAACGTCGTGTTTTTGCGTGAAGTGTACGGAACCGTTGATTGGTTAATCAAATGTGTTACGTCATAAGGTCAAAAGCCGCTCGTTCTGACGCGATCTGTATTTTAATCAGATTGCTATTCAATAGTACGATACCAGTTCTGTAAACAAGATCACTAAAGCTTGAATTCGACGAAGAGTATTCGAAAACGCCGTTGTCTAGACAACAGGCCTCTCATAGGCGCGCTCACATCGCATGTCTGAGTCCATCTTCATTGGTAGATAGGACTTTAAACTGCGTTTCATATCGTGTTCGTATCTCACTCAGCAAACACATTTAAACCACTGACCCGGGTCCCCATTCCACATTTAGCTGTAAGTAGTGACGCGTGTCGTGTACATTACAGGGTGTGCTTACCCTAGAATAAATGGAATAAATATACGCCATGTACTGTGTGCTATGAGTAACATTTTACCGGGGCTGTAATTGAATTCTAACTATTAAGGGTACTTTTTCTACATATACCAGGCTATTGAAGGCGGGCATATACGCCATGTACTATATGCTATGAGTAACATTTTACCGGGAATGTATTGAATTTTAACTATTAAGGGTACTATTAAGGGTTCTTTGTCGTACACGCCATCATGTAAACCGGATCTCATGCAAATGACGGTGTTCTATACAGGTAGGGAAACCCCCTTCTAGAGCACCTGTACTTTAGTATTGTCCTATTATTGCGTGTTTATAAAGAGACGTGGTGTCTAGCTGTAATTAGCTAATAATGACAAACGTACTTGATATCCTATAACAATGTCAAGGTAACCCCTACCAAGATAACTGTGTGTATTGAGACATGCGTACACCTGATCGACACTGATTACAGGTAAATTATAAGGTAAATAACACAGTGATCACCCGTATGGTGCTGCTTCACTGTCAATCACGCTCAGGGTTTGATCACCCGTATGGCGCTATTCACTGGCAATCACAACATTGGTCAAGATATTTCCCTGGGAGTAAAATACAGGGTCTGCTAAGTTAAAGGCGTCTAGTCGTTCAGATGGGACGAAAAAAACGAGTTCAACCCGATTATAAATACCACATTAATCAACTTCATATCGCTTTTTGCCCAGGCCGTTCTGAGTTCAATCCCGGCGTTGACAGAGACGCCTCCTCGGATGGGACGAAAAAGCTAAGATCACACGTGCATTCGTTGGCTTGAACGCAAGAGAGCCCTTTACATAAGGAATTTCGGTGAAAAGTAAACGGATATGCCACTGTCTGGGCGAAATTTCTGCACAGCACACTGGATATTAACCCAAACCTCAGAAAGGTTGAACGCCAATTCATGGCATATTGGAAGCTAAAATCTTGACTCGTCTTATCGAGCTAATATTTCGTGTTTAAAAACCCAGTTATTCTCTAGTAAAGACAGCCTTTATGTTAATTATTAATTTTGGTCGTCTAATTGGAGAAGGCCCCAGGAGGTCACGTGTTCGATCCAGGTCGAGAGAGTTGATTGTCATTTGCCCCCCACCCCTTTTTACCTGTATTGTAGGGCAGAGGGTCTGGCAGGTGACATGTATAGACGTGACATGTTGGTCCGCTCACCGGGCAAAATTTCCCCTGCATGGCGTATGTCCGTCTTCATTACCCCAGTCGGAGCAGAACAGTAGGACGTTCAACCTATTTTATTTATTTAATCTTGTTCATTCACTTCATTCAATGTAACTGCAGCGGGTGGTTGACCGAATTGTGTGCTGTAAATCATAGTCTCGATATATATGAAAATGAAGTCATGGGTTTAGTGTGTGTGGGGAGGAGCTGCCTAACCTCGTCGGATTTCTCACGGTACTTCGTCGGCGAATTATTTGAATAAAAAAATACTTCGTATTCCAGTATGATCTAGGTCCGAGGCAGTGTCGGGTGAAAATTATATATGAATGGTTTCATACATACAACCAGTAAGAGGTGTGGTGGGGAAGGTTTGGGATTTGTAACGTGCGCACTTTAGATGATAACCCCATTTCTCGAATGTCACTATATATTAAAACACTGTGGATGGCTGAGCCATGTATATAATACGTATTGATATATATATATATACACTACTGTACTGTGTTTGTATTTACTATAGCAACCGCGTGGGGAATTATGCCATTGACGTCATACCGATATACAATCTGAATGTTTACTTCCATGCGAGAAGAAATCACATTCCATTTTATACGTGCTCACTGTGTACTTTATAGGCGATAATGACTGGCTGAATTAGAAATGGTTATTATCGCCAGAAATTAAACCTCAATTAGCAATAAGAAACTATCCTAATAATATATGTCGTAAGATCGTACCAGCCATAACTATCTGCGTCATTTATTTTGGCTTAAGATTATTTTGAGGGTATTTTGTAATTATATTTGTTTAGGGTTATTGTAAACGGAACTAGTATATACTTGTTAACGCAGTATTAAAGATACATTATGGGAGATTAGACAAAGAAGCTAAAGAGGTTAAAAACTAGATAATGTAAAGGGAATTTGCTGAAAATTTATGTCAAATTGATCCACTCTGAACCGAGATTTAAGCGATTGAATTTTATGCCTAGCCTCGCTCACCATTACTTTATTAATTCGGTAAATCATGACTAAATCATGAATAAAAGTTGAGCTGCAAATGGTATACTAATCCAGTGTTTATATCGAGATTTTATTATGGTCTGGGTAAGTTAATTAATGTCTAATTCATAATTTCTATAACATTTCAGGTATAAAGAAAGGCCTACAATAGGCAGATTTAGCTCTTGCATACTAAGTGCGATTAGATAAAGTAAAAACCTGATCGCTCTCGCTATAATAGTTAAATATACTGGGAAGGGAATATCCTGAAAATTTCAGTCAAATTAATTTACTCCCCATGCCGAGAAATCCTCATTTAAATAACACTGTAGCCTCGATTGTCATTGTTACAGTTGTCGTGACAATAAACAAAGTCTCGATTATCCATTTTTACGGTTAATGATCAACTATCGTTGAACAGCAGATCAGATTCAATCCAGTTTATAATCGGACCGATCAGATGGCATCGACATTATGCAAGATTATGGGCAAGTTATGTTAATAAATGTTTAATTAAATAATAGTTTATATAACATTTCAGGCCTAACGAAAGCCCTGTAATAGGCAGATTTAGTTCTTGCATAATGCATAATCTTCTTCTTTGGGCAATGATCTATTAATGAAACATTGAAGCCTCGTCATTGCAAATCAGGTCGATATGGAAATCGCCTTGCTTGTTCGGTCTGGTATGGTAAAAACCGTGAACTTGTTGGCGTTTTTGTAAATGAATTAGAAATGAAATGGTGTTTAACGTCCTACTATTCTGCTCCAAACTGAGCTAATGAAGACGAGCATACGCCATACAGTGTGCTATGAGTGAAATTTGGCCCGGATAGCGGCGGTACGGTCCACTCTTCTGACGAATTCCAACTGCCAATGGATCTTTTACGTGCACGTAAATATGTTATTAACATGATTTAATTCTAAAATGGAGAAGTGAGGCTAAGGCTCGAATGACCAATACCATGGTTACGATCCATGCACGACATATTGCCAAAACTACAAGTATAACCAACCATTGATGATAGCTTTGTTTCCATAAATCTTTATTGTTTTTAATGTCATTATGTAAGGATAAAAGAAATTCATTTTTGGTTTTAAAGGTAGAGTCACTAATTGTGACTGGTCATACTCTTTGACGAAATTTGTTTTTGCTTGACAGCACCATGTAGCCAGGCTGTTCAATGTTTCCCCTAGTGCCACTTCTCGCCTTTGGGATAGGTACCGACAGCGAAGTTCAACACGTGACCGCCCAAGATCAGGCCAAACAAGGGTGACCCCACATGCCTGGATCATCACTTCCGGTTACGTCATTTGCAGAAACGGTTCTCTACGGCGACCTCTACTGTAGCAGCAATTCTTGGACGACGTTGAATCCCAGAACAGACAGACCGTAAACGCCTATGTCAAACCAGATTACGAGTTAGAACTGCTGTTTTGAAATACACCGACACCGTGAAATCCGAGTTCTATGGTTTCAGACACTGATGATATGGTCAGACCAACACTGGAGAACAGTTTCATTCAGCGACTTGTCGCGGTTCCTGTTGCAAAGAGGCGAAGGTAGAGCGAGGGTATACTAACGACGGGAAACTTTGCACCCTATAATAAAACGTGGCATGTAGCTCGAATATGACACGGTTGTGTGCAGAAATGACAACTTTTAAGAGAGTAAAAATATATTAAGCCGAAAAACATGCTATTTACAGTTATTTCATTACTTTGGTGTGTTTTTATTATACCCTGGCTAAATTGATACGAAAACAGCAGTTGCCTTTAAATAAATTCAAATTAAAACGTCAACAAATACGCTGCACACAATGAAATGTTCTACATTTAAACTTAACCGCAACTGTTCGCTCTGTGATTGGACGGCGTATTGTGATATTGTCTGCAGGCTGTTCGTCAAAACCAAACGGAAGTTGTCAAAGTTGGCAGACATTAAAACTCGTAGCGAAACTTTTCCGACCTGACACACATTTATTTGAGTTCAACATTTTGTAAAAAAGTTGTTTTGACAGAGTATCCTTGATTTCTTGGTCGCCCATTGACACAGACGTCCTTAGTAAATTCATCATCATTATACTCGTCTGCTTCCCCTTGAGAATCAAAATAAAAGTAGGCCATAACGCAGTGCCCCCCCCCCACACACACACACACTCCAGACCAAATTTCTCACATTCCACACCGCGTGGCAAACTGAGATCCCGCAGTGAATATTCGCTTGGCCGCTACAATCACTGATAAGCATGACATCGACGAGGCTTAATAAGTACGACATACTAACTTTTTTACTCCGACAAATTAAATTCTCAAACATTTTTTTGAGGTAAAAGAAAAATAAATAAAGACGTTTGAAGTATTTGTAGTTAAAAAATATTTCCTATTTAGTGTAAATGGGTATTAAAATGAGTAAAATGCATCATTTTGCCCGAAGCAGTTAGGTGTTAAGTAAACATTGCACGAGCAGTTGAGCCAATGACTGGCGCGGTGAGCAGTCAACGCACGTGCTATGGACACTTATCTGTTACAGAGATAATTCGTAAGTAATTCTCTGTGAAACAGATTGACCGCGTGGCGTCCGTCGTCTCCATTTCAGCTCGTTTTGTGTAGAAAAGTAAAGCCTAGCTCACAATCGACCGAAAAGTTATCGCGTGCGCGTTGTATCATAAGGCCTGTCATTGAATAAACTAGCGTGGTTTCGATTTCCCGGTTGTACGTGACAAGGAGTAGGGTCGCCTGTTCAAACTCGTTGGGGTTTTCTCCGGATGCTGCGTTTTCTACCTACTACTAAAGACCCCTACGCGCAAGCAAATTATTGAAATAAAATTAAACCATATATTAGTCCCGAAATGATCATGTTGTGTCGTTTGGACGTTACTGCGGGCAGTCCATGGGGGAAATTTGAGTAATGCAGCTTTAAAACGCAATAAAGCATTCTGAACATGAGACGGGGGGTTGGGATGGCCTAGTGGTCTAGAGTGCCGCGCTTCGACCTCTAGCTGGCCGGTCACCTCTGGCTTGCGGCTGTGGTTTCGAGCCCTGGTGCGAGCGTATGTGGCATGGAGATGGGGGCGCCTTCTCAACCTCGTGGGTTTCCTCCGGGCACTCCGGTTTCCTCCCACTGCTAAAGACCCCTACGCGCAAGCGAATTATTGAAATAAAACTGAAACCATATGTTAGTCCCAAAATGACCTAGTTTGTGTCGAGTGGACGTTAAACCCCATTTCTCTCTCTCTCTCTCTCTGAACATGAGACACACTACCTGCCCAGAAGAGAAAACCCAGCTAGAGGTATTTAATTTTCTAGCGATAGATAGGCATACTGTATGGGTAATAAAGGTGTCATTGAGTTTTATAAGTACTATATGATGATGTACGATACTAACAAGTACGTTAATGTCATTATTATCATATCATACTAGTTAATAACCTGTTATTATATAGGCCTACTCGCTTTAAATGATTAATCGTAGCTTTATTATATATTCATTATATGAAATTCAATCTCGCCTGCCGTGCTCATTTGTCATATATAATTTATGTTTCCCAAAAAAGAAAACCAAAAAATGAATACACTTAAAATATCAACAAACAATCAGAAAAAGGTGTGTGTTTATTTCTTTTTCTGCGGTGTGGAAGCCGAATAGTTTTAACCACGTGTGCGTTGGATCATATGACCTGACCTTGAGTTACGTGGGCTGGTTTTGATTCACCGCTGTGACAAAAATCTGAAGTCCCGTCTATAGGGCCACATTTTAGTAGATTTTTTTAAAATTTCGTACAGCAATAATTTAATAGCGTTATCTTCTCTTCAACAATCTGTCAATACCGACGCATGGGGTGAAAAATATACGTGAAATTTAATTTCCTGGAAGCGGACATGAGGTTAGCCCAGTTGCTACGAACAACTAGACGTTAATCCTTGTTTTATTGTATTTCATTTCCTATCTTGTATTCGCTGCCGATGTTTATTTATGAAATATGTTGTAACAGAACGGGAAGTGACATTAAATTAATCACATGGCTTCTGTATGGATATTCATACGGTGGCTGATAAGGGACATGAAAAATAATATAATTTGATTTTTTTAATATTCACCCAAGTCAATTTTAATATAATTTGTTTTTTATAATTTCTACCAAGTCAATTTTAATTTCCACCCAAGTCAATTATAATATAATTTGTTTTTTATAATTTTCACCCAAGTCATTGACTTGGGTGAAAATTAAAATTGACTTGGGTGAAAATTAAAATTGACTTGGGTGAAAATTATAAAAAACAAATTAAATTAAAATTGACTTAGGTGAAAATTATAAAAAACAAATCATATTAAAATTGACTTAGGTGGAAATTATAAAAAAACAAATTAAATTAAAATTGACTTGGGTGGAAATTATAAAAAACAAATTATATTAAAATTGACTTGGGTGAATATTAAAAAAATCAAATTATATTATTTTTCATGTCCCTTATCAGCCACCGTATATTCATGATATATCCTAGCATACGTATAATCATTGACTTCTTCTACCCAACTCGTGCCCATCTATCACATGTGTCGACCGTCTCGGCTATTTCTGGATAATAAATGGATTTGAGGTCAATGTGATCTTTTACATCAAAAATATAACCAAGACCAAGATTTTTGTTTTCTGTGTGTGGGGGTGGGTGAGAGAGAGAGAGAGAGAGAGAGAGAGAGAGAGAGAGAGAGAGAGAGAGAGAGACGCACGTTTGGTGTAATGGTGTAATGACCGAGAACTTCCAGTTTGATTTCAACTTTTTTTTAACGTGGACACGTCTTGTTCATTTTTATGGAAAGCAAAACCGAGAATTCTTTGTAGCAGTTTGGGGAAAACCCACGAGGTTGGTCAGGCGATCCTATACTTTGTCACGCACAAGCTTGATACAACCAAGTCCGAACAATCCAACCCATTAGACAGTGACCTACTTTAATATCGGAATTGCACGTGTAAGACTACTAGACCACCCAGGTGCGTGAACAGTCCTCTGTGGGGGTAGAGAAATAGGACCATGCTGACACGATTCGATACTTCCGGTATAAAAGTTATCTTTATAAGAGACTCATTGATAGTAAACACTAAAATCCAACTAACTTGTTTTTATTTTATTTGAAGATAAGCCATTTTTCGTGTCTAGTTAATAATGATTGATCACGTTTTCATTAATTTGAAGATAAGCTGCTTTTCGTGTCTAATAATTGACCACGTTTTTCCTTAAACTTGCATTATGCAAGAGCAAAATCTGCCTATTGTAGGTCTTTCTTTAGGCCTGAAATGTTATAAAAACTATTAATTAAACATTTATTAACCTATTCAGACCATAATCAACTCTCGATGTTGAGGCCAGCATGAGATTTTTGTTGGATTGTAATTCGATTCACTGAAATATTTTCCTTCGTGATTTACCAATAAATTGGATAACTGAGACTACTGGTTTTGTCTTACGACTTTAGTAATGATGACCGAGGATAAGCGGAACTTTTATTCGCTTAGTTCTAAGTTAATTATGGATCAATTTGACTGAAATTTTCAGCAGATTGCCTTTACATTAGCTAGTTTTTAACTATTGTAGTGAGAACTGCCAACTCGTTATCTAATCTCCCATAATGTAACTTTAATTTAAACATAATAATCAAGACAGAGAGAGAGAGAGGGGAGGGGGTAATGTCCACTCTACACAAACTAGGCCATTTCAGGACTAACACATGGTTCAATTATATTTCAATAATTCACTTGTGCGTAGGGGTCTTTCCGGAGAAAACCCGCCATTTTGGACAAGCAACCCTACTTCTTGTCACTAACAACCGGGGAATCGAAACAACGCCAGTTGACTCAATGACAGACCTTATGATACAGCGCGCACCTGCTAACCAGCCCCCCCCCTTGAACACAGCACAAATAGACATTTGAGAATGTACCCCAAGAGAAATAGAGAAAGATAGGATAACATTTCAAGTAGATTATGTTTCTAATCACAATGTGATATACACCATTAACAGGATAAATCAATAATATTAGATATTGTTGTTAGCAGAGTAACTTGACATAGGCCTGGTTTAAATCTAGGCCCGGAATTCTAGCGTTAATATTTTCATTTCGTATTCTTAATCAAATGTATATATTAAGCGTGTATTTAGCCGTGAAAAATTTGATATTTAGCAAAAATGCCAGTGGCGAGCGGAGACTTTAATGAGCGTCGTATTGATACACGAACACTTGACACAAACTAGGTCATTTTAGGACGAACAGATGTACAATTTTATTTCAATAATTCACTTGCAAGTGCGTGTCACTGTCAGTCTTTAGCTGTGGGAGGAAACCGGATGACTGGGAGAAAAACACAACACAAAAAAACGTTAGACAGGTGAAAATTTCCTTATCACGCACCATTGTGTGATCGCAACTACGTCACTTGGACGCAATAACAAACCCTGTGAACTAATGCGGACATGTTAGACCCCGACTTCACACCTGGCACAAACACCTTGATACATTTCAATACATGTATATTAAATATCGTCCCATGTCAATAACTACGTATATAGTCTAGTACATGTTGATATAACTACACACCACGTGCTCACGAGCAGGCTGTTACAAACGTATATATTATGACGTAGGTAGATATAGGTTTTATTTGGTTTGTCAACACAAATAATAAATAGATCAAAATAGAAACATAATAAGGTTAGACGCACAAAAATATAAAACTATTTCATAGTTTTAGCAGAAAAATAGACTCACGAGGACTTGTATGACACGATGACACGATGAAAAGGCACGTGCTAATTATCAGTCCAATCAAAAAGTGTAAAAAACCAACCTAAAACCGAATCGGTAGGGAAAAAAGAACCACTGTAAAATTGATTTAATTGTTTGTTTATTGGGCTGACAAGGAAAACGGGCATAGTCGTTCGGAAGGGACGCCAAACACAGATCCAATGTTGTACACATAAAAGAATCCCTGATAAGTTAGAAATCGACGAAATGTAGGCGGTGTCCGATTCTCATTCCTTACATAGGTTATTCTACATAAAAGGTCCCTCCCAATTCCCTAGACCCAAGCCTAGAGAACGACGAAAGCCCCCCCCCCCCCCCGCCATATCCCTACACAACGATTTTGGGGGGGGGGCGTTTTAAACATAATTAAGGGTGGCAACGGGTGTTTAAGACACGCTACATATAACAAAGACACCATGGTGTTACAAATGATATACGGCTTGGCTGGAGGTCCCCTAAACCTTGACACCGTAAACTTCAGACTTTCTGGCCTATTCATATACGATTCCTAGATTGAAGAACAAGACTACATTCCGATCGAGCCTATAGGTAAATCCTAAATCTAGAGGCCCGGGGTCCTATCGACCCTACAGGTTAATCCGGAACTGGTTTTGAATGTGTTAATAAATTATTATCCTGACAAGGGCTAGGACGAGGGGGGGGGGGGTGCTTGCCCCTATCTCCAAACCCCCTTAGTTAAAGGATTCATTCAGACTGATGATAATAATATTACGCACTTTACGTTTTATAATCTTTCTAGAACTCACGTGACCAATTTGTTAAAGGTCAACAACAGCTTTAACAACTTGATTGTTGATGATAGTCCTTCCTTAAACAAGAAAACTATATGGTATATACTGCGTGCTAGATATGTATGTGACAAAGAGTATGCTGCATGTCCAATCTAACAACCGCACCCCCCCACCCCATACACACACATACACACTATTACTGCTAAAGACACCAACGCACTAGTGAATTATTGAACCCCGTGGGTTTTCTCCGGTTCCCTTCCACTGCTAAAGACTCCTACGCGCAAGCGAATTATTGAAATAAAATTGAACCAAATGTTAGTCCAGAAATGACCTAGTTAGGTTTGAGTGGGCGTTTAATCTCCCATCTAGACAGTCTCACATTCATTCAATATATTACTGTATGTACGGCAATAGATAATTGATACATGGGTATGTTTACACGTGCATGCATGACAATAGATACGTGATACATGGGGATGTATACACGTGTATATATGACAATACATAACTGATGCATGGAGATATAACGTGCATGTATTTTAACATGTGGTAGAAGTATACAAACAGACAACCTTTAGATGTGCTGATAGATGATGTTTGAATTGATGTTCAGGGAAAACAGGTCGGCTATAAATACTACACACAACGGGCTATCTCTTTAACTTTACAGTCTGCATGTTGTCTCGTAAATTACACTCTGCAGTAGCGACCACAACCACAGGCGAATTATTGTAATACAAATTTAAAACTCAGCAAAAAAACAAAACAAAACGAACTAACAAACATTCGGGCATCATTATAGTTACCTGTTGATGGTAATCATTACAGTTACCTGTGGATGGTAATCATTACAGTTACTTGTTGGTTGTAATCATTGTTACCCGTGGATGGTTATCATTACAGTTACCTGTGGATGGTAATCATTACAGTTACCTGTTCATGGTAATCATTGTTACCCGTGGATGGCAATCATTACAGTTACCTGTTCATGGTAATCATTGTTACCTGTTCATGATAATCATTACAGTTACCTGTTCATGGTAATCATTACAGTTACCTGTTCATGGTAATCATTATAGTTACCTGTTTATGGTAATTATTACAGTTGCCCGTGGATGGTAATCATTACAGTTACCTGTGGGTGGTAATCATTACAGTTACCTGTTGATGTTAGTAATTAGAAGTACCTGTTCATGGCAACCATTACGTATTCCTATTACCCTTCGTAGTTAAAACTACAGGGAAATCTACTTTGAATAATGCACGAGAATTCCCCTTTAATAACAAAACGGTCTAAAACTAAGACGCAGAAATGATAAATCTCTTCCAGAACTGTTGAAGATTTTTAAAAAGTATCATTAAATCCTCTAAATAAAATGATTTAATTTGGCAAGTTCTCATGGTTTACAGGCATTCACTGTCTTCAAATAAACAGATTTTATTTTGGCCTGCCTTCAAAAAGTAGATTAACTTCAGAACTTCAATTTGGAAAAACGCTCACAAATACCATCGCTATTAAGTTGGGGTTGAAAGACGAAATAAACATTGCAAATAGTATGTACAGGACGTACACATAAACAGTTTCACAAACCCACGGACAAGGCAGGGTCTGGAGTCTGCTGAGGTCTGCCGAATGCGGCAAGCCAGACATTAACCGATTGAAAGTCTCATAATGTTTAGGAATCGTTTAAAAACTACTTAAAAGTTGAAACTCTCACGAGAGAGAGAGAGAGAGAGAGAGAGAGAGAGAGAGAGAGAGAGAGAGAGAGAGAGAGAGGAGTGACGTCCATTCGACACAAACTAGGTCATTTCGGGACTAACATATGGTTCAATTTAATTTCAATAATTCGTTTGCGCGTAGGGGTCTTTAGCAGTGGTAGGAAACCGGAGGACTCGGAGAAAATACGCAAGAATGGACAGGTGACCCTACTCCCTGTCACGTACAACCGCGGAATCGAAAACACGCCAGTTGACTCAATGACAGACTTCATGGCTTGCGGTTGTGGTTTCAAATCCATAGTGTGAGCGTTTGTGGCTTGGAAATGGGGCGCCTTCCCATCCTCGTGGGTTTACTACGGGTACTCCAGTTTTCTCCCACAATATAGACCCCAGTTCGTAATATAGACCCCAGTTCGTGCACTAAGATAATAAAAATGAAATATAAGACTTGGATATCACCTTCGATGGAAGCGGACATTAAACAGTAAGAGCAAATGTTATGTCATCTGGGCGGCTACATGATACTGAGTTCAACATGCCAAGTAGGCTAAATGATACTGAGTTCTAAATAATTGTCGCTTTGCCTATTGTGACAAATCAGAGAGAAAAATGTTGTTTGCCGTCACCCTAACTTTGATTTGGCCGAGGGCATTGATGTCGAAGTTTGTATGATTGTTGGGGTTTTTTTTATGGAATACTTAATACCTTTACATAATACGCATAAGACAAACAGTAAAACGATCTTTTTAAGTTGCAATATGTAAGATTTAGATAAAAAGCGGACAGTTCTCGCTATACTAATTGTTCTCTTGTAAAAAATGCATTATGTAAGAGATAAATCTGCCTAATGAAGATCTTTATTTTGGCTTCAAATGTTATCTAAATTTTCTATTCTTTAAGAGGCATTTAGTAACTGGGCAGATAAATAAACTAAAATCATACTTATGGAAAAACAGCTACTGATTTATTTAGGCGACGTTTCGAAGAGTATTCTCTCAACGTTTTCAAGCTAACGTTGAGAGAATACTCTTCGAAACGTCGCCTAAATAAATCGTAGCTGTTTTTCCATAAGTATGATTTTCGTTTAGTTATTTAAATTGTTTAGACATTTTGTCACGACAAGCCTTTTATCATGAATGGAAAAAATATCGCCATTTAATAATCTATTTTAAAACTGAATAATCTAGACTTATTAGTTCCGATCGTCAAGAACCGTTGAAACGAAAGTAAACACTCTGCGATACACCTTAAAACAGGGATAACTTTTCTCATAATAAGTTAATTTGAATGAAATTTTCCATATATTCATTTTTTCAGTATTCAATTTATATCGAGAACAGTCAACTGTTTGTCTAAATCTTGCATACTGGTAAGATAAATTATATTTTGTAGTAAGCTTGAAGATACAAAGTTCATTATATGCCTAATAGTTCGTTCGTTCGTTTCTGGAGTGTAAAGACCACTTTTACCAAGGGTGATATCGTAGATAATGTCTAATTATATTTTAATGTAGGCATAAAGGTACAAAGTCCATTGTATGTCCAGTAGATACAATCATGTTTTTATAATAACAATTTTCTTATGATACAGTAAGGGGTCCACAGTAAACGTTATCTATGTGTTATAATAATACCGTGAGTGGAACACAGTTATAATGATACCATGAGGGGTATACGGTAATCGTTATCTATGTTTTATAACAATACCATGAGTAGAACACAGTTATAATGATGCCATGAGGGGTACACAGTAAACGTTATCTATGTGTTATAATAATACCGTGAGTAGAACACTGTAAACGTTATCTATGTGTTATAATAATACCGTGAGTAGAACACGGTAAACCTTATCTATGTGCTATAATAATACAGTGAATAGGACACGGGAAACGGTATCTGGGTGTTATAATAGAGACTTTTGGCAAGCGTAAATTCCTAGTACGTATCGTGTATCCGTATAGATTTTGCGTGCGACGTCATCAATGTGTGTGTATTTCTCATACATAGAAATATGGCACACGGATACGGCAGCCCGTATCAAACAGCTTTCATACGGAAAAGGTCCGTATAACACCGTCTTCATTTTAGACACTGAAATGTGGTATCATAACGTTTTTATGAATCTATGTGTATCCTAGAACAACAAGGTGTATATTTGATGTGATTTTAACCATACTAAAGACTGGAATTTAATCAATATTTTTGATGGGTTTTTCTCGGAATTTTCATACTTTTACTGCATGCTGGTTGATCTACGTGCTAAATTTAGGTAGATGTGGGACCATGCAAATGAGTCGAAGTCAAAGATTTTTTTTTTAATAAGATGCGACATTAATTTTCTTTTAGTAGCCCAGCGACTATCGAGCGACTTAATTCACTCACTCCGGGAAATTAGAGGCAAGGCACGTGACTAGTACTGATGGTGATCTTGGTAGATAACTGCCATCATACTGTAACATAACTAAGCTCAGCTCAGTGACGCATACGTTGGCCTACACGACGCAAGAATCTGCCAAAACTCTAAAAATACTCTGACGCAACGTATCACGTATACGATACGCATACGTGATACGGATAGGAAAAATGACACTTGCCAAAAGTCTCTAATGAATGATACCACGAGACGTACACGGTAAAAGCGAGAAACACAATAACATAATGATGATTTCCCTAACATAATAATCGGTTTACCACCCCCACCCCCAACCACTACCACAAAGCAGTTTAGGTTTTGGACTGTGTGAAGATAGTGTTCAGGCTTGACTTGTGTATTGTTTTAGAGTAAATACATTTACCAGAGTTATGTTCTAGATGACCAGTTAACTTGGCGGTCAGTGATAATACTAGTGAACTGTGTTCAGTACGATCAATCAACAAGACGGTCAGTGATAATACAACAGAAACAATCGTCTAGTTTATTGTCTTTAATTACAAACACAGATTTACTCTTCTATAGACTGGTAAAACTACACGCGGGAAATAGCCTACTAATGTCTTTAACAAATGGGTGGGGTTTAACGTTCCGACTGGAACGACTAGATGACTTTAACAACGAGTTGATGATATCCTTAAAAAGATGGATTGGACATCTCTGGGATGTTAAGAGACAAAAGAATGGTCAGCTCTGGGTTGTTCTAGATCATTGAGAGTTGTACACGGTTTATACAGGTAACATAATGAAAGGCTCTAGATGAGTACTAGATAATCATCCAATCTGTTACAAAACAAATGTCCAGGTTTTGAATTAAGGATCGGGGCTACAATAACGTGTTCTTAAAGCACGTGTATCACTGTATATAGTGACATGTATTCGTAAATGTCGGGTTTTTTTTTTGGGGGGGGGGTATTTCGTAGTTTCTGAATTATTCTCGAACTTCTGACACCACGTCTTTATACGAGAAGATCCTCATACCACGCCTAGTATATTGCATATTCTATACACATTTGCCTAGTATTCACATATTTATATCATTTGCTTGGTAAAGACGAGAGGCACATCATCGAAACGTCTCTTAGTATTAAACTCAGTAATTGTGCATCCATAAAATTGTATCTTGTGTTAATTAGAGAAGGATATACTCACTCTTTCTAGACCATATCATACCACTTGTAGTATATTTAAGATAGTTAACATGTGTTATAGAAAGAATACGTATACCCTACTTCCTGTACGACACCTATCCATACTAGCCTAGACGTGGTATCATGTGTTCTAGAAAAGGAGGAAGTATAACGTGTCTAATAAACTACAAGTGGCATCATATGGTCTAGAAAGATGGCGTATATCCTTCTCTAATATAATGGTATCATGTAGTCTAGAACAAGAGGAAGAATAAACCTTGTCTAATAAACTAGAATTTATTCTTTTACATGACATCGATATGTCTGTATTCACCATCTGTATCAAACTTCATTTAAATCCTAATTAGACGCGTGTCTACTTTATATCTTGTCTGTGAACATATAGACAACAAGGATAGATGTCGTGTAATTAAAATCAAAACCGAGAAAATGGTATCCGCTTTCCTCGCAACAAAATGCCTGGAGATCAGCTATACGCGCAACAGCTGCAAACAACCAATGTCGGATTTAATTGGTGTGTCACAGAGTTAAACTTGTGGTTAGCGAAAATCGATGTCACTCTATATCCGTTAGGCGATCTGTGTTCTAAGAACTGTAATCTCCACCAATTGATGGAATTAATCATATCTTTAGTCGAGAGACGAGCAAGTATTGAATATATGGCATTACTATATCTGTTTGACGTCAACTTCAGCAAGATTTCCGAGGCATGAATAAACTAGAATGGCGCTGATATGACACATGGGTTAGTGTCATGTTCTCGAGATAGGGGTTCGGTGGTGTATACGTCACTGGCACACACAAATCCAGGGAACCTAGATTCACCCTACCCCACCCCCTCCATCGATAAAGGGCCATGGGATTCTGTAACCTGTTGTGACTGGAGTAGCCCTTAGCCCAGCTCGACATCCATAAACATTCGTTAAACTAATTCCATCAGTCTTCACAAAAAAACAAAAATCCACCCGCCTTCGCTGCCTGGGCAAAATGTCCCCCATGGCACACTAAAGGCGTATATACGTCTTCATTCGCAATAGATGCAGCTAAATAGAATGTTTTATTCAATTTCCATAATGCCGCTACCCGGACAAAATGTCCCAGTAGCACAAGTCACGGCATGTGCCCGTCTGAATCAGCTCATTTGTGTAGAAACATAGGCCGTTTAACCCCGTTTTAATGTCATTTGCTTAATTTATTTGAATATCTACCCGATCGGCTATAATACATTAATCACTCGAGAACAAAGAGGGGGATAAAAGAGAAGATTTATTTGATCCTTGACCGAGAATTGGTGAGTTATTGATATTGACCGGTCTTATTCCATGTTGGTAATGGTTGTTTTCCCTAGATATATCCTAGTCATTTAGCTTCACTAGTGTACATTTAACCCCATTAATGTGGATCCATGCGATTTATCCATTAATCTTTTATATCACTTGTTTACATCGCCAAATCAAATCAAATGGGGTTTAACGTCTTCGGTTAATGAAGACGGGCATACGTCATAGAGGGGGTGCTCGATTCACAGTTCCGGAATTGAATTCCAAAACTGGTGTCAATCGAGTGAAAAGGACAATTTTGGAGTACAACGCATGTGTCGACTGTATGATAAATATGTCAACCAATCATGACAACTAAAACATATTTTTTACCTAGGAATACGTCACGATTCTACCCACTTCACCTCAGCTGTCGGGACTGGCAGAACTGTGACAGGACTGAATTCCGCGTCACTCGATTGTAATTCTGTCGATTCGGGACGTTCTGGACTGTGAATCGAGCATCGCTATAGAGTGCCACGAGGAACATTTTTCCTGGACAGTGGCACTACGGCCTAGTCGTATATCGAATTCCAACTAAGTGAGGATGTTTTACGTATAGACCGATATATACACGATACCTTAGTTTCTCATCCCATCCCAATGACGACTAGACACTGTCCTTTCCGCGCCAATTGTCCTTCACCAAATTATTACAAGAATACAAGGCTAGGAGTTTGATCGCCTGCCTGCCCAATTTTCGTGGGTCCTCTCTCTCTCTCCCCCTCTCTCTCTCTCTTTCTCTCTCTCAAATTAAAGACAATAATTATTAATAGAATATTACAATTTTTATAAAATCATTTTCAAACTATGAAATTATTTATTACAATATTAACTGCCACAGAAAGAAAGAAGAATATTGTTAACTTTTTGCTTAGAAACTCAGTTATGACAATATTCCAGATATTCAAGATAGTTAATTCAGCTTGCATCAAATATCAATCGATGGACTTCTATTCGTCTTTGTTATTTTTGTTTGTAATTCTGTAGGAATATCTTATATGATTGATATTATTGATGGGAGTGTTCTTAGGGGTGCTGTAAAATTGACGGACAATTTATATATATTGTTTTATGGTCGACCATTTTATCACGGGGGGTGGGGCTCCCAATTACGGGCCTGTCTGTAACTTGACCAATGAATTACGTATTCTGTGTTTATTATTCCTAATCTGTTATTCGCTAACGGCTCATCATTCTATTAGCTTATTAAATCTGAATGGAAAACTTCTATTTCTGCCAGCAATAATCGCAGTTGTTTTTATCCGCATATTCTATTCTATTTATTGCCTGGATCAGATTCAAAATTATTCAAATTTTCCTAGCTTTTCAACCTCGTTTGTTTCCTTTGGGTCCTCTAAGTTCTAACCACTGCTAAAGAGTAAAGACCCCTCCTGCACGCAATCGAAGTATTGAAATAAAATTGATAGTCTCGAAATGCCTAAATTGTGTCTAGGGCTTTAAACCTAATTTCTCTCATTTTGAGATTTTATCTATCGTCAATCTGATCAGTATATATACCTACCAATTACTCCTGTTCTCTATTATACCACCCCAGTCCCCATTCCGACTATCTATTATACCCCCACCCTATCCTGGTGCATGAAACACTACAGTGTTACGATACTCTACTCACGCAAAAAGTCCCTATTATCCCCCCCCCTTCCTGATACATGTACTACTGCAGTGTTAGTCTAAAAATGACCTATAACTAATGCACAGCGAGAACGTTGTTAATTAATTCCAAGGTCGTATCGGCGTAATAAAGATGGCGATCTGGGATGAACTAGGAATTGTGATATCGGAATATAAATTGTGTCTAACACCATGTTGCATATCATATAACAGTCAAAACATGAAAATATAATTACATGTCAAGTTATGTCTTGTAATCATTATTATGTCTGCTATATGCCATAATATTGTAACCAATGACAACCATATAACTACCCATTTGGATCGCACAGGGTAACCGAGATAATTATGGATATCTGTTCGTTTAGAGTCAGAATTTGTTGGATCACTTGACACCACGTCTCAATATTTTATTATCGCGGATGTTCATTATATTTATGCTGTATTTTTGCATTTATTCACAACTCAAAATATTAATTTTTTTCACATATAATATTTACAATGTTATATTAAGCATACATTATTCAAAGAGCTGAATCTGCATATTGCGGGTGTTTCTTTGGACCTAAACTATTAATTAGACATTTATATAGATGACAAGACAACAATCAACTAACTCCCGATGCAATTGTATAGGCCTGATGTTAATTACATTAGAATGGTTCGTCCATTTAATGGTTTAATTAATAAAAAATGGCGATGGTTGCAATTACTAACTGTAATTCCTTTGTCAAACCTTCAAAGGCTAATATCTTCGATCGGAATAAAGTAATTAGAATGAATTTTTCAGTGCATTAATTTTGTTTTATCTATTATTGAACTATTTTAGCAAAAACGACCAATAATTTTCTAAATCTTACGTAATGTGTCTTTATTAAGACGTTATATTAATATTAGATAACTTTGATAATGTTATACTTATAGAGAACAATAATAATGTTATATTAATAAGACGGTGCATTTATATATTTATAGAGAACTTTAGTAAGGTTACATAATAATACACAATTTATTCATAAAAACAGTGAGTAATGTTAAATTAATAATAATAACTTTGTTACATTAATGTATTCACAGAGCTAATGAATAGAGAAAAAGAAACCCAGAGAAGAAATTTGTACAGGATTCCTTTTAAATCCACGCTGATTCTCGGGATTGATGATAGTTCTCAATCCACCTGTACACAATCTCCCAGCAGGACGACCGCTTCGTTGAATTTCCCAAACAGTCAGCCATCACGATTAGAACAGGCCCGAACGAAAGAATTAAAAATACCCGCTTTCAAGAAAAACACTAAATCAAAGAAAAAGAAAACTTCAGGTATAGGAAGAGTAATTACATATAGCGCACCACAGAGGAATCGATCGGATACAACAAACCTCCGAAAGGGTCCAAGCGAAGTACCATCTTTTTCTAGCAATGTTCCTCTTGCCGAGCAGAATACTTTATCGAAGCAGCAGCAGCACATGCATAATGTCGTCTCGAAGAATTTACTAACTCAGAGTCTGACGCAGTCTTGCTGTACAGCAACAGATCTCATTCCAGCATCCGCACCACCTAACCCCATCTTAATCATCAGCACTCCGAGGACTCCAACAAAGCCGCAGCGATTCAACCCAGTAATAACAACCACACCTAAAACTCCGGTTATACATCGGACACCTGTAAGGCAGCCGTTCGGTAATGTGTTGGTCTCAGCAGGACTACGTTACTCTGACAATATTCCGAAGACTCCAACAAAGCCACGGCGAAATATCCCACCAATGCCGACAACACCAAAGACTCCAACAAAGCCACAGCAAACCATCCCATCAGTGCCAACTACACCAAAGACTCCCATTATACGTCGTCCAAATGAAGCTCTTTTTAATCCATGTACAACGCCTAACAGACATCAACGGCGACCCGAGGTGCAACATTACCTCGAATCCAATATTCCAAAAACACCCAAAAGAGGACGTGGTGTGAAGAAAGGGCGCGTGATGAAGAGACAAAAAAATATGAACACGTCTACTCCAAAGTTCATGAAATTACAGGCATTAAACGCATCTCAGAAATCATTCACGGAAGAACACGAGATTTTGAGGTACCAATATCTGACCAAGTCGCCGTCTATTTCGGGAATAGTTCCTAATACGCCACCACAACATCCCGTTCCTTCCAGAAAATCTAAAATCTACGACTTTCCAGTTTCACCGATTAGATTTAACAAAGGTTTACCACGCCTAAAGGATAAGATGAATAAGGATAAAAAGAAATTTGTGAGTTGATTATTTAGTTTGTTTATAATTAGGGGTGTACTTCTTTTTACAGGTCCGGGATTGCACAGCGCAGTAGACGCCATTGACTGGTCGACGGATCCGTTATATTGATTTGTAATGTCTGTGTTGTTTGTCATGTCCGTGGGTTTGCCTTGTCTAAAGGTAAATGAAATGGAGGGCCTGAAGGACAGCTGTACGACTGGGGCGAAAACCGAGGTCCCGTCTACACATTGGCGTTCACGTAAAAGATTCCTTTGGTAATTGAAACTTGGCATTGCATGGCGTATGACCTCTTCATTAGCCCAGTCGGCGCAGAAAAGTAGGACGTTAAACCCCATTTTATTCTTAATATATTTGAGCGATTAGCGAGAGCTCGTTTTATCATGTCCTTCTGTGAACTGGCGTGGTTTCGATTCCCAAGCTGTACGTGACAAGGAGTAGGTCGTCTGTCCAACCCTCGTGGATTTTCTCCGGGTCCTCCGATTTCCTCCCATTACCAAAGACCTCAAGCGAATTATTTAAATAAAATGAAAACACCTGTTAGTCCCGTAATAACCTAGTTTAAGTTGAGTTGACGTTAAACCTAATTTCTCTCCCTCTCCCTTTATATATATTGAAGATATAATGTGTATTTCGGTAGCCTTATTTTATTTGTTGATTATTTACAGGCTCAGCAAGCCGTGATACACACGATGAGGAAAGTTTTGAATGAAATAGCAGAATTTAGAAAACGGCGCCAACGATTGTTTACATGAGGAGGTGCATCCATTTTGTCTGTGACAAGGAGTAGGGTTGCCTGTCCAACCTCGTGCGTTTTCTGGATTCCTCCCACTGTTGAAGACCACTGCGCGCAAGCGAATTATAGAAATAAAATTGAACTATATGTTAATTCCGAAATGACCTAGTTTGTGTCGAGTGGGCGTCAAATCCAATTTCTCTCTCTCTCTGCCCCCCTCTCTCTCCATCTCTCTCTCTCTCTCTCTCTCTCTCTCTTTCTCTCTATTTTGTCTGGTTAATTACAGATGCTCAGTGCGAGTGTGACGGACAATCACTAGAATATGACCCTTTAAATATTTAGATGTCGATGCAAGGACCCATGGTGACATTTTCAGTAAGGGACTCTTAATCCGGTCCTGGGCGCACACATGGAGTCTGGCAGGAAACAATATAGTCGTTCCGATTAGACGAAAACCCGTGGTTCCATGTACACATTAGCGTGCAATTGGAATAAGCCCAATTGAAATAGACAAGTAGGACCTGAAGATATCCAGCACCCTTACTAAAGTTCTTTATTTCCAACAGATGGAAAATGTCTAAATTTGTCCAAGCGGCAGAAGGACGTAGATGAGCGCTGTGTGGTCTATCTAGACGTTCCAAATAGATCTGAACATCAACAAAGAAAACGTTCCATCATTTCAGATTGGATATAGTAATGGTGATATTCTATTTACACAGTGTGTTTGTCACGCACGTGTGCTAAAAGCTGATAAATACCGGAGTAACATCCAAATAACGCAGTTTGAAATAGATATTGATATTTGGCAATCTGTGGCTATGTGTTCTGGGCCCCCCTTCCCACCTCTTTTTGCAGGAAAACGTATCAACGCAACATAGACTACCGGTTTTAACGCCATTTGGTGTGAAACGTTGGGGTCGATATTCGGCATTCCGCGATCTTTGCTTCCGGAGTTACGCCCTTTCCTGATAATATTGCGAACATGATAGAGTCTATAGTTTTCAATGGGTTATTTTCAAGAATTGGATTCAGAAACGGATTTTCCCAATCGATATTCAGCGTTCCAGAGTAACGCCCCTTTTCCACATCATTTGCCCCAAAACAATGTGAACACGATGGGGGTTATAGTCTTTAATAGAGTTGTTTTAATTCTCGTGTGGATGAAACCCTATAAACTTTCAGCTTTCGGCGCCTTTCCGACCCCTTCCGTCCCCAACCCCCCTGAACGCCACAGAGGCTGTAGATCTAACGGATAGAGTTCAGATTTCTTGAAATAACGAAGGATCCATATCAAATTCGGACAACCTGTAGAGGCGTTATTGTTGTGTGGGCGCATTTTCATGCTTTGCGTGACTATCTTTGTTTTTGACAACAACGAATGTTGGAGCAAAGACCGGGCCCTGATTCACGAAATCTTAACTAAAGATAAAATCCAAATTTTAGTAGATATTTCAGTTTTGATTGGCTAAGCACTAAAATCAATCTAATATTATCCAATCAAATAACTAAAATTTGAATTTTATCTTAGTTAAAAATTCGTGAATAAGGCCCCAGTTCTACCTGACACAACTAAAGTAGGTTGTCTTAACGCACTGCCCAATTGAAGCAGTTGGTCCAAAGCGTATAGTAAGAGACCCCCCCCCCCCTCTCACCTTGAACATCTGGGATATGTGCGCATGCTTGGACGACTTCGCCTGCGATAATATTCCCCACATACAGTGGTAATACAATATAGCTGGAGAATGTTACAATGAATTGATGAAGCATTCGAGTTCATTAACCGAAATATTGAACTATGACCTAAAATAATGGCTATTATAATAACGTCTTGAATTTTAGTTTCCCTCAGACCCCAGACATTCTGCTTGTTTTATTCCATAGACATTGTCATAACACGTTTGTGACCATTCTCAATAGTTTCTCTTATCCAAAATACCATAAAACTACGAAATTCAAGCGATTTACTTTATCGATACCGGTACATATTATTTCCATTGAAGCCCGCGAGTAAATCAAATGCCAAGGTCACGAATCCAATGCCAAGTTCAAGGCCAACCCATCGAAGTATTTCGAAGCAAATAACACGCAGTAAACTTATTTATTTTACCTCTCCTCGAATGTCTAACCATGTGCAAACATTACTACAACGTATGAAACTCTCCCCATTGATACTGCAACCGTTAATTCAGCCTGTCAACAGTTTTCACTTTCGAAGCGTGTTTGCTTTCACCGCAAGTACCCGCAGAGGAAATGTGCACAGCGCGGTCGAAGCAATTTTAACTACAATCTATTTTAATTAGATTTGAAGTTATAATCAATCTTCGCGAAACGTATAGAATTTAAAATTTGATTTTGATTTTAATTAAAAAATCTATTTAGTGATTTTAGCTTAAGTTTTTGTGAAACAGGTCCTTGTGTCCTGATATTTAAATATAACTATATATTTAATTCCCTAGACATTCTGTGTTTTGGTATACTCGTGCTGATCTTGGTGATCAATTAAATATCTTTAATATACCAGACCTGATATGATATCCCCTGTAATTATTCATCTGTTCAGGTTTCCTATTAACGAGTATTTCTACAGACAATCAACAGATAATATACATTAATTATCACTATCTACGTCATCAATTAATCGGAAATATCAACCACAGCCTTATTTGTCTTAATGCTCGCCCACGTTTATGGACTATTTGTCGGTTTCATTCACAAACAACAATATTCACAGCGAACAATCAACAACATTTAAATCGCACATTGATGAATGTTGTCGGTAAGGTGGGCGTGGGTAGGGGGCACGCAAACAACAACTAGAACGCATATCGATATGTAAAGTGTTGTCGGTAAGGTGGGCCGGGGGAGGGGGCACGGTGGCTTAATGAGTACGATGCTGGGGCGCTGGTGTGGGGGTCGCGGGTTCGCTCCCGGTGTTAGCCGATCCCCGTTATCACCGGTGCAGGATGGATGGGTCTGACAAGGATGAGACGTAAAACCACGGTCACGCGTACACATTGACATGCACGTAAAAGATTCACAGACAGAATTCGATATATTCGAATATTTCGTAGCACCGCTGTCCGGGCAAAATGTTCTCCATAGCGCACTGAATGGTTTATGTCAGTCTTGATTCGCCCAGTCCGAGCAGATCACTAGGTCTTTAAACCGTATTTCATTTAATCACAGTTCTCAATTCAACGACTACTTCGTTTATCTTGTGAGTCACGTTGGCTCAATGAGTGTTCCATTGTCTCACCAAGTGGTGCCAGCTACCTTCCCGGTGTTGATCGATAAAGTCCCCCCTCTATTATATCCGTGCTCTCCTTGACGTGCACGTAAAAGATCCCATGAGAGTTCCAATACGACGAGTAGTCGACAACACCAGCGGCTGGGCCAAATTTCCGGTCTTCATTAATCCAGTTGAAGCAGACATCATCGGACGTTTAACTCCATTTCATTTCCTTTTGACGGCTTTTGGTGAAATTTGCCCCGAGGAAGTAATAATGTCCAATCGCGTGTAAACTGAAAGTAGTAAAAACTCATTTTTAAAGGGGCCAAACCTCTAACTCACTATTTTCCATAATATTCCAATTTAAAAACATATATGTTAGAATTCAGTAATATTGGTCCAGTTTAATCGATATCAATGTTGTTGTGCTGTCGTGAAAATACAGGATCCTATTCTTTAATATGTTAGACATAATTAATATTTATAATCAGTACACGAGCCGTGTATTCTATGGATTCGGACGCCATTTGTAATGAACAATGACGACATATCCAATAAGACAACGTGGAAGTAATTACGTTGATCCACAAACGAAAAAATGATCTAGAATGCGCGTAGAATGAACTAAGCAGGTGATGTTCAATTTTACGAATGCTAATTGATTAAAAAGTACAATATATTTTTCTAAAATTGAATATATATCATTTTACATTCAATCGTATTAAATTATTGTGTGTCTATTTCAAGGATAGACAAATAGAGCTATAAGCCCTTTAAGTAAGCTAGTTGAAGATGAACGAGCGACTGTAATGGAAGTAATAAGCCGGACTTATTCTATTCGTCGTCTTTGATTTGTTAAATCCCACTTGGACTAAAATCTTTTCATGATGGTAGGAATCGATTGAAGAGTAAATGAAGTGAAGAATTAACCTTTTACTTGTCACATTAGAATTTAAAAGCCAAGGAAACTCGAGCACCGTTTTATGTAATATGATTAGAGGTTGCTTGAGGCACCCGTTACACAGTTTAATGAAGCTATATTTAAAAAAAACCCCGGAATTTTAGATTTTATACTGGGTTAAATAGAAGTACTAGTACATGGAAATGGGAAACTGCTGGGTAACTATGGTCACGGGGTCAATCCCACTTATGACCGAGCAAATTTAATTAGCGATAGCTAAAGACTACCTACTATACATCTAGATTACATGCAAGGAAACGTAGAGACAAAAATAAATTGAGTAATGTGCTTGCTATCTAACCCCTGGGTCTCGGATTCGATCCTACTGTTGGACGAGAAGACTCGTTGTGATTTTTATTCGAGCTACAGAGTTGTGATATGTTAGAAAATCAAATGAAGTGGGATTTAACATTCTATTCTCTTCATCAACCGGGGGAATTTTGCCAAGATAGCGGCGTTTTTGGCTTTGATTCACCAACGGACATGCTGGTGAGTAGACCTGGCGTCGGGTTTTCGTCCGGTCTTGTACCTTGCCAGGCCCCGCACTACTGGCATGTGGTAGCCACGCGGGGGGAATCCAGTACCTTGCCAGGCCCCACTCTACTGGCACGTAGAAGCCACGCGGTAGGAATCCAGATGGACGTTTTCACCAATATTGGTATGGAGCCTGGTACAACTGTTCAAGAGCTAAATCTGCCTATTGCAGGTCTTTCTTTAGGCCTGAAATGTTATCCAAATTATTAATTAGACATTAATTATACTATCCAAACCATAATCAACTCTCGATGGCATCGGATATTCGAGATTTTACCTAGATTAGAAAGGTTCACCATTCAATTCATTTTATAAATGGGAAAGCGAGGCTAAGTCTCGAACATACCAGTAACCTGGTAACCACTATGCACACATCTTGTTAAAACTACAAACGGTGATAACTTGGCTTAGAATGAAGTAATTTGAGTGAAATTTTTATTTTGTATTATCTGTTTTCGAGCTATTATAGCAAGAATGTTCAGCTCTTTATCTAAATCTTACATAATGTATCTTTAATAATGAAATAGCATACTCCCAGTGATGCTATGATTCCTGTGTATCGTATATAATAAACATGAAGTAGACCCTGTAGATTGACAACACGATTAATGACATCTCTCTATAAATTATTTAACTCTCTCTGTCCATTTGAACTTCAACAATTAACCTTGCCTAGTGGTTGTCTCAATTAGTAATCAGTCTCTCAAACAAAACATACAAAAGCCAGGTCGCTAAATCATCGCAATCATATTTGTCGTACCATCCGATTGACTAGATTATACCCTTTCTCTGTCATCCACACAGACACCATTCCTGACAATTTGTTGAAATGATCTTCGCTAAATACGGGAACTGTATACTATACGTGGGGAGGGAGGGGGACTCATCCAGTTTCCGTCCACTGTTCAATAGCATAATCTATCGTGTATTATTCTCAAAATGTTTAGGTTAGTGTCGAATGGATGTTAAACTCATTTCTCCCTCCCACCCACGGGTCACGATTTGAAGCGTGTCTTTCTGTTGGTCAATTTCTACTATGGTAACTTCCCGTTTAAAGACATGCTGGTGTTGGTCAATCTCTATAATGGCAACTTCCCGTTTAAAGACGAGGCATGCTGGTGTTGGTCAATCGCTACTATGGTAACTTCCGGATTGAGGACGAGGTATACTGGTGTGTTCTTGTCAGTGGTTTAAAACGAAGAGGCCTGGTAAGGAACATTGTCTAGTTGTTAGGATAGTACGAAAGGCGTGTGTCCGTTTACGGTTAGATCTAATTACCAAGGTCAACTGTAGATTTCATCCAGGTCATGGGATGTAAACATTGCTAGCGCTGACCCTAACCAAAGATCTAGCTGTAAGCCTTACCCTGACCCACAATCAACGGCAGCAATCACGTGTGCTAACCCTGTGACTTGGAGGAAATCTGTAGGTAGCCCTGGTAAATAGATATAACCGCCGGTGTCCATTAGCCCCGTGTGTGCCGGTAAGTTGGACGTTAAACCCCATTGCATTATAGGGCCTACCTGGAGTCTGGTGTAGGCCTAATATAAGAACCGGACATGATGACCATCAGACCTGCTATAATAAAACCATAACGAGAACATCCATCAACATAAAATACGAATCATCATGTTTGTGAACGGTTTACAATGATTGTTACTTGTTGATGGAAACCCGACAGAATATAAAACAATATTCCTCTATAATAAAACAACCATGTTTCACTCGTCACTGAAGATTGCGCCGTGGGAGCAGGATATCTTTCACTCAATCAGAGACCTGCATATTGTAAACTTATTTCGTCTTAGATATATGATATGCTTCTGCGTGCAGGTTACCATTTAAAGTAAATAGGAGACAAAATCGTTAAGCAATATTTAGCGATTAGGAAACACATTAACAGAACACGATTTGTATGGGAAACAATCACTGTTTTTTTTTCTTAAAGCACCACGTTTCAACAATAAAATCAAATGGGGTTTAACGTCCTACTCTTCTGCACCTAACCTGGGCTAATGGAAGACTGGGATACGTCATACAGTGTGCTATAAGGGAAATTTGGCCGGGAAGCGGCGCTACGGCCTACTCTTATATCGAATTCCAACTGCCAAGGAATCTTTCACGTGTACGCCAATGTGTACACGGGACCTTGGCCTTTTGTACAATCCGAACGACTAGACAGCTTTCCTTGTCTGGCCCTCCGTTCACGTTTCAACAAGTATACGTTTATCGTCATCAAGCAAGAAGACTGGTGTATTGATTGGAATGACATGCTATTTAATGTTTCATCGTCACATTTTCAGACTAACATATTGCTTGTGTTCATTTCTGACACATATCGCAAACCACATTGGCTAAAATAAATATCTCATGAAATGACGATGAATGTAATGTTCTAGCACATATCTCATGGACTGACCATGGCCCCGAAAGAGTAAATTGTTCCGTGGACAGAAATGGATTTGAAATTATTGTAACAGAGATCCCCCCCCCCCCGACTGACCATGGATCTGAAAGGGGGAATTGTTGTAACAAACATCTATATCAGACTGAACGAGTAAATTAACGAGGTACCGATCTTGAAATCTAATCAGGGAAGAGAAAATAATTGTAGATAAAGATCCCCTGAACTGACCATGGATTTCAAAGGAATAATTATTATATCACATATTTTATGGATTCACTGCGAGCCATCTTATATGATAAGGCGTAAGTGTGACTGTCTCGTGAAGTGAAGAGACAGATCTGTTGCATTGACCTTGGTTGGAAAAGCAATCCATTGTGACCCGTCGTCGACCGTCTTCATTAGCCCGGTCGATGCAGATCAGTAGGACACTTACCCCATTTAATTGCTCTAAAAGATAACATATGATTGGAAATGGAATCCACTGCGACCTGTCTTAAATAATAAAGTTGAAGTGTGACTTTGTTCGCCAAGACGGTGAAGGACAATAGGACGTTGAGCCCATTTCATTTCTTTCACTGGAAAATATGACTTGAAGAAAAAAACTCAGAAACCTTTAAATTAACCGATTTCCTTACTGCCATCTGACTGCTGATCGATAACCCACGCTGCAAACTGTTTCCATGATAATTCTACTAACTGACGTAGATAGGATGACCACGGGCAATGTTCTCGTCAGATTCTCAGTCCAATTTAATGTTTTCATAATAAAGTATCGGAAGATGAAGAGGTGATTGACCTACATGTCATTATATCTACATGTCGTATTCTCGTAGAAAGGTTTTAATATAAATTATTGTCATTAAATGTCAATGATTCGTTTACATGCAATGATAATATGTACACTTAATGAAATAAAATGGGGTTTACTGTTTATATTTGCCTGCCACAACCCGGATAAAACTGAAATGAAGTTTAACGTCCTAATTTTCTGTCCGTGCCGGGTTAAATGAAATAAAATTGGGGTTAAAGCCCCAATAACACTCTTGTTGTAATTGAATAATCTGTCCCAATCTTTATTCTGGTCAACAAAGTGTATTATTTTACAATATTCAAATAAATTGATGATACAAATTTCATCGTAACACATCTAATTTAAAAAATTGGAAAAATTCAACTTCATGATTTGAAAAGGTTAACGTAAACATTTTCAAATGTGACTTGGATTTTAAAATATTTTCGAACCCTCTGGACAAGTAAAATATGATGTAATGGATAATTTACACAACAGGTATAGTCTAGTCAAATTAGCATTTGACGTAGAACAAATTGCAACAAAAGGTTTTTTGTTTTCTATTGACTCATTATGATGTCCTAAGTAAGGAAAAGAAAGTTTACCAAAATCGGAGTCCAAATAAGGGCAGGGGGCGTGGCCAAATCCAAGATGGCGGCTGTCGATCAAAACTCATGAATATCTCTAAAACTATTGGATTTAGACACCATAAATGTATTGCGGACAGATAGGAAGTCGATACCAGCGAGTCCAAAAATGGCGACGTTATGTCTCTATGACGTCATGACGTTACTGTGACGTCACAACGGCATATCAGACGTCGCATTTCTTCCAAAACCAGTCCATTTAGGCATGTTAACAGCAGAAACAAATGCTGATGCAGAGAAGAACAAAATGTTACAATAATGTAGGAGGTTTAAAGTAAATAAATATTGCTGCATTGTCGGTAGGTGGTACTATTAGCGTAGCTGTAGGAACCCGGATTCATTTCAATTTTTGGGAGAAATGAAACGAAATGGGCTCATGCATCCTATTGGTCTACTCCGACTAGGCCATCCCAGTGTGCCACGAGGGAAAATGTGTCCTGCAATGCCGCAACGGCCTACGCCCTTTACTGGAGAATTGCATCAAAGGTTGAATCGACAGGGTTGATCAACTTTGACATTCGGCCTTAAAATTATCAGAAAGATTTTTATTTTTACACAAATTTCTTAGATGTTCCCGAGATGTGCTACAAAACCATTGTTGGCGGTAATGTCACAAAAATCAATAATTAAGAGTGGTGTTTTGGGGTCCAGATCATATCTGGGCAGATACGAGTTCGAAAAGGTGAAAATCGATAGGCACTGCTCATTCAACAATCAATGCACTTCCCCAGTACAAGCACAAATGGGTGTCAAAACATGGCCTCACGGAGCTCCTTAATGTCGCTTGTTTTTATCTTTTTGGCCACTGCATCATCGCTCTCATCCTCAAAATTGATTCTACCATCTTTACATATTTATTTTAGACCCCATTTTGAAGCAGTTCTAATATTTGTCACCAATACGACTCGTTGAAACCAAAGAGCTTTGGAATCGCCCCCTAAAAGTGACGGCGAATTCTGCTAGGAAAACAAAATCAAAATGGAACCAATTTTGAGAGAAAATCACAAAGTTCCCTGTGTATGTTTTAACTCCCTACAGCTCTGCCCAAACTGGGATAATGAGCACGGTAGTTATGGTAATAAGATAGTGTACTACGTTTAAACTGGAGGTTTTCCAGGTAGCCGAATTCATATCTGAATTGCTAAATTTACTATTTTCTTCCATGGTCTCCTGAACATGGATATTTTGTCGAATTTGAGTCCCATAATGGTGTTTTAATCGGTCATGGCACATTTTGCGATTGAGATATTAATTTGTCTACCTCTAAAACCTACGATTTGACGTATTATACAATCACATTGCCAACATCGAAATTTCACGCAAAATTTGGCCATATTTTTGATAAAGCCGACATATTGGAATACTAATATGTATTCAAATTGGCATCATCCGGATTCTGAATCGACACATATTAAAGATATATAATCCTTGTCTTTATTTCATGACCCTGGGACAAGCAACTCGGCAAAACGTTTTGCAAATACATCGTCTCTAGCGTCACTAGGCATATTTTATTTCTGGGGTAACTGGAAATCACTTTACCATAAGCACATCGGAAAAGGGTCCGCAATTAGCTAAAAATATCGAAAAACATCGCAATTTTTAGCGTCTAATGAAACGAAGACGAAAATAGAAGTTCCGCTTCGCTTTTTTGATAGGATAAGCCTAGAGCGATCATTAGTTCATTGAAGCGTTCTTCAGGCCCGGGCTTGACCGGGACACCCTGACGATGACGATAGCATCAAACAGAACGGGTCGGGGTACTAAGGTCTGGGCAGGTGACTTACATTTCTTGATTTACCAATTATTCCAAAAAGGGTGAACTGACATAATCCAATTCTAATCTTACCCCTGGAACTAGGTACCAACATTCAGAAAAGTTACCCGTTTTCTTTGGCTTTACCATCAAGTAAAAGTTTTTTTTATTTGTTCCTTTATACCAACAAATGTTGTTGAAAACATAACTTGGCATACCGTCGGTACCCTCTGAGTTCTAGACACCTGGACAAGTGTCCCAGTTGCCTTCCCCCTCTTACAGGCCCTGCTTTATTTCCATCGCAAGACTTCACCTGGTGTTTGACTACCGGACTAGTATCATTTCAGCTAGAGCCAGTGGCAAAACGTAAAGATCGGGTAGACCAATTTTCACCTTTTTAAAATCTGTGGTACAATCTGAACATCTGATACACGCTACCTGTGGAGAAGTTATCTCGGACACATTCAGTAGCCATTATATACCTAGCACGTGATCTACACATCACAGGTCATGGGGTCAACAACCAAAATGTCAACATCAACATTCCACAACACGTTACATTGTTTCCTTTGCAACCTTTAGGACTATATAATCCGTACAGCCCCATCATGTTCCCCCTTCTTTCATAATTTTCACAAAAAATAACATCTACAACTCATTTAATTGACGTCGTTTTCAATGACAGCTTCAGCGAATGGCGGTTCATGGCGGCCACGATCTTGCACTGTTTTGTGCTTCGGTCGTGTCTATTTCAGATATACACAATCAATTCTGTTAATTGTTTTTAGCCTGGAGATTGACTTACAGTTAGTTCATTTATTTCAGTTCTAAACAAATATTTTTTAAATTTTGACGCTGGTATTGTCTGTCCATGTGAAAGTTGCTCCCGAAACGTAATTCTCTAAGTTATACTTTCAGAAACACTACCAGGGGGGTGCTGTTCGCATTTCGGTCCAAATTGGTTTTGTAACAAATCTCGACGACACCTGTGTCAAAATATAAAACCTTTTGGGGATTAAACTACTTCTGAGTGAACCAAATGTCAAAATCAGTCAGCCTTTAATGCACTGGTCCAGGAAAAGAACCCTTAGCAGTGGGAATTCGATATAAGAGTGTCGTTGCAACACTGCATGGTAAAATTCTCCTCACAGCAAACTGATGGAAACTAAAAGGGGGAGAGAACAGTAGGTCGTACATGCATAACCTTATTTCATTTCGGGAATCACGGTGGCTAAGTGGATAAGGCACTGGTTCGCTAGCCTGGAGGTCGGGTGTTCGATCCCTGCATTGGCCGAGAAAGTTCATCTCGATTTTCCAGCGTGATTTCCCCTTGTCAGTGATACAGAAGGAGGGCCTGACAAGGACAGCTGCCTAGTCGTTCGGATGGGACGAAAAACCGAGGTCCCGTGTACACATTGGAGTGCACGTAAAATATCCCTTGGCAGTTGGAATTCGATATAAGAGAAGGGCGTAGCTCCGCTGCCCGGGCAAAATTACCCTCATAGCACACTGTATGGCGTATGCCCGTCTTCCATTAGCCCAGGTTAGGTGCATAAGAGTAGGACGTTAAACCCCATTTCATTTCATTTCATTTCTTAAAATTGGTGTAGACTATTTTTGTCAACAATTGATACGAATGCGCGTTCCTACGGCTACTGCAATAGTATCAATTTACGACAATGCAGTCATTCATATACTATTAGCTCCCTTCTACGTTAATGTAACACATTGTTCTTCTTTATGAACCCATAATGGGTATACCCTCATCTCTGCATCAGCATTCGTTTGTACTGTAAACACGCGTAAATGGACTGGTTTTGGAAGAAATGCGACGTCTGATATGCCGTTGTGACGTCACAGTAACGTCATGACGTCATAGAGACATAACGTCGCCATTTTTGGACTCGCTGGTACCGACTTCTTATCTGTCCGCAATACATTTATGGTGTCTAAATCCAATAGTTTTAGAGATATTCACGAGTTTTGATCGGCAGCCGCCATCTTGGATTTGGCCACGCCCCCTGTCCTTATTTGGACTCCGATTTTGGTAAACTTTCTTTTCCTTACTTAGGACATCATACTGAGTCAATAGAAAACTAAAAACCTTTTGTTGCAATTTGTTGTACGTACGACACCATTTAACCGTAGTTTGACCCGCCTAGTAGGACACATAAAAATCTAGTACTAAGAATAAGACTTTATTATTTATTTTCTAGAGCTGCCAAGCCAGCAAGAGTGTTATTGTCCCTTTAAAGAAAAAACCTAAATAGTTTTTGAGCGAAGCGACCTTAAGGCACTTGTATTATTATATTTTCCACTTGATCGAGTGTCATTAGAAATAATGAAAATCACATCCAATGTTTTCGAAAATAACTTTAGCAGCAACCACAGTATTGAACAATTATTTGTAAATATGCCCAAACAAATTACAATGTAATGTGTACATTGTCATAAAATAACTGCAAATGGATAATTTACACAACAGGTAGGACACATAAACATCTGGTACATAGAATAAGACTATTATTTATTTTCTAGAGCTGCCAAGCCAGCAAGAGTGTTATTGTCCCTTTAAAGTCCCACCTTTCTGTTCCAACCGGGATAAACCAGGATAAAAGAAATCAAATGGGTGATAAATGGAATGAAATAGGGTTTAATGTTTCTACTTTTCTTCACCAACTCGAGATAAATGAAATGAACTGGGGTTTAACGTTCTACATTTCTGCTAATGAAGACGAGCTTAGACTATACATTTTGTAATGAGGGAATTTTGGTCCAGATCGTGGTTTTGTACCTGTAAACTAACGTTTAGGGAGTAGAACACTGTTCTTCCTACTTTAACTAGGGGCTGTCCCTTGCCCCTCACCAGTGATAAGGCTAAAACAACACTGATAAGATCCCCATAAACATTCTCGGCCAACACCGGGGTCGAACCCAGGATCCCGCGTTCTGATACGGACAATATACAGAAGTCACAAACAATAAACGCATATAGATCCGGGGACAAGCCGTAAGCGTTCATTACAGATCGCCATCTTGACAAAGATCGGTTGTTCAGCCTTGACCTAATAAAGATAAATCTTAAAACCACCAAGGGCGATAACTTAGTATTTTATATTTATAAATGTTCCTTCATTCCTTTAGGTGTTGTGCGACCTAGTTTCATATCCGGTGGGTTTTCAGTTTATCCTCTATAGTGTAACGGATCTGAAATTGAACGAGTTGATTTTATTGTTTCGATATGGTGCGCTAGAGGGTTTGAATTCGCTGGTATATTTGACTTCCGGTAGGCTTCCGATAATGTGAGACAGCTTGTAAAGACAATCCCTCACGTGCAAAATGTATACAACAGACATAAAATTGGTTTAACGCCCTTTTCATAAGTGTGGTATGAAGGCCGTTTTCGCAGACCGTAGCGGTACGGGTCTCGGATTTTCGTACTATACGAAAGACTAACGCAGTTCCTTTCCGGGTTAATATTGGGACACAAGACCTGAAGACTCCGTGGATTCTCGGCGTACACCGGGATAGGGACACCTTGGTTAGTAAACCAGCCCATGTCCACTGTACCACTGTGGTTCTCCGCTCATATGATCGTCTGGCTTCTAAACACGGGAAAAGGTGACTTTGTAGACGGACATTGCCTCAGGTAGATTTGGATTCTGTAACTAATTAAGAGTTTGCACGATTCTTTCTGTAACCTTTGACAGCTTTTGAATTTCGCTTATATACATTTAAAAGTGATAATTTGTTGGCTATAGGAAACAAAAAGGTAAAACATGAATTTTAAAATAACTTCATATTAGCCAGTAAATTACAAGGAATGTAATGGTTCTCAGTCTTTGTATATGGTGTCAATTTTAAAACAACTTAATGTCAGTTACACGAGATGGTGTTGCTAGGCTACTGGGCATATAAGGCTGATGTATAATGTTGCTAGGTACCGTCTACACTGCATATTCCAGAAGCAATGGCCCGAGAAATCTCTCTCTGGCCATTGCTGGAATAGCGTCTGTTTCTTGAACTTATGCGGGAGTGTGTCTATTCTTTCCGTTCAATGAAAGCTATCACTTAAGTACAGCAACATGACAGTCCTTCATTTAATCTGGGTCTTCCCTAAAACTTTGGACAGTGATTTAAGGTATTAAAAACGGTGAAAGTATGTTCGTTTCCAAACAGTATTGTTTTCATGTCATTCGACTTAATAGCCTCGTTTGCAAGTAGTTATACTGCAGTATTCTGCTATGCACGGGTTAATTAGGCATAATAAAATCGTGAGCCATGACGTAACGTTATGTAAACATATTTGGTCCAATATTGGCACTCGTTTTAAATGTAAAGCTTTTGTAGGGCAGCTAGTGATTGGTTGGTAGACGGACTACTGACCAATCAAAATTTAACACAACAATATCCACTCATAATAGCAGTGTGTAGTGAGATTACCTCTAATCAAACGAAACGCTGCACGGAGTATGTCTACACTGATGAATGGTTTTGTTAGTTTACCCTCTACTGGGCATATAAGGCTTCTGAAATCCAAGCTAACGAATGTTAATACAGAGCATGTTATAACACTTCTTATACTAGATGATACTCGGCTAAATAGATTTTGTTAAACCCGAAGTTCGAACTCTGATTCTAACTGAGACGGAATGAAGAAACTTGATGTATAGATTCATTATAGCCATACCTTATCAATTTCATAGATGACCATTTTCTGCAGAGTGATGAGCGATCCCTTTGCTCGTTTCTACTTTAAGGCAATAATTGTACAAGTAACCGTAGACTGTCGTATTTTTATGAGGACTTATTTGGGATACAACAGCCTCGTTGATGGATTTAGTCAGACAATTTATGAATGAATTATTGTTCTGGGTAACATTTGTTAGATGGTATTATTCTAGTCGAATCTATCAGGTCAGTAAGTACAAGTTAATCGATAACCAGAATAGATAATTGACTGTCACTTTTCTGTCATTATTGACTAATGGACCTGGTAACTACAACAGACGTAACATCAACTAGGGCGACAATTCTCTCCAATAGTAAGAGCAGTAGGATCACACTACACGCAAAACAAAAATCTACAAAATAAACCTGCGGACAAGACAGTAATAGACATTGCAAAAAATAAACAAATATCAAATCAAGTGAATGGATCCGGGGGCCAGCCGTAAGCGTCCACTGCGCTGTACAGTCCTGGGCCTGTTATGGTACAGGCTTCACTAAAAATGATTTACAAAAAAAAGACGCAACAGCAAAAACCCAGCAGAAACTATGACCATAGTATGTCTAAAAGGGGACGTAAATAGGGGTTCGCTGACCGCCTTAGATCAGAGGGTTTGTCATTGAGTCAAGTGACCTATGATTTACACCGAGTAAGGTCAGTGTGTAGCATAGTGAATTTTCTTCGGTTTCCACCAACTGTTAAAAGACACTTACACACAAGATAATTACTGACATTATTAATGGCCTAGTATGTGTTGTGTGGATAATAGACTACCCCCTCCCCTCTCCCTCTCCCTCTCTCTCTCTCTCTCTCTCTGTTTGTCCAGCCTCGTGGCTTTTCCTTGTCAAACCGGTTTAGACCCATACGCGCTAATTGTGGATATAAAAAAGCGAACCATATGTTAGACCCCAATTTACGCAGTTTTCCTTGTGAGTGCCCCCCCCTCTCTCTCTCCCCCTCTCTCACTCTCTGTAAGAGAAATAGTTACAAGGACTCTCAAAAGTAAACATACTTCGCATTGCGCACGACACCCGCCAGTACTATTCAATGTTTTATTATTTACATCAAGAGCAAGAATTATTTTTTAAAAATCAACATCTGATGATCGGATAATATATTGACCGTGATAAAGTGGAGCGATAGGGGGGGAAATAGGTCATGGTTATCATATATATATATACATGTGGCGACAGACAAGGGTGGGTTACGTGACAGAAGGCATGGTGTACACAGTCATATTGACCTATATAAAATAACACGTGGACTTTTAATATATTTAAACACGTGACTTTTATGTTTACTACTGTTTTATAATGAACAAGGCTTAAGCCCTGGTCGTATATGTATATATATATACCTAATGTAGGTAACCTACAGAATATTGGCGGACCCCGTCACGCTGTCGACGCTTAACTCACATGTACAAATAATTGAAATTTGGAAACGTGCCTAACATTTAATTTATTTGTGTAATAACAATCGATAAACCAGGCCCCGGGTTCACAAAGCATTCTCAGGCTTAAGTTAAGAATTTGCACAAAATTTTCGCCTTATTTTAACTAAAATATAGCCCTATATAAAACTTTTATTGTTTTAACGTATCAAATACATCAATAAGAAACTATGTGTAAAACTTTGAGTTTCTGGATCAAAGAAATTTCCCATAAACAGTGACTGAAAGTAGATTTTTATGTTTAAAGTGAAATGAAACGGGGTTTAACGTCCAACTGCTCTACTCCGACTCGACTAATGAAAACGAGCTTATATGCTATGCAGCATATGCTGTGGGGGAAATTTTGCCCAGACAGCGGCGCTACGGCTTTATCTTATATCGGATGTGAACCTGGTAAGGAGCAACGTATAGTCGTCTGTATGGTATGGAAAAGATCCCACGTACGCAGTGGATTGCACGAAACAAAAGAGGCCTTGGCAGTAAGAATTCGAAATAATAATAATAATCGTTTTCTATAGCGCTGAACATTCAGTCAGTCTAAGTATGTATCACAATCTTCACTGAACCAATTGTAAATGTTATTTACCACTGATTTCAGCATCTTCTGTTAATTATTTGCAGAGTTATTGCCCTTGTTGAACTTTGTAGAATTTTCTGTTGACAAAATTAATCGTCTGACCTGTTTGAAATTTATATTCATCATTCACTTGCCATTTAATCTGCAGCAATGTCCTCCGTTAATGGGTCGTGTTTCATTTTGTATAATCTTTAAGAGTTATTGTCCTTGTTTACAAAACTTTATTATTATAGTATATACCCTTTATCAACAACAAACTAAACATAAGACAACCTCTTGGACGACTTGGCTGTTGCTTCGTTGTCTAGCAAAAGATATTATACGTCTTGATACAGATGAAGAGATAGAGTTCTATATAATCTTGATTCTAAGATGAATCTACCATTATGATATCGTGTTACTATGGATACCTGTTATACGTCACTTCCTACTTGAGAGTGAATCTTATCTTTATTTCTATTCATTGATTGTAGCAGATAGATGACGGATCGTTCACCCATACAATACCTAATCTTCTACTAGCCCAGTACAGAGTCGGGTGCCTGCAATTTATGTCGTTAGTCAACGACTAGAATTGAACGTCAACTTCAGTCAAGATTAAAGCTCAAAGGAAGTAAATTGATAAATAAGCCTTATTGACCGTCAGCGTTGACGCTGTAGATTTGCTACATTCATTATACAAAAGCTAAATCTGCCCATTGCAGGCCTGACATGTTATAAAGTATTAGTTAAACATTTATTGACATCATAATCAACTGGTTGTAAATTTAGTACACTTTATTAATAAAATCTACAGAGGCATTAAACGAAGATAGCCACGCGGTGTTCTATGAGGGAAATTTTGCCTGAACAGCGCCGTTACGACGCCTACTCTTATTTCGAGTTCTAACTGTCAAGTGTTTTCGGTTTATTGCCCCATCGGAACGACTAGATACTAATCCCTCCGCCTCAGTATAGAGAGTTCAAGGCGACAATAAGTATATTTTTTATCTATATTATATCTAGTGTTGTGTACTGTATATCTATCAATACCAGCTATATCCAGCTGTAGGTGCATCTACCGGTTATCTAGTGTCAATCACCCGATCACCATTGTGTGCAAGCAGTTATAGATGACCTTTCATTGACCCCTGCAATAATCAGACTTCTGCTGTTTATTATTGATGGCGTGTTTACTATCTCCCTACGTTTTTTTTATTTTGAATATTTTACCCGAAAAATTTTTTACTCGTCATATTTTGCACGAATAATATTTACTCGTCATATTTTCTGACCCTAAAGTATATTATCTTCCCAATTGGCGTGAATAAAATATTATATTTAGTGCGTCATTAATTAACACGTCACCAGTGGAAAGCATCGTTAATAATAAAAGTTATTATGCGAAGAATCTAATTTAAAAAAACACACACAACACAATTTGTGTGGAGAGAGACAGAGGGAGAAATGGGGTTTAACGTCCACTCGACACAAACTAGGTCATTTTGGGATGAACGTATGGTTTAATTTTATTTCAATAATTCGCTTGCGCGTAGGGGTCTTTAGCAGTGGGGAGAAACTGGAGTACCCGGAGTAAACCCACGGGGTTAAACAGGCGACCCTACCCCTTGCCACGTACAACCGGGGATTCGAAACCACGCCGGTTGACTCAATGGCAGGCCGTATGATACAGCGCGCGCACGCTAACCATTCGGCCACACCCCCCCCCCGACACAATTTATATGGAAAACAATCACCGGTTTATACACTTATAGCACAACGTTTCCACAAGTATTCGGTTATCGTTATCAAGTACAAATTATCGTTGTCATTTGTACTTGATAACGATATAAAAAGAGAATACTTGTCGAGACATTTGGTCGAATGTTGAGTACGTGCGCGCTGTAATCAAAAGTTCTGTCATTGAGTCAACTGGCACGGTTTCGATTCTCTGGTGGTACGTGACAAGGAGTAGGGTCGCCTGTCAAACTTTCCTTCGGTTTCCTCTCACTGCTAAAGACCCCAACGCGCAAGCGAATTATTGAAATAAAATTGAACCATATGTTAGTCCTGAAATGACCCTAATCTATGTCGTGTGGACGGTAAACCTATTGTCCTCTCTCCCATACGGGCTAAGGGTACGGTACGATCTCCTCTCTACCGGCCCGATTTCCTCTCCGACAGACCCAATCTCCTCTGCAACAGGACCGAGCTTCTCTCCAAACGGTCCGATTTTCACACCTACAACCCGCTCATGCCAGCTGGACCGTCACCCTTTCCGACCGGTCCGATCTCCCACCACCCCAAGCGGACTGATATCCTGTCTTTTTGATCTTCTTCCAAACTGGCGTAAAGTCCTCCACAACTAGACGCCCCCGCCCCCGGACATTAGAATGACAATATATGTGTGAAATAGCTTTATTTAACGTCCGCTTCCACCGAGGTGATATCGCAGACAAGTGACAATATAGCTTTAATATAGAATATATATTATATACATGTATATTTTAATCACGTGTTTATATGTATGTAGTCCAGGTCATTGAACTGTTGTTTAAGCCGTTCATTGATTACCCAGTCTCTCTCGATATACATATGATACAGTTAATAATAATAACCATATTCTGATACATACATATGATATACTTAATAACAATAACCTTATTTGATGTGTAGTATTATTATTATACAGCTTTGATATCGGTTATAATAATACATCGACACGCCCACATATAGTCATTCTCTCTAATAAAGCAACTACGCGCAAGCGAATTATCGAATTGAAATTGAACAAGTTTGTGTCGAGTCGACTTTAACACACACACACACACACACACACCCTCTCTCTCTCGCCCCCCCCCCCCCTCTCTCTCTCTCAATTAAATTCTGTGACAAATTATTTCTTTGAAAATCCCGATGATCTTATCTTGATCTGTATTATCACATACCACAATGATCTGATAAAGATATTCAGTAGGGTTGACCTTCACGATTTGTTGCCCGTGGTAAGTAGGAATCAATAGGCTATGACGTCAAATTCGTTTTAGGGGGATTCCTTAGTTCCCTTTTTGTTTATTGTTCTTTTCTGTTTTTTTTTTTACATATCTATAAAAGTTTCATTTTCATTCAAAAACTAATTAACATAATTCTGCATTAATAAATTATAAAGAACAATTACTGATGTATTAACCTCCATATCTGTCTTACCGGTCTTCGATTTTAGAGAATTGAACAAAAATTGTTATGGGGGATCACGGTGGCTTAGTGGGTAAGAAACTGAATCGCTAGCTGGGGAGTCGCGTGTTCGATCCCAGAAAGTTCATCAAGGTAGTGCAGGACGGGGGACCTGACAAAGACAAATGTCTAGTCGCTCGTATGGGACGAAAAACTGAGGTCCCGTGTACACTTTGTGTAGGGTAAGGGTTAGGCAAATTTCCAGGCAAAATTTCCATCATAGCAGACTGTATGGCGTATGCCCGTCTTCATTAACTCAGTTCTGAGCAGAACAGTAGGACGTTAAACTCATTTTCATTCATTTCAAGCCTAATTGTTTATATTGTATATGCAACGTGTTTGGCTAGCACGAGTATGTATTTGACATGGAAGAATGCGACTCGGTTTGCTAGATATACGAGAAAGTCGATGAAAACGTGTTACCTTATTTACGTCCCAGCAGACCTGGGGTTTAAAACAAACTAGGGTATAATCATATTCTATATTATTGTCTCTAACGTTTTTATATAATGACGTCATTTGATACACTATTGATCGAGTCTCGAATGGAATATTAACCAGACGCACTACTGATCAGTCAATGTCGCAAGCGATGTTCATTTTAGCTATAATATAGATCAAAATTTAAAGACTGATTCTGATTTTTGAAAGTGATTATCAATCCTCGTACAGCCGATCCATATAGAATATAGTTATATTGTTATCTGACGAAAAACAAAACACCAAAACAAAATATGTTAAAATCCACACGTGTCAAAAATAACATTGACTACATATAGCAAATCTTGGTCAAGAAGAGGGGAATATGACCCTTCTCTGGTTGGTACTGGAGTTCTAGGGGGACTAAGCTGCGATTGGTGTGTAAAGAGTGTTCTCCTTTTTAGTTGTGGGGGTTACGTCTGCCATTGAGTCACGTGAAGTGGTTTTGATTCCCCGCTTGTACGTGACCCCATTTCTCTCTTTTTAGTTGTTCCGCCCCGATACCCCCTAACAAATTCCAGGAACTGTGCTTGGTTTCACCATTTGGTCTTCCGTCCCAGGGAGTTAGCTGGTCAGCGGATTAATGAATAAACTGAAACAATATAGTTAGTCTCGAAATAATTTATGTGAGTGAGCGTTAAACCCCGGTCTGTATCAGCAATACTTTAGACGGTTGGGCCTACAAGACAATGTCATTTTGACAATATGGGAAACCTTGAAAGTTTAACTGTAACTCACATAAAACAGATAATTTTAAAATTGTATATTTTTTATGGCCAGCAGGACATGAAACTTAAAAATAAGAGAAGACATTATTTCCTAGTATTTTTATACAAGTGAAACGATACGACATTTGTCATTTCAGTTCAAACTTTCATGATAAAAAATAAATAAGCTTCTAAAATAATTTAAATAAAACGCTTTTATTTTAATCGAGATAACCGATATACGATTCAATTTTATTTCAATGATTCGCTTGTAGGCTACGTAGGGGTCTTTAAATTATGACTCTCCAGATCTGCTGTGATTGAATAACTTGCATCACGAGTGCTACATGCTTCTGTTATAATTTAATCAAAACAACTCACCAATTTTTAACTATAGAAATAACCAGATTGATTTTTAAGTTTCTGAGTCTTTATTAGATCTGGGTCGCGGTTTCACTCAGTACCCTGTTTGGGACGGTTCATTGTGCATGGCACATTAACATATGATAGTATTTTAGAGGTGTAAATCAACTCTTGGAATGATTTTTCAATTCTTATAATATACCGGACATAAATATACAAATATCGTCCTACAGTACCTACAGACCAGTTACTGCACTTAGTAAGGAAGGTATCCTAACTCGTGACTGCCTTCAATGTACAAATTTGGTTACATGTATATTGGTTACCAATGACGGCTTGAAAGGGGTGACAGGTTAACGACTTACTAGCCAGTTGATCTTTATTTAAGTGGTAAATTAAAGAAACATTAATTATATTGCTATTGGCAGATTATCACATCATGCTAGCACCAGTGAGTTAGTTTCGTATCCTGTAGCGCCGCTGCCCGGGTAAAATTTCCCTCATAGCACAATGTATGGCGTATGCTCGTCTTCCATTAGCCCAGGTCAGGTGCAGAAGAGTAGGACGTTAAACCCCATTTCATTTCATTTCATTTAGGTATGTACTGATTTGTTCTCCCATGGAACTAATTTTATAACAACCGAGACTTGATTTTAATGAAACAACTTATTAATAATAATATAAACAAATAATTGTACTAGTTACCGGGGTTTTTCCCACTACCCGGTCCCCACACCACTCGACTCAATGACAGATCTTACGATCTCTGAGCTGAATTATTGGGGTGTGGTCAGGGGCGGATCTAGGAATTTTGAAAAGGGGGGGGGGGGCGCCGCAAAATGAGGGCACTGACCGCGGAGACGGTGCACGCCGCTGAGAAGGGGTGGGCCCCAAGAAAATTATCCGTCATTTCCTTGCATCTGTAGCCAATCCAAGAGATTCTGGCTGATATTTTCGTCTAAACGTTCGGAAATCGTAGAAAAAGAGCCTCAAAATCGAGCAAAAAAGCTAGTAGAAAGGCACTTTAAGTAGTGAAAAAGAGCACTATCGAAAATTAGGGGGGGGGGCGAATGGTTAGCGTGGACGCGCTGTATCATACGGCCTGCCATTGAGTCATCTGGCGTGGTTTCAAATCTCCGGTTGTACGTGGCAAGAAGTAGGGTTGCCTGTCCAGCCTCCTAGGTTTTTCTCCGGGTACTCCGGTTTCCTCCCACTGCTAAAGACCCGTACGCGCAAGCGAATTATTGAAATAAAATCAAACCATATGTTAGTCCCGAAATGTCGAGTGGACGTTAAACCCCCATCTCGCTCTCTCTCTCTGTTTCTTTTCTCACAGTCAACTGCTAGATCTATTTGTTAAGGTCAGGTCAATTTCCTTCAAGGTCACTGAGATGTAATTAAGGTTAGGGCCAGTGATCGTTGGCGAGATTGTAGGTTTTCGTAAGCAATAAGCATTGGGGCTAATTGAAGGGTTATGGTTGTGATTAGCGCTAGTCTTGTTTACATCTCGCAATCTATGACGAAAAACTGAGCTAGCCTTAACATTTAGCACTAATCATAGTCACGATAGAACGAAACAAGCTAATATAACTAGACATTTTAGAAGATAAACGAAGGATTCAGACATATCAAACAATTTTAGCGGAAATAATAAGGTAACGAACACAAATATAAACACCCTAACACTGCACGTATCACCATGGCTACATTTACGTCATACTTTCATTTGATATTGCAGGTGTTAGGTTGGTGTGTCCCAACATCAGATAAATTTAGGTAAACAGTCGTTCCAGTTGCAACTCAACTCGTGACCTTATGAACTGCAATTCAGATGATTTTGTTAATGATTTGGGGCTGAGGATGTTGATACAATTTTCGCTGTTAGCATGATCTAAATCGGCCAATGTATAAATTCACTGGCTTTATTTATTAGCTGACTTTTGGACGAGTGAGAATATAGGGGAAATAATGGAACTGATGTTTGACATGAAATGAAATGGGGTTTAAAGTCCTACTGCTCTGCCCCGGCTGGTCTAATGAAAATGGGTTTTACGCAATACAGTGCGCAACGCCTACTCTTACATCAAATTTCAACTGTCAATAATTCTTATACGTACACGCCAATATGTACTTGAGACCTCGGTTTTTCGTCCCATCCACACGACTATAGCATTGTCCCTTGTCAGTCAGACCCATCACACCGGAAAATACAGAAACTGTTCCATTAATATCTAAACATCTTCATAACTTTTAAAGGATCCGCGGGACAGCACCATCACCTCTGACAACTGTCGTTTGCGCGCGAGAACCCTGAATTGAAATCAAAGGAAAACCTTGTTAGTCTCATAATGACCTATTTATATGTATCCAACCACGTGGGTTTTCTTTGGGTATCCCAGTTTCTTCCCACTCCGGTATTGATTTCTGTTAACTCTGTCCCACCCCGTTTCAATAAACAGGAGTATTATTATTATTCGATTTAAAATGTGTACCTTTGTTATATTTCTCAGTTTTAGGTTCTATATACACGAATCATGCGGGCATTCCATCACAAAAACCCTCCGCCCCACTATAAGGTTGCAAGCTCTTTTTACCTAACAGCGGTGTTCCATCCACACTGTAGGGACTCCTGATCACATCCAAAATAATAATCGACGTCAATTGCAACTGGTAAAAACGTATTTAACCAGACGATACAAAATAGCCTTCTATGTGTTAAACGTCACTTCTTTCTATCCCGCTATGTATTCGTGGGCTTGTAGCCTTTATTGATACTGCACGTTTTGACCTTTGACCTACGTGCAGGATGTACAGAGGTGTATGACGTCAATGACTTATCTACCGCAACAAGTGATATTTACAGTAGCGTTTCTTTTCGCGGTATTTTTCTCGTTTTGACAAGCGGTAAAGTTCGTCCTTGACATTTACTTTCAACATCATTTGATAATTTTGTTAAAAGAAATATATAATATTTAAAAAAACCTTCAAGGCCATTCCCAACTTAATTATTTCTCTTTTCGTCTGGATTTTTCTCTTGTTTTTATTTTTAATTTACAGCCAGTTAAAGCTGCATTACATGTATGTAAGAGCTGAATCGTTCTTTTGGTTTCAATCGTAATATAGATTGTTATTTCGACATTAATTCACATAACAAGCCTAAATTCAACTCTGTAATACGAGAACAGAGAATTTGATCAGAACAGCGGTGTCTTCGCCCAGTGTTCGTTTTTTGAATTCCATCTGCCAAGGGTACTACCGACCCACTAGCTACACTTGACATGATGTCACCACAGACACAGTCACTGAGAAGTGAGAACCATGCTTGAATCTAAAATATTCTGAGGTTTTGGTGGCCGAAATGAAGCAGAAAGTCTGTCATTGAGTCACGGGACATGGTTTCGATTACCTGGGTGTTCGTGGCAAGGAGTCTCGATCCCAATCTCGCGGGGCTTCTCTGCACCCCCACTCTTCCCGCCACTGCTAAAGACCTCTACGCGCAAGCAAAGAATTGAAATAAAATATTGTTAATGTTAGTCCCGAAATGACCTAGTTTGTGTCGAGTGATCGTTAAAGCCTATCTCTCCCTGAATATGAGTAGGATCGCCTGTCCAATCTCGTGGGTTTTCTCCGGGTCCTCCGGTTCCTTCTCACTGCTAAAGACACCTACCCGCAAGCGAACTACTGAAATAAAATTAAACCATGTGTTAGTCCCGAAATGACCTAGTTTGTGTCGAGTGGACGTTAAACCCATTTCTCTCTCTCTCCCTCTCTCTCTCCCTGAATATAAAGTATTATATTGACGTGGCAATGTGTTGGCTGTATATGGCAATGTGTAGCGTGACGTACAGTCATTTCGTTTTTATTAATTAGGGTTCCAGACTACCATCATATGACTTCCTGTAGGAAATTAATCTACAGAGGATTCACAACAGGTAGACAGACTCCAAGTTTTAAATATTTATAATACTGAAACTAATATGGGGATTACTCGATTGAAAGGGGAGTGAACTATGAACTCTGTAATAAAATTCAAACTCGACCGTCTTCCCCGAAACTCGACTTTCAACCCACTCAACATTAAACTGTCAAGGCTCCATTATATTCCAAATTCCTTGGCTGTGCGTGACAAGGAGAAGGGCGGCCTGTCCAACCTTGTGAGTTTTCTCCGGGTCCTCCGGTTTCCTTCCACTGCTCACGACTCCCACGCACAAACAAATTATTGAAATAAAATTGTACCTTGTTTTAGTCACAAAATGACCTATTTTGTGTCGAGTGGACGTTAAGCCCCATTTCTCTCTCGCTTTATATCCCAACTATCAAGGCTTTATTTAAACATGCATTATGCAAGAGCTAAATGTGTCTATTGCAGGTCTTTCTTTAGGCGTGAAATGCTATGTCAATAATCAACCTTCGATATCATCGCTAGTCTGCGATATTTACTGGATTAGGATCCGATTTGCTGCTCAACTTTCATTCATGATTAAATCATGAAATAGATAATCGAGGCTTTTTTTTTATCGTATCGGTTTTAGTAATGATGATCGACGCTAGGTCGAAAATTCTCGGTGGAACAATTTGGATTAAATTTTCAGCAAATTCTCTTTAAATTATCTATATTAACTATTATAGTGAGAACTGCCAGCTCTTGATCAAATTTGGCATAATGTATCTCTAATTAATTTGAAATTAGATTTGTCACGAATGCAGTTCTTTCTTTTTATAGTCTTTCTCCGCCTTTTTTCATGGTAATTTTTGTTGAGTTTTTGTCTGGAATCGAAGATACAACTTTCAATTTACATGTTCTATCAGGTTTTGGTGAATATTTATGATTTAAAGATAGCCGGGTCAAGGGTTCGGTTGTAAGATTGAAATGTTGGGTGGATAACTGAATGTTGACTAATATTCTATTTAAAGAGATGTCCTCCTGGTGAACTTAATACGTGCTTTTAAACAAGTCCGTGCCACTAAGGCAACAGCACACAGAGAACTGTCTGGACTAATTAAGGCTTGTAATTTTTGCCCGGACCGCGACGTTACAACCTACTCTCATATCGAATTCCAACTGCCATGGATTCTTTTACGTTGAATGGACGTGCGTTGAGTGAATGTTTGCCAAGACATCGACCCTGCGGCCTACTCTTACATTGAATTTCAACCTCTAAGGGTTATTTTACGTGCGTGCCATTGTGTACACGAGACCTCGGGATTTTTTTAATCCACCCGAAGGGCTATTTATGTTTGACATTGTAATCTATCTCGTTGACAACTCTTGTATCGAATTCCAACCGTTAAGGGATCTTTTACATGCGCGCCAATGTGTACACGAGACCTCGGGTTTTTTTACCCATCCGAACGGCTATTTATATTTGACATTGTAATCTATCTCCTTGCCAAAATGTAAATCATTCCCCGAGTAAAAGGGGATGTGACCGATTTAAAACGGAAACCCTATCTGTATTCAGGGCACCTTCTCTCATGCATCACAAAATAGATCATCTTGAATCATAAAAAAAAAACAGTTGACATATATAAACAGAAAACCTGGCGGGGGTTTTAACGTGCGCGTCGATAGATCAAAAGTTTTATCATTGAGTCAAGTTGCGGGATTCCGTTCCTCCCCTACCTCGTCAGTTTTCTCAAGTTTCCTCACATTGTTAAAGACCCCTGCACGCAAGCGATTTATTAAAATTTCATTTAACCATAAAATATGATATTTACATACTAAGTTAATTAAATTAACATTCAACGTCAACCTGCTGTCAAAGATATAAACATTGTCGGAGAGAGAGAGAGAGAAATGGGGTTTAACGTCCACTCGACAGAAACCAGGTCATTTCGGGACTAAACATGATTCAATTCGCGTAGGGGTCTCTAGCAGTGGGGGGAGACCGGAGGACCCGGAGAAAACCCACGTAGGTGGTCATGTGGGTTTCATTAGATCGTCTGGTTTCCTCCCACTGCTAATGATGTGGATATGGATCGTCTGATTGGAATGATTTGACCCCTGAAAAGAAATTGATAGCAGGGTTGATCGAATTTACGCGTCAGTTACATGTCACCATTTTGTTTTAACGTATTCTGAAGCCTTGTCAACATATTCCATTTCATCGTCGCCTATCTCGACATAGCGCATTGCATCGTCGTCTATCTCGACATAGCGCATTGCATCGTCGTCTATCTCGACATAGCGCATTGCATCGTCGTCTATCTCGACATAGCGCATTGCATCGTCGTCTATCTCGACATAGCGCATTGCATCGTCGTCTATCTCGACATAGCGCATTGCAATATTTTTATGAATATATCGACTTATACTACAACAAAATGGAACATGTCAAAGCTTCGGAATATCGTAACGCAAACCGGCATATTTCAACCCAAATGGCGGCATACAACATTCAATTCAATTAAGCGTGTTTTATTCAACAGCTAAATCTATCAACTGCAGGTCTTTCCTTGGTCCATAATCAATTCTCGATGCCATCAGATGGTTCCGACAATCAGTAGATTTGAATACGTTTTGTGATGGAAGTTTTACCGTAAAAATGAATAACCGGGAGTTTGTGTCAAGTAGACGTTAACACTACCCACCCCCTCTCTCTCTCTCGCAGTTGCAAGGTGTCGCAGCACGGTGAGATAGTATAGCTTCAGAGTCTTTCAGACAAATCTTTTATCAGATGACCAGCTATATCTAATTCTGTCGACTAATTTGTCTGGTAAATACGAGTTTATTTCCATTTAGTAAACTAATAGAAGATTAATCAGACATTTAAATTTAAATATTCCCTAAGACGATGCTTCACCATGACGTCTAAATAGTTTTAGTACAAAGTCTGGGTAATGACGTCATTAACAGGAAGTCATGATACTAGATTTTCCAGTCTTTCCATACATGTAAACAGAGCCATATTAGGCTCTTCCTGCAGCTAAACCAAGAAATAAGACATTGTCATTTATCACTTGTCTGGAAGGATTCTAAATGATATTAATTCATATTTCCCAGTGTCAGACCTCGTGGGTTTTTTCTCTGGGTCACAGGTTTCCTCCTGCTGCGAAAAGTTCACTGATTAGGAAAACTTGCCGCTTTTAGAAAGAAGTTCTAAAAATGGCATCGTTCAAAGAGTCTGTAGAGTTTTTATTGCACAGTTGTCCTTTGTTTAACGAAATTAAAGGCACTGAAAGCTTTGGATAATAAAACAATCTTCACGGACGGAATCTTCATGGACGGCGCCATTTTTAAATCTGGGAACTCGAAGGTTGTTCCAATGGCGAAAGTCGTCATACAGCCGAGGCGAGATGTAGGGAATTTATGGTACCGGAATTCGCCGAGGTTAGCCTAGTTACGATCGCCGTCGACATGTATTATACTCTAAATAAGCTTCCAGTCAAAATAATATATTTATTATATTAAACGACATTTCCAAGAATTGGTCATTTAATCTGATTTTATCCAACAAAATTTAATTTGGACAGGAAACATTTCCTTGTCAACAAAATTTAATCAGAACTCTTAGGCTAAGATGTCTGAAACATACATTGAACTCAGAAAGTTGAGTTTGAAAAACAAACCAACGTAATATATAATTTCCATTGCAGCAGAGGAATTCAACGGTTATCACGCATATTCACGCTATTCCTATGTTTAGCAGCCAGTTTAGAGTGTAGCCTACAAGAGCTGTATCATATTAAATAAGTCGTATTTTAGCAATTTAAATACTTCTTATCATTTTATTCCTGGCAGTGAATCACAGAAGTTTGTTTGTTTACAATAGAACGGCCATTTTCTTCTTTCAATCAAGTAAATAGGCCCCCAGCACGTGTATAAAAACTGTATTAATCCGCGATACAATGGTCGAGTTGTCTATAAGATTATTTTTCGGGGCCTAATCGGACTTTAAACTCCATGTTATTTCATATTATTTAAACTGTGGTATAATAGTTATATTGTCAGATGTGAAATTGTTTATTGACTCGAAATAAATTCATTTATATTTTCAAATCAAGATCTGTTTTTCTGATCGTTCAGGTCCCGAGTTCACAAAGTATTTTCAGACGCGAGTTAAGAATCTACTTAATTAAAATATTATAGCCCTTTATAAAACCTTTGTTGTTTTAATGTATCACATACATCAATAAGAATCTATGTCCAACGTTTTGTGTTTCTGGATCAAAGATATTTCCCATAAACAGTGATCAAAAGTTGTGTAAATTCTTAACTTAAGTCTGAGAATTGTTTGTGAACTCGGGACCTTGTATGTGCTTGTTTTGAAATGAAATGAAATGAAGACTTTCTTCACCGACTGGTGAAAATGTTGCCAGTACAGTTTCGCCTTATCGTCATCGACTTCCAAATAACTAGCAAGTGTTCCTTAAAGGGTCAATCCCGATAATAATTTGGAGAATACAACTACTTAATTTTGGGTTAAAATCTCTTAAAATCCTCTACCTTAGGGTCGATTAACTTACTCAATATATATGATACATTTTCAAACAACTTAAACCCGCACGTCGTCATCTGGAAATGGAGACTGGTGTCCTGAGCTGTATTATGCGGTGTCTGGACCAAACCAGACTTTTATTATATATAAATAATATGAAGGTGAAATTATCAAGTACAGCATATGGGCCATTCATTGTATAGGAAGGGGAATCGATTATCAGGTCACCCAACGGAAAAAAATGATCCGAAATCTTAAAAGGGATACGTGTCTGGATATGTAGGTTTTAAGTTCACGTCAAAACTACTCGATATTTTGAGCTGAAATTTTAAGACAAGGTAAATAACCCATTCCTCGATAATTTGGCACTTATGTCATGCGTACTCAGACTTTTATTTTTGTGGCTCTGTTCATATCGAGATGGTCCCTTTAACAGGTCTGATAACGTGTACCTTGATTATTCCTCCCATCAAGAGAAGTTTTTCCCTTGCCATGCCTCCGTCCTGTGCCAGTGACAAAGCTGAAACCCGAGGAACTTTCATCCGGATCGAATCTCTGATCTCCCGAATAGGTACCAAGCTACTTACTCATTCAGTCACGGTTACTCCTTATACCATTTTGTGAAACTAGCGTTGACCGCCGCGCTGTACACGTTGACTCAATACTGAAATAAAGCAGGCATTTCTCCCTTCTATTCTTGATTAGAAAATTGACGGTCGTGGAATCGTTTCAAGTTGAACATTGTGAACGGATGAAATCAATTCTAATTATGTCGTCTGCTAGAATGTGAGAAGTGGCGGGAATAAGTAAATGTTGGTAAATGTACCGTTAACCGACTAGGACTCGACTTGACAACCAGACGTGACGTGTACCGGAAATGCCAATGTAGGAAATCAACTTTAATAGAATTTAACGCCACATCAAAGGAAGGTGGTTATTGTCAGATTAGCAGATGTCTGATATGATAGTAAATGAATGAATAAACGGCTTTTAGTTTTTAATGGGAGATAACTCAACTAAACAAATCAATGCCTAGTTTATTCCATGAAAAATGGATGAAAGTGAAGGACTGGTTATTTTACCGGTCGCACTTAATAGGTCAGACTCTGCCATCTTTCTCTAGGCATCTCTCCAGACCCAGACTCTAGACCCTGCCCCCTCCCCCTCTCCGCCAGACTTAGAGAATTTGAATTACGTTGAAGTATTTATCAATTACCTAGCAATTGATTACCTGGAAATCTCATTTCGACGTAAGGTAGAAATTCCATTGAGTAAAAGACAGCTCGTCCTCGAGTATCAAGTTAATTGTCGTATAAAGACTGACTATAGGCGGCAGTATGGGGACCACGTGCTACCTAGGTGCCATCCAAACTGTTCATTTCTCAAGATGTACAATGGCTCGAGAAAACGCATTTTGAATAGAGCGAATTCTGCAGAAAATCCTCAAAATTAACATAGGCCGGTCTGTGGCCCTGTGCGCCAGCTATATTACTGTCAACCATGTTCGCGTTACGGAGGTGGATCTCGAAGTACATAAACGCCTATGGACCCTTCCATAATTTAACACCACCTTACCGATGTAGTTCCCAAATCTTTATTCAAATACCTGAACACGAATTATTCAATTATCGAACATTTCACAAAACTAAAATGCTGTTATGGATCCAAGCGTACTCAATTCCACAGATTTAACAGACGGGCGATTGACCTAGTTTTGTTCATTGATTATTAGCAGACCTTGAGATTGTTTTATAATTAGGTCACGAGACAATTATTGTCTATTTCATCAACTTCTGTTCCAGTCCAATCTATATTAATTACATCTATACGTACAGAGAGTAGATTTGTACTTTAAAGAATGGCCTGGCGTTTAGACATCGACCAGTCCCCAAGTTCACAAACCATTCTCAGACTTTTAAGTTAAGAATTTACTCACGATTGCCTTATTTGAACTAAAATCTAGCCCTTTATAAAACATTTGTTGTTTTAATGTATCAAATACGTCAAAGATATTTCTCATAAGCATTGAGTAAATTCTTAAATACGACACAGGCTCGGTAATCTGGAGGCCGGGTGTTCGACCCCTGCATTGTCTGAGAAAGTTCATCTCGATTTTCCGGCGTGGTTTCCCCTAGTCAGTGATGCAGAACAGCGAGTCTGACAAGGACAGCTGTCTAGTCGTACATATTGGCGTGCACGTTAAAGATTTCCTGTGCAGTTGGAATTGGATATAAGAGTAGGCCGAAGCGCCGCTGCCCGGGCAAAATTTCCCTCATAGCACACTGTATGACGTATGCCCGTCTTCCATTCGCCCAGGTTCGGTGCAGAACAGTGGACCATTAATCCAAATTCATTCATTCTGAGAATGCTTTGTGCACTCGGGGATTGGATTGACCTAGTGGTCTAGAGTGCTGCGCTTCGACCTCTAGCTGGCCGGTCACCTCTGCTGGTTTGCGGCTGTTGTTTCGAGCCCTGGTGTGAGCGTATGTGGCATGGAGATAGGGGCGCCTTCTCAACCTCGTGGGTTTCCTCCGGGCACTCCGGTTTACTCCCACTGCTAAAGAATCCTACGCGCAAGCGAATTATTGAAATAAAATTAAACAATATGTTAGTCCCGAAATGACCTAGTTTGTGTCGACTTGACGTTAAACCCCATCACTCTCTCTCTCTCTCGCTTTGTGCACACAGACCCTTGTCTTGTGGTGGATTCAGGATTTCTGAAAAAGGCCTGTAAGAAATGACCACAAAAATAAGATTTATGTGGGTTTTAACGGCCTATTGTTGTGTGGGCTTATATAGATGTGCATGCGATCCAGTGTGCTATGCGAAGAATCTAATTAAAAAAAACACACACAACACAATTTGTATGGAGAGAGAGAGAGAGAGAGAGAGAGAGAGAGAGAGATGGGGTTTAACGTCCACTCGACACAAGCTAGGTCATTTTGGGACTAACATATGGTTTAATTTTATTCCAATAATTCGCGTGCGCGTAGGGGTCTGTAGCCGTGGGAGAAAACTGGAGTACCACGAATTTGGACAGGCGACCCCTACAGTAAACTCAATGGCAGGCCGTGACAGCGCGCGCACGCTAACCATTCGGCCATCCAAACCTCCTGCGGCAGCATGGATACACTTACATTTAAAACGATGTAGACGCATGAAGTACAAGGCTTGTGTAAAATTACATCCAATTTAACGTAGTAATACAACCATATGTCAGTTTACATCACGTGAGCTGTATATATTAACAGAAATGCCACTGGAAATATTATTTTTACAGAAAATTGTAAATTGATTTCAAATAGTGGTCACATACGTTATCCCCCTTTGACCACATATTGAATATTCTACAAAATATTTACACTTCTGTCTGTTTAGTCCATTTTAAAGAAATAGGTTATTCAAAATCTGAATGCACTGAACTGGGTAATAAAGATAGGCAGATTCCATGCATTGAGTTGGGTAATGCATTTTTCTTGGACCTACTCTTTCCATCATATGGAGCACATTAAGACCAATTTCCCTTATTTTCTTTACATTATCGAATGTTTTACATGCTCGGCTGAAAGTTCCGCAAAACTGTCTGTGTTCGTCAGGATCGAAAGATACCTTGACAGTTGGAATTTGATGCGAGAGTAGGCCATAACGCCGCTGTCCGGTCAAAATTCCCCTCATAGCACACTGTATGTCGTATACCTGTCTTCCATTAGCCCAGTAGCTGTAAAATAATAGGACGTTAAACCCCATTTCACCTTGAGTGCGATATTTGAATCGGTATAAATTTAATCAGCCATAAATTCATTAATGAAAGTCGTCAGGATTAACTGGTGACGTATGTGGGTCCTATTTATAGTTTATCTTGTGGTTTTAGAGGTTATAGTTTTACTTTCTTGTTACTGTAATCCCCTGACCGCGAGATAATCCCCGCCAACTGGGTATTTATGAGGGATTAACAGCATGTGCGTGTCATAAATAACCACATTAATGACATGGTCTAGAACTTTATTAGACACATCAGCTATTTACAGCTGGATCTATTTTTATAGTCTCGTGTAACAAGTTATATATAACTCCCCTGTGTAGGAGTCATATAGAATAATCGTCCAGTCACACGTCGATCTTAACGTAAGTCAATCAATTCCTTCTGATCTAACAGGACGCATTCAGATAAACTTCCTTACATTATTTGCATGTACGAGTTTCCGCCGGCGAAAAGGCGGTGACATTGTGTCTCGGGTAAAGTGTGCGCATGCGGATGTTTCCATTATCACGTCCACTAAGTCAACAACCGTTCTTGTTTCCGCAGATGGCAGATTTTAGACATCGTGTTAGACTGAACAATAACAATATCACACTCTGTGTGTAAATAGAAATTCCCAGGGGCGTAGCCGTGAAATATATATTGGGGGGGTCCGGGGGGGGGGGGGTCCGCAACGGTGGGGGGGGGGGGTACCCCCATAAATTTTGTTTAACGTCTCAGTCTTCTGTAAACATTGTTTGGCATATTTTACAGAGTAAAACTAAAACATCACACCAATACAACGTTTATCGTGTTTACATAAGCGTGACTTACCCCCACCTAAGAAAATTTTGGAATATTTGACGGCTGCAAACACCTTTTCCTGCTATTTCAGCCCATGAACAAAGCAATTTCAAAGTGGTCTAATATTACCTAATTAAGATGGCTTGCTGACTCGAATTCCAATCAATCGATTACACCCATGAAGACGGGACCGTTGGGAGAAAATTTTGAGAATTTAACTGCCACAAACGCGTTTTCCTGCTATTCCAGTCTGTAACCTGTGAATACAGCAACTTCAATTTGGTTCAATTTAGCCTACGTGGCTGCCCAGAATTCCAAACAACTAATCAATCGTCGCGGGCTATGGGAGATTCACCCTCCCGGAGAAAATTTTGAAAATTTAACCACCGCAAATGCGTTTTCTGCTATTATAGCCTGTGTGAGCAACTCCAAAAGTGTCCAATGGTTTTGTAACTGAAATCCCACTCTGATTCCAACCATCCAATCACACCGTTGCAGTTGCATTCACAAGTAATAATCGATGCCCAAAAAATGTCGCACAAAGTAGAGTGGCCCCAGACAAAATGTTTTAATCAATAGTCAACTCAGTATAAATTCGTGATATTCAATTAAAAGAAAAGTGAAATTAGTGTTTTATTAGAAAGTTAGGGAAGCAAAACTAGAAATGCCCGAAGCAGGTTTACAGGCTGCGGCCTGTTTGTTTTCTTCGCAGGGCGAAGAAGCGGAGCTGACCTTATATGGACCCCCCAAGAAAATTTTGGAATATTTGATGGCCGCAATCGCGTTTTACTGCTATTCCAGTCCTAAAATTAGTGTTTTATTACATTTCGGGCACTTTATTTTGCCAAATTTTTGGGGGGTCCAAGTATATTCAGACCCCCCCATGAAAACAATTGGGGGGGTCCGACCCCCCCGGACCCCCCCATGTGTGACGCCCATGGAAATTCCCCAAACTTTTCAACGATGTTTCTGTATATGGAAAACGCTTACATAGAAAGTGGGCCTTATAGTCAAGGCATGGACCTTATAATAATGTATTATAAGGTCCATGGGTCAAGGTCACGCGTCAAAACTTGTTCGTAGAAAATAGAAATCCTGTCAATGAAATCAGAAGTTTGATTAAAACTATAGGTTTCCTCCACGAAAATACCCCTATTAGATAAGAATTCCTTCTTTTACATTTAATTTTCTACCTTCTACCTAGAGTACATGCTGGACCTGACACCTCTCTATACTTACACTGGGATACAGTGTTTTCGATAATTGGCAAAATCGTTTTGACGGAAGGTTTATATTTACGATTTTGATGAAGACGTCTCAAATTATTATGAATATGGATGTGAATTAAACTGCTGGAGGTGTATGTAAATGGAATGAAATGAGGTTTAACGTCCTACTATTCTGCTCTGACTGCATAACTAATGACGACGGGCATATACAGAGTGCCATGAGGGAAATTTTGCCCGGAGAGCGGCTCTACGACCTATAACTTTTATATCGAATTCCAACTGCCAAAGGTGAGGGGGGGGGACGTGCGCGCTGTATTATAAAACCTTCAAGGAGTCAACTGGCGTGGTTTCGAATCCCCGGTTGTACGTGACAAGAAATAGGATCACGTGTCCAACCTTGTGGGTTTTCTCCGGGTGCTCCGGTTTCCTCCCACTGCTAAAGACCCCTACGCACAAGAGAATTATTGAAATACAATTCAACCATATGTTAGTCCCGAAATGACCTTGTTTGTGTCGAGTGCACGTTAAACTCCATTTCTCTCTCTCTCTCCCAAGGATCTTTTACGTGCACGCCAATGTGTACATATGACCTCAGTGTTTCTTCCCATCCGAACAACTATACGTTATCTCCTATCTTACTTTCTGGGCCAATGCAAGGATCGAACACGGGACATACAGGTTTGCGAGTTGCAAAAGCCATTCAGAAGAAACTGTGAAATTGTACAGACAACGTAGAATCCAGTTAAATAATTATTCTCTGTCGAAACTTTGGCCATATTCCCCGGTGACGTCATATTCTGACACGCGTCATGGCCAGCCGTCAGCTCAGCAAGATGGCTATTGTTATTAAACTGTTGTTGTGGGGATTCATTTTTCACAAAAGAGAAGGCAAGACAAGAAATGCCAATATTTAGAAACTGTATGGTGTATTTTTACTCATTTTCTATATGTTTTTTCGATCAATAATATTTTATATTTTTATTTCAGAATTTCATGGACTTTTAAAACAAAGTTTCGGAAATAATCATAATTACGGAGCTACAAGCCACGGGGATAATGGAAAAATCTCCAACATGCGTTTATTGGTCAAAGATAATTAATTTGGATAGTTCAGTAGCCATTACAGAGAGAGAAGGAGGTGTAATACCCACGTCCACTCGCGCATTGGTGTATGTCTGCTTAGAAATAAGGGGGATTGGATGGCCGAATGGTTAGCGTGCGCGCATGCTGTTTCCTCCCACTGCTAAAGACCCCTACGCGCAAGCGAATTATTGAAATAAAATTAAACCATAATGTTAGTCCCAAAATGACCTAGTGGAGTGGACGTTAAACCCAATTTCTCTCTCTCTCTCTGTCTGTCTGTCTGTCTCTCTCTCTCTCTCTCTCTCTCTCTCTCTCTCTCGCTTAGGAATAAAGGAGAGATATACATACGCTTTATGCGTTTTCGAATATTATACAGAGTGGTCAATTCCCGTTCGTTTAAGTCAGCGTGCCACCTTGTGAAATAAGGTTGAGAGCGTCATACTTTTCAGTACTAGTTCAGCCTACCGGACTAATTAAGACAAAAGTACGCCATTAGAAATGAAATGAAATGGGGTTTAACGTCCTACTGTTCTACGCCGAACTCGGTTAATGGGGACGGGCATACACCACACAGTGTGTTTACGGCTTACTCTTACATCGAAGTCCAACTGCCAAGAGATCTTTTACGTGCACGCCAATGTGTACACGGGGCCTTGGTTTTTCGTCCCATCCGAACGACTAGACAGCTGTCGTTGTCAGCCCCCCCCCCGTTCTGCATTACTGACAAGGAGAAACCACGCCGGAAGATTGAGATGAACTTTCTCGGCCAATGCAGTAATCGAACACCCGACCTCCATGCTAGCGAGCCAGCACCTTACCCACCTAGACACCGTGATTCCCCAATGTATACACGGGATCTCAGTTTTTGAATCATCCGAACGACTATACGTTGTCCCACCCCCTCTTGCCAGGCCCTCTGTCCTACACCATTGGCAATGGGGAACCACGCCCAAAAAACCTCGGTCAATACAGGGATCGAAACGGAGACCATATGTTAGTCCCAAAATTATCTAGTTTGTGACGAGTGGACGTAAAACCCCATTTCTCTCCCTAAGCAGAGTTGTCTTCCCTTACAGTTCACACTGGATAGTGAGACTAGTGTGGAGAATGGCATAGCAAGGCAATGTCTTACTCACTGAGTCACCGCGACACCCAAGTCATTATATTACAGTGTTACAAGCCTAATATCACTATAAACCTGCTGGTATTGTAGGCTGGCAGAATGAATCGAGTGCTGTGTCATGTTCAAGTGTCATTGATCGAAGTGTTACTAATTTTATTTTGGATTTTTTTTGTTTGTTTATTGACAGATGGAAATGTAATTAACTATAAAGTTACTAACAGGCAATCTCTTAGATGCTTACACCCAAGTCCACTGCTCTTTAATAGATGATAAACATGATTTTCACATTGTCTCCGCCCAAACAATCCAAATTAAGGTTGCAATGTATTACCTTTTGCTCCAATGTATGCCCCCTCCCCTCGTAAAAATCCTGGATCCGCGCCTGTTTTAATTCGGTTAACACGCAATATACAGGGTGTATGTATTACCACCGCATTCACACATGATAACACAAGTAAGCTACTATTATAGTTCGTCCGATCAGAGACAGATCCTAATTACTTGGGTTGGATGGATCTTCTTTTTCGTATACGGAATCGTCTTCATTAGCCCAGTCGCCAGTCTGAGAAGAACAGTAGGACGTTAAACCCTATTTTGTAGAGCGAGGGAGAGAAGTGGGGTTTAACGTCCACTCGACACAAACTAAGTCATTTCGGGACTAACATATGTTTTTTTTTAAAAAAAATTACTTGGGTTGGATGGATCTTCTTTTTCGTATACGGAATCGTCTTCATTAGCCCAGTCGCCAGTCTGAGAAGAACAGTAGGACGTTAAACCCTATTTTGTAGAGCGAGGGAGAGAAGTGGGGTTTAACGTCCACTCGACACAAACTAAGTCATTTCGGGACTAACATATGGGTTTTTTTTAAATTTTATTTCAAAAATTCGCTTGCAAGTAGCTAAGGGTCTTTAGCCGTCTGAGGAAACAGGAAGACCCAGCGAAAACCCACGAGGTTGGACAGGCGACCTTACTCCTTGTCACGTACAACCAGGTATTCGAAACCAAGCCAGTTATATTGGGTATGCGGTATTGTACTGAGTGTAACATTGGCCCAGTTAATTGCCAGGTTCATGTCTAGAATAGAATACTGTGAATCACCTTTGGTCCATCACTGTCTGTTATCTTGTTGTTTATAAATGGACTGCGTGTACACACTGTTGTATAATTAAATATGTCTCCGCATTATTTTAATATTTACTTAGAGACGCGTTTTACATTGCTTACATAGCAACGGGTTGTGGTGAGTGAGAAGGGAATAAATAGTGGGCACAGAGGAGTATTAGAATGACAGAAGGTCTAGGCCGGGCATCACCGCAACCCCCTCGGTCCCATAATTTTTGTGCAGGGCGCCTACTTAGACAACCAGTAAATGTAAAGTCAGCCATGAACTGATAGCTTTTCTCGGTTAATGCGATGTATGTCGATGCATTCACAGCTATTCACGGGAGACAACTACATTTAGAAAAGTCATTAAATGGAACCAGACCATAGATCTAAATTATTTATAACTCTATGACGTAGACCAACATTGCTTTGTCATTTTAATTATATCGTCATGAATATAATATCTGCATCACACGGATGATTAATAATGTTTTAAATGATATTAAATGTCGTTTTAATGTCCTCGTCTCCTGTACCGAATGGGCTAATAAAGACAAACATACGTTATTCTGTGTGCTGTGCGGGAAATATAAGACCAACGTGTTCACGGGACCTCGGATTTTCGTCCCATCAGAAGGGTGGTTAATTTGTTACAAACCCATAGATTATGACAAAGGGGGGGGGTATTACTGGTTTTAGTTCATAATTTAAATGTACTTGCCTCTCATTATTTTTTTTTTGCGGGGTGGGGGTGGGTCGTTAGCACGTGCGCACTGTATCACCCGGTCTTTCATTGAGTCAACTGACGTGGTATCGATCCTCCGGTTGTAAGTGAGAGGAGTGGGCTCATGGGCACCCCCCCCCCCTTATCTGTCTTTCTCTTCGTCCAGTAAAGTAATCTGATTATGTGACACTACAACAGTTTTTTCATCCCCACCCCACCCACCTTAGCATGGGGTCTGCCCACATTCACGTCGGTCTTAACATAAGTCAATCAATTCCGTTTGATCTAACAGCATGCATCCAGATAAACTTTCTTACGTTTGCATGTCGTTCTTGTTTCTGCGCAATAACAATGTCAGACTCTGTGTGGTAAATAGAACTCCGCCACTCGACAAACCTCGACAGATTCCGGAACCTACATCTAGTCTCGGCTGTATGACGAATTCAGCCATTTTAGAACTACTTTAAAGGTCCCGAATGAAAAATGGCGCGAGCCACATACTTCCAGATAGCTCTACATAATGTTCGCGCTAGGATGATGTGTTGATTTTTTTCACCACAGCCTCTAAGCCCAGGACGCTATGATGCTCCCTTCTCGGCCCCTCTATGATGTCTGAAGGGAAATTTAACCTCGCTTTTTCTTATATAGAAATACCATTTTTGGGTAAGTGTTTCGTATAGGCACCGTTTTACGTCAACACTATTCTAGTTAATTGTACTAATCGGTGCGCGAAATAACTGGACGATACCCTACTTTCCAGAAATGGATACTGCCATAGTTGTCTGTCAGTTAGTCTAAGATAGTAGTAGAATAATGCAAGTTACTTCATTACACTAGTTACTCATTTTAATATCCATTTACACTAACTACAGGTACTTCAAACGTCTTTATTTATTTTTCTTATACTTCAAAAAAAATGTTTTAGAATTTATTTTGTCGGAGGAAAAAAGTTAATACCGGGAACTCATTAAGTCGCGTCGATGTCATCCTTATCAGTGATTGAAGCGGCCTAGCGAATATTCACTGCTGATCAGTGTGGCCATGAATGGACAGCTTACTTTGATGTAGATGGTGACCAGTTAACTGGTGAAACTGAATCCCTCTTCTCACATCGAATAAATAATCCGGATCAAATATCTGTAAATTTCCCTCGGCCGTTGAGGCTCGACAAACCAACGCTCCTACTCAAGGTATTGATTATCAAAGGGACCAGATCGACATTAGTCCAGCTGGTTTGTTCTGTAGAAATACGCCCCAGAGTCGATGTAAAGATTATGAAGTCAGATACTGCTGTCCAAAGCGTAAGTTTACTTTATTCTGTAAGGGGGGTTGGGATGGCCAACTGCTAAAACCCCTACGCGCAAGCCAATTATTGAAATAAAATTGAAGCCATATATTAGTCCTAAAATTACCTAGTTTGTGACGAGTGGACGTTACCCCCCCCTCCCTCTCTGTCTTATTCTGTGTTATCAAATGCTAGATTGTGTTAAATGAGCTAGATGGAAGGGGGTGGGTGTATTATCCAGATAAGATTTGTTGTTGAAAAACATCCACCAAGGACAGATAGGGTGAGAAATGGGGTTTAACGTCCACTCAACACAATTAAGTGATTTAGGGAAAATATGTGGTTCAATTATATTGCAATATATCACGTACATCCGGGGAATCGAAATATAGACCTTCTGATTTCGCTTGCACGTGTAAAATTGCTACTAGATTCCCCACCACCACCACCAAGAGACAGATAGAGGGAGAGGGAGAGGGAGGGAGGGGGAGGGAGAGAGAGAGGGAGCAAGAGAGAGAGCAAGACAAGAGAGTGGGTGAGCGAGAGAGCAAGAGAGAGTGTGTGTGAGAGAGAGAGAGAGAGAGAGAGAGAGAGAGAGGGGTCTAACGCCTACCCGGGACAATGTAATACAATATCATTTGAGACCTAAAATTTAATATTGTATTTGAATCTATGTCAGTATTTCATATTTTTCATTCTTTCCTTATTTTTGACATTCTAATAGACAGATTAATTACAAGTCAGATTAATCTTACATAGTATTATGTAACAGCTGATAGGTTGTACTCACTCTTATGCTCGGAGTACCTATATGAGATGAGATTTAAGCACAACAGATATTGACACCTGTTGTTTAAAGTTAGAATGGGTGACCATTAATAATTAGTTTCATTGTTAATTACCCGCGTTGTATAAACTTCTAAATTCCACACGCCTTTCATCTGTATCAGTCGTGTACTTAAGACATAGTATTATGTAAGATATGATAAATTGTGCAAACATGTATCAGGCAGAATCCATGGCAGGTGCTAACATTGTTGTTTTAGAGTTTAGAGGTGCGAACACTAGTAATTAGCTTATGTGGAATTATCTTGCTGTCAATCAAAATGTGACTAGGAGTTAGCCAATCAGTTTAATTGTTTATGTAACATTTAAACCAATTAGGGATTCAGGCGGCAGAGATATCTGCATTATTTAAGATTGGTTTTGGGAGTCAAAAGGCAGTTGGGTTTTCTGTGACCTAGGGAGAACATCTTTAGTTAGATATCTCCTGATCCAACCACCATAATTGTATGTATGTATATATATATATTATGCAGTAATAAAACGTCTGTTTAATAAAAAGAGTTATGTATTCTATTACAACTAACATGTGGTCTAATTTTATTTCTTTAATTCGCTTGCGCGTAGGGGTCTTTAGCAGTGGGAGGAAACCGGAGGACCCGGAGAAAACTCACGAAGTTGGACAGGCGACCCTACTCCGTGTCACGTACAACCGGGGATTCGAAACCACGCCAGTTGACTCAATGACAGGATTTGTGATACAGCACGCACGTGCTAACCACTCAATGACAGGCTTTGTGATACAGCACGAACGTGCTAACCATTCGGCCATCCAACCCCCGCAGTTTAAACAAAAGTTGATCCTACAATTATAAGACAACAAGTGGTGTAAATATTTATGAATGTTACGAGGTTAAACAGGGGGATTCTGGTGAGTAGGTTTTTAAATTACACCACGGAATATCCCTATAAACACTTCCATTAAAGTAAGAACACAACTAAATACACAGTATGGTTATTCATCGTCTAATTCAGGTTTTCTAAATCCAAGTTGTGAAGAATCCTTAATCATAAACGGCGTTCAGTTCAACAGGAAAATAATCCAAATGTTTCAAAAAAAGCAAACAAACTGAAAAAACATCAAACTGATGGTCACACGTGCGTTGTTTACATCGAATGTAGTAATTTGAACTGGTACGGTCAGAATTATATTTTTTACCCATTTTATGCCCCAGCGTAATATTTTCTGTATCTATTTATGCTAAATATGGACTTTTTTGTATCCAGATATACATTGTACTTCAGGCACCTTTATTTTTCTAATAAATAAAAAATTGTTTTAGAATTTGATTGTTCGGAAGAAAAAAGTTAATATTGGGGACTCATTAAGTCGCGTCGATGTCATCCTTATCAGTGACTGTAGCGGCCTAGCGAATATTCACTTTGGAGGAACTGGAATACTTGAAGTCACGTCACTTTACCAAAGATGCTGTAACAAGTACTCTAGCCACGCCCTAGCATGGACCAAACCAAAAAGTCCCACAGCAAGCGACTTCGGGATAGTGTAATGACAAAGTTCCACCGCCTCCTGTCCACACTCCCTAAACACACACAAAACCTTCTCCGGGACACACCAAAACGAAACACACCCAACTAGGGAAAATTATCCTCTGGAGAGAAGGCACATGTATCAACTCTCCCTCGAAGCGTGCTCCCGACCCCAAGAAGAAAATCCGACCACCTACCAAAACATCACCAGCTACATCCAATTGGTCCCCACTGCACCTTCGCCAAACGCCACCACACTACAAACCTTCAAAGGCAAAATAGTAATAAAAGGCAACGACGCAATCCACTGGGACCCAGGCACGGCCATGGAGAGCCCGATGTTAAATGCCAAAAGGAAGAAATTACATTTAACTGAATATCTAAAAACGTGGTTCAGTAATGCATTACTTTTAACGATGTTGGCCATTCGACTTGGGCTTAGATGATTTTTTAGATCTTTAGCAATTATAGTATTTTGTCACAGGACAGATAAGGGGTTACCGTTTTGGGGAATAAAGGAGATTAAATACAAAAGAATTCAGTTTATATACTGAGCACCATAGAAAACGCATCACTTAGTTTTTCGTATAACAAAATGATCCTGTAAACATATCTTATTTATTTCGCTTTTTATTGTGAACAATATTCAAATGGGAACACATCAATAACAACACATTTGCACACTTATGGGTGTTTAATCTGTAATCAACGGTACAAAGTCAGAGGGGTCAAAACCAAAAGTAAATAGGAGACACAATTCAATACAACTATAACTTATACCCATCCCGCCCACTTCCTGCACATCAGATTTATTTCAAAATATTATATTGTATAATTCTGATATTTGTAGTACGTAACTAACGTACGAAAATTAAATTGTTAGTTTAAACATATTTTATTACATCGACATGTCATTGTACAATACAAAAGGATTAAACAAAAGTTCTAACAACTTATAAACGTCTTCTCCTTAAAAAATATTAATTGATGAGAATATTTCAAATGATAGATACAAAGTTAAATTCATTTCATTGAACTAATCATTAATATATTTCATTTTATGGTATATAAATGCAATGTTTGGACAAATAACACTTCTTATTTTGTGGAATATGAACTAATCACATTTACACGTACAAAATAAACAAAACATACATACAAAGAGTGCACAGGAACTACTATACGCATAATTTTATTATAATAGTATAATTGTAGTTAGACAAATCGTTTAGTTGATGTTATAAAAGTGTGAACTTGAGAAAATATATAAGTATTCTTTTCTTTGGGCAGATCCACGTCACCCCATAGTAACACAGATACGTCGTTGATTTTGAAATCAGTTAGGGAATGTAATAGTGTATTCCTGTGAACCGAAAAGCGCTTGCACTGAAAGAAGTAATGTTGCGCATTTTCGTCGTGCCAGCTACATTCACATTTTGGACTCTGAATTAATTTTACCCTATACAGATCATGATTTAACACGCTACACCCATGACGCAGTCTAGTGTGGATGATATTTACAAAGCGATTTCCATAAATATAATAATTAGGAGAGGAATGATTATTTTTGTATTTCTTTTTCAGTTTTGATCTAAATTGTTTTGAGTCATTGACGTTTCTTAAAGTTATATCCAATGAATTCCAATCGGCTATAGTAGAAGGAAAAAATGAGTTATGATTGTGCCTTGTCACCTTGAGCTTGGCCAGTATGTCGACTAAATATGACGGTGACCTATTATTTAAAATGTCATGAAAGAGCGAGAGCCGGCGAATAACACGGCGCTTTGATAGATTGGTCCAACCTGTCTCATAATATAATGACTCCCTTCTTGCGTATTTAGGAAGACCGGTCACAATTCTAGCTGCTTCTAACTGAATCTTTTCTAGTTTATGAGAATCGTTGATGTTACACCCATCCCAAACTTCGCATGCATATTCAAATAGTGATCTAATATGAGTTTTATATATAATATCTAGAGATTTTCTATCAATTGAATATCTAATTTTTCTTAGAATATTTAAACGTTTTGACGCAGATTTGCATATGCGATCGATGTGTTCCGACCACTTGCAGTCGCGAGATAACGTTACACCAAGGTGTTTATGGTGATCAACATTTGATAAGACTAGATTTCCAAAAATTAGTTTAGGTGACTGTTCAAGACATTTAGGAAAAAAATTTACAACATTAGTTTTTAAAGGGTTGAATTTTATAAGCCACGCATTGGACCAATCGTGTAAATTAGAAAGGTCATTGTTCAATGAACGCTCTATGTGATTTACGGAGATTTTGTTACACCCTATTGCAGTATCGTCAGCGAATAACCTTGCTTTATTTTGTAATGCATCTTGTACATCATTTATGTAGATCAAGAACAAAAACGGCCCAAGAACAGAACCTTGAGGGACACCGGATTTTGGAGTTATATATTTTGAATTTGCATTATTTACAAAAACGGTTTGTTTTCTACCCGTAAGATAATCGCGTGTCCATGCTGTGAGTGGATCAGAAATTCCGTAACTTGAAAGTTTTTGTAACAAACGTACGTGGTTAACCCGGTCGAATGCTTTAGAGATGTCACAGAAAACGTAGCTTGAACACTCTTTATTTTCTAAGGCTGATAATATATTATCATATACTTCAATAAGTTGATGAACAGTGGCATGTTTAGGTCTAAAACCTGTCTGAAAACGATTTAGCAATTGATTAGTGTGGAAAAAGTTGTAAAAATACTTAAAAACAATTTTTTCAAATATTTTACTGATACAGTTCAATAATGATATTGGCCTGTAGTTTTCAACATGTGTTCTACTGCCCTTCTTAAATAGGGGCATTATATTCGCATATTTCCATTTCGATGGAAAGGTGCCTGCCGCTAACGACTTGTTAAATAAAAGTTTAAGGGGTATACAAATAGATTCAGAAATATATTTTAACAATTGACTACTGATTTTATCCGGTCCATTGGCCTTTTTTGTGTTAAGACTTGCTATTATATCCCTGGTTTCAGTTTCTGATATTTCAGGTATTTCTAGTATTGAGTTTGTTCTTTTTTCAAACGGAGGGGGGTCGATGGAATCTATATTATCGGAGACAGATCCAAAAAACAAGTTCAATATTTCGGCCTTTTCGTAATTAAAGTATGCGATTGTATCACTATCATTTGATACTAAGGGTAGTATAACATTATTCTTATCAAACAAAAGACGATTAATTGATTTCCAAAAATCCCCAGGAGAACTGTTAGGATTTGTTAGGTTTGATTTGATATCTTCGTTGAACTGGGATTTAAGTATTTTTTTTGAAGTTATTTACCTTGTTTCGTTGGCATTTGTAATGAGCGAGATCACAATTAAATTGTAGCCACCTTTTTTCCACAGGAAGTGTGTCTCTGATGTCCAGAATGTGATAGCTCTATACCCTTTAGTCAGTCTTTTCGTCTTGCAATATCATTGAGAGGTCTCGAACGCTCTAGATTCCACGATCTGTCATTGAGTCAAGTAGAGTGGCTTCAATCCAACACTTGTACGTGACCGAAATTGGGTCGCCTGTCCAACCTCGTGCGTTTTTGTTTTCCGGGTTCCTCCCACATTTTACACACAAGGAAATTATTGAAATTGAATTGCATCATATGTTAGTCCCAAAATGACAGAATAATTATTTTGACGAATGATATTGAGCAACAGGCTAGACTAGAAGTTTAGATCAGTTCTTTTTATGACGTAAAGGTAAACCACGTCCATTTCCAGCGCTTTATTTGCCTGCTAGAATTTGAGTAAGGGATGTCTTAAAATGTTTCCATGGCGCTGTCTATTTTAGCAAGTCAGTTAAGCGCCGGCACATTAACCAAAGAGTACAGGGTTACGTCCAGGTCTGTTAAGGAACATATGGCCCAGTCGTTTAGATGGGACGAACGATCGAAGTTCCTTCTACACGTTGACTCAACTCCCCTCACAGCACACTGCCCCTGTATACCAGTCCCCATTGAGCCCGTTGGTTGACAAATCTCAAAATGGCTGAAGTGCGGGACTATTGAGACGTTAAACCCCCTTTCTTTCCTTTTTGCAGTTCCGTCACCGTTATTGGCATTAGCCCAGTCGGCGCTGAACAGTAGGGCGTTAAACTTCATTTCATTAAGGAGTTGAAAGTACTATAACTTGGTGTATTTTAGTCTAACAGTCAACTGGCTGTATTGTCGACTAATATCACGTCTTTATTGTCGCTGTCAATGATGGATGATATAGAGAGAGAATAAAGAGGCGCCAGTCTATAGATAACTCGACTTGAATAGGCGTGTCGCCATTTATTAAAGGGTCGTTCCCGTCAATCCAATAGGTCGATTAACCGTTCTGCACTGACTGGGGTAATACTGGGATGTACGTTACGCGGGGGTCACGGTGGTTAAGTGGTAAGACGCTGGTTCGCTAGCCTGCAGTTCGGGTGTTCGATCCCTGCATTCGCCTGGAAAGTTCATCCAGATTTTCTGGTGTGGTTGCCTCTTGTCAGTGATGCAGGACGGAGGGCCTTACAAGGACAGTTGTGTAGTCGTTCGGGTGGCACTACATTGGTGTGCACGTAAAAGATCCCTTGACAGTTGAAATTCGATATAAGAGTAGGTCGTAGTGCCGCTGTCCGGCCAAATTTCACTCATAGCACAGTTTATGACGTATGCCCGTCTTCATTAGCCCAGTTCAGAGCAAAACAGTAGGACTTTAAACAATATTTCATTTCTTTTCATACGTCTCGCAATTTGCTACGACGGACATTTTGCCTAGACAGTGGCATTGCTACTTACTTTCTATTCTATTTCCAACATGAAGTTGGTCGTAAACGCGCTGCCAACGATATACATGGGAGTCAAGGGGTCTCGGGTTTTTCGTCCCATTCGAAGGACTAATAGTTGTTCCTTGCCATGCAAGTCACCCACCTTGCACCTCCGACAAGTTGAATCCAGAAACCAACAAGGTGATCGAGGCTACAGTATGCGTGTCTGTTTACTTTTTATGAATGGAATGTCCTTTGATTTATATTAGCCTGATACATCCCAGTGAATATTAGACTATCACTGTTTACATTAGCAACCATTCATATATAGGTATTTCTACACAATATATTTACTCTCTGTCTACAATAACAATATTCAAACTATGACATGTAAAAACCGTGGAATACAATAGCACAGCGCGATATAAGATGGCGGATTGAAAAAGTTATTTCTGTTTTTGTTAATGGATTTAGATTACAAGATCTTAGAGAAGATGTTGATAACTTATACAGTAGGAGATATTCAAACATGATGTACAAATTTATTCAATCAGCGTTGAAGTGAAACGTTCGACAGTAATTCATTGGGACTTGAATCATCAAAGCTTGAAGAATCTCGGACACTGGGGAGAACCAACATAATTCAATGGACTAGTTTTAAGAACGGCAGACGTACAAGGATTTGGAGTGAATACATAAACAAAGATGACTATTTGAATGGTTTTATTGCTGTGAAAAATATCTGTAAAATTTGATATAAGTATTATACATAAACGGGGTACTATGTACAAATAAACACGCCATTACTTGTGGAGGTTTTAATATCAAATAAAAACACAAGATATCTGGCAATACTTCATAGAATAATGATTAAAGAAACGGGAAACTTATCGATAGAAAATATTTTAATAAAACACAAACGTAAATCAATTGTCGTCAATGCGAACTAATCTGCCACGAACTGGTCGTCAAACTACAACAGTCATTCTTTACCCAACAACAATAGCAGCAGAGATCGAATGTACTTTCAATAGATTGATTATTAAGACTTGACCTCTTTTAATAGAGGACTAGAAAAAAACAGATTTGTTATTGCTCGAGTGAATTAACATCATAAATCATTTTCTTCCTGCGATATTACATATTGGTGAAAGTGGACATAGAATTTACATAGCCTACAATAGAGGGGATAATCTGTTTAAAGTTAAACCGCTATCTATCTTGCTGTTTGTCATAAATATTCCAGTTTGTGTATTAGTCCGCAAATAAACGTAACTGTATTCGTTTGGTTGGAAATATTCCAGTGTTTAGGCGCTATATCTACAAGTATACATAATTGACAGAGTGTACCTATCGTGATCAAAAGATTTATGTGAAATACGTCAACAGGCAGTGTGTACCTCTCGTGATAAAACGATTTATGTGAAATACGTCAACACATTTTTATATTGTGATAATTTAAATGTTATTATTGAATTTTGACGAATTCGTTCTTTCGCGGGGTCATACCCGTCCCCTATTTCTCGAAGAGTGCAACGCTATGTTTAGATGAATTTTATCAAAATATTTTTCTTATTTGGATATCAATTTTTTGGGATTTTGAGGAATTCGTTGTTCGAATAGTGTTATTCATAAACAGACGTCTAATTTGGACTGCCGGATAGGCCTACCAATAATGTGATCATCAAATCAATGCATGTTTTCAACTTTACCAGTTTGTGATCCTTCTTGTGAAATCAAGTTTTGAAATAAACATTAAAAATGGTGGATGCCGTCGTATCAACGAAATACGGAAAGCGACCAGTTTTGGATGTGCCACCAATGAAGGCTTTTGGTTCTAATAACGCCCAAGTGTCGAGTATGATGGATTATAATACGTCATCGCTTATACAGCAACCACAGCAACAGATGCAATACGTGCCACAACAGCAACCACAATACGCCACAACGTCACAGCCACAATACGTCACAGCACCACAACAGCAACAAGCCCAATACGCTCAAGCTCCACCACAACCTCAAACACAATATCCGTCCATTCATCAACAAGTTCCACCACAACAACCACCATATCAGCCATCAGCATATAATCCTTACGCTGGGGCTGGTTTCCAGGCTGATCAACGATTCTCAGCGTCAGCACCGGCAGGGCCAATGCCCGATCCTAACAACTTTATGCTAAACATGATGGGTCCGTTAAATCCCTTCAATCCAGCTAATATGATGGGTCCTCCTTTAGCCCCACCGCCCGTACCACAATTTCCACAAATGCAATATCCAGCCCCTATTCCTAACTTCAACTTCCCCCCTCCGCCTGACTATAACCGAGGGCATACGACATATCCCGACCAACGTTACGGTCAACCACCGCCACCACCACCTCGGTACCCGGCCATGAATCAACCCGTCCACACCGAGGACAATTATTCGTTACAAGGGAAACTTGAGTTTGGAAAAATGACAACCGTCCACGTCGACAGCATTACCGGAAACTTCCGACAACTACCGGAAATATTACGGAAAGAGTTGAAGAAAACCTACGGGAAATATCCAGAAACCGACATCAAGATATCCGTAGAAAACGGAGAGTATCATATCTATGCGTCTCCGCATCGCGAAGATGATCGTCCTATACGAGGACCACGGGCTTACGACGATGATGAGAAGCGACCGTATAATCACGATGATTTTAAAAGACAACCGCGATTCGAAGATGACTATCGGCCCAAACCACCGCGGGAATACGATCCGGATTTTATTCGCGGGAGGGGATTTGAACAAGAAATACGGCAGCGAGAGTTCGATGATTTCCCCCGCGCGGGTCGTGTCGATATCCCCCGAGGAGGTCGTGACTCCAGAATGGCGGACGCTGAATGGGTTTTAGTTAAAAGAAGATAGAAAATGTCGGAAACAGATTCGACGAAAATTAATCTTTTGTGACATTTTATCGATAAAACCAGATTCAGTGCAAGAAATAGTTAAATTTACGGGAAGCAAGTATATTTATCAATGGGGTTATCTTTAGTTTACAAACAAGTACATCCCTGTGTCTCGTCATGAGGCGTCATTATTTTACATTTGTCAAAATAACTTTAAATCATTTTTACATATCAGTTGAACATAAGAAAATAATATTTCCTGTATTTATTTGGTATAATAAAAAAAAGTTGAATACTAATAAAACGGGGAGTTCTTGTTTCAATATGATTAAAATACGGTTGTAGCAATAGGTCGCGTCAGAGGTCATACCAGAGGCTTTTGTTCCTATGAGGTCAGATATTTGATTAACCAATCAGCATTGATTTCTTCTAGTGGATCACTCAAAGCTCGCTGTAACAGACAGTTTCATTGGTTAATCGCTCACATTATCCAGAACAGGTCAATGATAACAACTAGTCCAAATTTTAGTGCGTATGTCGTAAAAACAAGTTAAACGAAAATTTTGAACTGAAAAAACGAAACGAAATAGAATCTGTGTTTCAATTGGATTGTTTTATGTGATACGGGAAGAGGTGGACAGAGAGTCAGCTTCTGAATTCAAAGTCCTTTCAAATTATTAGTGGTAAAATATGTCATGTATGAGACAGCACATGCTTTCTATTTCTGGAAGATCTGATATCACGTCAAGTTTAGTTTTGATGGGTGGCGTGCGTGGGACAGGGTATGTTTCATCTTTCCAGAACACCACTTAGTTTAGTTTTGAGTGGTGTTGTACACCAGGCAGGGCATGTTTAAGCTTTCTAGAACATTTGATACCACTGTTAGTTAAGTATGTATGGATGGGTGAAGCAGGATATACTTACTAGTCTAGATATAATACCGGTAGATGTTGTACAGGAGACAGGGTATGCTTACCCTCTCTAAAACATCTGATAACTATTCTACCTAGATACATGCCATCCATCTGACAGAGTACTTGTACTAGAACATCTGATACCCCTTATAATGTGAAGTTTGCATTGATAGCCTGATAAATATTTGATGTAGTCTTGATAGTTGCAGTGTAAATTGGTCTCTTTTAATTTAAGCTTCGTCTGGAGTGACAACACCATTGATCTCGTAAGGGGTGGGCCATGAGTAAAGCCGACAAGGTGCAAAGTATGTCTAGTTTTTTGAATGGGCCAGAATTCTGGGGTCAAACCAATGACTTGCACGTAAATTAACCCATGACAGTTCGAATTCAAAGCCGCCGAGTAACCAAAAACCTCCTGCTCCCATTTCAAGTGTAAATGAAATGAAATGGGGTTTAATGTCCGTCTGCTCTGCCTCAACTGGGTTAATGAACACGGGTATTAGTCATACAGTTTCCTTGGAAGGCCTGGCAAAAACACCTGTTTAACTGTTCGGATGGCACCAAAAACCAAGATCCCGTGTGCACACTGGCGTACACATAAAAGATCCTTTGGCAGTTGGAATTCGATATAAGAGTAGGCCAAGCGCTGCTGTCTAGGCAAAATATCCATCATAGTACACTGTATGCCGCCTACATTCGCTCAGTCCGAGCAGAGCAGTAGGACGTTAAACCCATTTCATTTCATTAAGCCAACATCCTACCTAATCTGCCACCATGGTTTACGCAGACATATAACGTACTATATGCCAGTCTCAAAATGCCGGGAATATATTATTGACAAGACTTAAACCCCATTCTATTAATTTATTATATTTTCTGTCTTCATATACAAGGATACAATATTTACAATTCACCAGGGTCCTGTTTCTCAAAATCTTAACTAAACATAAAATCAAAAATTTAGTAGATATTTCAATTATAATTGGCTAAGCACTAAAATCAATCTAATATTATCCAAACAAATTACTAAAATTTAGTTTTTATCTTAGCTAAAATTTCGGGAAACAAGCCCCAGGCCATACAAAATAAATAGTCCGTTTCACAATAATCTGATGTAGGAGTCAAGTTTTTGACTAAAGCCAAACTTACAATCCGCCCTATGTGCTACTTCGGGCAATCTACGGGGGTCATTTTAGTAAACGCGTGCTTGAGATTTATGCATCACTTGCACTGGAGAAGATCGCAGACTGGCCGTAGACAATTTTGGTCCGGCACATATAACGTTTTAATTAACCCGGTTTCTTGCTGCTGGTCTGCAAGCTAGCAAACTTTACGACCCGTGCCTGTGTGCCTGTCAAAACACGTACAGCTAGACTTTAGCATCACTACTTGCTTTAATGACTATATCAACATTTCATCATACAGAGATACTAACCCATCAGAGTTTTAGCCGAGTCACATACAGGAATATTAACACATGATTATCCAGTATCAATTATGTCCTTCAATAACAATGATCAGGGTTACGTACTTGATAATTGAGTCTTCCTTCTATTCCTGGATTCAATAGAGTTACTCCCTGTAACCATGGTAAAACGTGTACGTGCAGTAATTAGTTAGATTTCATCCCGGTTTTTAGTGAAGCATACTATTTCTTTTATAAGGCCTAAAATTTTTTAAATTTCAATCGATTAATCAGGCTGACACGGTCTCCATCATGTGTTTGTGTGTGGCAGCATTATCTGGATTAAGATTAATTAATCTGTTACTTGAATCCGCTAAATCTCGGATAGAAACTCGTCCATTTCGTCGAATATATTTAGCAACATCTTCCAGTTCTTCCATGGTAATATATATAAATTTCCCGCGATCATCGACAACACCTGTTAATTCTCCACTAGATTGTAAATCTTGAACACGCTGTATACAGTCCTGTTAAATATACCATATAGACTATTACATATTCAATTGGTATGTACATCGAATTATAGTAAAATACAAAATGAAATCGAGTTTAACATGTTATAATTATAAATGCCCCCATACTAACCTGTGTTTTAATTTTAAAATGTGCTGCTAAATCTTCTAACATCACAACCTTCATATCCTATCAATAACAAAAATATTATACTTTTACTTTCACAAACTTAAAGATACATTAATGGAGATAAGATAACAAGTTGGCAGTTCTCACTATAATAGTTAAAAACTAGATAGTGTAAAGATAATTTGCTAAAAATTTCAGTCAAATTGATCCATTATTAGCCGAGAAAAAAGCGTTTGAAATATTCGCATAGCCTCGGTCATCATTACTCAAATCATTAATATAAACAGCATAGTCTCGATTGTCCACTTGATTGATTTAATTATCAACGGCCATTAAGCGGCATATAAGAATTTAATCCGCCAACATCGAAGGCTAGCCTTGACATAAAGAGTTTATTATGGTCTGGATATGTTAATTAATGTCTAATTGATTATTTAGATAACATTTCAGGCCTAAAGAAAGATCTGTAATAAGCAGATTTAGCTCTTGTATAATGCAAGTTTAAGTTGAGTATTTGGATGGTTGTCACATCAACATACTAATGTTTCAGGAATAAAATCTGCATACCAAAAAACTTCTACAAAAACTGCCTTCACAATATTTGCGATGAAATTGTTGGTAAGATCATCCAGGTCCTATTTACCTTTATATATTGTATAAATTCTTGTAATAAAGACTGGGAATTCAAGTCTACTTCTGCCTCGTTTTCACCCTCTTCATCAACGCTAAACATTTCCTTCATTTTTAAATATTCTTCGTAATCTTTCTTCTCTTGTTCTTCTTTACGCTTCCTCTCTTCCTCAGCCTGAAATATAAACACCATCTTCACAAACCAACAAACATCATCTGCACACACCTACAAATATCATCTTCACAAACCATCAAATATCATCTTAACACAAACACCATCTTCACAAACATACAGACATCATCTTCACAAACAACCAATATCATGATCGACTGTGTGTTACAATAAATCTCAATCTTAGTCTTGACACACTATGCCTTTTTTTCGCTAAAATATCAAATTGCTCACAGCTGATTATGCCACGCCAATCTACTCCGATTTATTATTTAACATTTAATTTAGAAGCTTAAAATTTTTTTAAGTAAATATTAGTAAATTTTTGCAGATAATGAAATGGCGGTTGTCTTATTGCATAGTGAAGCAGCATAGAATGATTAGTTTTAATTCCACATATCATACTGAACAAACAGAACCATTTTTTTTTGGGGGGGGGGGAACTGATATTCCAATTAGAGATTCATCTAATACAATATTTGTAGTTTGATTCTATAGAACTAAACTGATGCTTCAGGACTTTAATACAGTGACGACAAGTGTGAGTGAGGCTGATGTTCCCTGTCGAAATCCAAAAATAAATAGATGTCACATATTAATTGATTGCACATTTATCATTTTCAAAGGTATCAAGCAATCAAACTGATTATCTATACTTAGTCATGGTTTTGAAGTACCTGGGAGTGAAACTACACACTAAGTTTCATCACTCTCCATCAATTAGTATCAAAGTTATCTTGTCCCAAAACATCGATCAATGTAAATGCCTAGCCCTGCTTAGCTTTAGTTTGTCACGTACAACCGGGGAATCGAAACCATGCCAGTGGACTCAATGACAGACCTTATGATACAACGCGTACGTGCTAACCATTCAGCCATCCAAACGCCAAAATAATTAAGACCTATTCAATTTAAACAATGGATAAATGAAACGAACCTCGATAGCCTCTTCTTGTTTTCTTATTGCTTCTTGTTTCTTTCTCTTTGCTTCTTCTTCAGCTTCTTTTTCTTTTCTCTCCTGTCGATCCTCAAATTCAGCCTGAAAATATTTAATACATCTTTATTACAGAGTTACCTCCCTTTAGATGTAATCCACCTTTGACAAACCAAACTAAAGTCTCCAAAATATACCCCCACACCCTCTCTCTTCTCACTCACCGTCAGTTTATAGCAGAACTGATGCCTTCATTGTTGAGATATGAAATAACAGCCTTACTATGTCGTAAAGCCTTACTACGTCCGGGAAATGGAATGGGGTTTAACATCCTACTTTTCTTCACCAAATGGAGTCATGAAGACGGCATACGCTATGCAGGGTGATACAATGACAATTTTGCTCAAACAGCAACACCTTGACATACAGGGGGCCTTGGTTTATCATCCCATCCCAATGACTAGACAGCTATCCTTGTCCCACACTTCATACTGCACGCCAGAACTCTCTCGGTCAACACCAGGAGCAAATCAAAGACTAGTGAGCCAGATTCTTACTCAATGAATCACTGAGACTCTCCTCTCAAGTTCAAGCGCTAAATGCTGCTGAGATTCCAACAAATGATAGGCTTTTAAACTTGACTGAAGACCAGCACTCATGTTCACAAAGCATTTTAAGACTTAAGTTAGGAATTTACACAACTTTCAATCACTGTTTATGAGAAATATCTTTGATGTGTTTGATACATGAAAACAACAAAGTTTTATAAAGGGCCATATTTTAGTTAAAATGAGGGGTACAATTTTGAGTAAATTGGGACAATTCATCTATCACTTCACCTCTCTAGCTGCTTTTCTATCTGCTTTATCTTGAAGCTTTTTTAATTTCTTGGCACCAACTTTTTTTTCGGGTTGAGCAAAATCTGCGAATACATCTTCTTCGTCATCCAGGTCATCTGAAATAAATAAATATTTCTTTCGTTTTCATTTTTGTCAAGTAGCTTCGGCTTCATTATTTTAACATCCTTCATAAAGAAATGAGCTGCTCCGACAGGATCAATGATGATGGGCATATGCCATACAGGTTTAACGTGTGGATGTAAAATCATGACGTCTGTCATTGAGTTCAGTGGCGTGGTTTTGAACCACCCTTGTATGTAAAAGACCTACTCTTATACTGAATTCCAACTGCCAAGGGATATTTCATGTGCATGTCAGTGTGTACATGGGTCGTCGTTTTTTCGTCCCACATGAGCGACTAGACAATGTCCCTTGTCAGGCTCCCCCATACCTGCACCACTGACAAGGAGAAAACAAGCTGGAAAATCCTGATGAACATTGATAGCAAACACCAGGAGCAAACATATGACCTCCAGACTCGCAAGCCAGATCCTTACTCACTAAGCCACCATGGCTTCGCTGAAGGAGAAAATATTAACATAAGCTAAACGGTTTGGTAAGATATTTTATTTTTGAAATGTAAGTTAATATTAGTGAAGAATTACCTGGTTCATCTCTGACTACCATTCTCTGTCGTCTTGCTCTCCTCCTGACACCTGGTGGTCCCTCCACATTAACAGGTACTGGTCGTCTGGCTGGACCTCCTCCACCTTCGCCACCCTGCTTCTTATCATCTACACAATAAACATACAAGTTATAAATATGGTTTAATTTTATTTCAGTTATTCGCTTGTGCGCAGAGGTTTTTAGCAGTGGGAGGAAACCGGAGGACCCGGAGAAAACCCACAAGGTTGGACAGGCGACCATACTCCTTGTCAGGTACAACCAGGGATTCAAAACCAAGCCAGTTTATTAAATGACAGGCTTTATGGTACAGCGCCCTTTCGTACAGACAAACATGTTAACATATACTAGACGAGACCCTCATGACTACTATTATATAGTATATCAAATTGTTGCACTAACAAATGCAATACAGTATGGAGTAGTATGGGCGTATGGCTATGTAAAACAGTCTGTTATGGGATATGGAAAATAAACTAGATAACTAAAGAATGTTTTCAATGACGCTAGTTAGCATTGGGTAGGGCTAACCGGTGATTCGGTTTTTGTTTTAGGTTATTCAATTTTTGGAGCAGATGATCATGATTTATCATCAAATCAAAAAATTGAAAATGTTGACAAAACATATTGTCTATTTTCAAACAGTTTTAAATGCTAGTAAACACAGAAATCTTTACATTTGTGAAACTCCACTGGGTAATTGAATACTTACTTGAACTGAATTTATTGACGATAAAAACAATCAGAAATATAACACCAACTATTCCAGCTGTAACGAGATAAATAGTAAACGGGTCTACCACTGCCATGTTGACGATCTTCACGGAAGTAAATATAAAGGGAGACTACTCTTGTTAATGTCACGTACATCCAGTACCAGAGTGCTGCGCGTCGAGCTCTAGCTGGCCGGTCACCCTTGTGTGAGCGTAGGCTATATTTGGCGCTTTCTCAACCTCGTAGGTTTAATTCGCTTTCCTCTCACAGGAAGCAGAACAGTCGGACGTTAAACCCCATTTCATTTCATAACTGAGCTATCCCCTACCCTAAAGTCCTATAATAAATAAAATAAATTGGCAGTATGAAAAATTAACTAATTTTTCTGTTTCATGAAATGTGTTAAGTTTGAGTTTTGCGTCAGTGGGTCTGGTATATAGAATGTAATATTCCCGTCCAGATATGTACCAAAAATTGCTCAGGTTCTTGACACTCGGGTTGAAAACCGCCGTGTCCCCTCTAACCAAATATTAATAGACCGGTTTGTGTAGGACCCCATTTCATTTCCTGTTCCTGGAATATCAGTGAAGGAAACGCTGACCTGCTTCCTTGAAAGTCCCGTATTCGATCCCCTCCTTACCCGAGAAAATCGGGATATTCTGGGATAGTTCCTTCTGGTCAGGGACCACATATAGTCGTTCGGATGGGGCGATAAACCGCGCCACGCGTTCACATTAGCGGGAAGGTAAGTTGGAATTCGATACAAGTAAAAGCCGTAGCGCCGTTGGCTGGGACAAATTTCCTCCCTGGCACACAGTATGGTATATACTCGATTCCATTAACCCACGTAGCCAATCGGAGCCGAACAGTAGGACGTTAATCCACATTTCGAACAGTAGGACGTTAATCCACATTTCGAACAGTAGGACGTTAATCCACATTTTATTTTGTTTTCTTCTCTTTCCATTTCTGACTCACCGAGGAGACAATAAATTTAGCATTAAAATGAATTTTCATTGAAAGGGAACGCCAGGATCAGTATAAAGCTATTTACACTGTTTTTCACTTAAAGTTAAAATCAATAATCGATTATCAATGATTATAGATCGATTATTAGAAACCGGAAACTGATAGAAAAATAGTATTACATATAAAGAAGCTTAGTCTTTTAGAACTGTCTTCTAGTACACGTCAAGATGTCTTCCGATATATGGTTTAAGTTTCGTTAAAAAAACTGATGAAATTATCGATATTATTGCGATCACTTTGCTCTGGTTTGACAGTTTGAATTCGATTTAAGAAAGAGTAGGTCATAGTGCCGCTGTCTGGATAAAATTTTCCCGCGTAGCACACTCTATGGCGTATGTCTGTCTTCGTTAACCAAGCCCCGAGTTCACAAAGAAAGAAAAAATTCTCAGTCAATATTGCTGCTCAAAGTTGAGAATAATTCTCAAGTTGAGAATAATTCTCAAGTTGAGAAAATTCTTAAATTCGGTGTTCACAAAAGCAGTTGAGCAAATTCTCAAAATTGAGCATAGATTTGTACTTAAGTATGCTTTGTGAACTCGGGGCCCAATCGGCACAGAACAGTAGGGCGTTAAACCCCATTTCTGTTAACTTTTCTCTGGCAGATGTTTCGACATACGATTACATCATGTGTACCTACTTCAAGAATACACATGATGGCAAATGGCCGCCATTTAAAATACTACGCCCGCCTCTTAGAGACGATAACTTAACTCGCTATAAATTGTAAAAAAATTTACTTCGGCTAGAATTAAAAAACACCTAAGATTAACATTTGCTAAAAATTTCTAAAAAACAACCTAAATTTATGGAAATGGGGCCAAATCAAATCAGGCAAATTACATCAAATAGTCCATGTTAAACGTATAGCAAAAATTTTAAACTAACGCGAGCACGCGCGTTTCTAGACAACGCCATAGCGGGTCATAGCAACCAGTGAGTATACATTGGAAATCCCCAATGACGTAGATATTATAAATTGGAAAGCCGAGTCTGTCTTAAAATAAGTAGTACCGTCAGTAAACAAGATGGAAGCCATCTGCTATCGTGTTTGATCATGGAGTAGGCAAGCACAGGTGTGTCGTATGATGTTTCGATTTACAGACCGGGCCACAATACGGCCTCATACATCGGTCTGTTGGAGACCAAAATCTATTTCTTATTTCCATGGCTACGTGTGGTAGTGCAGACTTTGGGCGATGTTGTTCGATTTCCCATCATGTTACGTGCACGCAAACATTCACACGAATGTAACCCGTGTTTCGTCCCTCCTCAACGACTAAGCACTCTTTCCATGACCGGGCTTAAAGCGTCCCCTCTTGGTCAACGGTGAGATTCGAACCCGCGACACCCTAGTTGAAGAAATTTGTTAGGCAGATCGTCGAACCATAAAATATGCAGCATTCCAGTTTTGATGCCACATTGATGAATTGTATCTTAGACCAAACAGCTCTTTATTCAGTGGTATAAATTCTTAGTTCTTAATTCGTGCTCCTTAATTCTTATTTCTTCTTTTGCTGTCGTATCTCGACATTTATACCCTAAAATTAAGATTTGTATCTTAAAATTAACATTTGTATCTTAAAATTAATATTTGTTTTATACATCAGACATTAGTCATATCAGATTTGTAAATTGTTGGGGGTGGATGACTGAAAGGTTAGGACGTGCCCTTTGTATCGTAAAGCCTGTCATTGGCAAGGAGTAGGGTCGGCCGCCCAACCTCGTGGGTTTTCTCCGGATCCCCCGGTTTCCTTACACTGCTAAAGACCCCCTTACGCAAGCGAATTATGGAAATAAGATTAAACTGTATGTTAGTCCCGAAATGACCTAGTTTGTGTCGAGTGGACGTTACCCCCCCCCCTCTCTCACACACGTTTTCTAAACCAACACCAAGATCGAACACACAACTTCCAGACTAGCAAGATAACGGCCTACCCACTGAGCAACTGCCGTTCCCTGTAATCCATATGAATCGTTGACAGTAATAGCTATAAATGTGATGGGAGGGGGATTAATAGTAATTCCTGTTTTGATTTGGGGTTAATCAGTGGTCTTAACCCTGATTTATAAACCAATACATATTAAACAGTGGATTGGCTTTATATTAATAATAATTACACCAATATACGTCATCACATCTACATTGGATAATTTGGACTATGTATAACATTTAGCATCAAGACTACACTGGATAACTCGGACTATGTGCACATGGCAATTACATTCGACGGGTAAGACGCTGGCTCGCTAGCCTGGGGTCGGGTGTTCGATACCTGCATTGACCGAGAAAGTTCATCCAGATTTTCCGGCGTGGTTTCTCTTGTCAGTGACAAGGACAACTGTCTAGTCCTCCGTGTGGGACGAAAAACCGAAATCCCGTCGAAAACACAAAGTATACTTCGAGAATGTTTTTAAGGATTTATTTTGCTTCCATTTAATAAAATTGAAAAAGTTTATTAAGATGAAAGATGTAAAATGAAGTGGAATCGCATTACAAAAAAAGTATACTAATTTTTAGATATGGCGGCAATTTATGGTAGAGATTTATTCTGGAAGTTTGAAGTAGATGGATCTGTGTATGTAGAATGGGTTATTAACATCCGACGCTGTTCACAGATATAAAGATCCTTGCCAGCAAAATAAAACCCCTTTTCTTTAATTGTAATTTTCTCCGACCTTGTTTAAATCTATTTTAAACCCCTGTGGTTTTATTTTATTTATAGATATTTTCGGTGGAAGACGTTTTTACGATAAATATAAATTAAAGAAATTGAATTGAAAATCCCCATAGAATCTAACAATTGATGGGAAGTTTACCAATCGACCAGGAACAGATTAAAACTGACACAAGCCATCACGTGTCATTGACGGATATTGACGAAAACGGAATGTGAGAGCCTGGATAGAGACCGTGGGTCATTCTTCCAATTAAATTGACAGGTCAAAGATTAAATTAATTTTATATACAGTTATATACTATGCAATAAATAACTAAAATAGCGGTTTATCGTCCCACGTGTCTGTATGAACAGGGTAAATGGAGACGAAGAAGAGACTATTTCCAGACAGCGGTTTTTCTGTCTTCTGTATATCGATTTTAACGTTCTCGAGGGTAGCATGGACATTAGATCATAAGGTCTGTATTTGAGTCAAGTACAGTGGTTTCAATTCTCCGCTTGGACGTGACAAGCAGTTGGGTCGCCTATCCGACATTGTGGGTTTTCTCCGAAGTAAGCTGTGATCATATGTTATTTGATAAAATGCCTTAGTTTGGGTCCAGTGACCCTTAAACCCCATTTCTCTCTCTTTCTCTCTTTAACGAGTTGTCTTTTGAATATCTGTGATCTCTCACTTTTGTCCCATCCGAAGGACTATACCATATTCCTTTTATCATAGACCATTGACAAAGGGAAACCAATGCGGAAAATACCGATGAATTCTCTTTGGTGGATGAGTGACCGTGACTCACCAATCGACACGCTTTAATTATTTCTGACATATCATAAACTATTTTTACTGCTTCAGTGATGCAGAACAGAGGGCATGACAAGGACAGCTGTCTAGTCGTTCGGGTGGGACGAAAAACCGAGGTCCCGTGTACACATTGGCGTGCACGTAAAAGATCCCCTGGAAGTTGTAATTCGATATAAGAGTAGGCCGTTACGCGGCTCCCGGGCAAAATTTCCCTCATAGCACACTGTATGGCGTATGTCCGTCTTCCATTAGCCCAGGTTAGGTGCAGAAGAGTAGGACGTTAAACCCCATTTCATTAATTTTTATTTACTTTCTCAGAATTACAGGAACATTATGTAAGATTTAGATAAAGATCTGCCCGTTCTTGTTATATTATTGCAAAAATAGATAATGTAAAATGAATATATAGGAAATTTCATTCAAATTGCTTGATTATCAATGGTTGTAGTTTTGACAAGATGTGTGCATTGATCGTAACCACTGTACTGGTCATTCTAGTATACGTCTTGCTTCTCCATTTCACAATTAAATTATTAAATGGCCGAACAGTTCTAATCTATTCTTTAAGTGGCATTTAGTAACTGGGCAGATAAATAAATATGAACATACTCATGGAAAAACAGCTACTGATTTATTTAGGCGACGTTTCGAAACGTCGCCTAAATAAATCTGTAGCGGTTTTTCCATAAGTATGTTCATAGTTCTAATCTACTTAAAATCTGGGCAATTCGATTGCACCGAGAATTGATTTTGGTCTTGTCATCTAATTAAACATTTATATAATATAAGGCCTAAATATACAGGTTTATCTCTTTCAAAATGCTTGTTATGTAAAGAATTTACGCAAGATTGTTCGCCTTATTTTAACTAAAATAATAGTCCTTTATAAAACTTTTGTTCTTTTAATGTATCAAATACATCAATAAGATACTATGTGAAGATTTTTGTGTTTCTGGATCAAAGATATTTCTCATTAACAGTGATTGAAAGTTGAATCTTGAACAGGAAATGAAATAAAATGGGTTTTAATGTCATACTCCACTCCACCGACAACGCTAATGATGAAGGACATAAGCCATAAAGTGTGCTATGGGGTTGGGGTGGGCGGAGTAGTGGCGGGTGCCTAGTTAAAGGGACGACTACCACCTACTTTTCCATCGAATTCAAACTGTCAAGGGTTCATTTACATGCACGCAAATTTTCGTGAATCAGCCATTACTGATTGTTTGCACTTTGTTTTGTAGAATATGTTTTGATTTTTTTTTTCGTTAATAATGGCACCCGAAATACTTCTCGTGTACTGATTTTTAAATATTGATTGTGTCCTAAATTTTGAATATTATGATCCTATATTTTCGCGACAAGATAACAACCTCAACATTGATTGAAATGGGCTAATATTGAATTATAATTCGTGTTTTTTTAAATACTATTGAAAATATTGAATCAGAGGTTTCGCTCCTTTAAAGGGAATAATACATCAGCACAAGAGGAAAGCTGCACGGTTATCGATGCAATGATAAAAGATGCCCCGATACAAACTGGTCTCAATACTAGTTTGATAACATTAAAACATTTCAAAGTATATTTTGGTTATATGGAGTGCTGGAGCTAAAGCGTTAGTTGGGCGTGCGCGTTGTATCATAAGGTCTGTCATTGAGTCAACTGGCGTGGTTTCGATTCCCCGGTTGTACGTGACAAGAAATGAGGTCGCCTGTCCAACCTCGTTGGTTTTCGCCGGGTCCCTCGGTTTCCGCCCACTACTCTGCTAAAAGGACCCTACGCGCAAGCGAATTCTTGAAATAAAATTGCACCTTATGTTAGTCCCGAGTCAGGTCTGGCAAGGGGACAACGTATATATAGTCGTTCGGATGTGATGAAAAACCTAGGTCCCGTCTACACATTGGCGTGCACGTAAAAGAACCGTTGACAGTTACAGTTCGATACAACAGAATGTCGTATAGCGCCACTGTCCGGACAAAAATTCCCTCATGCCCGTATTTATTAGGCCAGTCCTAGCAGAACAGTAGGACATTAAACCCATTTCATGTTTTTTTTATATCCGAGTAGCTCATCAGAAATAATGTCGTTATATTTATATATTAAATGTATAATGATCGATAGGACGCCTACTTACATGTCATGTTAATCCAGTCTAATTCTGTCTCATCAGGAAGTTCTACGCTCAATAATCACATATATTTTATTGTATTCGATTTCTTATGAAATATTAAGGATGCATTTATTCCCAGGGTATTGACCTCTGATGATGTCACAAGCGGTTTTAACCAAGGGGTTAGGGTTGTGTTGTAAAATATCCCAAATAACGACCATGTGGATTACAGAAATAATAACACGGTGGGGTATAAACAGACAAACGACAGAAATGAAATGAAATGAAATGGGGTTTAACGTCCTAATGTTCTACTCCGATTGGGCTTCGTTTTATGAGCAGAACACGAGGACGTTAAACCCTATTTCATTTCCTTTCTAATGAAGACTATACGCCATACAGTGTGTGATGAGTGAAATTTTTAATTTTACCCGGACAGTGGTGCTACGGCATTCTGTTGTATCGAACTGCAACTGCCAAGGCATTTGTTACGTTCCCATCCTCGCCAGACCTTCTGCCCTACACCACTGAAAAATGTTAACCACACCGGAAAATCCCAATCAACTTTCTCGGGAAGCACCGGGACCGGACCCGCGACCCCCAGGCTAGCGAGCAGCGTCTTACCCATTTTTTCAACGTGGTTCCGACAAACGACAGATGAAAGAGACATTAATAATTCGTGCGTGTCCACAGGTATGTTTGTTCGTGTTTGACGCGGTCCTTCTGCACTAACATTAGAGCCCCTCCCCCTACCCCCTCCTTCATCCCTCCAGGTTCACTTCGTGTATACCCTCATTTGCTATCTGGGTCGATTTGAAATCAACTTTCGTCATTCAATTATATTTTTCAATCAATCGTATTTGTTTTTGGTACAGACCCGATCTTTATATATCATGAAATAGTCTGAGAATTGTGATTGATGTTGACTAATGAAGCACTATATAAACCACAGAAACCCTACAAACTATTCATTCTTTATAAATCATTTACTCACATACTGATTTATACATCAATTCGGTCACTTTTCACATAGTTTCCATGGTACCAATACACTCTTCAAGGTACTGGCACTTGGGCCCCGCCTACAAAGAACTCTTCAAGACACTGACGGTAAGACACTGACGGTAAGGCCACCCCACCGGCAACTCTTCAAGGCACTGACGCTAAAGCCACGCCCACAAAGAACTCTCAAAGATACTGGCAATAAGGCCATGCCCACAATGGAGACACTAAGGCCACACCCACAAAGAACTCTAACAGATACTTACACTAATGCCACGCCTGCAAAGGAGACACTGACTAAGGCCATGTCCATAAAGCACTCTGCAAGACACTGACGCGCATAAGACCACGCCTGTTTTTCAGGAACAGGTGTAAAAATGTTCTTTTTAAATCTCTAGGAAAAACACCAATTTAAAAACTAAAAGTATCTGGTTGCACTGTTCAGCGTTTAGTTCCAAAATTGTAGGTTTTGAATTTTAAACCAATCTGATTAAAACACATGTCTTATTTCGTCTCGTTTTTATAGTTCAAAAATTTCTTTTCTACATTAAGATGTGGACGAGCCATTGGCCAATGAAACGATATGTTACGGCACGTTCTTCGCCTTTTGATGTATGGAACTGTGGGTAAACCACTAGATTTATCAATGTCTGACGTCATAGGGTCAAAAGCCTATAAAAGCGAAACGAAATAGGATCCGTGTTTTAATCGGATTGGTGCAGCGAAGCGACGCACCAGTGTTATGTTTGGGTGACGACATATTCTCTATAATGTGAACAGTTATTACAAATTTAACGTCCAATACATTATGCATTATAATAATAGGTTAAGGTTGATGTAATTAGGTTATTATTTACATTGAAAAACGAGAGAAACGCTGACTTACAAATATCATTTATGTGTGCGTTCATGGTCCAATGGTTCACCCTGCACCCCCAAAACGACGAATCTTGTTGTTTTAGTTCTTCTTACTGTTTAACGTCCGCTTACACGGAGCGTGATATCGCAGATATGTTGTCTTACTTTCATTTTTATTAACTGAGCGGATGAGCAGTGGTGTCTATTTCCTGTGGCTTGACATCGAAGTAGGTCTACCCACATACGCTTACACCAGGAATCGAAACCACATCCGCAAGCCAGAGGTGACCTGCCAGCTAGAGAACGAGGCGTATCACTATAGACCTCTAGACCATCCCAACCCCACGAATCTTGTACGACTTAAAGGTCAGTTATAACATCAATGCCAGGCCCGTGTTAATCATCACACCGATGACAACAAGACTGTGTGACGTAGACGTAAATTATAACAATAAAACTATTTAATGAAAGTATTTTAATTTATTTCATAAAAACAGATAATATGTTTTGAGTAGATTTAAAATACGGTCTGGTTAAGACAATTTGACAAACACACAAATAAACTTTTATGACGATTTTGAAGCGCTCTCAGACTATCTCCGTCGCAAATGCAGCTAAGTAAGGACGGCACCCAGATCTGACGGGGAATTGCGTATGCTACGCCATGGTCGTATTACAGATCAAATCATTTTTTTAATTTTTAATTCGACAAAAGTTTGGATGAATTGTTATAGAGGATCTGTAGAAAAATGGCAATCTTTTGTTACATGACTAATGTAGACATATGCCCACTCCCTTAAAACAAACCAATATATCAAATATCATGTGTCCTAATCGTGTCTGACTAATGTAGACTTATGCCCACTTCTTAAAAACACAACAAATCAAATTTAATCAAATCATCACTTATAGACGAAAAGGAACCCTATTAAAATCCTTGACAGCGAGGTGTAGGCGCTTCCCGCCATGTTAGGTTGAAAATATCAATAAATAAATTTGTTCTCTCGATTAAATATACATCTCCGTTATCTTCCTGACAACAGAGAGCCAACATCAAACTTATTTCAAGCGACATCTAACGTCACAATCACGTGAAACACAAAGCCGTATATAGACAGTGAAACAGACAATCTTAAGTCACGATCCTGTAGAACAGGCAACCTTACGTCACGATCTTGAAGAACAGCACAATCTTACGTTTACGATCCTGTAGAATATTTCGACTGGTTAATCTGACATTCAGACTGGTTAATCTGATATTTCGACTGGTTAATCTGACATTCCGACTGGTTAATCTGATATTTCGACTGGTTAATCTGACATTCAGACTGGTTAATCTGATATTTCGACTGGTTAATCCGACTGTTAAGGGATAAGATGTTACGGTATAGGTTATTTGGCAAATCAGACCACGGCTTAAAATTGCCATGGTGTAGGGTTAGGTCTATTTGATAAGGCCAAATTCAGGTTAGGTCAAAGGTCACGAGATGTAAACATGGCTAGCGCTAATTAAAACCCTAACCCGGGAACTAGGCCTAAATCCCAACAACAATCACATACCCTAACCTTATTTACGTCCCAGCGACCTTGACATTACCCAACCTTATTTACGCCACAGCCTACCTTGACGAAAATGGAGGTGACCTTAACAAATAGATTTAGCCCACTGTGCTGCTTTTAGCCGTTTTGATATTACCCCAAATTGAAGCGGACGATAATCCCAACAAGAAGAGAAATTCGGTTTTCCCAATGCTATTAGCCAGACTGTATGAACCTTCTAAGTATTGTTGGACATAACTTTTCATATTTTAACACACATTGTTTTAATGACGTCAGCTAGTCTTCGGGCGTTGTCATAGACACACTTAGTTTGAACAACCAGTACCATATCCCCCCATGTCGTCAGTGATCGAAACAATGGCACAAGATATACTTCATGAACAGATTGATTTAACACCTTCTTTAAAATGCTCACTTTATAGTTAGGCCTATATATCGTCCGAGCCATTGCAACTTATCAAGGCCTTTGTTAGTCAGGTCTATATATCGTCCGAGCCATCACGGCTAATCAAGGCCTGTATAACAAGAACCCCACTAGGCAGCATGTCCTGCATTTCTTCATTTTCGAAAGGTCCATTGGAATTAGGCGAAACACCATTCGTGAACACCTGGATAGCTTCTCCACGATCGCTACTGTTCGAGGCTCCTGTGTCACGTTTCAAAATGTTCACTTCTCGGCCGGAACTACCTAAACTTGATCGTGTGGTACTGCGCATGCTCTCTTGTCGATATCGTTTCCGACAATTACACCGCATGAGAAATAGTTCCAGATCGGCGAAAGGATAAAATCGAAAAAAACGATGTAAACACCACCGGAACCTGGACACAACTTCCTGTCTAAAACTGTCATTTAACCAACAATATACGAAAGGGTTATAGCACGTGCTACTAATAGCTATCCAATGACAAGCGAAGAAAACTCGACTGTTGTAATGAAAGACCTGAACATTTGGATGAAAGTCGGTTAAAACGTGATACAAGTTTAATGGCAGCCAACAAATGGCGAATACGATCACAACGGTTATAAGAAGTTTGATACTCTTTCTCTTGGCCTTAGCTTGGGATATCTGTTGACATTCGGTCACGGCACCGACATGAGTTCGAACCCAGAGTGTGTGAACGATTCGACCGTAAGCGATACCTATAATCGTCAACGGACCACAGTACTGTAATATAATGGTCAGAATCGTCAGATATTGTTCGTACGTAACCGACGGATATCGTGAACGACATCGCCGCACCGTAGCAACAAAGAACGTAACGTCTTCCACCGTGTTATAAATCCCGTAAGGTAGCGCCAGACAAATAGCAAACAGCCAGATTCCCAGAAGAATGAGGAGAGAAGAAGTTTTTGACAGCCGTGATGTAAATGGTTTAACCACCACTCGATGTCTGTCAAGAGCAATTACAGTCAGGGTATAGGTGGACACATAGACGGATAAAATTAGAGAAAAATTCACCAAGTGGCACAGAAAATCCCCGAATGGCCATTCGTCTAATAAATTCCTAGCGATATTGAACGGGACATTTAACAACGTCACCAACAAATCGGATATAGCCAAGTTAGCCAGGAAGAAATTAGTGGGCGTGTAGAGCCGTTTATTTTTAAATATGACGTAACACACTAATAAATTCCCTAATATGGATACAATCCCCAACAGACTATAGGCCGTGATTAACAATACAGTTTCAGCTGTCGTGTGTCGGTGATAAATCTCAGAATCAAAATTAAACGTTTTGTTGGTTTGGTTGATGATCAATGTTCGTAGATAGTCGTTTTGCTCCGTTAAATTACTTGCCGAACCATACAGAAGTTCCTGGAACCTTTCTAGAGACACCATTGTCAGACTTTGTGTGTTTACATGGATCCAGTTAGTGTCCCACTCAACAACAAAATTTAAATTTCCGAAAACACAATAGCCAATCAAAATCTCCGTTCGCCATTATACACAATCTGTCGCACCGTAGTTATTCCGAATTCATTCTTCGTCTGAGCAGACGACAATCAGCACACATTTTATTAAGATAGCTTTACAAAAAGTTGCAGCTTTTAAAAGAAAACATTTGTTTTGAAGTCAAATCAAAAAAAACACACCCACCAATGGAAATCCTCGCTTAACGTCATAAATAATCTTCACCCCTGACGTCATGATGAATTTTAGTCTTCGTTTATGACGACGCATCGAACAAACAATCAGCACGCGCAGTACAGGTAGCCTCTTAGTCCCTTGTCTGCGATTGCGTGGATGCTGTTTTTAATATAAGTCTTTGCCACAAAACCTGGAAACTTTTACAAGATACACATATACAACACGGGACGTCAATTCGTTATGTTTCTCAAATAGTCTGTGCTTCTATAATCCAAGTACAAAGTATCGCTTAGAAATTCACATGTTCTGAAAACAAATCTCTCCCACTACGTCATATCCGTACCCCTCGTGATCAAATTCAGATTCATCAGAATGTCTCAGCGTCCATTGTATCCACTAAGTTCAAATCTATGCCAATTGGTTATATTTGGCGGTTTATTTACTCCACAAATATCACTTGTAAAACGGAAAGGATCCCTTAGTTTGACCTTCAACAGCCCTTCATCACTTCACTCATAGATGGCGCGCCCTGGAGAATAATGATCCCAAGACTTTACATGTATTCCCATTCATATTCCATGTGTTCCAGTAACTTCATTCATGCAGATTCTGTGACTGAAAAATAGCAAACAGAAACATTCGATTATTTAACTTCTGCTATCGTCATAAAATATCACCGATTAAACACAACTCAAATCTGGGGAAAACAAATACGGAAGAAAACACGTAACACTCAATACACCCAGAAGCATCAACAGCCGATAATACATAGTTTACTAAGTTAATATAATTATACAACAGCCAGTAAGTTGATAATGTAGTTATATTTATTGATTGATCAGAGCAGATAATCTATCAATATATAATCAATAGTTATTAGGGAAGAGTATCTACTATAAGTCATCGATTAGTTAATTCTCAGTGGAGAAAAAAGTGTATAAAGCCGGGCACACGTTGATATAAACAAACAGTAATCACAAAACAGATTTAGCTATCCATCACTTCTTGTGTGTCAGTTACTGGAGAGAGAGAGAGAGAGAGAGTAAGGGGGGTAACGTCTCTTCGACACAGTTCACTCGGTAGTAAGATTTGGTTTTATTTCATTTCAATAATGCCCTCAGCAGTGGGGTTTACTGTCCGATCGAGGCTAGCCTAAAATTGAAAGGCTAATTTCTGTGTAGTTTGACAGGAATTTCTATATTCTGTTTAACTATTATAGCGAGAACTGTCAGCTCTTTACCTTATCTTACCTAAAGCCCCTGTAAATAGCCGCGTTGTTCTAAATTTATATAACTTTTGAAGTCCAAAGAGAGATCCACAATAGTCAGTGTTAGCTTTTACATAATATTCTATAAACCCTATTTTACTTGCGGGAATATGTCATCATTAACAAGTAGAAACGAGTGTAGAACAGCCAGGGAATATAAATTCCGTTCAACTGATGAGTTCTGTCATCATAATTACAGGTATAAATTCTTCGTCGTTCAGTCTGTAACAATGTTTAGTTTGATATAATCATATATATCCTGGAAATTTATCAAACAAATAAATCTTCATAACAATACCGAACATAAAGTTATGGAAGCGTATAGGAGGAAAGAGAAGTCGCGGTAGTAATCATACATTATGCAAGAGCTAAATCTGCCTATTGCAGGCCTTTCTTTACCCCTGAAATGTTATCTAAATTATTTATTAGACATTAATTAACTTATCCACACCATAATAAACGCTCGATGTCATCGCTAGCCTGCGATATTTACTGGATTATGATCCGATTTGCTGCTCAACTTTCATTCATGATTTAAGCATGAAATGCATAATCGAAACTATGTTTTTATCGCACCAACTGAAGTAATGACGATGCACTATAGGCCGAAAAGTCAATCGCTAAAATCTCGGTTCAGAGTGGCTCAATTTGACTGAAATTTTTAGCAAATTCCCTTTACACTATCTAGTTTTTAACTATTATAGTGAGAACTGCCAGCTCTTTATCTAATCTCCTATAATGTAACTTTAACAATGTATTATTACGTCAACGTCATGTGATCTTTGGAAGGATTTGACCTCTGATATAACAATTATTGTCCTTTTGTTTGTTTAACAAGGTATTATTACGTCAACGTCATGTGATCTTTGAAAGGATTTGACCTCTGATATAACAATTATTGTCATTTTGATTGTTGCTAATTTTACTTCTTTAAATGCTCACGTGTTCTGTCATACATTTCCCTCATACCACACTGTATGGCGTATTCCCAGTCGTGGCAGAATAACCCAGTCGGAGCAGAACTGTAGGACGTTAAACTCAATCTCATTCCTTGGCGCTATTGGCATCTACACTTTTCCATACAAAACTCTGCTGTTGGCATCTACACTCTTCCATACAAACCTCTGCGATCACAAATCTAGTTCATAAACGCAATACATGTAGATCCATATATTTCGTAACAGTATAATTATGATAAATGGCGAACAGGGAACGATAAAGCTTTTAAATTCTATGCTCATGTTTACGACTCTAAAATCCATTATAGAAAATGGAAATGCCGTAGGAAACAATGGAAAACGGAGTAGAATAATCTGTTTTGAGTTCTATGATCAAGTGATGATGAATTGTCTTCTGTCGGTGATTATAGGTGACCAGGATTCATCCATCATGGCGTGTTTTATATTACAACCTACTATTCACTTTAACAACCAAGGTTGTTTTTTTTAATCGACGATTTAGCCACAACTCCTAGATAACGTGCTTTCAGCTAGTTTATTTTTTCTTGTCAAAACTCGTCATAATTGTCAGCATGACGTCACATTAAGCGAAAAATCAAAGCCGTGTATAGAGAAAGTTTCAACTCAATTACAGGCGCCATATTTTCATGACGTCATATGAAATTTCTGGCTTTGCAAAAAATATTCCTATGACGTCATATTTAAATCCGGCAATCTTGCAGTTTGCCTTGTAAACCTATCCTGTGAACGCTGAGTTGAATCACTTAAGTAATATTAGTCCAAAAATCGATTAATTCCGTGTAGTATTTATAAAGATATCACTTCGACATCTTCCACATACAACGTAAAAAATCTAGCGCCACCTACACATTGTATAAAATACTTTGATGGGCATCTCTTTATTATTTCGTTTGAATCGTATTAGCGCGGATTATGCTATGAATCCACTGATCCCAATCCAATTTCTTTAAATAATGGATTCATAATTTAATCCACGAATCAAAAATTACTTGTTCATTAAAATCTAATTTTACACTGCAGAATAAAATATTGAACTATTTTGGTCTGATGTAGAGAAATCTATTCGATTAGAGTTATCGTTCTTGTTTGATTATTTGGTCGAGTGGTTTAACGCGAACTAATAAAAGCATATGGTTTGGCATTAATTCAAATGACATGGTTTAGATTCCCCACTTGTACATGACAAGGGTTGGGGTTTACCTGTTCAACCTTAGGTGGTCATCTATAAATCTCATGGGCTTTCTCCGGTATCTTCGGTTTCTTCCCACTGCCAAAGACCCCGTATTCCTGAAGCAATGGCCCGAGAAATCCCTCTCTGGCCATTGCTGGATTGGCTTCTGATACTTGAACTTTTGAAGGAGTTTGTATATTCTTCCAATTCAATCAAATCTATCACTTGACTACAGCAACATGACAGTCCTACGTTTAATCTGGGTCTTCCTTAAAACTTTCCACAGTGATTTAAGGTATTAAAACGGTGAAAGTATGTTCGTTTCCAAACAGTATTGTTTATATTTTATTCGATTTGATAGCCCCGTTTGTCACGCAATTAGTTTTATTGCCATATTCTGCTATGTACTGGTTAATTGGACATAATTCAATCGTGAGCCATGACGTAACGTTATATAAACATATTTGGTCCAATTTGACGCTTTGTTTTAAGCGTAATGCTTTTGTTTAAGCAGTTAGTGATTGGTTGTTAATTGGACTATTGACCAATCATAATTTAGAACAAGAATTTCCTCTCTTTACAGCAGTGAGTAGTGGGATTAGCTCTAATCAAACGTAACACCGTGAGGAGTATGCTAAGACCTCTACGCACAAGCGAATTATTTAAATAAAAATGAACCATAGTTTGTCCAGATATAACATAATTGGTGTCGAGTGTAAGCTCTCTCTGTCTGTCTGTCTGTCTGTCTCTCTCTCTCTCTCTCTCTCTCTCTCTCTCTCTCTCTCTCTCTCTGTCTCTCTCGCCCCCACCCACCCAAAAAAAGTCACTGGGGGCATCTTTTTAGCGTTCTGTGACCAATTTATATTAAGTAATGGTGTTTTTTAGGACGAATCTTTTTATATACCATAATAAATGTCCTAATCTGATTGGATCAGCAGATATTGATAAGCCAATGACGCAGCTTCTATTATATTTATGGATATCATTTTTAATTTGTTTTTTTTTACAGTTGAGGTTGTTTTTTTTAGGTTAATTGGCAATGTGATTACTCGTCGGTGGAAGTCGTTTTGGATTTCTGGGTAGTTGTTTTTATAGCGCACTTACACTGATACAAAGGCGAACAAATTGGAAGGTGAAAATTAAAGAGGAAAGTAAATCAACTTAATAAAATTGTACTAAATACTTGACGTTATGAAGAGGCCATTACCGTTCATCGTTAGTAACACTTGATAAATATACAGTTATTACTGGATAATGGAGATGATGCTGTTGGACTTCCGGTCTGCCTGAAGACAATCATATGTCGAGTTTGATGCTCGAAGTCCAAAGTGTTATTGGAAAAGGGCAAACATGAGGGTTTTTTTTATCCTGTTGTTCTTGGATATTATCAATTATCATTGGATACCGTTCTGACTCAAATAGGATGGAGGGTCTGACAAGGACAGTTGTCTAGTCGTTCGGATGGGACGAAAAACCGAGGTCGCATGTATACATTGGCGTGTACTCAAAAGATCCCTTGGTAGTTGGAATTCCATATAAGGGTAGATTAAAGTGCCGCTTTCAGGGTAAAAATTTCCCTCTTAGCTCACTTTGGACTTTTATGGCGTATGACCGTCTTCATTAGGTCAGTAGGAGCAGAACAGTATGGAGGGTCTGACAAGAATTAATTGAATATTGGCTATAAATGTGTTTAAGCAAAAATGACCTACATGTAGTTACCTATAAAATAATGCAACTTTAATCTGAAACTCAAACTTTTCCAATTAGACACCAAAAGTACACCGGAAAGATTTTCTCTTTATCATTCTCCGAATTACCATATAAGAAAAAATTAATAGGAAAATGTAATTGGCCATCGTATCATATTATTAGTTGAGATATTTTTAATATCTAAATGAATGTTCAATGTCTGGTGTGTCTTATAATAATTCCTCTCCTCTCCTTATCTTTTAATATCAATCGGTTACAGACCGCTAAAACAATGTCCTCGAAGACTGGGGAGACTGGGGTAGAGAGAAATGGCGAGCGGTTAAGGTCCATTCCATACGCATTTTTTCATATTGGAACTAACGTATGGTTCTTTTTTTTAATAATTCGCTTGCGAATACGAGTCTTTAGCAGTGGGAGTAATCCAGCGGAGCCGACGAAAACAGTGGCTAAGTGGGTAAGACGCTGGCTCGCTAACCTACTGGAGGTCACGTGTTCGATCCCTGTAGTGGCCGAGAAAGTTCATCGGGCTTTTTCCGACGTGGTTTCCCTTTGTGAGTGGTGCAGAACAGAGGAACTGACAAGGACAGATGTCCAGTCATTCGGATTGGACGAAGAACCGAGGTCCCTTTGAAATTCGATATAATTGTAGGCCAAAGTGCAGCTGCCCGGACAAATGTCCCATCATAGAACACAGCTGTATATCGTATGCCCATCGTCATTAGCCTAGTCGGAACAGAAGAGTAGGACGTTAAACCTGGTCACGTACAAACAGGGAATCGCTACCACGTCACTTGACTCGGTGACAGACTAACGGACATGCCTTAAACCATTCGGTCAACCAACATCCCATGAAAGCCCGGGATCAATACCACATAACTTGTATCGATGATCTGAAAGTGTTTCAACACCCACTCACCCCATACAAACATTCATCAAGTTTTATATTTTATCATGTTTGTGTAAAAAGAAGAGAGATAATGGAATTGTCTCGAGTTTATAAAAATTTGGTCGTGTGTTTACAATAATCCGATAACTTTAGGCTGTTTGTTTTAAACTTTAAATTGTGTTGTTTAATGATAAATAAACAATAAACAATCCTTTATTTCCTTAAAACACAAGTATTGATCTTTTAATGAAAATAGTCTTCATTGATTTATGTCAGAATAGCGTGTTTATCTGGTGAAATGGAGTGGGTTGTTGCTGTCGGTGTAGGTTGAAGCGGTCAGAGTAGGTTGATGCTGTCATTGTGGGTTGATCCTGTCAGTCAATGTGGGCTGATGCTATCAGTGTGGGTTGATGCCGTCAGAGTAGGTTGATGCTGTTGATGCTATCAGTGTGGGTTGATGCTATCAGTGTGGGTTGATGCTATCAGTGTGGGTTGATGCTGTTAGTGTGGGTTGATGCTGTCAGAATAGGTTGAAGCTGTTAGTGTGGGTTGATGCTGTAAGTGTAGGTTGATCCTGTCACTATGGGTTGATGCTGTCGGTCATTGTGGGTTGTTGCTGTCAGTGTGGGTTGATGCCGTCAGAGTAGGTTGATCCTGTCACTATGGGTTTTTGTTGTCAGTGTGGGCTGATGCTGTCAGTGTGTGTTGATGCCGTCAGCGTAGATTGATGGGTGAGTGGGATGGGTTGATGCTGCTAGTATGGTGGGTTGATCCAGTCAGTATGGGTTGATGTTGTCAGTGTGGGTTGATATTGGCTGGGTGGGTGCGTTCCGTAGATTAATTCGGTCATTTGATGATTTCAGTGAGCCACAAAACCGTTGCTATGTTATTCGTGTCCAGTGATGCATCCAACACTCTGTATAGAAGCTATACATACGTGTCACGATGGGGTCTCGACCCTCTCTGTCCCGGCTACTAAATTCCCCGGAATAACGTATCACAAACAAAAGTGCAAAGCATCGTCATCGTGTTTGGCGAAAGTGATAGGTTGACTCCCAATATGATTAAAACCACATCCTATTTTCGTTTCGTTTTTTTATAGTTCAGAATTTCGTTTTACTTGTCTTCATGTAGTGTTGACCCTCAAAAGTAGGAAAAAAACGAAACGAAATATAGATGTGTATTTTAATCAGATTTGGACTAATACCCAGGGCTTTCACCGAACATAAGTCTTCAGAAATTACAGAAAAAAATGGACGCGAATCAATTTACATGTTTTTTTATATCTATTTTACGGTTCCAAAGAACACAGTTATACGCCCTTAAACAAACAAAATAATCCATAGTTTTTCACCCTTTTACTCATGAACGAGTTAAGTGATGTCTGAATAAAATATTAGATTAGAAAACCTTTTGTCTACGAGATAAAAAAACGATCTATTTTTTTTAGGAATACCAAACTATCAGACGGCTAACAATATTATACCTGTTTTGATATACATATTTACATGTAGTTCATTTCATTATAGATAACAATTCAAATATTTTAGCTTTTAAAGGAGCTAAATCGCTAATATTTGGGACCTAGAAATTTACACAAATGGAGAGAGAGAGAGAGAGAGAGAGAGAGAGAGGGAGAAAAAAAAATGGGTTTTAACGTCGGGACTAACATATGGTTTAATTTTATTTCAATAATTCGCTTGCGCGTAGGGGTCTTTAGCAGTGGGGGGATACCCGGGTGCAAGGGGGAAACCCACGAGGTTGAGAAGGCGCCCCTATTTCCAAGCCACATACACTCACCTCACACCAGGGATCGAAACCACAGCCGCAAGCCAGAGGTGACCGGCCAGCTAGAGGTCGAAGAGCGGCACTCGAGACAACTAGGCCATCCTAACCCTCCTGACACAAATGGGTCGTAACACATACAATAATGGAGTATCGATTGTACCAATGGTAAAATGTTTATTTTGTCTTACATATTGGATATTAGAAGCCCATCTTTTCCAGGTAAGATCACAACAACGGTGATGATTTAAAAGTGACAAATAATTCGTGTTTTCAATATCGAAGATTTTGGATGATATTGATTTAGAGACATAGCTACTTCAAAACACATTATACATAAAAACTTATGTTTCAACTTTAGTTTAAAAATTCATTTATTACCCAGAAGTATATTGATATTTGATAGCTGTTGATACGACCAGTTTCTGAAAATCCTTTCTTTTTTTGGATCATTATTGATAGTGTCTCACTAAATTTCAGGAGCATGTGTTGGTGCCAGCTATCTCTGATATATAATGTTTCTCGGTAGATTATTGTTGGGAAGGGTCCTCTTGATTTTACAAAGCAATGTTAATGTATCATTGTGTCACCTTTTTAATCATCTTTTTCGTCTTCATCATCACTATCCTGTGTTCCAATCTCAAATGAGACGGAATTGAAGCATTTGTCTGAATTGGAACAACAACAAAAATCAGAACATGATAAATCTGACTTTTTACACAAAAACGGCCGCTTTGGCATAGCGGCTCAGATTGACACCCGCATTTTTATAACTTTTATAAGAACAACCGGTACTATCTTATTACCATCTGATACCATACTGGGCAGTAGTGATTTTTTGAGGAATGGAAGAGTCCTCACTCTAGACGCAGTCTAATGGACTTGTGTCTGGCGGATCGGTTTCCAGGGCTGAAAGTGTTCTCACTCCAGGCGTATTCTAGTGGGCTTAAGTCTGTTGGATCGGTTACCGGGGCTGAAAGGCATACTTTTAATTGAAGGTAGGCTCGTTTTAGGTTCATCTTTACATCTTCGTCTGTTGGAGATAATGCCTCAAGTTTAGGAGCCACTGCTTGATTTCTACCTATTCTCGATTGCCAGCTCGATTGTCGTGCTTCGTTGAAATTAGAGAATCCTCTTAATCCATAACTGGATAGAATGAATACCTTTAAATTTATCAAGAAAAGTTTTTATAGAACACGTTAAGCGACACCAAAACATATAAAACGATATATTACACTATCTATAGCGAAATATGAAATTCATGTACTTCCGCCGCCATTTTGAATATCTTTGTCGGTTTTTAAAAAATATTCCCGATTTCGTGTTCCGCGATCCTGAAAACCTATAAAACGATAAATAACACGACTTAAGATGGCGAAAAATGATTTTTTTGTATTTTTCTCGCCATGTATGGCCGACATCTTGAATAATTAATTTTCGCCAAGGGTGACATGACCACACCCAACGGGACCCTACCCAACAATAATCCACCGAGAAACATTATATATCAAACAAAAATGGGTTCTCGGGCCCGACGTCCGGACTACTCGTAATTCTCCTTGTTAGAAGTGCAGGACGACTGTACTGGCAATGAATAATATCCCTTGTTCAAGCTCGAATTCGTAAACAGCAGGATCTTAAATACCATTTAATTTCACTACGCTGATCACCGGTTAGATAAGATTACCCAGTGCGTTTTTACAGACGATTATCCAGTCTTAAGCGCGTTGATAGTAATATACTTTTAAAAAAAAGTAGGGGATATTTGATTTTTAAGTGTTATTAAAGTCACCTAATGAAATTGACGAAGAAACAAATGACAAAATGAAATGAAGTTCACATTCATCGATTTATTCCAAATGATCGTTAGACTAAGTAAGGCACAGACTGACCATTATAAGGGTAAAATGATACCCGGGGTCAAACAGCAAAGTTACCACAGCATCACAACAAAGTCAGTAACGGGTAAATCCTCCTCTATTTGCCAAACAAGCATTGATCCGACGTGGCATACTCCTAATGAGACGTCTAAGGTCATTTTGGTCCAGATTGTCCCATTCCTGTTGCAACGCAGCAGCAAGTTCTTGGACATTGGCAGGACGTTGTTGACGTTGACGTAACCTCTGTCCAAGCATGTCCCAGACATGCTCGATGGGGGGAGAGGTCGGGACTCAGTGCTGGCCAAGGTAATGTGGTGATGTTCTGTTGTTGGAGGTAACCTGTAACGATCCTGGCCCTGTGACATCTTGCGTTGTCATCCTGGAAGATGAAACGGCGGCCATGACGTCGTGCGAACGGCACAACATGGACTGCCAAGATGTTGTCCCGGTAGTACTGGCCTGTAACACGCCCTGCAACAGCATGTAAAGCCGTTTTTCCAGCAACAGTGATGCCTCCCCACACCATAACAGAACCACCCCCAAATCGATCATGTCTGATGACGTTAACGTCTTGGAAGCCACACCCTCCTACGTCTGTCCAAAAAATCAACAGTGAACCTTGACTCATCTGAAAACATCACATTGCTCCAGCGTCGATTATCCCAGTGTTGACGATCCCTACACCAACGACGTCTTGCCTGAATGTGATGATCTCTCAAACAAGGGATCACGCGAGGACGTCGGGCGCGAAGGTGACCCCTATGCAGTCGATTCCGAATCGTCTGGCCACTCACTCTCACACCAGTGTCTGTTTGAAGACGAGCGCTGATCTGATTTGCTGTGATGACACGATTTCTCAAGGCCAAGGTACGGATAAATCGATCCTGGGCTTGAGCTGTCGCCCTTGGTCGACCTGAGCGTGGTCTGTCCTGTGCAGATTGTGTATCACGGTATCTGGACCATAGCCTGCTTATGACAGACTGAGAAACATTCATCGTCCGCGCCACAACCGCCTGTGTTATGCCGATCTGTAGCATGCCAAGGGAACGTAACCTTTCATTTTGGGTAAGCCGACGCATATCAAAATTTGTTTTCTGGTCACTAAAACAATTAAACTGATGTTTCCACCCTGGAATTCAGAGTCGTGCAAATCTTGGGTTGGACCCCCATGATGATCCCAAGCATCACCTGCATTCCATGCGGTAGCTATTGGTGCGTTTGGGCGTCACATGTAACTGGAAATGTTTCTTCTGTTAGGTTCTATAGTGACTTTTTTCGTAGTCATTTGCATATTTTAGTATTATGCCCCCAAAATCAAATATCCCCTACTTTTTTTGAATAGTAATGATAAATTATTTTACTCATCGGTCATGAAAGTAATTGGCATATAAAAAAACAATCTGAAATCTCTCATGGAGTAAAAAAAAACCTCAGTTCTTGTAATAATCTACAGAATTTATTAAAAACAACATTTCAAATCATATATTAACTGTTTTTTGCCAGCCCTAGATAGAATACTTGTTTTCTCATTAGAGGAAAAAAGTATAACAAACAGCTTTTATGACTTCCGAAGTGCTTTAGATTGACCCACGTGGAATTTATTGACGTCAACCCCCGGCTAAAAAGCAGGTTATTCAAGACGCCATTTAGAACAGGTATTCCAGTACGTCATTTAGAGCAGGTTATCCAGTCGGAAGCGTTTCAGATCAAGCGAATTCTGGGGCTAGCTTTTTTAAACATCTTTCACATTAAACCTCCATTTAAAATAATGTATTAACTGGTTTTTACCATTCCTAGATGGAACATTTGCAAGAATAGCTAATATGTGCAGCTATATGCGTATTAATCCAATGACATCTCTACCATATGATAACATTAGAAGCTATAAAATAGGCCGATTTAGCTTTTATTTAATACATCTTTAATCTGCTACAGTTTCTATTCTTTAACCTGATGACCAATCAACAGTTTGTTGTGATTTGAAGCTCATTATAGATGATAAAATCTTTAGCCTTGTTGAGACGCAGTGGCGGCGCCAGCCGTCAGTGGATGGAGGGGCAAAGCTGGGGCAAAGTCCAAGGTTAAGGGGGCAAAGGCAAGAGCTTCAGCTAGGGATGGTGGGTTCCCGCTTTCAAAACAGGCTACCGAAAATACAGACTGGCAGTATTCCAGGCAATGATCATTGAGGTAAAGTGGGAACCTCGACGAATATCATTCACCAGCGCCATAGTAGGGAGTCCTTACGGTGGGTATGGTGGACCTTCACCCAAAAATGTTGAAAAATGCAATGTCGAAAATGCTGTCTGGCAGATCGTCGCCACTGCTGGGACGCTGATTCGCTTTAAGAGAGAGAGAGAGAAAGAAAGAGAGAGAAATGGGGCTTAACGTCCACTCGACACAAACTAGGTCATTTCGGGACTAACATATTATGGTTCAATTTTATTTCAATAATTAGCTTGCGCGTAGGGTTTTTTTGCAGTGGGAGATAACTGGAGGCCTGGAGAAAACACAGGCGACCCTATTCCTTGTCACAAAAAAACCGGCGAATCGAACCTTATGACAGACCTTATAATGCAGCGTGCACACGCTAGCCATTCGATCATCTAAATTCCGGTTTCGCTTTAAACTAGAGAGATTTCCAACTGTGTATGAGTCAGAGGTCAAAAGGTTAGAGGTAAGAAGGTTAGAGGTCAAGAGGTATTTCACCTAGTAACCAACAGACTTGTAGGGTCAAGTCCGACCTGTCACTTGTGGTTCCATTATTCAGCTTCTCTTAATGGCTTCTCTCTTCCCGAGAGAGAGTTAAAGACCTATTCTTTCTCATTAAAGTGACATTCCTACAAATTCACCCGTGTCTCAGCATATAGACGAAGACAAAAACTCTGAAATGTAGGAAAAAATTCCAAAGACGCCATAAGTTTACATCTGCAAATGGCGTTTCAAGATCTTTTGTAAGAGATGTGACGTCAAGCAAATTAGTCACGAACGACATTGTAATCTAATGATTATGAAAAGCTACCTCAGAAGTTTTTGACATTTTGAATGCTTCGTGGAATAAAAGCTTACAATGGCAAGGTTTTCCCGCCTGGCTTCCTCTTATCAGTGGCAAGACAAAGGGCCCAGTCCTTTGAATGAGACGCAATACAGAGTTATACCCGTGTACTCTTTAATTATCGTAACAACGGTAACAATGACAATCGAGGCTACAGTGTTACTAACATGAGCATTTCTCGGTCGAGAATTGTTTATAACTGACAGCGTTTTATCCAATCTTGCATAATGCGCCTTTAACCTACTTCATATGCCACAAGTCAAATATTGTCATTATAGTCCAAGTTATAAGGCTTCAAGAATGGGGAAACTTATCACCTACCAGGTTTCTACAATATGTACTGTATGGGTTAATTGATTGTAGTAGCGACTCATATTCAGATGGCGTATAACTTCCTCTTAAAAAACAGAGTGAGTGAGAGGGAGAGAGAGAGGGGGGGGGGGAGAGAGAGAGAGGGGGAGAGAGATATGAGAGGAGAGGGAGAGAAAGAGAGAGAGAGAGGGAGGGGGTATTTGATGACCAACAGGAACCAGAAATTCAATTACAGCCCTTGTCCCTCTCGCCAGTCTTACCCGGCCCATATCGTATATTATTTTTTGTATTTCGTTTCGTATCTAAAGAAAGTTTATGTGCCGAAATCTGATCCAACATAAATTTTTAGAAAGCAGGAATCTCGGTATAATGATGTGACAGAATGCCGCTAATCGACATGGATAATAATATAATACCCGCGTTAGTTTTAAACCGGAAACTTCTAATTATGAACCAAACGCACTGTGTAACCTTTCCTAGTATATGTTATAAATGGTAGTTATAGGTTTCCATATCTCAGGGTATGTTACACTGTTGATCTTTTGTCAGTACCAAATTGATCAGCAGTGAATATTCGCTAGACACTTGGGACTTTAACTTTTTTCTGTCGGAAAATTGAAATCTAAAACATTTTTTTGGAGTATTGGTAAAGATGTTCGAAGTGTATCTGGATAAAAAAATATTTCCTATTAACTAGGTCATTTCGGAGCTGACATATGGACACAGATCACTAAATATTTCTACGCCGGTACCCAAATTGTAGGGCCAAGTTATTTTTAGTCTTTCTCTCCCTTTCCCTTTTTCCCCCTTTTGCATGGTGATTTTTGTTTACCTTTTGGTGTAGAATCGAAGAAAAGGGTTTGAAAATACATTTTCTGCCAGGTTTTGGTGAATATTCATGATTTTGAGGCGGAAGGATACAAGAGTTGTGAGGTTGATTACGTTGAAAGGGGGGGCCGAAAATTGCCTGGTTAGCTGTCTCTACTTCCAGCTTGTGTATCTCAAGTTTTTCATGGTGAACCTCATACATGCTTTTGGGCCAGAGTTTGCCACATGTTGCTCCATCTGTGGCAGAAAGCGTTCTACCCAACGAATATTTGGGAAAAAGTTACAGCCGATCTAAGAGACGAGAATTAACATTGAAGTCAATTGGGAAATAATTAGTGATCTGTGGCCTGTCTGTGTATGACAAGGCTGTGACTGATAGGCCTTAGTTTTGAAAATATGATGACTAAATTGTCAGAAAATATGTATAAAGTATTTTGACTACAGAAAAACTTAAAAAAAGGTTAAATTTTAAAAAAAAAATCAAAGTTTGGAGAAAAATTGTGATTTCACTGCAAATTTCTCAATTTTCAGTTTTTATTTAATTTCTAACAGTAAGAAAAATATTTCTATGTCCAATTTTGGTGTATTCAGCCTCAGAAAGCATAGATAAAGTGAACAACTTTGTAATTTCGCCTAATTTTGTCTAAAAATCAGGAATATTCACAAAAAATCTGCAAATTCACCCATTTCGATGTAGAAATTAATGCCTTCATGCCTACTCAAATTAGTCAAAATTTCTAAAAATGCCCCTTATTTTCATTGCTATTGTAAGTTAGATGGGATCTATAAGTTTGTCAGGTTTAGAAATAGCTGCAGTTTTCCTACAGAAAATTGAAAATTGGCAACACTGAGTTAATAATATACAGCAGATGGGTTTATACAAAATGTTCAAAACAGGGGTTGGCTCAATTTGGCCACCAATTTAGCCAAAAAAAGCATTTTTTTCTTCTTCGAAACATTAAATTCTTGCATTTCCTTCGTGAAGGAAGCAATATCCCAGTCTTTATAGACATTTTTCACCCCACCATTCTGTTTACAGAGGCTATAAATGCCCCACCCCACCCTTTTTATTAATGTGTTTTGAGAGTTTTAATTGCACCTGTGTTGACAATTAAATGATAATAATTGGAATTTGTTGTTGAATTACAGTTAGGAATGTTATTTTACACCAATAAATGGTTATTTTGTACATTTCAAGGATTTCTAATCTTTTTTGTTTAAAGGCAAACTCAGAACCCTGAGACATGTCAGGCCAATAAGACCATACCCTGATACAAAACTGGTGTAGATGTGTAAATGTCAGCTTAATGGTCAATATTTTCTTATCGAAATCTAGGATTTGTGGTGTTTGTTGCATTTATGTTACTTATAGAACAGTAAAATGTTAATTCTGATCCCTTTCAGGCCTCTTTTATGATGTCAACTCTGTTATAACTACCATTTTGACTTCATTTTTTCAGGCAATTGATGTAAAGGTCCAGACATCTTGATTCAGCACCAGAATTGCAATAAAGATTTGTATGGTGCCCCTGAGCTTTGAGATATTGATAACATTGAACTATTTCCAAATTTGTAAAAATTGTGTATTCTGTGACCCTTTTGTTAGAGAGGGGTGGACATAGGCCAATTATGACATTTTTTTTCTTTCAGCAAGGCCTATTTTAACCATAATTCACATTTATTGCACCTATTTTAGTTTTTATGTTCATATATTAGCCAGGGATGGTAAATCATATCTGTTAGACAGATTCTTTTGGTGATGTTAGCTTTGCAACCAAAGATAAGATTGATTCAGTCATTGACATTTTTAGGGGGTGGGGTTACATGTTTCAGTACAGACCTTTATAATTTCAATCAATGCAACAGTTTTGTGATTTTTCTGTTTGCATATTGTCCAGGGTTTCCAAAAATATATTACTTGCCAGTCTGGCTATCTAAAAAAGTGGAAAATTATAGGTTTTTTGAAAGATGCTACATGTAAATTCTGTACATTTTTCATGACATGACAGTAAAAAATATATTTTTGTAAAAAATTCCAGATTATGAGTGTTTTCTGTGTAATTTGTTTGTAACTTGTCGTATTTTTTCACAAAACTCAAATACTGCCTTTAATAAGAAAGATTTTTAAATTTTAGCACAAAAGGCCCAGGGACCTGAGATGCACTGCTGTACATAAAGCAGCTTGTATACTTAAAGGGCCATCATTTTTGCAGTTACTCTTTGATTTTGATTTGCTTTCACCGGTGCGTTGCCAGAACATATGGGAAGCATATAAAAAGGGCATTTTGGTGATACCTGGAGTTTCACCCCTATATAGGACACAGATCACTAAATATTTCTACGCCGGTACCCACAAATTGTAGGGCCAAGTTATTTTTAGTCTTTCTCTCCCTTTCCCTTTTTCCCCCTTTTGCATGGTGATTTTTGTTTACTTTTTGGTGTAGAATCGAAGAAAAGGGTTTGAAAATACATTTTCTGCCAGGTTTTGGTGAATATTCATGATTTTGAGGCGGAAGGATACAAGAGTTGTGAGGTTGCTTACGTTGAAAGGGGGGGGGCCGAAAATTGCCTGGTTAGCTGTCTCTACTTCCAGCTTGTGTATCTCAAGTTTTTCATGGTGAACCTCATACATGCTTTTGGGCCAGAGTTTGCCACATGTTGCTCCATCTGTGGTAGAAAGCGTTCTACCCAACGAATATTTGGGAAAAAGTTACAGCCGATCTAAGAGACGAGAATTAACATTGAAGTCAATGGGGAAATAATTAGTGATCTGTGGCCTTGGTTCCATTTTATTGAATTATTTCGCTTGTGCGTATGGGCCTTAAACACTGTGTGTGAGGGACCTGGAGAAAACCCATGAAACTGGAAATGCGATCGGGGAATCGAAATCACGTCAGTTGATTCAATGCCAGACCTAATGATACAGCGCGCACGTGCTAACCATTCGGCCATTCATCTCACCCTGTTTGGGTTGGTGCTAAAATGTTAAAAAAAATTCAATTCCTATCGATTTGACCTAGTTTTATAACATGCCGTGTTGAGAGTGTTATGCTGTGGTCTATAAATACCATGTTTAAGGTATTATGTTGTCAAGATGGCCATACACAAGGGGGATTACACCAGTAGTATGAACCAGAATTATCAACTCGTTGGAGACACTCACAAACCTTTTAAGTCACGGTTTTATTCTTACAAAATCTTTTTTATTATTGAAAGAGGATTAAGTTGCAGTGAAATGAGGTTAAACGTCCTACTGTTATGCTCCGTACTGGGGGTAATGAAGACCGACATACACCATACAGTGTACTATGGGGGGAATTTTGCCCAGACAGCGGCACTGCGGTCTACGTCTATATCAAATTCAAATTGTCTAGGGATGTTTTACGTGCTTTCCAATGTGTAAACGGGAGCTCAGTTTTCGTCCCATCCGCAGGACTAGACATAGACATCCCTTCATTCTGCAGGGTGGGGGAGGATTTTTGTAGTCTCTATCATCCAGTAAAATAAATGGTTCTGGATGGCCGAGATTAGAATATTCAGTCTTTAAATTTCCTACGGAAGTCACGTGTTATTTGTTGATCCGTCGTTATTAGCGCGGTTGATGCAACAAATTTCCATGAGAGTCTAGTCGTTTGGATGGGACGTTTGGATAAAGTAACATTTGACGTATCAGTAAGGCGAAACGCCACAGCTCGGGCTGAATGTTTCCAATAACACACTAAATAGACAATGACCGAATTTATTATCCCGGTTGTTCTACACCCCCTCCCCCCCACCCACCCACCAAAAAAACAATTCGATAATTGATGTTGACCAAGATTCTGAGCTTGAAAGATATGTGACCAAGAGACTAATTAGGTCAACTTTCGACCAATAAATGTAGTTTTTATCCAATACAATAACAGGAAATTCGTTTTATTTTCTCAAATTTCAAAATAAATCTACGATAAAAATAAGTCAATTATTTCAGGTCGCCCACCTCTTAAGCGCGCGTGCCTTTGTCCCCGTTAGCTAGCAACGTGCTTTCTTCGTAACTACCTCGTCATCCTACTGTTAACAGTGACGTGTCATTCACATTGGTCAGTCCGTCTACGGGGCCTTACGTCTGCTTTTACCAAGGGTTATATCGCAGACAACTAAAGGTTAGAGATGGGTTAGCCACTCAGAGAGATTATCGCTCCCATGTCTGTAGTTAAACATGCATTATGTGAAATTTAGATAAAGAGTTAAAAGTTCTAGTCATAATAGTGTAATGAAAAAAGATAATGTAAAGGGAATATGCTGAAAATTTCAGTCAAATTACTTCATTCTGAGTAGAGTTATCCTCATTTGCAGAACAGCGTAGTCTCGATTGTAATTGCTACCTTTGTCACCGCCACGGCGTAGCTTCGATTGTAATTGCTACCATCGTCACCGCCACAGCGTAGTCTCGATTGTAATTGCTACCTTTGACACAGCCACAGCGTACCTTCGATTGCAATTGTTCCATTTGTCACCGTCATTGTTACGATAATAAACAAAGTGTTGATTATCCATTTTAAATTAAAACATTAGCTGCGACGCGTAGTTAACTCTGTAGGAACTCTGAATCATCCTATGAGTAGATAGTTTATTATCAGCCTGGCATGTAAAATAAATGTCTAATGAATGATTTGAGGCCAAACAGAAAGACCTGCATTAGGTTCATTAAAGGCCCAATACCACTCTTGTAACTATATAATATATCCCAATCTTTATTCTGGTCAACAAATTGTATTATTTTACAATGTTCCAATTAATTGATGATATAAATTTCATCTTAACACACCTAATTTAAAAAATTGGAAAAATTCATCTAAATGGTTTGAAAAGCCTAACGTAAACCTTTTCAAATGTGACATGGATTTTAAGATATCTTCGAACCCTCTGGACAAGTAAAATAGGATGTAATGGATAATTTACTTAACAAGTTGGACACTTAAACATCTAGTTCTTAGAATAAAGCTATTATTTATTTTCTGGGGCTGCCAAGCTGGCAAGAGTGTTATTGGCCCTTTAAGTATTCTGATTGATATTGGTGCCTGTATTTATTCTTCTATCATTTGATGTTAAATGATCTTTGAAGATATTTCATGGTTGTTTTTTATGGATTCAGTGGTTGAGCAATCAAATGGTGTGTTGTTTTCATTCCCCGGTTGTACGTGACGAGGAGTAGGGTCGCCTGTCCAACCTCGTGGGTTTTCTCTGAGTCCACCAATTGCTAAAGACCCCCTATGCGCAAGCGAATTCTTGCAATGAAATTGAAACATGTGTTAGTCCCGAAATGATATGGCTTGTATCGAATTGATGTTACCCCTCTCTCTCTACCTTTCTCCCCTCTCTCTCACCCTCCTCATCTCTCCCCCCCCCCCTCTCTCTATCTCCCTATCTGTAGACATACTATTAAGCAGGGGGTCGAAACCACACCACTTGACCACCATTCGACTGCGCAACCCAATAGAAACATGTATTATCATCATTCTTAACATAAGGAAGACTGTAATGGTCTTGTCAGATATAGACTCCATTTTAGGGTTTCAGGAACATCTTTACTGCTAGAGAAATCATGTGTCAGAACTTACATGTTATCATATGCCTGGTAAAGACGAGAGTGTCATCATCGCAACATTGCGTGTCAATAAACCAGTAGTTTTTATCCCCTAAATAGTTATTAGTGCGTGAAATAATCAAACTGACGTCAAGGAACTGTATAGCTGTCTCATAGACTTAGTATCAAAATACGACTTTCTAGGAAAGGCAGTCGGTAGATATAATTTCAGAGTTACACGATTGCTTAAGGATCGATCTAGACTTGTGTAGGACTGATCAAGACTTGTGTAGGTCTGTTCTAGACTTGTGTAGGACCGATCTAGACGTGTGTGTAGGGCTGATCTAGACTTGTGTGTAAGACCGATATTTATAACATAGCAGTACAGGCACTACGACCAACATGTAGCAATGTGTTTCAAAATGAACTTCAACTTTGGCACAGACTTCAGATTGAAATCCAACACAAAACTCAGCTATTAATTATTATATTACAAATATATGAACCAGCATCACGTCTACATGTAGCTATAAAAAATGTCCTGTCAGATCTCTCCGCCCACTCATCTGGTTCTCTAGCTGGAGATGCTAACTTCTACAAACCGTAAATCGTCTCTTACAGACAATTCGTATGAATTTGGCCAGACATTGCGATTTCTGCACCTTTATACGTCTCGACATATCTCGTATTAATTAAGTGATTGGTTGAATATGCCCCGTGACAAAAAGAATTAGCCAAATATAGATTATGTATAAACAAGAAATGCTCGACATCATTGATTCAAGATTGTATTTTGGTGGGAGATACGTCTGAAAAACATCCTGTTTTAATCACGAATTACGTTTTTAAAACAAAAACAAACGAGTATCCAACAAATAGGTTTTTAGATCATATCCATATAATTATTATAATTCAAATTGGCTTCAATCAGCAATTATATATCCAACTAACTGATTCATCTTAGACAAGTCAGTCTCTAGGGGGTCTGTACTATTTATCTTCTATCTTGGTTTTCAACCTTACGATATTTCTGTAATAACATATATAATTCTATATATATGTTAAAATATCTGCTATACACAGAGGGTGACGTCCTATGTCAACCAGGAAATCGTTATGACGTTATCGCAGCCATCTTTGAATATTGACGTCATATTTGGTAAAAGCAAACTCCCGCCTATAGATCGTATATGGTCCATAGATGAAATGAAAAGAAATGGGGTTTAACGTCCAACTGTTCTGCTCCTAAACTGAGATTGAAGACGGGAATACGCCATACCGTGTGATCTGATGGACATTTTTCCGGGCAGCGGCGCTACGGCCTGCTCATATATCGAATTCCAACTGCCAATGGATCTTTTACGTGCACGCAAATGTGTACACGGGACCTCGGTTTTCGTCCAACCCGAAAATCTGGATGAACTTTCTCGGTCAATGCAGGGATCGAACACCCAACCTCCAGGCTAGCGAACGAGCGTCTTACCCACGTAGCCACATGGTCCAGTCCATCTCAATGGTGGGGGGGGGTGAATAGTTAGCATTAACGTGCACACTGTATCATAAGGTCTGTCATTGAGACAACTGGTGTGGTTTCGATTCTCCGGCTGCATGTGGTAAGGAGTAGGGTCGCCTATCCCACCTAGTTGGTTTTCTCCGGGTCCTCCCACTGCTAAAGACCCCTTCGCGCAAGTGAATTATTGAAATATTGAAATAAAATTGAACCATGTGTTAGTCCCGAAATGATCTAGTATTGTCGAATGGATTTTAAACCTCATTTCTCTCTCTCCATCCCTCTCTCTATTATACATGCAATGATTTATTTATATTTCATTCTTTTTTTTTAACGAAATACGATGTGATAAAACTGTACGATGACTATAACCGAATAAACGAATACAAAACTACACGATAATAGTGTGACATAGTTCATGACATATTATGACATAAGAAACACAAAACGTAAAAACAAAAAACAAATCAACGAATTTGAAATGAAGTCAATGTTTATTTTAATCAATTATATACGTACCTACATAAAAACTAGAAGATTTCGATTTAAATATATTTGCGGAGCCCCTTAAGTGCACGATTCCACTCTTATATAATTTTTTTTTCGCACATGATTCCACTCTTATATAATTATTCCGTTTAAACGAAATATTAATTCGTTTAAACGAAATATTAATTCGTTTAAACGAAATATTAATTCGTTTAAACGTAATATTAATTCGTTTAAACGAAATATTAATTCGTTTAAACGAAATATTAATTCGTTTAAACGACATATTAATTCGTTTAAACAAAATATTAATTCGTTTAAACAAAATGTTAATTCGTTATAACGAAATAATTAACTCGTTTAAACGAAATACTATTTCATTTTTACGAAATAATATTTCGTTATAAGGATATAATATTTCGTTATAACGAAATAATATTTCGAAATAATATTTCGTTTAAACGGATTAATTATTTCGTTATAACGAATTAATTATTTCGTTATAACGAATTAATATTTCGTTGAAACGAATTAATATTTCGTTTAAACGAATTAATATTTCGTTTAAACGAATTAATAGTTTGTTTAAACGAATTAATAGTTTGTTTAAACGAATTAATAATTCGTTTAAACGAAATAATTATATAAGAGTGGAATGATGCTAGAAAAAATTATATAAGAGTGGAGTCGTTTACCCATTTGGGTAAATTTCTAGGCCCCAAATATTAGCGATTTAGCTCCTTTAAACTTTATAACCTTATGTAACGTCTGTCAATCAAATATAGAAACGATACCCCGTTTGTTTTTACACTGTCAATACTCCCAGAATTTATGGGCTTCACTGAAAGAAATATTGCAACAAACGGTATCTATTGTAACTTGACGTCTCATGTCATCCATCTTGGATACTTTAATATGCACCAAGACATCGGCAATTTCAGAAACCAGTCTGAGCTTTCATTTGTGAACCATGCAATACTATTAACCAAATATTATATTTATAAGACAAAACTTGCATCTGATCAACCAACTAAAGAAGGGTACATCGCTTTTCAACATTCAAACTAAGATACTTTTCTAGTGGTTCACCCATAGTTCCGTGAATAAAACGCCTCTTTCCCGATGCTAAATATCAAATAAAATATTATTTATAAAAGAAAAAAAAAATCAAAAGGCCAAGAATTCGCCGTAATTAAATAAACCGTTTCATTGACTCATCCCTCACGTTATCCAGGATACGCCAATGATAACAACTCTTCCAGATTATAGTGAAATGAAACCAAATCTCCTTTTAACAGTTCAGATTGTGAAGTTTACAAATATCATGATCTGTTTGTTTATGTTGACTGTGTCCATAATCGCTGTAGGTGTATGTTAATGTATATTATTGTATTACGGTCAATAAACCAGTTTTAAAACAATGTGGTTACTCGTCAATTGAACAATTCATCTTGTAATGCAATTGTTTTCAACTCACTGTAGGCCAAGTCTCATGAACTAACAGTAAACGATTAATGACTGTTATCTAGCTGCAGGTCTAATAGAGATGTGTTGAAATGAAATCAAGAAATAACAACCGTACACAATTCTTATTTCATCTTATCCCAGTCTTATCATCTAGTGATGCAAAAATATTATTGTCTTTAATGAACAAGGCTCACTACTGACACCTGTTCAAGTTTCTCTGCGTTTATATAATAAATCCATACCAAATTTTCTACTGAAATGTCAAGTGTTGAGTCAACACAAGTTTAAATAAATTCTATAATTTTCTTTAGAACAAAATCAAATGAAATGTGGTTTAACCTCCTACATTCTCCAAAAGAAACGTTTCAGGGAATTTGGTCATCTGGGGTGGAGCAGGGTCGCCTGTCCAGGCCCGGGGATTTTCTCTTGGTTCTCAGGTTTCCTACTACTGCTAAAGACCTCTACGTTAACCCTCAATTATCTTTAAAATTAAAGTTTGTTTCTAAAATTGGAGTGGGTTCTTTGGGTCGAATTTATAATAAAGATCGAGATTTGAATCCATTCGGTTTAAAAGCCAAAGAATGAAAAATCTGTACATCATTCTCATATCCGGACTTATTTTCTTTGGAAATACTTTTAATGGATCCATTGCGAGTATGAAAATAATGCATAAACCCTACACCTGGTATAAATAAAGCACCGGTATTTAATTCTATAAATAAACCGATGAAGAAATTTAAATGAAATGAAATGAAATGGGGTTTAACGTCCTACTGTTCTGCTCGTAATCTGGGCTAATGGAAGACGGGCATACACCATACAATGTGCTATGAGGGAAATTTTGCCCGGGCAGCGGCGCTACGGTCTACTCTTATATCGAATTCAAACTGCCAAGGGATCTTTTACGTGCACGCCAATGTGTACACGAAATCTCGGTTTTTCGTACCATCCGCACGACCAGACTGCTTTCCTTGTCAGACCAAACTGATAAAGAGAGAGAGAGAGGGAGGGAGGGGGGGTAACGTCCACCCAACACAAACTAGGTCATTTCGGGACTAACATATGGCTTGATTTTATCTCAATTATTCACTTGCGCGTAGGGGTTTTTAGGCAATTGGAAGAAAAAACCGGGTCTTTATAAAAGAAATATGTCTTTGTGGGGTTTAACGTCCACTCGATACAAGGTTCATTTCTTTTCAATAATTCGCTTGCGCGTAGGGGAGGAGAGACCGGAGGACCAGGAGAAAAACTCACGAGGTTGGACAGTTTTGATCAATATAAACTGACGAGGAATAATTCTGTATCCAATATTAAACTATGTAAAGCAGTTCATCTTCTGCTTGGGGACATGACATCATTAAAAAAAAAATAAAAAAAATAGATTCTCCTGTCGTTAAATACGTATCATTTATAACTTTCTATCTGGGTTTCATATGGCTCTAAGGAATTACAAAAACTCATCATTAGAAAAGACCCACTGAAAGGATGGCAGTATTCAATATCAGACTTAAAACCAGCGAACATTGTCGCGAAATAATTAAAAGCAAGTCTTAAAGAAAAGTATAATGATCGTCTGGCCAGCACATTAATCTTGCATATCAGGTTGATATTGCTATGGTTACTCCCGGGGAAGTTCTTCGGGGACCAGACGTCGCTGCTACCGTAAGGGTTAATTATCGTTGTAAGTACTAATTAGCCGTACAACAAATTTCATAGGATGACGTCATGAAAGATGGGTTCAGTAGTCCACGGGTGTACTAGTCCGCAATCTCTCTCGTCTGGTTAGCCAAGTCTACACAGATAGATTTATTGCGCATGCTCTCCGGATAAGAATATGCCGTCACCGTTTGACTTGTGGGATGTGTTTAGTCTTGTTATTCGAGTCTCTTGTTACACATTGCGCTGAAACGAAAAAGTTTATTTTGTCTTAAATATGGGATACCAGAAGCCCATCTTTTCCTCGTAAGATGACAACATCAATGTTGATTTAAACTGACAAATAATTGGTGGTTTTTAGTTTCGTAGATTTTGGATGGTACTGAGTTTGAGATTTGGCTACTTTAAACTAAAGATAAATAAATATCTAATAGGAATATCAGTCCAAGAATACGTCATTTCCGTTTAGTATTTAAAAAGTTATGTTGAATTGAAATTCCGTCATTCTATGCTCTTTCGCAATGTAATAATGCCGCTGCCATTTTGTTGTTTGCAAATTTGATTAATAGCTCTGTTTTAAATCCGGGGCACTATTTAGCGTAAGTATTTTCATTTTCGTTTCTTGATGTAATAGGGGGGTCAACTGGCGTGGTTTCGATTCCCCGTTTGAACGTGACAAGGAGTGGGGTCGCCTGTCGAACCTCGTGGGTTTTCTCCAGGTCCGCTCACTGCTAAAGAACCCTACGCGCAAGCGAATTACTGAAATAAAATTGAGTTCCAAAATGACCTAGTTTGTGTTGAGTGGACGTTAACACCCTTCCACCTCTCTCTCTCTCTCTCTCTCTCTCGCTCTCTCTCTCTCTCTCTCTCTCTCTCTCTCTCTCTCTCTCCCAATTTAATATCGAATATTCAATCTGGTAATGGCGCATATATGTCACGACGCTCGCGTTCTAGCCTTTAATCTGCGTGTTCGTTCCCTACATAGGCCGAGAAAGTTCATCGGGATTTTCCGACGTGATTTCACCTTGTCAAGGGTGCAAGGGGCGGGGGGGGGGGGGGGTGACAAGGACAGCTGTCTAGTCGTTGGGATTGAACGAACAACCGAGGTCCCATGTATAAATAGATCCCTTGGCAGTTGGAAATTGATATAGAGCAGACCATAGTGCCGCTGAATGGCGCATGCCCGTCTTCATTCGTCAAGTTGGGGCAGAACAGTAGGACGTTAAATCCCGTTTCATTTCATTTATTTATATGTGACGGCTGATTTAAAGCCATGTGATGGATTAGCAGGCTGTTGTTAACAAGTTCCATTGATCTACCCTCTTTATTAGCGCAGTCGATGTAGGAAAATAGGACGTTAAACCCTATTTCATTTCATTTCCAATGATATGTCAATAACGTTGAAGGTATAACTATAATTTAATAAGTCACACAGGATGTGTTGATCTCGTATAAATACGTAGTCGTAAAGATCTTAAAATATTACAACTTAAACGATAAATAAACATTTACAATGTATACTCACAGAGAACTAACTTATACTACAAGAATAGATCTCGGCGCTGAATGGCCGCCATTATTTTGTAATGTGGGTCCACTTTGTTTTAAATCTGATATACACACAAGGATAAATAAACCTTTTCGTTTTTACTAAATGGAAACGAAATAAATGTGTTTCGAAATCGGTGAAGTATACTGTGTGGTTTCGACTAAAATTGTCGATTGAGGAATTAAAATGTCGGTCAACTACCTTAGTGTCTGTTTTCAAGACAGCGTACGTTCAGTATGCAACACCCACCCACGTTCCGACTGACTATTGAGTTACATGAATAAAGCTTAGGATTGTTTTTTAGAAACATGATGTATTGTTTAATACATCAATATAATGTTCTCGGGGTGGGATTAAAATGGACGAATAAAATGTCAGCGACTAATGGATTGTGAGGCGAATATCATCTTTTACTTGCGTAACGATGACACGGTTGACTTTGAAACGTAAACAACCACTATGAAATCGTGAAAAATAAACGATCAAGTAGCACTGTTAGGTTCTAAACAGCAAATCGTGTAAATTCATGCGTTAATACAACTAGCTATTATTACGTGACATAAAATCTTTAAAGGGACAATAACACTCTTGCTGGCTGGACAGCTTCACAAAATAAATAATAGCCTTATTCTAAGTACTAGATGTTAAAGTGACCCACCTGTTGTGTAAATTATCCATTAGATCCTATTTTACTCATCCAGAGAGTTCGAAAAGGCCTACGTTAGGCTTTTCAAATCATTTAGTTGAATTTTTCCAATGTTTTTAAATTAGGTGTGTTAAGACGAAATTTGTATCATCAATTAATTGGAATATTGTAAAATAAAAAAAATTGTTGACCAGAATAAAGATTGGGACATATTATTTATTTACAACAAGAGTGGTCTAGAGCCTTTAAAACTATGCTATTGTTAAGGCTAGTTTTCCATGAAAGTGTTCTCGCCGAACGATTTGCGCGCACCTAAAAGATCCCTTGGCAGATGGAATGACTGTATGACATATACCCGTCTTTATCAGCCCAGTCGGAACAGAACAGCAGGTTGTTGAACTCCATTTCAAAAAGTTGGTCTAATCTAAATATAATTCAACAACATCCACATCCATATTTTTTTATCGCGTTTTCTATGCGGATGCGTTCACACGCGAATTAACGGCTCTTACTGCGGCATGTTCAGCTTGAATTCAGTTTCAAAATGGCGGATATTTTGGTGTGTATTAAGTGTACTTCAAAAGTCGGCAATGGAACGACAACCATGTCGGCAATGGAACGAGAACATGTCGACAATGAAACGACAACAATGTCGGTCTTCACGCTGTAATCATAAATTTCCTGAATTACGATATCATTTACGGGGAATTCGCCCAACGTTTCGGCGATTTGCAGTACGCATGGTGGAAACGTGTACATTGAAAGCGTGTCCGTCTAACATATCTAATTTGTATTCGTGAACATCGAGACCAGGACATTACTCACAACAGCTCTTGGTTGAATCGGTAGACTCTGGATCACAAACCAGGGAGACTCGGGTTCCATTCCTTAGGGGGGGGGGGGAGGGTTGGGATGGCCTAGTGGTCTAGAGTGCCGCTTCGACTTCTAGCTGGCCAGTCACCTCTGGCTTGCGGCTGTGGTTTCGATCCCTGGCGTGAGCGTATGTGGCATGGAGATAGGGGCGCCTTCTCAACTACGTGGGTTTCCTCCGGGCACTCCGGTTTCCTCCCACTGCTAAAGACCCCTACGCGCAAGCGAATTATTGAAATAAAATTAAAAACCATATGTTAGTCCCGAAATGACCTAGTTGTGTCGAGTGGATGTTAAACCTCGTGCGTTTCCTCTGGGCACTCCGGTTTCCTCCCACAGCTAAAGACCCCTACGCGCAAGCGAATTATTGAAATAAAATTAAACCACATGTTAGTCCCGAAATGACCTAGTTTGTGTCGAGTGGACGTTAAACCCATCTCTCTCTCTCTCTCTCTCTCTCTCTCTCTCTCTCTCTCTCTCTCTCTCTCTCTCTCTCTCCATTCCTTAGTTGCCAGAGTAATTTCAAGGAACCCTTTAGCGTCTGCCCGATCGAAGGTAAATAAAAGCAGATATGCCGTGTACACTTTGGCGTGCACGACAAGAACTCGATGACGAATGGGCCGAGATGCCGTGTTCACGTTGGCGTGCTTGAATTGAACTATTAAAGGGTAGGTGGGCGCTGTCGGAACCAATTCACCACAATAATCTGTCGGCGATGCACGTCTTCAATAGTCGGTACAGAACAGATCTTCCTTTACTAATCTCATTCCATTTCATTAGCCATCGTTAAACTTCGTAAAGAGACATCATGGTAGGTTAGATAAAGAGAGAGAGAGAAATGGGGTTTAACGTCCACTCGACACAAACTAGGTCATTTTGGGACTAACATATGGTTTCAATTTTATTTCTTCAATTACCTTGCGCGTAGGGGTCTTTAACAGCGGGAGGAAACCGGAGTGCGTGGTGGAATTCCATGAGGTTGAGAAGGCGCCCCTATCTCCATGCCACATACGATCACACGAGGGATCGAAACCACAGCCGCAAGCCAGAGGTGACCGACCAGCTAGAGGTCGAGGCGCGGCACTCTAGACCACTAGGCCATCCCAACCCCCGATTAGAAAAAGAACTGACAGTTAAAAAAACAGATAACGTAAATAGAATATGCTGAAAATATTTACTGTTGAATTTTCGGCCAGCCTCGATCATCATTACTAAAGTCAGTACGATAAAAGACAAAATCTCGATTAGCAATTTATTACGTTTAATTATTTTTGTTTCAAAAATGTATTCCTATTGGGTAAATATCGCAGGCAAGCGATGACATCAAGAGTTTATCATGGTCTGATCAGTTAGTTAATATCTAATTAATAATTTACACTTCAGGCCTAAAGAAAGGCCTTCAATAGGTAGATTTAGCTCGTGTATAATGCATGTTTAATCAGTAGAATAATTTGAATATCTGTATTTGTCAACCAGTAAAATAAAGAATACAACTTGTCCATCAAATAATACAGCCAGCTTATATGTTACAATAAATACAGTCTGTAACAACACTAACAATCACATTCTTGTTATTCTAGTCTGTTTAATTCCTTCTATAACTCATCGTAACAAACTCTGTCAATTTATATCGAAATATTTCTTTCAAGTTTCCGAATAACTCGATTGGCTTGTCGTAAATTCCTCTTCGACTTTTCGCATCGTCTTAATTTACGACAATATATCCCCGGAGAGTTCCTACTCGCCTTAAGATTACTTTGTGTTTTTACAGCCATTTTGAATTAAGCTAATTAAGTAAGAAGAAATAGGTTTCTGGATTATAGAAATTGCCCGGAGCAGTACATTGTTGCCGGTCGAAAAAACAATAAATCCCAACTAATTTAAACTAAACTTGCTGGGTTTTTTATGCTTGGAAGCGTCAAGGTTTTGACAACAGGAAATTGAAGGTTTTTTTCCCAAAGAATCCGCCTACTGAGCAGTCAATTTATGAAAAAAGGGGCCAACCTGCAAACAATTGCAAAAAAGGATTTTCGGGTGATTTTTGGTAGTGTTGGGTGTATTGAATGACATCCTGTCTAGTAGCACCGGAATATCCCAAATTTTGAGGGTAAAGTTCGGGTTTTTAAGACATTTTCTTTTGAAAGGTACAACTTCTTACAAACATTTTTACAAGAAACACGTGCAACTGACGTCATACATTAGGTTGTCAGAGTCAAACTTTTATATGGCATGGTTTTCGACAAACTTTTATATGGCACGGTTTTCTTAGATGTCCGGTGCTCTCTTGGACCATTTCCGGGGATGAAGCGTGATGTCGTCTGTATAATTTCTAAGACACACTAGAGTGTATATATCATTAACTGAGCAACTTTTGCTGAAACAAAGAAACGTCAATCTCAGTTTTCTGGGCTATAAAACGTTATAGTTTGTATCACATTTACGTTTATACATTGAGAGAGAGAGAGAGAGAGAGAGAGAGAGAGAGAGAAATGGGGTTTACCGTCAACTCGACACAAACTAGGTCATTTCGGGACAAACATATGGTTTTTTAATCTTATTTCAATAATTCGCTTGCGCGTAGGGGTCTTTAGCAGTGGAAGGAAACCGGAGTACCAGGAGAAAACCCATGAGGCTGGACAGGCAAACCTACTCCTTGCCACGTGCAACCGGGGATTCGAAACCAAGCCAGTTGGCTCAATAGCAGGCCGTATGATACAGCGCGCGCACGCTAACCATTCGGCCATCCACCTCCACCCCACCCCCACCCTGTACATTGATAGAACCCCAAGGTAAGGTCAGAAGAAGTTGTGAATAGGGGCACGCTTCCAAATCTAGGGCGCCACCCACAATCCCCACCCACAATACTTGCTATAACATGTCTGAGGGCCTCGGTAGAACATAGATCGTATTGCTTATATAGATCGTATTGCCTATAGATCATATTGCCTATATAGATCGTATATAGATCGTATTGCCTATATTGACTGTATTGCCTATATAGATCATATTGCCTATACGATCGTATTGCCTATATAGATCGTATTGCCTATATAGTTGATTTAAACAATATTTATTCATAAAATATCATATAATACATTACAGTTATAAAGATATGATACAAAAACAAGCTAAAAGCTTATATAAATTTGCTTCATATATGTGTATGTTACTTACTTTTGATATTTCAAGAATTTGATAATGTACTTATTTCTTGACGACGAAATCGTAAATTAATAAAGATAAATAAATGAGTAACAGACCGTTCCAACCACAACGCCAACTAACTTAATTGCATTATTAGATATTCAGTTAAAGTTGAAGAGTAATTATTGATTATTTGTCCAAAGACGTATTCCAGTTGTTAAAAATGATTTTCTAGGTCTCAAAACGTTTTGTTAGTTTTAAGTAATCATGAACTATCTGGAATATATTTTCGTTTACATCATCACCAAGATCATTGTTACCTTTAAGCAAACAAGTGATAGACCGTTGGTCATATGGCAGTTTATTTATAGTTACATTGCGGATAGCTAAATAATTATTACAGTAGAGAAAATAATGTTCGGGATTCTCTATTTGATGGCCACATGAGCACGCTGGGTTTTCACCGATATGCATAAGGAATTTATGGAAGTTTAGATTACTTTTGTTGTTACGAATCCTGCAATGAATAAGCTGGTATTGACGTTCGCCAAAGTAGTAATATCTTGGGATTTTAAATTGGCCGGTAATGTTATACAGCTCCCGCTTAAAGGTAGAAATATTTTGGGCGTCTTTAATTTTTTCAGGCAAAATATTCCATGCCTATATAGTTCATATTGCCATAGATCGTATTGCCTATATAGATCGTATTGCCTATGTAGCTCGTATTGCCTATATAGTTGTTCGAAGATCGTTATCGCCACATAAAGCAGTTTATTCAAGTTGACATAAAGTCATGCCATGTTATGATTGTCATTAATTTTGTTATTTATATTTTGTAAACCCTAGGGGCAGGGAAGAAAATTTGAGTCGATATCCTCGCCTTTGAGATCGTTGCTAGGGAGCAAATTCTTGTGAACGAGAGGATCAATTGGACTTAATCTGGAGGCAGTTTTGTGAGAGTTAATTATTAGGGACTGGGCGAGGAATTTTGATCAATGTCATGGAATTTGAGTTTTTGGGGGGTTTTTTAAAACTATTTATTCAATATTTACATATTATAAAGATACAATATTGAATTATGGGATCTGAAAACAAGCCGGAGCTTATATAAATTCATTTCCCGTAATAAATTATTTACAGATATAAATACAATGTACATTGTTTATAATTATAATTACGATTTGCATACATCTATACATATAAATACAAAAGCATAACATTTTTTTTTTCACTTGATAAAAATCTACAAAATACTTAATATACAATACATAGGTTAGGGTGGTTAGCGAAATGATTATGTTGATATTGTGGTGATAGTGTGATCCGAATCTCGGACTGTTGATAGTAAAAAGAAGAGGGGGAAGTCAAGTCTAAAATATTGAACAGGAAACGAAATGGGAAGAAAAAGAACCAACAATTTGAGTTCATGGGTGGGATGTAAATTCTTGTGAACGAGAGGACTGGGGAATGGGACATATTGTTGAGGCCTGCCTGTCAGTTCCGCCTGTTTTGTGAGAGTTGACAGAACAGGGAAGAAATTTCAGATTGCGACTTAAAATAATCGAGCTTTTATTGGGGGGGGGGGGGGGGGGGGTGCTCAGGGAACTTCACTGGCTTCTTACTGCTTACTTGGTGTCATGGAAATAAGGATTTGTCTTTTTCAATAGATGGGAACCTCACTCCGTAATAATTCTCTTGCTAAAGGATGTAATATCGGTTGCGCAACAAATTTCACAAATATCACTTTAAAAATATAAAAAAACTGCAATAGATTTGATGAAAGAAGCGGATAGCGAATATCGATTTAATTATTTGCATGATATGCAATTCTTCCGGTGATTATAAAGTTAAAAGCTTGGATCGGTAACTTTAAATTATAAAATATCTGGAATCCATAAAACAAGCCAGTTTTATTCTCAATAGAAAGGAAATAAACAGGGGTTTATCTTTCTACTTTTCTATGAAATGGGTGGTCGAATGATTAACACGTGTTGTATCATAAGGTCTGTCATTTAATCAAGTGGCGTGGTTTCGATTCCCTGTTTGTACGTGACAAGAAGTAGGGTCGCCTGTTCAATCTCGTTGGTTTTCTCCTAGCCCCCAGGTTTCCTCCCGCGGCTAAAGACCCTTACAAGCAAGCGAATGTATGATGTAAAATGGAACCATGTTAATCCAGAAAAATGACCTAGTTTGTGTCGAGTGGACGTTAAACACCATTTTGCTCATCTCTCTTTCGTTCTGATGAGACGCAAATCGACCCCTGGGCATAGGCATTGAACCTTTTGTAGAAAACTATTTAGCCACTGTCTGAGCCAAATCCCACTGTGCGAGCAACTAGCATAGACATGTATAAAGAATTGTATTGTGTTGTCATGACGACAAAAGGTAAGCCCTGTTCTATTCCATGCATGTCAGTCGTCTGTAAGCGTAACCAAAGGTAACTCTATCATAGTCTCAAAATGACCTTGTTGACAAGGTGTTAAACTCTCAAGCTATGTCCGTATTATCTGTTTCACTTCCTAAAATAAACGACAAGCCCGCAACATGTTTTCTACTGACACTAGAAATAAACTCGACCTTGACAAGAATAACCGCCACCTTTAATTAAATCCGGATTTCGTGTAAATTGATAAATATAACTAATTATTATCACAAACAAGCTGACGCTTTATTAAAATCATTCCAGTTGATGAGAGAGATCGAGCGAGATAGAGAGCATACTTACATTTATCATTCAAATAAACAATATAGGCCTTGAAGGCAGGGACTATAATGAGTAGAATAGCGTAGTGTCTTCTAATCGTATCGGGCTTAATACAGATTTACAGCACATCAACATGGTTAACCGAATAAAAGCCGGTTATTGATAAATATTTGTATTTCTAACATCGACCACGGTAAATATTATTTTTAAAATCGTGAGGAGTGTCTATTGTCCGTGGTAAACACGATGTTTACAGCAGATTTCTTTATGTATTAAACTAAAACTTGATGTAAACATAGTTGTATTAAAAGAACGGGTAAATGGGCGAAATAATCCAGTTAATTTTCCTCTAAACAATCTGATGAAAATAGAGATCTATATTTCGTTTCGTTTATTTTTATGCTCTTGATGTCCTGTACTATATGAAGATCTGACCAATTTTACGAGCGGCTTTTGACCACAGTTCTGTGTATCGCGTACCAAGAAGTCGCCATAACAGACTGTTTCATTGGCTAATGCCTCGCGCCATCCAGAAAGCAGGGGCCTATTTCACGAAATTTTAACTAAGATAAGATCCCAATTTTAGTAATTTGATTGGATAATATTAGATTGATTTTATTGCTTAGCCAATCAAAATTGGAGTATTTACTAAAATTGGATTTTATCTTAAGTTAAAATTTCGTGAAACAGGGCCCAGGTTTTATAACAACTCTTCCAGATCCTAGTGTAGTACAGACAAACGAAATTTTGAACTATAAAAACGAAACAAAATAGGATCTGTGTTTCAATCCGATCGTCATTAGACACAACTGTGACTTTAAGTACGGGGGATGGTGGCAACGGAATTTATTTTATCATTTGCCTGCGATAGCATCCCCAGTGGAAACGAACGTTAATAAACCCCATTAAAGTACGACTATCTGTCGTGTAGAAAGGCGCTGGGGTGGGGGTGCTTTCAATGAAGACGTCTAGTCAGTCGGATGGGCCGTAAAGTTCCATGAATACCATTGGCAACATGTATACCATCCCCGGACGGGTGGATTTCGTGCAATTTTGTCTTAAATGTTGAATATCAGAAGCCAATCTTTTCCCGGTAAAATAGCCACATAGACGATTTTGGATGACATTGAGTAAGATATTTATCAACTTTAACACAGCGTATATATATCATACTTCTGTAAATTTCAATGACAACATGTCTTTCACCGAGCACTTTGTCGAGTTTTATAATAGATCTAGATTTTACTTGGACAGGGATCAGACTAATCCGCGGTGATTTTGCTTGGACAGGGATAAGACTAATCCGCGGTGATTTTGCTTGGACAGGGATCAGACTGATTCGCCCAACTTTTCTACAGCCTCTGGGATAATATAAATCACACGTCAACCTGTAGACGGGGCTCATGTTTTCATCCCATCCGAACGACTATACATTGTATACACCCTGTCATTCATCAATGAGATTGTGAAACCACGCCGAGAAATCCCGATAAACTATCTCGACTAACGCAGGGGTCGAACACGGGATCTCAAGGTTGGCGAACCAACGCCTTGATTACTGGATCACCATGGTCCCCTCATCCCGATCGAACACGGGACCTGACGCTTTAATCACTGGGCCACGGCGACTCCACCAGCCACGCGACCAATTGTATAGAAAAATGATGTTATATCATTTCCAATTAAAATTGTTAAAATCTACTTACCTTTAAATAAAGGCCCGTCATCTATCTGGTAAATATCCCTATAACACAATTTCGGAGACAACTGGTAATGTTGGGAACTCTCTGTCGCTTTACTGCTCTCTATAACAAGTTTATTTACTTGATGTAAACTTTCTAACTGAGCACGCGATGTGATAACTTGTTGAGTTGTGGGTTACCAACACAAGGTGCTTGTTTCTACAAGCCAAGCTTTTAGATCTATTCTTTACTGATCAATATTAAAAACGTCAAATAAAAAAATGTCTAAATGTGAATATATTAAAATACTTATGCAGTAATATGGACAGGGCACGGCTGTTTCAAGTTGGGAGCCACCGTGGCTAAGTGAGTAAGACGCTAACTCGCTTGCCCGGAGGCCGCAGGTTCAATCCCGCTGTTAACTGAGAAAGTTCATCGGGATTTTCCGGCATGGTTTCCCCCTAGTCTGGTGTAATACGGAGGGCCTCTCACGGACAGCGCAAAGTAGTCCGGATGTGACGACAAATCGAGGCCCCGTGTAGACATTGGCGTGGCGTATTCCCTCTTCATTATCCCAGTCGGAGCAAAACAGTAGGCGGACAACTGTTGAACCCCATTTCATTTCATTTTTGTCCTGAAATTAATATGAGCACGAATTCGTGTCTTCAAATTGTGTTTATATTGAGCAGACGACATGAGAAAATAATGACATGAAGTTCATCTATAAAATTGTAACAGGGGACAAAGGGCGTAATCTTGTTAAAATTGCGATGTGTTTTTTCCTCAGAACTCGACATCATGAAAGCCACAACGACGGTGAAATAGAAAATCGTAAAAATAAAAAACGATTTTTTTGCTGTAAAGTCGACAGAGTAATAAAATCAAATAAATGAAATGAATGTGTTTAACGTCCTACTGTTAAATACAAAATACAGACTGTCCTTAAATAAAACAAGTCAACAAATTTTGTGTTTGACCGACTCGGAGAACTAGGTGACGCTGATGAGAAAAGATGTTCAACAGTTTATCGTCCTTGTTTTCTGCGCCGACTGGGGGTAATGAAGACGGGCATGCGCTACACACTTTTCTATGATGAGAATTTTGCCTGGGCAGCGGCCTACTCTTACATTCAATTTTAACTTTCAAGGGATGTTTTACGTGCGATATTTACTAATTTAATCATGAAATGGATCACCGAGACTATTATGCTTTTTATCGTACCGACTTTAGTAATGATGACCGAGGCTATGCGGAAAAATCTCAGTGGATCAATTTGATTGAAATTTTCGTCAAATTTCCATTACATTATCAAGTTTTTAACTATGATAGTACGAAGTGTCACCTCTTTATCTGCTATCCCACAATGTATCTTTAATATAAATCACATATCGCATGAAACCTATTCTAATAAGTGCACCAAGGTTAAACGATATGTGACCCCGCCATGATGTAAATCATATAAAATCCTAGACAACGATTCAAACAGATTCAACTAGATAAACACTAGAATTTATTTCTATTACAATTTATCTGTCTAATATCTAATAATCAGAGACTGGGAGAGAGAGAGAGAGAGGGAGAGGGAGAGGGAGAGAGAGAGTAGGTAATTTCTGTAATAATATACAGTGCAGAGGCCTCTAACAATGTCACGTACACTGTAAATCACGTCACTGGACTCAATGACAAATCTTATGTTCTAATTGGATAAATACAAGTGTCGTAACAAATTCAATATTCACATGAATTTTATCGACTTTCAAACTTTCACAAAATTGTAAGGGAAGGGGGTGAGGTCCAGGTGGCGACTTTGCTCCACCCCTTCCATATATATTTAGACAATTTAGGTGAATTGTTTGACTGTATTTTGGGTATTCAATATACGAGTTTGGGTTGGTTTTGCTGCCCGGACAAAATTCCCCTCGTAACACACTGTATGGCGTATGCCCCTCGCAATTGGCCTATTAGTAGCAGGACATTTTCTTTCATTCTGGGGCTGTATTGGTATCAAAACGTTTTAACACTCAACTGGAGAAATAATGTGTTATATATATATATTTGATATTTGTTGATGTGTTGTTGACAAACTGGAACCACTGTAAATATAAATATTTATCATACTTCATGTTTTATAGGTTTACACCCACCTTAATGTCCATTATAAACCTGATAAAATCATTAACACGTGGGTCAAAATAGTATCCATCAGTCTGTTCACATAAATAATATATCCAATATAGTACCCATCAACCGTCTGTTCACATAAATATTATCATATATGAAAGATATTCATAGACATAACCAATAATATATCCAATATAGTACCGGTCATCAGTCAATTCACACAAATATATTATATATGAAAGGTGATCCTGGAATAACTCATGATATATCCAATAGTTAAATTGGTGCAGAGTTTTAATAATCAACACTGGCTTCATGAACCTACGACTTTCATTATAATTGCTTATATGACTTGATGAAACCCAACTGCTACGCGAAATTTCAACTGGCCGGTGTCATGGCGGATTGCGTAATATACGTCATCAATATATATGCAAATGTTGAACGTATTACCATAAAGAAAAACTGTTCGGTAACTGGTCCAGTCTTCACTATTTGTGATAGAATTACTTTCCAATACAAACTGTAATGATATGTGTTGACAATGTGCGTTTGAACCTATTTGAACTTGCGTAAGGATTCTTAGACTTATCACCTGTAAACTTAAACACACAGTTTAAGATTACAAGTATAGTAACTAACTATTCCCTGAAGAGGATAATTCAGACACCGTTGAGCGGTCAAAACATTCACCCAAAACAACTTTAGGAACCCAAAACAACCTGTATTTTAAATAAAACAACATATTTCTATGAATTTCTTTTCTTTCTTTCGGGTTATCCACATACCCCGATAGTTCTGAAAAAAACAGAAATAAATGATAGATGACAACAAGAAATGCAACTGTCATTAGGGGACCTGAGATTATGTATGTTCCCGAACCAGCGACTATGAGTATTACATACACTGTCAAAAGGTAAGTATTTAAAAACAAGCCAAATGCTTATATTAATTCGTCTTCTTATTTAATAAATATACTACAATAATATGTACACGTCAAATACATTTTACAGTACGGTATTTTCTATTTATTATTAATCGTGCAGGCAAGTAATTTAATAGTTTGTGTCACTTACAGTGTCTTACCATTTCATATAATACTCTTGCGTCGTAGGATGAATATTAGCAGAGATTGTAATTACATGTAAATCAGCTAGTATTGAAGTTGGAGTTTATGTGAAGGTTTGGGTACCCTGTGTTTACGTTATCGAACAAGGTTGAAGCGGATGTGAAACCCTGTTATACTATTACTACAAAGGTTATATTTATATTGAATTATTTGTTCGTTCATTTAATTTTGTTTTATTTAACGATGGGTGTATTCAAGCTACACGTGAGCGGCGGTGGTTCATTGGGTTTCGAGCTGTGAACGAGGAAGACTCGACCTATAATTTGTTCTCGGGATTTTCCGGCATGGTTTTCCCATGTTTTGTTAGTTGCGCGGAACGAATGGCCCGGTTAACACATTGACGTGCACGTAAAAGAACCCTTGACATGAGTAGACTGTAGCGCAATTTCCGTTGTAACATACTGTATGGAGTATGCCTGTCTTCATGAGCCCCACCGGTGCATAAAAAGGGGATGTTAACCCCCATATCATTTCATTTCATTTTATTTCTCTATACCCTTAAACATAAACCCCTCTTCATTTAATTTCTCAATAACCGTACTTGATACAACTGATTGACAATTTCAACTAGAAACAAAAACTTTTAATACATGTGGCCTTTGTTGTGTTCATCTCCCATCACCGTGTATATGTATATTGCATGTATATCGAATGTATATTGTGACGTGTATATGTATATTGAATGTATATTTTGGCGTGTATATGTATATTGCATGTATATTGAATGTATATTGTGACGTGTATATGTATATTGAATGTATATTTTGGCGTGTATATGTATATTGAATGAATATTGTGGCGTGTATATGTATAATGAACGTATATTAATACTGTTGTGTTGATCAGTAACTCACCCATGTCCGTCCGTTCTGTACAATTACTCAAATATACTAAAACATTTATACTTTAAAATCGCTCTAATACATTCAATATCTAGTTCATAATTTTCTACGCAGAGAACCATCTTCTCCATACTATGAGAATGGATCTCTGCCCTGGATGGCCGCCATATCTAACAATTAGTATACTCTTTTGTAATGCGGTTCACATCTGTTATACACAAAAAATACTGCTTACGCCGTTTTTTAATTCTATTAAATGGAAGCAGAATATACACTTCTCAAAATTCTTGAAATATACTTTGTGTTTTCGACTAAAATCGTCGATTCAGAACTTAAAATGGCGGTCAACTAGCCATAGGGTCTACTGTCAAGCCGAGTTAATTGTAGACTAGACATATATGATATCTTTTGACTGTATAATTAGATAATTATAATGTAGACGTCTCTGTATATTTGTTTCATCATTATTAAACCAGCGTTGAAATTAGTTTTATCTTTTCGTCGTTTACCGTGACACAAATAGTGCAGCTTTACGATTATGCTATTTTCTCATTCTATGTTGAACATGAGATGGTCTGTGTCGCGCTTTGTCATAACAGAAGAAAATTGGACCATATTTTAGCTTTGTCATCACGGAATGGAATTGAACCAGGCCAGGGCGAGAGGTTTTACATAGGCTAAGCCTGTTCCTCAATCCTATTCAGACAACCTGAATAAAAATACTGTTTAAATAGACAAAAATGGAAATGAACCATATTTTACGACTGGTATTCTTTATAACGATTTAACGTTAATTTTATTGTTGTTAGTTTTACAGACGATTAAAACTGTCGCAAACAACAAATACTTTTATTTTCCTCCCTCAAATAAAGATTGATGGCTTTAAAGAATGAAAATATTTTTGTAGATTCAATGTAATTGTGTTATTTTAAGTTCAGATGAATGACTTTTTTGTGAAACGAACGTCTGAAACTTAAAATAAACTAATAAATGAGTTTCGTTCCATGCCTCCATATTCGTTTATTTTCATTATATTTAATGTCGTTTCCATTCACGCTACAATATTCCAAACTTTTGTTCTTTTTTGTAAATCTACAAGACAAGAGTAGACCGCTTTGTGTCAGAGAAAAACGTCTATTGAAATTATATCTCTCCCTGGAGGTCGATTTATAACACATTAACTATAAACTGACAAGGAAATCTTTATTCAAAAACTATTTGTTATTATCATACATTAGAACGACACTTTTTCTCTTGGCCATAGAATTTGTAATCTGTTAGAACGTGTTTCTATCTTAAAGCGAGAATTACATCTTTTAAAGTCACGTGTTTGAAATATGTTAGAAATGAAATGAAATAAGGTTTAACGTCCTACTCTTCTGCTCCTATACTGGAAGGCGGACATACGCCATACAATGTGCTATGAGGTAAATTTTGCCCGGGAAGCGGTTCTACGGTCGACTTCCAACTACCAATGTGCACACGGGACCTCTGTTTTGCGTCTCATCCGAACGACTAGACATTTATAGAAATAATTGTGTTTTCACTTTTGACTCTCATAGAAAATATGACAGCATCGCTTTAATTTCAAGGTTAAATCCATTTCTTGATGATTATAAGCTTACAGTGACAGCATTTCACAATCTATAAATGGCTCCGCTGTTACTGATATCTTCCGGCTCTGGCTGCAGCTAGTGATCTAGAAATGGCCACGCTCCTGCTGATATCTTCCGCTTCTAACCCCAGCTACACATCTAGAAATGGCCCCACTGCTGATATCGCCAGCCTCTAGCTACAGCTACACATCTAGAAATGGCCCCACTGCTGATATCGCCTGTCTCTAGCTACAGCTACACATCTAAAAATGGCCCCACTGCTGATATCGCCAGCCTCTAGCTACAGCTACACATCTAGAAATGGCCCCACTGCTGATATCGCCTGTCTCTAGCTACAGCTACACATCTAAAAATGGCCCCACTGCTGATATCGCCAGCCTCTAGCTACAGCTACACATCTAGAAATGGCCCCACTGCTGATATCGCCAGCCTCTAGCTACAGCTACACATCTAGAAATGGCCCCACTGCTGATATCGCCTGCCTCTAGCTACAGCTACACATCTAGAAATGGCCCCTACACATCTAGAACACCATTCTCTGATTTTGAAAAATCCAACAGTTGCTCAAGATTTTACATTGGTAACGCCATGTCCACGTGCGTACATAAAATTTGTAAAACATACATCACAAGGAGAAGCTTTTCGATGGTTATTTAAATGGTTCCTATTATATTTGGTGATTAAAGACATTTATTGCAATACAAATTATGCTAGGGGCTATTTTTACATGCGCAAAGCATCAACGAATGTAGCAATGTAAGACGCTGGCTCGCTAGTCTGGAGACCGAGAAAGTTCGCCCTTGTCAGTGATGCAGGGCGGAGAAGACGAAAATCCGAGGGTCCGTGTACACGTTGGCGTGCACGTAAAAGATCCCATAACAGTTGGAATTAGATATAAGAGTAGGCCGTAGCGCCGCTGCCCGGGCAAAACTTCCCTTATAGCACACTGCATGGCGTATGTCCGTCTTCATTAGTCCAGGTTAGGAGCCAAACAGTAGGACGTTAAACACCATTTCATCCCATTTCGGTCATCTGACAACAATATTAAAGGGACAATAGCACTCTTGCTGACTTGGCAGCTCTAGAAAATAAATAATAGTCTTATTCTAAGTACCAGATGTTTATGTGTCCTACCTGTTGTGTAAATTATCCATTACGACCTATTTTACTTGTCCAGAGAGTTAGAAAATATTTTAAAATCTTTACGTTAACCTTTTCAAATCACGTATTTGAATTTTTCCATTTTTTTTAAATTAGGTGTGTTAAGATGAAATTTGTATCATCAGTTAATTTGAATATTGTAAAATAATACAATTTGTTGACCAGAATAAAGATTGGGACATATTATTCAGTTACAACAAGAGTGTTATTGGGGCTTTAAAGAGTAGGCCCTAGTGACTGTTACGATCTTTTTGTAGGTCCGGTCAAAGAAATCTATAGCTTGTCTAGACCACCTATTTCCCCTTTCTTCACAGTCCATTAAACTCTCTGATAATTAAAACAACTTCTTTCTTACTTACATTCCAATATAGTCTACATAACCCAATAATAGAGTTGGTTGTTGATAATAATATATGGAGAGAGAAAGAGAATTGTTGACAACAATACAGCTCCTTAGCGTAATGTAGGTTACTGAACAATATTGCAATGTGGACCATACAGCAATTATCTACTCTCAGATGAAGCTGGGTCTTATACCACGGTACAGTCAAAATAGAACTTGACCAAGGGCAAATTGCGACAGGTTTCTTGGTACATTTGTGTTCGTGGGCTAAGCAACTGATTTTCGGGACGGGTAACGGGCCTTATTTGCATAAATTCAAAATGGCCGCCAAATTTACCTCTGGGGGCCTCATAACTTTTTACTGTTGATTTTTCACGTTATAAATTTATTACGGATGGGAATATGACCGGCGTGATGTCATCAAGTTAATTGATGACGTTAGGATAAACCGTCAAAAATCTGATCCTGCTCCCTTGGAAGAAATTAACTGATAGAAAGTGAAGTATTATCACCTGCTTACTAAATTGTCACCTTCGCAGTTCTGTATTGTCTAATTTGATATAAAGTCGTAGTGGTCTATAACATGTTCCAAATGTCGAACTCTTCTAGCTGTGACAGGCGACATCTGTCGTTGGTTCTTTCACGTACACGCCAATGTGTACACGGGGCATCCTTTTAGCGTATCATCCGAAGGACCTGACGCCGGGTTCCATGCTAGGTCCCCCATCCTACAACACTGACAGCAGGAACCACGCCCAAAAATTCCGAAGAAATTCCTAGGCCAACACCGATCATGTGTGAGGAAACTGGGGCGCCGGGAGAAACCCCACGAATGTGAACAGAGCATCGTACTCTTTGTCACGTACAAGCGGGGATTAGAAACCACACCACTTGACGCAATGACAGACCTTGTCACGCGACCCCGTCCCCCCGGGTTTATTTAAAGTTAATAGAATGAATAACAACTGCGCTGGATCAATACGTCTGGTGTTCAGACAACGATATAATACAATAATATAGTCTTACATGACGTCCTTCAATTATTGAAATAATTTACTTCACACGTCCACCATGATGTCGCCATCTTTAATATCAATTTAACACGTATAACTCGATAATAGACGATTTCCCGCCATGAAACTTGGACAGTTCCGCCTATATACCAATATGTCTTAAGGAATTACAAATATATTAGTTTTAACTTGACATTATTTGTCTGCGATACAACCTTGGGTGGAAGCGGACGAATGAACGAACGAGCGGTTTCCATTGAGATCATATTGCCTCTGGCCTCCAGTAGCGGTGGGGGGGCAGGCGAATAGTTAGCACGTGTGCACTGTATTATAAGGCCTGTCATTGGGTCAACTGGGGTGATTTCAATTCCCCACAAGGAGTAGGGTTCTTGGCCTACCACGTGGGATGTCTCTGGGTCCTCCGGCTTCCTCCCATTGCAACTTTTAGCTAGGGATTAGTTGATAGACGTCTGATCCCCACCGCCAGCTTTTAGCCACACATCCATCAAACCCAGTACGGAATACTCCATAATAAATAGCCAGCAATTCGAAGAGTTGCTTTTATTGATATTTGTAGGAGACCGAGTGTTTACAACAGACTGTTTTATGTCTGGAGTGAAATGGAGACAGTTGATTATTTTCCTTGAGTCAGTCAATCTTTCGTTATTGTAGACTGAGTGGAAATGACAAATTTTGAAAGGATAATTCTGAATAAAATTAATATTATTGAACTGTTGAAACTGGTGGCGCTACAGGCTTTAGAACTCTAGTCACAAGAGATTTGAAATAATATAAAATATGGCGACGGCAACGGGATTTATATCTCACGCCACAAGGGATTTCAAATAATTTAAAATATGGCTACCACAGCAGTCGAAATCGCTTGACCAATTTACTACCTGATTGATGCTTCTGTTTCAGACATATATTTCATTCATGTTCCATATTAGGCTTGCTTAAACACGTTCCTGGCGATATTTAAACCGTTGCTACGAGCAACCGTCAGTGGCTTGCTAGGGTTTAGTAATGCTCGAGCGCAACTCCTTAATTGTATGCCGTGCATAGGGTCCGGACTGAGAAGAGATAGTCCAGAGGGAGGGGGATCGTAGGGCTTTTTTTTATTCCTTCTACATTATGACCTCACTCCATCCTAACCCTACACATGTATGTCCCTAACTGAGCTACTCATTTTATAAAGATTCTCGAGTAATCCGCAGTCCTCACGCCACACTTGACGTTGTTTACACCCCTGACCTTTCCGTGCTGAGATTCCTGAAGACGCTTCTGCTGAAATGCATGCCCGAAGGAGACCATCTTCATGCACGCCCCGGAGACCGGTTGCCCAGGGGAGACCACTCTCTTCATGCACGCCCCGGAGACCGGTTGCCCAGGGGAGACCACCCTCTTCATGCACGCCCCGGAGATCGGTTGCCCAGGGGAGACCACCCTCTCCATGCACGCCCTGGAGACCGGTTGCCCAGGGGAGACCACCCTCTTCATGCAGGCCCGGAGACCGGTTGCCCAGGGGAGACCACCCTCTTCGTGCACTCCCGGAGACCAGTTGCCCAGGGGAGACCACCCTCTTTATGCAAGCATCGGAGATCGGTTAATATAAATTATAATTAATGTGTATTGTATTTACTGATTTCAAACACTTAGCGTCCTCTCGACACAAACCAGGTCATTTCGGGAGTAACGCATGGTTCAAATTTTATTTCAATAATTCGCTTGTACGTGTAGAGGTCTTATCACCTGGAGGAATCCGGGGTCTGGGTTTCTTTTTCTTTACGAACCAAGAGTTAAAGCTTGGACATCTATCCCACTTTCACTGTCATTAGTTTATTTTTGTTTTCTGATGACATGGCGAATATAATCGTCGTCTTACCACGCTTCATTAGTTCAACTGTAATACATCTAACCAACCGTCATGTTACTACGTCACATTTGTCTGATACCCGCCAGCCATTTACAACTTATATTGGATGGTGAATAGGGGGGTTTGTAATGGTCTAGTGGTCTACAGTGTCGCGGTTCGAGCTCTAGCGATTTCTTCCATATCATTCTCTTAAACACCTTTACTTGTGGTCCTGGTTTCGATCCTTGATCTGAGCGCACGTGTCAATCTGTGTGACGGAGGCATGGCGAAGGTTCGATAGTTTGTGCAATGTTTACAGAACGTGAACTGATCCGGGTAGAATTGGCTCCCTCATCTACCTTATTGAACTGTCAGTGTTTGATCCTACTCTGAACACATAACAAAAATAACCGTCGGTCATTATATGTCCAAGGCTTGCCGTAGGTCTGTCATGGCCATTTAAACATACATTATGCAAGAGCTAAATCTGCCAATTACACGTCTTTCTTTATGCCTAAAATGTTATTTAATTAGAAATTAGTTAACTTATCCAGACCATAATCAACTCTCGATGTCATCACAAGCCTGTGTTATTTACTAGATTTGAATCCGGTATGCTGCTCAAAGATCATTGGTGATTATATAAAAAAAATTGGTAATCGAGACCATAATTATTTATCGTACCGACGTTAGTAATGATGCGCGAGGCGAGGCCTAAAATTCAATCATTAAATTCTCGGTACAGAGTGAATCACATGCATTGCAATTTTCAGCAAATTCCCTTTACATTATCGAGTTTGGAACTATTATAGTGAGAGTTGTCAGCTCTTTATCTTATCTCACATAAGGTATCTTTAAATAAAAGAAGCCTTTTAGAAAAACAACTTGCATGACCCAAACATCAGAGTTTGATCGTCTGTTAGTAGATAGGCCTATTGGTTGCTTATCCTCGTCTAGTTTATACTCTAATTTCAAATCAGTAATGTTCGGCGAAATACGACAATGGCCACCTCTAGCGTCTGGATGATATTGAGTTAGAGACTTGGCTTGGCCCTACTTCAGAAAATAACTTGGACGGCCCAAACATCAGAATTTGATCGTCTGTTAGTAAATATTGGTTGTAAATTCTGGTCTTTTTGAGATATTAAATGTTTTTTAGCTGACGGGAATCGATTTGTTCATCTCACAAAAATTAAACGGATAGTTGATTCAGTCGAAAAGTTAAACATTTGTTTCTCCCGATACACAATTTTCTTTTTGCTCTTTGTGTTCGTGTGTAATTTTTGTTTTATGAAGATTAAAAGTTATAGGCCTACGCGTCAGTTTCATTTACTGATTCCTGGCACGTCTTAAGATAAATATTTTATCAGGATATTAAACGAAACGAAATAGGGTTTAACGTCCTATCTTGAATATGCAAGTCAGAGTAAATCACACGCGTCACTTCCCTTCTTCTTTGAATGCCATGCAATTTTTGACGGCTTGTATTAAAAACAGATTTGATGCTAAGAAAAACAGGTAGCCTGCTTAAAAACATTTCCTTGAAGTCAGCCTGATGTAAAGTAAAAACTGCAATAGACTTTTGTTTAGCGATAAAGTGGTTTTAATGGCTATGATGAGATATCGCATGTGATTAAACAATTTCCCGTCGTTTGGTAATCGGACGTAACAACGCGTAAAATCTTTTTAGACAAAAAATCATGGACGTTACTAGATTTATACTGTAACCATGGCAGTATTTCCGGTCTACGTCACCGATGACGTCAAAAGATCTGTAACTTGCTTTTGTTTTCCTGTGGTAAAATGACGTCCGGTTTATTTTTCTTGTTTGTTTTTGTTTTCGGCTATTTGAGGCGGGCGGGGGGGGGGGGTGAATCTGCCATTCCGCATCGTCTTGTCGGGTGTGTTTTTTTTGTGCATTACAAATGTCACTCCCAATATACGTCCTCGACGTCGACAACTGCGCGGTGTATTTTAAATGGTTGGAATTAGAATCCCACATTTCACGGTAAGATAACAATATCAACATTCGGTCAAAATAGGCGTGACCTTCAGTATTCAAATGACAGTAGTTCAGTAACGGATTGATCATAATTTCTGAAAAATAAAGCAGCCACGATAAACATAATATTATACCATCAACCCAATTTAAGCTAAATCTAAGTGGCTACAGTTTAATGTTCCAGGTTTTTTCAGAGAGGGAGAGAGAAATGGGGTTTAACGTCCACTCGACACAAACTAGGTCATTTCGGGACTAACATATGGTTTAATTTTCAACAATTCGTGCGTAGGGGTCTTTAGCAGTGGCAGGAAACCAGAGTACCCGGAGCTTTGAGTGATTTGATTGTAGTGGTCCTTTGGTGTTTAATCAGTAATTCGTCGTTCATGACCGCAACGAGTCTCGAACTTGTTCTTTGAATTTCGATTATGTCATGGTATCAAGTCGTGTATCCGGTAACCCAGGACTGTGATATTGCTTGGGACCTTGAAATAGACAAAATGGTTATTAAAGCACATATTAATGCAATATGAATGTGTATATAAAGTGATTTATAATCAAGCCTTGAAAATAATATATTGTTATTTCTAATCAATTATGTTCGTTGAAAAACGTGAACTGTGGCCGTTTACCTTAGCGCATTCTACACGTTTTTAAATTGTTATTTTTTCGTTTGTGAATCAGCTTTGACTAATTACTTCCACATTGTATTGTAGGATATGTTTTTATTTGTTCATTACAAAATGACCCCCGATTCCATAGGGTACACGACTCGTGTACTGATTATCAAATTCAATTGTCAATTAGGATCCCATATTTTCACAAGAAATCATGTCTTAAATGTTGGATATTAGAATCACATATTTTCCAGCAAGATATAACAGCATTAGTATTGATTGAAAAACTAAATTCTAATTCGAGTTTTAAATTCCGAATATTATAGAAAATATTATGGAGAGTTAGCTCCTTTAACTAGGATAAATGTGAATGATTGAAATCTATGTGTGTTAATGTCAATATTTTATATTAAATAATGGCGTATATTAAATAATGACGTATATCCGGTATATTGTTGTTTTACCAGTCATTATTATATTGATTTATATCATGCAGGTGTTAGGGGGTTGGGTCACGGGTAGCGTGCAGCTTGGATCACAAGATCTGAAATGAATCAATTGATACGGTTGCGATTCCCCAAGGGTCGCGTGTTTAACCTCGCGCAAGCGAATCACTGAAATAAAAGTGAAACACATGTTGGGCAGGCGACCATAGGCCTTGTTACGTACAACCGGAGGACTGGGAGAAAACCCACAAGGTTAGACATGCGAGCCCACTCCTTGGCATGTGCAACCGGAAGACTCGAAGAAAATCCACGAGGTTAGATAGGCCCCCCTACTCCTTGTCATGTGCAACCACGCCAGTTGACTCAACGACAGACTTTATGATAAAAGGAGCGCGCGCTAACAATGACCAAAAATGCCAAGAGTTCTTTCAGATGCACGTCAATGAGTACACGTCAATGAGTACACGTCACCTTGGGGTTTTGTTCCATTTGAACAATTGTTCTTTTTCCATTGCCAAACCCATTATCTGTATCCCTGACTAGGAGGAACTACCATGGAAAATTCCTCTGAACTGTCTCAGTCAACACAGGTCAGCGTACCAGCGTCTTACGTACTGAGTCACCGGGGCTCTCGTCCTAACTATGACTAATAATTATCATATAAAAACAGTTTCAATCTTCCCTTCCCTGGTGTCAGGTTTTATTCCGTGTAGATTTTTACTGTACAATTTAAAAACCTGATACGACAACCATCAAAAGTTTAAATAATGGTTGTAATTTAGTTTTTATGGGTCATCAAGTATTAACAAGTTTATTTTTTGTTTATCTCAAGATTTATTTCTGTTATTATGTATAATTAAGTTTTAGGTTTCTCTTATACAATCAAATTATACAGAGGGCATTCAACTCTATTTCTTGTGGGTCTTAGGGTTTCTGTTTCGTAGTTTTTCTTGGTCGGTTGATATGTGTTTACTGTATCGGTGCAGTAGAAATCTTAATATGGGCGGAGTTATCTATATTTGATTGACAAGCTACACGCACCATGTTTCTATGAATACAGTGTTAAATATGCATCATAATATTGTTATTAACGATAATGAAAAGTGAAAATATTGACAATTTAGTGACATTAATTAATTCTCAGCACCCGAATTTACAGAGTACCAGGGCCATATTTAGAGGGGGGGGGGTACAGGGGATACATTGCACCCCCATAAAAATTAGGCGCTCCGAAAAATGTCGTTCCTACGGGATTAGTTGTTAGCGGCTTTGATTGTAGTCCCCGGGCTCGGTAACTTGGGCATTATATTGGCGCCCCACCAGTCTGCTGGACCCACACTTTTAAAATCCTACATACGGCCCTGCAGACTACACGACTCGTGTACCGATGTTAAAGTATCCATCGTGTCTTGAATATTGGATACAGGATTCTGTAGTTTCACAACAAGCTAACATCATCAATATTGATTGAAATGGACTATTGAATTATAACTTGTTTTTAATTTGGAATATTAGAGATAGTAATGAGTTACCGGATTAGCGCCTTTCATACAACATCAGTTACATTAGTTAAAGAGCTTAATAAAAACAAATTGGTCATTCTGGCTATAATCATTCAAAAATAGATGATGAAAAAGGAAACAAATGATAATTTCATTTTAGTTAGTTTATTGTAAGCTAAATTATCACTGTTTGTAGTTTTAACAAGATGTGTACATAGCGTTAACAAGGTCACTGGTATATTCGAGACTTAGCCTCGCTTTCCCATTTTTAAATTAAAATTTTAAATGGCGAACCGTTCTAATCTACTTAAAATCACGAGTATCCGATGACATCGAGAGTGGGTCATGGTCTTGTTTTGTTAATTAATGTCTAATTAATAATTTAGATAACATTTCAGGCCTAAAGAAATTTCTGGAATAGGCAGATTTAGCCCTTGCATGATATATGTTTAATAGTTTTTGTTTGTATTTTATTCTCATAAGATGACCTGCAATGTATGGACTTCATCTTGAACCCGTAGCCAATCCTTAAATATGCTTAAACCTTGCACATTCGGAGTAGTTATTTTATTAAAAGCAATAATTTAAACAGCTTTTGCAATAATCTACCAATCCAATAACTAAGCCAAGGCACTGATTAAGAGATTGAATACAGCCTGTGGGAAAACGTCCACGCTGCACAAACTAGGCCATTTCGGGACTAACATACGGTTCAATTTTATTTCAACAATTCGTTTGCGCGTACGGTGTCTTCAGCAGTGGGAGGCAAGGGGGGGGGGGGGCGAACGTACAACTGGAGAATCGAAACCACACTTAGTTGATTTAATGACAGACTGTATGATGCAATGTAGCGCGCACACGCTAACTCTTATGTTATAAAACGTCTCGTTGATTTTACCTCTTTTATTTTATTAATGCAATTTATTGATGAAGTAACTCGATTTATTCTCGGGAACAAAAGTTTTAAAAATCAGATTGTTTAATTTGTTAGCAAGGAAATAATTAAGTAAAACATACAGGATCCTACCTCCTACTGCTTGTTGTAATTGATTAGGTTCAATAAAAAAGAAAATGTCCTTCAGACTCCCACAACCGTTTATCCTGTTCTGTTTCAAGCCATCTTTTTCTTTTTTAATCAAATTGTATCTAAATTTAAACTTATCTTGATTGGAATATATGACCCACAAGCTATTCGAAGATCATAAAATCTTATAATTTGTTACATGTTCTGTTAATCCTTTTCCTTCCTTCTCAATCAAATTATTTCTAAATTTAAACTCCCTTTATCGTGATTAAAATCCATAGCCCACTTCCTCAGTATATACAGGGAATTTACCTTCTGACTGGTCTTCCCGTGTCAGTGGTGTAGAGGGGCGAGATATTCCTAGTAACTCAATGTTTCTATGACTAGTCCGTGTCTACGGCTGTGTACCGCCTATGACTTGCCATGTTTTTATTTTGCAAAATTATAAGATTTTATGATCTTCGAATAGCTTGTGGGACATATATTTACAACTTAGTACCGGCATGGGCGTCAATTATTGTCCTGGGGGGGGGGGGGTCTGAATATACTTGGACCCCCCTAACATTTGGCAAAGTAAAGTGCCCGAAATCTCATAAAACACTAATTTTAGGACTGGAATAGCAGTAAAACGCGTTTGCGGCCATCAAATATTCCAAAATTTTCTTGGGAGGTCCATACAAGGTCAGCTCCGCTTCTTCGCCCCGCGAAGAAAATGGCCGCGGCCCGTAAACCTGCTTCGGGTATTTCTAGTTTTGCTTCCCTAACTGTCATCGAGTCCTAATAAAACACTAATTTCACTTTTCTTTTAATTGAATACCACGAAGTTGTACTGAGTTGACTATTGATTAAAACATTTTGTCTGGGACCACTCTACTTTGTGAATGCAACTGCAACAGTGTGATTGGATGGAATTCAGAGTGGGATTTCGGTTACAGAACCATTGGATACTTTTGGACTTTTGGACAGGCTAGAATAGCAGAAAACACAATTACGGTGGTTAAATTTTCAAAATTTTCTCCGGGAGGGTTAGGCTCCCATAGCCCGCGACGATTGATTGGTTGTTTGGAATTCTGTGCAGCCAGGTAGGCTATACTGGACCAAATTGAAGTTGCTGTGGGTGTAAACGATTGATTGGAAGTCACCTTAATTAGGCTATATTAGACCACTTTGAAATTGCTTTGTTCATGGGCTGAAATAGCAGGAAAAAGTGTTTGCAGCCGTTCAATATTCCAAAATTTTCTTAGGTGGGGGTAAGCCACGCTTCTTCGCCTGTCGGGGAAGACCGGTGCCGCTGTCTGTAAACATGATAAACGTTGTATTGGTGTGATATTTTAGTTTAACCCCGTAAATTATGCCAAACAATGTTTACTGAGACTTTAAACAAAATTTACGGGGGTACCCCGGCCCCCCCCCCCCCCCTCAGAAGTTGCGGACCCCCCACTATATATTTCACGGCCACGCCCCTGAGTACCGGACATGTATTAACGATATCATTAAAAAAACAAACCAGTGCCAGACAAAATGACAAGGCTGTTTTAGAACCCTTACCGTCTATTTGTCACCACAATTCTTTATTTTCCACCAAAAGGAATCCTTTCTCACTATATTTGACACAAATTTATAATAATTCATCTTCATTTTCAAGTAGAATTTAGAAATGAAATAAACATGTGGTTTGCGCATGTCCGGGTCTCGTAATGTCTCTCAGTTCAAACGTATTTGGTGTATGATTATAATCGCAGAATTCTACTTGAAAATAGTGTTGAATCTTTATACATGTGTGTCACCTGTGGCAAGAAATGATTCCTTTGGCGAATAAAGTAGAATCAAGGTGAAAAATAGTTGATAAGGATTCCAGAACAGCCTTAGAACAGAGGTGGGGAAGAACGGTATTTTAATACTGCAGTAATAGAAGGCCGGATAGGAACTGTGTACAGAATATATCGTTCGCTCAAGGACAGTTCCAAAAGGAACTAACTCAATGACAGACCTTATGATGCAACGTGCATGCGCTAACCATTCGGCTACTCACCCGTAGCCGTGTAAGTAAACTGAAATGAAGTGAAATAGGGTTTAACGTCCTACTCTTCTGCTCCAAACTGGGCTAAGGAAGGCGGGCATACGCCATACAATGTGCTATGAGGGAATTTTGTCCGGGCAGCGGCACTATGGCCTACACTTATAGAATTCCAACTGTCAAGGGGTCTTTAACGTGCACACCGATATGTACACGGGACCTCGGTTTTTCGTCCCATCCTAACGACTAGACAGCTGTCAGGCCCTCCGTTCTGCATCACTGACAAGGGGAAACCACCCCGGAAAATCTGGATGAACTTTCTCGGGCAATGATGCAGGGATCAAACACCCGACCTCCAGGCTAGCGAGCCAACGGCGTACCCGCTTAGCCACGTGACCACCCCCCCCCCCTACATTCAGAGAACAAGAGGATGCCCCTCATAGAATATTGTCTGGCGTTTTGTCTGGTTGTTTCTTCTACAAATCTGACTAATCTTCTAACATTAGGGCTGTACATTACACATTCCTGTTCGTCTATATAGGCGCCAATTGTGACCCACTCCGGGATGCGTCTCCTTTAATCATTCGGACACCTCATGTTTATCTCCTACAACTATTTGGACACCCTCGTGCATTTGCTACAACCATTCGAACCCCCCCGGTATTTTTCGAACAACCAATCAGACGCCTCAGTGCATCTCTTACAACCATTCGGACACCCCCGCACGTTAAGATAAACACGACGTTTTGTTTTGTCTGATATTATGCCAATGAGTTCTGTAAATCTCGGTAGTCTTGAATAAGAAGAACTTTGAATGGTTTTATTGATACGGTATGTTAAAACATAATGACTTATGTGATCGAGATTACAGATAAGACACGATACGATATTCAACCAAGTGCGACATTAAGTCGGAACATAACAAACAGCAGGCTAGTGTTTTAAAGGATGACACCCATCCATCCTATTGCCTTTTGGTTTAAAGGGCGATACCCATCCTTCAAATTGTCTGTTAATTTATAGGACAGGGTCGCCTGTCCAACCTCGTGGGTTTTCTCCAGTACCGCCGGTTTCCCCCCACTGCTAAGCGACTTATTGAAATAAAATTGAACTATGTGGACGTTTAACCCCATTTCCCTCTCCCCTCCGTCCTTTCAATTGTTTTATACTTTAAAGGACGACACTCATCCACCCAAGTATTTGTTAGTTTAAAGGGTGGCATCTATCCTTTCAATTGTCTTTTAGACTATAGGGTGGTATCCGCCCATCCAATTGTCTGCCAGTCTTTAGTCTAAAGGATGACATCCATCCTTCCAGTTGTCTGTTAGTATAGGGCGACATCTATCCTTCTAAATTACTAAATACCGATCATGTTTAAATGCATTTCAAGACAAAAAACCGACCTGTAATGGAGAGATGTGTCTCTTACATAATACTTCTTTAACTATTCAAAAAACCTACAAATTGGAATAAAAACTGGCTAATCGTATGTTTGGGTTGGCAGTAAAACTTTAATATAAACATGTTATTTGTGTATGGAATCTCGTCCATGAGATTATAGGATCATTTCTAGCATTATATAAATGTCATTGTTATTGAATCCCATCACGGCAATCAGCATAATGGTCATTGTGTATTCATTGTTAGCGATAAAATATATTCTGATCGTTTATATTACAATAAGATTATGATAACAAGGGTTCGGGTATATATAACATGAGATAGTGGTTCCAGGTCTGTAAATATTGTTCCATCTCTTGTTCAAGTGTGATCGTCGAGGTTTTTGTGGTTATACCCTTATCACAAGATGTTGCCAGTTTTATTCGTCGTGTTGTTGGCCAGTCAAGGTAAGTATTGAGATTCATCTCCTCCATTCAAGCTGCATTATGTAAAATTTAACTAGCAATGTCTCCAACATTGTTTCACTGTGTGCTTTATGGATTTATGTTCTGTTCATTAAAGATACAGTATAGGAGATTAGATAAAGAGCTGGCAGTTCTCACTATAATTGTTCAAAAACTAGATAATGTAAAGGGAATTTGCTGAAAATGTCAGTAAAATTTATTCACTCTGAAACGAGATTTTAGCGATTGAATTTTCGGCCAAGTCTCGAACATCATTACTAAAGTCGGTACGATAATGAAATGTAATCTCGATTATCAATTTCATGATTAAATCATGAATGGAAATTGATCATCAAATGAGTTCATTATGGTCTGGATAAGTTAATTGAGGTCTAATCGATAACTCAGATAACATTTCTGGCCTGATGAAAGGCCTGCAATAGGCAGATTTAGCTCTTGTATAATTTTAAGTTAGGAGCCGGAGACGACTGTCCTAACCTGAAATTAATTTTAGTTAAAATTTTCCCTGAAATGGTTTTGTGAAACACTACTATTTTAAGTTAACATAAAAAAAAATTAAAGATTATTTTAATGGACTACAGCTAAAGTGCTTGAAACCGTTTTGTGTAACTCACCAATAGTAAGTTAGTATGACATAGTTTAATACGAATTTAAGGAGATATACGATTTTGTGAAATAGGTCCCCAGTCGTTTAAACATGATTGTTGTAAGATTTAGATAAAGAGGCGATCGTTCTTGCTGCGTAGTTTAAAAATGCACTATAAACAAAGCATATGTTTAACATGTCAGTCCTCTTAATTCATTCTGAGCAAGGTTAATAACGTTTAAAGAAGAGAGAATTTCATATTTTCTTAGAAAGCCAAAACATAATTATTACTTAAAAATCATTCACACCGGAAATAATGACACAATCATCTCCCTTGTTTTTCTATCCTCCATGCAATAGCTATCTTAAAACGTTTGAATTTGAAGTTGAAAATGATATTTTTGCCAATTTCTCAACTAGCAAAAGTGAATTATAGGATTAATAGGATTATTCTTTAACAAGGTAGGACTGCTTATAGATACCATCGATTTTAAGGCTTTATTTTAATATATTTCAAAAATATAACTTAAAAATATGAAATTCTCGCTTTAAATTGCATGCTACCGTTGTTACGATAATAAAAAAGAGTGTCAGTTATCCCATTTTGAAATCAAATGTTACATGCCGTTCGTGCGGACAATTTCGCATCGATTGTTGATCCTGGTATAATTATCGTACGCTTTCTGCTTTAGGAGTAAAACTAAGACTAATAGTGTTTTAACTACATCGATTCGATGTTTTTACTGTCGAAAGATACAGCGACAGATAGAGGGAACAATGGAGCTTAACGTCCACTCGACACAAGCAAGGTCATTTAGGCACTGACATATGGTTCAATTTTATTTCAATAATTCACTTTGACGTATGGGTCTTTAGCTTTGATGGGAAACAAGAGGGCCCAGAGAAAACCAACGTAAAAGATTCCTTCGCAGTTGGAATTCAATATAAGAGTAGTCCGTAGCGCCGTTGTCTGGGAAAATGTTCCTCACAGCACACGGTATATGGCGTCTTCATTAGCCGAATTGGAGTAGAAGAGTAGGACGTTAAACTCCATTTCATTTCGAGTACAGACAATCGAATGTCAAAAATACAAATGTTAGTAACCTTAATGGAAATGAAATGAAATGAAATGGGGTTTAACGTCTTACTCTTCTGCACCTAACCTGGAAGACGGGCATACGCCATACACTGTGCTATGAGGGAAATTTTGCCCGGGCAGCGGCGCCACGGCCTACTCTTATATCGAATTCCAACTGTCAAGGGATCTTTTACGTGCACTCCTATGTTTACACGGGACCTCGGTTTTTCTTCCCATCCGAACGACTAGGCAGCTGTCCTTGTCAGGCCCTCCTTCTGCATCACTGACAAGGGGAAACCACGCCGGAAAATCGAGATGAACTTTCTCGGCAAATGCAGGGATCGAACACCCGACTAACCTTAATGGGACTATCCCCATTTGAAATAAAAGTCAGTGTACCTATAAAAGTTAAGCGCCAATATATATAGGAACGATGTATTTACCTTGACGCAAAATTCAGCAAAAAATTTTAGTCAGTTGGACGTGAATACCAAACTGCTTATCCGGACACGTAACCCTTTGAAGATTTCGGGTGAATTTTTTCGTTGGGTGACCTGATAATCAATCCCCGTTTCTTTAGTGGCCTATACAATGAATGACCCATGTGCTGTACTTGATAACGAAAGGTACCTTTCACCTACACATTATTGTTATGAAATAAAAGTCTGGTTTTATCCAGACACCGCATAATACAGCTTGGGACAACGTTCACCATTTCGAGATGAAGACTGACGGGTTTAAGTTGTTTGAAAACGTATAACATACAATGAGTCAGTTGCTCGGCCTAAAGGTACAGCATTTTAAGAGCTTTTAAAATAAAATTAAGCAGTTTTATTCTCCAAAATAGTATCGGGATTGGCCCTTTAAAAGCATGGATACCATAAACTGTAGTCCCCCAGGTAAGGATGTGATGTCCTATTTTGTATCTTTGGGTATTTTTTACTTACATGTAATTATTCATTCTATTTTAAGAGAACAATTATAGAAAGCAATGGTGGTTCGTGAAAACTATTTTCTAGGATAATTACTAAGTTTCAGGTTGTTCGTCTTCTACGTGGTAATTTTAGATTGATGAAAAGAAGTATAACGGGGAGGATGGGTAATTGCCAACCAATGAAAAGCATCTTCGTTAATCAATCGCAACCTCCACAGAAGTTAGAATAAAAAAATCTAAAACAATCACAAACATTGTGAGCAATACGTGGATTCTCTTCCTCCGGTGTTGATCCACCCTGGCAACTTGTGTAGAACAAGACAAGGAACAAACAATCGGTGCCTGTTATTCATTTTATGCCATTTTTTAGTCAGATATATTTCCACACACGGATCCGCAGTAATTTTAGATTGATGAAAAGAAGTATAACGGGGAGGATGGGTAATTGCCAACCAATGAAAAGCATCTTCGTTAATCAATCGCAACCTCCACAGAAGTTAGAATAAAAAAATCTAAAACAATCACAAACATTGTGAGCAATACGTGGATTCTCTTCCTCCGGTGTTGATCCACCCTGGCAACTTGTGTAGAACAAGACAAGGAACAAACAATCGGTGCCTGTTATTCATTTTATGCCATTTTTTAGTCAGATATATTTCCACACACGGATCCGCAGTCAATATTCGCTTGGTCGCTATAATAGTCACTGATAAGGATGACATCGACGAGACTTAATGAGTCAAAATATTAATTTTTTACTCCGACAAATTAAATTCTAAAACATTTTTTTTTTTGTGTATTAGAAAAATAAATATACGTGTCTGAAGTATATCTGGATAAAAAAAATATTCCATATTTAGCATAGATAGGTACAGAAAATAGTACGCAGAGGTGTAAAATAGGTAAAAAAATATAATTCTGCCCATACCAGTACATATTACTACTTTCGATGTAAACAACGCACGTGTGACCATCAATTTGACGTGTTTTTTTTTCAGTTTGTTTGCTTATGAAACATTTGGATTATTTCCTTTTTATGATTGATTAGGGATTCTTTTTTTCTTCAACAAATTGCTTTAGAAATTAATTTTCAGAAGAAAAAAAAATGTTTATATTGAAAGCTAAGTAAGTCGCACCAATATCATCCCCCTAAGTGATATAATATCGGGCAAGTGAATATTTGCTGCTGACCATGGTTTACCATGGTGATACTCGTTTCAACGTTTGGAAATTTGAATTCTCGGTTTGGTTTCCCCTTGTCAGCCGCGCAGGACAGGGGACCTGACCAGGAACAACGTATTGTTGTTCGGATGGGACGAAAACCCGACGCTGCTTGTATACCTTGGGATACAAGTAAAACATCCCTTGGCAGTTGGAATCTCGATATAAGAGTAGGCCGTTAGCGCCGCTGTCCGGGCAATATGTCCTTCATAGCAAACTGTATGACGTATGCCTGTCTTCATTAGCCCAGTCGGAACAGAACAGTAGGACGTTAAACTCCAATTGTTTTCACCGATCCAACAATCGAGCACCCCCCCCCCCGCCCCGTGGATAAGCGGGACTTTAATCCTAACCCTATATATTTCAGGTGAAGGTCAGTTTTTAAATGAAGTTGATGAATCGGATAAATGTGTATGGCAGGTCTATGATTGTTATAAAGAACTCAACCCCATCTATAACGCTATACAGAGTTTTAATCTGGAACCACTGTCTAAAGGGAGACTACTCGTCGATATCTGCAGGTAAGCTTCGATCTCTTCACGTGGTTGAGAGCACGATTGATGAAGAGAGACAGAAAAGGGGTTTTACGTCCATTCGACACAAACTATGTCATTTCGGGACTAAACACATTGTCCAATCTTTAGCAGTGTGAGGAAATCGGAGAACCCGCAGAAAACCCACAAGGTTGGAAGGCAACCCTAATCCTTGTCACGTACAAGCGGGGAATTGAAAACCACACCAGTTGACTCAATGACAGACCTTATTGATACAGCGCACAAGTACTAACCAATCGGTTACCTAACCGCCTATGTTGGATGGAAGTTCGATATTTAACGAAATGTATCGTTTAAAGTTTAATTGTGTTTTGTTTTCTATTTCAGACAGCTACCTTTAGCGATGCAGTGTCAGAACGCCTATAAATGTGAAGTGAGTCCCACGTCTCAGAAATATCTCGAATCATCTACAGAATTATACAAGTTTATTTGTAGTGAAAGAGCAAGTAAGTTATATAAAATATACTCTCCCGAAAAAGAAACGCAATGTGACATTTCGTCGTCGGTATGCCCTCGTTCTACCATCCCCTCGTTGCAACAGGAACCGCGACACACTCTCGTGTCCTAGTGTAATCAAGCGAAAACAAATTTCGGAAAAAAGTATGACCTGTTACAATTAGTGGCCCTACCTGTAAAACCAATAATGAATTTCTTTTATCCTTACATAATGGCATTAAAAACAAGTAAGATTTATCGAAAAAGCGACCTTGTTCAAATAAAAGAATGATAAAAAATAGGTTGTGCGTTTCTTTTTTTGAAGAGTATATGTAAACGAGATTAAAGGGCCAGTCCCAATCTTCGCTTGTTTAAAATATGCAAAATAAGTCGCAAAACATGACAAAATAGCTTATTTAACTTGAGTCGTTTGAAAATGATCCCATAAAGTTATACACTAGTACCAGTAACAAGTTATACACTAGTACCAGTAACAAGTTATACACTAGTACCAGTAACAAGTTATACACTAGTAACAGTAACAAGTTATACACTAGTAACAGTAACAAGTTATACACTAGTAACAGTAACAAGTACCAGTAACAAGTTATACACTAGTAACAGTTACAAGTTATTCACCAGTAACAAGTTATTCACCGGTAACAAGTTATACACCAGTTACAAGTTATACAGCAGTAACAGGTACAAGTTATACACTACTTACAGTTACAAGTTATTCACTAGTAACAGTTACAAGTTATACACTAGTAACAGTAACAAGTTATACACTCTCTCCTCCCTCTCTCTCCTCTCTCTGTCTCTCTCTCTCTGGGTGATTTAATTATTTGTTTATCTATGTATTCTAGTTGTTAAAATGGAGAGGCGATGCTGGAAGAATTCAGATTACAAGAAAGGTCTGAAACAATGTACAACAGAATTTAAACTTCGATCTCAGAATGAAGTTTGCACGTAAGTTACCCTTGTTAAAATTAAATTCAGTCAGATCATTTCCTTAGAGCTTAATTTTCACTTGACACGAACTTGATCATTTCGGGGCTAACAATTTTAATTCAATACTTCGTGGGCGGAAACCGGATGCGGTCCCACCCTTTGTCATTTAAACCATGCCACAACCCTCAGTGATAGACCGTATGATCTCAAAAGTAAAATAAATATTTGATGTACGTTCTGTTGTTATTATGTCCCACTATACCAGTCCTAGTTAAAGTCCACTCAACGCCATCTGGGATATAGTTTGTTATGTTACTAACCTCACCTGGGTTAGATGGTGTTATTAACCCCATCTGGGTTAGAGTTTGTTATTAACCCCATCTGGGTTAGATATTGTTAACCCAATCTGGGTTAGATATTGTTAACCCCATCTGGGTTAGACTTTGTTATGTTATTACGTGTCTAAAGGTTTCTCTACCCCTCATTGGTTTGATGCAAGGTGAATTATATTTTATTTTTTTACAGTGACATGGGTCAATTGAAGAGTTGTCTGTCCCAAAAGATCGAGACTATTGAAGACTGCAGTATATTGGCTGATATCTTCCTGGATTATCTACTGGATAAAATCGCTACGCACTTCATTGGAAATGTTTGTTAACTTCACCCGACTGGATAATCTAAAATTATAAACTGATAAAATGGCAACCCCAGAAGCAGTAATGGGACTTTAATGTCGATTTTAGTGTTGTGTATATATTACTCTTGCTCAAAAAAATAGATGGCGGACTAAATTAAAATCAACTATGCAGTATTTAAAAATAAACACGTAAAAACATGTTTATAATAATATGTAAATTCATGTTTGTATATTTGATGACGTGGCCTATTAATTGTTATGTTTTACTAATTTAAATACATGTATCATTGTAAAACCAGCTCCACTGATCAGCTACACTGGCTGAAGTCTGTGTGGTTTATAAATGTATTAAATTATCATTATTATTCACTGAAGCAGTTGACACATATGGTTAGCTAAATATTGGATAAATGCCGATATACAATAATGACGTCATAAATACTGATATAATGACGTGATAAATACCCACATACAATAATGACGTAATAAATACCCCTATAATAATGACATGATAAAAACCCACATACAATAGTGATATGGTAAATAGAACTGAACACATTGAGGGATTGAATGCTGAATTGATGACATTATTTAAAACTTATTATATAACTTTAGTATTAGTTTGTTAAGATGCACAATTTACATGAATAAAATATTGTTCATAGGTAATATTTTTATCGGGATTATTTCCCATTGCGTTAATGTAAGAAATGTCATCACTGGTTCGTCATTTATAACAGACGAGGTTCATCTCCACGGTAACAACATATACCTAATTTTTTTTATGTAAATAAATAAAACCAGACTGGTCTAGAGACAAATCAAACACGCCCAAAAGCCGTCTATCCATTGCCGATTTGGACATGTAGCCGGAACATTATAAGTAGCCCCCACCCCCTTCCGGAGTGCCGGACTGGAAGTTTCAAGCGTGGAGTTATCCCTGTTCTGTGCGTCCACATTTAAACATGCATTATGTGAAGTTTTAGATGAAGATCTGGCATTTCTCGCTTTAATAGTGCAAAAAATAGATAATGAAAAGGAAAATAAAGCAAGTTTCAATAAAATGGCTTCATTTTGGGTGAGGGTATAAACATTGGATTGGCATTGGTACAGTTGTTACGATGATAAACGAGGTCTCGATTATCCACATTTAAATAAAATATTCAAATGGCAATCCGTTCACAAATCACATCCTTCAAACTGGCTTAGAGAGTTGATTAATAATATATAGAACATATGCGGCGAAAAAAAAAAATCTGCAATAGGCAGATTTAGATCTTGCATAATGCATCTTTAACGCTGGTGCATTTTGTCGTCACCTACGCGGTGTCACGTCTGCCGTCCGTCCATGATATTTAGTTTAAACTATTGTTGACTTTGCCATAAAGAAGAAGCTGGTAATTATATCTTCATATTGGCGTGGGTGACTTTTTAAATCTATAGGCATAGAATTATTCATAGGGGCCTAAAATAAATTAAAACTGGGATAAGACGGGCACCACGAACCCAAGGCCTATTTAAATGAAAATTTATTGGAGCACGTTGTTCGTCTGGCATCGTTAATTCTAGCTTTGAACATTTTGAAAAATACACGGTCTCTGGCGTCATTTTTACGTATATCGGGGGTTGGGATTGCCTAGTGGTCTAGAGTGCCGCGCTTCGACCTCTGGCTTGCGGCTGTGGTTTCGAACCCTGGTGTGAGCGTATGTGGCATGGAGATAGGGGCGCCTTCTCAACCTCGTGGGTTTCCTCTGCGCACTCCGGTTTCCTCCCACCGCTAAAGACCCCTACGCGCAAGCGAATTATTGAAATAAAAATTGAAACCATATGTTAGTCCCAATGACCTAGTTTGTGTCGAGTGGACGTTAAACCCCATTTCTCTCTCCCTCTTTTTAACGTATATCTGAGAGCTCCTTACCAGACGCACACGCAATCACACCTTTTGTGATATGCCTGGTGAGCATGTGTCATTTAGTGGATAAAACCAGAATGTTATTGTTGGTCATCGGTCATGGTTGAATTCGGTAAACCTATGATTCTATGATCTAAGGGAAATAACTCCAATCGGCTGGGTTCTTCTAGAAATGGGAATAATTATTATTTCTGGAGTCGTGTTGTTTGAAACCATTTTTAAATCACGGAACCCTTCACTCAGTGAGGTTTATTTCTATAAATATGTATTAGTTGAATTTGACTTTCTTGTTTTACTTAGTGGGATTTCGGTGCTCGCTGACGAGCGGTGGACACATACGTCACTTGGCGATGTATAGTCGTTTGGACGGGACGAAAACCCTGGACCCATTGTACACATCGGCATGAAAGTAAAAGATCCCTTTAGCAGTTGGAATTCGACATAAGTGTTGACAGTAGCGTCCATATCGTGACAAAATGTCTCTCACAGCACACGGCATGGCGACTTCCATGTCCCCTAAGCAATGACTGTGAGTTTTACATATAGCCGTTGCTAGAATAGTCTGAAATTCCAAAACATTTCGGTAGTTATCTCCCTTTACCACAGACACGTGATACAGACATGTAAGGAATTGATTCGTTCACAGCCGTTGAAAGCTTTTTATTTTTAGGGTTGAAAAACTCACGGAAAAGCAAGATCGGGTGTTCTATTGCAGATGGGAGTTTTCATTAGCCCAATGGGAGCAGAATAGTAGGACATTAATCCCCATTCCATTTCAATTCATTTTCATTGGCTGCTGATGTCTTTCATGTATCGGTAAATCTCACGCCGAATATCATATCTTACATTGCATTATGTCTCGGTAGCATATTCAATCCATTATTTACTTCTCAGGATATAATAACACAAATACAATATACAACCACAGCTCCATTCTACGTTCAACATGCCACAACAGAGTTAATATAAATTTAAAATACAGATCTATATTTCGTTTCGTTTATACTGTCGATGGCCTACACTACACGAAGATCTGACAAGTTATACTGGCAGTTCAAATTCAGTGGTCAAACGAGCGGCTTTTGACCCTATGATGACGCCAGACATTGATTAATCAATCAGCGTTGATGTTTCTTTTGGTTTACCCACAGTTCCCCGTATCAAAAGGCCAAGAAGTCCCGTAAGAGACCGTTTCATTGGCTAATCCCTCACATAATCTAGACCACGTCCATGATAACAACTCTTCCAGATCATAGTGTAGTAAAGAAAAGTAAAATGAAACGAAATAGGATCCAAGTTTTGATCAGATTAGAGTAAATATATGTATAAAATAATTTTATTACAGAACAATTTGGCTCAACAATTATCCAAATAATAAATACTGGCCATTTATTTTTTAAAAAAATTAACATGGGCTTTTATTGCCTTCACACCATCTCGCTGTATGTGTCTGTATCCCTTGTCAGCCCTCGGTCTTGCACCACTCCAGGGGGAACCACGGCGGAAAATCCCAATGAACTTTCCTGGCCACCACCGGGATCGAACACGGGACCTCTGGGTTAGCGAGCAAAGGTGTTACTCACTGAGGATTAGTTGTTCTGTTGGAACAAAACCCAAAAAGTCACATGTACGGTATACCATTTGGCAACATGGTAAAGATCCCATATCATTCGGCAACATGGTAAGGATCACGTGTCATTTGTCACATGGTAATAATCACGTGTAGTTTGGAAATGGAAATAAGACTAATATAAAGCCGCAAGGGCATCGTGTTCGGCGTGTTCATTATCCCAGTTGGCGTTAAATCACACTTCATTTCATTTCTAAAATTTCACCCCACCCCACCCCACTCCCCTGGACCTTACCACATGCGAATAAATTTTATATATTTACTACAGAATTTATTTGTGGCGTTGGGAAGAATCACGTGATAAGTTTTAATATTTACACAATGGTACGGTCATGATGTATATACATGTATATAAAAATACAATTTTAAAATCACAAATAATTACACATAAAAATCCAAGTTAGTAGTCTACATATATGTACATATATATTCCCCATCAGACGTGGTAGTGGGGGTTTCACATGAAGAACGTCTAGTCGTTCAGAAAGTACGAAGAACCGATGGCCCGTATAGACGTTGACGTCCACGTAAGTTGGAATTCGACGAATCGTAGACGGAAATGCCGTTGTCTGGGCGAATTCCACCCATACACTGCATGTCCAGGGCTGAATTCACCGCAGAAGTTATAAATAATCGCCAGTATGGTTCCACGTCCTGTGATACATGTGCGAAGGTTTTAATTCTGGGTTTACTGATGAATTCAAATACCCGCCCTCATATTCCGATCAATAGCAATTTAAAACGTGAAACCATAAATTGCACACATTCTATAAATTGAATTCAATAACAACAGATTCCAAGGTGTCCATGTAATATACATGTCGTGGTCTTGTAGGTTCAATCACAGCAGAACGTAATGTATATTGTTCTATGATGAAGCATTACAGGTCACTCGGTAAAGGCCACCTTCTAAAAACAACTCCGCGATTTGAAATAAGCGTTAAATCATAATCCAAATTTAGCCTGAGATCTTCTAGGAGTAGAAGCAGGTGTACCAGGTTCCCGTCGTCCAGGGGTGGCAATCTGACTGCGTGTACTAGATATAACAGCCTTCTCCTGTTGTTCTTTCCTGGCTTTTATAAGTTCGTCAGCTCTTCTCATCTCCTCCTCCATCTCGACCATCTCATCCACCTCCTGTCTCTTTCTTTCCACCCGCGATTTGCTCGCGTCTTTAATACTGTAGAACATTGGACCTAACTCGGCTAACCATTGACCATCGACAGCTGTTACACATTGCATGTATTCTTTGGATGTCATCACAAGCTCGTGATAAACTATATAATCCGGGGTGTAGCCCATGCCGAATAGAGCGCTCGTTGGATGCAGATGACACGGCATGCCAGTACGACAGTTCACATATTCACCTAAACCCTTCAAGCGCGCAGCTTGGTGGAAATACGCCGAGCAGATAGCTTTGCGAATAATGTCCCACTCGTTGCCGCAAGATATCATGTTCATTTTCTGCTGGTCCATGATTTCCTTCAGTTGTTGACGAACTTCGCGAACTTTCCTCATGGCTTTGATATGAATAAAATGTTCACCACACCAACTTGAAGAATAACTGTTACGCTTCCACTGCTGATAAACATTGAGATACGTTAAATGATCGCTTTCGGGAACTTGGAACTTTTCCCGAGCACCATCAGAGTCTTCCTCCCGACCCTTAGGTCTGTAAAATATTGTAGGGACGGACAACATTGACACAATGGTTAACATTTCTGCACTGCACTCCATGTCTAAAGACACAATCATCATTTTAGACAGAGCTGGATCGAGAGGGAATTCGACCATCTGTCTTCCCATAGGTGTGAGAGAACCGGTGTTGTCCAGAGCTCCGAGAATCCACAACTGATACATGGAGTTAAGTATATTATCCTGGGGTGGTGGGTCCATAAAATGAAACTGCAGCAGATCCTGGACACCTAAAGATTTGAGAAGCAGCACAACGTTTGCGAGATTGGTCCTCTGTATCTCCGGGACAGTACAAGCCAGTAGTTCATCCTTGTATTGTCTATGGGTGTACAGTCGATAACACTGACCTGGACCTGTTCGACCAGCTCGACCAGACCTCTGATTGGCATTAGCTTGGGATATAGGATAAATCTGTAAAGCGTCCATACCAATTTTAGGATTATAGACTTTCAGTTTGCAATATCCTGCATCAACAACAAACATTATACCGTCCACTGTCAAAGACGTTTCAGCAATATTCGTAGCTACAATACATTTTCGAACACCATCAGGAGCTTTTTGGAAAATCTTAGCTTGAAGATCACTGGGTAACTGAGAGTAAATTGGTAATATTGCTAATGGTGGAGCATCATCTAGTTCATCCAGCCTTTCACCCAACAATTCACATGTGACTTCAATATCTTCCTGACCAGGCATGAAGATGAGAATATCTCCTTCTAGACCCTGAAGATGCACCTGCAACGTCTGCTTAACTGAAGCATCAACATAGTCCTCCACAGGGTTTTTACTGAACATGACATCAACTGGAAATGTTCTCCCAGGGATGGTATAGATGGGAACATTACCAAAGAAGTTTGAGAATTTTGAAGCATCCATAGTGGCAGACGTTACAATCAATTTCAAGTCCTGCCTTCGAGAAACGACATCACGAAGTAACCCAAACAAAACGTCAGTATTTAAAGATCTTTCATGAGCTTCGTCCATGATAACAGCACTATAGTGATCCAAGTCTGATTCGCGCAGAGATTCACGTAACAAAATACCATCTGTCATATATTTGATCATGGTGTTCTCGTTCGTACAATCTTCAAATCGAATAGCGTAACCTACTTCTTCACCCAAACTAACTTCCATTTCTTCAGACACTCTTTTAGCTACTGACATAGCAGCCACACGACGTGGTTGGGTACAACCGACAAGTCCATATTTGGTATAACCGTCTTCATGCAAATACTGAGTAAGCTGCGTCGTTTTTCCCGAGCCGGTTTCACCAACAATAATCACGATACTGTTGTCACGAATAATATTTAACAGTTCATTCCTCACCGCAAAAATAGGAAGATATTTTCTTTGTGATTTAATGGAATTTCTTTTGGCAAATTCACTTACAGCTTCTGTTTTATTCTGCATCAAATCCGCAAATTTGTGATCTGCTTTGAAATCCATTTGTTCATCAGATTTTCCAGGTTCTTCTTCCTTTTTCTCAATACCCAAAACATCCCCCATTCGAGTTCCTGCCAATTCCCACTGTTTCAGCTGAGATTTTTTACGTTCTTTTTGCTCACGGAATGTCCGAACAACCAGACTGCCTTTTCTAGAAACGATAGCCATGTCCGAAGTAGGATCTTTAACCGGAACAACAGGTTCAGGCTGTTTAGTGAACACAATTCGTCCATCGAGAAACGGGGGTACAATATTATGAACTAATAAGTGAACTCTGGCCTCATTGTCCTCCTCGAAATCTTCATCATAATCAGTTTTTGTAACGACGCCACTTCTCAACATTCGATTAGTTTCCCACATGTCTATATCTTTATTGATCTGTCTCTGTCGTGCGGACATACGTTTCTTCTTCTTTGCTTCCATGTCGGCCTCTTTTTTCCGCGTGTACTCTTCCGAAGTACCGGAGAAAGGATTATGATTATCATCATAGCCTTCATCCATTCCGTACCATTCACGATCTAATCGTTTTTGTTCGTCTTCCCATTCTAAGCCATCTTCTTCCCCTTCAAACTTTGGATCTTTTTTATCATCTCGCGGGGTGTAAACAGTCCGTTTAGAGTTTTTCATCCAAGAGTTATACTTGTACGACGGAGTAGCTTTCGGAGTATCATCAATATACTTTCTACGTCCAGAACTTTTCTCCGACTTTGAAGATCTATAAGACTCTGATTTATGTGAACGATGACTCCTGATGTCTCTGTCAGAATCATGTTTGGTATCGGTACTGGGGGTGAGGAGGTCCCAACTTGATTTCATAGGAGGAGTAAAATCATCGTCTTCCCAATTAGATCGAGATGGTGTGTCTTTAACTTTTATATTTGGAGTTGCTAAATCATCATCATATCTGTGACTTGGTGTTTCCTCCCAGTCTTTGTAACTCCGCCCCCTGTGTCTAGGTCGATCTGATCTCTCTGACCTGTCATCATCGTATCTAGATCTAGAACTCCGATCACTCCGTTCACTTCTGTCTCTGCTTCGACGTCGGTCATCTTTACGTGAGTCTCTATATTTGTCTTTTTTAGAGGATGCATAAACACCTCTATCTCTATCTTTGTGGTGACGATCATGTCTCTCTTTAGCAGCTCGACTGACACCTCCTGGATGGGACGGAGTCTCTTCTTTACTCCGTCGATAGTGGCGATCTTTGCGATTCCCATGTCTGCCTGTGACTCTCTCATTTTCATTATCATCATCATCATCATTACTGTCTTCATCATTTTCATCTCTAAAAGACATGATCTTGGATTTTTTATTCGAACGATATTCATTTTGCTGACTTAATCGTTTCTCGGCTGCTAACTTATCCAATCCCAGTAACGAAACGGTTGGTTTTGTGAATTTAAATGATTCTTTGTTGTTCGAAGGACCTTTTTTCATAACAACTAATCCTCCTTTATCTTTGCCAGACGTCCCCTCAAGCATGTGGACACTTTCTTCATCATTTGTATCAAATTTATCCATGATTTTTACTGGTTATTATACGATTTGAACGTAAACAAAATGTTTTTCCGGAAATCGTGCTAGCATCCGCACTTGATTAGAGCATAACACTTACTCCCCTTCGTGACCGTTATTCTTCAACGCTAACTCAAATAAAAACATTTTTGTATCTTAATGCATTTTTATAAACATAATGAAATGTACATATTAACTATTTTTTTTTCTTATACGTTGTTTTGTTGCCACTAGCCAGACATATTGTGTTGAGTCTCTGCACGGTGACGTGCGGATTTGTTCAGTGAAACGTAAAACAAGTGATCATTTTCCATCTGGTAAATACAAAATATAAAATACGAGGATAATATAACGAAACGAAAAAGTACACTATTAAAAATATAATCAAAATAGGCCTCTGTTAACTTTACTAAAGTCTACCCTAATTATATTATTCAAGTCTAGTTCCCCATTCTCCGAGGTACAGGACGAAAGGCCTTGCAAGGAAATGCGTCTAGTCCTTCGAGTGAGACAAAAATGCGTTCACGTGAACAGGGCCGTGATGTGACAGTGGGCCAGAGAGCCTTATATAAGGCCCTGCAGTGGACCGCGTGGTAAAAATCCGCCCGATACCCCGTAACAAATATAACGTACTTCTTATATTTCTATCGACACAAAGTGGAATACTAGGCCTAATCATCTCATTTATAAGAGTACTTTTGCAATGTCCCGGCTGATTTTGCATAAATTGTGGACCAAAATGTTTTAATGGGCTGAGCTGGTCATAAATAGCCCTATAATGTTTAATTACTAGTCTGGTTTTTCAGGACTTCATAAATAATTAATAAGCATCCAAACTAGGGTGAAGAAAATCGGCAATTTGTAATCAATTTGTATCGTTGTAAGTAAAAAATAAATATGATTTTATAAGGAGAAGTTGGTAAGACGCCACTGGAAAGTTATAAATTGGCATTTACACTTCGGTAACATGTCTTAAGTTGTTGTATACAATAAAATAAATTCCTGTGTGTGGCGCGCGTGGGTGGAGGTGGGGCCGTGGGGGTAAACTAGACATTACTAGTTTTGATGGACTAAAACTGATTTTTATCATCATGCATCCTGCCTTTCATAGTTTTATGATCTATCTTCCCTTTTTTTATTTCGTGTTAAATGTGTCACATATTATACATGTATATTTCCGTCTACACTCCCTGGCTCTTTATTTAGTTTATTATCCAGCAGACCCACGCTTACACTGTCAGTAAACACGCGATATACCAGCGTGGTTTCCCCATGTCATTGATGCAGGATGGAGGGCCCGGTAAAAAACACCCGGGGTGCACGTTATAAGAGTAGGGCCTGACATGGACGGCTCTAGTCCCTCGGATGGAAAGAAATATCGAGGTCCCGTGTACAGATTGGCGTGTAGGCTACGTTAAAAGATCTCTTCTTGGTAGTTGGAATTGGAAGGGTAAACACCGGTGTCATTAGCCCGTCTTCATTAGCCCAATTGGTACATAAAAGTAGTGGGGGGGCGAATGGTAAGCACGTACGCTCTGTATCATAAAGCCTGTCATTGAGTCAACTGGCGTGGTTTCGAATACCGCGGGTTGTACGTGACAAGGAGTAGGATCGCCTATCCAACCTCGTGGGTTTTCTCCGGGTCCTCCGGTTTCTCCCCACTGCTAAAAACCCCTACGCGCAAGCGAATTATTGAAATGAGATTTAAAATACCACATGTTAGTAATTATTGAAATAAAATTGAACCATGTGTTGTCCCGAAATGACCTATTATAGTTTGTGTATAGTGGACGTTAAACCCCATCTCTCTCTCTCTTCTCTCTCTCTCTCTCTCTCTCTCTCTCTCTCTCTCTCTCTCTCTCTCTCTCTCTCTCTCTCTCTCTCTCCCTCTCTCTCACAAACACACACACACACACACGCGCATACAAGTAGGACATTAAACCCCAATTCATTTTATTGTTTTCGGGACATATCATTTCATTTCCCGCACCAGATAGAATTCATAATGCAATATGGGCTCTGCAGCTCGTCCTTCCATCCCGTTTTTATTTTAGTTAAAGGACAATATTGGTGCCAGTCATTATCACATATGTGTTAGAACTGATTAAACTCTTTTCAAAAATATTATTTACACAGAGATCATCTCTACCATAGAGGAGTAATAAAGAATTCATGAATCGGAAGTGACGAACGCCAAAGGAAAACACGAGTTATCTCTCTATGTGAATAACTGAAGTGACGAGTGATGACAGATAAACGGTCGAATTTCTGCTCACTAATAATTCCTTCGAAGACAAAAAGCTGTTATATGGGACCGCAAGAGGATATCTGACGATTCAATAAAGTAATTAAGTGTCATAAGATAAGAGAACACAGGAAAAATAGAAATACTCCGTACAGCCCCTTGTTTTTATTCATTCTATAGGGGAGACCGGGGCACATTGAACACTGTATAGTGTTGGGTTGTATAGTATTATTTATAAAGGATATATCCATGGTGGTTCAATGTGCCCCGGTCTCCCCTACCTTATAAAAACATGGTAATGCACGAACTTTTTTCTGTTTTTCTTTCGCGTTCTCTTATGTAGTGACAGCCAATTCTTTTTATGAATTGTAAGATATTCTCTCACAGTATCACACAGCAACTTTAGGTCTTCGAGGGAATTATTAGTGAGCAGATATTCGCCCATGTATCTGTAATCACTAGTCACTTCAGTTAGCTATATAGAGGAATAACTCGTGTTTTCCTTTGGCGTTCGTCACTTCCGATTTCATGAATCCTTTATTACTCCTCTATGGTAGCGATGATCTCTGTGTTAATATTATATTTGGAAAGTGTTTAATCAGTTCTATCACATATGTGATAATGACTGGCACCAATATTGTCCTTTAACACTGTTTATCTTAACGGCATCTATGATTTAATATTTTTCGTCATCCACTGACAATAATTTGACTTGTTTTTTGAGGGGGTAATATTCAATTGTCTTCTTGTCTGATATTTGCGAATGAAGACGATTAGAAAACCGGACGAGCATAATGTGACGTGGGGTAATAACGGGAGAATAAATTATATTAATCCGTATTTCTGCCTTTACCTAATTTATAATTATTGACCTACTAGTATATTGAGGGGGCATTTGAGTGTAATTTTCAGGGATGTATATTACTCCACAATGTACCTTTTCCCCCTTCTTTTCGTCTTCATATCCCTGCCCATGTGACCCACATTTTTCTTCCTCGCCTCACAACTCAGTTAGAAAATGTGCTTTCTCATACCAAAGAGGAAAAATATACCCTTCCTCATTCATAGACGAAATATTTTGATATAAAGTGATGACGGTTATTATAGTCAATACTTGCAGAAAGGGGGGGGGGGGGTTCAAAGAGTTACTGCGATTTTTTTTTTCATGTCATGTATCTTTACTTCTTCACTCCACGCCAACGTCTACCACGCCGGAAAATCTGGATAAACTTTATCGGCCAATGCAGGGATCGAATACCCAACCCCCAGGCTAGCTTCGCACTAGTTCAGCTCTGAACGTCGGTCTATCATTACACTCACCCTGAACGTTCAGGGACTGTCCCATTCAATCAGTGTCGAAAATAATTGGAGCCCCAGTCAATTTTACTGGGCAACTTTTCACTGCTAAACGTTGGGGTGTCAATCCGCGTGGACGCATGTACAATGTAAACGAACATCTTAGTGAGAAAATAAGACCTTGCTTACTTCGCTAGAGTCAGTATGAGCGACACAACACGCTGTTAAAAATACGTCCCCTCCTATCAAGTTACATTGTCGCCGCCATGACACTCTTACTGTAGGTCAACGTCCACATTCAGGAATGTCGGTCATACAAGACGAAACGAAATGTACAGGCTTTACATTGTACGGGCTTTCACACGGATTGACAACCCGTCGTTTAGCAGTGGAAAGTTGTCCAGTAAAATTGACTGTTCTCCAATTATTTTCGACATTGATTGAATGGGACAGTCCCTGAACGTACAGGGTGAGTGTAATGAGACCAACGTTCAGAGCTGAACTAGCTTCGCACTTGCACTTGTCGAGTCGAGCATTTGGGGCTGAGAATTCTAAAAGACCGTTGTCCACCAGTAAACATTTAGGCGTCCACGTAAAAGAACCCATGGTAGTTGGCATTAATTTAAAGAGTAGGGCAGGAAACGCATCTGTCTGGGTCAGGGGCGAGGCGATAGTATAAGTTTTCGAGTACAGATACTCCTGCGCCACTTGATTATATTATGTGCCAATCTTTTTTTGCGCCACTACTATCATTATTTGTTTTTATTTCGCATAGAATTTTAAAAATTGTCAAAGAAAGCTAAATTTAGAAAAAAAAAAATATAGTGGGTCAATTCTGAGGATTTTTCAGAATGTCAAGAGGGGTCTGGGGTGGGTAAATGATTCAGAGGAACATAGGCGTGGGAGCCGGGGGCGGAGGGCTGTCACACCCGTACCACCCTATATTTCTGTGCCACTCGAGAACGCTCGAACACCACGGCCCTTCGGCTCTCACCACACCCCTGGTCTGGGCACCCCCCCCCCCCCCCGCACGTAATATACACGTACCGCACCCATAAAGAATTTATGTAAGTCCCATAATCACCCAGGTCAGAGTTTGAAAATACCCCATCCGCTGCACGCCAGGCCCACTTTAATGTAGTAGGCCGGAATATTACATCCGCCCACTTATCTACTGTAACCCAGAAAACATTTGATACATAATATATCGCTATCATCTGTAGGTCATGAACCCCGTACCATTAAAGTATCTTCAATTAATTTTCCGCAATGATGCGGGTCACATAACAGCCTTTCCTGAGTTTTGATGACACGGTCACAAGTTAGTGACTTGGTATTCGCGTCTTAATCGCTATACTCGTGACAAACATGCAATTTATCATTGGATCTGGATTATCGCGGCTATGATAGATCGAGCTTCACGAGATATTTCCAAATATGGGCAGATTGTCTCGTCTCCGATGATTTGATTGGTCAACTTTTATCGTCTGCTAGGTGTATATTGAAGGCGTGTGACACGGGCATATCGACAGTCCCGTTATATTGTTGTTATTTTTCCGGTGTAAAGTGACATCATCGTTTATTTCTATTGAATATTATATGAACATAGGACATATACAGGGGCATTCATAATCAAAATTTGCTACCGCTTCCTGAGAGAACAGAAATATCATTTCTTAGCGTTAAATATCAAACGGTTTGGACCGTTTAAAAATCAATCAAGGGGAATTCACTCCTGCCATTTGACCTGTTGTTGAGCACAGTGCGCGAGACGTACCAGTTGACTGACGTTGTATCGCGAGGTTTGAGTCGAACAATCAATCACCTATACGCGGTCGTCGGAATTTATTTCAATAAAAATGGCTAAAGTTGAAAAAGAATCTATTTCAGAAGCATACAATGAAGTACGGGATGATTCCTCACAGACGAGTTGGTAAGTTAGCAAACTCTTCAATAATATTATGGTTTTATACGCAGATCAAACTCGACTTCGATATTCAATTTGTTGAACTTCACAAGCGAGGGCTTGAATAACAAGACAACGCCCCTTTTTTTATGGATTTACGACCGGGTTGAACTCAGTCATAGTACAAAATTAACGTAGTCTACTAAAATATGAATCACACTGACAGTTTAATTCAAACATTTTACCTTTAGGCCTATTTCAAAAAAGAATATTTATAAACGAAATGGTAAAATACCGGTAAATCTTTATATTTGATTAAATCTATATATTTTTCGAAATGAAACAAAAATTAAAAAAAAGTAGAAAAGCCTTTTTACTTATATTTTCTGGCATTCATGTTTGATGTGACTCCCATTTTTGTGCTATACTTATAGGTTTTAATCTTATATACATATACCTGACCCTAACCCTAATAGAAAGTACATGTAGGAATGTCCATTTGTGGGCACAGTATGGACGGCTAACTGCTAGTTTTTTGGTGTAAAAGTGATGGAAATAGAAAGGAGAGTCGGATCAAACGTACATGATTAATAGTAGCCTAATAAATTATTACTCTTAAATACATACAAATTTTTGGGGGGTCATTTATTGTTGTCTCCTTTTTGTAGCCCTATAGCTGCTTCATTCATATTTGTACCAATGGTTGCCCTGCCTCTCCATCCACTTCGGATCTTAATTTGATTAAGCTGCAGCTTGTGGACAGATTCTACAGTCTAGCCAGTTTTTATTCTTTTTTCCATTCACTTTGTTTTATGGGAGGAAGGGGGGTTGGGATGGCCTAGCGGTCTAGAGTTCCGCGCTTCGACCTCTAGCTGGCCGGTCACCTCTGGCTTGCGGCTGTGGTTTCGATCCCTGGTGTGAGCGTATGTGGCATGGAGATAGGGGCGCCTTCTCAACCTCGTGGGTTTCCTCCGGGCACTCCGGTTTCCTCCCACTGCTAAAGACCCTACGCGCAAGCGAATTATTGAAATAAAATTGAAACCATATGTTAGTCCCAAAATGACCTAGTTTGTGTCGAGTGGACATTATAACCCCATTTCTCTCTCTCTCTTATGGGATTAAGAGTCACAGAAATTAAAGAAATGAAATAAAATTGGGCTTAACATCATACTATTCTTGCACCGTCTGGACTAATGGGAAAGAAAGAGAGAGAAAAATGAGGTTTAACGTCCACCCAACACAAACTAGGTCATTTAGGGACTAACTTATTGTTCAATTTTATTTCAAAAATTCGCTTGCACGTAGAGTCTTTTGCAGCTGGAGGAAACCAGAGGACCTGGAGAAAACCCAAGAGGTGGAACAGACAGATTTAATCCTGTCACATAAAGCAGGAAAACAAAACCGCACCACTTGAATCAATAACAGACCTTATGATTTCACATGCACTCATGTAAACCACTATCTAGACCACCAAACTAGTACTACATGTAGATGTTGTCTTGCTCGCCATCCTGTATCAATGCAAAGAAAAACTTGAAGGAACCCGGTTGGAAAGGAAAATCCAGAGAACTTCCTCAGCCAACATTCAGGATTTATTATAAAGTGTTAAATATATTATAATTCGAGAACGATCAACATCACACTTAGCATGCTTGTTCCTCGGCAATTGCACATTGTAACGTCACAATTCTAAGATGGCATTGATGACGTGCTCGGTTCCTTATTTTGCCCGCACTTGTTGAGGTGACATGTTTTATTGTAATGATGGTTCTGTTGTGTTTTATGGAGGTCACGGTGGCTCGCTTGTCCAAAGGTTGGGTATTGGATCTCTGTATTGGCTGGAAGAGTTTATCCCGATTTGCCAGCGCGGTTTCCCCTGTCAGTGAGGCAGGACGGAGGGCAGGTGTCTAGTTGTTCTAATGAAACGACAAACCGAGGTCGTGTGTTCAAATTGTCGTGCATGTGGAATTTGATATAAAGAGTAGGCCGTATTGCCACTGCCCGGGCAAAATGTCTCTCATAACACACTGTATGACGTATGACAGCGATGCCCGTCTTCATTAACCCAGGTTGGATGCAGAAAGTAGGGCATTACACCCCATTTCATTTTGTGAATAAACTACGATTTATGGGAGCCGCAGTGGCTCAGTAACCTGGAGGTCACATGTTCGATACCGGTGTCGGCCAAGAAAGTTCATCTGGATTTTTCGACGTTATGGTTCCCCCCCCCCCCCCATACATGTATGTCAGTGGTGTAAGACAGAGAGTGTTTGGCAATTGCACACAGGCTACGCGAAAAGATCCATTGACAGGCTTTGGAATTCAATAAGAGTATAGGCGGTAGTGCCACTGTCTGAGCAAAATGCCGTTATACATGTAGCACACTGTATGGTGTACCGGTATGTCCGTCTTTCGTTGTCCAGTTGGAGCAGAACAGTAGGATGTTCAAACCTACATTTGATTTTGTCTAATTTATACTTTACTTCCCAGGGCTGAATTAAAGTATGATAGTACATGTTGATGTGACATTGTAAATATTTTATTGATATAATTTCTACTTCCAGGGCTATATTAAAATATGAAGGTACATCTATTGTCTTAGAAAGTACTGGCAGTGATTATCAACAATTTAAAGAAAGTTTTAATGGTAAGCAACATACTTGATTCCTAAATAATTAAAATGCAAGGTTGAAAATTGAGATATTCACAACTAGTTTTACTATAATTGTGATCAAGTTTAGATCATTTCCAAATTTCTAACATGGGTACCGGGATCTGTTTATTGTCCAAACTTTTGAAGAATGCAGGGGTTCGAGGTCCATCTCATTTTTGAGGCACAATAACTTCGCTTCCAATTGAACTACAAACAATGTTCAAATCGTCGTGAGGTAGACGAAGTGACATATCTTCATACGGTACCGTAACTAACTGACAAGAAGACACTTCGTCTATCTACCAACAAAATGTGGTGTACATGTAGCTTTTCCTTATTAGGTGAAAGCCTTTACTGGGTTCGATAAAGAACATTTTCTGCTTAGGCTAAGCATCAATCTATTTTCACACATTTTGGAACACAATAGGCTACATCTGTTTCTAATTGAGGTAGAATGTTAAAACTTGGTGTAGTTGTTCATTAGGTGAATGACTTTACTGGGTTCGTTGATGAACATTTTCTGATTAGGCCACAATAATTGAGGTGGGATGATGAATGTCCTGACTCCTGATCAAATTTATTACTTTTATTATCATTGAATTACTATATAGTAAATTAAAAAGTCAACATGAATATCCTTGAAAGATAATTGACTGAATTGTGGTGGTGGGTGTGATTAATTAATATGTCATCATCATTCATGTTATGATGGTGTGTGTGAATATTTTAAAAATGAGAAAACACAAGTTAATTAAATAATTAGTTTTATTGCTACATGTACTTTTGAGATGATAGCTGCCATGTTGATCTGTTGCAAACTGGGAAGGTCCACTAGGGGTCTAGCTATAGATCTCATAAGGTCTATCATTGCATCAAGTGACTTACGGGTAGTTTCGATCGCAAGCTTGCACATGAGGGTTGTCTGCAAATATTTATGGATATCTTTCCCTGTTAAAGACATAAGCGCAAACAAATTAATGAAATAAAATTGTACCATATTGTGGCCCCCCCCCCCTTCCTCCCCCCAACTGTTAATTATTTCTAAGTCCCCCTCACCCAAGTTAATTATTTGTAACCCCCCCTCCCAGGAGGTCCCATGTTTAATTCTGGTATTGGCCCAGAAGTTTCCCAGACTGAGACTGGGCCAGGATTCTGCTTTAATTTGTCTGTTCAGGTAGTACACAGTCTAGTCAATCGTCTAGGATGAAAAGCCAAGGTTATGTATACACTATACATGGTGACAATTCAATGCAGAAATACTGCTGTATAAGTTTAAGTCATTCAACCGGAACAAAAAGCCATAGTCCTGTGTAAGCCCATGACAATTCAATGACAAGTAAATAGAAATAATACCGGGTGTAGGAATTATAACATATAAGTCTCGTAGTACATACATGTCTTGTCTTAGTAGCATGTTGAATCACATTTCATTTAATTTATCATGATTGATATACATGTAATGATAACATTAACAGGTCTTAAACTATATAGGTAAATGCTCAAAAAGTCCGGAGACAAAATAATTTATGTACTATGGTCTATATACTTTCACATCTCATATATTCTTTTGTTATATTTACATTGTGCATAGATTTTACACATTAGGTCAACTGGATCACAAGTTATATCTTTTCGATATATATATTATACCTACTACTGGATACTGTATTACAAGCTATGTTTTTATTTATGTGGTGCGGTTCACCTACTAACTATAGATACGATATAAAGAGATCTCTCCTTGTATTTATGTGGTGAGGTCCACCTGCTAACTATAGACATACATAATAGGCCTACGATACATTGAGAGATCTCCCACTCCTTGTAATTGTTACACAGTAAATTAAAGAGATTGAAATGTTTGAATCATTAGTCATACAGAATATACACCACTACCGTTGTCCTACTCAACAATTTATACAAGTCTTCAACAATCATACAAACTGTATAATGAATTGCTTTATCCGTTTCAATCCCTTATCACAGTCCATAACCTATACTTGACTTATAGATGTATCTATTCATTGTTATTCACGGCTCGTAAAAGTGTTAAAAATTTTGAAGAACAGAGGGAATATTTCAAGTATGGTTCCTTCAGGGATACATATACAATGTAGCTCCCTCCTGTGGGGCTGACCAAGAAAGTTTTTCAAGTGTAGTTTTCCCACTTGTCAGGGGTACATTTACATGTAGCACCCTTGGGGATAATCATACTCCGCGCAGCGTTTCGTTTGATTATAGGTAATCTCACTACACACTGCTATTATGAGTGGATATTGTTGTGTTAAATTTTGATTGGTCAGTAGTCCGACTACCAACCAATCACTACCTACCATACAAACGCTTTACATTTAAAACGAGTGCCAGTATTGGACCAAATATCTTTACATAACGTTACGTCATGGCTCACGCTTTTATTATGCCTAATTAACCCGTGCATAGGAGAATACTGCAGTAAAACTAATTGTGTGACAAACGAGGCTATCAAGTCGAATGAAATGTAAACAATACTGTTTGGAAACGAACATACTTTTCACCGTTTTTAATACCTTAAATCACTGTCCAAAGTTTTAGGGAAGACTCAGATTAAACGAAGGACTGTCATGTTGCTGTACGGGGAGAATAGACACACTCCCGCAAAAGTTCAAGAATCAGAAGTCAATCCAGCAATGGCCAGAGAGAGATTTCTCGGGCCATTGCTTCAGGAATATGGGGGATAATATGAAAAGTATATATGTAGTTCCACTTGTCAGGGTTGGCTTATACGAGGCTCAGCGGCTGGCAAGGAGAATGTATGTGTGAGCCTATTCGATGAGAGAGGGAAAAATGGGGGTCAACATCCACTCAACACAAACCAGGCCATTTTGAGACTAACATAGCTCTTTATTTTGGGGGTTTGGTGGCCGATGGTTTAAATTGTGCACGATAAATCATAAGGTCTGTATTGAGTCATGTTGTGTGGTTTCGATTACCTGCTTTTACGTTGGTCGGCTGATCAACCTTATCGGTTTTCTTCAATCCCCCGCTCCACGGCTAATGACCCCTTTGTACCAACAGATTAGAGAAATAAAATTGAACCATATGTTAGTCTGAAATGATAATTTAATGAGTCAGGGATATTAGAAAGTTTGTCTCTAGTATTAGTAGAACTAATATAGTGAAATATTAATTGTGGTGTGTAAGGAGAAGTGTCAATGAAATACAGGAGGTGACATGATTGATGTTATAAAGCAATGAAAGAAAGGCTGGAGGGGTTAATAATACATACAGTTAATGACTAGAGATATACTCGTACTATGATACTGTAATTCACTGTCTGTCTTCTAAGAACCCATATAATTACATATTTAATATTGCAGAAAACACCTTTTCATTTCTAAAAGGGCTCAAGCCTCAAATTCATGAAGTGAAATGGGGTTTTAATAATGTCCTATTGTTTTTTCCAACTTGACTAATGAAGACGGGCATACGCCATACAGAGTGCTATGAGAAATTTTGCCCGGACAGCGGCACTATGGCCTAAATTATATTGAATTCCAACTGCAATTGGATCTTTTACATGGATGCTAATGTGAACAAAGAACTAGGTATATATATTAGTATTCTATCTATGGTTAGAATAATTATTTTTTGGGAATGTTGATTTGAATTATTATGTTGTGTGCTATTAAAAACATCATTTATTATTTTTGGACAAAGAACATTGTATTTGGTTTTCTTGGAATAATGAGTTTTATATTTGTTATTTAATAAGTTGATTATTTTTTTCTATTGTAGATGAAGATCGTAAATATGGTTTTGTTAGAATGGTTACTGGTGATGAGTTGAGTAAACGAGCCAAGTTTGTGTTTATTACCTGGTGTGGTAAAGATGTCAGTCCCTTGAAGAAAGCCAGAATGAGTGTAGATAAATCAGCTGTTAAAGATGTCATAAATGTAAGGAAAATTCTCCCAAATATAACCACATGTCAGTCTCAATATAAACATATGCTAGTCTCAACATAACCATATGTTAGTCTCAGCATAACCATATGTTAGTCTCAGCATAACCATATGTTAGTCTCAATATAACCATGTGTTAGTTTCAATATAACCATATGTTAATCTCAGTATAACCATATGTTAGTCTCAATATAACCAAAAGTCAATTGGCCTAGTTTCTAACACACAATGGGGGTTGGGAGACTGAATGGATAGGGTCGTCTGTCAAACCTAAAAGATTGGGTTTTTTTTCTCCAGGTACTCTAGTTTCCTCCTTCTGCTCAAGAGACCCTTATGCCGCAAATGCTAGTCTCAAAATGGCCAACAGTTTTGTAAAAATCCTTGTATGTCAAACAAGATCAAATTAAGATTAAACCCTAATTTTATACTTTAAAAATTCTGTTAGATGTCATTTGAATTATAATTCTAATTTTTTATTATATTTGATTTAATTCTATTAAGAGAGAGTTTATTAACATAGCTAGTGTAGTTGGTATGTTGAGTTTTAGTAGACTAGGTTTTATTTGACTAGTGTATTATACTGTGTTTAAAACTATATTGATCTTTTGATTGATGGAGAAGGTGTGAACCACCTTAAATCAACATGTCACATAAAATAACTACCACCCATATATAGTCACATCTCGAAGGTGAAATAATATAGTTATCACTATCACTTAATACCCAATCATCTTAAAGACCCCTACACACAAGCAAATTATTGGGGGGGTTGGGATGGCCTAGTGGTCTAGAGTGCCGCGCTTCGACCTCTAGCTGGCCGGTCACCTCTGGCTTGCGGCTGTGGTTTCGAGCCCTGGTGTGAGCGTATGTGGCATGGAGATAGGGGCGCCTTCTCAACCTAGTGGGTTTCCTCCGAGCACTCCGGTTTCCTGTAGCACCATGCTAGTGTTATGCAATCGCTGGGTAGATGTGGAAAATAAGCCTGGAACACTCCCCACATCCAACGTACGCCCCATGCATCTTTTCTTACTACATATTTTCGTAGCCTTGTGATCGTCTAGGATTTATCTCTGATCGTCTTTGCTTCTCCTTCACGTTGTGTTCACTTCTTACTGGTTTCTTAAGACGTTTGTCTTCTTCAGTTATAACAATGCAACAGTTCGTTTTTACCTTTTATGTAGCATAGGTATACATACAAGCATAGTACATATTACAATTATAGTCAATACTAACTAAACTCTTCTCAACCTAGACACCTTGCGGTGTCTAGGACTCTTAGATGGTAACCCTCTGGAATCTAATCGAAGTCTGATTTAATTCTCACGAGTATCCTAATTTTGTATCAACTGGTTTTGGACATTCAATTATCTAATTGGTCAAACATGATGTAAATAATTAGAGAGATTGGTTAATTGAGCCCAATGACGTCAAAACCTACCCTTATATGGTTATGGAAATTTACTCTAGAAATTGCGCATGAGATATCTGTTATCATGTTGTTGACATATAGAACCAGTATGTTTTGTTTCTATAACCCTTTTTTATATAACAATATGTCAATCAAATGTTAGTTGATTTCAGTACACACCTGCATATATGTGAATATGTTAGAAACATAAAACTATATCTTATCTCCCCATTCCTTGTCTATAATCTTTAAAAACAAAGTCACCACGACTATATTGCTACATTCCTCCCACTGCTAAAGACCTCTACGCGCAAGTGAATTATTGAAATAAAATTAAACCATATGTTTTTGTTAGTCCCGAAATGACCTAGTTGTGTCGAGTGGACGTTAAACCCCATTTCTCTCTCTCTCAAGCAAATTATTGAAATAAAATTGCACCATATGTTAGTCCCGAAAGCACCAGTTGGGAAATCTCATTTAAAAATTAAAAAGATAAAACAATTTTTTAAGAACCAACTACGCGTAGTCTTTGTTAAAGTAGTAATATCATTATTTATTTTTAAAATCCAACCAGGCCCAGTCTTTGGTAAAGTAGTAATATTGTTATTAACTTATAAAAAAAAACCAGCCACATGAATTCTTTGTTAAAGTCGTCCAGCCTTTATATGGTGGTAAATCATACTATATTATGGTTATTTTCAAACTTATTGAATAAAAAAAACCTTCAGAGTAGGAGATCTATGTTTACATGAAGATTAACTCTCTCCCTCTCTTACAAATATCATAAAATATCTAATTAATTCTAAATAAAGTAAAACCTGCCGTTCCTACTTTACACAATCTATAAAGCATGATTCTCTTTAAGGCAAATTAAAAAAAAACAGAATCACATATCTGAAGCCCTATATGAAGATGAAAAAATCAAAGGCCAGTAGATCAGTATCCAAAAAAAAAAAAATTAACTTTAATATCTGGTAATTACGTTAATAAAATACTCTTGGAATTGAGGCCTAAGTATTGTAACTGTTCGTCACAAGTATATTTTATAGTGGATTATATCTGACCAGTTATAAATACCTCTAATAGTAAGTGCAGGGGGACCGAACCACACATAATTTACACAAAAACAAATCAACTGACAAGACACAATACGCAGAAATCACAAATAAACGACTCAAACACATATCAAATTAAGTGAATGGATTGTTTTAAATCATTATTTCTGAATGGACTTAGTTTACATAAGATTGGAAATCCATATAGTGGCAGGTAGCCAACTCAGAGTTCTCTCAGAAACCTTTGGTTGACATGTTTTGTGTTAATAAGAGAGAAATGAAGTTTAACGTCCACTCAACATAAAACTAGGTGATTTTGGGACTAAAAACATTTAATTTTATTTCAATAATTTGCTTGCACATAGGGGTCTTTTAGCAGTGGGAGGAAACCAGAGGACATGAGAAAAAAAAAAAGGTGGGACAGACGACCAAACTAGTCCTTCACCTTGTCATGCACAAGTGGGGGATCAAAACCACGCCACTTGAATCAATAGCAGACCTAATGATCTAAATCAAATGACAAACCAATCCCTCAAAGTTTATTAGAATTTCAAGAAAGTGATTTTGACAAATGTGTGCACCATACAGACAGAGTTTATTAGAATATAGATTCAAGAAAGATTTTTTGACAAATGTTTGCGTTTATGAAGTTTTGGAGACAATATGACATTTGTATGTTTTAATTTTCAGAGTTTTGCGGTAGAATTGTTAGCATCCGAACCTGAAGATATAGACGAAGATAATATTAGAACATTGGTGAAGAAGGCAGGAGGAGCGAATTACGGAACGGGAAATTAGATAGATTTTATTTTTTATATTTTAAATATATTCATCCACTGGTAGTTCACTTTCTCCACTTTTGTAGAAAAAAAAATATCTTGCCCCATTTTTGATTGGTCATGGCTAATCACATGACCTCTGTATTGTTCTTTCATTGGTGGAAATAAATGAATGACAAAGGACTGGTGTATATATCAAACCACATATACAAGGATTCCGCTATGACGCCGACTAATTACTGCATTATAGCGAAATCCTTATATGGTCATAACGTCTGATGGACATTGACCGTCTGTTTTATTACTTAAAACCATTCCATAACGTTCATTGTTTTATTACGGCATCAAGCACCTGAAGTCGAGTGCCTTACAGCTGAAAATTTCTCTCCATAATTTCCATGGAAACAGTGTCTAAAGTTACTATGCAATTGTGCAAATATGCAACATGTACTTAGAGTTCAGCCTGTATATATATATATAAAGACTACATCTTATACTCAAAATACCAGTCATGATTAAAAGGAGTCCCTCTTATTATTTATCAAATATCTCGCCTTGTTCAAACTCGTAGAGCATTTTTGTACGAGGCTGATTTTTGAGAGGGGCTTTTTTCTGCTCACCAGCCAAATAAAGAAAACAATGCCTGCCATAAATATTTTATTTTATTAATGAAAGTACATTCCATGTATTATATATTATATCAAACTCAATATTATTTAAGAATTAAATCTTACCAAAGATTGTATTAAGACTTTATCAAAGGAGTTGGTCCGATATAAACATGAAACATTCTACACAGGATTCGGAATTACAGAACAATTTTTGTGAGTTTGTTTTTTTTTAACAGCAGATTTGACTGAAGTTTTTTTCTTATCACGCATCAATTGTTCGGTGTTTAATTTCTATCGTAAATTTTAAATGATTTTAAACTAAAGATACCAGTTGAAAATGGAATTGACTATCAGTCGAAATCCATAGGGCAAACTTCTGTCACAAACAAACCCCTATCGGACAAGAACACAAGTCGGGCACTCTATGATAAAGTCTTCATTCATGTATTAAAAGGGCTAAAATATCAAATTGTATATTTATGAAAAATATCAAATTGTATGTTGATATCAAATTATATATTGATGAAAAATATCAAATTCGGTATTAACGTAAAAATATCAAATTCGGTATTAACTTAAAAATATCAAATTCGGTATTAACTTAAAAATATCAAATTGTACATTACTTAAAATTATCAAATTCTGTATTACTGAAATAAATCAAATTGTATAATCTTAAAGAAAATTAAAATTATGTAAAAAAAAATATTTTTTTAACTTTGATGATGTTAGTCAATCAGGCTAAAGGATGATATTAAAATCAGACCCTGAGTTCACAAAGCATTTTCATACTTTTACTCAGAATCTTTGGTTTTATTGTAATTAAATATAGTCCTTTATATACTTTTGTTGTTTTAATGAATCAAATACATCAATAAGAAACTATCAGCGGCGAAGTTTTGTTTCTGGATCAAAGATATTTCTTATAAACAGTGATTGAAAGTTGAGTGAATTCTTAACGTCTGAGAATGCCTTGTGAACTTGGGGCCAGTTGTTTCTCAATCAGACTAAACACTGATGTATTAAACTCACTTAGATGTTCTATACTAATCATGAGATTGATTGGTAAATCAGCTCAACTTTATATTATTTATTTATTCTACTTTATTTCTTGGAGAAAAAAACTGATAAAACATGTTAATATTCACAGCCTATATTACTTCAATCGAGCTAAATTCTGTTTTTTGAAGATTTTTATTTTGTCCGTAGTCTAACCAAACTATTATTAAGACATTTATCCGTGTGCCAAGCCTATAATCAACTGTCTAGAACACCCACAAGTTTGAATATTTAAAGTTAAAATGGGTAAGTTAAAATGGGTAATAAACAATCAACACTTCATCTTCAAACCTTCATAACTTCGCTCAGAATAAAGTAATTTGAATAAAATTTTCAAAGTATTGAATTTGCATTATCTATTTTTGAACTATTATAGCAAGAATGGCCAGCTCTTTATCTAAATCTTATGTAATATATGTTGAAATAATATCAGGATATCACTTTCCACTAGTCGAAAAATCAGACTCAAACATCATGTAATACTCTGTTGGAGTCTCTAACATCCAGTAATATTATAGTTATGGAGTCTCTAACATCCAGTAATATAGTCTTGTCCTGTGTAGTTTAAATGTTTATATTGGTTTACTGTAAGATAGATTGTACGATTTCATTGGTTACTTATATTATATTATCAACTACTTGGTTATCTACGCAATCATGTTGATCAATTTAAGCAATCATGTTGATCAATTTAAGCGTCTGCTGTCTGTCAAATTACCAATCAATCAAATAACTATATTATAAAATACGGAATAGCGATCGTGGACTCACAAAATACATACGCACAACCGGCATCTTGCGCACACACATATTAAAATGTGTGTTCATACATTAAACAACGAATTTATAGTTAAAAGAGCCAGGGGACGATAGACTTGTCTTAGATTTTAATTTGTAATTGTTGGATGGAAAGAGAGTGAAATGGAGTTTAACGTCCACTGGACACAAACTAGATCATTTCGGGATTAACACTTGATTTCCTACCCACTGCTAAAAACCACTATGCGCAAGCAAACTACAGAAATAAAACTGAATCATATGTTAGTCCCCAAAATGACATAGTTTGTGTTGAGTGGACAATAAACCCATCTCTTTCTCTCTGTCTACTCTTGGTATTTTGATATTGCTTCTGTTAATTAAATTATCGATTGCAGTTCATTGTATTGTGAATTAAGCTATGAAAAATTAGATATTGTTTTAAAAATACCAATGATAAAAATAAAACATGCTTATATGGATATCCTACTTCTGAATTTATTAACATGCTACGTTTCGATACACGTACAGGTATCGTTATCAAGCATACGTAACATGTTAATAAATTCAGAAGTAGGATATCCATATAAGTGTGTTTATTTTTAGTGAAATCTATTTCTATATAAATACCAATGATGATGAGCAACTTTATGAGTTGAGACGAACTGACTATCGACTTCTGGTTGTTTTAACCAATGAACCAGGACTAAAATTAAAATCATGTCGTATAGGAATGAGGTGTTCGAATTACAGTAATAAACTTTATGTTTAATGTTTATACGTTGTTTTCGTTATTTCAGATTGGGGTAGCAGACATCATTTCCGTAAATCATAACGACGCATGCAAGGAGGGCGCTCATAATGAGCAAGGGTCTGGCTCGCTGACCAGAACATTCTAGATTTGATACCAGTGATGACTGGCCTTCTCTTGTCCCGGATGGAGGGTCTGGGAATCAAGTTTGTAGTTGTTTGGATGGGGTAAAAAACCGAGGTCTCTTGTGTGTATTAGCGGTTATAAACCGTCGAAATAAAAGTAGGTCTGGTAAAATTTGTTTCGTAGCACCCTGAGGCATATCGACCTAATAAGGGAATCGTGAGAAGCACCAACTGGTTAACGTGGCATTATAGTTAACATGCAACTATCTCCCCTAGCATTTTAACTCTCTTATTCTTCAACTTCACCAAAACCTGATAGAAAATGGAATTCAAACCCTTTATATAGTTATCGCTACCGTCTGGCATCCCCAATTGCTTGTGGACCCTCTAGAGGCTAAAGTTAAAATCTGATTGACTTTAGATTTATAAGCCTGTTGATTGTCAATTTCCAAAAAATTACTGCCGGAGTTATGGCCATTGGCCTAATTGATAAACAATGTGAATGCTCCACAGACCAAGAGAGAGAGAGAGAAATGGGGTTTAACGTCCATTCAACACAAACTAGGTCATTTTGGGACTAACATATGGGTTCAATTTTATTTCAATAATTCGCTTGCCTGTAGGGGTCTTTAGCAGTGGGAGGAAACCGGAGTGCTCGGAGGAAACCCACGAGGTTGAGAAGGCGCCCCTATCTCCATCCCACATACGCTCACACCAGGGATCGAAACCAAAGCCGCAAGCCAGAGGGGACCGGCCAGCTAGAGGTCGAAGCGCAGCACTCTAGACCATTAGGCCATCCCAACCCTCCTCCACAGACCAAAGTTATCATCCAATATTTATGTACAATGTTTCATGTTATGATACGAAGACGTTAATATTCGATAATTACTGTCATGTAAAGAGAAGGAAAAGATAGGTTGCCAGGCAACGAAACACGCCCACAGCAGCTAAACCGTCCGGGAAGTCAACAAGGGTTGTCGCATATTGTTACTTTTTGGGTAATGAAACATTTATAATACACTAAAATCTGATTAAGAGTAACAACTCATTATGTAATTATCTGAAAATCATTAGAATTTGTTTGCTTTTTATAAAGTTTTGCCCCACGCTAACAATTAGTATAGGAAACATTTAACATCATGGATTTAGCTGTTCAGTTATCAAAATTCATTGAAAATCAAAATACTTGTTCGTTTCAACACCTTAAACTCTGTGTATCAATCTGAAGTCAATCGGATAATAAGTTTGGCATCTATAGCATCACAAGGTTTTTTGAAGTTATCAAGGGAGATAACTCTGGAAGTAATTATTTGAAATCGCTGAAAATCAGCAGGCTTCTTCGTCTCATGACCTTAAACAGTGTGTGTAAATTTAAAGTCAATCGGATATTAACTTTGGCCTCTAGAGCGTCCACAGGATTTTTTGATGTGATCAAGGGCCATAACTCTGGCAATAATTATCAGAGATCGCTGAAAATCAATAGGCTTCTTTGTCTCATGACCTTAAACACTGTGTATAAATTTAAAGTCAATCGGATATCAACTTTGGCCTCTAGAGCATCCACAAGATTTTTTGAAGTGATCAAGGGCCATAACTCTGGCACTAATTATCGGAAATCGCTGAATATCAATAGGCTTCTTCATCTTATGACCTTAAACAGTGTGTATAAATTTAAAGTCAATCGGATATTAACTTAGGCTTTTAGAGCGTCAACAAAATTTTTTGAAGTGATCAAGGGCCATAACTCTGGCACTAATTATCGGAAATCGCTGAAAATCAATAGGCTTCTTTGTCTTATGACCTTAAACACTATGTATAAATTTAAAGCCAATCGGATATTAACTTTGGCCTCTAGAGCGTCCACAGGATTTTTTGATGTGATCAAGGGCCATAACTCTGGCAATAATTATCAGAGATCGCTGAAAATCAATAGGCTTCTTTGTCTCATGACCTTAAACACTGTGTATAAATTTAAAGTCAATCGGATATCAACTTTGGCCTCTAGAGCATCCACAAGATTTTTTGAAGTGATCAAGGGCCATAACTCTGGCACTAATTATCGGAAATCGCTGAATATCAATAGGCTTCTTCATCTTATGACCTTAAACAGTGTGTATAAATTTAAAGTCAATCGGATATTAACTTAGGCTTTTAGAGCGTCAACAAAATTTTTTGAAGTGATCAAGGGCCATAACTCTGGCACTAATTATCGGAAATCGCTGAAAATCAATAGGCTTCTTTGTCTTATGACCTTAAACACTATGTATAAATTTAAAGCCAATCGGATATTAACTTTGGCCTCTAGAGCATCCACAAGATTTTTTGAAGTGATCAAGGGCCATAACTCTGGTAGTTATTATCGGAAATCACTGAAAAACAATAGGCTTCTTCGTCTCATGACCTTTAACACTGTGTATAAATTTAAAGTCAATCGGATATTAACTTTAGCCTCTAGAGCGTCGACAAGCAATTGTGGATGCCGGACCAACCGACGGACGGACGGGGGCGACGACAATATACGACCACATTTCAATTTGGGCGTATAAAAACTATATAAACAGAAATAATTACATCTGTAGGTAACAAATGCAGGGGAATTAATGGTTTGAATTCACATAATATTATTAGAAATGAAATGGGGCTTATGAAGACAGGCCATACTATGGCATATACCTCACGGTGTCCTATAGGGAGAGATTTTGCCAAGACAGTGGCACTACAACCTACAATTAATTTCCAATTATCATGGATTCTTTTACGTTCAACCCATCCCTGTCAGTGCTGGAAAACCCCAAGGAAAGTATTAAAACAACAAAAAGTTCTTATCAAAATCTCCAGAGAGAGAGAGAGAGAAATGGGGTTTAACGTCCACTCGACACAAACTAGGTCATTTTGGGACTAACATATGGTTTCATTTTATTTCAATAATTCACTTGCGCGTAGAGGTCTTTAGCAGTGGGAGGAATGTAGCAATATAGTCGTGGTGACTTTGTTTTTAAAGATTATAGACAAGGAATGGGGAGATAAGGTATAGTTTTTATACGCCCACATTGAAATGTGGTCGTATATTGTCGTCGCCCCCGTCCGTCCGTCCGTCCGTCCGTCCGTCGGTCCGTCCGTCGGTCCGTCGGTCCGGCGTCCACAATTGCTTGTGGACGCTCTAGAGACTAAAGTTAATATCCGATTGACTTTAAATTTATACACAGTGTTTGAGGTCATGAGACGAAGAAGCCTATTGTTTTTCAGCGATTTCCGATAATAACTACCAGAGTTATGGCCCTTGATCACTTCAAAAAATCTTGTGGACGCTCTGGAGGCCAAAGTTAATATTCGATTGGCTTTAAATTTATACACAGTGTTTACGGTCATAAGACGAAGAAGCCTATCGATTTTCAGCGATTTCCGATAATTAGTGCCAGAGTTATGGTCCTTGATCACTTCAAAAAATTTTGTGGACGCTCTAAAAGCGAAAGTTAATATTCGATTGGCCTTAAATTTATACACAGTGTTTAAGGTCATAAGACGAAGAAGCCTATTGATTTTCAGCGATTTCCGATAATTAGTGCCAGAGTTATGGCCCTTGATCACTTCAAAAAATCTTGTGGACGCTCTAAAAGCCAAAGTTAATATCCAATTGACCTTAAATTTATACACAGTGTTTAAGGTCATAAGACGAAGAAGCCTATTGATTTTCAGCAATTTCCGATAATTAGTGCCAGAGTTATGGCCCTTGATCACTTCAAAAAATCTTGTGGACGCTCTAAAAGCCAAAGTTAATATCCGATTGACTTTAAATTTATACACAGTGTTTAAGGTCATAAGACGAAGAAGCCTATTGATTTTCAGCGATTTCCGATAATTAGTGTCAGAGTTATGGCCCTTGATCACTTCAAAAAATCTTGTGAACGATCTAGAGGCCAAAGTTAATATCCGATTGACTTAAAATTCATACAGGTCATAAGACGAAGAAGCCTATTGATTTTCAGCGATTTCTGATAATTAGTGCCAGAGTTATGGCCCTTGATCACTTCAAAAAATCTTGTGGATGCTCTAGAGGCCAAAGTTGATATCCGATTGACTTTAAATTTATACACAGTGTTTAAGGTCATGAGACAAAGAAGCCTATTGATTTTCAGCGATCTCTGATAATTATTGCCAGAGTTATGGCCCTTGATCACATCAAAAAATCCTGTGGACGCTCTAGAGGCCACAGTTAATATCTGATTGACTTTAAATTTACCCACACTGTTTAAGGTCATGAGACGAAGAAGCCTACTGATTTTCATTGATTTCAAATAATTACTTCCAGAGTTATCTCCCTTGATCACTTCAAAAATCCTTGTGACGCTACAGAGGCCAAACTTATCACCCGTTTGACTTCAGATTGATACACAGAGTTTAAGGTGTTGAAACGCACAAGTATTTTGATTTTCAATGAATTTTGATAACAGAACAGCTAAATCCATGATGTTAAATGTTTCCTATACTAATTGATAGCGTGAAGCAAAACTTTATAAAAAGCAAACAAATTCTAATGATTTTCAGATAATTACATAATGAGTTGTTTCATTACCAAAAAAAGTAAAAATATGCGACAACCCTTGTTGACTGCCCGGACGATTTAGCTGCTGTGGGCGTATGTTTCGTTGCCTGGCAACCTATCTTATGTTTCTAACATATTCACATATATGCAGGTGTGTACTGAAATCAACTAACATTTGATTGACATATTGTTATATAAAAAAGGGTTATAGAAACAAAACATACTGGTTCTATATGTCAACAACATGATAACAGATATCTCATGCGCAATTTCTAGAGTAAATTTCCATAACCATATAAGGGTGGGTTTTGACGTCATTGGGCTCAATTAACCAATCTCTCTAATTATTTACATCATGTTTGACCAATTAGATAATTGAATGTCCAAAACCAGTTGATACAATATTAGGATACTCGTGAGAATTAAATCAGACTTCGATTAGATTCCAGAGGGTTACCATCTAAGAGTCCTAGACACCGCAAGGTGTCTAGGTTGAGAAGAGTTTAGTTAGTATTGACTATAATTGTAATATGTACTATGCTTGTATGTATACCTATGCTACATAAAAGGTAAAAACGAACTGTTGCATTGTTATAACTGAAGAAGACAAACAGTGGGAGGAAACCGGAGTGCCCGGAGGAAACCCACGAGGTTGAGAAGGCGCCCCTATCTCCATGTCACATATGCTCACACCAGGGCTCGAAACCACAGCCACAAGCCAGAGGTGACCGGCCAGCTAGAGGGCGAAGCGCGGCACTCTAGACCACTAGGCCATCCCAACCCCCCCAAAATCTCCAGAACGGGTGCAAAAACACTGTAAACATAAAACGCTCCATTGCATCCCCTACACTAAGCCCCAGTCTGATAAAGAAAATGAAATGAAATGGGGTTTAACATCCTATTGTTTTTCTGGGACTGGACTTATGAACATCCTATTGTTCTTCTGGGACTGGACTTATGAAGACGGCCTACTCTTATATTGAATTACAATTGTCAAGGGATCTTTTTTGTGCACACTAATATGTAGACAGGATCTCATTTTATCATCTCATTCCAATGTTTGAGAGAGATAGAGAAAAGGGGTTTAAAGTCCACCCAACAAAAAGTAGGTCATTTCGGGACTAACATATGGTTTATTTTTATTTCAATTATTCGCTTGCGCGTAGAGGTCTTTAGCAGTGGGAGGAAACTGGAGAAATTCCACGGGGTTTCTTATGTTTCTAATAAAGAATAAAGCCACTATTTGTGTTATTGTTTTATTGCTAGAAATATTTATTAGTATACATATATATATATATATATTAGACAGCAGCTCTTAATCAACATATACTCTTCAAGTAGAATTTAACCATTATTATTTCAATATATATTATCAAAACCTTGGTCTGTTAGATACTATTGGTTCAACATAGCTCAAAAACAAATGAAATGAGGTTAAACGTCCAACTGCGCTAATGAAGACCGGCAGTGCTATGAAGGACATTTTGCCTGGACAGTGGTGCTACAGCTTACTCTTATATCGAATTCCAACTGCCAAGGGATCTTTTACTTGCACTCCAATGTGGACGGGTGACCTCCGTTTTTCATCCCATCTTATTTTATTTCAATTATTTACTAAAAGCAGCGCAAGGCAGAGGAACTTGCAGGGCACAGTATCTAGTCGTTTGGATGGGTTCAAAAAATTAGGTCCTGCGTACATATTGGTGTGAACCTAAAAGAATCCATGATAATTAGAATTGTCAATCAATAGTGAAGCCCCATATGGTTGGGCAGGCGGATAGAAGCCACGCCCACTTGGCTCAATGACAGACCTTATGATCTAAAGCAGTGGTTTTCAACCAGTGTGCAGGGGCACACAGGTGTGCTACGGCAACTTCCCAAGTGTGCCGCGAAATTTTGAACGACATACCAAGAAAATGCGAAAAAACACATGATCCTAATTGAGTATTTACTGGTGTCAACTAGTAAGTTCATAGTTGTGTTTTTCTTTATACAGTTTGAGTCATTCCATGCTTCTATGACTAGTCTGTGCCTACGGTTGTATGCAAAATTCAAATATTTTTCCTATATATTAAGCCAGGTTTGCCGCTATTTTGTGTTGGCAACAAAAGGTCGAGAACCAGTGATCTAAAGCATACAGGTTACACGAATCGACTATCAGTTCATCCACATTTTCCAGTGTGGTTTCCCTCTTGTCAGTGGTTCTGACAAGGACAGCTGTCTAGTCGTTTGGATGCGTTAAAAAACCGAGGTGCTATGTACATATCGGCGTGCACGTAAAAGATCCCTTGGCAGTTGGAATTTGATATAAGAGTATGCCGCAGCACCGCTGCCAGGGCAAAATTTCCCTCATAGCACACTGTATGGCGTATGCCCGTCTTCATTAGCTCACTTCAGGAGCAGAAAATTAGGAGGTTAAATACCATAGCATTTCATTTTATTTACAACCCCATATATATTATTAAATCAAACAATGATGAACCAAAGAGAGTAACAATATTTTATGGACCTTGGTTATATGATTTTATTATTCCACGATTGGTTTCCATATTTGATAACATATTTAAGGGTATCACAATAAAATCATCGTATAACATGATCAACAACAGACACTCGATGCATTTTGTAGCAACATACAACAATATACAGATAATCAACGTATAAACATGTGAAAATAAACTTCTCCACTCTTCAGTCAGTTCCAGACATGACTGCCATTTTCATGAATTTCAAACCTTCTGGCTGGATCAACAACCAATCACCAACACCATAATTAATTCTATAAAGTATCGCTAATTGTAAATAACATACGACACGATTATACGGAATACAACTTATTTGATCTTTACTAAATATAAAGACGAGAGAAAGAAAAATAGGGTTTAAAACGTCCACTTGACACAAACTAGGTCATTTCAGGACTAACCTATGGTTCAATTTTATTTCAATAATTTGCCTTCGCGTAGGGTATTTTAGCAGTTGGAGGACCTAGAAAAAACTGGACAGGCGACTCTACTCCCTCATCACGTACAAACGAGGAATAGAAACCACGCTAGTTGACTCAATGACAGACCTTATGATACTACGCGCACGTGCTAACCATTCAACCACCAAACCCCCATGTCAACAGAAACAACTTCTAGGTAATTTGTATTCCATATAATTGTGTCGTGTACGTGTTGTTCCCTATGCCACTTTAATAATATATGCTCATTGCTTACAACCTTAAAAACTAAAAGACAGGAGTTCTTTGCTGTTAGATGAAATATGGAAGTAAGAAATTTACAACTTGGACAAAACCTGCCAACATTTACTATCTTAATCTCACCATATTTAACACTGACATTCACAACAACAGTAAAAATATTCTAATCTAAGTGAAGTGGATATTTCTCAAGCTTATTGCAATAATCATAACCACTGCTTCTGCAATATGGGTTAAGTGCGTATATCTCAAGCTTAGGCCATATAAAAAATATATTCTGGTTCTCGAATAGTCCAACGTCGTTCAAAAAATAAAAACAGTTTCATTAACGACCACACAAATTTTTTTCACCCGATTACAGTAAGTAACTCGAATGTATCCGATAATGTACCATCATGGGCTTGACAAATGAATTCAACAAATGAGGCTGGATAATCATATATACAACATACGATGAAGATCGACAGGCCTGGAATTATCAGTTTGAGATGTACCTGACAAATGTCAGGCATTAATGAAATAGTACCTGACATTAGTGCCAGCCATGTTTTAATGATATCATTAAAAAGACAAATCAGTACCGTACAAAACGACAGGCACCAGAGGTTTTGTGTCTGACTGGTGTCGTATTTCCAGGCTTGACGATAAGATAAATGTAGTGCCTTAAATTGTGATGTTAAGCAATGAATGGTGAGGAACCAGAATATCTTGTATGGCTTTATTACTACAGGGTGAAGTGCAATACAAGAAAACAAAAATATGTATTTTAACCCGAAAATAGCTTTGTTATTGAGCGAAAAATGAAAATTAATAAATTTTATTCCACATAGTTTCTTATTGATGTATTTGATACATTAAAACAACAAAAGTTTTAAAAAGGGCTATATTTTCGTTAAGATAAGGTGAACAATTTTGGGGTAATTCTTAATTTAAGCCTGAGAATGTTTTGTGAACTCGGGGCCAGAGCCTCCAGAGATAAATAACTGAATGTTCCAGAATTAAATTCTCTCAATCCCAAAAATAGTGACAAATTAGTGAAAAGAGGGATTTGCGAGTGAAAAGGTTGATATTGAACTATAACGTTTACGCCGACTGCATAAGAAAATATATCAACCAACCACAGCTGAAACATGTTGCGTTGAATTACATCACGATTCTACTCATACCACCTCCGTTGTCGGGACAGAGTTGATTTCCCCAACCCGCGCGATTGCTATTCCGAGCGGGCAATCGAGCATTCCCATTTGGTGTGATATTATTCAGACTTTACTAAACATGGAATGCAATCTGATTAAAACACAGATCCTAATTCGCTTGTATGACACCTGACGCGACCTCCCACAACAACCATCTTGACGTAGTGGAGGTCATTAAATATATAAAAACAAAACGAAATATAGATCTGTACTTTAACAGAGTTGCATGGGATACATTAAATGTTAAAATAATCACAATAAATATATTCTTTGAGGCTTAAATACAGCTAGATCCGTTTGGGCAAACTCAATTTTCGTCAAGGTCACTGAGATGTAAATAAGGTTAGGGTACGTGATTGTTGGCGAGATTGTAGGTTAGGGTTAAGGTAAGCATAAGGGCTAGGTTAGAGTTGGGATTAACGCTAGCCTTGTTTACATCTCGAAGACCATTGACCAAACTTGAAGTTGGCCTTATGAATTAGATCTAATCGTAAAATACTTAGTGTAAGAAAAGGGGAGGTAATTTATCATCACAACAGTCGTATTTTTTTAGGAGAGTTAGTTTCCTTGGTTTCCATATCGTCGTTAATCACAGGTGGTGCAATCGATTGTAACAAGGAATTCTCTGATAACGTGCCGAAAACGGTTGTTAAGAAAGCTACACCATAGCCTGTCGCTCGTTCTCCCTGTAATAAGTAATTTAGTATTTTACTACAAGTTATACATATATATATATATCCAGAAATATTAGTACAACCGTAAAGCTGCACTACTTTGTTTCGCGGTAAACGATGAAAAGATAAAAGGTATGCCGAGACAAACTGATTTCAACACTGGTTTAATAACATTTTAACATTTTAAAGTACTTTTCGCCGTCTTGGGACTATACATTAATAATGTTATTGTATAAAGATGGACAGTATAGTATATTTATACATATTTACATAGTAACACTGTGGTTTTAATTGGCTATAGTTACCATTGTCTATGGTTACATGGTTTATCATTAACTAATACAAAACATGTACACACGTGTGTTAATCTGTAGTATATAGGTTCAATAGGAACAATGAGTAGAAGATAATCACGGGATTGATTTAAGAAAAGTAATGAAAGTAATCGCCAATTGTTACTTATTGGCTATTAAGCCGAGGAACGTATTTTTTAATAAAATGATTTTCCATTAATTTCATTTACGTGGTGTCATCGACTTTCATTTTATAAAACGGGAAAATTTGAAATTTTATTTGTAGGTGTTGCGCACATTTAAAGATATGTCTATTTACAAATAAGGGCCCATTTTCAATATTACAATCCCGTCGATGGTTGCGTACTCTATCCCGGAGATGAGTAGAATAATTCACAACCCCTACACGTCAAGACATCTATGAGATTTTTTGTGTCACATCGTTCACAGGGTTTCAATATACAAGGAATAATAAAAGTGCTTAAAAGAATTCAAATATAATGTGTGAATTACTGCTTTATTCTACATATTTAGCATGTTCCTTATGCAACGTCCGCGAGTTTTACAACATCTAACTGTTGCTTCAATACTTAGTAATTCCCGAACTTTTGCGCCCGTTGTGTAGACATGTGACTAATTAACATTGTCCAATCCGAGGTCGTGGCACATAACTCAATGTAAACAAACAAGTATACAGCCGTTGAAAGTTTGGTTTTTTTTTAAATTGAGAAACTCACGGAAAACCAGTAACCTTGACATTGATCGATCTTTGAACTTTGCAACTCAATTGTCACATGTAAACATTTTAGCTAGAAGCGCGAGTCTTGGTATTCACGACGACCGATGAATCTGATAGGTTCCCAAGCTGGGCTTAATACCCAATCGAACTTAGTGGCGAAATATGCAGGGTATTACATGAAGGGCTTGATAAGATGTACGTAGTTAAAGCGAGATCAAGCCTTCTATTGAAGATGCATATATTTAGGTAAAAACATATAATATACAGGAGCTTGTCACAGATCTTATAATCCTGTCATATTTCAAGTTTAAGTTCCAGCTGTCAGGAACGGTACTTACAAGACGGACAAGTTTGGGTCCCCAGCTGTTAGGAAAGATACCTATAAGACTGAAAATCAAATTTAACTCGGAACATAATGCATCTTTTACTGTTTTGTTATTTGAAGAGATGAAATATTAGTCCGTACTCACCACATACACTGGTGCAGCCATATCAATATGTAACCACAATCCGGAGAAATCAAATCCTATATGTGATCCAATAAACAGAGCTGCACATGACACCTGCGCATTACTACGATCCTGGAATATAATCAGCATTTACATGCTTATTAATGGAGCTAATATTGGGACCTACATTTCTGTTTTTCTCTTACTTCAAATCAGTTATGTTTGGGGGAAATAGGTGAAAAGTCTTCTCCAATAATATTAATTGTACATGCTCTCCGGATAAGAATATGAGGTCATCGTTTGATATAACTTGTGGAATATGTCTAGCCTCGTCCTTCAAGTCCCTTGTTACAAAAGGTGCTGAAACGTATTATGGTACACAATTCAAGTACCATCATTAACCCTTGGTGTTAATAAGCTAATTTGGCGATCCAAGTTTTGATCCAGTAGTTGACTGAGAAAGTACCAGCATTTCCCGGAGTGGATTTACCTTGTCTGTGGTGCAGGAGTGAGGGCCTGACAATGAACACTGTCTTGTCGTCCTAGTATGACGTGCACGTAAAAAGAACTCTTGAACCTCCCAACCTTAACACATGGCTAATTTTACAATGGTCATGTCTTCGGTAGGTAGACGAAGTGACTTATCGTGAGTTAGTTACGGTATGAAGTGTGACAACGATTTGTGACATGTTAAGATGGTGAATTTTACTTGGACAACAGCATTCTCCTTCGACTGGTCGTCACCGAAATCCAGTTCCAATGAGTACTGGAGTTAACCCGGGTTTTTAATCACTAGTCAACAACATCCAGTAGGAGTCAGGTGGGAAATATCCTCGCAATTTTAAACTGGAACATTCTTGCGGAGTACAGTACCTATAGCGCTTGACTACTGCAGGAATGAACATTATAAAGAAAACACTCTGCTGAACACTGAGCTAATAACTTTGTAAACTGGAGAATTAGATAGACGTGTTATCAAGTATTCTAGAAAATGCATAATGGGTTTGTCTTACATAAGTGGAATCAGGTGTTTTAAGTTAATGATCTTTACTTACAGAGACCGAGTTCTTCATGTCAGCTATGGCACTAGAAAATTCATTGAAGTGTAATTCAGGACAATATGGCATAGGATGAACAAGATCACCACAATTCTGACCAGCTTTAACACACGATGACTCCAAATACTCATCATTTGTTATAATACTACCATGGTAACGACCTACAATTGATATACAGAAAATTAGTTACAATATTTCTATGGTAAGAACCTACAATATATATATATATATATCATCAGTTACAATATTACCATGGTAACAAACAATTATAAAAGTTTATATCAATAAGGTCATGTTATTTCTTTTTGATGTCATTGTGTTTTATGAAATTTCATAATATCTTTTTATCCCTCAAATACTGATTTAGTCATGTAAGGGCCCTTGTAGATTAAATCTTTGGTTTAACTAATTCTAACTGAACTAATTGTTGAGTCAATAGTGTATGAAACAGATACAAGGACTTTTGTGTTGGCCAGACTTGACTGATTGGTTCTCACACTGACAGACCCTCTGATAAATTGATCATTTAATAAACTTCTTGACATACCTGTAGCAATACCTTGTGCACCTGTTAACGTTGCCATGTCAACGATAATATCTGCCTTCAAATCTTTGTTAGCATACGCCACCTAGAATATCAAATGGCCATTTAGAATGCAGACACGATTAATTTTACAGCTGGGAAAGATAGTTAGATAGCTGACAAAAATCTGATACATCATTAAATAGTCCAGTTTTACTGGACTGATAGACCCATATCAGACATAAGTAGCCACATAAATTCTGGGTATTTACAAACCATGGATTACTAGGTTTTTAATCACCTTTGTTTTTCAATCAGCAGTAGCAGCAATCTTTATCCCGTTGGACTACTTAGAAATAACAAATGACACAATTATATGGAATACAAGTTACAAAGACTGATAAAGACGAGAGAACCCTCCTCGAAATGTCGCTGACATAAACCCTTCAAGTAACTTGTATTCCATAGAATTGTGTCTCATCCAATTAATAAATGACACTTAAACAATTTAAACACTGTATAATCTGGTGTTCGAAACTGATTCGAATTGTTTTATTAACGTTGCAGAAAGGTTAAACTTTGACGGAACAGTCTGGTCGTTACTTACCCCATCTCCTAAAACTAATCGACCCTCAGCATCTGTATTATTGATCTCAACAGTTCTGGAAAAATAAAATCAATAAATAATAACTCAGGTATTACATCCTGGTCATTATCATCCGACCTTAAACCTTGCCCATGTAGTGTAAAACTTAGTTGATTTGTCAGCCCGGACAACTGGGACCTAAACGTGAAGAATCTCAAGACCATTTTGTATGTCATGAAATTCATGTCTAAGAGTCCAGAGCACTTACAGCCCAACAAGCCAAAGTGCCCCAGTTAGTAATACAGTGGTTCAATAACTAGGCAGTCTTTTAAGTTTCCCCCGAATCACCAAAGTTTGTTGAATTCTTCAGCGCAGTTTCCCTTCTTCAGTGTCTAGTTGAGGAATTCAAAATAAAAATAGGGCACAGTGCTGGTGTTCTCGTAAAACGTCCCTTATAGCACACTGTATGATGTATGCCCATTTTCATTTGCTCAATTTGAGCAGAACAATAGGACATTAATACCCTAAGACTTGATATACAATGAACAGTGTTTTTCGAATCAACTCACCGTCCGGAGTACATATACAGGATATCATCTGGTCTAAAGGCCTTAGAACCAACAGCATTCTCAGCTAAACAAAACACAGCATGTAAATTCTCTTTAAATCCAAGTTTCACTGCCGTCCAGAATGCTCCTAGAATACCAGCTGCACCACCACAATCTCGTTTCATACCACACATACTAGCCTAGTGGAGATACAAATATAACATGTCTCATACCATACATACTAGCCTAGTGGAGATACAAATATAACACGTCTCATACCATACATACTAGCCTAGTAGGGTTTAACGCCCTACTGCTCTGCTCTGAATTGGGCTAATGAAGGCAGGAATACACCATACAGTGTTCTATGGGGGAAATTTTGATGGCAAAGTCTTATATAGAATTCCAACTGTCAAGGGATTTTTTACGTGCTGTCACTGGCATGGGGTAACCACCCCAGGAAAATCTGGATGAAATTTCTCGACCAAAGGAGGGAGTAAACACACATCCTCTAGGCTAGCATTAATCCAAGAAACTAATGAATTCACGAATAAAGGGTTGGATTGACCCCTGGTAATATATAGGCCCCTACCTGTTTTAACACGACAATAACATACCTTAGACTTGATACAGAGTCCACCAGTATCATAGACGATACCTTTACCCACCCACGCTATAGTTTTACTAGCTCCACTAGGTTTATGACTTAGTACCGCTAGCGCTGGTGGATGTTCTGCTGCCATGCCAACACCATAGATACCTGGTAACAAAATAAACCACTAATATAAGGTTTATATAAACAGAGATAAATATCATTGATGTGCGAGTCCTAGATATCACACTACATTGTAAAATAAAGTGAAATGAAATGATATGAAAAGGGGTTTAACGTCCGACTGTTCTGCTACGACTGGGCTGATGCAGACGGACATGCACCATACAGTGCATGCCCAGTGGCTCACTCATATATTGAATTCCAACTGCCCATGGATCCTTTACAAGGCACATCAATATAGACATGGGTCTTCGGTTTTTCGGACCATCAGAACAACTGGACAGCTGTCCTTGTCACGCCCTCCTTCCTACTGACATGTCGAAACCATGCCAGAAAATCCTGATGAAGTTTCTTGGCCAATGGTTGGATCAAACACGAAACCTCCTGGCTAGTGAGTCAGCGTTTTACCCACTTGGCTACCGTGACTCCAATAAATAAAAGTAGGTTTAAGTATGTAAATTGAAAGTGAACACACACTGATGATATAGCTTATCTAGTTTGTCTGAAAATTTCAAATCAAAATAATTAAATAAACGTTCAACCCTTACCTCCAAATCCTCTCTCCTTTAATTCTTCCCCCCGAATAATTTCAGGAACAATATTCAAATCTGTTCCAACTTTCTTTATTTCCTGCAATATATTAATTTCAAATTGTATCATTCCTGAAACATGAGCAATACCATGTACATCAACACATGGTGACTGTTGAACTTACGGACATAGATACATGATAGGCTCATTTATAATTTATTTTATAAACTAAAATCAAAAGAACAAATAAAATCAACAGTTATAAACTATTAAAAAAATAAAAATAAAATGGTTGGCAGTAGTCCCATCCGCAGTTGTCTTGCAGGCAGTTCTCCCATCGGCAATTATCCTATCCTTCTCTTAATACTTTTAATAATATCAAAAAACACAAAAAACAATAAATATTGGTTGTAGACAAGGTTGACATTATATCAAGGTTTGTTTACGGTACCTCCAAGAAATCATCTGTATTCATCTCCGCACACGGCATATCAACGATCTTGGCACTCAGGCGAACAGACTCCGCAGCAGATGTCAAACACGCTAGATCAGCTTCTGATAAAACCCCGCTGTCATCACCCACCAGTAGAACTTCTACCGTTACTGATCTCTTGGTTGATGAGGTGGTCGATTTGGCTGAATATAATGGCAAAGATCGGGCAATTGCACAAGCTGATGCATAAACATCCTCTCTCTCACAAACTAACTGAAAAAAAATAAATCAAATAGAAATGAAATAGAAATAGAGTTTAATGTCTGACTGTTTCTCTCCAACTGGGCTAATGAGAACGGATATGCAGTGTGCTATGAGGTATATTGAATTCCTACTGTCCTGGGTTCTTTTACATGCATGCCAATGAGTACACTGGGCCTCGATTTACTGTCCCATTCCACATCCACTGACACAGGGAAACCGCGCCAATATGAGTAATTTTCATCCCCAAACAGCGGCACTACTATTACTTTAATTTACAACTTTTAGTGGGTTATACGGGACCTCAGGTAAATGACTCATTGTGTTTTCTTGCCAAACCCCTGAAACACAACCAACTTATGATTTTAAGCTGATAGGGGTATAGAATATTCAGTCCTGAATTAGAGCTGGGAATTGCCACTGCGGTCACAATACGATATCTATTGCGATTCAGGGCTCAGGCGCTACAAAACGATTTGTACCATAATTCCTCACCAGGTCAATATTTACCAAGAAAACAACCGGATTAATGAATAACTGATATTTTTAGTCCTGCTGATGTCGAAGAAATAAATCTTTTTATATTTCATATCACGATTGATGTGGATCAAAATAAGGAACAAAACAATTTTAGATATGTGTGACGTGGAGAATTAAGAATGATAAGTTACTTATTAAACAACATATAAAAACAACTAGTCCTAAACTCACCACAACAAACTCTGATCCACCAACTAAACAACTTTTAACGATTTTACTCAATGAATGACATCGTGATGGTGTATTATGACGGCTACATTTTATAGGAAGGGCTGCTACAGTGGCGTTATTTAACCACAACGGGCAGGAATCTGTTGGCGATGGATGAAGACCATTTACAGCATTATTGTAAGTCTGAAACAAAACTTGTGTAAATTAATAACTACTTATATAAAAAAAATAGGAAAGATAATAAATTTTGTAAAGAATAAAGCCATGAGACTAATCAATCAACAGTCTGAAAAACAAATTTATGACAATTAATAACTACCTTTACTTTATATCATTTTTGTTTTAAATATGAAATAAAATCAATCTAAAGAATTAAGCCATGAAAAATGAGATATTTTTGCCAAACAATTGAAGGCATCAGCGTCTTTAAGGGAATAGATGACAACGAACTCGAACAATTACACTCAATAAATCGACAAGAGACTTCACAGTCAACATTTTGTCCGACTATGCAAGGTCCACTAGGTCATTTCAGGACCAACTAATGGAGTTTATATCAATTTCATATCTTGTCAACATCACGCGAAAAATCTCTTGAAGGCTTTAAACCAAAGTCGCAAATTGGCCTCATTATGCGATACAACTGTCCAGATTGGCAAGATGGAAGTTGCTGCACAGAAAAGCGTGTTGTCGGCGGCTAGTCAGTACTTCAGGTGACAATAAATTTATGTTGTTTTGTTATAAAAATAAAAAAAAAAAAATTATTAGACTAATAAGGAAATTAAAGAGTGATGAATCAGAATTATGATTGATGGTAGATTCATTGGCAACAGAAACTATTGGCTCGAGGTAGCCGGGTTATAAAGCATTGGGTTTGACTCGTTATCATAATTATTGTGCGCCTCGATTGTTCCCTGTGTGTTGTCTCAATTCTATCCTTCCTATGTACTGACTGACCTTTGACCTTGTCATGGGGAATTCCCTTTGGCTCATTCAGTGGAGGTGCACGTTGGAAGCATGAGTTCAGTTTTCAATAATTTGAGGAAACTCACGAGGCTGGACCGACAATCCTACTCATTGTCCCATAACAAGCGTGGAAACAAAACCAGGCCAGTTGACTCAATGACACTATGTATAGAAATTCATACCTCAACGTCTACTCTGGGTTCAAGTTTTAGTTTCACTTTCTCATACGTTACTCTGTTGAGATTTTTCGGCTGCCCGACTATTAGTACAGGATTATTCTGTGGATCAGATTCACTCAACGTGGCCGAAAACTTCAACGTCACAGCCATTTCCTTCAAATCAGATTTAACCTGAAACAGCAAAAATTGAAAAATCAATTTGTACAAAACTTAACAAAACTGTTAAAATTGCCAGACCTCTTTAATTGTGGTCAAAAATACTTGTAAGTCTATCATTTGCATTCTTTAAAAAATATATTTTTTCACTCTAAAATTGACCGACATCGAATAACAAAGATTATGAAATCATCTTCTTTGATTGGCATTTAGTAATTGAACATAATTACACAAGGACAAGGTACAATTTAATGGATATATGACCCGGAGTATTAGAGCATTGTTAATTTGAGATCCCAGCCATTATAGATTAGCCAGAAGCCTAATCAAGTTCAACTCTTTAATTATATTAGAGACATCCTTTTAGGAACTGTCTCTACTCTACTCTATTAATATATATTTATACTTATAGCTAGGAGTGAGTTGGCCGGCCCTCGGCTTCGAATTCGATGAATTAGCTCAATAGACAATAAAAAGACCTGGAATACCTGGAACACGGTTATTTTCCAGATCTAGGCACTTACAAAAGCACTCTCGATTATTTCTATAATTACTGAATTATTTTTTCAGTTTCATATAAATTCATGTGAAAGCTTGTCAGAACATCCAACCAGTTCTATGATCCAACAAGCTGACTTTACATTCCTGGAAACCCGGAAACGTACGTCGTCACGTGATATTAAAAAATATGACTCAGTAGTCGTGATCAACCAAACTGAAGAGTTTAATGACCGATCACAAACGTCTGGATAACAAAATCCATAAATGTTTAATTGATATTTTGCATGTATTTTTTGAATAATGCATTGTAGCAATCTAGAATGTGTGTAAAATTTAAATACACAATATTCTAAACAACATCTATATGTATTTGGTTGGCTGTCAAGATTAGTAAAGTTGCCATTTATGTGAAATTCGTTAAAAAGCACAACGCCATTTTTCTGGAGATTACATTTAAGCAGACAAGATGGCGTCTAATGGAAATTCTGAAAAGAATCCTAAGACCTTTTCTTGTCAACATCACGCGAAAAATCTCTTGAAGGCTTTAAACCAAAGTCGCAAATTGGCCTCATTATGCGATACAACTGTCCAGATTGGCAAGACGGAAGTTGCTGCACAGAAAAGCGTGTTGTCAGCGGCTAGTCAGTACTTCAGGTGACAATGAATTTGTTGTTTTGTTATAAAAATAAAAAAAAAAAAAATTATTAGACTAATAAGGAAATTAAAGAGTGATGAATCAGAATTATGATTGATGGTAGATTCATTGGCAACAGAAACTATTGGCTCGACGTAGCCGGGTTATAAAGCATTGGGTTTGACTCGTTATCATAATTACTGTGCGCCTCGATTGTTCCCTGTGTGTTGTCTCAATTTTATCCTTCTTACGTACTGACTGACCTTGTATTGGGGACTTCTCTTTGGCTCATTCAGTGGAGGCGCACGCTGGAAGCATGAGTGCAGTTTTCAACTGGATGATTATGTCACGATACATCGTTCAATTGATGTATCACGATTCACCTCACGATTGGTGTACTGGATTCAATTTGATGTATCACGATTCACCTCACTATTGGTGAACTGGAACGCGAGAGGCTGAATCGATGTATCACGATTCTTTGTTATGTATATTTTTGTCACTACAGTGACAGTAAGTACAACCTGTAACTCTTTCATGATTATCCACACCACACAAACACTCACACTTGAATTGTTTTGATCCACATGAGTGACTATCATGTTAGTCAACATCGGCAAAACTAACATTTCTTCAACATCAGCAAAACTAAAAATCTTAATTATTCATTTATCTTGTTGTTTTCTTGTAAATATTGACTTGGTTAGGAATCGTATTGTAGCTCCTGAATCGCAATATGTAGGCCCTATCATATCGTGACTGCAGTGGCAATACCCAGCACTACAATAGGAGCATCCTGCCATGCTGCCACAACTTTAACTTCAACAAAGTAAAATTAAAAACTGATGTAGATCATCAAATAGTTTAATAAAGCTGAGAAGTTGCTGTTGGCAACAGATGGGTCCTGATTGGCTGAAAAATTCTGTTATGATACCTGACTCCCTGTATATAAACAGAAAGGTATCCTTAGTATTTGTCTGCAGTATTATAGCTGACAGTGCATTAATAAACCTTAAATTCAATGATAAATGGGGGTTTGATCTAATGGCCGAATGGTTAGCAGTATAGCTCATGCGAGCTGTAAAATGAGTCAACTGGCATGCTTGTGATTCCCACTGGTTGTACATGGTTTTATATGGGTATTCCGGTTTCCTCCCACTGCCAAAGACCCCTACACGCCAGCAAATTATTGATGTTGAGTGGACGATAATCTCTTTATAAGATTTATATAATGACTAAAGCAACCAAATGAATGTTTTATGTAAATAATTTTATGTCTAATTCCTTTTATTCTAGAGCTTATTTTAGTTATGAAACCCATCCTGACGGCACAGGCAACAAAACGGTAGTGGACCTGACACCTTTAGAAATCAGTGTAGAAACATTTCACGATATTCTCGACTACATCTATACCTCCGAGATAACTCTCAGTATCGACAACATACAAGACTTGTTCCAGGCTTCTGATCTACTGCTCATGTCCGACCTGAAGAATCTATGTTGTGAATACTTAGAGCACTGTATCTCGCCACAGAATTGTGTTGGTATCCGGGAATTTACAGCCAGATTCTCGTCACCCTGGGTTCATTATAAAGCCACGCAATATCTCGACAAACATTTCAGGTATTTATTTAAATATTTTATATTGACATGGTTCTCATACATCCAGGTCACATTCTTCACATTATTGATTCTAAGCGTCCCTGACTCCTCCCATTATTGATTCTAAGCATCCCTGACTCCTCCCATTATTGATTCTAGAGTTCCCTGACTCCTCCCATTAGTCCACCGATATCTATTATTATGGTCAGGGTAGTGTAAGGGTTAGGTTTATTGATCCCTTTATTTATAGTATTTCTAATTGCGATTGACTAGTGCATCCACAGACTAGTGAACCCCTCTCTAGAACTCCATTGAATTATCAGTATTAGATTAAAACCATCTAACCGTACAGGATCAATGACAAAATTTAAACTTGGGCTTCCCCAACTTTTCCCTTGTAATAAATTATTACTTACATTTTAAAATTTATTTATTTCAGAGATATTTGTTTTGGAGAAGAATTTTTAGGACTGAGTAGTGAAAGTGTTAAAGAGATTTTGACGCGAGATGAACTGAACGTTAAACCTGAAAATGAGGTTGTGATTGTGGAGAGTATTATGAAATGGTTTCGTTACGATAGAACAACTCGGGCTACAGACATAAAATCACTGCTCACATCGTGCGTACGAACCGATAATTTAACAGAAGAAAGTTTTGAGAATCTGAAGTCTGACGACTGCGAGGAGATTAATGTTGCTGATTTTTTAAGAAACATGAAAGGAGAAAGATCGATGAGTGAGCCGAGAGGAACGACGTCTGTTGTGGTTGTTTGTGGTGGAGAAGGTTTTGTCACACGGTGAGTTTATGGCTTGTTTTCCATGTTCACGTTTCGGCAGACAAAAACATTGGTCTGATGTAAATGTAATGGGACTGTGTTTCCATGTTGTAGGAAAAAACATATGCAAGGAAAACATACTTAACAGTTATAGATTATAGTTGTCTTTTTGCGGGGTAGTCGAGGGAACGGAAGACTGAACTCTTTGTGAGCCAATCAAACACATGCTTTAGATCATAAAGTCCCCCAGTTTCCTCCCACTGCTAAAGCTCCCTACGCGCAGACGAATTAGTGAAATAAAATTGGACCATATGTTAGTCACGAAATGACATGGTTTGTGTCAAGTGGATGTTAAATACCATTTCTCTCTCTTTGGGTTTTGTTCAGGGTCTCAGGCTTCTCCCACTGATAACAGACCCCAATACAAAAGCGAATTATTTAAATAGAAGTGTACCATATGTTAGACCCAAAATGACTCTCTCTCTCCCTCCCCCCTCCCTCCCTCCCTCGGATGCTGAGCCACTGGTAGCAGATCTTTGTAGGGTAGGTTTTTAAGGGATTTAGAGATTGGTAGTTTTAATGTTTTTGTTTTATAGAAATGAAGACGTCGAGGTTGAAGTGAAGCCTAGTTTTAGATGTGTACAGCCATATAAGCATACCAGTGTTAAAGTTGGTAAATGGATAGAGTTATCTCCCATGTTAACACCCAGATCAGGACATGGACTCGTAGAAGTTGGTAGGTGTTATACTGGGGTGGCCACGTGGTCCACACTGTAGATCATAATGATCTAAATATGTCCACAGATCTTATTTCGTTCCCTTTATTGTAGTCCGAATTTTGTTTTACTTGTCTCTTCTACACTAGGATTTAAAAGAGTTGTTATGTGGATGATTTAAGGGATTAGCCAATGATACGGTCTGTTACGGCTACTGGAACTGTGGGTAACCCACTAGAAACATGGGGTCAAAAGCTGCTCGTATGACCCCTGATGCGACCATGCACTACAATTGGTCAGATTTTTATGTAGTAGAGGCCAACGAAAGAATTTAAAAAAATGAAACAAAATATAAATGTGTATTTTAATCAGATTTCTAAGATGTTTGCTTTTGATCAGCAGGTCTGTCGTTGAGTCGAGTGGAATGGTTGCAAGCGAGTTATTGAACTATAATTTACGAGTGGTTGTTAAACCCCATTTCTTCCTCTCTCCTAAAGGAATTTATTTTTTAGAATATACTAATCTGATTATTACCTTTTTCTATGGTGGTTGGATGACCGAATCGTTAGCACATGCTCGCTGTATCATACGGCCTGCCATTGAGTCAACTGACGTGGTTTCGCATCCCTGGAGTAGGGTCACCAGTCCAGCCTTGAGCGTTTTCTCTGGGTGTTCCGGTTTCCTCCCACTGCTGAAGACCCCTATACGCAAGCAAATTGATGAAATAAAATTAAACCATATGTTAGTCCAGAAATGACCTAGTTTGTGTTGAGTGGACGTTAAACCGCATTTCTCTCTCACGTTTTTCTGTATTTTAACTGTTTAATTTCAGGTGGGTATTTATATGCTATTGGTGGAAGAGACAACACCTGCCGTCTGCTAAATACAGGTGAAAGATATGATCCTAAAACCAACACCTGGACTATTATACCACCCATGAATCATGCTCGCGTTGGATTCGGATTAGTGGCAATAGATCACAATATATATGCGATAGGTGGCAGTAATGACATGACGGATCCTATGACGTCAATGGAAGTGTTTAACACGTTTTCAAACGAATGGCAAACGTTACCTGACCTCACTATGAAGAAAGTTTGGTCCGCGTACGCGTCTGTTGATAAAAAGATTTACGTTATCGCTGGAGGTGTGATAGGAAAGTTCTACGAAGCTGTTGAATGTTACGACACACGTACTCAGACCTGGACGTCGGTGTCACCAATGCGTGAAAGAAGATGCGATGCCCGTGCCGTGACGGTCGAAGATGATATTTATGTAATGGGCGGTTTTCGTCGAATTGAATGTCCAAGTGCAATGCATTCTGGTCATAGTTTAAAGTTTTGCGGAACAGAAGTCTATTCAACAAAGAACGATTATTGGGTTCCGATACCGAAACGTGGTGCGGAACCAGGGATGTGTATAATGCACGATAAATCACACGTAGAGGGTGCTGTTTATGACGGAGAAGAGATTCTAGCGATCGGTGATTTAGATATTGGTACGGGTTCTGATTGTATTCGGGGTTATAATCGCCACGTTAACGAGTGGAGAACTGTAGTTCAAAATCAGCCGCCAAATCAACGCTGTTATCAGTGCTCACTTATAACGATACCCAACTCCATGTTTTATAGAGTGTCGGCTGTACAACAAGAAACTCAGCAAACGTGAAGATGTCAATCAACGTAACGACTGGACAAACAATTTCATACCCAGATACAGTGAACTTATTTCACGACAAGAAGAGTTAACTCTCATTGTCTGGTTGAAGAAATAGGGCACCAAATATGGTGAATATCACAAAGACAATTTCAGCTCTTTATTAAAGCGTCGACTATGACCACATCGGAATATAACCACAACCAGTGAAATAAACCCTGAAATTTCTAGTTTGTCTTTTACATTGGGTCGATAAAGCTTAAATGAGAGCCGCTCCCACAAAATCAGATGGTCTTTTTATAAAAATAAAGCTGGCACCATATTTGAATAGTCCACAGCTAATCTTCCAAAAATGCAATTCTTTTTAAATTTGTCGTATTATCTGGAGTTGAGTAACAAGAAGGCATACAGTTTATGCTTTTGTGCCCATAATACAAAATGAAGTTGTGCGACAAGCGTCTGGTTTTGCGGGAGTGGGTCACAAATATGTATAATGTATCAAAGGAATAAGTGTGAAAAAAGGTTGCATGCTGGCAGGATTTGTTTCAGTTGGTACATATATATCTCTAATCACTTCTACATGGAGTTATCTGTCCATGGTATAATCAAAGCAATGTCAATACTCATGCAAAATATCTTTTACACAAGTTGAAAGGTTTTTGTTAAAACCCTTTAGCACTTGTACTGGCGGAAACTAGGGGCTAAGGCTCCCTGGAGCCACCCCTAACCTCCTAGTTAAGATCAGTAGCACTAATCCTTGTGTTAGTCCCGAAACGACCTAGTTTGTGTCGAGTGGATGTTAAACCCAATTTCTCCCTCTCGTTAATTATGATCCTCAATCGTCACAGGTACCAAGTTATAAAGGGTTAACTGGGCTTGGCATATTCCCAGTTCTTAAGACGAAAGGGTTAACTAGTGTTGACATATACCAAGTTGTAAAGGGTTAACTAGGGTAGACATTGTTTACATGTAGCAAGTTCTAAAAGGTTTAAAGGGCAATATTTTTGTATATTTTATGTATTTATGTATATTTTATTGTTAGTGCTAGCTATTTGTGTAGTAATATTTAAGTCATAGTCAAATTACAAAAATTAGACCATTGACATTGTCAAATTACACATATTAAAACTAGACCAGAGTCAAATTACACATATTATAACTAGACCAGAGTCAAATTAACATCTTATTATAACTAGACCAGAGTCAAATTATAACTGATTTTGCTAAAATAAGATCTGAAATTATTTCCTATAAATTATTTATTTGCACGCTTAGATTTGAAATTCCCACTATTTGAGAACCACTGAGGTAACTATGAGAGCCGCTCCCACAAAACCAGACGGATGGTCATTTTTATAAAAATAGAGCTGGCACCATATTTGAATAGTCCACAGCTAAGCTTTCCAAAAATGCAATTCTTTTTAAATTTGTCGTACCATCTGGAGTTAAGTACAGCTCATTGAAAGTAACAAGAAGGCATACAGTTTATTCTTTTGTGCCCATAATACAAAATGAAGTTGTGTGACAAGCATCTGGTTTCGTGGGAGCGGGTCACAAATATAACACACAGGCTGTTATAGAATATAGACAGAGAATTCAGACTTAGTCTTGCCATAAATATCACTAGTCGCTGCTTGATTATCCGCCACTAAACGTATTAAAATATAACACACAGGCTGTTATAGAATATAGACAGAGAATTCAGACTTAGTCTTGCCATAAATATCACTAGTCGCTGCTTGATTATCCGCCACTAAACGTATTAAAATCTACTAACATTGCAGTCATCTGAGGGCATTGAGAGTTGATTATGGTTTTGTTTTGTTATTAGATGTCAAATTAATAAGTTACATAATATTTCATGCCCAAAGAAAGACCTGCAATAGGCTGATTTACCTCTTGTATTCTGTACATTTGATGAAAATATTCCTGGAGGTATGCTGGAAATTATAAGATAACGTTGCCAATGTAAAGACATGGGTTTTTATCCCAGGCCTAGGAGTAGGGATGTCTGCCTCAATATCTTTAAATACAGTCCTACTAAAGCTTGTAAAAAAAATGTGAAAAATACGTTAAAACCACAGATATGTTGCTCAATATTTATTAACCTCATCCAATGGTTAATTTATTGACTATTTATCCAGGTAAATTATTGGTCCAGGTAAATTATTGATAATTTATCCAGGTAACTGATTTATTGATTATATGGCCAGGTAAATTATTTATTGATTATTTATCCCAGAAATGATCGAGTATATGGCCAGGTAAATTATTTATTGATTATATGGCCAGGTAAATGATTGATCATTTGGCCAGGTAAATTATTCATTATGTGGCCAGGTAAATTATTTATTATGATTTTGTTTATTGATTATAGAAATACAGGTAAAATACCGGTAATTATAAACCTTGCCGTGCTATAATAAAATTAAATTCATCACAAACTATAAAACAACATATTCTTCATGATTGTAATAAAACAAATAAACATACAACAAGTCAGTTATTGTTCTGTAAATCTGGGGAGGTGATATCCTGGTGTGGGCCCCGAGAAGAAGCGATATCCTCCTCTCATAACTAGGGCAATGTCTGCTGATCTTGCTCAGTTAATCCCACTTCCTAACTATATTTTTTTAATGAATCATACGTGTGTTCTCTTATCACAGTGCTCGGCCTATATCAAGGAATGACAGTGACGTATTCCTTACCAAGTTTGGCCATGGACCATATAATGAAAAATTAACTGCCGAATACCGGTACTCGATTTCCTGTAGTTACTATAAAAGTAACGGATATTATCGGCTTTATAGAGGTCAAAGCAAATAAATATTCGTTACTTATTATAGTAACTAGTTTTCCTGCTATCCCAGTCCGTGAATACAGCATCCTCAATTTGGTCAATATAGCCTTCCTTAAATGACAGACCTGAATCCCCAACAACCAATCAATCGTGGACCTCGCCCTCACCAAAGAAAATTGTGAAAATTTAACCGCCGCAAATGCGTTTTCTGCTATTCTGACCCATGAGATAAGCAGCTTCAAAGTTGTCCAGTGGTTTTGCAACCGAAATCCTATTCTATGGCGACCCGAATTCCAACTATCCAATCAGACTGACATCTGCATTGACAAATAATCCATGCCCGAAAAATGTGGCACAAAAATGGCACCAGGAAAAATGTTGTAATCTATAGTCAATTCAGTAAAAATTTGTGGTATTCAATTAAAATAAAAGTAAAATTTGTGTTTGATTAGATTTCGGGCACTTTATTTTGCCAACTAGATCAAATAAAAAAAAATTGTTTTCACTTGACTCATTTGCCTGAAAAAATCAGATTGCCAAGAATTATCTTGTGTGCACGCCTATGTGTACATGGGGCCTCAGTTTCCTTCCTATATCCGAACGATAAGACAGCTGTCCTTGTCAGGTCGAAAAGGGGAAATCGCGCTGGGAAATCCCTAGGATCTTTTTAGGCCCACACCTGGAGCGAACCGGTGACCTGAAGGCTAGTGAGTCATTTAGCCACCCTGGCCATTTATAACCGCAAACTTATGGAAGCTGAAAGATTGTTTATTTGCGAATATTATGTTGAAAGCAAATGAATTGGGACTTAATGTCATCTCAGCACCACATTAGTCGCTTGTTGTAGGGGGTCTTCAGTTGGGAAATAAACTGGAGGACCGGGAAAACGTTGATCGAAATTCCGCCACTTGACCCAACGACATACTATGGTCTACAGCGCATGCGTTAGACCTCGTGTTGTCAAGGACATTTTTCTTTACTTACACCGAGATCGAACCTCGGCTACTCCATGGCTAGTATATCAGAAATCAGATAATATTGACTAAAATCAATCTGTGGTTACCTGTTTCATTAGGTTATCTTAGTTATTGTTTGTAAACTATCTGTGAATGATTGATCTATGATTGATCTATCTTTCATTATCTAAACTATATCAGTGTTGACGTTGTTTTTGTCGCCAGAATTAACCTTGACTTCCCAGTCCAAGAGAACGCTCTTATATCTAATCTAATTTCTCAGAACAATTGGATAACACTTTTCCGTAACGGCCTTGCTTTCTACACAAGATGGGCATACGGAGGTTTATTCCTATTTCGATTTCCAATGGTTAATTGTTTTTCGTCCCGTCCGAACGACAAAAAACTATTCTTTGCCAAGTCTTCTACCCTGCACAAGGGAAACCTCGTGGACCATCTCATAAAGATGCTTTCTCAGCCAGTCTCGGCGTCGAACCCTGGACTCCCTGGCTAGTGGCCCAGCGCCGCATACAATGATCCGCTGTGGGCCCTATTACTTACGAAGTTCACCTGTACCTGTGAAATGAAATGAAATGGGGTTTAACGTCCAACTGTTCTGATCCTAAACTCGGGTAATGAAGACAGGCATACGCCATACAGTGTGCTATGAGGGACATTTTGCCCGGGCAGCGGCGCTATGGCTTACTCTTATATATCGAATTCCCAAGGGATCTTTTACTTGCACGCCAATGTGTACACGGGACTTCGGTTTTTCGTATCATCAGAACGACTAGACAGTTGGCCTTGTCAGGCCCTCCGCCGGAAAATCTGGATGAACTTTCTCGGTCAATGCAGGGATCGAACACCCGACCTCCTAGCGAGCCGGTGTCTTACCCACTTAGCCAACGTGACCCCCCCCCTCCACACACACGCACACACATACTTTTACCTGTACAGTCAATCAACTTTTCAATTAAGTCTTCAGATTTTTGTTGAAATATTTCATTTGGGAAATCGAAAATGTCTAAACTTGCCGGTTCCTAGATTTCCCGTTATTCCCTCCCACCTCATGGGTTTTGTCTGAGTACTCCGGTTTCCTCACACTGCTAAAGGCCCCTACACACAAGCTAATTATTGGAATAAAATTGAACCATATTTTAATCCTGAGTGGACGTAAACCCCAGTTCTCTGGTAGAGATTAACGAACGGACGAACGGACGAGGTGGTGGATCTTGCGTCTGCAAACAAGTGAACACAGTTTTAAAATATTTTAACCTTTCTTTATAAATACATTATGTTGTCAAGGTAATCAACACTTATTCGATTGTATAAAAGTACAAATATTACGCTTGTTCCGAATGTGATAATTAGACGTTGTTCTGAATGTGATAGGCCTAGTCAGGCGTTCTGAATTTAATAGACGTTATTCTGAATGTGATAGTCAGACGTTGTTCTGAATGTTATAATTAGACGTTGTTCCGAAAGTTATAATTAGACTTTGTTCTGTTCCAACTGCCTAATATCGGTCGATATCTTCCAGTGGCAAGTTTGATTTCTGGTTTTATCGAATATATGTTTACATGTTTATAATTCTGAACGTTTTACAGTCCCGAGGCGCCATTTTAAGCAACAGGAAACACTAACCAATCTGAGTATATATTAGCTTGCATTAAGCGGTGAATAATTTCATATATTAGCGACAAATGCTAATGGCGCACCGTCACTTTAAAGAATTACTTGGCCACAAAACCGTCCAATTCTACATAAATTTCTCGTAACCATCCTGTATACTCGGCTGATTGATCGAGTCGTTCTAACATTGGACAGTCTGGTAAAAACAGGCCACTTGGTTCCTGGAAGGTCAGGATATTATCAGCAATCTTCTTGGCCATCGTTCGGTACTTTTCATTTCCGGTGACCCTAGCAACCAGAGCGGCGCCGTAACCAACTTTATGCGTCTTGTAATACTTATATACATTCGGGTGGCACGTGTCTGCAAAATCCAAGATGGCGCATGCGGCGTTTAGAAAATGCTTTTCACCGGTTGCCAGGTACATCTTTTGTAAGAATATAACTGGGAATCCGAGCTGGTAGTATCGATTATCGGCTTCTTTTCTATCAATTGTGAAAAATGTTTTGTCCTCGTCTTTCCAGCCACTCGGCATCAGTTCGCCAGTACTGGCGTCCATCTTTATTAGGAACTCTTTGTCGAGATTCGGTTGCTTGGAAACAAAGCGACATAAGACTTCGGCGGTGGCTCTTGCTCTATCAAAATCTGAAAAATCAAAGTGAGTACAAAGTCACCTTAGGTTTCAACGGTGATTATCTAACGAACATATAGTATGTGTTATCCAATCAAATCCTAGGATACAAATTAATTTAACCACGGCAAATATTGCTTAATAATAACGCGGTTCGCTAAATTGATATCAAAGTTGTCCTAACTTTTCGATACGAAGGTAAAAGATGTCCCATCAACTGTATTGAAAACCCTAGACCTAACCGGAAGTGATGAATGGTAACTTTTAAAACTTGTCTTTCGGAACCGTAGACACCCGGGATAGGGAGATGATATTGTCAGCTGCAACAGTCACATCCTCGGTTACCCAGTGTACTCATTCCGTTCTACTCCACTATACCCTGGGTTAATCCACAGGGTTTCCACGATTTCAAACTATCTGAATGTAGTTAGAGTGTACAAACCAATCAAAAAACAGTTTACAAACCAGTCCTACGTAGACTCTTTAGCGTAATTTTTTACGTCATAGAACTACATTGTTTACAAACAATATGGCGGCTTGTTTGATCGATTATGAGAAAGTTTGTAAAAGATTTAATATAAAAGAATTGACATGCACACAAAAAGATGGCAGGGAAAGTTCTGTCATGAAATTCGTAAATGACACTGATTTTTCTACTACGCGGTAGGTATTTTCCCCAATGACATATTTGCAAAGTGTGCAAGAACGGACTGAGGTCACCATGTGTAGAGAATTCTTTGTTGAGAGTTACTTCCCTTCGCCTATTACCTTTCCAAGTAACACGTTATGGGATTGGACGATAAAAATATCACAATCCGCCAGGGCAGATAATTTGAAATCGTGGAAACCCTATGGATTAACACTGGGTAACCGAGGATGCAACAGTCAGGGAAAGTGAAGCTACAATTATTGGTCCCACCTAGAAATATTTAAATCCAGGTTGTTTCCGGATAAGTTGGAGTTGAAATTAATGCCACCCTCTCCCTAAGTGTCCAGTAACTTCGGCTTTCGAAATACAAATCCAAAGTATCGCCCCCGTATAGCAAATAGGGGGGGGGGCGAATCATTACACTGGAGACGATGACATGACAACGGTTTTAATTCAAGGTAAAACTTCCAATACAAACAAAACGACCTTACCTCCCATAAACAAGCTGGTGTAACCAAGATGGCCGCACATAAAAGCACATATAGATTGGTCAATTCCCTTCCCGCCCTTTGAGCTGTCGTAGGGTTCCCGCCATAAGAAACCATTTTGAACGGGATTATAAAAGTTTAAGATATAATTGTATGCCGGTCTGGATATATCGTATCTAGCTGCACGTTGAGCAGTCACCGTTAACCAGCCGTTTACGTATGGCCAGTTATAAGCCAGAAGCCATAACGATGTCTTTCTCTGCCAGCCAGTTTTCTCTGGGTATGAAAGGAAATCGCCATCCGGGGCCAAAAATCTGAAAGTATTTGTAAATTCCATTCTATATTATAATGTCTGCAGTGTCACATTTTTATAATTTCATATCACGTGACATACAGTGTGCTATGTGGGCAAATTTTCCCGAGCCGCGCACTGCGGCCTACTCTTATATTGAATTCAAACTGTCAAGAGATCTTTTACGTGTACGCAAATGTATACACGGTTTCCTCGGTTTTTCGTACCACCCGAACGACCAAACGTCGTATCGGGACTTCCTGATTAATAAGTCTCCACGTCACTCACTGAGCCGGGGCGACTCCCAGAAATCATACAAAAGTAGAGTGGGCCAGACGTAATAGAAGCAGAAGATCCTAATTAATTTCAACGGACGGCTATACCTTTCTTTAACATCATCGAGAACAATGACCCTCTTCTGCAGAAAAGTCGAAGCCACGGCGGGATCGAAACCCCGACATCCCGAGCAGTTCCCAGAAAATTGCAAGGGATCATTATTGAGGAGTTTACCTTTGTTTAATATCATCTAGAACTTTCATACACAGAGCTTCTCGACCAGACAGCAATAACTGATTGGGTAGCTTATAAATAGACGATACCTCCTTCCTCATATCCTCTTCAGGTTGCTGTCCCTTCTCATTCAGTCTCTCAGCCAAGAACTTGACAGCTCGTTCACTGGAATCTCGGTACTCCATTCTCGATACCTACTAAAATAACCAGCATTTATGTTTTATGTGACTCCCTAACCCTAACCCTAATAGAAAGTAGGAAATTGTATGTGGAGAGGACACAGCGAGGACGGCTAAACGCTAGTTTTTTGGTGTAAAAGTGATGGAAACAGAAAAGAGAGTTGGATCAAACATGATCGCCATATCAGGCCCTGATCCAGGATTTTGTCGGGGGCGGGGGGGGAGCATACATTATAGAAAATGGTAATACGTTGCAACCTTGGATTGCTTGGGCGGAGACAATGCGAAAATCATGTTTATATCATCTATTAACGAGCAGATATGTGAACTACAACAATAACAAAGCAAACGAAAATGAAAATCAACTATGTCACTGCGCCCACTCCCCTGGATACGCGCCAATCTGATTAAAACACAGATCCAATTTCGTTTCGTTTTTTATAGTTCAAAATTTCATTTTTACTTGTCTTCACTACTCTTGGATCTGGAGGACTTGTTATTTAACTGGTGTTCTGGCTGAAATGAGGGGTCAGCCAATCAAATGGTCTGTCGAATCGACCGTTTGACCTTTTTATGCGTGGAACTGTGGGTAGATATTACCAGCCAACGACGTCTATACTATAAACACCAGCGGATAGAAATCATAACAAACAAAAGTGGATTTTGAAAAGCGTGGCGGTCGCTAATTGGTTAATCGAATGACTGACGTTATCGGGTCAAATGTCCCGTGCTTGATACCTGACGTCATAGAACGTGAGCTTCCACTATAACTAGTTGGATCTACATGAGTGTAGGCCATCGGAAGTATAAAAAACGAAACGAAATATAGATCTATATTTTAATTAGATTGGGATACGCGCCTGCATATAACCATCCCAATTCTTAGTATTAAAGAAATGAAGGGAGTTTGGCGTAGGCCTACTACTGTTCTGCTGATACCCTCCCATTCCGACTACATCTTATCTCGACTACAGTCTACTCTTATATCGAATTCCAACTGCCACGCCCTCTGTACTGTACCTCTGAGAACAACTATCTAATTAAAAATACACACATCTGAATTTAATTTCGTTTTGTTTACCTTTTCTGCGGCCTAGGTGGGTGGGGATGGGATGTAAAGCGAAATTCCGATAATAGTATGCCCTACAGAATTCGCTGACTTTTATAATTAAGATAAGTTTTGATCATGATTATCCGGTCTTTACGAAGCTACCAGTTTACCAATTCGATGGAACATTGTAAACAATAGCAACTTAATCAAAAGATTGCAATTTACCAAATCGTGGGTACATTGTAAACATTAACAACTTAATTAAAGATAAATCAGACTCCTGGCCCCATTTACCTTGAGGTGACCTAGATTAATTACCTGGCGATGAGATCAGCCCCTTCAATACCACATCGACAGCTTAGTATCGCATGTGGGGGGGGGGGGCTAATTGTTGCGCACGCGCTGTATCATAAGGTTTGTCTGATTGAGTCACCGGCGTAGTTTCGATTCCCCGAAATGACCTAGTTTGTGTCGAGTGGACGTTAAACCCTCTCTCTCTGTCTGTCTCTCTCTCTCTCTGGTATCGCATGTAAATACTGAGTTCATATAGACCTCTATTTGTCAGTGAGTTTAAGACATCCTGTGAGATAATTGTGGGTGTCCACCAATAACAATACCTGTTACAACATTCTCGGAAACCTACATGGCGAAAACAAAAACTTGGAGCCCCCTTCCTAGACACAGAATGGAAACCGATGATTGCTTTGCCCAAATCAGTAAAAAGGATGTATAGAGGTTCAAGATCTTAATTTCTAAAGGGAGAGAAAAATGGCCCTACCTGTTAAAACGACTATGTCTACCTGTAGAGGCTACCTGTGTATAAAAGATAACAAGTTAATCAACAATCGACCTTGTATATATCTGTTATCACACGGTCAGCTGATCTCTGCTTTATATCTAGGCCTTTAGTCACTGGTTTTAGCTGTGATCTGGATCTAGGCCTATATGTATACATACATTGTACACTATATAATAGCCGTGTTGACCCCGTGTTTCTGACGCTACATCTACTGGTTGTCGTTCTTGGGAGGAAGGAGTGAGAGACAGAGAGGGAGGATGGGGATGACGTCCACCAAACGTATACTCAGGAGTTTCGGGCCTAACATATTGTGCAATTTTAATATAATAATTCGATAATGCGTAGGGTTTTTTTAGGAGCGGGGGGGGGGGGGGACCGGAGGTTCCAGAGAACAACCACGATGTTAGGCAGGCCACACTATAACCTTGTCAGTCATAAGCTTGTGATCGAAATCGTGGCAATTACGGACCCAATGCTGAACGTGAGTGGACGTGAAACCCCATCTCTCGCTCTCTCTCTGTCTTCTCTCTCTCTCTCTCTCTATTGGGTTAATGAAATACGCCGTGTATTCTGCTTTGAGAGACATTTTGCCCGAGCAGCGGCGCTACAGCCTATTTTTATATTAAATTCCAACTGCCAAGGGTTCTTTTATTTATAAGTCAAAGTGTACACGGGACGGATTTCGTTTTTTGTTCCACCCAAACGACTAGACAGTTGGCCTTGTCAGGCCCCTATTTTTTGAACCACAGACGTGATGAGGTGATTATATATCAATATTTTATCAAACCGTTGTCAGTTATCAGTATTATTTATCACAAAACCGAACCTGTTGAGTCAACAAATTCTTTTTATCATTTTAGGAAATTGACATTAAGATAATTTTTTTTACTAGATAAATAAATATAATTTGAAATTGGGTTTACTCGACTTTATTCACAGTTGAGTAGCAAGGGTTATCTGCGTCCTAAGATGTCAGAGCAACAGAGCAAATAACACTATTGGCGCCCCATTCGGCGTATCTTGTGGGTTAGCAATCTGTTTCACAGAGAATTACTTACGAATTATCTCTGTAACAGATGACTGTCCACAACACGTGCGTTGACTGCACGTGGCGTCAGTCATTGGCTCAACGGCTCGTGCAATGTTTACATAACACCTAACTGCTTCGGGCAAAATGACGCATTTTACTCATTTTAATACCCATTTACATTAAATAGGAAATATATTTTAACTTCAAATACTTCAAACGTCTTTCTTTATTTTTCTTTTACCTCAAAAAAATGTTTGAGAATTTAATTTGTCGGAGTAAAAAAAGTTAATATGCCGAACTCATTAAGTCTCGTCGATGTCATGCTTATCAGTGATTGTAGCGGCCAAGCGAATATTCACTGAGGAATCAGTTTGATGGGTTAGGTCTAAAAACTAAGACCACCTGCAGGTTTGGTCAAAGGTCACGAGATATAAACATAGCTAGCTGGTCAATTCCTAGCCCTAACCCTAACCCACAACCTCGTCAACAATCACGTGCCCTGGCCCTATTTACTTACATCTCGCGACCTTGGCAAAATCTGCAGTTAGCCCTAATTTTTAGACTTTACCGTATCTTATGCTGCGTTAAATGGTACTGTAAAGGAAAAACAAATGCAATAAAATGGAATTGAGATTAATATTTGTATCGGTCAGTCGGATGTTACAAACATAAGCAACCATCTACACACACACAAAGAAACCGGTCAAGATTGGGTTTCCTCTATCAACCAGTATTCGATTTATCTTCCCAGGGCCTCAAGATCTATTGGGGGCCTCGACCAACGTGCATTATGTTTTTCATAGGCGTTTCATACACGCGCTGTAGTTAAACATAAAGGATAATAGATGACAGGAGCGAACATAACAGGTTTGATCAACACAGCCAGTCCCATCTACGCCTTTCGCTGAATTCTTTCGACGTGTAATTGCACATAAAACTACCAGCAAACAGAAAAAAATGAGAAAATTGAACAACACGCCGCAACCATTGCTCTATACACGATCCTTCAAGTAACGGCATCACAGAATCTGACAACTAGCATCACGAGTCCCTGTCCTAAAGCCATCGCTACTCTTCTTGAGTCTTGTGGGAGGTTGGTTGGTCGAATAGTTATCGCGTACGAGTTGAATCATAACGTCTGTTATTGAGACAATTGGTGTGGTTTCGATATCCTCGCTTGTACATGACAGAGAGTAGGGTCGCCTGTCCAACCTCGTGGGTTTTCTACGGGTCCCTCGGTTCCCTACCACAGTCTATAAAGACCTCTGCGCGCAAGCGAATTATTGAGATAAAATTGAACAATATGTTAGTCCCGAAATGACCCAGTTGTCGAATTGTTCTCGTCATTCCACAATCCCTTAACCCGGTACTTAACAGCATGTAGTTGTTCGGGTGAGACGAAAAACTGACAGTTGGATTCTGAAACGCCGCTCTCCGGGCAAAAGTTCCCTCGTGGTGTATGCCCAACTTCATTAAAACTCAATTTCATTTCCACCCTGCTAAATTCCAAGGGATACTCCCTATATTCCTGATTTTCCGACGTGGTTCCCCTTGTCACTGATGTAGAACAGAGGGTCTGACAAGGAACAGCGTATAGTCGTTTGGATAGGACGAAAAAACAGAGGTACACATATGTATATACGTGGACGTTTAAGATCCCTTGGCAGTGGGGCCGCTGTCCAGCAAAATGTCCCTCAAAGCACACTGTATTGCGTTTATGCGTCATCTCTTGTCCAGTCTAAGCATAGCAGTAGGACGGTGAACCTCATTTTATTTTTGCCTTCATTCCCCCAAGACGGCTCCTCCCGTTTCTTTCTCCATACCCGCCCCTAAATCATCACGTGACAACTTGCACCACGTAGATATTTTTCATTTATCTGAGATAAATTCAGTTTTATTGTCAACAATTTCAAGGTAAGATGTCTAGATATAGCGTCACTAGAACGGGTACAGCCGACATTAGTTATGTGAATCAACCATATAGTTGTTGTGATTGGTGTCATGCACTGGTTAGGGTATGCTCACTATCTCTGTAACAGACACTGTCGAGGCTGGTTGCGTAAAATTTCTCATTTATCCGTGGGTTCAGGTTTGATGACCATATTTCAGGGCCGACAGCTCGGGATCAGACGTAACAAAGAAAGAATAATCCAATGAACCAAATGCTTCCTTTTTTCGGACACAAAGACTCACTGAGTGAACAGTGACAAGGAACGGTGTCTAGTTGTTCGGAAGGGACGACAAAACGAGGTACACCAGTATACATTTGACATGTATTAAAAGACCTCATTGGCTACAGCAATAAAGGTGAAGAGGATGGGCAGAGCGGTGCTTCCTGGGCAAAATTCCTTGTTGTGGTACATGACGTATGGCCGTCTTCACGACCCCGGTTTGTGAAGAAACCTAAGACGGCAAACCCCATTTCATGTATGTCATTTCTTTGTTTCAGTGTTAAAGCGTCACCATGGCAATGGATCGGTACCGAGAAGCCAGTAAACGAGCTGTCAAGTTTCTAGCTGGGGAGATACAACCGAACGGCCAGTTCCGGGATCCCAGGATAAAAGATGATTTGGGCGCCATTTATAAAGTCCCCACTCAGCTGCTGTTTGAGGGTTATGCCGGGGAAGCTAAGAGAATGTTGGATTTTATTAAGGAACGATTCTTGCAACCCAATGGCGACTTTTTGTCTCATCCGGAAATCAAGGGCTGGAAAGGGAAAACCGATGATTGGCACATATCTTACTTATGGTGCTATACTAATGGGTGGATTGCCATGGCGGCACAAAGAGCGGGCAGATATGACATAGCGATTCCCGCCATAAATTACATGAGAACATTCTACAATCCGGTCCAGAAAGCGTTCACCTGGTACGAACCTTATAGAAGTGATGGTGGCGGAAAAGGGCTGGAACAGACTCTTTGTTCTTTCTACGCCGCTCATGTTGGATTCATCATGTTATTTTTTGGTGGTGAGCAAATTTATTTATAATTCTTCAGCCATATTCGTCTTCTTCTTCTTCTTCTTCTTCTTCTTTTCTTCTTCTTCTGGGGCTTCTCGTCCGCTTCCTTGGGTTGATATCGCAGAGTGAGCGGGAGAGAGAGGGGGGGCTAACTTCTACACTACACAAACTAGGTCATTTCGGGACTAACACAAGGTTCAATTTTATTTCAATAATTCGCATGCGCATAGGGGTCTTTAGCAGTGGGGGGAAACCGGAAAACCCGAAGAAAACCAATGAGGTTGGACAGGCGACCCTACTCCTTGTCACGCACAACCGGGGAATCGAAACCACGCCAGTTGACTCAATGACAGACCTTATGATACAACACGCACGTGTTTACCATTTGGCCCCCCTCCCATCTTGCAGGTAAAGCCAGTAGTGTGTGACAAAGGGCAAAATGGTTGAGTGAGTAGAAAATGTTATCGCCTCCATGAGGTAAGGTGTCTATTAACGGCAATGAGAGGGCAAAATCGATTTGTTAAGGCTAGTTCAAGGTCGCTTAGATATACATGTAAGGTAAGCCACGCGATTGCAGGCTGGGGTTAGGGTAGGCATTGGGGCTAGTTCCAGGGTTAGAGCAATCTGAACGACAGACTCACCCTATCTGCAGAGAAGTAACTTCAGAGAAGTAACTTTGACACAGTGAATAGCCATGATATCCATGACGTTATCTAAACGTCACAGGTCATGAGGTCACATCAACAAACAAAATGTCAACAGTTATCAACATTACAAGACACAATGTTACATTGTAAACAAGCCTTCCCACAGCCTTTAGGACTAAATAATCCGTACAGCCATAACGTCTAATCGCTTCTTCCAATGATTTTTCACAAAAATAACACCTACAACTCCAGATTTGAACGTCGGCATATTGGCACTATTTTGTGCTTCGGTCGTGTCTATTTCAGATATACACAATCAATTTTTTAATGTTTTTATCGTGGGGATTGACTAATAGTTAATTTATTTCAGTTCTAAACAAAAAATTTAACGCAATTTTTAAAAAATAGCCAAGTTCTGGCTGGGATTACTGAGCAAAATGGCCATTCATTGTATACGTGCGAAAAAAAAAGCCAGCTACCATTAAATTTTCGTACGTTAGTTACGTACGGGGTTAGAGTTGGGATTAGCGCTAGCTCTGTTTACATCTTGTGACGTATGACGAAATATTCAGCTAGCCTTATCGTTTAGCACTATCCCATCCACGGTCAAATTCGCTTACATTTATGTAATGGCTACTTTGTTGACTTTGTACACCGTGTAATAATTTACCAGAATAGTCGGCCCTTTCATGGCCTTTGGATTGGTTTTGTCCTTCCACGTCAACGACAGTTGTAATAAATTCTACTTTGGATTGCTAAAATGCCCTGGCCCCGAGTTCACAAAGCATTCTCAGACTAAAGTTAAGAATTTATTCAACTTTCAATCATTCTTTATAAGAAATATCTTTGATGCAGAAACACAAAACTTTGCACATGGTTTCTTATTGATGTATTAGATACTTTACAACAACCAAAGTTTTATAAAGGATTATATTTTTGTTAAAATAAGGCGAACAATTTTAATTAAATTGTTAACTTAAGTCTGAGAATGCTTTGTGAGTTCGTGGCCCGATATTTTGTAATTTACATTTTTGGTTCTCATTTTTTCCACAGACATGTCAACTGCTGTAGAATGTGGAAACTTTATAAAGAAAGTTGTTGATCTTCAACCGAGAATGGACGACGAGTTTTTCTTAAAAATTCGCGGAGACACTGGAGAATTGTTCGTAGATGGTATCCCGGACGACAAGAGAGATTTCTTCACTTGTAAAAGAAATGCGCCGAATCAGCGATACTATCACCTTGGTTACCCAGTGATGTTTCTGGTCAAGTTGTACCTCGCGACACAAGATGAGAAGTATATGGTTACTGCTAGAACTATCTTGGAGTTCACAGTTTCTTGTGGGGCTCCCGTCTACACATATGATAAAAGTCACAAGGTATTTTATACATCTTAAGGGCGGGGGGGGGGGGGGTGCTAGGTGGGTAAGACGCTGGCTAACTAGCATGGAAGTCGCGTCTTTCGATCCCTGCATTGGCAGAGAAAGCTCATCGACTAGTTCTGGAGCCCAATCCTGGTGTGGGACAATAAAGGGAGGTAAATGGTTCGATTTTATATCAATAATTTCCTTGTGCGTACGGGGTCTTTAGCAGTAGGGGAAGAGAAGGGTAGGAGTGGGACTAACATATGGTTCAATTGTATTTCAATAATTCACTTGCAAAAAGCCTCGAGGTGTGGATACGCGACACAAAATCCTGGTCGTGTCGAGCGCGGAATCGAAACACGTCACTTGACTCAATGACAGAGCGCCTGGTGCAACGCGCATGCGTTTACTCAAACGCCCCAAGGCTAATTGGTCACGGAAATTAGGACGTTAAACAACTTTTTTCTTATTTCAGGTCATGTATGGTGCTGCTTTATTTGCCGCCGTGACAAAAGAGAAGGCCTACAAGGAAATGGCGGAGAAAATAGCTGAGAATATGTTGAGTTACCAGGATAAAGAAGGGCGCTTCCTACCCGACTCCACCACTATAGAAACCTACGATCAAACAGCAGAGAACTGTGGCTGGTTCAGAGAAATATTTGCCGAATTTCAAAATTTCTGAACTTGTTAAAATATTCTGTTTTACTCTCTTTTCAATGTGACATCCCGTTCCGGAATTTAGATTATTAAAATAACTATTAGGCCCCTTTTATATGTACGCGTTATTGCGTGCGTTTTTGCCGGTTGCGCCGAAACGGTCCCATTAGATTGACTATTTCGCCGGCGAAAACACGAGTAGAAACGCCGCATATACCCGCATATGCACAACAGGCTCTTACAATCAAGTAAACTATATATAACTTTCTCATCAGCAATTGTTCACAATTTTTTTCTTTTAAATGTTATATACCGTATCGATCAGAATCACCTTTTATATAATCACGTAGACTGTTCATAAAAAAAATCCTTTGAGTTGAATCTTTACACTTAACCTTTGTTAAAACAACAAAAAACGTCTACCCAGTCCTCGATTCCTCCCTGACTAAACAGGCGCGGATACAGAGGTGGGGGGGCGCACCCGGCGCACGCCCCCTCTATTTTTTGTGGTGGCGAACAATTTTTAGCACCATATATTCTCGCGGGAAAGGAGAGCAACAACAGTTTAAGTTGGAAATCGTAATTTACAGTACAAGTATGAAATTAGTCCTTGTGGGCATTTTAGTCCACTCAAAATTCACGGGCCGGGCTTCGCATTCCCAAGTAGGTGCAGCACCCCCCCTTTCTGAAAATCCTGGATCCGCCCCTGCTAAACCCCAAAATTAAACAAAAGTTGAAACTTTACATTTAAAAAAAAATAGCTACAGAATATACTGTGTTAAATAAAGGATCAAATTTTTTTAAAAAAATAGCTACAGAATCAAGCCCGGATTCAGGATTTTGGCTGAGACAATGCGAAAATCATGTTTATATCATCTATTAAAGAGCAGATATGTGAACTACACCCCCCCCCCCCTTGATCCGCGTCTGAGAATATATTGTGTTAAAGTTGGGTTCCCAGATAAGTATTTATCGGGTGAGTATTGCCTATGAAAGTATGACAATTTTGGTATATATGGAAAGTAGAGATATCCAATCTTACTAGAAAAATACTGGATTCCCTGAAAAAAACTCATGGAGCATATACAGGACAAAAATGTAAGGGGTTCCCTTAATAGTCAGCCCGACGAATAAGGATACCTGCACGCTTGGCGTTGAAGGCTGCACGCGAACTTGAGCGATTTGTGTACATGTTGAAAAACTTTATGAAGAGTTAGACGTACAACAATTTCTCGGATAAAAATCACGGAAAAAGACGCGGGGAGTGGATAATCCAAGAATTTAATTAGGATTCGATATTTGTAGTAAAATAGTCGGCGCTTACAGACAACATCGTCTTGTGTATGCAATGCATTCTCCCCTGTCCTCCGCCGCCGTTGTCATTGGTTACGGAGAGGGGTAATCGCCTGACGCAAACATGGCCTCTTTTGATAGATTTTTATAGCAGGCTATACTCGGCAATTACAATGTTTTCAGAACGATTTGAAGCAAAATTATGATAAAATAATTAGTTTGAATATGTTTTTAGTTCTAATATATCATCAAATCACCCAGTTTGTACCCAGTAATATAACTTTAAATAAAGAATCAAATTTATAAAAAAAATATCATTATCAATTTTCCTCAATGTTAGGGTGGAGCGGGAAGACTATAGGCCGAATTAAAGTGGGCAATTTCATATTTTCTAAGGAAGTCAAAACATAATTATTTCTTTGTCTTTTGCTCAATAGGTTGTCAAGCCACTATGATACATGTACGATCATAGGCATTATTTCCCACGCTAACCTAGATGTCCGGAGTTCAATCCTGGTGTTTGTCGAGAACGTTCCTAGGGATTTTCAAGCGTGGTTTACCCCCGTCAGCTGAGGGCCTGACAAAGGCATCAGCTAGCCGTTCCTTAATAGAAGATTGTGTAATTTGAAATTACATGTGTTACAAAGTCTTGGTGGATATTCATTATTATTTTGAGAAATATTAATCTTGAATCACCGTCACAGATTATATCATTCACAGATTATATCATTCGGCAAACTCAGGTACCCTACATGTACATCTAACCTCGGCCGTATGGCTAAATCTAATTGTTATGGCCTCCGAGATGTAAATAAGGTTAAGGCATGTACCCGTTGGTGAGATTATAGGTTAGGGCAAGCATTGGGGTTAGGTACAAGGTTAGGGTTGGGATGAGCGTCAGCCCTGTTTACACCTCATGGCCTAGCTATGACGAAAAACTGAGCTAGCTTTATCAAATTATCATTTAGCACTAACCTGGCTGTAAGACGATTTCCACCATTGGAACTACTTTCATGTTCCCGGATTAAAAATGACTGCGGACACAAACACGCCATCCCTGAAGAGTGTTTTATCATACAAACCTTCCAATGTCTGAAGATGTTTTTCTTTCACAAGGGGCAAGTTTTCCTAATAAGTAAACTGGTAGCCGCATCACAATTGTATAGGTGTAGTTACATATCACTTACCATCATACAGCCGAGGTTAGATCTAGGCCGTAGGGTACTGGAGCTTGCCAAGGTTTGCCTAATGGGAATATTAATATTTCTCGAGGATTGTGAAAATGTTTAGCTCTTTGTCGTTCAGAGAATGTCACAAGCCAAGGAATTATGCAGATTAAAGGACAATATTGGTGCCAGTCATTATCACATATGTGATAGAACTGGTTAAACACATTCCAAATATACTTTTAACAGAGATATCAATGCTACGATAGCTGAGTAATACAGGTTTCCCAAATCGGAAGTGACGAACGCCAAAGGAAAACACGAGTCACCGTTTTATATAACTAACTAGAGTGACTAGTGATAACAGATACATGGGCGAATATCTGCTCACTAATATTTCCCTCGAAGACCTAAAGTTGCTGTGTGACACTGTGAGAGAATATCTTACAATTCATAAAAAGAATTGACTGCCACTACATAAGAGAACACGAAAGAAAAACAGAAAAAAGTTCGTGCATTACCATGTTTTTATAAGGTAGGAGAGACCGGGGCACATTGAACCACCATGGATATATCCTTTATAAATAATACTGTACAACCCAACACTATACAGTGTTCAATGTGTCCCTGTCTCCCCTATGGAATGAATAAAAACAAGGGGCTGTACGGAGTATTTCTATTTTTCCCCTGTTCTCTTATCTCATGACACTTAATTACTTTATTGAATCGTCAGATATCCTCTTGCGGTCCCATATAACAACTTTTTTTGTCTTCGAAGGAATTATTATTGAGCCGAAATTCGGCCGTTTATCTGTCACCACTCGTCACTTCAGTCATTCACACAGAGAGATAACTCGTGTTTTCCTTTGGCGTTCGTCACTTCCGATTAATGAATCCTTTATTACTCCTCTATCGTAGCGATGATCTCAGTGTTAATATTATATTTGGAAAGTGTTTAATCAGTTCTATCACATATGTGATAATGACTGGCACCAATATTGTCCTTTAACATTAAAAGCCATTGGGAAGGGGCATACGATTACATCATGTGTACCTACTTCAAGAATACACATGATGGCAAATGGCCGCCATTTAAAATACTACGCCCGCCTCTTAGAGACGATAACTTAACTCGCTATAAATTGTAAAAAAATTTACTTCGGCTAGAATTAAAAAACACCTAAGATTAACATTTGCTAAAAATTTCTAAAAAACAACCTAAATTTATGGAAATGGGGCCAAATCAAATCAGGCAAATTACATCAAATAGTCCATGTTAAACGTATAGCAAAAATTTTAAACTAACGCGAGCATGCGCGTTTCTAGACAACGCCATAGCGGGTCATAGCAACCAGTGAGTATAAATTGGAAATCCCCAATGACGTAGATATTATAAATTGGAAAGCCGAGTCTGTCTTAAAATAAGTAGTACCGTCAGTAAACAAGATGGAAGCCATCTGCTATCGTGTTTGATCATGGAGTAGGCAAGCACAGGTGTGTCGTATGTGGGAAGGGGATGACTAGTCTGCATCCATATAGGCTTGGTTGTCTCCCTTTAACTAATACCAGGTAGACCTGCAATACATGTTATCACTCAGCAAACCACAGAAATAAACTGGGGTTTAATACTGCAAGACAGAGAAATCGGGTTAATGTCCACTCGACACAACCTAGGTCATTTCGGGACATGCATTTGGTTGAATTTTATTTAAATAATTCACTTGGCGTATGGGACTTTAGCAGTGGGAGAAAACCAGAGGCCCTGGCGAAAACCCACAATGTTTGACAGGTGACACTAAGGGCAGAAATCTATTCTCTGTGTGCAGAATGCTTTAAACCTGTGATACAAAATAGGTACGTCTTCTTAACGAGAGGGGCTCACTAGTCAGCGGGTTCACTAGTCTGACGTCGCACTAGTTGTCTGCTGTAAGCAATACTAAAAATATGGGTATCAATAAACCTGAACCCTAACCCAACCTCAACCTAATAATAGATATCGGTGGACTAATGAACACGAGGACTAGTGAACAATCCTCTTCTTAACCATGTTACCGATATTAAATATAGATTTAATTTTACACACGTTTATTAATTTATTGTTTCTTAAGTTATCATTGAACAAAATTAGATAGTCTTCCTCTCGACAGAATCTGTCATTTAGCACTAAAACAAAGTCAACCAACAATCGAAGTAGATTACAGTCCTCGACATTTCCATTTTCCATACCCACAAATACAGGGATTTAAAACTATGGTACGAGTTCATAATCCAGACTTAATTCTTATAATGGTGACTTGAAAAGAGCTCCCCATCCTCTGTAGTCTGGATCAGTTTCTACAGCAGGATCATGATCAATGTAATTTCTAAGCAGATGGGCATCCTCTCCATTCCAGAACATTTCTGGGGCATCAAAAGGGATGTGAAAGTTGAAAAGACTGTCGTGTTCTTGGGTCTGAGACACGTGAAATCTATAAGAGCAATAATCTTCTTCAGCAATTTCACTCAACATCCAATCGACAAACTTAAAGGGGTCTGCATCGAGGTTGGGCTCCAGATCGACATCCTCAAAATCCTCGACTATAATTTCCCAGTCCGGCATGTCAGTGACGTTGTACTGTATGATTTCACTCTTGCTTTTCATTTCTTCGAGGTACTTGTTTTTATACAAATTACTTATTTCTGTGATGAAATCGTCAGTCAAAACAGGGCTCTTTACTTCCCAGGGTTCGTTTCGTTTCTGTATCTGCTCCCTTACGTATGACACGGGGGCATCTAAATATACCACCAGGTGGGGTCGCCACAGCTCACAGATCGTATTTGTTCTCGCGTGGTGGAGATGTCGATGACCAGGGGGCGTCAGATGTTTGAATTTCCTCATAGCATCCACAAACACCACGTCGGAGAAAACACTCCTCTCGACCACAACACCCTGACCGGTACTCAGAATATGCTGCAAGGCCTTTAGATAATTGAAGTAGCGTGCTTTATAAATCTGTAATTGCGTGTAGCCAAACCGCAACAACTGGGGTCTTGGTACCTTCTGTTCGTAAAATGTTGGCATGTCGCAGAATCTTGCGTCAACTGGTAATACATCATTAACCATACGCACATCAAAGTTACGGTTCTTTATTTTAAAAATTTCATTGGAATCAACATCTGGGAAGAAGTGCATGTCAAATTCTTCAGCCAATTTTTTTCCGAATTCAGTCTTGCCTACACCAATATTTCCATCAATGACAATCACTTTGCTGTTATCGTTAAATCTCTTTAGCGTATTATCGATAAAAAAATAAAAGTGGTTATACGGATGTTTTTCGTAGTTCCATGGTTTCCCTCGACTTTTTAATGTTTCACTCTGCATGCCTTTGACGGAGGTCAAGTTGGCCGATTGTTGTGGGAGCGTTATGCCCACAACGGCTTGAAATCGGGCTGGATGAAGGAACTTGGCAGCTGAACGCTTCAGTGGGCCTTGGAATATATGCGCCATGGTGACACACAAGCTTCTTTAGGATTCCTAAAGATAATATTCTGTCTACATTACAAGAAAAAAGTCGAAAGACTTCAGTAATCCACCATCACTGGAGTTGAGTTCTGAGACCAGGTTAACCAGTGATAAAATGTTGTTTGTTATAAAGGACTGGTTAAACGAAACTTCTGCAAAGGAAGTGTTCTGGCTGCACTAAAAATAAAACGTAAATAGATTTTACGAAACGAAATTACTCCGACTAAAGCAGAGTAGTAAATTTAAATAAAATAAAATAAATAAATCAAATTGGGTAATTGTTCGTACTGGAGTACTCTTGAGCAGAAACAAAACCCATCAGCTAGACAAATATACACAGTTTAATTAGCTCGCTATATTAAAGATATATTATGGGGGATTAGATAAATGTCTGACTAGATAATGTAAAGACAATTTGCTGAAAATTTCAATCAGATTGTTCCACCCTGAACCGAGATATTAGCTTGTGGATTTTTTTCCCTAGATCCTATCATCATTACCAAAATCAGTATGCTATAAATATAGTCTAGATTATCCATTTTTTGATATAATCATAAATGAGCGTTGAGCAGCAGATCGGATTCCAATTCAGTAAATATCCCAGGCGACATCGAGAGAGAGAAATGGGGTTTAACGTCCACTCGACACAACTAGGTCATTTCGGGACTAACATATGGTTTAATTTTATTTCAATAATTCCCTTGCGCTTAGGGGTCTTTAGCAATGGGAGGAAACCGGAGTGCCCGGAGGAAACCCACGAGGTTGGGAAGGCGCCCCTATCTCCATGCCGCATACGCTCACACCAGGGCTCGAAACCACAGCCGCAAGCCAGAGGTGACCGGCCAGCCAGAGGTCGAAGCGCGGCACTCTAGACCACTAGGCCATCCCAACCCCCCGCGACATCAAGAGTTTATTATGGTCTGGATATGTTAATTAATGTCTAATTGATTATTTAGATAACATTTCAGGCCTAAAGAAAGACCTGACATAAGCAGATTTAGCTTTTGCATAATGCATGTTTAATTTAATATTAAATATTCAATCTGGGTACATAGAGGTGTGAAAAAGCCGTGAGAATTTCTTTTTTTTGAATTATTAGAAAAATAAATAAAGTTGTAAGAAATACATGATTTGGATAAAAAAAAAAAGGTATTTATCAAATGGGTTTATCAAATGAAGAGTAAACGCATTATTCTACCTGGACCTGTTGACGGTATGTAAACAATGCACGCGCCCTCGAGTTAATTATTGACGCCGCGTGATGTGATATCACGTGTATAATGTTTTTGAAGGTCAATCCTTTTACAGAGTTATTAGCCGCGTTCACAATATTCACGTGGAATAGATTGACTCAGGTGCTAATTTAATAACGTGTCTTCTATAATACGACACATAACACGTGTGATCCCTGGGCTCGTGGGGGTCTAACCTGACGTCTATCACGTTCTAAACTAAATGTATTATTCCCTCGACACCTTTAGCTCATTATGCAATCCGTTTTTATTTGTCACTAAATAATTCAGCGAACAGCAACACTGCATTCTATTTTATAAAGATACCCAAAACTGAAAGAAAATGAAATGGGGGTTTAACGTCCTACTATTCTGGTCTGAACTGGGCTAATGGAGACCGGAATATACGCCATACAGTGTGCTGTGAGGAAAGTGTTGCACAGACATCGACACTACTGACTACTCTTACACATGCACGCCAGTGTGTACACGGGACCTAACTTTCTCGCCCCATACGAAAAACTAGACAGCTGTCCTTGTCAGGACCCCATCCTGCATCACAGTCGCTGCCTGGTTGGATCTTCCGCGTCTTTCATTAACCCGGTTAGTGGAGAAAAATAGGACGTTAAACCCCATTTCATTTTATTTTTTATTTGTAGGAAATAGATTCAACTCGGAAAACCCTCGCTTGTCTGTAGCCCTGAGACAGTCCATCGGGTGTTCAGTCGTGGTTCCCTCTTGCTGGTACAGGACGGTATAGTCTACTGGCCAGGGACAACTTATGATGGGAGGGAAGACCGAGATGCCGTGTAGACATTGGCGTGCACGTAAAAGATCCTTTGACATAACTTCCTTCATAGCACATTGCGCATGGCATGTGCCAGTCTTCATTAGCCAAGTCGGGTCAGATAAGTACTACGTTGAACCCCATTTTATTTTATTTGCCCTGCAACAAGGAAGACGGTTAAACATACATTATGCAAGAGCTAAATCTGCCTATTACAGATTAATTCATTGATCCAGTCCGCAATCAACTCTAGATGGCATCAGATTTCTCCGATGTTAAACAGATTAGAAACGTTCAGCGATCCTTTGATTTAATCAAATATAATGGACCGCGACTTTGATCAACCAGTACGGTGGTTGAAACTATTGCACACGTCTGTCAGACCTTCAAAGGCTAATATCTTCGCTTGCAATAGAGTAATTTGAATGAAATGTTCAAATTATTCATGTTACATTATCTACTTTCGAACTATTATAGCAAGAATGGCTAGTTCTTTATCTAAATCTTACATAATGTATCTTTAACTTGTGTGCCGGTCTTCATTATATAGCCCAGTCGAAACAGAAGGACGTTAAACCTCATTTTATTTCATTTCACCTGCTATATGTAAGATAGTAAGTTATGTGGTGTATTTATCGGGGTTATAGATAACCCAATAAGGTTAACAAAAGATCGTGTACAAGTTTTCCTGTATTATATCTGTTTATCGAGTTAACGGAGGCGGTGACTCAATATTAAATCGTGTATTAATGTTCCTGTATGAACTCCGGTGATCATGCATAGATAATTCAAGCACCAGTAATTAGGTTATAAATACATGTACAGTCATATATAACACGTATGACCGAATGGTTAGCAAGTACGTTTTCTTCACGACGGAGGGTCTGTCTAGTCGTTCGGATGGGACGAAAAACCGAGGTCCCGTGTACACCTTGGCGTGCAAGTAAAATATCTCTTGGCCGTTGGAATTCGATATAAGAGTTGGCGCGAGTGCCCCTGTCCGGGCAACTTTCCCTCATATGTATGTCCATCAAATTGATTAGCCTAGTTTAGGTGCAGAACAGTAGGACGTTAAACCCCATGTCATTTCTCACTGCTAAAGACCCTAGAAAAGGTCCCATGACTGATGTCTTCCGTCTTACATTATGTCGGCTGAAAATTTGCAGCTACACAGACCCCTACGCGCAAGCGAATTATTGAAATAAAATTAAACCATATGTTAGTCCTGAAGTGACCTAGTTTGTGTCGAGTGGACGTTAATCTCTCTCTCTCTCTCTCTCTCTCTCTAATAATTCGCTTGCCAGTTTATAGGGAGGGGTGTTTATCAGTGGGAGGAAACCGGAATGGCAGCCCACGCGCCGGCTGACTCGATGACAGACTTGATGATCTGAAGATAGAATGGGTTTGTCATGTGATTAATTGTCTAAATAATCATTTATATAACACTCAAAGATAAAAAAAAATAAAAAATTCCAATGGGCAGATCGTTTTAGTTAAAGCCGTTAAAGAAAATATATAAAAACCAGACTTCCAATAAGGCGATGTCCAAAACATTCAAATAACAACCACGGATTAAATATTATTCCAGTTTTGTTTTATTCCGCGCCGCACGTATAAAAGTGCATTGATTGAAATAGATACCGCCCGGTCAAAATGTCTTTGTGCAACTTTGTACACACATTTATAATTGTGTGTTTCCATGGAAACATATTTGACTTAGTTTTTGATTCAGGGGCGCGTGATGTTGATAGCAATCGTCTGGTTTAAATTGAATTTACGCCCCCGCACCCCCTTCGCTCTTTGTGAAATTATTTTTGTCGATTTTTTGTCTCTCACTACAGAAAATCCTTAATATGCGCCGCGTACATAATGTGAAAATTATTTTATTCCGAATAATGAAAATAAATAAACCAATCCAGAAATATATTTTGTATTCACGATAAAATTGAATACCAATAATCGACTTTGCTCTATACTCGACCAGGATGTGGGATACGTGTGTAATTAATATTTAATGTAACGGGACTATAAAAATAACAGCTCTTTACTTGATAAACGATTATTATTTAAATGACGTGACACATATATATGACGTTTACTAACCATGTTCGACATTGAACGTGTGCCCCGACGTCATAATGTCATGTCACGTGACCACCATCTGAAGCATAGCGTAAATGTCTAAAATGTGCCAAATGGAGGTACCGCGATATTCTGTGTTCGTTAATTATCGGGATATTTTAAATTTCTCCGACTATTTGTGTTTTTAAAATTGATATCAGTGGAATATTTAGCCGTTTATTAATGTGTGTGAGTTGTAGTTTTAAGCGAAAGGAATTTAAGTTCTAAGAGAGCTCGACGTGACCGCTTCATCCCTGTGTTGTCGTCTGCTCTATGTAATGTACTATCAAAGCTAGACCAAGAGATTCAAGATGGCGACTCTTCCTGATGCTTGTGTGTCTAGCAGTTCCACGGACCCGGCATCATTGCCAGGAACCCCGACACACTACGGTTCCACAACATTATCCATGAAAACTGCCGGACCTAAATGTAAATTAATTAATGAGGGCGATATACAAGTGTGTCGGCTGAACCATACGCGAACCATAGTAAGCAAAATAATGAACTCTAAATATCTGAGACGATGGGAGAGTCACCATATAGTATTAGGTCATAATGTTATTCGCTCTCAAACGGTAAGTATGTAATAATTAACCTATTTTTAGACGACTTTGATTAATGTATATAGGTCACTGTAAAATTCTTTATTTGACCTCGTTTCGGTGGGAGATTATAACGTGTTATAAATCCATCATCAGCAGCACGCGCAACATATCAACCGCCTGTCATCAAACTAAATGTTTACAGTTTACGTCATTCTTGCCCGGGAAGATATTGTTTACAAATGACGTCAGAAATATGCAAAAAAACACAGTATTCCTTCCTCTCCAGTTTTTTTTTAATATCTCGTTATTTTCTACATGGTTTATTGGGGTATGATATAAAATTGATATACACCACCTTGATATACATATAGCCTATATTACACAGTTTAAGGTAATAAATAGATATCAGGTTTTTTATTATGTTAAAAAATGAAATAAGGGTTTAATGTCTTACGGTTCTGCTCCGACTGGGCTAATGAAGACGGACTTATGCCAATACAGTAAGGGAAATTTTACCGTTAGGAAATCCCGAAAGAGGATGAAATTTTTTTCGCAAGAGTTTGTTCCTTTTATTCTGATTTTTTTAAGTAGATCAATTCATTTGTCATCAAAACTTGAAATACAGGAATACTAGCCCATTAGATTAAAAAAACACTTTAAAAAGTTTTATGGCTGTCATAGATTATATTTAATTGACACCTATACTGTCTTCCTACTGCATCTGTTAACGCTACTGTTCAATGTGTTCATCACATGCATTTTCCATACAAATAGTTCATTGGCCAACTACACTATTTTGCCGAGATTTCGTTCAATGGTTTGGATACAGCTATGGCGGGTGTGGCGCCAGGCAGGGTAAGCTAGTTACTCTTCCGGACACCTGTTTCCTCTGTTCGTAGTGTATTTTGTACACGATGAACAGTCCATTTGCTGATTACACTACTTTGCATAATACCGTTTTGTCTGATGGTTTGGATTGTTCATACTTGGTTTTATTTTATTTCAAGAGATTATCTAATCTACATTGCACTTCCTTGTTATCACAGTATAATATAGATTACTATACCATGTTTATAATTCATAATATACCTACTAGATACTGTGTAATAATAGATAATATACCATAGTATTATTATTAATATGATATACTAAATACTGTGTAATATTAAATGATATACCTTGGTATACACCATGTAATATCGCAATATACCATGGTATAATACTGTGTAATAATATAATTCTGTCAATTCAGGACAATAATTGAGCATATTATATACACGTAAATGCCAATTTGACTGAAAGTTTGAAACTTAAAAGAAATTAGAATTGAAATGGAATGGAATATAGTTATAAGTTGTAATGTTTTGTGCATGAGAAAGGGTAAGCTTACAGTGGAACACCTTATACCACTTGTAAATGGAGCCGTTGTGGCTCAGTGTGTTACATGTACGTGGATGTCGTGAGGGCGAGGTCAGTGTTGGTTGAAAAAGTTCCCAGCATGGTTTCACATTGTCAGTGGGTGTAGGAAGGAATACCTGGCTAGGAGTAGGAATACCGTTTTGTTTTCCACATAATAACCTTGACAGTTGGATTAGAATTAAATGTTGGTTGAAAAAATTCCCAGAAAAAGTTCCCAGTGTTGGTTTCACGATGTCACTGGGTGTTGGAAAGAATACCGAGCAAGGAACGATTTCTGGTTGTCCACTTTGGATCATCAATAGTTGGATTCGAATTAAGAATATAGAGTAGGCTCTGTAGTGCAACTGTCCGAGCAAAATATCCCTCTCACCACACTCAGAAACCCCATTTTATTTCACAACACACAGCATGTATGGTGTAAGCCCTTTTTCATTAGCCCATTGGGAACAGAACATTTACATGTTACCCCATTTCACTTTCGTTTTTTCTGTATGACTTTGTGAATTTTGAAAACCATTGCACATGTATGTTGTTGTGAAGGCTTTCCCATTCAATTTGACATTTTGAAATGTCTGTATTTTTCTGTGTTAATCATATTACGATGTGTCTAAACACCTCTGTCTTCACGTAAATGTGTATTTTTTATGTCATTAAGGGTTTCTCGCGACTCACTCTGACATTAAAAATTCTCTGTTTGCCGTGTAGACTTTTAAATTAAAATGACTGAGAAAGTTTTCAGCATGGCTACCCCCTTGTCAATAATAAAGGACGAGGGCAGAATTAATTGAAATGAAATTAAATGTTCTGCTCGGACTGAGCTATTGAAAACAAGCATACACCATAAGTGTACTATGAGGCACTACGGTCTACTGTTATATCAAATTCCAACTGTCAAGGGATCTTTTACATGCACGCTAATGTTTACACAGGACCTCTATCCAGCGACACTAACAAAATGAAACCATGCCAGAAAATCCTGAAGAACCCACTATTTCCCTATCTAATGAGCCAGCATCTTAGCCACCATGACACCTCCATACAGAAGAACCCTTGGCTGTTGGAATCTGCTGAAGAATGCGTGGCATGTATGTAGTGACGATGTGATGAAAGAAACCGCTGAAATAAAACTAGGCCTGTCAAAATTTCCCTCATAACAAACTGCATGGTGTTGGAATACATGTACATGTATGCTCATCTTTATTCAACCTGAAGTACATGTATTCATATGGCGTTAGTGAAAGAAAACATTGTTGTGGCTACCATTCCTGGTTTTGGAGGTCAGATACAAATATGATATGAAAACGAATATCAGTTTGTAATTTTTTGAACTGTTTCACGAGTGCAACGGAACCGTGACCTGTTTACATCTTTGATTATAGGCAATCAAGCCTGCGATCTTTATTATAACAAGTTAGGTTGGTGGAGACACCAGATGCTGATGTATAGACTTTAGGCTGTGTTAAACCTTCTCGTAATGTCTTGGAATTGTGACGAATTAATCATTAATATGTTAACATTCTGATCACAAAAATTTGCATTGATTCATTTAGTTAGTCGTTTTCGAGAATGATTTGATTTAAGTGTCTCTCTGATTTTGAAATCGTACAGATGTTTTTTAGTATATATACATATCATGAGATATCTGTAGAATGGGCTGTAAATCCCTGGTGGTTGGAAATGACAGTATTTTTATTATTGATCGTTATTTATGATTTTTATTTCCAGTTATCATTAAACTGGAAATACAAGTCTACAGTTTGTGATCAGACCAGACAGAATTTAATGATATAAAAGGAACATTTACTAACAATATGCCCTACTGTTTTGCAATTTAGATGGAATCATTAAAAATTTAAAGTTGGCCTTGGGGGATAATCATGCAATTTCAACTGTCCTTCCTCACAGACTATTACCAGAATTTCATCTGAGTTTTTTTCTTTTCTTGCGATATAAAAATGTCAGCAGCATTCTGTGTGATTGGCCGATTTTCAGCATCTATGATTGGCCAAGTACAGTATCTGAATTATTAATGCAATGTTGGAAACTGATTTAATTTAAAAAATCTTTTGTGGGGGGGGGGGGGATAACGTGACTAAGCGGGTCAGACGCTGGCTCGCTAGCCTGCAGGTCGGGTGTTCGATCCCTTAATTAGCTGAGAAAGTTCATGTAGATTTTCCGGGGTGATTTCCCCTGTCAGTGATGCAGAATGTAGGGCCTGAGAAGGACAGCTGTCTGGTTATTTAGATAGGACGCAATACCGATGTCCCATGTATACATTGGCGTGCACGTAAAAGATCCCTTGCCAGGTGGCATTCGATATAAAAGTAGGCCGTAGCGCCCCTGCCAGGGCAAACAAATTCCCTCACAGCACAATATATGGCTTATGCTCGTCTTCCATTAGCCCAGGTTAGGTGCTGAAGAGTAGGACGTTAAACCCCCAATTTCATTTCATTTCTTTAAAAAATCTTTTGACGTCATTTGATGACAAGTTCATCCTTTGTTCATCCCTTGTGTCGTGTGTGTGTGTGACTGTCTGTATCTAGGGATGCTCAATTGTTGTGTTCTGGGTGCCAAGATATCAAGATATCTGTATGAAACATTGTACATACATGGGGACGGGGGGATAGCCGAATGGTTAGCATGTGCACACTGTATCATAACGTCTGTCATTTCTCTTTGAGTCAACTGGCGTGGTTTCGATTCCCCGGTTGTACGTCACAAGGAGTAGAGTCTCATGTTCAACTTCATTGGTTTTCTTCCAATAACTGAAATGAAACTGAACCATATGTTAGTCCCAAAATGATTGTAAGTAACTGCCTGGGTCTTTGATTTTTTATTTCGGGGGGCTGGGTGGAGGGATATTTAACAGTATTTAGTTCAGATTTTTAACACAAGCAATACTCGTAATATCCAATATTAGACGCCCTTATTTACTTGATAGTTTTAAGTAACAAAAATGATAAATTGGCTTTTTGGCCTACTTGATAGTTTTAAGTAACAAAAATGATAAATTGGCTTTTTGTCCTATTGAGGGTGAAATCTATTACCTGTAGGTTACCTGTAGATTACCTGTAGAAACTTATTATCTGTAGGTTACCCTATTACCTGTAGGTTACCTGTAGAAACCTACCTGCCATTAAATCACCTGTCTGTATTTGTCTATTTCAGCCGACAGGTTTCATGGAAATCAGTGTACCTTACTCCAGTATAGAAGATGTTCATGTCGTGTCACGCTGGGATGCAGGCCAAAAATTTTGTATCAGGATAACGATCCAAGATGGCTCCTTGCTTTTACAGGTAAATCAACTTATATGTTATTTTAGATTACAGGTAACAACTGTGGTTAAAGACCCCTCCCTACAAGCTGATTATTGAAATAAAACTGAACCATGTGTTAGTCCCCAAATGACATAGTTTGTGTTGAGTGGACGTTGATAGGTTAACTTGGCCTTCTCTCGTCTTCCTATTTAAACTTGATTTAGCTGATACATGTACCTAGGCCTACTCTATGGCCTAAGGTCGCAAATGGAAAATGTACAAAATCATATTCTAAACACAGGAAGAAGCCTCAGCTTTTCTATGTCTTGTCTGTGATATCACTTTTGTGGAAGCAGACGATAAAGCACCAGGTAGTAGTAGTAGATACCTAGGCCTTTTAGTAATGATAATTTGTTATTAAATCATACAAGATCGTTACTGTAAGCTAGCTAGTGTTAAATAGGTATAGACATTAATTGGCTGTAAACGATGCCACTATTGAATACACAAACCTGGACAATAGTGGTGTATATATCATTTAATAGTTTTAACACCTTAGTGACATAACTCCTTAATGACTCCTGTCTGATTACTAACAATTATTACTAAACTAATACACTTTATGTATATAAAATTATGACTTTTGATTGATCTTTTTGTGCCTAATTATGTTCATTTAAAAAGGTTATATTGTTGCTGAACAGTGATATGAATTTTACAGTGTAATTTAACCATTTTTAGACAAATAATGTCCACTTTAACTTTATTGTGGCTGGTTGGATGGTCTAGTGGTTTAACCCATGCACAAGGATTAGGGACACCCGTCCATCCTCATGGACTTTCACAGGGTCCTCTGGGTTACTACCACTGCTAAAGACCCCTACACACAAGAAAATTATTGAAATAAAATTGAAATATATGTTACTCCCACAATGACCTAGTCTGTTTACTCTCCCTCCCTCTCAACTAAAGAATGACAGCCATACATGTAGTACAATGATGAAGAATAAATCCACCATGTCTATTTAAACTAGATTGTAATATGACCGAGACAAGGATCTGTGTAGTGTGAAGATTATTAATATCTATGTTTTAATCTTATTTCAGGCTAATAATTCCTATTTAAGAGACCAGTGGCTATATTCTGTTCAATGGAAGGTAAGCAAATAGTTTTATATTTATACACCCACATTTGATTCTTGTCACATCTGTGTGTTGGTTTGATCAGATACCGTGGACTCGGCAATCATGCAATGAAGAATCCCATTGATTCTCACTGATTTCAGATTATTACTGTTGCAGTTACATTCCATTTGAAATGGAAATGTTTGGAGACTAGAACTGGAATATTATCATCGAACTGATTTGAGAAAGATGCACAGCTTTGTAAGTTCATGAGTTTATAACAGCTAAAGTTATCATTTGGTTGACTTGAAATTGATATTCATCTCATTTTCAACAGTAGCAGATCGTGTCTCTTGTCTCTCGTCGGGGAGCCTCCACCTATTATTCTGCTTCTTTATGCAACAAGTACATTTGCTAATTTTTGCTGTTTGGGTTGATAGCTGGTGTGGGCCTATGTTAAGTTGCCTGGCAACCTATTTTTTTTATTTGGGTCGATAGCTGCTGTTGGCATATGTTAAGTTGCCTGGCAACCTATTTTATGTTGTTTGGAGTGATAGCTGTTATATTCTGGTGCTTATTAGCCTCACAAATCACCTTTGACGTAAGTTGTTGATTTTTACTATTGTTTGTCAGTTGTCGCGGGTAGAGTAAACAATTATTACCTCTGAATGACTTGGCGTTGCCATGGTACCAGGAAGTAGTATAACTCCCCCACCTGAAGTCGTAGTTGAACACCAGCTTACCTACACCGTATGTCACTCTCCACATTTCACCCTGGGTGGCAGCTCTACTGTACAAGTAGTTGTTGGCAACCCCTCTAACAGACAACCAACAGTCACCTGACTTATCACCAAGCCTTGACATAAGAGACAACCAGCAGTCACTTGACTTACAGTATATCACCAAGCCTGGGCATAAGAGACAACCAGCAGTCACCTGACTTATCACCAAGCCTGGACATAAGAGACAACCAGCATTCACCTGACTTATCACCAAGCCTGGACATAAAGCACCGGTCACATGTTAACATGAATATTCAAGACCTCTGAATATATGAATAGTAATAAGATGTCTGTGCGTGTGCAGTTGTAGATCTAGTTGTCATGGTAAAGCATGCACAAAGGTTCTGTACATTGAAGCGAGAACATGTGCATTGTAATGGTCTAATGAAAGTGAGAATAAAATGTGACTCGCGCCCACAAAACCAGGCTCGTGATCATTTTGATAAGAATAGAGCAGGCAGCATATTGAATATTCCACAGCATAAGCTTTCCAAAAATACAATTCTTTTTAAATTTGTTGTATCATCTGGAATTGAATTCGGCTCATTAATGGCAGCAAGAAGTTTTATGCTTTTGAGTCTGTACTACGAAATGATGTTGTAGGACAAGCTTTGTTTTGTTGGAGCGAGTCACAAATACCGTTGAATTTCATATAATGCTGTTAATTAACACCAGATTTTGTCAGATAGAAATTATCACAGAACATATAATATTTGTGATTGAGAAAATCTGTGCCAAATACCTTGTGTCCAGGCTTCTATCTGATGTGTCATTTATCATTAAAAACACTGATAAAAAACCCAAATATAGCTAGACCACAAGGCCCACAATAAGAGACATCGTACCTGATAAAATTACATCCAACAAGAGAAATTAAGCCAGACAAAAAGATCATGACAGGCAAAAGGACCAAAACCAAGAGTGGTATTGCCAGAACAAATGATCACATCAGACCAAATTACCCACACCAAGAGGGGTTTTACCAGACAAAAAGATCTTGACGTGACCAAGAGGGGTTTTGACAAATAAAATGATCACGCCAGACATAAAGACAAACACCAAGAGGCATCATGCCTGATAAAAACCTGACATTGTTTGTGAGGGGTGCGTTATTTCCACGGCTTGTAGGCGTGTTCAGAAGAGACATCAGCATCCGTTCTATAAAAGAAGACAAGCGATTGTAAGATTTGGTTTAATTAGCTATTATTAACCCTATTCTGCTGCTTCATCAACCTGACTGCTTTCTATCTATCACGCTCGTGTCGTGTATCATGATATCCCATCATACATTTCTATAGGCCAGTGGAATTTGTCTGTTGGCTGTGATACGAGTTCATCAGCGTGGTTAATCTCGTTAACGTGATTCCATACGTGGCTGAATCTCGTATAACGGATAAATGGAGATGTGAACATACATGCCCGGAGGTAGAATTATCGTCTGTGTGGAATTAATGACATGAGAGAAGAACTAATCACTGTCTTATCTTGTTCAGTCACTAACATGTAGTAATGGAGTCTGCATCATTCCAGTCACTAGTAACTGGATACTGTCAACCAATAGGTGAACCTTGTCACCGTATCCTACTTACTAGTTACTATAGTTACTGCCTACTATAGGTGAACCTTGTCTCCATACAATGTATACTTGTCAGGTGATCAACAATATTTTTGAAATCATAGATAGCACGTTGTATAGTGTTTGCCTGTCTTGGGGTGGGGGAGGCTGTTGGGGGAGGGGATGATTGCCGAATGGTTAGCGTGTGAAAGCTGTATCATAAGGTCTGTCATCGAGTCAACTGTTGCGGTATCGAATCCCCAGTTAGACGTGACATGAGTAGGGTCTCCTGTCCAACCCACAAGTCTTCCAGTTTCCTCCCACTGCTAAAGGCCCCTACCTGCAAGCAAATTATTGAAATGAAATTTAACCATATCTTAGTCCCCAAATGATCTAGTTTGTGTCACTGTTAAACTCTCTCTCTCTCTCTCTCTCTCTCTCTCAGAGCAGAACAGTAGAAATTTAAACCCCATTTCATTTAATCCTACAACATATTTTATCATTGCTTTTCCTGACTGTAGGGTTGGATGGCCGAATGGTTAGCGTGTGCGGGCTGTATCATACGGCCTGCCATTGAGTCAACTGGCGTGTTTTCAAATCCCGGTTGTACGTGGCAAGGAGTAGGGTCGCCTGTCCAATCTCGTGGGTTTTCTCTGGGTACTCTGGTTTCCTCCCACTGCTAAAGACCCCTTCGCGCAAGCGAATTATTGAAATAAAATTAAAAAACATATGTTAGTCCCAAAATGATCTAGTTTGTGTCGAGTGGACGTTAAATCCCATTTTTCACTCTCTCTGTCTATTATGTGCATATATTAATACATATTAAACTGTATTTAACTGTATATAGTGTGATATATATTGTAATATGTTATTATTATGACCATGTACTATGTAATTAATTGTGGTATTACAATTATCTCATTTACAAAACTATGTAAACTATACACGTACATAAGATGTGAGAGATACGTGGGTGAACATGAAACATATTTAACATTTAATTATTGTTCCATGAAATCATTTATTTATTAATTGATACAACCTTTGATATTAATCATACGTTATACAAGAGCTAAATCAGCCTATTGCAGGTCTTTCTTTAGGCTTGAAATGTTATCTAAATTATTAATTAGACATTAATTAACCTATCCAGAACATAATTAACTCTTGATATCAACGCTAGCCTGCGATCTAAAACTAGATTTCAATAAATTTTGTAAAGGATAATTAAATGTTTAAAAGGGATAATCAAGAAATTGTTTTGTATCGTACCATCTTTAGTAATGATGATCGAGGCTAACCTAAAATTCAAAAGCTAATATCTCTGTTCTGATTGGAGCAACTTGACTAAAATGTTTCAGCGTATTCTATTTATGTTATCTATTTTGTAACTATTATAGCGAGAATTGTCAAGTATCACCATAATTTAATGTTTAGTAATACCATAATTTAATGTTTAGTATCACCATAATTTAATGTTTAGGATCACCATAATTTAATGTTTAGGATCACCATAATTTAGTATTTAAGGTAACAATAATTTAATGTTTAGGATCACTATAATTTAGTGTTTAGTATCACCATAATTTAATGTTAAGTATCACCATAATTTAATGTGTAGTATCACCATAATTTAGTGTTTAGTATCACTATAATTTAGTATTTAGTATCACCATAATTTAATGTGAAGTATCACCATAATTTAATGTTTAGTATCACCATAATTTAATGTTTAGTATCACCATAATTTAATGCTTAGGATCACCATAATTTAGTGTTTAAGATCACCATAATTTAATGTTTAGTGTCACCATAGTTTAATGGTTAAGATTACCATAATTTAATGTTTAGGATCACCATAATTTAGTGTTTAAGTTAAGGTAACAATAATTCAATGTTTAGGATCACTATAATTTAGTGTTTAGCATCACTATAATTTAGTGTTTAGTGTCACCATAATTTAATGTTAAGTATCACCATAATTTAATGTTTAGTATCACCATAATTTAATGTTTAAGATTACCATAATTTATTGTTTAGGATCACCATAATTTAGTGTTTAAGATCACCATAATTTAATGTTTAGTGTCACCATAATTTAATGTTTAGTATCACCATAATTTAGTGTTTAGGATCACCATAATTTAATGTTTAAGATCACCATAATTTAATGTTTAGCATCACCATAATTTAGTATTTAGGATCACCATAATTTAATGTTTAGTATCACCATAATTTAATGTTAAGTTTCAGCATAATTTAATGTTTAGTATCACCATAATTTAATGTTTAGTATCACCATAATTTATTGTTTAGGATCACCATAATTTAGTGTTTAAGATCACCATAATTTAATGTTTAGTGTCGCCATAGTTTAATGTTTAGGATCACCATAATTTAATGTTTAGGATCACCATAATTTAGTGTTTAAGGTAACAATAATTTAATGTTTAGGATCACTATAATTTAGTGTTTAGTATCACCATTATTTAATGTTAAGTATCGCCATAATTTAATGTTTAGTATCACCATAATTTAGTGTTTAGGTTCACCATAATTTAATGTTTAAGATCACCATAATTTAATGTTTACTATCACCATAATTTAGTATTTAGGATCGCCATAATTTAATGTTTAGTATCACCATAATTTAGTTTTTAGGATCGCCATAATTTAATGTTTAGGATCACCATAATTTAATGATTAGGATCACCGTAATTTAATGATTAGGATCACCGTAATTTAGTGTTTAGGATTACCATAATTTAATGTTTAGGATCACCATAATTTAGTGTTTAGGATCACCATAATTTAATGTTTAGGATCACCATAATTTAGTGTTCAGGATCACCATAATTTAATGTTTAGGATTACCATAATTTAATGTTTAGGATCACCATAATTTAGTGTTTAGGATCACCAAATGTTGTGAGATTGGGTCTTGGTGGAAAAGAAATATGTTGATTTATGTAATATATATTTCAGAGACACATGTATAAATATGAGAAATTATTGAAGAATGCACGTAGACCAGAAGTTTTGGTGAAGGAGATCAAGGTAAGTCTCTATAACATGGATGTAGTCAGTGTATGATATATAACATGGATGTAGTCAGTGTATAATATATAACATGGGTGTAGTCAGTGTATAATATATAACATGGGTGTAGTCAGTGTATAATATATAACATGGGTGTTGTCAGTGTATGATATATAACATGGGTGTAGTCTGTGTATAACATGGATGTAGTCAGTGTATGATATATAACGTGGGTGTAGTGACTGTAGTCCATGTATAATAGGGTGGGTTGGGTGGCCAAATGGTTAGTATGTGCGTGTTGTATCATAAAGTCTGTCATTGAGTCAACTGGCGTGATTTCGAATCCCCGTTTGTATGTGACAAGGAGTAGGGTCGTCTACCCAACCTTGTGGGTTTTCTCCGGGTCTACCAATTTCCTCCGAATGTTAAAGACCCCTAGGGACAAGCAAATTATTGAAATTAAATTAAACCATATGTTAGTCCTAAAATGACTTAGTTTGTGTCGAGTGGACGTTAAACCCCATTTCTCTTCCACTCGGTGTATAATATGTATATAACATGGAATAAGTCAGTCTCCACAATGATGAAGATCTGGTATTGTGAGTGTGATGAGACAATGTTTCTGCTATGACATGTATTAAGTCACTGGAAGATCATTAGCATGATGTATTACAAAATCTCATGGCTCATTGTGTGTGACAGTAGATTACCTAATCCAGCATTCATGGATTGCTCTCGAAACACATCTCGTATCAAATGTTTAGTGCTGGATATTGCCACGGCAGTCACGATACGATACCTATTGCGATTTACGTACTACAATACGATTCACATCACGATTCCTAACCAGGTCAATATTTACCAAGAAGACAACACAATAAATGAATAATTAAGATTTTTAGTCGAAGAAATAAAACTATTTTATATCACAATATTGATGTCGATCAAAATAAGGAACAAAACAATTGAAGAGTGTTTGTGAACCTGTGGATAATGTTGTGTGACGTGGATGATTAAGAGTGACAGGATACTAACTCACTGATGAGACAAAAAAACATGAAAAAAAGAGTGACACATGGTGAGAGAGTGAATCGGAATACATTGATTGATTCAACGATTCAACGATATATCGTGCCAGCACTACAAACGTGTCTGAAGGACAAATTAAATATTTAGTTGCACTTATAGATGCAGTTTGTAAGATTAAGATAAAGAAGATTAAGATAAAGAGCTGGTCGTTAATGCTTTATGACAAAAAGTTAATGAAAAATGAATGTTGTGAAGATTTCAATTATTTTATTCTCAACGAAGTTTGGATTAATGAAAGATGTGGTGTAGATTGTTTATTATTGTTGCAAAGTCTCGATTATCCAAGAGAGGGAGGGGAGGGAGAGAGAGAGAGTTTTTAGAGAGAGAGAGAGGGGGAGGGAAAGAGGGAGAGTTTTTAACGCCCTCTTGACACAAACTAGGTCATTTCGGGACTTACACCTGGTTTAATTTTATTTCAATAATTCACTTGCACGTAAGGGTCTTTAGCGGTGGGAGTAACCCTGAGAACTCAGAGAAAACCCACGAGGTTGGACAGGCGACCCTATTCCTGGTCACGTACTACAAGATGATCTAGAGAGTTGATTATAGATAACAATTGAAGCCAAGATAAGGAACTGCAATAGACACATTTAAAGTTATTCTGTGACATCTTTAACTTTAAAGTTATTCTGAAACAAGCAATGACCAGAAAAAAATGCTTTCTGGAATCAAATAATCCTTGGGTTGATTCAAAACCCATCTATATATTTATCTAACGATCGATCACATGGCTAAGTGGGGAGACCCTGGAGGTCAAGTGTTCGATCCTTGCATTGGCCGAGAAAGTTCATCCCTATTTTCCAGCGTGGTATCCCCTTGTCAGTGATGCAGGACGGAGGGCATGAAAAGCCAAAGTCCCATGTACAAATTGGTGTGCACGTAAAAGATCCCTTTATAAGAGTAGTTCATAGTACTGCTGCCTGGGCAAAATTTCCCCTCATTTCAAAATTTCCCTCATAGAATACTGTATGGCGTAAGCCCGTCTTCGTTAGCCCAGTTTAGGAACAAAACAGTTGGACTTTAAACCCCATTTCATTCATTTTATTTTCTTTCATTTCATCTTGTTTGTGGCCGAGTTTTTCATGATAGGTAAGTTGGAAAGCTTTCAAACCTCATCTTGTTTGTGACTGGGTTTTTCATGATAGGTAAGTTGGAAAGCTTTCAAACCTCATCTTGTTTGAATGGTAGTTAAGTTGGAGATATTATGATTGTGTCCGAGTTTTTGAATGGTACATGTAGTTATATCATCTTGTGATAAAAATACAATAAGTTTTTATCCGTGAGGAAGTAAAATCTATTAAGTAAGGAGAGAGGAAGACTGTCGACAATATCATCTGCTTCCATCATTCAGACAACCGCTAATGTTGACATTGATCCGTTTCTCGCGTGGCCTAGCATTCACTGAGTTGAAGGAAGATTTTAATTGTCAAGCTCCGAGTGTTAGAAATTATCCGATAACAACATCTGTCGTCTGTTATTTTCCCACCCAACAATTGACTTCCTAACGAATCCTTGACCATAAAATAGTTTGGATGATATTACGGTCAAAATAAAGTATGGATATTTTTTTTTATTTATTTTTCTTATTTGGGCTTAACGTATATTGAGACTAAATCTATTTGTTAACGACAGCTGAATTTTCGTCAAGGTCGCTGAGGCGTAAAAAAGGTTATGGCACATTATTGTTGGCAAGATTTGTAGGTAAGGGTTAGGGTAAGCATTAGGGTTAGGTCCAGGGTTAGGGTTGAGATTAAATTCGGCCCTGTTTACATCTCATGGCCTTTGACAAAAGATTGAGCTGGCCTTAACATTTAGCACTAATCATCTATTGCCTTTCATTTTGGTACCTGAAAAAATCCCACACCATACGACAAGCTTTAATCAAAACACACCAATAGACTCAATAACAGACATTATGACCTAAAGTGTTGAATTGTGTTAATCTGATGAGGTTTTTAGTTTAGTTCCAGGGGAACACTCGACTCTATCGTTACATTTTGGGGGTGGGGGTGTGAAGGTGTGTGTGAGAAAGAGTGGGGTTGCCTGAAAAACTTCATTGATTTTCTCCTGGTCCTCCGGTTTCCTCCCATGGCAATAGACAACTCTGTGCATAAGGTCTGGTTGTTGAGTCAAGGAGTAAGGTTGCCTATCTAGCCTTGTGGACTTTCTCCGGGTCCACCGGTTCCCTCTCACTGCTAAAGCAGCATGCTACATGACAGGGAGTATGGTCACCTGTCCAGTCTCATGGACTTTCTCCGGGTCCTTCGGTTCCCTCCCACTGCTAAAGAGAATTATAGAAGTAATGAACCATAAGTTAGTCTCGAAATAACCTAGGAGAGATATCATCTATGCCTGTTCCTCAATTCCTTTCAATTTCTGACTAAAATATTGTTTTAAAAACGAAGAAATCACCTAGTTCTTGTTGAATGGACGCTAAACTCAATTTCTGTCTCTCATTTATGTCCACACAGCTAAGAATTGATTTCGTCCTTCTTATATTGTATTAATCAATTTCGATATTTGATGAAAATGACAGATGAGGTTATTTAAAAATATTTTCACTAGAACAGGACGCCAAAAATAATATTTACGCTGGTTATAAGCTAGAATTTACGGTAAAACCATAAAACTCATTTTTAGGGCTACGGATATTTTATTAAAATATTTATATAATCGATGTTTTTATATCCAGTCGTTCGATTTATCTGTGCGGTTGTAAATGTCATCCATTACAAATTTGCCCGATAATATTGATAAATTATCTGTATTTAAAGCAAAGGTTATTGATTATTCTTGTCACCTATATTGAACATAGTTTTATCTCTATCCATGCGACAATCATAGTTATTGGAAAAAAACCAACGTGACAATAATTGTACTTGTCACTACCCTTCAGGCCTGCCTGGCCGTTGTTAATTTGCTTTTATCGTGGTCTTTGTTTGAATAGAGACGAGCTTCCATTTGTTGGTTTTTATGATATCATATTTTACATGTAGTTGACTAGAAATCAGTTAATGCACATGTCAGAGAATCACTCACAATGACAACAAACATGTGAATAGTTTGTAGGTTCTAATTATATAGGCAAGCTGTATCTGATCCCCATTCCCTATTCAAATACTTTTGAAATACAAATATTTGAATAAGAATTTAATAGTAGGTGCATTATGTCGGTGATAGAGAATGAAATTGGGTAGTTAACACAAACTAGATCATTTCGGGACTAACATACAGTTTAATCGTATTTCAATAATTCGCTTGAAGTTATGGGTCTTTAGCTGTGAGAGGAAACCAGAGGATGCCATGAAACCCCAAGAGATTTGACAGGCGATCCTGCTCCCTTTTTGAAACGACCCCATTTGACTCAATGACAGACCATACGATGTTATGAGCATGCGTTAAACCGTTCGGCCATTCAACTTCCAATATTCCATAGAATTACAACCAGGGAAAGTAATTTTGATTAGTATCATAAATAAACAAGGTTGTTTCTCTAGAGGGGGTTTGGATGGCTGAATGGTTAGCATGTGCGTTCTGTATCACAAAGCCTGTCATTGAGTCAACTGGCGTGGTTCTGAATCCCTGGTTGTACGTGACAAGGAGTAGGGTCGCCTGTCCAACCTATTGGGTTTTCTCTAGGTCCTCCGGTTTCCCCCACCCCCCCAACTGCTAAAGACCTCTACACACAAGCGAATTATTGAAATAAAATTAAACCATATGTTAGCCACAAAATGACCTAGTTTGTGTCGGCTGGACGTTAAACCCCATTTCTCTCTCTCTCTCTCTCTGTTTCTCTAGAATGAAGACTTAACAAAGTCGTTGCCTCTCACCACTCCCGATGTGTCTCAACACTCCTGCTAACAGTCTAACATCAGGATTATCAGAAATATTCTTTAATTAGACAAGGTTTTGGGTACAATTAAAGAACTTAAATATCTACTAAGTCTGTTGTGCTACAGTTGAGCGGGGATCCTTTAATTTTATTTGATTCTATACCTTCGCCCACCGGTATCATATTTTGATCCAGTATCTGCACAGATGTAAAAGCTCGTCCAACTTTTGTTTATGAAGTGTTGCCGTCCCCTTTCTCGTATCAGAAATAATATTGATTTATGAAATAAAAAACCATTAAGATAAAATAGTGTTTATGAGAAACATTATCCAGGTCATTTATATTTCCCGAGCAGAGTATTGATTGGATTATAAAATTGTTAACCAAGATAGTAACGTCAATATGTTGTCGTCGTCTTATCTTGGTGTTTAAATTATGATTCTCATGTAGGAAACCATGTCTTGAGTTATGTTTAGAAACAAAATATTTGCCGTGATAAACATTCGACAGTCTGAAAGGTTGGATTAAACCTGCATGGGTGGGGCCACTGGCTTAAAATGTCGTGGTGGGGGGGGGGAGGGCGTATCAAAAGTCCTGTCTTCCTTAACTCGGTGCAGAAAAATAGACATCATTTCATTTGCATCAATAGTGGGTTAAATGCAAGCACATCAATGTTAAAGTGTAAACCTCACATATAACAAGAACTATGACATAAATGTGAATGTGAAAACCATGGGATATCTCAAATAGAGTAGTAGGTCTGATAAACTTTTACTTAGAGTACACATTAGTACTTTACCCATATTTCTGTGCATGGCACACCAAGAATCTGCTGTAACAGACTATTTCATTGGCTAATCTCTCACTTCAACCAGAGCACTGGTAACACTAATACACTCTTCCAAAAACCAAACGCAATGTGATATTTCGTCGTCGGTATACCCTTGCTCTACCACCCCCTCATTGCAACCGGAAACCGCGACACGCAGCTGAACCAAACGGTTATACGGTGTTACTGTGGCCATACCCTCAGATCTGAACCAATCAAGTCAGATTTGATGTTATTGGCGCATTTCAAAACAGCAGCTCTGGCGGGAACGCCTGGGGCGTAATCTGGTTTCACATAGGCGTTTACGGACTTCTGGGCTGAGATTCTACGCCGTCGAGGAATTGCTGCTACGATAGAGGTCGCTGTTGGGAACCGTTTCTGCAAATGAGGATCAAGATCAGGTGGGGGTCAATCTTGTTTGGTCTGAGGTTGGACGGTCATGTGTTGAACTTTGCTGTCACTCCCCATCCCAAAGGCGAGAAATGTTACTCCGGGAAACATTCAGCAGTCTGGCTACATCTGTCAGGAATTTCTGTCATCCTTACATGATGACATTTAAAACAAGTAAGATTTATCGATACAACAACCTCGTTCAAAGAAAAAAATGATGAAAAATGGGCTGTGCGTTTGAAGAGTATATATCATCTCTTCTAGATCCTGGATTAATGAAGAGAAGTAAAATGAAATTTAGATTGGACAAGTGACGAGGGGTATAAAAACTGATGTATAGATAAAACTTTATTTATAAACTACCACAAAAACACATGTTCAGAAAACCTCAAGTAATTGATTTATCGTACCACACAGACTTAATTAATGGAAATAGATCTATACCCAAAAAATGATAGAGGTTGATCTAAATAGAATTTATATGAACTCGGAAAATGGAGGAAAAATAAAATTATTGAATTAGAATAAATGTAATTTGTATTACATGTAGTAGTGTACACATGTGTGGTAGTCTTGCCACATCAAACTTAATGTACTGAACTGAATATACCTTCTGGCTATCCCAACGTGTGTTTCATCTGGCTATCACAGTGTGTATCCAATTTGGCTATCACAATGTGTATCCGATTTAGCTATCACAATGTGTATCCGATTTAGCTATCACAATGTGTGTCTGATCTAGCTATAACAATGTGTGCCTGATCTGACTATCATAATGTGTGTATCCTCTGGCTATCACAATGTGTATCCGATGTGGCTATCACAATGGGTCTCTGATGTGGAAATATACATCCCTTTAATTCCACATTGAAAGGGTGTGTGGATTGATGTTGGTGTTGGAATCCTACGTTGCCTGTTATTTTCCAGGGTCACTGACATCAGGAAGTCATGTCAGAAAGACTCAAGGTACTCTCTCGGTCAACAAAGGAATCAACAAGACTTTCTGGTTAAAGAATCAGTCTACATAAGATACAAGTAGAAACAATGAAACATGTGAACTTCCAAGATAGATAAGAAGTGGTATTACATGTTCTAAACAGTCAGCATACCCTACTTCATGTATGGCACCTGGGACAAGAGGTGGTTTAGGTTTGGGTTTGGCTTCCAGCATTATTAAATCATTTGATCATTTGGAGAAGATCTGATTGAAATCCCACTTTCAGGGACAGGAAGAAGAATTGCCATTATTAGCACCAAACTAACATTGTTGTTATATATATTGTTATTAATTCATGAACAGGTGTAGTTTATATTTCAATAGATGGGTTACTTGCCAAATTTTCTCTTAACATTATTTTATAAATACATGTACTTGAATACTACCTGGCTACCTATCTTTACCTGTACAATAATATGTAGTACAGAGGGCTTGACAGGGACAGCTGTCTACTTGTTTGGATGAGACGAAAAACCAAGGTCCTGTGAACACATTGGCATGCACGTAAAAGATCCCTTGTCAGTTTTAATTTGATATAAGAGTAGGTAGCAGTGCGGCTGTCTGGCCCAAATTTCCCTATAGCACACTGTATGGCGTATGCCTGTATTCACTAGCCCAGGTTAGTCGAGCAGAATAATAGGATGTAAACCCCATTTCATTTTATTTTAGCACTGTAGGAAGCCACAAAAATCTATCAATCATTATGAAATTGATGTGAGATGTCAGTGTTATTGACATGACGAAGTTTATTGATTTTCAACAGTTTTCAATTATCACCTGTAATAGTTATTTATACCCGTTCTGTTGTTGTGAAATCTTGTTAATATCTGAGAGATGCTCAAGATCAATTATGTAAGAGCTAAATCTGCCTATTGTACGTCAAAAGATGCATTATGTAAGAGATGAATCTAATATCTCTTCTAACTTCAAATGTTATATAAATTATTATTTAGACATTTATTCAAATGACAACCGTATAATCAACTCTCTAGACCATCGGATGGCTGAGATATTGAATGGATTAGAACAGCCATGCAGTTGATTGATTTAATATTAAAATGGATCATGAAGATTATCGTTTCTATGGTTATTGACAATCAACACTATCTTGTCAAACACTCATATATTCACTCTGAATAAAAGAAACGACGACCAGCTCTAGATCTGGATCTCATTTTTCCATAATGCATTATCCCCCCAGAGAAAATGATACTGAAATTTCAGTGAAATTTCGGTGAAATTTCAGTGAATTTCATTGAAATTTGAAAATTTTGCCCAATCTCACTGAAATGACCAAATTTCACTGAAATCTCACCAAAATTTCACTGAAATAAAAATATATTTTGGTCTATTACTGAAATTTCACCGAAATAAACAAAAATTTTGATCTACTGAAATTTCATTGAAATAAATTATATTTTGATCTACTGAAATTTCACTGAAATATTTATATTGCAAATTTCATTGAAATTACAAAAAATAAAAATGTTATTTTTTTATTGCAAATATTTTAATAACTCATTAACTGCATAGCCTATAAAAGATTTGTAATTTCTGAAAGAGAGCACTTTGAAATTATGGCCTATTATGTCAGAATACGAAATTTTTTTGATTTCCATTTTTAATCATGTTATTTCCTGAAGTAGACAATTTCATTGACGTTTATTTTATTCGTCCATCATTTATTTTATTCGTCCATCACCGTACGGAATCCACGAACAGAACACGTGCTAAGTATGAATAATAACTTTAGTATGTTTAAAATGATATGTCTTAACTTCATTACGTACGGTCTAAACTTGTGACTCAACATCAAATTCGTTTCCAATATGTTCCGATAATCATTGTGTTCTGATAGAATGGCTATTTTCTCATCGTAACACACGTTTCAATAGCCATATTTGGAAACTAGGTCATTTGATTACGGCACCCGTAAAATTCATGTACAGTAAATATTTTACGATCTACTAATATAATCATGTCTAGAAATCAACCTCTTTTATTGTGAATCATGAGAATAATTTCAACCCATCACAAATTTAAGTTTGGAAGTCAATCAGTCATTGTCGGTTAGCGTATACAACAATGACAGATTCCATGAGTGTTGGACACAGACGGCATTGGTGTCAGGTTACAGTGTTTTTAAAAATTTTGGATTGGAAAAACAAACGAAGAAATTTTTAATACTCTAATGGTTGTAAATATATTAAACTCTCACCCAAATGAAAAAGGACCTTACATGCATGTTTCATCGCTAAACTGATAAACTGGTGCTGCTATGTTATATAATTAACAGGCAACATAGGGTATGTATTTTTCACCATTTTTCGTAAGGGTTCCGTAATTTTAATCAACCAAATTCCTGCCAAAAAAGGCGCGCGAGTTTGGAATAATATACATGACAACATGTAGTTGAGTTTGTACACGGTATTTTCTGGATTATATGACCCCAAAAACACCTATCACGGAATGGTTTGTTGGATATGTTTCGAAGTAGTTACTGATAAAAAATGGATACTGATATAGCGTATCTGCAAAGCAGACATGGTGAGTGTAGTTCCGTTGTTTAATTCTACTTCTAGTTCTGTAGACGTGTAGCAGATCGACCTATTCAAATTGGTGGTCGGTAATTTTCGTCATTCAAATTATGTGTGACCTGGCTATGTTTAGTTTTTAGAAAAATAAAAGTAAAACCGTTCTGTCTAGGATACGGATCCAGTTATTATATAAATCGAAAGATATTTTATGAGAAAATTTTCACTTCAATCTGCAGTGTTATAAATGCACATTTATCCCTGGTTTCCAAAATGTTTTTTTTTTTGCCTATATGATGCTTTGTATTTGACAGGATAATTTTGAAACTTATGAATTCTCTAATAGCACATTACATGGCACATGCCTATCTTTATTTAATATTATTTTGATTGTGTAATTTCAGGCCATATATTTTTATTATGGAAGAAGAAAAGGGCGACACTAGAAGAAAAGGAAAATCAGAAGATGGAATACAGAGATTTGAGGGATAATCAATAATATATAGTAATATTGTAATTGTTTGAAGTTTCTTTTCGTAATGCATGTTAATAAAAACTTTGAAATACATGTAGTCAAGACATTTCAGTAAACTTTCAACAAGATTTCAGTAAAATTCAACAGGATTTCAGTAAAATCTCCTTGAAATTTCAGTGAGAGATTTAGTCAAAATATTATTGAAATTTCAGTGGGATTTCACTGAAATTTCAGTGAGAGATTTGGTCAAAATATTATTGAAATTTCAGTGAGATTTTACCGAAATTTCAGTGAAATTTTACTGAAATTTCAGTGAGATTTTACTGAAATTTCAGTGAGAGATTTGGTCAAAATATTAATGAAATTTCAGTGAGATTTTACCGAAATTTCAGTGAAATTTTACTGAAATTTCATTGAGAAATTTGGTCAAAATTTTATTGAAATTTCACTGAGATCTCACTGAAATTTCACTGAGATCTCACTGAAATTTCATTGAAATCTCACTGAAATTTCATTGAAATCTCACTGAAATTTCAATAATATTTTGACCAAATCTTTCACTGAAATTTCAGTGAGATTTCACTGAAATCTCACTGAAATTTCAGTGTTCATTTTCACAGGGGCCTTAATTCCATTCTTCTTTTAATACTCTCTCTCTCCCATTCTCTCTTCCTATTCACCAAAGGGAGGGGGGGAATGGTTGGTGTGTGCACGTTGTTAAGATTCTGCGCTTGAACGTGACAAGGAGTAGGGTCATCTGTCCAACCTCATAATTTCTCTATGGGTCCCTCGGTTTCCTCACACTGCTAAACCCTTACGGCTAGCAATTTATTGAAATAAAATTGAACCATATGTAAGTCCTATATGTAAGACTCCATCTCTCTCTCTCTCTTTCTCTTTCTCTCTCTCATATATTGTCCTGTGAATCAGTATGTATGTGTTGAGTTAGTTTTATTAGACTAGAGACAGATTTCAGTTTGTCGCGATCTGCAACTAATTATTGATTCCCTTTCTACTATGCACGATATTTCAGGACATTTGAAGACATCTCGGCGGGATGTTTACTCTAGACCACTGTTGGTAATTAGATAACTCTCAAGGTTTTTAGCCGAGTATTTTTATGTCATGTTTCACGATTCTGATGTTGAAATAATATGAGATGTACTTCCTGTTGATGGGATGGAAGATAACCCAGATTTAAGGTTTGCGTGAATGACGGGAGTGATCTCATTGGATGTGAGAAACTATCTATAGATCGGTTTTAACATCATTCCTGTTAACCTGTTTACATGGAAACATAAACTAATTGTGTATCACAGACACACCTATCAGATTCTGATAAACATTTACATAATGTTATTATAAAATTTAAAAATACCATAGTTAACAATTAGACAGACATATAATTAATAATTACATATTTAAATATAATTAGAAATCATTCACTATAATTAACAATTAGACAGAAATATATTGTAGTTAACAATTGTGCATGAATATAATTAACAATTACACTGACAAAAGTTAATAATTGCACAAATACATACATATAATTAACAATTACACAGAAATTCAATTAACAATTACCTTGACAGAATTAACAATTACAAAGAAATATATAGTTAACAATTTATTACACAGACAAAAGTTAACAATTACACAGACAAAAGTTAACAATTGCATAGACAAAAGTTAACAATTAATTACATAGAAATAAAGTCAGCAAGTCACAAACACAGATATCGTTAACAATTTCCACATAGACAAATATTACATTGACAGTTATACAGAAATACACAAAGATAACATTGTAAAAATATATGACCATAGACCTGTTGTTATCAATAATCACCATGGGACTTCAACCAGGATGTAGTTAGACTGACTCTTAAAGAGACATTCTATCAGAGCTAAATCGCAAAACTTTCATTTTAGTTTCAAACATTATATAGATTATTAAATTTACACGACAAGCACATAATCAATAGTCGTGATTTGGACACAGTATTGTATTTGAATACTATTAAAACAAAAACTGTCCGCTCTTTATCCAAATCTTACATAACACAATTCATTTAGTTGTATCATTACTTTAACTTCTGCGAGTAAATAATCGTCTTATTAACGAGTGAGGAATCAAACCAATTGGTTGCTAATAGGCGCACATTACAATGTCACGGTCTACAAGTCGACGGGGACCAAAGCGCTTCTTGAATTGTTTTAAATCAGTTTCTGTGTCAATTCAATTGACTTGATGTTGACTTCAAATTGATTTCTCTTACATATCAGTGCGTATATTGTGAAGTGCCATCTTATCTGAGAGCTTGTGGTACCTTACATCCATTGAAACATCTAATATCAAGTAAAAGAACAACCTTGTTGTCCCAAAATATAAACTCAGTTCATTTGGTGTTGTTTTGTTACTGCTAATTAGTGGAACTCGCTACCTGAAACACTTAGATCCTGACCATCATTAGACGCCTTTAATTCCAGATTGAAAACATATTTATTTGAGAAATATTTACAAGATAAATAAGCATGCCTATATGCAAAATTTAGAGCCATGTAAATGACTTGAGATCATAACACCTATCCTTTAATAGCAATCTGATTAAAACACAGATCCTATATCGTTTCGTTTTTATAGTTCAAAATTTCGTTTTACTTGTCCTCACGACAATAGGATCTGAAAGACTTGTTATTTAACTCGTGTTCTGCTTGAAATGAGGGTCAGCCAATCAAATTGTCTGTCGAATCGAGGGTTTGACCTTTTTTGCGCGGAATTGTGGGTAGGCATTATCAGCGATAGTAATCAAAACAAAGCAACGATTCTGATTGGTGAACCGAATGACTAAGGTTATAGGGTCCAATGTCGCGTGCTTCACATCTGAACTGGCTGAACGTGACCTCCCGGTATAACCTGTTAGATCTACATGTAGTGTAGGCGATCGAAATTATAAAAACCGAAACGAAATATAGATCTGAATTTTAATTAGATTGCTTTAATAGGATCCCCTGTTTTATCCCAGAGTTGGCGGAGAAAGTTAATCTGCTTCTTGTCAGCAGTGCAGGATCAAGGGTTTGGCAAGGGACAATGTAATGTCGTTCAGATAGTACCAAAAAAACAAGGTCCTGTGTACGTTAAACATCCCTTAGCAGTTGGAATTCGATATAAATTTTCCCCATATCACACAGCATGGGGTATGCTTGTCTGCCTTAGCCCAGTTGGAGCAAAACAGTAGAACAATAAACGCTATTTCATTTCAGTTTCTTTACCTGAATGCGTGATCAACGAATTTACCTTCCCTACCTCGTTAAACATACATTATGCAAGAGCTCAATCTGCCTATTGCAGGTCTTTCTTTAGGCCTGAAATGTTATCTCAAATATTAATTAAACATTGATTTACTTGAAAAGACCTTAATCAGTTCCCAATGTCAATGCTAGCTTGTGATATTTACTGGATTAGGATCTGTTTTGCAGCTCAACTTTCGTGCATGATTTAATCAAGAAATGGATAATCAAGGCTATGTTTTTTATTGTACTGTCTTTAGTAATGATGATCTGAGCTCCGTTCAGAGTGGAACAATGTGACTGAAATTTTCAGCAAATTCCCTTTACATTATCTAGTTTGGAACTATTATAGTGAGAACTGCCATAATGTACATGTAACCAATCATTAAAGCACAGACAATTCACGTTTCTATATAGACTGCAAGGAGAAGATTGTTTTATTCGTCAAGAAAATGAAATGTAACTGTTGTAAATACATGTGGTGAAAATAAGATTAAATTGTGTTTTTCAGCCTTGACATCGCGTGAGAGAATTGATCAATGAAGTTAAACGTGGGATGTTTGAATAGTGAGAAGAAAAAGTATTATGTAGGTGGGGATAGACAGTAGTTTATTGATAGGATTGTCAGAGACTACGTGACAAGGATTAGGGTTGTCTGTCCAACTTCGTGGGTTTCTCAGGGTCCTCTGGTTTCTCCCCACTGCTAAAGACCCCTACTGCCAAGGGAATTATTGAAATGAAATTAAACCATATGTTAGTCTCAAAATGACACAGTGTGTGTCAAGTGGACCATCTCTCATATGTAAGAGCATATCCGTTCAATTTGATGAAAGGAAGTACTAGAGAACCTTTTACGCTTTTAATTTTTATTAACTTGTCGTTCAATATAACATGTCAGAAAATCAATAAAACATGAACATGGCTAAATTCTCATGTTTTTATCATTAAATATATTGGTTAACAAACTCCATTAAACTTGTCACTGGTTGCAGATGATATAAAACATGAACGAGTTGAAAGAGATCGTAAAAACTTTAAAGCAATGTTTGATGTTCTGTATTGATAGTCATCATCATATATTTCACTAGACTGGAACAGATTTCTACAAGCTCCATTTATTTTGAATCCCTCATTCAACGACCTGGCAAACCTCATGGGTTTTCTCCTGGTCCTCTGGATTCCTCCCACTGCTAAAGACCCCAACGGGCATGGGAATTATTGAAATAAAGTTAAACCATGTGTTAGTCCCAAAATGACCTAGTTTGTGTTGAGTGGATGTTAAACCCTCACTCAATGATCTGATGAGTGGGAAAATGAAATGGACTCAGTCTGTCTGTCGTTCAGATTCTTCCATGTCCTGGTTTATCACAGTAAATATTAGAATTTTAAAATCAGTGGTTGCTGTGCACAGAGCTCAAAATATCCAAAAGGGTGGCATTGCCAGATCTTACAACTTTACTACTGCGTCCCCACCTCATCACTACGCTCACCACCAAACCAGTAAAGTTACATTGTGCCATCCTCCTCCACCCCCTCGCCACAAACCTTGTAAAAGTACATTGTGTTGCGTTAACCCCAACCCTCACCCTAATCACCACCACAAACCTTGTAAAAGTACATTGTGTTGCGTTTACCCCAACCCTCACTCTAACCACCACCACAAATCCTGTAAAAGTACATTGTATGATAGTTGTGCATGAATACGTTATTTGCTGGTGTGTCTGGTGTAACACAGTGTGACGTCTGTTGTGTGTTATTTTGCGTGGTGCTTTTATCGTTTATTATTGATTGGGTAACGGGACAACTGATGATTTTTATAGCCGAGAACCAGGAGAACATCCGCCTCTATCGACGTGACCTAACTGTATTGACAACAATCTACTGACGACACAAATTTAACACATCATAAAACAGTTAGCGTAAATGGTTTTATTTAGCAGAACAGTTTATAAATGTTTTATTTAACAGAACAGTTTATAAATCTTTTTATTTAACAAAATGGGAAACCATGTATACAAAATTTTAATTTAAAGGAGCTAAATCGCTAACCTTTGGGACCTAGAAAATGACACAAGTGGGTCACAATGCATATAATACTGTAAAATGAATGTATATAAACTGATTCAATGGTTTCCGTTTTTACTCTAATTTCAAATCAGTTATGCTCCGCAAAATAAGCAAGCAGTCTCAATCGAATGCAAATTTCTAGCGTCTGGTTATCCCAGTCTACATAGGCTGTGGTTTGGTACAGTGTGTCTAGTCTCGTTCCTTGAGTCTCTTATTAAAGATCCCATGGCAGTTGGAATTCGATATAAGACTTAGTCATAGCAATATTTTCTTCATAGCACACTGTATGCTTATCTTCATTAGCTCAGTCGGAGCAGAGCAGTAGGACGTCAAACCCCATTTCATTTCAAACAACTGCAGATGCAAAAACTTTGTGAAAACTGATGTATACTTCAAATGGCTTAAAATTGCACCAATTTGATTAAATTTATTATAGATCATTTTGTTGTTGTAGAAGCCATCTCAGTTGATTATGAAAGATAAACGAGAGAGAGAAATGGGGTTTAACGTCCACTCGACACAAACTAGGTGATTTCTGGACTAACATATGGTTTAATTTTATTTCAATAATTCGCTTGCGTGTAGGGGTCTTAAGCGGTGGGAGGAAACCACAGGACCTGGAGAAAACCCACGAGGTTGGACAGACGACCATACTCCTTGTCATGTACAACCGGGAATTCGAAACCACGTCGGTTGACAGGCTTTAAGATACAGCACACACATGCTAACCATTTGACCATCCAACCCCCCCAAAAGATAAACGAGCAAAGTGTGGAAATACGGCCACCCACACAGACGCTTTATCTTGAAAATAAACAACATTAAAGTTTATCTGAAAGAAATAATCATGGCCTCAGGCGAGTGGAAAAACAGAAAGGGCCATAACTTCGGAACAAAAATAGCGATTAATAGCCCTTAAATTCAATCCCAACTGTCGTCAACTGATAAGAACCATTATCTTGTTTAAAAATGATTTCATCAAAACTTGCGACCTCTAGAGAGGAGTTGGACTGACGGATAGGGTAGCTGTATTATACACCTATACTTTGTGTGGGTGTCTGATTGGACTCATTAAACAGGACTTTCTTTAGGCCTTAAATATTATATAAACTATTAATTAGACGAGATTTTAATTAGATTAAACGGTTCGCCATTTAGAACTTTGATTTAAAAATAGGAAAGCGAGGCTAAGTCTTGAATATACCAGTGTCTTTGTTACCACGATGCGCACATCTTGTAAAACTACAAACAGTGATAACTTGGCCCAGAATGAAGTAATTCAAATTAAATTTTCAATATTTTCATGTTGCATTATGTATTTTTGAGCTATTATAGCAAGAATTGTCAGCTCATTATCTAAATCTCACTGTATGACGTAGACCCGTCTTAATTACCCAGTGAGAGCAGAAACCCCATTAAATATCGAACAAATGGCCACCTCTTTATCTAAATCTTACATACTGTACTGTATGTTTAATTAAATGTTGATAATTAAAAATGTGTCACGTTTTATATTATTGAAAGGAAGGGTGTAATATATCTTCTTCTGGTCCGTCTGTAATAGATCTTAATATAGTAGTTTAAAGTCACGATTAATTCTGTTATTCTGATAACAACGTCTTACTAGTTGATCAAAACATCCTGATTCATACATGATGCTATTTCTCGGACCAACTGGTTAGGCCACACTTTTTTTTTACTTGGTTTACGGATTTTCAAGAGGAATTTTGTAGTCGGTAGGTGGTAAAAAAAAAAAAAAGCCTCTTCAGATTTTTTTTTTCCAAATTAGCTTCTAGCAAATACTGGACAAACCAAGTCAGTGAAATTGAACGTTTGAGTGATATTTTGCCAGTGAATGAAGTCTTTCATCATAAAAATCCATATTTTTGTCCAGTACAGTTTAATAAAGAAAACAAACACATTGTTGATTCTGAACAATCAGTTTAATGGATTGAAATTGAAAAAGCTGATGGACAATTAGCCTTTCCCTCCTTCCCCTCACCTTCCTCATTGTCTTGTCGATTTTTTGGCTCGATCGTGACATAGATGTATTTTTTTCCAAACTCTCGTAAAGTCGTAAGAGGTGTTTCATTGGAAACGGTGACAGCACTGGTTTTGTCGCTTGGACTTGCAGATATGTCTTTAATGACAACATTATTGATCTCTCTTGACAATAACAGATCACTAATACAATTTCCTACGTTTTCCGAACTTTCTGGTCTTTTCGTCAATTCTTTAAAGGACAAATTTCTTTCCCCAAAACAGTCTACTTCAATTTGAAAAAACATGGCCATGCGGTCATATTGAACGGGAAATAGAGTTACCCCCCTTCCCTTCTGCATTCTAGTCATTGTAGTTCATATTATTACCGCAAGGCGCAGGAAGAGTAGCCTCCCTTTGTTGAGAATTACAAACGGTGTGTGCATGTCTAGCGTCTCGTGAGATAATGTTCCAGATTTCATTAATTATTTGGGTTTTTTTGTATGAGATAAATCAACGTTCATCAATGTAAATCTTTTTCTTTGGTTTTATTGGCTTAACATTTGCAGTTTATTAATGACATTGATTAACTTTTACATAGCCATTCACCGATGTAAATCTATGTCTGACAGACTCAAAAATATCCTGGTATCTAAAGTCAGCATTCACCGGTTTTGAACATCTGTGCTTCGCGATATGGTATCTTTGGGGCAGATTTATAGTTTGAAAAATGAATTATGTACGGTCAGTTGAACGATTTATTTTGTTGTAACATCCCAATATTCTTCTAAATTTTTTGTTTAATGATTGTCAATTTATTTCGTCGGCGGTATTTTAAAAAAGGGCAAATTTGAATTTTATTTTTTTTCCAATTAACAAAAATTACGGTCGGCGGATCCGTAAACCAAGTAAAAAAAAAAGTGTGGCCTTATAAGTATTATAACATATTCAGTTGTCTCCGACAATGGGATTACATCGATACATATGTACAGAAATCATCGAATGTTTTAAACGTTTTTTCATGAAATAGTAGGCCTACATCAACTAATGGTCTCCTTCTGAAGAAGTAAATATTAACAGTCAAAAAAAAAGCAAATCAACTTTACTTTGATGTTTGGTACATAAATTGAAGATGGAAAAATCCAAGATGATGATTAAGAACATTTTAACCAAATATTTATTTCGATCTCGAGGGAATTACACTGTAAATAATTTATTGGTAATATGAGTTAGATGTGTTGTTATTTGTTATTTGTTTAATTAGTTGAAGGGGCATTATTGGAGATTAGTTAAAGAGTTCTCAGTATTATAGTTAGATAATGGGATCGAACACCAGACCTCCAGGTTAACGAGCCAACATCTTATTCACTTAGTCACTGTGACTCCCAACAAGTTACAAATTATTTTAGTGAAAATTGAGTTTTACAGAATTGTAAAATTTTGATAGGCCTGGATGTGTATTGATTCTGTATACCCTAAGTTGGCTTGTGGATTTGCTTGTTAATTGTGGACAGCTTGGATATAATTTATTTTATTTGAATTGTGTGGACAGTTTGGATATAATTTATTTTATTTGAATTGTGTGGACAGTTTGGGTATAATCTACAGTTGCTCTAATTGTGGGCATATTGGGTATGATGTAATGATGCTCTAATGTTGGGTAAAATTTATTGCTGCTCCAATTGTGGGCAGCTTGTGTATAACATTTTGTTGCTCTAATAGTGGACAGTTTGGGTATAATATATTATTGTTCTAATTGTGAACAGTTTGGGTATAATGTACCTGTATTGGTGCACCAATTGTGGGCTGTTTGGGTAGGGTGGGACGATTTACCCAATACTACCCAATTCTACCCAATACTACCCAATACTACCCAATACCACCCCAGTACCACCTCAATATCACCACATACTACCCAATACTACAACATAATACTGCAAAATGTGTATATCAATTGAGTTTTTTCAAAAATAATTAGTTATACCGTGGGAATTGTACTTCAAATGCGATTACCGATGTCTGGCTGTTCCATTTGCCTCCCTATATCACCTAAAACAAGCAAAAACTGACCCAATACTATCAAACACTTATCACATACTACCCACTATCATCAAATAACAACTTAATATTGTCAAATAGCAAAACTTTAGTTTAATTACTGCGACGAATATTCGATAATTCGCAGAGAATGAAAATGGATATGCAGTTATCTCCCTTTACAACCGATGAATAGATTTTAGATTGCTATGCAGATTAATCACCTTCTTTTGTGTTGCAGATGATTTGCAAGTCGATGAAATTAAAATAAGAAAAACAAGTTTTTTATTGTGTATATTTTAATCATTGTGTGTAATTAACTACTGAATTATATAAAATGACTAGCAGTCTATAAATAACTATTTCAACCCCTGGGTAACGTCAGGCGGAGGCAATAACAGGCAGTTATTTCAGATGTCCCCGCTTCAGTTAATGTTTTCATTCCATTATCAAGGGACCATATTATGCAATATTACATTTATATAAGGCATAACTTAATAAATACATATACATACATTTAAACATGGAAAAAATATTAACATAATGCATCATTTAATCAATACATATACATACATGTAAAAATAGGGAAAAATGTGAACATAAATTTATAAAATTAACAAAGATTTATTACATAGTATATAATAAGAATTGAAATTACGAGTCGTTTGACTACCTTTTATAAACAGTATTTATTAAATATAAACAATTCGTAAAATAAACTGCCAAACCCAAACGTTAGAGACACGAATGTGCTACCCGGCGGGGTAACGAGTGGTTTGGCAGTTAATTTTATCATCTTTAAAATTATATATATAAAATGTAATAAAGGGAATGTGACTTTGTATACCTTGTTATCAACGCTAAATACGTTATTCTATTACATTTATATTAAAGAAAATTTGCCCGGAGAATATTTTTATTTGGTTGTTGGTTCTATATATATAAATACTCATAAAATGGTTCCAAACATTCATTTATAACGATAAACATCCAAAAGGAATATTCTCCCGCCAGATTCATTTAGGGAAAATTAACCGCAAAACGTTGGTTATCAAACCGTAAAAAATGACAATTAACTGGTGAACATTATCTATATGTTTAACAATGATAACACTGCATTAGACGGATTGATAATCATAGCCGGTGTATTTGCATCAACACCACACTATGAATAGTCTATATACAACATAAAGAGGCTAAAACCAATATTGACAAAAGAAAATCGTCAAGTATATTATTTGGTAGCAGTTTAATCGAGAGATAAAATAAATAAAGAAGAACTTGATTATCCAATCAACAATCTTAACCCCCGTTGATTAATTGTTAAGTAAGGTGGTGTATATACGAGTAGAGCATTATACATTTGTAATAAACAAATTACCTTTATTTTCAAATGACAGTAAATTTGCAATAACTTGTTAACTGACATGAAAAAATAAATATAAAACATGAGCAGCTGTTTTTTGTTTGTTATTTATTAAAGGACATACCTCATGACGATACCTGAGGGGTTGAAATAGTTATTTTTGACTGCTAGCCATCTTATGTAATAATACAGTAGTTAATTATATATAATGATTAAAATATACACAACAAAAAACTTGTATTTCTTATTTTAATTTCGTCGTCGAAATCATCTGCAACACAAAAGAAGATGAATAATCTGCATAGCAATCTAAAATTTATTTATCGGTTGTAAAGGGAGATAACTGCATATCCATTTTCATTCTCTGCGAATTATCGAATATTCGTCGCAGTAATTAAACTAATGTTTCGCTATTTGACAATATTAAGTTGTTATTTGTTGATAGTGGGTAGTATGTGATAAGAGTTTGATAGTATTGGGTCAGTTTTTGCTTGTTTTAGGTGATATGGGGAGGCAAATGGAACAGCCAGACATCGGTAATCGCATTTGAAGTACAATTCCCACGGTATAACTAATTATTTTTTTTTGAAAAAATTCAATTGATATACACATTTTGCGGTATTATGTTGTAGTGTTGGGTAGTATGTGGTGATATTGAGGTGGTACTGGGGTGGTATTGGTTAGTATTGGGTAGAATTGGGTAGTATTGGGTAAATCGTCCCGCCGGTTTGGGTATAACATTTCCTTGCTCTAATAGTGGACAGTTGGGTATAATGTATTGTTGCTGTAACAGATATAATGTATTGTGGGCTGTTTGTGTATAATGCAGTGATGTTCTAATTGTGGACAGTTTGAGTATAACACATTGTTTGAATTGGGTATATATAATAGTATATATAATATACTTGTAATTTTAGGGAATGATTGATGTATCTTTAGGAACACCCATACAAGATGCTTCTGTTTATCAATTTCCTTTAGATCTTGTATCAGAACTACTCCAACAGGTGAGAATCTCTTCTTTATCCTTTACCTGTATCAGGTAGGCCAACACCAGGTATTTAACAGGTAGCAATACCAGAATGAATAACCACATACAGCATACAGCATAAATTCTATATAGGGGTTGGTTGGATGACTAAATGTTTAGGACATGCAAGCTGTATCATAAAGTCTGTCATTGAGTCAAATGGCGTGGTTTCAAATCCCTGGTTGTACGTGACTACCCGACAAGGAGTAGGGTTGTCTGTCCAACCTCGTGGGTTTTCTCCCGAAATGACCTAGTTTGTGTCGCGTGGATGTTAAACCCATCTCTCTCTCTCTCCCTCTTTCTTTTCTATATAAAAATCTATAATTGGAAGATATGCTGTTGTATTTGAAAATGTTATACATATCAATGAGTTGGAAACAATATATCATATTTGCTAAAGATCACCAACTTTGATATTAACCATACATTATACAGGAGCTAGATTTAAATTTGCCTATTGCAGATCTTTCTTTACGCCTTAAAGTTCCAATTTCATATTTTCTAAGAAAGTCAAAACATAATTATTTCTATGTCTTTTGCTCAAAAGGTTGTCAACTCACTATTATACGATCATGGGCAAAATTTTGGGGGCATTAAAAAGGCTGACTCAGGCTGATTGAGAAAATAGTTACTCAATTACCTCCCTTGTTTTCCCATTCCTCTCCATGGACGGCCATCTTCAAACGTTTGAATTTGAAGTTGAAAATGATATTTTTGCCAATTTCTCAACTGGCAATAGTGAATTATAGGATTAATAGGATTATTCTTTAACAAGGTAGGACTGTGTTTAGATACCATCTATTTTAGGACTTTATTTTAATACATTTTAAAAATATAACTTAAAAAAATGCTATTGGAACTTTAAATATTATCTAATCTATTAATTAACATGACAAGACCATGTAGGCCATCGAAAGTATAAAAAACAAAACGAAATACAGATGTGTATTATAATCTGCTTATCAATGAACTGATTTTATTGCAGAATGCAGATGTCATAACCAAACTTGCTCATGAAAATATAATCGTAGCGTTAACACCATTGTTAGAAAACAACCATCCAACTCAAGAAATCTGTGATTTTTTCAGTAAGGTAAGGTCAACACCTTTATACTTCCCCCCCTCATCCCATCAAACCCCACCCCCACCCCGGCCTCTCCCAATAATTAAAAAGAAACTTTTCTGCATCTTTCTGCATTTTGTTCATGGTTCTTTCACATGAATGAATACTGGTATCCAGTATGTTGGAAGCCATCTTCTCCCACTACGAAATTTTCGTTACATTGCATAATGTATTATAGTTGTTTAATGCATTACAGATGTTTATATTCCATTACAGATGTTTATATTCCATTACAGATGTTTATTGTACATTACACATGTTTATATCAAATTACACATGTTTATATTAGCCTACATTACAGATGTTTATTGCATCATATATGTTTATATTGTCCATTATGTATGTCATATAGTTGCCCATTACACTACATTACAGCTATATATTGCATAACATTACAGTTGTTTTATACTAGATTACAGCTGTTTATTACATTATGGTGGTTTATTACTCCATATTATTGTTGTTTATTGCATTATATTACAGTTGTTTATTACATTACATGAGTAGGATTTAAGTTGAAGTTTAACGTGCTGGAATAGTCTCTACTAAAACGTAAAGGGGGTGGGGGCGTAGGCCTATGGTTACCATGTGTGCGCTGTATTACAAGGTCTGTCATTGAGTCAACTTGCATGGTTTCAATTCCTGGGTTAAATATGACATTTTTTTTCTCCAAATCCTCCGGTTTCCTCCCACTACTAAAGACCCCACATGCAAGCGAATTATTGAAAGAAAAATTGAACCGTATGTTTTTCCAGAAATGAACGAGTTTGTGTCGAATGGCCGTTATAAAAAGTTTCTTTCTCTCTGTCTTTCATTAAAAAATGTCAATTTGAGAATTTATCCGTGTAAATTTGCTCGATAAGTTAATCAGCCGTGACATGATATTGACAGTCAGCGGACATTGTTTATCATCTAGTTAGCGTTACAACAATCACTATGGCCACCAGACAGACACACACTTTGATGTGGTTATATTATCTGGGTAATTTTCTGTTTAAAGACATTTTGTTGACGTTAGCGTGAGATGGAAGTGGTCAATGAATTATTTATCACTGGGAATTATCTACCTACACTGACTGAACTCAGGGAATAATATATATGCTATTTGGACCGAGAAAATAGCCGATAGGAAGGACCAGACGATAAAAACATTTGTCGATCACTAGGTGAGGATCGTTGAAGCAGACGTAATGTTTGATTGCTTGTCTGTTATTGGTTAATAAATGTTGTCATAGAGATACGATAATTAAAGTGAGATACAGACGATAATAAAATAAAGGGTTTTTTCTCTCCGTTATGTTTTTAAGTACCAGTGGTAAAGGTACAATGGTGAAAATAAACTTATTGTATTAATAGTGCGTAATCTTTGATAAAGCAACAAAAATTGATCTTGTGATGACCAAGGCTACTTTTCAAGGAAGTAGGAAATAATCAATGCCTGGTGATGGTTACTGAAATGAACACAGCTCACCAAATATTCTTGGGTCGTGAACCATTGCGTCTTACCGACTCAGTGGAATAGCATGGGTTGTTAACACGGGGTCGGGGCAAGACGGAAGAGAGCTAGGACATCCCCTAACCCATGGACTCCTCCATCCGTCTACCGCTACCCCTTCCTGGCCCTTTCTCCCTTATTTGACTTATTTATTTGTTATTTTTGCTTTAGTTTTCTTTCTTTGTCAATTGACTTAATTTAAAATTTGTTGTTTATTTTTTTGAACAAATTTTTCTTCGTGGGTTTGTTTTAGTGGTTTTCATTTGCGTGTAATGCGTTCCTTCTGCTCTTACTATTAGATTTTTGCGCTTCTAGGCCAACTGTCCAGGTGGCCTTGTCTGGATTTTCCAGCTCGGATTTCCCTTGTCAGTGGTGGAGGATGAAAGGTTTACTGTCTAGTTCTTCGGAAATGAGAATTCTGGTAAAGGGAGGAGATGGTCTAGTAGTTTAATGCGTCCGGACTCGAAATCATGAGATCTGTCAATAAGTCATCTGACTTGGTTTCGATACCCCGCTTGTACGTGAAAAGGAGACGAGTCACCTGTTCAACCTTGTGTGTTGTCTCCAGGTCCTCTGGTTCCCCTCACTACTAAAGACTGCATTAGTAAATTATTGAAATAAAATTAAACCATATGTTAGTCCCGAAATTGCCTAATTTTGAATTAAAAATCAAAGCGAGAGTAGAGAGTAGAGCAACTGTTTCAACAAATGTTCAAACTACATGTTATACAACCATTTTTATTTGACCAGTTTGTGGTGAAAAACAGGACATTAATCCCCATTTTATTTCATTTCATTAAAAGTGAATCTTTGTATGAAATAAAAGATTTTTTTGTCTGTAGAGAATCACGAGGGAAGTCATATTAGATGTTTAATAATGTTGGACTACTTGAGACATTTTCCTTACAAATTGAAGAAGATTGCAGTCATTGTTATTGCAGGAAGGGAAATTATGTTTTATTTATCTATCTGATTCACATTACAAGTTTCCAGGAAAATCATGAATTTACAAATCTTTTGACCTCCTTGTCTGGCGTTGGTAATCAAACTTCGCTAAATCGTGTAAAACTAAAGCAATCAATTTTAGTTCGAAAACGGTTATATTTCAGATAGATAGCTCAAATAATTCGGGGGAGAGAGAGAAAGAGAGAGAGAGAGAGAGAATGAGAGAGAGAGAGAGTCCACTCATCACAAACTAGGTCGATTTCGATCTAAGAAAATCAGTTATTTCATTAATTTGCTGATGTGTTGGAGTCTTTAGCTGTGGGAGGAAATGGGAGTACCCAGAGAAAAACCACGAGGTTGGACAGACATGCAACCTCTACTCCTTGTCACTTATAACAAGGTTGGACAGACGACCTCTACGTGCAAGTCAATTATTTGAATAAAATTGAACCATATGTAAGAGAGATTAAATAGTTAAACTGTAGGAGGATGAAGGGAAAAAAACAGTTAAAGATTTTTTTAAGAATTTTTTTTATTAAATCTCTGTAATGAATGATAGCCTGTATTATTGAAATGAAATCAAAGGAGGTTTAATGTCCTACTGTTCTACTTCAAACTCAGCGATTGAAGACAGGCATAAGCCATACAGTGTGCTACGAGGGAAATTTTGCCTGGGCAGCGGCGCTACAGCCTACTCTTATTTCGAATTCCAACTGCCAAGGGATCTTTTATGTGCACACCAATATGTACATGAGACCTCAGTTTTTTGTCCCGTCCGAACAACTAGACAGCTTTCCTTTGTCAGGCCCTCTGTCCAGCACCACTGACAAGAGAAAACCACACTGTATTATGGAGGGCCTTTACTGTACTGTATAAGAGATGATGTGGGCCTTTACAAATTTTGCCTGGGCAGCAGCGCTGTGGCCTACTCTTATATCGAATTCCAACTGCTACAGGCTCTTTTACGTGCACGCCAATGTGTGCACATGGAAAACCATACTATATTATGGAGGGCCTTTAATCCAATATGTTGAATACAGTTTTATGGTGTCCATCACTGTATATGAGATGATGTGGCCGAGGGCCTTTACTCTCAATATCTTAAATATAGTTCTGGGAGCCACGGTATCTCAGTGATTAAAACGCTGGCTCGGTAGTCTGGAGGTTACAGGTTACTAGGTATTTTCCATCAGGGTTTGTAAGTAGTGCAGGAGTGAGGACCTGACAAGGACAGCTGTTTTTTCGGTCAAATAGGAAGAAAGATCTTGTGCACATATTGGCATGTGTGTGATAGTGTGGAATTTTGTTGTTTTAATTATATAATAGGTTTTAGTCTACCCTGCACTGCACTGACAGCAACTTAATAAACAATAACAAACTTTCACTTTCATCTGATCTTTGAACTCTTATATTCATAGTCACTGGATGCTCAGCTACTGGACAGTTCTTTGTAACAACATCAGTGACTATCATCTCATCGTCTCCTTGGATACTTTTCCTAACAGACCCAACTTCCTGGGTTACAGGTGTAACATTTAAAATCAGTCTAACTCAGGATTTTGATTGTGTCAGATGGTTAAGATTACCTTCTAAATCTTTAACTTGTATTTCGCGCATCAAAGTTAATAAGTTGTTTCAGTTTGTGAAGATACTTTTGGGTCAAGTCTTCATTGATCAAATTAAAGGCTTTTTTAATAAAGATTTAAATAGCCTCGTCTTTTGGTTGTATTAGACGCAGTAGTGTATTGACAGGCTGTAGTGCCGCTATCCTGGCAAAATTACCCTTATAGCACACTGTATGACATATGCCTGTCTTCATTACCCCAGTTGGAGCAGAACAGTGGGACGTTAAAACCCATTTTATTTAATGTCATGAAAACAGTTGTATGATTTCGATCACAGTATTAAAGATGAATTTAGTCATAAAATCAATATTATGTCACACTTAGTAGTCCCATTCTTCTCGGTTGTTATTTGACACGCTGTATTTCAATTATCATCTAATTATCTCCCCCTGATGGGCAAATATCAAAGTTGACTTGATGACAATAGCCGTTATGGAAGTCCTGTTGCAATCTGATATGTGACATAATAGTTGTTGACAGAAGACGTTGATCAGAAAGGAAATGAAGCGTGCGTTAATATCTGTGGATTCCGAGCAGAATATTTTTATGTTATTCTGTTCTTCAAGTTTTAATTTTGCATCCAAGACCTTGACCTTGTCATATAGAGGGGGTGTCCGGTTTCAAATGGACTCTAGAGTAAAATTAGAAAAAGTAGAAAAATTTCAAGTATAAATAGAAAAATTTCAAGTAAAAGTAGAAAGATTTCAAATAAAAGTGGAAAATTTCAAGTAAAAGTAGAAAGATTTCAAGTAAAAGTGGAAAAATTTCAAGTAAAAGTGGAAAAATTTAAATAGAAAAATTGCAAGTAAAAGTAGAAAAATTTCAAGTAAAAGTGGAAGCGCACTATTGTATGGGGAGCTGCGGTGGTTCGTCTAATCTTGATGTCCTGTGTTGATCAGTATTTTCCGTCATGTTTCCCCCTTGCCAGTGGTGTAGGATGGAGGGTCTGGCAAGGGACAACATACATGTATAGTCATTCGAATGGGATGAAAAAAACAAGGTCCTGTATACACATTGTTGGCACATAAAAGAACCCTTGACAGTTTGAATTTGAAATAAGAATAAAATAAGAGTAGGCCAGAGCACTGATGCCTGGGCAAAATTTCTCTCAGAGGACACTGCATGACATAGGCCTGTCTTCATTAGCCAAGTCAGTACTGGGAAACAGGACGCTAAATCTCATTTCATTTCCTAACTATGCTGCATTTAATCGAGATCATTTAGACTATAAATCTTGTTAAAACTTTAAACATCTATAACTTAGACAATTATAATCCTTGAGTGGCATTTAGTGATTGAGCACATTAAAAACCACAACACAATTTATATAGAAAACAATCACTGGTTTATACACATATAGCACGCCATTTCGACAAGTATTCTCTTAAGTTCATTGAATGACATTTAGAAATAGAGGTATAATATTCATAATAACACAACTGTATGGATTTACTAATTCTTGGTTTATTACATGCAACGTTTCAATACTCTTACAGGTATCTTTATCAAGCAATGATCAATAATGAATAACAATTCTACATTTATAGTACATCCATGATAAAAACAATTCAACAATCAAAACATAACATTAATTAATTAAGACTTTAAACAACCACCATCAAAACATTGTGCTATATGTGTATAAAATATAACATTGTGTTGTTTTTTTCATGACTTAGCTCAGAATAAAGTCATTTGACTGCAATTTATCTAAATCTTACTTAATGTATCTTAAAAATGAAACAATCTCCATAAAGAGCCTTTTACAACTCAAACTTATTCAAATTTTAAAAAATTATTCATGTAATGAATTCCTTTGGAATCGTGGTATGTCTCTTATTTTATGCAGCTAAACCAATTTTCATCTTCTTTGTGGAATAATTTTATTGAAGCATCACATTATTTTGGGAATGATTTGACTAGAAATATTAACAAATATCAGAATAACAAATCGTTGCCTGTCAGATGACATGTGATATTTTGACAGTAAAATCAATGTTTCACCGATATAATGTTCGATATCCGTGGCAATGTTTTAGGATAATGAGTCAGGGGTATAATGGCACCCTTATTACGCGACAACATGCCAAGCGATAAACGATACGGGTTACAAATTTACATGAGGATGTTGATTGTGAATTATCAGCAAATAGTTAAGTTATCTTTTACAATTACTAGGGGTTGTTGATATTTGGAACTAGGGGCTGCTTATATTGGGAGCTACCGTTACTTAAGTATGGTTCTAGCTGTCTAGGGGTTGTTAATATTGGGAACTATGGTTACTTAAGGTTCTAGCTGTCTACGTGTTGTTAATATTGGGAGCTACGGTTACTTAAGGTTCTATAGCTGTCTAGATAAGTAAGGTTTTGGTTGTCTAAGGGTTGTTGATATTGGGAGCTTAAAGGAGACTCAATCAAGGTTCTACCTGTCTAGGGGTTGATGGTATCGGGAGCTTTAGGGTACTGAATAAGTAAGGCTCTTGTTTTCTAACTAAGAGGTCTTGAATTGCATAATGTTGACTTTAATTCTCTGGGATGGGACGGAAAACTAAGGTCCGGAATACACGCTATATATACACAGTAAAAATTCCTTTACATTTGAAATTCCTTCATTTACCATCTTTCGAAGTTGAAATTTAATATGGTTTATGCCCGTCTTCATTAGCCCAGTTTAGGAGCAAAACGGTAGGGCGTTAAACCCCATTTCATTTCAATTCATTTCATAGCATATTGCATGGCATATGGCCGGACTCAGCAGGATGTATGTAAAATCCCATCTGAGATATTGATTTATTAGAAGCTCCCAAGGCACTCATTTCTTGGCCATTTGCAAAAGTACAAATGCCAAATTTTGTTTTTTATTTGATAAATTGATGACAGACAGCTTTTACTGGTATGAAATTGTTCATATTAAATCTATATACATTAAAGTAGCAAATTCTCTAACTCAATATCATCTAAAGTCTTAACTTTGAAAACATGAATTATTTGTCAATTCAAATCAACATTGATGTTGTGATGTTACCGGAAAAAGATGGGCTTCGATATCCAAGACAAATTAAAGTACCGGTAGCTAAGTCTCTAACTTATTATTATCCAAAGTGCCCCACATTGAAAGAAAGAATTATTTGTCCATTTTGATTCAACATTGATGTTGTGATCTTAACGGGACAAAATAAACATAATGCGTTTCAGCGTCATTTGTAGCAAGGGACTCGAAGAACAAGGCTAAACATATTCCACAAGCCATATCAAATGGTGAGGTCATATTATTATCTGGACTAGAGTGATGTACAATGAATGCTATAAGTGTAGTCTGGAATAACCAGATGCTAGAGATTGCTATTCAATTAAGACTTCTGTCGTATTTCGCCAAACATAACTGATTAGAAATTACAGTGAAAAGAGAATATATATATATATAACATTGAATCAGTAAATCTCCCCAATCTGCAGCTATATAAAAGGTTATGTCTATTGTTGATAGGGTGGGTTGGGTTGGGTTGGATGCCCATTGCATCATAAGGACTGTGATTGAGTCAACATGACAAGGAGTAGGGGCGTCTGTCCAATCTAGTGGGTTTTCTCTTGATTTCCTCACACTGTTAAAGACCTCTACATGCAAGCAAATTATTGAAATAAAATTGAACCATGTGATAGTCTCGATATGACCTAGTTTGTGTATCAAGTTGATGTTAAACCCCACCTTCTCTCTCTCTCTCTCTCTCTCTCTCTCTCTCTCTCTCTCTCTCTCTCTCTCTCTCTCTCGGAAGAAGTGTTTTTATGGTCTTACATCAACCTATTATCATTGTACTAGATCAGTGGTTCTCAACCAGTGCGCTGCAAAAACTTCCCAAGTTTGCCGCGAAATTTTGAACGGCACACCAAGAAAATACAAAAAACCACAGGACACCAATTGAATAATAACTGGTGTCAACTAGTAAGTTCATAGCTGTGTTTTCTTTATTTAGTTTGAGATAGTCAGTGTATCTATGACTAGTCTGTGGCTATGGTTGTATGTCGTCTATGACTTGCTATTTTTCCTATATAATATTATTTAGCAAAGTGTGCCGCTATTTTTTCTTGTGTCCCAATGTGTCTGTTGGCAAAAAAAGGTTGAGAACCACTGTACTAGATGAACAGAAAGAAGTGTTTTTATTGTGTTTCCTCAACCTATTATCACTGTACGAGATGATGATATATCTAAACGAGAATGTGGTTCAGTCGGCTGTCCATTTATCATGGAAATCCCTACAGAGATGTTAATACAGAGATGTCAAAAAGATATTAATTACTACTGCCATGGAATTCCTCTTCTGTCAGAATAAGATATGTTTAAAGCAGCAACATGGCAGGCTAAAAACTCCATTATAGATTTTCTCATCTTAAATGTAGTCCTACGAAAGAGCGTATTAGGCCCTAAGCTACCCATGTGACTCTCGATTCACCCAATATACCCATAAAGACACACCGGGAATTCTTGTATTTAAGCCCTGGGCTTAATTTCAAATTTGACCATGTCAGTGATAAAAACATTTCTTCTGAAATTAAGCCCAGTGCTAAAATTCAAAAAGAGGAAAAATTTTATAATTGTCACATTTAGTGTCTTAGATGTCACCTGCAATTGGAGTCCATTGAGTTTTAAAGATGTGAAACCTTCTCATGGCACTAACAGTGTAATGTACACCAATTCAACAAGACTTCATCAATGTCAACAGATGTGGCTTGAAAATTTCATAGGGAGACCACTCTAAAATAAATTTTGAATTTAAGCCCATGGGTTTAACTTCAAAATTTAAACTTGTTATTAGTCCCATGGTTTTATTAACGAGAGGGCTTTAATACGAGGATTCCTGGTATAAATATTGATGGATCAAAAGGATACACTGCAGATGGCATTTAAAGAAGATTTTCCACATATAAACTGCATGACTTTATGATATATTTGAACTAAAACATATTCTAACTAATTAATCTATAAAAAATTTTCTTCAAATCCCTCCCAAAACATTGTATTCGCGAGGAAATACCCCAAGGTCGTCCGATTCAGTTTGTTACATAAGTCCTATCCATCGGCTTTTTGGGTAGAAATCATGAAATAAACTTTATTTTGGAGGTTTTGATGTTTGATTACAACAAACAATATTGACATTTTTTCTGAGTAGGTGTTCAAATAAATCCCTGTAATAAATCTCCTGTTATATAATCAGTTTGAAGAGAACCTGTTATCGCTTGTGATAGAATTGGATATAGCATGTACTCTGTTTGTCACTTCTCTTACTCCAATAGTAATACAGGAAGACCGCACTACAGGCAAAACATAAATCTACAAGATTAACCTGCGGACAAGACAGAAAACAGACATTGCAAAAAATAAACAAATATTGAATCAAGTGAATGGATCCGGGGGCCAGCTGTAAGTGTCTATTGCGCTGTACAGTCCGGGCCTGTTATGGTACAGCGTCCTATCTTGACAGTCGTCGTCTCTTCAATGGCAATAGTCTGCCAGTTGTTTTTTTGGGGTTTTTTTTTTATCTTGTTGTTGGCGGAGAAAGTTCATTTGGATTTCAACTGGCGTGGTTTCAAATCCTTGGATGTACGTGGCAAGGAGTAGGGTCGCCTGTCCAACCTCGTGGGTTTTCTCTGGTTACTCCGGTTTCCTGCCACTGCAAGCGAATTATTGAAATAAAATTGAACCACCATATGTTAGTCCCGAAATGACCTAGTTTGTGTCAAGTGGATGTTAAACCCCATTTCTCTCTCTCTCATTTGGATTTTCTATAGTGGTTCCCCCTTGTCTGTGATGTAACATGAAGGGCCTGGCAAGAGACAAATGCTAGTCACTTGGATTGAACAAAATAAGAGAGGTCCCATGTACAAATAGAGTAGGCTATACCTCTGCTGTCGGGCAAAATTCCTTTCATTAGCCAGTTGGAGCAGACAAGTAGGAGGTTGAAAACCATTTCATTCAAATCATTCAAAATACCATGCATGGGCATACACCACATGAAGGTGGGAATACACCACATGAATATGGGCATGCAACACGAAGATGGGAATACACCACATGAAGATGGTCATACACTTCAGGGATTTCTCCAGGTCCTCTGAATTCCTCCCACTAATAAAGACCCCTATGCATGCGAATTATTTAAATAAAGTTGAACCATGTGTTAGTCCCAAAATGACCTAGTTTGAGTTGAGTGGATGTATGTTAAACCCCATCTCTCTCTGTAAGTAGAACACTCATTTTTACACGCCCACATTGAAATGTGGTTGTATATTGTCGTCGCCCCTGTCCGTCCGTCGGTCTGGCGGTCCGGCGTCCACAATTGCATGTTGACGCTCTAGAGGCTAATGTGAATATCCGATTGACTTTAAATTTACACACAGTATTTAAGGTCATGAGACAAAGAAGCCTATTGATTTTCAGCGATTTCCGATAATCACTGCCAGAGTCATAGCCCTTGATCACTTTGAAAAATCTTGTGGACGCTCTTGTTGTTCAAATTATGGAAAACATGACAATGTAAAAGGTTTTTATCATATTGTTGATGTTCTTATTGTTGATGTTTGTATATTTACAGCATTGTAAGAATAGTCCTCGATCCAGCATAGTCATAGAATTATTTACCCCAGTTGTACATAGAATATTAAAGCATAATATGGTAAGTAGGCCTACTTATTTTACAACATTAAACCACAATTTACACTCTCAAAATATACTCACTTTTTCTGTTGTTCAAATTAAAAGAAGCTAAACCAGATTTGAGAACAAATTGATGGTAATTTGTCTTCAATCCCTGTTATTTTGGGTATGAAATATATTTCTTCTGGCGATTTAAAAGCTCTGCATGTTTTTAATGCCATAGAATTCCTTGCAAAGTACCATATCTGCTTTAAACCTTATTTAATTCTCAGGGGGGTGGGGGGTGGCCGAGATTATCCATCTTCCATATTTTTATTTTTGATCTTAATTAATTGTTAAATCATCAACTGCAATCTGATTGAAATACAGATCTATATTTCATTTTGTTTTTTTTATACTTTCGATGGCCAATACTACATGAAGATCTGACAAGTTATAGTGGGAGTTCACATCAGGGGTCAAAGGAGCGACTTATGACCCTATGATGTCAGCGTTGACGTTTCTAGTGGTTTACCCACAGTTTGGTGCATTAAAAGTCAAAGAGCTCACTGTAACAGGTCGTTTCATTAGCAAATCCTTCACGCCATCCAGAACACGTCAATGAAAAAGACTCTTCCAGATCCTAGTGTAGTAAAGATGAGTAAAACGAAATTTTGAACTATAAAAATGAAACGAAACAGGATCTGTGTTGTAATCAGGTTGCATGATCCGAAGTATATATTAATTATTAATTTGGATTATGCTCAAATTTGATATTTTTTGTAAAATACAAATGATGCTCTGTTACTTTAGTTATTTCTTTAATTGTGATATTCATCCGTTTTTTATTATTTTCTCCAGGATTTTGGGAAGTATCCAAGAATGCGATTATTTGTGCAAGAATATATTCAAGCATTAAATTGTCAGAATGACGGCATCAGAGTTGTCAATACTTTTGTTAAAAGGTATTTTTTAATCTTCTTCAAGTATATTTGGGGGAAGGGGAGTTGGGGGTTGCGGTGGATGTCATGGCCCTGAGAAGTGGGTTAGGCCTACCTGGAGAGAGGATGATTGGATGGCCGAATGGTTAGCGCATGTATGCTGTATCATAAGGTCTGTCATTGAGTCAGCTTGTGTAGTTTCGATTCCCCGGATGTAGGTGACAATGAGTAGGGTTGCCTGTCTAACCTTGTGGGTTTTCTCCGGATCCTCTGGTTTCCTCCCACTGCTAAAGACCCCTACGCGCAAGCGCATTATACAAATAAAATTGAACCATTTGTAATTCCCGAATTGACATAGTTTGTGTTGAGTGGATGTCAAACCCCATTTCTATTTGTTCCTCCCTCTCTTTCTTCTAGCTCATTTACTTCAGAAATGTAGATTGTTAAATCTTATTTCAATGCGTTTATTTTGGTGGGAGATTTTCCTGTCTAATAGCCTGTCTTCAGTTTACGTAAATTCCATTTGATTTGAAACCTGTAAAACCATGACTGGA